>CM070706.1:20578722-21928722 GCA_036346265.1 Melocanna baccifera
AATCTTGAAGCGCACGTAGATGTTATAATTCTACCTGGTTTTGGAGATGAATCTTGAAGCGCACGTAGATGTTATAATTCTACCTGGTTTTGGAGATGAATCTTGAAGCGCACGTAGATGTTATAATTCTACCTGGTTTTGGAGAAGAAATCAGCCTGCCTGCTTCCTGTAAAGTCAAAACCCATGGACTCTGACTGTAGATTCACGCGGCCACGATTCCGCATATTCTGCGCGTATCCTGGCATGTTTGGCAGCTGCAACGATCGCAAAAGACGGCTCGAAACCAAAGAAACGCCCTTAGCTCCGAAGCACTGGATGCCCATAGCATGCTACCAGCTCCAAAAACCGTCGGCACCACACGATCACCATTCCTTCCTTCCTCCTCCTTTCCCAAGAATAACCATCGCTTGGCACCACATCACCGAATGCCCATAGCATGTCACCGGCTGGAAAAACCAGCTGCTGATTAGCTAGTCTCTAATCTCTATAAGTAGCACTCGCCAGCTTCTCACGCTTCCTCAAACCAAAGCACCAAGAAACCTTCCTCTGCTTCCTCTACGGCCACATTCCAAGAATCAACATGAGTGTAGAAATCCTGGACGGCAAGACCATCCGGAGCTTCGTCGAGGACGAAGGCGCCTTCAACTCCTCCGTGGACGGCCGGTTCGCGGCCCTCGACACCAACCGCGACGGCCTGCTCTCCTACGCCGAGATGGCCGAGGAGCTCACGAGCCTCAGGGTCCTCGAGAAGCACTTCGGCGTCGACGAGGCAGCCATGAGCCCCGACGAGCTCGTGGAGCTTTACCGTGGCCTGTTCGCGCGGTTCGACCGGGACGGCAGCGGCGCGGTGGACCTGGAGGAGTTCCGGGCAGAGATGAAGGAGGTGATGCTCGCCGTGGCGAACGGCATTGGGTTCCTGCCGGTGCAGATGGTGGTCGAGGAAGGCAGCTTCCTGAAGGTGGCTGTGGACAGGGAGCTGGCCAAAGCTGCTTAACTGAAGCGACCTGATTTTTTCATTGCCATTCTTGTTCTTGGTTGAGCTACTGTATTTTGTTGCTGCTTAGTATAAAAAAATAAAAAACTTTGCTGCTTAATTACTCCTTTAATGAGATATCGGGAACGTACGGCAGAATTTCCAGTGTGATTTACAGTTTACAAATCATGAGCTAGCTATACATATGCACTGTTGTGGACTCGTGGCTAAGAACATAAACATCACCGTTGTTTTAGTATATTTCCATCTTTCTTCGTCAGTTTAAGATTTTAAGTGAGTTACCGGTGGTTTTGGATTTTTGAATTAATTACATGCTGTAATATGTGTCCCGTAATCTCTTTGTCCTTACTTGCAAAAAGTCTTCCTCTTGTTTTTGACAAATACAGGGGCTATTATGTTCAGTTTATGATTTATGGCCTATGACTTTCGTCGAACAAACAAATGGAATGATTTCTCCGTCGCTGTTTTAAAGCATTTTATCGGGATAGTCTTTTAGAAACAGATTATCGGTTTTTGGTTCATTCACACGAGCATTTGCACGAAGACTAAAAACTATAAGCCGTAAACTAAAAGAACAGTCCTGCAAATTGTCTGTTCTTTTTTCTTTGATTTTTAGTTTTTGGCTATAACTTATGGTTTTTAAGCCGTTCGTAAGAGGGTATAGAGTAACAGAAATTTACACACGGTTTTAGCTGATATAAATGAAGTCGATGTAGTGTGTACTATAATCAATTTGTAAATCTTATTTTAAAAAATCACTTTGTTTAAAAATGGTTACTATATAAAAACCGAAAAACAGCTTTTAGAATCCAAAAAGAAAAAAAATGGTCCGGAAACTAAAGTGCGCAGTTCTCTAAATCTCTTGTTCTGTAAGGCGAACAGGCGACGATCACCACCTCATCCCATCCCGTCCCGTTTCGTGGGGGTAAAGTCTTATTGCAGGGGTTTCATAGCGGCCGCGTCGCCTCCCCCGTATATAAGGAGATGATCGCCGCCGCGACGCTGCCCATTCCACAGCACTCGGCGAGGCGAGCGTCCGAGCGAGCCAGCGATCGAGGAGCGCGGGCAAGATGCAGATCTTCGTTAAAATTTTTGCTTTTAGTCCAAAATTTGAAAGTTTGTTACAAATAGACCCACAGAAAGTTTGTTACAAATAGACGATTTCAAAAATGGACTCCCACGGCGCTAAAACACATGGCGCCTAGGGTACATATCACGGCGCCATGATATTTGGCGCCGATATATGCCACGTAGGAGCCAGCGTGGCATATCACGGCTCCAAAGGCCATGGCGCCGTGGTATCCAACAACGGCACCAAAGGCCATGGCGCCGTGCTTTGGGACTTAAGGCCGAACAAGGCCGCCTGCCCCTCACCCCCTCATTCCCTTCTTCAGCCCGAGCAAACACAGCTCCGCCCCACTCTCTCCTCTCAAATCCACGCTAATTAGTTGTTTTTTCTCGCGATTTTGCTTCCAAACCGACCAAGCAAGGTAAGCTCCCTCTCCTCCCTTGATTTTTTGCAATAGATATGTTGTGTTTGAGGTACATTTCATGAGGGGAAGATTTGAAACCCTAGATAAAATTAGTTTGATTTGTCTCGGTTTTAGGTTGTATTAGCGTTGAGTATGTGTAATATAAGAATAGTTGTAGGTGTAATTCGTTTTTATGGTTTGATTTAGGATTTGATTTGGGTAACAATGATAGATACTCGTTTATAGTTGTTTTATTAATTTTACGTTTTAGGTTGTAATGGGCTTCACCCGTTTGCCACCTCCACCCAGTGTTGCCGTGCCGATGTGTTTTTGCGGCGATCCTTGCATGGTCGAGAGGTCGGACGAACCGGAGACATATAGGCAGAGGTACTGGATGTGCGGCAACTGGGAGTTCGATCCGCCACGTGGTGCTGTCGTACTCGACCAGATGGTATGTTGTATTGTCGATTCATCGATTTGGTATTAATCATGTTGGTTTAACGAATGCGTACATCTCCAGGAGCCTCCACCGCTTTGTGATTTTGAGCAGTGGATCGACACCGAGATCGCTGAGGATGACAAGAAGTACCTTAACGCCACCAAGAAGTGGGATGAAGAAAGAAAGGATAGGTGGGAAAGGAAGATGAAACAGGAGGAGGCCACGAGGGAGCACCGTGAGGAGGAGTGTAGGAGGGACGCGGCAAGGCGCAAGGGTGAAAGGAAGAAGAAGATAGAGAGAGCGCGACGTGTCAAGGCAGCTCTTAAGGAGTACCCTGATGCACAGAGGAAGGGGAAGTGGCCTCGATGTACTCAGTAGGTTATTGATATGTATGTTTGATCTGGACGTATATGTATGTTTTGAGAATTTATGAACTATGTATGTGGACCTATTTATGTTTTTAGAATCTGTGAAATATTCTATGATATTGTGTCGTAATGCTATGTATCGTACTTATGTATTTGACGGAATTTCAATTGATATTGTTCTACGTTATTGAGACTTGAATGCTATTTGTGAATTTCGTACAATGCTGACCGTGAAAAATATGATCAACTGGCAATAACACTTTGCGATCATGTTATGTTGTTTTATTGGAAGAAATTTAATGATATTTTTTTTGAGGACAACTGTGATAGGAATAATCGGACGAAAGGAAGGAAAGTGATATTGAACACGTGGAAAAAATGAATGCGAAAAGATGAGGAGATCTTATGTTGATAGTTAAAATAGAAAGTACTCCATCATCAACATGGCACGGCCTTTATCTGAGAAAATATAGAAAGTACTACAAGCTTAATAACTCTCTCTAGTACATATCATAGCGACCGTACATACTGGTAGAAGATACAACCATATATCTCGTTGACTATATGCCAAACGAGCCTCGTGGCACCCACATGGAGTGTTGCTGAGGGGGCCGCCTCGGACGTGGCTGGTCGTCGTGGTAGTGGCACGCACATATGCAACTAGGGTTCGCGCAGCAACATGTGGGATCATACGAGCTTCCTATGTTCACCACCTCCTCGTTGCCCCTCTCGCGTTGTATCTGTTGGCGGAGGTCGTTGTTCTCCTCAGTGAGAGTCTCGATTCGCTCCTCGAACTCAAATATCCGATCCCATAATGCATTCACATAAATGATAATGTAAAGTTGATGAGGAGGGTCGATCTAGCGGGAGAAGTCGCATTTCGCCATCTGTAGGAAAGGATGGTAAACATGGAGACTTCATAAGCAATAACAAAATATGTACTACTAGCAATTTGTACCCCGGAGCGTGGGCATCTGAAGAAACGTCGTCCGCCTTCCAAAGGGGCATCGATGACCTGCACGACCGTGTCCTCATTGTGTCTGCATTTCGGCCACGCTGGTTGAGCACGCCGGTTTGGCATCAGGCGGTACTGTGGACCGAAGTTATCCCTCCTTTCCAAGGGAAGGTCTTCCTTCGGTGACCCATATCCGACTGGCCCTTGAGCTTCCGACATGGCATGTTTCACAACAAAAGAGAATGAGCTCGCAGTGTTGGATTTGCAGGGTTCTCTAGATACAATGGCATGGCACCCCAACCGTGCTATTTATATCAAACGAGATAACGTACTGTAGTTACCACATGACAAAAGAGGGCTGCTTTCCGTAGCGACATGACAAAAGAGGTCAGCTTTGCGCAGTGACATGATAAAAGAGAACAGCTTTGTGCAGTGACATGACAAAGAGGCAGCTCTGCGCGGATATGACAATAGATGGCGCTGCGCGAGAGACATGACAAAAGAGTGCAGGTTTGTGCAGAGACATGACATAAGAGGGCAGCTTTGTGCGGTGACATGACAAAAGAGGGCAACTTTGTGCGGTGACATGACAAAAGAGGGCTGCTCCGCCCGAGATATGACAACGAGGGCGCTCGCGGAGATATGACAAAGAGGATGCTTTCGCGAGAGACATGACAAATGAGGGTGCTTTATGCGAGAGACATGACAAATGCTTTATGCGAGTTGGAGTGCGTGGCGCGCTCCTCGTGGGCGCTTCGCACGTGCGATGTGACGGCGAGCTGCGGTGTGGAGGCACTGGCGCTAGGAGGCCGCGGTATGCTCACGTCTGCCGACGGCGTCTGCGGCAACCTAAACAACTTGCCGTCCGAGTGAGTGAGGCGACGTTTAAGTCTCTGCAAGTAATGATATGTTAGAATAGTACACATGCTTAATGGCTAACTTAACGAATAATCTTAAATGCGTGTAATGCGGCCCTCGGGCGGTCTCGATGTCCGGTCCGCCAACTGGGTAGCGGCGCCTCATCGATTCGGCGATCGATGTTCGAACCATTTTCCCTAAAGAAATAAGGAAACAATGTAAGTTCGAGATAAACGTATAGAACTGAAGTATTACAAATATCATAATTTCCGTACCACTCGATCGATAACCGGCGCGGCCTCGACCACTCTGCCCTCCCTAGCCCGCCTGTCGTACACAGTGTCCTCGTCCTCGGACGAAGCGACGTCCGCGTAGTCGGCATCAGTCCGCTGTACACGTAGCCTGTAGTGGGTGGCAGTGTGATAGCAGGACAAGTACTCCCGGTAGCTGGCGTTGCTGTGGGGGGTGGTGTCCAGCTCGCAGTTCTCTTCCATCTTCCTCCACCACTGCACGTAATCTCGGTGGTGGTGAGCGAAGTTCGTAATCTTTCTTTGGCGGACCCTGTCGAACCTGCACATGTAGCGATGCCAACAAATAGATTTTAAAGTAAGAACCAATAGAATTGTGAATGAAACAAAAATTATAACTTACTTGTGCAACTCGATGGAAGTCGACTCGTGCTGGGGGGGATGGAACTGCGTGAAGCCAAACTGGCGTGCCACTCTGTGAGGGAGGTGAAGCTCCACAGCGTAGAAACAAATCAGCGAACACCTCATCCTCCAAAGAGGGAAGTCTCTGCGGCACATGGTGCTTAGCGGTAGAGCTAGTACCGGTGGCTCCAAGTAAGGCTGCCACGACACCTGGTAAGCACACACACACAAGCAATCCGATTAGCCTTGGAAAAAACCCAGAAAAGTAGGAAAAATAAATGTATTACTAATTTCTTACCATCCCGTGGACAAAGTGTCCAGCTCGTTCTTGCACTCTATGTAGGCCGGCCGAGTGGTCGCGACGGGCCGAGGCGTGGTCCCAGTGCGCCACGGTCGGGCCGAGTCGTCCACACCTGTGGGAACCAAGGCTGCGCTGGAGCTGCGCAGGCGGCCAGCCGGAAGGCGTGTCCACATCCGGATCTGCGGGAGGAGGACACATCCAGCGAGTGACGACGTCACGAGCCCTTCGTCTGCGAGCCTCGCAAAGGCGGTGGTGCAGGAAGGCGAGGACCGCCGAGCCCCAGCTGAACTGTCCAGCGTCGTCCCAGTCCAGCAGGCAAGGGATGTACATCCATGAAGCGGCGTCCCCCGTGCTGTCCGGGAAAAGCACGGCCCCGAACATGTGGAGGACCCAAGCTCGGCAGTGGAAGGTCACTATGGGTTCGTCCACGCCCGGAGGGCATGTACCAAAGGTCTCCCGCAACCAGGTAAGGAGGACCCCCAAGACACGCCCTCGCTTGCCATTATCTGGGGCAGGAGGCAACTCCGTGCCTAGAAAGGCCTCAACACGTGCCTCCCAACCGTCGGACACCGCCGACCCCGTCACCGGCTCTCCCCTGATGGGAAGTCCGAGTATCATCGCCACATCCTCCAGCGTGACGGTCATCTCCCCACACGGCAGATGGAACGTGTGCATCTCTGGCCTCCACCTGTTAGTAGTACACGGAGAAAAGAATTAGTTACGTACGTAGAGATATAAAAACAAAAACAAACGGACCCGATACAGATGTACATGTCGATAAGTGCGGTCAAGGCTGTGGGGTTGAAGGCCGGCATTCCCCGACGCACTAGGTTAGCAACCGTGTGAAGGCCAGCACGGCGCAGCAGTGGGGTGTAGCGGTCGTCGTAGACCATCAAGTTGAACCCACTATAGGTTCGAGGACGAAGTATGTGAAGCTCCTGCGAAATACTTTAACTGTTAGCTGCATGATGACAACACATGTAACACGACAAAAATACATTTCGATAACACATGTACCTCGCCGTCCTCTATGAGCCTGCCGCGGTGCTCCTCCTCGTAGAACGAGTCCAGTAGCCGATACCTCGCCATCCTGTTCATTCAAAAATACGTTAATGAAAAGACTAACAAAATACGTTAAAGATAAGAATAACAAATTCATGTGCATTCTAAAATTTATGCCCGCCGCTTACGACGAGCAGCGTTGACACGTCCGTGAATTGTGACCCATTAGACCGCACGTACTGCAGTGTGTCTCCTGTGGGTCCTCAACGAAGGGATTTGCCCTACCCCTCCTGGTGCGACCAGGTATCCGATCCATGTCCATCTTGTACCTTGACCGCTTCCTGCTGCCCCTCTTGTGCCAACGTAACCCCTCGTCCGCTATGTACCTGGGACCCGTGTAAATTGGCCACTCACCTTCATCACGATATGGCTCGAACCGTGGTGCCCAGGTCCTGACCAAAGCAGCCACACTGAACACCGTCGGGACTTTGGTGTCAACATCGACATTCCGGGCCCTACATGCGGTCACCATGTGGGAGCACGGAAAATGGAACTTGTCGGGAACACCGCACGTGCATGTGAATGATGTAATCACGACCTTATGCCTTCGGGCCTCTCGGAGCTCTCCATCCTTGGTCGTCCCCCCACTCTCACCAATCTCATACGAGCCCGTCACATGGTCAAAACACTCGTACTCCTGTTCATTGGCCTGCAGCTTCGCTTTCTCAAGGAAGCCGTGAGGATGAGGTGGCCAACGTGCATGTGCCCTCAACATGTCAGAGGCTTCCGGTGCGGTTAACAAACCATGCAACACACTTGTAGAAAGTGAAGGCGGCAATTGCGGTAACTGGCAATCCCCGTGATCCCTTAAGCAGTGCGTTGAAGCATTCTGCCATGTTGCTAGTCATGAACCCGTACCTCCTCCCCCCTGCGTCATGAGCCCTTGACCATTTATGCACATCTCTCATTAACCCCCTGATCCAATCACGGCCCTCAGCATTAGTTTTTGTTTTCAACTCCTCCAACTTCTCCTCAAACAGCTTTACCTCCCTCTGCTGACATACCTCCTCGAAAAGTGCGAAGTTATCCTTCACCCCATCTTTTTTGAACAAGTTCTCCGCAAGGTATCGTGTGCACCAACGATGATGCACAGGAGAATGTCCTGGCATAACTTCCTTAACGGCGCTCAAGATCCCAGCATGCCTGTCAGACAACACACATACCTCCCTCCCCGGACCAACCACATGGATCCGTACAAGCCGTAGAAACCAAGCCCAGCTGGATTTGTCCTCCTTCTCCACCAAACCGAAAGCCAATAGCACAAGCGAGTTGTCCGCATCACAACCAATAGAAATCAACAATATCCCCTCATACTTGCCCAACAAGAACGTCCCATCAATTGACAGAACAGACTTGCAATGTTTGAAAGCCTCGACACACTGACCAAAGCACCAGAATGCTCGAAAGAAAATCTGTCTCCCATTAACCCATACATCGGGCTTAGCCACGTACTCATACTGCATTCCTGGATTCACCGCTTTCATTGCGTTTAACATGGCCGGCAAACGCTCTTACGCCTCCTCCCAATCACCATAAATCAACTTCAAAGCACGTTGTTGCGCCCTCCATGCTTTCCCATACTTGATTGTGTAATGCCACTTTAGCTTAATGGCCTCTATCACTGCTGTCACGCGCATCGTCGGTATGTGCTTTATCATAGGTACAAGCGGGTTGCAATAAACCGAGAAGTCAGCGGCGATGTTTACGCCGGGCTCAGAGGACCCACAGCTGTGCGGTTCATCCACAGTTGTAATCTTAAACTTCTCCGTACCCTTCACCTTCCTAGCACAGACTTTCCATGCACACCCTGCGCTCTCACATTTGATGGTGTACCGACGTTGGGCGTATGAGTTCTTAACCTGGTATGGACGGTTGTGCACGATCGAGTACTCTTTCAACCACATCTTCAATGCCGACATATCCTCAAAGACATGACCCTTCTGAATTATGATACTAGCCCGAGGCCTAGGTATGTCCCTCTGCGTTTGCCCTCCATCCGCTACAGCCATATGTGCGTTGCTTAGGTCAATGTAATCGGACACCAGCGTGGTCACGGTCGAGAAACATTCTTCTCAATAGCTCAATTTATTTGGACGTCAAACACAGGACCGGCCTATCATCATCCGAGTCCACACCCTCGCATCCTCATAAGCGACCTCATCTCCCACAAGCTCTACATCCACCCTGTTAGATGCTTCACAAAACATGGGTTCCTCAAACACTGCCTCCTCGTCGAATCCACCAACAGACCAGTCATCGACATCCTCAAAGTCAGCTTCTATCGAGTCAATGGAACCTCACATACTTGGCGAGGGTTCAACTTGCATCTCGACCTCTTCATGACCCGATGACCCAACCAATGATGAGTCATTGCGATCGAATCAGCAGCCCTAGGAGGTGATGGATCTCTCACCACCATGCGCACAAACAAGTCAGTGCTCGACCTCTGTGCCCAAAATGATGGCCACATAGTCATCCCATTCACCGTCGCTGCCAATCGGAACCAATCTCTTTATACGCGGCCCCTTTGACGACCCAACATCAATTAATCCTTCCATAACGACATCACCATGCTCATCTGTCCATCCCAGCCTCTCTTTCAAGCGACTAATGACATCACCATACGACGGACTTGACCTAAATAGCAACGTGGTCTCTTCCATACCCTCCAAATCAACACCTCCATTCTGACTTCTCTTCACAATTCCACCATGGTGCAAAGTCACAATCTTATTCATCTATAATTAACAAACAAACATACCTCAGTCCAATCGGCCACGACAACAAAATGCTATGACTTTTAACGAAAATTAAACTCTATTTCTAAACCTATTTCTAAAATCATATCAAACTCTAAACCTAACATTTCAAGAAATGGACCCTAATTTCATATCAAACCATATCATATCTACACCCTAAAATCAGAACCTACCACATTGATTCATATCATATCAAATCAAACCCTAAAATCAAACATATATCATATTTCTAAACCTACCATATGGATTCATCAATTTCATTCAAATCAAACCCTAAAAACAAATTTACACCCATAACTACTCTTATATTTCGCATATTCAACGCAAATCAAACCTAAAACCGAGCCAAATTCATCAAATTTCATCTAGGGTTTCCACTATTCCCCCACAAAATGTAGCTCAAATAAACAATATATATTCAAAAAATTAAGGGAGGGGAGGGAGGTCACCTTGCTTTGTCGATTTGGAACAAAAATCACCAAAAAAACCGAGCAAAAACGATGGATTTAGAGCAAGAGGAGGGGGCGGCGGCGCGCTTTTGGGGGAAGAACAGAGAAAACAACGAGGGGGTGAGGGGCCGGGCGGCCGCGCTCGGCCTTAAGTCCCACAGCACGGCGCCACATCCTTTAGCGCCGTTGTTGCACATCACGGCGCCGTGTCCTTTGGCGCCGAGGGTACATATCACGGCGCCATGGCCTTTGACGCCGTGCTACGCCACGCTGGCTCCTACGTGGCATATATCGGCGCCAAATATCATGGCGCCGTGATATGTACCATCGGCGCCATGTGTTTTGGCGCCGTGGGATGGGTCCATTTTTGCAAATCGTTTCTCCAAGAGTCTATTTGTAACAATCTTTCAAAATTTGGACTAAAAAGCAAAAAATTTTCTGCACAAAGTGGGTAATTGATGCACGTAGTTGTCGCCAAACTGGGCTTCGGGCCTTCGTTCACGTTTGTGGGCCCTCTCTTCTTGCCTTTTGGGCTTCGGCTTCTATTGTTGACAAGCATGGCGCACAGCAGCAGCCAAGCCGCAGTGCGGGGGCGAACAGAAAGGGCTGTGGGCTGCGGTGTTCTGTCCAAATTTAAGATTCAGTCCTGACTCTCGCCACTTCGCCGGGGTATGGGCGTGAAATTTCACCAGAAGATGCCAACTTTGAAGTCCAAATTTCGAACTATCAACTCATTGATATTAGAAAAAGAAGATGTTCACCTTTACTATATAGCAATCTTCAAAATTAATGGTGCTTAAACCTACCCGATATGAGGTCAGAGTTTGGCCAACCTAATTCCTAGAATGTGGGTTTTCTATTCCTCAACTCTTTTCCATTTATTGATCCTTCAACTCTGACAAATTGTTCTCTATTCGAGGCCGTCCGTAAGGGCATCTCCAATGGTCCTAGCTAGCAACTCACTAGGAGACTTCCACATCATCAACCAAATAGCTAGCATACAAAGGACTGTCTATAAAGATAGCTATTTGATACTTACATGCACACACAGTCATTTATAGAGACTGCCTTGTTTTCTGTTATAACCTAGTGCTTAAGGAAGAGCCGGCTCGATTTTTTTTGCATACTCTCTTTCCTCCACATAGGATTTATGCTGATGTGTACATGCAAATAGCCAGCTGACTTAGACCATTGGAGATGCCCTAAGGCAACCAACACGCAGGACACGAGGAGTTACTATGTGAAGGGGAAGAGGATGAGAGCACAGGCCAACGATTTCCAAGGAGTTACTATGCCGGCATGTGGCATAAAGAGAACGTATAGTGTTACAACCCCATGTGCATCATTTTTCAAGGTACCACTCGGCCGCCGATAGAGGCCAGAATAGCAAGGTGGTTGCGCTGCTTGGCAGCGAAGATGAGGCCATGACGAGCTTGAGGAAGAAGCCATTAAAATCTCTTAACTTTCGTTTTACCTAGTCTCGCTCGTTTCGGTTTTTTTTCGGCTTTAGCTTCTAGCTTCTGCTTTTTTTCACTATTCAGTATTTCGTTTTTTTCTGAATTTTTTTAGATATTTTAGACTTTTTTGTATTTTCTTTTTTTCCGTGTTCCTTTGTATTGTCCCTAATGGGTTAACATGTTTTTTCTATTTTTACATTTTTTTTAAAATTAATTATACCCAAAAGCCAAATCATTCTGATAAAAAAGCGATTCTGATAAAATTTCAGCCAAAAGTCAGAAACCATCGCTAAAACGAGCGCCCCTATATCAGCATCTTTTAATAGTTCAGATATTTAAAACAGTAAATTTTGATATGTAGCTAGCCCGTGCAAGTCACTTGTTGACGAATTGTTAGGCAAATATGAGCGCCATATACTTAAATTTTCCTTCTTTTAGTTAATGATATCAAAATGAGCCGATTGTAATGTGTGTGTTTTTAAAGAACAACAAGCATAAGGAATCAAATGCTAGTGGTACGTTTCAACAAAAGAACAAATGCGGTAGAGCCTGTGAATGTTTGAAGAGTAGCGCGTCACAGGTCCCTAAACTTGCGTGGGCTTGTGTCTCTGAACCTCGGATTTGTATAATTATATCCATAAAATTTATAAGTAGGTTATCAATTATTCAAATCCTACTTTATTGGTAATCAGAGATGGCATGACACCTGAGACGCCCCATTTATAATTACTAAGGGGTAATCATACTTAAACAATAGATTATTGTTCGTTTGCTCCGTAGAATACTACTCCAATAAATAATAAGTCTTACCAGAGCAGTGCAGTAAAACAATAATATAGATATTATATCTTTATTACAGCAATTGCCACGCATGGCTATGGTCTTTATTCCATTTACTTGAATACAGAAATTATGGGACATATACCCTATCTCTCGCCTGCTTACTCCGTGGGACACCTACTCATCCCAACCACCGTATAGAGTGTCCACATTACCTAGTCCTCATACTAATCACGCTCGTCCCTTGTAGCCTCATCGATGCCTGCGAGCCCCTCATCCCACTCAGGGTAATCCCCAATCGGACTAGGGTTTAACAAAGGAAGATAATAGTAAGGATGAGTACTACTGTACTTATCAAGCATTATTAGCAAAATACATTGTATGACTCTTCTCTGTTCATTACCACATTTTTTAATTCATTTCTTTCTCTAGAAATTAGTTTATCAAAATAAGTGGCATTTTTAATTTATGAAAAGACTACTTTTCACTCAGTGAAAAGAAAAATCCCTAGTGACCTCTATAGCCTCCAATCCAGGAGATATGTATGAATTCATGATTTATTGTATACTGCATAAGCTTATGCCACTGTATCCATAGCTACTCTGAACCCTCATGAAACTAGATACCAAGTTTAGAGTATAGAGGTATGCGGGCAAGATACGTGAGGCCGACCCTAGAGGGGTCTAGGGCCAACCTCGGGTGAGGTATGCAAAACCAACCCCGAAAGGATCCGAGGCCGACCAGACCGACCTTGGAGTCTCGGACCTTGCAGGGCCCATGTGAGGCAAAGTACGCAAATACTCCTAGGAGTAAACTAGGGCCCTAAGGGCAGTCTTGTAACTTCACTTGCTTTCCTCTCTCAATCTATAAATAGAACCCCATGTAATGGAGGAGGAGGCCATTTTGTAACCTCTAGACTCTCATATTGAATATACTTGGTGGTTGTATGCTTCTCCTTGGGTCTCTTCGCACCCTCAGCTATTTTCGCATCCGATCGGGGCTACCTCAAAGTTTACTGTTTGGATTCGTACCGACGACAGTATCCACTAAGGGGATAGATGTGGCTAGTTAGACCATCTATAAAAGAGGGTTGGGATGGAGACATATGGTTAACCATCCAACCCATACCTTATGTGCTCTTTTGTTTAGGATTAGGGTTTGAAAGTTGAGTGCTTGGTGTACTCTCTATCCTTCAAGGTGAAGTGGCTATAAAATTTTATCCTCAAGCAGCAATAGAATCAATTTTTGATCATCTCTATGGCTATTTCTTATCTTAATAGATTTACTCTTGATTTGGTTGGTTTTTTTCTCTCCTCTTATCTCTCTTCTTGATCGTGCTGTGCTAAGGATGCATAAAAGATGAAGATAATATCAAAAAATCAATCTCTACCCATCTAGGCACTTTGATAGTAAGGTTATCAAGAACTCGGTTATTGCACGTTTTTGATGTTTCAAGTGATTTCTTGATCTGAGAGTTTTTGGCTTGATTTTGTCAGTGTTCTAATTTTCTATGACATGTGGAAATACATTTAGAGCCATCTTGGCCATCGTCCACCCACGAATAAGTCATATTTACTGTTTTAGGTTTTTGATTGATTTTGACGCAACCTGTCTTAAAACTGAAAAAAATCTTAACTTTGGTATTGTTTTTCACAATCGGTTGTTGGAATAGGTTCATGATATCTTAGAGAAGATTCTTGCAAATTTTCATATCATTTGAATTTAGGAATCAAAAGTTACATAGATTTTTCGTTTATGAAATAGTGCTGAAATTTCTATTCTTCTCTTGATCGACTGATCTTATCTCGACCACACTAGTTTTGTATAACCACATTCGTCTTATCTCGTCCACTCTGGTCTTGTACGATCACATTAGTCTTATCTTGATCACTCTGGTCTTGTCCGACCACACTGGTCTTTTTCGATTACACTGTTCTTGGCCAACCACACTAGTCCTTCATGACTACACTGGTCTTGAACAACCACACTAGTTTTTCTTTGTCAAATTAGATATGTTGATTTATTCTTTACTCTTGATCTTTATAACTTATCATAACTATTAGAGTAAATATTAAAAAACATTTGGAGGGAAATTTTGAGGCACCATTCACCCCCCTATTGGCATCTTCGGCCCTACATAACCCAACTAAAATTGACCAGAATGGAGGAAACAACCTCCCAGCAGGCAAAGATGAAAGAAAAACGGCCGAGGTCCAAGTGAAGACTGCTGATTGCTGCAAGGATGATTGCAGAAGCGAGTCCGTGGTGACATCTGATTCTCTAGATTATCAGATTAATCAGGGCATTTGTTGTGTCAGTCCATGTAAGCCTTTGCCAATGAAGAGGAATTTGATTGAACAAAGCCCTGACTATGTCGCAAGCAGACTGTGGTCCCCGTCCACCAAATCATGAACACTTGATCTTATGAGCATATCGTTACTGTTTGCTGCCATTAGCTTTTGCGATGGAGAACAGGTTTACTGACCTAGGTGTTAGGTTCATTTGCTGGCAGTTCATGTTGTATTTTGTGTTCGGTCGTCGTTCAGTTGCAGTAGGTGATTGTGGTGCCACTCTTTTGCAAAGTTGTGTTACAGCTTCAAACAATGATGGTTGTGCCTGGTGTGGATTTGCTATGGCCCTGGTTTTTGTTGTATGCTCGATACTTTGATTAATCACAATAGCGTATGAGCTGTTCATGCCGTGTGAGTGCCTGTGCTGTGCTATTGAGATACATAAATATGATGTTCCAGTTGGCTGCTGCCAAAATTGCTACGCTCGTCAAGTAGAGATATGTTTCCTGCCAAATTTGCTACCCTTCGATAGAGCTTGTGGTTGAGACATTTCCGGTTGTGTTCTTGTCTTTTCTCATTACAGGTTAGGCAAGATGAATTTGTATGTTCTCACTCTAAGATTGGGTTCTTGGTTGAGAGCTTTCATTCCTGAATAGAAACACAGAAGACACGGCCTTAAGTGATAACATTCAACGCTTGGCCTCATGACAAGTACAAACAGATGGTGCACAAACTACAAACATTACATGAACTAGTACAAACAGATGGCGCACAAACTGCAAACTTTACATGAACTAGTACAAACAGATGGCGCACAAACTACATACATTACATGAACTAGTACAAACAGATGGCGCACAAACTACAAACATTACATGAACTAAGTAACATTTATTATTTTAACTTCAAAGGAAACGACATGCATAACCAAATAAACCAGGGAGGAAGCCCACACTACCATCTGCTCTGTAATACGACTCCATTTGCAGTTACAGTTCGGGCCAAGCTTCCCAATTAGCTTAATTCTTTTGTGCCAATCTTGCCCAACCCACAACGGCAAGCACATATATTTTATCATATACCCTGTCGAAGAGCCGGAAGTAAGCAATCCTCCACGTTTTCTTGAAGAGCAGGGTACAAAACACCACACAGACGCCAACAACAAATCCTGACACAAGCCCAAGGTGAAAGAACATTGGCTCAGGGACATGTGCAGTAGTTCTCTTGTGATCACCATCGCGTTGCTTCGATGCAGTGCCTCCTGAGCAATTCCTCTGGAGAGGAGGCCCGCAAAGGTCACTGTTGCCGCTATACATATCTGGATGTTCCGCGTAGAGGGTGTCAAGTTGTGATCCTGATGGTATTCTTCCTGACAGATTGTTGCATGACAAGTTCAAGTAGCCCAAATATGAAAGATTTGACACGCTCAGTGGGATTTCTCCGGAGAGCTTGTTCCTTGAGAGGTCTAGTGATTCCAGTGATCGCATGGACCCAATCTTGTCTGGAATTTTTCCAGTCAAGTAATTGCATGAGAGATTCAGATTTTTTATCAGTGCAAGAGAAGTTATTTCTTCTGGAATACCGCCAGTTAAGAAATTCAATGATAAGTCAATGCTCACCATGTCAAAAAGTGTTGTGTCATAATAAAGTTCTTGCCGCTTCGTGACCACAGACAACTTATAAGTAGGTTGAAACCCCCGTTGGTCATCGTGAACATGCTCCACTGCCATCGACATTAAACCTGACAAATTCCAAGGTATAACACCTGACAATCTATTGCCTGCTAGATTCAAATCACAAAGATGTCCAAGATTTGTGATGTTGAATGGAATATTCCCAGAGAATGTATTGTAGCTCAGCCGTAGATATTCTAATTCCATCAAGTCTCCTATCCACGTAGGCAATCTTCCAGAGAACTTATTTCTTGATAGATCTAGAAAAATTAGATTCGTGCAGTTTTGCAGAAAAGACGGGAACTTGCCTGAGAACCTATTGTTACTTAAAAGAAGAGCTATTACATCTCCCGTCCCGAAACATTGAGGAAGTTCTCCCTCCAAAAGGTTGTTGGCTAAATCTAAGACCTCCAAGTTTTGAGATTTGCAGATAGATCCTGGAATACGACCTGATAGAGCATTGTTTGAGATGTACAAATGGGTGAGGTTTCCCGGCAATGGAGGTATTTCACCGGTTAATTGGTTTGAAGCTAGATTGAGATATGTCAATGACATGATTTCCATATTTGTTGGCAAGCCACCACTGATTTGATTGTTGGAGATGTCTAAAGTTTTAGCATTTGAAAGTGTTGTAGAAAACCAATCCGGGAGCTGATCCGTTATACCTGTGCTTGAAATATCAAGGTCATCAACACCTGCCAACCGTTGAAGCCAGGCAGGAAACTGAGGACCCAATTGGCAAGATGCAAATAGTGCAGTTTGTAGTACTCTAAAGGGGGGTGACCACTCAGGAGCTACCACAATCTTCAAGTGATTATAAGACAAACCTATCGTATCAAGCTCGCAAACCGGCAAAGTGTTCTTCTGTGATGACACCATTCAGTCATTGTAGCTTAGGTCCATCAAGTCAAATTTGTGAGCATACTAATCTCGGAGGGCACAGTCGGTCGGATGGTTCCCAGAGAGGTCGAGTGACTAAAGCGGTTAATTGGCCAATCCCGGTTGGTAGGGTTCCGTGATATGGTTCTCATAGAGTAGAGAGCAACTAAGCTGGTTAATTGGCCAATCCCAGTTGGTAGGGTTCGGTGATATTGTTTTCACTCAAATACAATACCTGCAGTTTTGTGGACGAGCAGTGCATCAAGCTCTCAGATAACTCTGTTATGTTCCCAGACGAGAGACCATGTTCAATGTCTAGAACTTCCAAATTGCATAGGTTCCTCGGCAAGTTTGGCTCTATAGTGCACAGGGCATCGTTGGATGAAAAATCAAAGACTTGGAGGGACGTCATGTCGCCCAGTGCATTTGGAAATTGACCGTACAAATTGTTGGATTCAAGGTCGAGGTACTTGAGGCTTGTCAAGTTCCAAAACCAACAAGAAGCGGATGGGTGATGAAAAGAGTTGTAAGAGAGGTCGAGCTTCTCAAGTTTTGTGAGGTTTAGGTGTGGGAGCGATGGTTTGCACTTTCAGCGAGCATACGAAAGATAGAGGACTCCCAAAGAAGGAATCATGTTCACGACATGAGGCCAATCATCTACCATGCTGAGATTTACCCGTTCGAGTTAAGATAGTGTAGCGAAGGTAGATGTGTTAACCATGATAAATCTGTTGGTTGCATACTAAATCTGTGTAGGAAAGGTCGAGATAATGCAGCTTAGAGAGGTTACCAAGCTGAGGCGGCAGCATACGGTGAATAGTATGTGAGAGACGTTCAGATATCTCAAGCTCTTTAGAGAGCCCAAGAGCTCGGAGAAACGACCGGTCGGTACCTCGGGGAGTTCATGCTGAGATCAAGGTGCTCGGATGCTCCAAAGAAAACAGAGAAGGACTTATCGGCCACTCAAAGAAGTTGGTCCATAATCAAAATAATAATCACCCACATTTCGTAGTTGAAGCTTGAGGACATGGCGGTCCGGTTGCTGCACCGGGCGCCCCTCCACCGGCAGCAGTTCCCCCTCGCCGCCACGAGGCGGGCGGCCCGGGTCGTTGGTGATGCCTTGCTTGAACGCCGCCAGGCGTCCCGCTCTGCGGAATGCAGGCGGCGGTGCCGGTGCCGATGGCACGGCCGGCAAAGGTGGCGGCTGCTACGACGATCAGGAGAAAGAGCTTGGTAGTGGGACGCATGGTGGCTAGGTATGGTGTGTGCACGAGCACTGCACGGAGAGCACCCTTAATTTATACTACTAGTAGAGCTAGTGAAAGTCGTTCGTCAATGATCGTTTTTAAGTGGCTGGAGTGGTAGTGGGACGCATGGTGGCTAGGTCTGGTGTGTGCACGAGCACTGCACGGAGAGCACCCATCATTTATACTACTAGCTAGGGATGTTATCAATTTGCAGTCCAATTTTGTGCACCTAGTCTCATCATGTTCTAATATTCGCTCCAAGCCTCCAATGATCAAAGGGACTAGCAACGTAAACGTGGCGTTACGTCGTGTTAGCTACCGTGTAGATCGAAGTAAAAGAGACGAAAATTCACAATAAAAGAAGAGCGTAGGAGCTTTTTGCAAAAAACAAAGAGCCTTTTCGAAAGAATCAAAGGCATGTATATAATTACTTGAAACCGCAGGGTGTTATCCAGTAAAAGGAGAGTAGAGGGATTTTTTTGAAAGAATCGAGGATCTGTGCATAATTACAAAAATGTAGAGTTTTTTTTAAAAAAATTGCCACGTGGCATGGATGGAAAACGAGAAGTTCCCTATCTTCGATATAAGGATTATTACTAGTAGAGCTAGTGAAAGTCGTTCGTCAATGATCGTTTTAAGTGCCTGGAGTGCATGCCGGTTGCCGTCTGGCCTCTGGCAGGAGAACGGAAATATATAAATACAAAAATCTTGCTGGCTTATAACTTTGAGAAGCTTGTAGAAGGCATTGGCACGAGAAGACATAAAAGTTATTCTTTAAGGAAGACACAATGATATAATATTTACGATGATGTATTGTACTATTTTCCCGGGGGTGATCATTCATGCCAAGGTAAAGATACATGTATTAGAACTAGATTAGTATTAGCTCCCTATTAAGGACCCGTTTTTTAGGGCTGCAGCTCAGTATTTTTAGGTTATTTATGAGAAAGAGACAGAGTAAAAAAACTCGTGTACGGTTTTAGCCGATATAAGTGAAGCCACTATAGTGTATACTACAATCAATTTATAGACCTTACATTAGCAAAAAAAAACTTTATTTGAAAGCTAGTTACTATAGAAAATCTAAAAAATAGCTTTTAGAAACTGAAAAAAAGAAGACCTAATGCACTTACACTACTACAAAATAGGTTATACTGGACGGGTATCATAGACGGTTCCGACGGTTCATACGGAACCGTCTATACTTAAACTATCACAGACGATTCATACTACCAACCGGCTGTGATATTTTAACAGACGGTTATTAATACGAACCATCTGTGATAATTGAGACAACACAGATGTTTCGTGTTAATAACCGTCTATGAACTTTCACAGACGGTTCTTAATACAAACCGTCTATGATAATCGAGACAACACAGACGGTTCGTGTTGATAACTCACTGTAGTTAGTTTTTTCCTTAGAAGAGAGATGGTGTCCACATAGTCTTCGTCGTCGTCATCTGAGTCTCACGCTCCCAAGATTGGGAAAACTAAGCATGGCCGAGTATCGAAAAGGCCAGCTGGCCGAATGACCATCACGGTGGTCTCTCCGGATGGGGTTCCTCTGCAACCGAAGAAAACAGCGGCATCATTTTAGACTACCTGCGGAATAATTGGAAGGCAACGGGTCCCCATCACCATAGCAAGCTGAAAATATTTGGCAAAAGATCACAAAAATCAGCTATGGGAGGAAATTACAAATTTGTTCGAGATCCCAACAGAAGTACAGTGACTCATGCAATGGCACACGCTCCTCACAATGGGAAAAGCATGGAAGAATTTTAAGAGTACTCTTGTGATGCAATACGTGGTCAAGGATCTCACGCCCTTCACGAGGTATTCTTTCTGTCGCCGGAAACATGGAAGGCCTTTGTGCAGATGAAGACAATGACCAAATTTGAACAACAAAGTGCGGCGTACAAGGCTCTCCAATCACAAAACACTCACCCTCACAGACTCGGCACCGTTGGGTACGCGGGTAAAATCCCGTAGCGGAGGATGCAGGATGAGGTCGCAATCCGATCGGAGGCCTCCCCGCCATTTGCCGGGATCACAAACGAGTGCGCTCGAAACTGGTTAAGAGCGAGGTCATTAACCACATCTTCGGGTTCTCTTTTAAAAACCCTGCAGATGAGGAAGTGTCCCAATGCTTGGTAAGATATGTTAAACACATAGTTGTTAACACCTCTTGAACTTCATAGGTTCAAAAATAACATGATTAATTGCCTCTTGCAGCAATCATTGACTACCGAATTTTCTCGTGGCTCCTTTCAAGAATACAGGGAGAGAGATTTACTATCATAGGCCTTGGAAAACAAGGAGCACCCAGGTCGCACATGAGGCTTGGGGGTTTACGTATCTTGGAGGCACGGATTTTCAGATTACTCTGAGACATCTAGGAGTAGAAAGATATTTAAGGCGTCGCAACAAACAAATAAAACAAGAGCTTTGTGCTCAACTTCAGAACAACTATTTGCCTCACTTCAAGAGCGGTGCGCTCACTTGAGGAGAGATAGATTCATTGAGGAAGAAGCGAGATAAGTCCGCAACCAATCGCAACCCACCCTACTACTGCGGTACCCAGTCCGCCTCAACGTTGTAGTAGCTGCGCATCCATACCAATTACTGAACATAGCGACGCCCACTTACCTATCGATAACATTTAGGTAATGTACCTCTTTAGAATGCTACATTGATCTCTTTGGTGTACGCCTTAACTCATCTTGTGTTGTTATGTAGGAGCCCATGCCTTGCATCCTCAGAGTCAGGCTTGTTGGCTCTATTCCTGTTGACGCTGGGCAAGGGATGGCGTATCCATTCTGTTAGGGAGCTGGTGCATAGTGTACAAGTAGAGATCGATTTCATAAAGGTCCAGGTGGATATGATTAATGATGTTTCTAAGACCGTCCCTCTTGAAAAGCCCCAAACAAAGAGATTAAGACATTAGGGGATGCCGTCCACACATTCATTCGGTGGCCCAAGAGGGACATCGCCCTCGACTTGTCCATGCCACGATCTCCACATCTAGTGTCCCAAGAGGGATATCGCCCTGGACCTATCACATCGGCTCCGGTGGCTCTACCTCCATCTCCGGTTCTGAAGCCTGTTGCATCAGCTCCCGCCGAGACACCACCGAAAACGTATCGTAAGCGAGGCTCTAAGACTCAAGCGAAAAAATTAAGGCGCGTCCCGGGCTGTAGAAATTCATTCTAGGAGTGTCGTTGGTCCTTGAGTCACAATTACCCCGGCTTGGTTTGGTTTGCAATACATTGCATGCTTTGTACATGCAGAAGTCCAACATGAAACCAAACCAGCAAAGTGCATTCACTGTGAGATATACGGAGGAGCATTTCCTCCACGACTCGGGCTACATCGTCGTGACATTCAAAGACTTATTCTTACTATTTAATCTCGACGAACTCGACGCCTCACTTCTACGATCTTTGGACCTTTGTAAGTGTCTTTGTACAATGAAGTTCTACATTCACGTTATACCGATAAATGTCATTACTCTTTCCTTATGTATAGATACATAATTCAACAAGTCCGACAATCGCGACAACCAGTGGGTTTCCTCGACCCTCACTTGGTCTCCGAGCAAGCTATCAACAAAAATGTATCCTTCGTGCAAGATTACATAACGAGGGGATTGATTGCTCACAACGACAAGGAGTACGTCATAGTACCCTTCAACCAAGGGTAAGTATTTCACTAGTTGCCACTTATATTTCATTTGTACTTTACATGCAGCATGAACTTAGGATTAATCACTATGACGACACACATGACTAAGCAACACTGGATTTTGATTGTGATTGTACCAAAGTGGGGCAATGTAATATACCTTCATTTCCTACTTAGGAGCAACCACGTTTTCAGTCGTGTGCAAGAAATAATTAACAGGTAAACTCATTTTCTCCATACATAACTCTATTGTAATATTTTCTTCGTTTGCAACAGCTGAGGCTAACTTTTTTGAATCACGTAGGTCGTTTACCGCTTATATTGCCCTAGGAGGAAGACACAACAAATTCAGTGACACGCTGCGACACAACACGCGATTTCTGATACCCGCTACAACACAACAATCCTATATCATACTTTGTTATAATGCCTCTAGAATTGGCAATACCTATGTACGTAATTCTATTTTTGCAGTGCCACCAGCAGCTACAGGGCAACGTATGTGGATTCTACATTTGCCGCCATATAAAGAAAATCATGGATACTAAGATCAATGATCTAGAGTTTTATCAGGTCCTTCCAATAATTATTATTTTCTGATTATATATGTATATATATACACACACATGCTAATTAATGATTTAACATTGCTCCTAGCGACAGCGGGTGTACTTCAACGAAAGTACATATGATCTTGACCAACTCGTCTAAATTCGTGGAAAACTCTCCGAATTCTTACTAGCACAAGTCATAAACAAAACTGGAGAGTTCTATCCCGGCACTGGTGATAATTAGATGTTGAAACATTGGATTTAATTATACAAATCACTCAATTGTGCTTAATCAAACAATTCATTTGTTAGATCTGTGTAACGAGTTTCATTCTATATATGTATATGATCTGCTGGCCGTTTGTTACATTCATAATTCACTTTGTGTTGCAATTAACTTATCTGTCATTATCTATAATCTGCTTGCTTACTTTCAGAGGGCATGGCTAGCATATCCTGAGGCTAGCCAAAAAAGGCAAATAAAATTGCTGTTGCAATTGCTATTACAGACGGTTTGTTATTAAAAACCATCTGTGATATATATATCATAGACGGTTTCAAAGACTGTGCCGTCTGTGATATGAACGATATCACAGACGGCTCTTGTTATTAACCGTCTGTGATATACACAATATCAAAGACAATTTTTGTTCCGAACCATCTGTGATATGATTCATATTACAAATGGTTAGTAACAAAAATTATCTGTGATATTGTGTATATCATAGACGGTCTTTCTTATTAACCGTCTATGATAGTTAAGTATTACAGACGGTTTTTTATAAAAAAAAACTGTCTGTGAAAGTAGATTATCACATACGGTTTTTTCTCAAAAATCATCTGTAATGTAAGTTATCACAGACGGCTTGGAAGCCATCTGTGATAACCACCTATTATTACTGACACATAAACACAGACGGTTTGGGAACCATCTGTAATGATGGTTCCAAACCGTTTATGATAGGACTGTCTGTAACAGTGTTATGTATTATAGTAGCAAATTTGGTGAAGCTAAAAAGCGCAGAGTTAATTCATTATCCGTGAGCCAATGTTATTTGTCGTCCTGAATTTGTTTTTATTGAACACTTCAAGCTAGCATTGAGTCTAATTTGTACCGTGAACAAATTACGACTAATAATCCCATCGCACTTTTATTTTATGGTAGATCGTAACTAACCTCTGGATAGTTTTTGAAAACTGTGGCCTTTTCAAATGCTATAAATAAAAGTCTCCCAATAACAAAAGAAAATGCGTTTCATGATTTTGATGGACCATTGGTGGAATTTTTGTGTAGCTTGGTAGCAAGTGCCTATGAAAGGAGCATGGAGGACGTGGTTTCCTGACCTTTTAAGCACCATCGGTCTGTTCTTTTGAACTATAGTTTATAAGTTATTGGACTATGATTTATAAATTATGACTACGACTTATAACTTTTTGGTTTTAATATGAGTGCTCGTGCAAATGAATTAAAAGCCGATAAACCGTTTTTAAAAAACTATCTTGATAAGTCATTTCGAAACGATAAGAAAGAAGCTAACTTATTTGTTTGCTTAAGATAATTCATAAATTATAAATTATAAACTGAAATAAGGTAAAACAACAAGCCACGTAGCTTCGGAATCTTAAGTACGACGGCCTGCACTTTGCAAACGGAAAAGAAGTCAAGCATTGCGGAGACCGCAAAGACAAGTGTAGTCTATATGGGTCTTCCACTACGCTGAAGCCTGTTTTTGTGTAGCTTTTGACGTGATTTTTGTTTTTTTACAGTAATTAGCTTTTAAATAAAATATTTTCTAAGATAAAATTTACTAGTTAATTATAGTATATACTATAGCAACTTCATTTATATCGGCAAAAATTGCACGTGAGTTTCTGTTACTCTGTAATCTCTATCACAAATAGCCCAAAAGTTACAAACCATAGCTGAAAATCATAAGCCGTAGCTAACAAGAATAATAAGTCTAGTCTATAGGTATGTTCTAAGTGGCTTTTAAAAATGGTTTTTAATTTTTATTATAGTAACTAACTTTCAAACGGAGTATATTTATACATGTGTCTTCCACTACTCAGCTAAAATCTAGTATTAGTCTTCCACTACTCAGCTGGATGCATTCGCATTCCACTAAGCTAAAGTCTGTTCTTTATAGCTTTTGACTTTCAACTTTTAATTTTTCTATAATAATTAGCTTTTAAATGAAGTGTCTTTTTAAAATAGGGTTTACTAGTTAATTATAATACATAATGTAGCAACTTCATTTATATCGCAAAAATTACACGTGAGTTTCATTTACTATGTAATCTCTCGACAAACAGCCCAAAAACTACAAACCGCAACTAAAAATCATAAACCGTAGCAAAAAGAATAGACCTGAAGTATAGTCTATAGGCCTTTTCTAAGTGGCTTTTAAAAGCGGTTTTGGCATTTACTATAATAACTAACTTTTGAGCGGAGTATAATTATATACGTGTCTTGCACTACTCAGTTGAAGTCTAGTATAAGTCTTCCACTACTCAGTTGGATGCATTGCTTCTGATGCTAAGCAAAGGATTTCAGAGTACGTGTGCAGCTCTGTTTACCTGAGAAACCTAGCACTCCTCGGTTCATAAGCACTTATTTTCTATTGTGCAAAATTTTTCTTACAAGAAATAAATAACCAAAAGAATTAAATAAATTATAAGTGAACTAACTATCCAACTAATGAATCACACGTGAACTAACCATCCACGTAATGAATCTCCGATGAACTAATCATTCACTTTCCAAGTCTTTATGAAATCTCTACCCTTCGTGTGAAATCACCAAGCAATGTTCATAAATGGGGACACGGCTATTCAAATAGTTTTACACTCTACAAAAATTGTACAACTTTACCCACACGATGTGATCATCCCCACGTTAAAGAAAATCACAACAAGACCTTTATAATACTCAACCTCAATTCAATTTCGCACGCTAAGCTTTCACCATCTTGGTCCCCCTCTGCATCTCATGAAAATCAGCATCCACATTCATCACATTGGCGAATTTAAAATTGAAATATCACAAATTAATCAGTTAGGTCTATCACATACTAGACATGTGGTTGTACGGTAAGGCTCAGATCATTGGCGCACAAAGTTAAATCATTAAATATTACCCAAGCGAGACATTCACATCCCTCGAAATGAATCCAAACTTCCCTTGATCACTCGCCCAAGTGAAAATCAATTTTGTATAACCAACACTAATGATACACCAATGTCATGGTGCACAAATTTTATAATTGTGGGTTAAATTAATTAATTACTCACATGTGATGATAAGCCCAATGAGACTAAACATGGCTAAGCAAATTAAACGTACACCCCATGTGACAACTAGTATTGCATCACTAGATAGTTTCCTCTCCTATAGTGACAATGGAATCATGGTATTTGAATTATCAAGGTAGAATTAATCAAATTGGACAATAACTACCACATACGAAGGTTTGTAATGAAATATCAATACATCATAATTTAAAAAAAATAATAATAACAAGTAGATTTGAAATCTAGATTCAACATGATCAAATGGCATGACTTGCTTTGGCCTTGCTCAGGTAATTGCTCTTGATGTTCAAATCTTACTTCACCTCCATCGAAGATGCGATCTAACGAGAGGAAAAGCAAAACGATGCACAAATAAAATCAAATAAAATTTAAATAAACTCCAAAAATTGTAAAACAATAACCAAAAGATAGAGGTCAATTTTAGATGAATTTAATAAAAAGAATCGGTTCAATAGAAGCTAGGACGGAAGAAAACAAGCTCTCAAAAGATTTAAATCTAAAGAAAAAAGAGGATTTACTGGAATTATGTTTCTAAACATAATCCTATTTATGACGTGAGCATCTTTTTTATTTTCGGCCAAAATATTTTTCTAAACAAAATTGGGATTTATGACATTAGTAGATGACGTGGCAGCTGATTGGAACGCTAGGCTGATGTGGCATACACGTGGCATGACACGTCTACACTAGGGCTGACGTGACAGGGTGATGTGGCATGACACGCGGCAGATGATTTGGCACCTAGGACGGCTCGGTTGGCTGACATGGCACATATGTGGCACGACACGTGGCTGACACATAACACTAGAGCTGACGTGGCGTGTTGAGCTGGCTGCTGACTCGGCCAGATTAGTGCATGGGTCTACAAAATAGTAGACACCGACAGGTAGGGTGTTAGAGATTTGGTGCATGGTGGACGAAGTCTACAGAGAATCTGAATCGTCGGCCGGGAGTGGGTGCGGCTGGCGTTAGCGTTGATGTCAATCGGCGTGCTACACGAGGCATCACTTCGGTCGTGCGAACGAACGCATGAGGTGGCAGCGAGCGCTCAAACAATGAAGCGACACAGCTCTCTGGCGGCGACTGGTGGAGGGAGAGAGGGCGGCGGCATCATGGATGGCGACACACTGGTGGTGAAGAGGGCGGCGGTGATTGAAGGAATACGCGTAGGCTACGAAAGCAGAAAACAAAATTTTTCTACCGCGCACACAAGGACATCATTCTTAAGGAAAAATCATGGATCGTTACCACTAGACACGCAGCGCAGCGGAAGAAGAGTTGGAGAAGCCAATCCAACCACGCGCGTCGAGGTAGTAGTGGAATTAGCCGATCGTCCCGAATAGATCGTCTCCTCCACGCAATCAACCACACCACGAGCGGATCCAATCTGTAGGTTGTTGACGCCGATCAACACCGCAACAAGCAGCGCCTCCACCGGTATCCACACGTCCGGGGCTGGAACGCCGATCGCGAGTGTACTAGCACTCGTGAGCGGCTAGGGATTGGCTCGGGAGGTGGCGGCTAGGGTTACGCTAGAGGTTAACTCGAGAAAAACCGTATCCCCTCAGCCCCTCGCCACCATATATATAGACCTCCTCACTTGGGCCTTGCGGACCGAAACCCAATATGAGTCTACTCGGATCTCTATCCGAATTGAGCCCATATCTGAATCATATTCGAATTAGTGTTCCAACCCGTTAAGCGTGCGACCCTATAGGTTCACGTATACTTGGTCATGACCCGGAAATGCCTTTCCGGTCACCCTGTTAATAGCGGCCTCTAGTAAGACATATTAACCCCAAAGTATACGTAAAGATCATATCGGCTGAACCTGTAATGTTCTCATGTACGAATCCCTTTGCCTCACGATATAGATTGAGCTCAAGGCGAGACCTGTGTCATCCTCTTAATAGCTCAATCACTCTCTCGATTCCGTGATGGATTATAAACTTATGATTGACTCCTCAATCACCTTTGCATGGCCGTGCACTTTCATAATCTATTACATCGAGGGGCCCAGAGATATCTCTCCCATAAGGAGGAGCAAATTCTATCTTGATCATTCACATCCCACTACATGTTTCATGGCAAACCCGAAGACTACTTTTATGACTACCCGATTTGGAGTAGTGTTTAGTAGTCCCAAAATAAGCTACTACTCATGTTGGGAACCATGATGATCTCAAGTCTAAGGATTCTACATAAACACTACTTGAGACCAACTGATGACACATGGAATCTCTGCGATGTCTCATGGCGAGTCTATCAATATATGTTCACTAACACATGTCCATATTATTGATTTGGTATCACCATACCATGATCCATGAGACATGATCATCAATCAATACATATCTTGATCTTTGTCTTTGAATCATATTTGTTCCTCATATGATATACGATCGAGGATCATTTAGAAATAGCAACATCTTAGTATTTAAGAGTCTCATGAATAAGTCACATACTCATTGATCAATAATGATGATGTCTATTCCAAGGAACAAAGTAATGTACATAAACATAGTATGTGATATATACAACATCTCCATGTTGCCTCTAGGGCATATCACTAACAGATCTCCCACTTGCACTAGAGTCAACCATGTAGGTATCTAATACCCATTGCCCTAGTGTGAGCCTCATGCTTTGGTGGGAAGCGGCTTTGTCAACGGATCTGCAATGTTCAAATCCGTTTGTACTTTGCATATCTTCACATCGCCTCTCTCCACTATCTCGCGGATGAGATGAAATCGCCGTAAAATGTGCTTGGACTTAGTGCGATCTAGGCTCCTTGGCTTGTGCAATGGCCCCACTATTGTCACAGAGGTCCATTGGGCTGGAGGCACTAGCCATCACACCAAGCTCGAAATAAATTTCTTAATCCAAACAAACCTCTTTGGCGGCTTCTTAAGCGCTATGTACTCGGCTTACATTGTAGAATCGGCAACCGTCTGTTGCTTGGAACTCTTCCACTTACCGCACCGCCATTGATGAGAACACAAATCCAGTTGCGATCTAAAATCATCTTTGTCGGTTTGGAAGCTAGCATCGGTGTAACCATTTACAACGAGCTCTTCCTCACCTCCATAGACAAGGAACACATCTTTAGTTCTTCTCAAGTACTTCAAGATGTTCTTTCACGGCAATCCAGTGACTTTCACTGGATCATTGGTATCTACTCGTAGCACTTAAAGCATCTGAAACATCCGGGCGTGTACAAAGCATGGCATACATAATGGACCCAATAGCGAAGCATATGGAATCACATTCATTTTATCCCGCTCATCGGTGTACTAGGACACCGATTCTTGCTAAGATTTATACCATGTGACATAGGTAGAAAACCTTTCTTGAAATCATGCATGTTGAACCTTTTCAACACCTTGTCAATGTCGTATCTTGGCTTAATCCAATTAGCCTTTTGATCTATCTCTATAGATCTTGATGCCCGAGAATATATGCTGCCTCTCCTAAGTCTTTCATAGAGAAACTATTTTTAATGAAGACTTATGATTCGAGCAAAGGAATGTCATTTCCGATTAGTAATATGTCATCCACATATAAGACCGTAAATACGAGTGCGCTCCCACTAGCCTTTTGTAAACACAAGGCTCTTCTTCATTCTTGATGAAACCAAACCCTTTGATTACTTCATCAAAGCGAATGTTCCAACTCCGAGATGCTGCTTTAATCCATAAATGGATCTTTGGAGCTTGCATATCTTTCCAACTGATTGCGGATCGATAAAACCCGTGGGCTGTGTCATGTACACATCCTCACTCAGATTTCCATTAAGGAAAGCTGTTTTGACATCCATTTGCCATATTTCATAGTCGAAATATGCAGCAATCGCTAGAATGATCCGAATAGACTTTAGCATTGCGACGGGCGAAAAGTTTCATCATAATCAACACCTTGAATTTGTTTGAAACCTTTGGCCACCAATCGCGCTTTATAGATGTGAACATTTCCATCAATGTCTATCTTTTTCTTGAAAACCCATTTGCACTCAATGGTTTTAACACCATCAGGTGGATCAACCAAGTTCCAAACTTGATTATTGTGCATGGATTCAATTTCGGATCTCATGGCTTCAAGCCATTTCTCAGAGTCTGGTCCCACCATCGCTTCTTCATAGGTCTTAGGCTCATCGTTGTCTAACAACAAAATGTCCCTTTGTTGAGTAGTCAAGAACATGTACCTCTCAGGTGCACGACGTGACCTTTCTGACCTACGTGGTCTTTGGTGTGTCCACAACAGTTCTTCAACGGTTTGTTCATCTGTTGTGGTTCTCAGTAGGAGCTGAAACGTTATCAGTGTTTCTTGAATTTCTTCAAGTTGCACTTTGTGCTCCCACTATCCCTTCTTGAGAGAAACTCTTTCTCTAAGAAGACACCATGCCAAGCGACAAATACTTTGCCTTCTCCTTGATTATAAAAATAATATCCTTTTGTTTCCTTAGGATACCCGATAAAGAAGCATTTATCAAATTTAGGAGTGAGCTTATCAGATTGTAAACATTTTACATAAGCCTCACATCCCCAAATCTTAAGAAATGACAAGCTAGGACGTTGTCCCGTCCACATCTCATATGGTGTCTTTTCTCTGATTTTGATGGAACCCTGCTTAGTGTGAGCGCTGTACGTTTCAAGAGCGTACCCCAAAAAGACAACGAAAGATCACTTTGGCTCATCATGGAGCGCACCATATCTAATAAGGTGCGATTTCTCCGTTCAGATACCCCATTCCATTGAGGTGTTCCTGGCGGAGTCAATTGTGGAACAATTCCACAATCCTTTCGATGATTGCCAAACTCATGGCTCAAATACTCGCCTCCACGATCAGATCGTAGAAACTTGATTGTCTTGCCTAAATGATTTTGCACTTCATTTTGGAATTCTTTGAACTTTTCAAAGGATTCGGACTTATGCTTCATCAGGTAGATATACCTATATCTACTAAAGTCATCAGTAAAAGTTATGAAGTACTGAAAACCACCTCTAGCTGTTAAGCTCATTGGTCCACATACATCAGTATGTACGAGTGCCAATAAGTCATTTGCCCGTTCACCTTGACCGGTGAAAGGTGTCTTTGTCATCTTGCCAAGTAAACAAGATTCACATGTCTCTAATGATTCAAAATCAAATGAGTGCAGAATACCATCTCTATGGAGCTTCGCATGCGTTTCTCATTTATGTGACCTAGCGACGATGCCAAATAAGCGTGGGATTCAAATCATTGGACGTTGCCTATTTGCATTAATGTTATAGACCGGTGACCCTTCAAGAGTAAGAACGTATAACCCATTCACCAATGGAGTATGACAATAGAACATATCTTTGAAATAAAGAGAACAACCATTGTCCATAGATTTAAAGTCATAACCTTACGCTTGCAAACATGAAGCGAAATAATGTTCTTTGAAAGAGATGGAACACAATAACAATTATTCAATTCCAAAACTAATCACGAAGGTAAAGACAATGGCATGGTGCCAACAGCTACCGCAGCAACTTTTGCTCCATTGCCAACGCCAAGATCCACTTCGCTCCTCCTCAAACTTCTACTTCTTATTAGCCCTCGCAACGATTTGAAAATGTGAGCAACCGATCCGGTATCAAATACCCAAGAATCGAGTTGATGAAGTAGCAAGATTGATCTCTATAACATTTATACCGGAGTGGAAGTCGTACTTCCCTTCTTCTTCTCAAGATCCTCCAAGTATTTTGGACAGTTCCTTTTCCAATGTCCTGATTGCTTACAGTAGTAACAATCTGCATCAGGATGAGAATCGCCCTTCTTGTCTTTCTTGGCCTTAGAACCGCTCGCGATCGCATCAGAGCTTTCTTTCTTTGACCGCGCTTCTCTTGACATAGGGCTTGCCCTTGCCTTTCTCGCATCATCATCACATGATTGCTCGCTTTTCTTAATGCTTTCCTCGGCAGATTTTAGCATCCCATGCAACTCACCCAGGGTCTTGTCCAGTTGTTCATGTGAAAATTCATTATGAATGGCTCAAAACTTGGGGAAGCGATCGAGAATCACATCGATAGCCAACTCTTGGCTAAGGGAAACCAAGCTTTTCCAGACTCTCAATGTAGCCAATCATCTTAATCACATGAGGGTTGACGGGATTCCCTCTCGCAAGCCTCGCACGCAAATAAGGACTTTGAAGTATTGAACCTCTCACCCTTGCTTGGTTCTCAAACATACCACGTAACCCCACAATGATATTGTAGGCATCTGTGTTCTCATATTGCTTCAAGCTCGAGAGGACATTGTGGCAAGCATGAGACAGATCACATCAAGGCAATCATTCGTTTGCTTCTCATAAGCTCTCCGTGCAGCTACAGAGAGCATTATCAGCAAGTCTTCGTGGTAAGGAGACTCAAGGACATACTCCTTGCGCTCTTGCTTGAGAACAATTCTCAAGTTGCGATACCAATCCAAAAGTTTGTTCCATTGAGTTTTTCTTTCTCAAGAACAGATCGCAAATTAAAAGTACTGGATGCGGCGTTAGCTGACATGATCTACAACACAAGAATATGCAAAGTTTAGCACTATGTTTATGTTCATCTTTTATTAAACTATTTAGCAAAAGACTCCCACTATGAGTTTTGCAACAAAACTCCTCTAAGTTACATAGTGGGTAAAGATCCTCATTTCACTAATTCCTAGTGAGCTTTGGCATCACGGCTAGAAAACTAGTGACATGGGTAAGCAACACTTTGCTAATCACATCCCTATGTGACTCTACTTTGGGTGACATTAGTATGCCTCGGCCCCAATCTATACCCCAAGGTCCAAAACTATTTTGATAACCTTGTTAAGTAAACCAAATACTTCCGCATGTAGATGTCAGACATCTACCCCAAATGATGATGATAACCGATGGCACTCTACTTTGGTAGACCTACCATGCGGTGATCATTATCTTTTGGTGCAACATATGGAAGGGCATTAACACCTAATTTTAAGAGGGATTCTATCCTACCAAAGCAACATATCACATATATCATTGCATAAGAATAAGATAGATAACATCATAGATAAACACATTTAATCGTGAAGTAGTATGGCCCAAAAATGGTGATATCCATCTCCAAGTAGGTGTAGACGATCTCCATCCTCCACATCACTCCTTTAGGCCACCATGCTTAAAAGCTTGTAACCTCAAAACTAGGCTACTATCTATAATATCTAGAAATTGAAGATTACAAAGATAGATTCAAGCATTAAGGTCGACACACGCAGTTGTTAAATACAATATATACAGCTAACAATAGCTGAAATAATCATGACGCATGAGCCATGAACGAATGTTACATGCATCACATACATCTCATACATTCAAATAAGCTATAGGGCCATACTATTCACATCATTCTCTGCAAAAACAAGTTAGGCGTAGAATCGCATTCTACCTAACGATGTGAACCCAAGACGCTATACAAGGGAGGATACACACGGCGGTCCCAATTTATGAAATCGCTATGAAAATCTTATCGAGCCGATCAAATCAACCCAAATCCGAGCCATTCAAAATGTCTCAATTTTCATTAGATCAATCATATTGATCATCACGATCGGTATACTTGAGGAGACCACAACACAAGACCTCGATCCGTTGGCTCGATCTCATCGATTGTGCGCAGATTAGCCCCGATGGTGATTCCACCGGTAGGGGTAAGTCGCGCGTACATCAAAGAAGGAGCACGAACTAATCTTTTGGCCTTATGATGCTATCAACTCATACCTATTTCAACCCCTTATGACCGATTGATCTCATCAACCCGTGCTACCGATTTAGATCGTAATAGATCCAATCTACTACTATCGCATATCAACATATGCGCTGATCCAGATTGCAAACAAAGCAAGATGGCTCTGATACCACTAAAGGAATACGCGTTGGCTACGGAAGCAGAAAACAAAACTTTTCTACCGCGCACTCAAGAACATCATGCTAAGGAAGGATCATGGATCGTTACCACTTAGGCGTGTAGCGGAAGAAGAATTGAAACCGATCCAATCACGCGCGTCGAGGTAGTAGTGGAAGTAGCCGATCGTCCCAACAGATCGTCTCCTCCACGCACGCCGATCAAGATCGCAACGAGCAGCGCCTCCACCGGTATCCACACGTGCAGGGGCTGGAACGCCGATCGCGAGTGTACTAGCACTCGTGGCGCGCTAGGGTTTGGCTCGGGAGGTGGCGGCTAGGGTTTTGCTAGATGTTAACAGGACGAATCCTCCGCCCCTCGCCTCCATATATATAGACCTCCTCACGTGGGCCTCGTGGACCGAGGCCCAATAGGAGTCTATTCGGACCTCTATCCGAATTGAGCCCATATCCGAATCATATTCGAATTAGTGTTCCAACCCGTTAAGCGTGCGACCACAGAGGTTCACGTATACTTGGTCGTGACCCGAAACGCCTTCGGTTACCATGTTAATAGCGGCCTCTAGTAAGACATATTAACCCCAAAGTATATGTAAAGATCATATCATTTGAACTGTAATGTTCTCTCATGTACGAATCCCTTTGCCTCACGATATAGATTGAGCTCAAGGCGAGACTCGTGTCATCCTCTTAATAGCTCAATCACTCTCTCGATTCCGTGATGGATTATAAACTCGTGTTTGACTCCACAATCACCTTGGCATGGCCATGCACTTTCATAATCCATTACATCGAGGGCCCAGAGATATCTCTCCCATAAGGAGGGCAAATTCTATCTTGATCATTCACATCCCACTACATGTTTCATGGCAAACCCGAAGACTACTTTTATGACTACCCGATTCACGGAGTAGTGTTTAGTAGTCCCAAAATAAGCTACTACTCATGTTGGGAACCATGATGATCTCAAGTCTAAGGACTCTACATAAACACTACTTGAGACCAATCGATGACACATGGAATCTCTGCAGTTGTCTCATGGCGAGTCTATCCAACATATGTTCACTAACACATGTCCATATTATTGATTTGGTATCACCATACCATGATCCATGAGACATGATCATCAATCAATACATATGTTGATCTTTGTCTTTGAATCATATTTGTTCCTCATATGATATACGATCAGGGATCATTTAGAAATAGCAACATCTTAGTATTTAAGAGTCTCATGAATAAGTCACATACTCATTGATCAATAATGATGATGTCTATTCCAAGGAACAAAGTAATGTATCATAAACATAGTATGTGATATATACAACATCTCCATGTTGCCTCTAGGGCATATCACTAACACGATCCCTGCTGGATCATCCTTCTCTTGCGAGACACCTCGAGCTCGCGGCGACTCTTCTCAATGAGAATGGCCTTATCCACCAACTGCTGAAAACTGGCATAGTCGTTGCCTACGACCTGCACCTTCAAAGCTAGGTTCAAGCCTTTCTTGAACCTCTTCTGGCGAGCTGCATCTGTGGCTACGTCCTCTGGCACGTAGCGAGCCAACTGAGTGAATCTATGGAGGTATTCACTCACTGACAGGTTCCTCTACTGGAACTCCCAAAACTCCTCCTTCTTCATATCGACCACACCATCCAAGACGTGGGCGTTATGGAAGGCTTTGGCAAACTCCTTCCAAGTGATGTTATTCTGGTTCTCATGGGCGGCATAGAAGTTCTCCCACCACTCTGCTGCTGGTCCCTCAAGCTGGTGTGCTACATATAATACCTTCTCTCTGTCGGTGCACTGAGCCAAGTTCAGTTTCTTCTCAACTGAACGGATCCAATCGTTGGCCTCCAATGGCTCTGACGAACTGGAGAAGACAGGCGGTCTCGTCCTCATGAACTTTGCATAGCTGGAGTGCTGACGAGGCGCTGGAGGTGGTACTAGCTCCTGGTGTTGTCGCTGCATCATAGCCTGCATATTCTGCATCATCGTCGCGCATCATCTCGAGTGCGGGCCACGGAAACCGATCGAGGGCGGGTCTAAGGTCGGTGGCACAGTGCGCGACAGATCGCTCTTCGATCTGGTTCGCCTGGCTACGGCTTGAGGAAGTCCTGGTATCAACCATCTTGCTCTGAAAAGAAAATAACTGCTCACGATCACCAAAGGGAAAAAGAGGAGAGGGAAAAGCATAAATAAGAGGTAAATGCGTTTAAGGGGGATTTTGCTAATGGAAACCTAAACTAAAACAAACACTTAGCCAAAAAGGCTAACAACAAAATTGAGCAAAAAAATAACTCCATTAAAAGATTGAAATGATCGCAATATAATGTTTTTAAGGCAATATTTGCAGCTCACATCATACACAACTGTAAATAAAATCCAACGTGTCTACTCTCACTATCTACTCTAAAGGCTCCCACTCGGGTCCTGACAAATAGGGTACAACACTATCATCCTCTGAATCGCTGTAGACAACCCACGAGTTGCGGACCGACGGCGACTGCTCTCTGACCGGGACTGGAACCGGGTTGAATTGGCGAAGATATGCTCGACGATCACCGGTGATACGACGTCTCCGCTCTGGACTCGGCGATGTAGGCAACGGTAGAGGTACTGGTGACTGCGGTCGGGGCTCCTCCCTGACTGGCTCTGGTAGTCTAGGGGTGACTCCGTACTGCTCCTTGAACTTCCGGATGAGTCTGGCCATGTTGATCTTGTATAGCTTGCAAAGGCGACGGATGGCTTTGTGCGCAACTCCTTGTGCTGACATCTCTCCGCTGGCACCGGCATTCTTGAAACTGTGATGTATAACTTGCTTGCCGACTCGGGCGGTGAAGTACAATCACGATGCTTCCGTCGTGCGTGACTTTTATGCTTCTCATCCTTGGTGAGGTAGACGGGCAATCTCTTCAATCCAAGGCTCCGCAACAGAACGCGTAGAAGTGCTCTCCATCCTCCTGTCGGGCTGTAAGAAGCTTGGGATATCTAATGCATTTATAAAGAAAAGATCAGTTTATAATTTTATGAAAACAAATTTTTGCAAGAATGGGGCGAGAGATAAGAATCCTTAAGAATGAGATAACAAGATAGAGATATTACTAAATATCAAATTTAGTTGGATTGATTTAGAAAATAAATTTTTGGGCTAAACGACCATTCTAACTAGGGCTTCGTCCTATAGGCCGTGAGTACATTGGTACTCAGCAAGTCATTTGTAACAAATGAATGCAATATAATATGCAAGGCTTACCAATGGAAGGCTGAAAGGTTAATTTGCATAAAAGGCATTTCACAGTAATTATGATAGATAGATTGAAAGCGAAATTTAAATGAAAACAATAGTAATAAATATTCAAAGGAATAAACATGAACCACTTGTGAACATCTATCCACAAGCTAGACCAATGGTGAATTACCTGTCCACCTCCAACATAAACCACCAAGTTTAAAAGGTAACACTAACCCTCGTGTGAAATCACCGAGCAATGTCCATGACCGAGGACGCGGATATTCGAATAGTTTTACACTCTGCAGAGGTTGCATAACTGTACCCACACGATGTGATTAGCCTCGATCCTAAGAAATCACAACAAGGCCTTTACAATGCTCTACCTCAACCCAATCCTGCCCGCTAGGGTTTCGCATCACACCCCCTTGCGCCACATGGAAATCAGCAACCATGTCCATCACAATGGCAGAATTGAATTGAAATATTACAAATTAATCAGCCAGGTCTATCCCATGCTAGACATGTGGTTTGCACGATTAAGCTCAGATCAATGGCGCACAAAGTTAAGTCCTTAATATTGCCCGGGCGAGGCTACCACATCCCCCGAAGTGCATCTGCACTTTCCCCTTTACTGCACGATCACTCGCCCGAGTGTAAAACCAATTTGTATAACCAAGCCAACGACACACCAATGACATGGCATAAATTTTAATAAACGTGGCACCAACCACAGTTCCATATATCATTAAGTTAAATTAATAATTAACATGTGATGATGAGACTATTCGTAAAGTGAACCAAGGCTAAGCAGTCTAATCGTATCAACCCATGTGACGAATATTCTAACATCACTAATATGTTTCCCAAACTATGTTGACAATGGTATCACGATATTCCAAAATATCCAGGAGGGATAAACTCAATTGGGTCGATAACTACCAATACAAGGATTTGAATAAAAGTAGCGATGCAATTTAATTTAAAACAAAAATAAATAAATAATAGATTGTAGACTGGGTTCAACATGATCAAAGGACACGACTTGCCTTAGTTATGCTCAGCGAGGTACTCCTGGTCTTCGGGCGTAGAATCTGCTCCTCCGGAATCCAAATCTAGCGAGAGAGAAAACGATCAAAATCAAAAAAACACATAAAATGATAAGAAAATGAACTCCAAAATTCACAAAACTAGAACCAACAACTAGAGCTCGATTTTAGATGAATTTAGAAAAAAGAACGGGGCCAATCAGAGCTAGGACGGAGGAGAACGGGCTCTCGGAAAATTAATCAAAATTTAAATCGAAAAAATTAGAAAAATATTACTGTGCTGTGAACCCGATCCACGGTAGACCAATCCCACGGTGGACTCGGTCAACGCAACAAGACACGCGGCCGGCGGTCGACACGACGGCTAGGGGCGACGTGGCGGTTAGTGCCGCCACGCGTCACCCGGCCGATGGCGGCGACGTGGCACCTGAGGCCAGGTTTTTCCTGACGTGGCAGAGACGTGGCATGCCACGCGCATTAGGGCTGACGTGGCGTGCACGCAGTGGGCGCTGACGCAAAGACGGATCGGGCGCGACGGCGGCGGCGCGGATCGGACGGCTGCGGGCGTGCCGCGGCGAGATTCGGGCGCCGCCCAGACCGATGAGCGCGCGATGGAGCGGTGCGCGCGGACGCCGCGATGGTCGACGCGGCGTGGCGCGCGCGCCGCATGAGGCGCGCGCGCGCGCGTGCAGTGAGGCGGGGCGCGCGGCGGATCCGACGGTGGAGGAGGAGACGCGTGGCGACGCCGTGCCTCGCGGCCCGATCTTGACGAGCGGCAATGGCGCGAGCGCGCGGGAGGCGTTGCTAGGTTTGGCGGCAGCGACGACGAACGCACGCGAACCGGTCGAAGGGGGTTAAAACTCGCGAACCGAGGAGTTCGATTCGGGACGGCTCGAGTGAACGCGACGCGTTTGACGGCCGGATCAAGACGCGTGGCGATCCGGCGGCGGGATTGACGCGGCGCGAGGCGTTAGGGTTGGGGTTTGCGCGCAGCGCGGCAGATGCGCCGACGCGTGGCTCGAGGCGACGGCGCGCCGGCGCCGACGTGGAGGGACGGGCATCGGACGGGCAATCGGGCGCGCGATGCGCTGAAGGGGGAAATCGGCGGCGGCGCGGAGTGGGCGGATGGCGCGCGTGGCACCAGGAGAGATCGGGCACAAGGGTTATTTCCCGATTTCTTTTATTCCGTAAATTCAAATAAAACATTAGGAGCTCTAGAAAATAGCAAATAAATTCCAAAAATTCACCAAAAATACAGGAAAATTCCTTGAGACCTGAAGAATCCAAATAAAATATTTTCAACTTATGTTAATATTTATTTTAATCACATTAAATCTTTTAAAATTCTAAAAATTTATTTAAAGCTTAAATTAAATTCAGAAAATTCCAGAAAATTTATTTTTAAATTCCTGGCTTTAAAAATATCAGAAAAACAGGATGTTACACGGCTGCCGACGATGAAGGAGGCGATGACATGCTCAACTATGATGGCAAAAACGATGGCGTGTGGCTCAACCAATGAGATGGTCGGCGACGACGCACGAGTGAAATTGGTAGCGGGGTGTAGAACATGAGAGGCAGCACGGCTATTTATGCACGAGCGTTGAGAATCTGGCTTGGGCACAACATGGATGTCGAGTCGAACACAGCGGCGGAGTCCCTCCCGGACACGATGATGAATAGTGGCCAGGGACTCAAATATGTGACACATGGCTTGGCCCGGATCGGACGACCATCACACATTGCACAGATGAACAGTGCTCGAGTTTCCCGATAATTGACATGTGTCCCATGGTGAATCCGGTGGCCGAGCTGAACAAGGCTTAGATGACTAACGTGTGGCAAGATAGGGATCTGACGGGTGAGGCTTAATGGCCCAAGGGTTTTGATTTTTTAAAGTTTTCTTAGTTATATAAATTCAACTAAATTCAAAAGAACTCTAGAAAATAGCAAATAAATCCAGAAAATTCCACGAAAATTTCTTGAAACACAAGGAACACAAATAAGATACTTTAAGCAATTATTAATATTTATTTTAGTCATATTAAATCCGTTTAATATATGAAAGTTCCATTTAAACTTGTATCAAATCCAGAAAATATTTAAATTGTGAGTTTTCTTTTAAAGGTTTCAAATAAACTCTGAAAATGGGATGTTACAAATCTCCTCCCTTAAACGAAATTTCGACCCTGAGATTCTGGCTCACTAAGAGAATAGGTTCGGAAACTCGGCTCGAAGATCCTCCTCGCACTCCTAGGTGGCTTCCTCCTCAGAATGGTTGCTCGAGTGGACTTTGCAAAAACGATCGACCTTGCTCCTGGTCACACACTATGACACTTCAAAGATTTGGATTGGGTGCTCCTTGTTCGATATATCCTCCTAAGATCAACAGCTTCCATTGGTACTGTTTTCTCTGGTACTTGCAAATACTTCTTCAGCTGAGACATATGAAAGACGTCATATATCCCACTGAAGGTCACAGGTAACTCCAACTGAAAAGCAACCTCTCCCTTGCGCTTTAGTATGTTGAATGGCCCAACATACCTTAGTGCAAACTTTTCTTTCATTAAAAACCTCTTAATACCTTTGAATAGCATAATCCTGATGTACACATAATCACCTGGCTCAAAGCTCAACTCTCAACAACGAGTATCCGTGATAACTTTTCTCGCTCAAATTTCAGCAGCTTCTTAACCTCTCATAGATTAACTGAACTTTCTCCTCAGCTTCCTTTAGACAATCTGGCCCAAAGACCTGGCTCTCTCCTGTCTCTACCATACAGAGCTTCAAACGGAGACATTTGTAAACTAGTCTGGTAACTGTTCTTGTAGAAGAACTCTACAAAAGGGAAACAACTATCCCACTTAGCTCCATGATCCAACACACAAGCTCGTAGCATATTCTCAAGAATTTGATTCACGTGCTTAGTCTGACCATCAGTGTAGGGACGATAGGCTGTACTGAAATTCAAATAAATACCCATTGCTTCATGGAAACTTCCGCAAAATTGTGAAGTAAATCGCGATCCACGATCTGATACCATTTTCTTAAGCACTCTGTGAAGGCTCATAATTCTTGACATGTACAACTCTGCCAACATGTCACCTGCATAGGTTATCTTGATCGGGATAAAATGAGCTCATTTTGTTTTATTTGAATTTCTAGAAAAGGAAAATAGAGAAAACCCCGATGAACAGTGCAGCTCAGCCCAACACTGTTCACCGGCCTACACCACCGCCGCCCGATCCCCGCGCATTGCATCCGGGTTGTCCACGTGTCGCGAGCGTGCTCGTTGTCTCCAAGCCGGACTCTGCCGCGTGCCGTGCCCGAGCCGAACATCATTGGGACACGCGCATAAAAGCACTGCCCTGCCGCCGCCCTTTTGCACCTCCAAGCGCCACCGTCTCCTCCCACCCGAAGCTCGCCGCGCGCCGCCATTCCTCCTCCACCATTCCACACAGTCGCCCTCCGTCCCTACCACCGAAGCCCTTCGTCGCACCTGCATCCCCACCGACGTCTCGCCGGTAAGCGCCCCACCGGACACCGCCATCCCAAACCCTCTTCGTCACCGTCCGATCCACGTTGGACCGTCCGTTCTTCCTAATAGTCGGACAGTCCGAACATCCCCGCCTCCGTAGCCGTCCGATCCACGTTGGACCGGCCGATCTTCCTAATAGTCGGACAGTCCGAACATTCCATGCCGCGTTGCTTCATGCCGCATGCCGTGCCACGCCTCGCAGATTCGACGGTTCCCGCCTTCGATCTGCACCATCGGTTGAGATCCGGATCCACGGCATCAATCACGCCACGTGTCGTCTCCCGAGCCGTCGGATCCAACCACCGTTGCCGCGCTAGAGCCCCGCCATGTCAGCCCTAGGCCACATGTCATGCCATGAGTCATGCCACGTCAACAAAAACCGAGCCCCGTGCCGCATAAGTTGCCACGTCAACAGCCACATCAGCACTACCGCGTGTTAGCCCCACAGCTTGCCACGACAGCCACTGTTCCATAGACCCGGTCCACCATGAATCCCTCTCTCCCGTGAACCCACCCACAAAGACAAGACAATTTTTGAATTTCCAATATTTTCCTTTAGGGTTAATTCTCCGAGTGCCCGTTCTCCTCCGTCCAAACTCCGATTGACCCCGTTCTTTTTTCAAAATTCATATAAAATCAAGCTCTATCTGTTGGTTCTAGTTTCAAGGTTTTTGGAGTTCTTTTGCTTATTTTTTTTCTATTTTAGTTGTTTTCTCTCTCGTTAAATTATGATTCTGGAGGAGCAGGAACAACGCCAGAAGACCCCGAGTATCTCACTGAGCATAACCAAGAGAAGTCGTGTCCTTTGATCATGTTGAACTCAGTTTGCAATCTATTTTTTACTTATTTTGTTTTAAATTTTCATGCATCGCTATTTACTACAAACCCTTATAAATGGTAGCTATTGTCCGATTTCGATTAATCCTTCCTTGTTAAATTTGAATACCTAGCATTGCTTATTTTACGATTGAGTTTATCATCGTATGCGAATAATTAATTTGACTTAATGATATATGGAATCGTGGTTGGTGCCATAATTGTAAAAGTTGTGCCGTGACATTGGTGTGTCAGTGGCGGTGGTTATACAAACTTGGTTTCTACTCGGGCAAGTAATCGTGTAGTAAAGGGGAAGTGTGGATTCACTTTGTGGGATGTGGTAGTCTCGCCTAGGTACTCTTAAGGACTTAACTTTGTGCGCCATTGATCTGAGCTTTATCGTGCAAACCACATGTCTAGTATGGGATAGACTTGGCTGATTAATTTGGAATGTTTCACTTTCAATCTCACCATTGTGACGAACAGGGTTGCTGATTTCCATGAGGCATAAGGGGGATGTGATGAGAAACCCTAGCGGGCGGGATTGAGTTGAAACTGAACTTTGTAAAGGCCTTGTTGTGATTTCCTTAGGCCGAAACTAATCACATCGTGTGGATACAGTTGTGCAACCTCTACAGAGTGTAAAACTATTCGAATAGCCGCATCCTCGGTCATAGACAATGCTCGGTGATTTCACACGAAGTATAGTGATTTCATGAAAACTTGATGGTTTATATTGGAAGTGAACAGATAGTTCACTGTTGGTTTAACTTGTGGATGGGAGATCCATAAGTGGTTATTTCAACTCCTTTGATTACTTATTTATTACTGTCTTATTTAAATTCCGTTTTCAATCTCTTAATTGTATTTTCTTTCAAATATCATTTTATGTAACTTAACCTTTCAGCCATCCATTGATAAGCCTTGCATACTATATTGCATTCATTTGTTACAAACGATTTGCTGAGTACCAATGTACTCACGGCTTTACGCCTATGTTGCTCAATTGAGGAGTAGTATTACCAGCAGGAGGTTCTAGAAAGAGAGTACTTCGACGACTTCACGGATTAGGATTTTGCTCCCTAGTCGATTGCTTATGGGCATGTCGAATGGCTACTACACCTTATTTTGGATTTCACCTTATTTGGATTTCCGCTGCTAGATTTTGTTAAGCCCTCCGGGTTAGTGCTATTGTAAGCTTGACCATAAGGTCGTACCTTTGAATATTTACCGATATTTGAGTTTTCCTTTATTTTAGCGTATATGGTTGTGGTTACATCTTTGTTTGATCGTGTACTAGCGTGATCTTGGACTAGTGCGGTATACATAGAGAGTTCAGATTTGCATATTCGGGTCTCGACAGAGATGGTATCAGGGCCATATCGACTGTAGGATGAAGCCCTAGTGAAAATGGTCGTTTAGCCAAAAATTATTTTCTAAATCAAACCCACTAAAGTTGATACTTAGTAATATCTCTATTCTCTTACCTTTTTCTTAGGAATTCTTGCTCTTCGCCCCACTCTCTCAAAATTTATTTTTCTAAGTTTTAAAACTGATCTTTCCTTTATAAAATGCATTAGATGTCTCAAGCTTCTTTTAGTCAGACGGGGGGATGGAGAGGACTTCTTCGTGTCCTGTTGCGGAGCCTTGGATTAAAGAGATCACCCGTCTATCTCTCCAAGGATGAGAAAAAAGGCCAACGCATCGAAAGCATCACCAGGTTGTACTTCACCACGACAGTCGGCAAGCAGGTTCTGCACCACAGCTTCAAGAACACCGGAGCTTGCAAGGAGTGGTCAGCACAAGGAGCTGCATACAAGGCCGTCCGACGCCTTTGTAAGTTATACAAGATCAACATGTCCAGACTCATTTGAAAGTTCAAGGAGTAATATGGAGTTACCCCGCCCACGGAGCGCCCAGCAGTGCCCCGACCACATCACCGCATTCTACTACCGCCGACACCGCCGAGCCCGAGGAGAGACGACGATCACCGAGATCGCCAGCGCACTTTGGCACTTCATCCCCGCCCCTGCCAAAGAGTAGTCTCCGCTAGTCCGCAATTCGTGGGTCGTCTACAATGATGCGGAGGATGAGAATAGCGAGCCCTACCTATCAAGACCAGAGTGGAGCCTTCGATTAGATAGCGCAAGTAGAACGTTGGTTTTTATTTGCGCCAGTGTGATGAGCTGCAAATCTTGCCCTTAAAGCATTATATTGCAATCACGCCAATCTTTTATTGGAGTTATTTCTCGATTTTGTTGTTAGCCTTTTAGGCTAAATGTTTGTTTAGTCTAGGTTGCCATTAGAAAAAAAACCCCCTTAAGCGAGTTTACCTGTTGCCTATGCTGTTCCCTCTCGCCTTTTTGCCTTGTGAAGTCAACAGTGTTTTCTTTTCAGAGAAGCAGCAAGATGGTTGGTGCTAGGAACTCCGCAGGTCGTGATCAGGCTAACCAAGATCTAGGGAGCAAGCAAACACCACCCTGTGGAGCCCCAGGTGTTAGATTCAGCCTCGCCGCTTTTTGGTGGCACAGACGCAGATGATGCAGAACATGCAAGCTATGATGGAGCGTCAGCACCAGGAGGCAGTACCACCTCAGGTAGCTCGTCAGCAGTCCAGCTATGCAGAGTTCATGAGGACGAGGAAGCCCACCTACTCCAGTTCTTCAGAGCCTTTGGAGGCAGATGATTGGATTCGTTCAGTTGAGAAGAAGCTGAACTTGGCCCAGTGTTCCAATAGGGAGAAGGTGCTGTATGCAGCACATCAGCTGGAGGGAGCCACAGTAGAGTGGTGGGAGAACTACTGCACCGCCCATGAGAACCAGAGCAGTATCACTTGGGCAAAGTTCACCGCCGCTTTCCCTCACGCCCATATCCTGGATGGGATGATTGAGATGAAGAAAGAGGAGTTCAGAGAACTACAGCAGAAGAACATGTTAGTGAGTGAATATCTTAACAAATTCACTCAGTTAGCTCGCTATGCACCAGAGGACGTAGCCACAGATGCCGGTCGTCAGAAGAGGTTCAAGAAGGGCTTGAACCCAGCATTGAAAGTGCAAGTGGTGGGTAATGATTATGCCAGTTTTCAGCAGATGGTTGATAAGGCCATTCTGATTGAGGAGAGTCATCGCGAGCTAGAAGAGTCTTGCAAGAGGAGGATGATCCAGCAGGGATCACAGATGCATCAGGCTCAGAAAGCTCATTTAGGTTCTTGCCACCGCACGAGTACCACAAAGAAGAGCCTGGCCAAGACACCGCCCCAAGACCATGTCCGCAGCAGTCAGGTTAGTGACCTAGTGGATCAGGTGGTCAGCAGTAGAGGAGCACCAACCCATCAGCGTCAATTGCTTACTTCAAGTGTCACGAGTAGGGACACTATGCTAGCAAGTGCCCCTAGAGGCAAGCTCCTACCCCAGTTCGCTTCAACCTAGGATCCACACCAGATAGGATTCCTACTCCAGGAGCAGGACGAGGAGCACCCCAGGCTAGCAGAGCACCGCAGGTGGTGAGAGGCCAGGTGAACCACATCACCACAGAGGAGGCCCAGACAGCACCAGAGGTTATGATCGATAAGTTCCAAGTCCATTCAGTCCCTACCACAGTTTTGTTTGATTCTAAAGCTTCGCATTCATTTATTTCTCGAAGTTTCGCTTTAAAGCAACAGTTGAAAACTATTACTCTTAGATCTGTTCTTTTGATCCAATCCCCGGTTCGGAGTTGAGCACCAACCTAGGCTGTCCTGGAGTTCAGATAGCCATTCAGGAAGTTGAGTTCAGTGCAGATTTGATCATTTTGGATATCCAGTCCCTAGATGTGATCTTGGGTATGGATTGGGTTAAGAAGCATCAGACAGTTTTGGATTATGGGAGCAGAGCAGTGACCTTGACTAGTTCAAATGAGAGTAAGGTATAGTTTGCAGCCAACATGAGTCAACCAACACAGGTAATGGTTTGTCAGGTCAAAGGAACCTAGTTGGAGGATGTGCCAGTTGTCATAGGAGCTTTTGGACAAAGGTTATGTCAGGCCCAGTTCATCCCCGTGGGGAGTGCCAGTGTTGTTTGTTAAAAAGAAGGATGGCAGTCAGCACATGTGTGTGGATTACAGAGCACTTAATGAGGTCACCATCAAGAACAAGTATCCTTTGTCCAGGATCGATGATTTGTTTGATCAGCTTAAGGGAGCAGGAGTGTTCTCCAAGATTGACTTGAGGTCAGGTTACCATCAGATGAGAATTCGATAGGAGGACATACCTAAGATAGCATTCTCGACTCGTTATGGTCTGTACGAGTTCACAGTGATGTCTTTTGGTTTAACCAATGCTCCGACTTACTTCATGTACTTGATGAATAAGGTGTTCATGGAATATTTGGATAAGTTTATCGTTGTGTTCATTGACGATATTCTGATTTACTCCAAGGATGAGAGAGAACATGAGGAACACCTAAGGATGGCATTGCAGAAATTGAGAGACCATCAGTTATATGCAAAGTTCAGCAAATGTGAGTTTTGGATGAAGGAAGTCGCCTTCCTAGGCCATGTGATATCAGCAGAGGGAGTCGTAGTTGACCCTGGGAAGGTGAAAGATGTCCTGGATTGGAAATCACCTTCGTCATTGACTCATGTCAGGAGTTTTCTGGGTATGGCTGGTTACTATCATCGTTTCATTGAGGGATTCTCTAGTGTAGCCAGGCCACTTACCCAATTGCTCAAGAAGGAAAAATTGTTTGGACGCCTTGAAGTGCGAGAAAAGCTTTGAGAAGTTAAAGGAGAGTTTGACCACAGCCCTAGTGCTAGTGTTGCCAGATTTGAACAAGGATTTTAAGATTTATTGCAACGCCTCTCGCAAAGATTTGGGTTGTGTGTTGATGCAGGAAAAGAGAGTGGTAGCGTATACCTCATGCTAGTTAAGACCGTATAAAGAGAACTACCCTACTCATGATTTGGAGCTAGCAGGCATAGTGCATGATTTGGAGGCATATTATCTCATGGATAATAGATGTGAGATTTATACGGATCATAAGAATCTGAAATACATCTTTACCTAGTCCGAGCTTAACCTCAGTCAGAGGAGGTGGTTGGAGTTGATAAAGGATTATGATGATGGAATCCATTATCATCCTGGAAAGGCCAATGTGGTGGCAGATGCCTTAAGTAGAAAGGTTTATTGCAACACAGTGATGGTTAAAGAGAGTTAGTCAGCCTTGCATGAGGAGTTTCAGAAGCTTAGCCTGGAGTTGGTTGAGCAAGAATTTTTAGTCGCAATGGAGTTGCAGCCAACTTTAGATAGTCAGATTCGACAGGCTCAGTCAGATGATGAGGCATTTCAGCGTATCAGAGAAAACATGATTAAAGGAAAGAAGTCAGGATAAGCGCCCATCTTCGCCGGTGAGCCGCCACACAATCGCCCTCCGTCCCTGCCGCCGGAGCCCTTCACCGCGCCTGCATCCCCGCCGACGTCTCGCCGATAAGCGCCCCGCTGGACACCGCCATCCCGAACCCTCTTCGTCACCGTCCGATCTACATTGGACCGTCTGATATTCCTAATAGTCAGACAGTCCGAATGTCCCTTCCTCCGCTGCTGTCCGATCCACGTTGGGCCGTCCGAGTTTCCTAATAGTCGGGCAGTTCGAACGTCCCCGCCTCCGCAGCCATCCGATCCATGTTGGACCGTCCGATCTTCCTAATAGTCAGACAATCCGAACGCCCCACCTCCGCAGCCGTCCGATCCACGTAGGACGCTCCGATCTTCCTAATAGTCGGACAGTCTGAAGGTTTCGTCACGCGTGCTGTGCCACGCGTCGGAGATTCGACGGCTCCCGCCTCCGATCTGCATCGTCAGTAGAGATCCGAATCCACGGCACCGATCATGCCACGTGTCCTTTCCTGAACCGTCGGATCTAGCCACCGCCGCCGCGCCCGAGCCTCACCACTTCAGCCCTAGGCCACGTGTCACGCCACGCCGGCTTGCCACGCCACCAAAACCGAGCCCGTCTGTGTGTCACCGCCACGCCAAGACTACCGCGTCGCCCCACGCCTTGCCATGATAGCCACTATTCCATGGACCCGGTCCACCGTGAACCCCTCTCTCCCGTGGACCCACTCCACAGCACAGTATAATTTTTGAAATTCTAGTATTTTTCTTTAGGGTTAATTCTCCGAGAGCCCGTTTCTCCTCCGTCCTAATTCGATTGACCCCGTTCTTTTTTTTCTAAATTCATATAAAATCGAGCTCTATCTGTTGGTTCTGGTTTCAAGGTTTTTGGAGTTCTTTTGCTTATTATTTTATGTAATTTTGTTGTTTCGGTCATTTTCTCTCTCGTTAGATTCCGATTCCGGAGGAGCAGGAACAACGCTAGAAGACCACGAGTACCTCGCTGAGCAGAACCATGGCAAGTCATGTCCTTTGATCATGTTGAACCCAGTTTGCAATCTATTATTTACTTATTTTGTTTTAAATTATCATGCATCGCTATTTACTACAAACCCTTGTAAATGGTAGCTATTGTCCGAGTTCGATTAATCCTTCCTTGTTAAATTTGAATACCATGATGTCATTGTCACCTTAGGTTGGAAAATTTAATAGTGATGATATGCTTAATGTCACATGGGTGGTACGATTAGAATGCTTAGCCTTACTTATTTTACAATTGGGTTTATCATCGTATGTGAATAATTAATTTGATTTAATGATATATGGAATCGTAGTTGGTGCCGTGACATTGGTGTGTCAGTGGCGGTGGTTATACAAACTTGGTTTCCACTTGGGCGAGTGATCGTGCAGTAAAGGGGAAGTATGGATTCACTTCGTGGGATGTGGTAGTCTCGCCTGGGTACTCTTAAGGACTTTCCACTTAAGGACTTACTTAAGGACTTAATTTGTGCGCCATTGATCTGAGCTTTATTGTGCAAACCACATATCTAGTATAAGATAGACTTGGCTGATTAATTTGGGATGTTTCAATTTCAATCTTGCCATTGTGATGAACATGGTTGCTGATTTCCATAAGACGCAAGGGGGTGTGATGCGAAACCCTGACAGGTGGGATTGAGTAGGAACTGAACTTTGTAAAGGTCTTGTTGTGATTTCCTTAGGCCGAGGTTAATCACATCGTGTGGGTATAGTTGTGCAACCTCTGTAGAGTGTAAAACTATTCGAATAGCCAAGTCCTCGGTCATGGATAATGCTCGATGATTTCACACGAGGTATAGTGATTTCATGAAAACTTGATGGTTTATGTTGGAAGTGAACAGGTAGTTCACTGTTGGTTTAACTTGTGGATGGGAGGTTCGCAAGTGGTTATTTCAACTCCTTTGATTACTTATTCATTATTGTTTTATTTAAATTCTGTTTTCAATCTATTACTTGTATTTTCTTTCAAATATCATTTTATGCCTTTCAACCATCCATTGGTAAGCCTTGTATACTATATTGCATTCATTTGTTACAAACGACTTGCTGAGCACCATTGTACTCACGGTTTTACTCCTATGTTGCTCAGTTGAGGAGGAGGAGTATTACCAGCAGGAGGTTTCAGAAAGAGAGTACTTCGACGACTTCACGGATTAGGACTTCGCTCCCTAGTCGATTGCCTGTGGGCATGTCGAATGGCTACCACACCTTATTTTGGATTTCCGCTGCTAGTTTTTGTTAAGCCCTTCGGGCTAGTGCTATTGCAAGCTTGAACATAAGGTCGTACCTTCGAGTATTTTCTGATATTTGAGTTTTCCCTTTATTTTAGCGTGTATATGGTTGTGGTTACATCTTTGTTTGATTGTGTGCACTAGCGTCATCCTAGACTAGTGTGGTATACACAGAAAGTCCGCATTTGCATAATCGGTCTCAACAATTCTATAATAAAGTGCATGCCAACTTCCTCCCACTTCCACTCGGGAATCCTCAGTGGTTGTGGCAATCCTGCTGGCCTCTAGCACACATCACAAAGTGCAACAAACTCAGCTATATCGCGCTTCATACTTGGCCACCATTATTTGTCCTTGATATACTGGTACATCTTGATGCTACTCGGATAAATCGAGTACAACAACTCATGAGCTTCTTTGATCAACAACTCCTTTAACTCCTTTTTATTTGGCACACACAAATGCTCCTTAAATCACAAGGTTTCTTTGTCCTCCTCCGTAAAACATGATGCCTTATCCTTACTCATATTAGTCTTGACCCGCTGAATATTTCCATTCTCTGCTTGAGCTCGACGAATTTGTCCATCTAAAGTCGGCTGCCACTCTATTATGGCTAAGAATCCTTCCTCAACCAATTCCATACTAAACTTCTGGAATTCTACGTGTAAAGCTGGCTAACATTGAATTCCAATATTATAATCTTTTATCAACTACAATCACCTTCTTTGCCTAGGATTAAGATCGATTTGGGTGAAGATATACTTCAAAATCTTGTGATCCGTGCAGATTTCATAACAATTACCCATAGAATAATGACATCAAATTTTAGGGCATGCACTACGATTGCTAACTCTAAAACATGTGAGAGATAATTCTCCTCGTGTGGTCTCAACTGACATGAAGCATAAGCTACTATTCTCTTATCTTGCATCAGCACACATCTCAAACCTTTGTGGGAAGTATCACAATAGATCTCAAAATCTTTATTAATGTCGGCAATACTAGCACTAGGCCTGAAGTCAAACACTCCTTCAATTTATGAAAACTCTTCTCACATTTTGATGTCCAAATGAATTTTTTTCCCTTCTTTAGCAACTATGTAAGCGGTCCTTCCACACTGAAAAATCCTTCAATGAAACGACAGTAATAACCAGCCATTCCAATAAAACTCCTGACTTACATCACTAACGACGGTAACTTCTAATCAAGCACATCCTTCACTTTGCCGGGGTCAACTGCAACTCCTCCTGCTGACATGACGTAGCCTAGGAAAACAACTTCCTTCATCCAGAATTCATACTTACTAAACTAAGCATACAGCTTGTGCTCTCTAAGCTTCTACAAAACTATCCTCAAATGCTCTTCATGCTCTTTCTCATCTTAAGAATAAATCAAAATGTCATCAATAAACATGACGACAAACTTGTCTAAATATTCCATGAACACGTTGTTCATTAGGTACACAAAATAAGTTGTGGCATTGATTAAACTAAAGAACACCACTGTGAACTCGTACAGACCATAACGAGTCAAGAATGTTGTCTTGGGTATGTTCTCTTGTCAAATTTTTATCTGATGGTATCATAACCTCAAGTCAATCTAGGAGAAAACTCCAGCTCCTTTAAGCTGATCAAATAAATTATCGATCCTGGGCAGAGGATACTTGTTTTTTTATGGTGACCTCATTGAGTGCTCGGTAATCTACACATATACACTAACTACCATCCTTCTTCTTGATGAACAACACTAGCGCTCCCCACGGGGATGAACTAGGTCTGCATAATCTTTGTCCAACAACTTTTGTATTTATTTCTTCAACTCTGTCAACTCATTAGTAGGCATCTAGTACAGCTGTCGGACCTCGGAGCAACGACTCCTGGATCCTCTGTGTGAATCACACTAGTCTAGGATCAAGCTAGTGCACACAGTGGATAACAAAGATTCATATCATGCACAATGACATTTATTCATTAACTAGATATGGGTCTGATAGCCAAAGTTTACATCAATGGTTCATAAACCAAAATTAAGTATAAGCAGCAGAAAAGAACCATAAAAGCCGCAGCCCATCCTGCCTGCCCACAGGCGAATGACTGTAAGATGTGACCTACTCATCATTATTTTCACCGAAGTTGATGAAGTTCTTCTCTGAAAATAGTGATGAGTACATAAAGTACTCCACAAGTTACACCAGGAGGTTTAACAGAGTTCATACATGCATAATGATTGACAATGGAAGACATAATAGGTTATTTGTACGTAAAAGCAGAATTTAAGTAAATACTGTAAATAGATTCAAAAGCTGAATTTCATACAATAGATAGAAATAGTGATTTAACAAAATAATATCGTTAGTGCAGATTCCGACTAAACACTAACCTATTCACAGGTATCCCACCAGGTCCATCTTTTCCAAACGATCTCATATGGATTCCATCCATCTATGTGCTTTTAAAAATCCATTTTGAAAACCAAAATCTAATCTATAAAAAACTTTACTCAGCTTGCCCACAACCGTGGGGACGGCTATCCAGGATAGATTATACACTCTGCAGAGTTTGTACAACTTTACCCACAAGATATGATTATTTCATATTGTCAACCATTACACGCTTCCGTAGGCGTGTGATTGAGAAAATCATAACAAGGCTTTTACAATGCTAAGCCTTCAACCTGGTCACGCCGCCACTAAGGTTTCACCACAACATGAATTCACATGTTAGAGCCCCCTCTTATGCCGTGTGAGACTTCTCATAGCCTACGCCACGCTCACATTCAACCTACAGCGAGATCAAAGTTGGAACCTCACAAATTAGTCAGTCAGGACTGTCCCATACCAGTCTTGTGGTAGTACGATATGGCTTTGCAACAGTAGCTCACAGACCGATCCTTAACTTGACTTAGGCTCAAACCACATACCCTTTGTGCATGACAATCAACATTGTGTCACCGAACAACAATGCATGCCAGCACCCACCAATCAACATTAGCCTAGGTCCAGACCAAGATTTTATATTTTTCTTTGAAACATTCATATTCCTTCTTGACTCACCGAAGTCAAGAATAGGATTTAGAAACTCATCGTTTTCCAGTGAAACAAATATTCCCACTTAAATCATTCTAAGTATGGCTAAGTAGTTTTTTAAAATTTCTAGTCAATACCATTGTACTAACTAGGTTTTCATCTAAGATGACAAGACATAAGGAAGTTCAATATCAAATTTAGGCATACACAAAGGATTTAGGTGTAATTGGAATTTAAATTGAATTTAAACTAGATTTGAATAAAAGTACGCATGCGTAATAATTTTAAAAACAACATAAATAATTTAAATTATTGGGACCATATGATCAAAGATGTAATTTGCCGTGCTTGAAGCCTTGGTGCTGCGAATTGTCGAAGTCGAACTCTCCGGAGTCATCGTAATCCATATGCAAAGATCCAGCACAAAATAAACTCAAATAAAATCCAAATAAAATATGAGTTTAGGAATTTGAATAGGTCCAAATGGAGTTAGGGCAAAGAAGAACTTCTGGTAGTTTGAATTCCAAACAAATGAATAAAAGGAATTCTTGGAATTCTTTTCTTTATGAAAGAAAAGTAGTCGAAAACTACAATATTTGTATACGGTCGAAACCATGATCAAAGGCACAATCGAAGCCGTGGTCGAAACCATGGTCGAATCAACGTTGAAGTTGCGGAAGTTGAAGTTGAAGTTGAAGATAGCGACTCCAAGTATGGGTGAAGTCGAAGTCAAAGATTCGAACGAAGAACTAGTTGAAACTATACAGTGGTCGAAAGAATTGGATTTATGCAGAGTGGTCGAAAGAATCGGACGGCTTGGAGAGGTCGGAGAGTTCAGAGAGGTCGGAGGGTGCGCAGGTTAAAACGGTCCAACAGCCATAGTCGGTTCGAAGACGGAGATCAAAGTTGAAGGCTTCGAGATCGAAGGCCGAAGTCGAAGTCTTCGAAGGTCGAAGGCTGGAGTCGAAGGTCGAAGTTGAAGGCTCCGAGCAGTCGGAGTCTAAGAAGCCTCCGAACATCGGAGTCTAAAGAGCCTCCGGATAGCGAAGTCTTATGGGCCTTCGGACGTCGAAGTCTAAGAATCGGATGGCTGAGAGAAGTCGGACGGCTTCACGTGACAAGATCTGAGCGATCCAATGGCGGCGAAGACCGGTGAGATGTACAAAAGAGGAAGAAGAGTATGAGTTCGGTTTTACCTTGGCACAAGGTTGGGCTACACAAAGTTGGCTGGCGTCGAGGGTGTTGCAGGGGCGGGTACGATTGTCAACGGTGGAAACTCTCCGACGACGGCTTGCTTGGAGAAGGGGCGTCGAAGGTTCGCGCGGGCCTGAGAAAGGTCACTGACGGCGGGGTACTCTGGTCATGCTCTGGCTCAGGAAAAGGGTGAAGGAGGTGCGCATGGTCCTGTCGAAAATTTGGCGGTGGCGGCGACGGTGTTCCGGTGGTGAGGAGACTCAATCAATGGGCTGTCAAGAAAATTCAAAAATTACAAAATATATACTGGATGATAGATTATGAATTTAGATTAATTTAGAAACTTGACTCACTGGATTCAGAGTTTGGACGAAGGAGAACGAGCGATTAGAAGATTGGCGGATCAGAAAATTCAGGAAAAAGAAAATTTAGGAATATTCCTGCATGTGAACAGTAACCAGTGAGCACTTTTTTCACTGTTTTGGCTGTGGTGCCGGTGAGAAAAGGCACGGGAGGTGAAACTAACTAGCAAAATAGGTTGCTAAGGACCCGAGCCACATGTAGGAAGTGACGGCACGTCAAACGGAGCACGGTGACGACGTGTATGGTGACAACGACATAGGGTGAGGAGAGAAAAATAATTTTCGGGTATGGAACATAGAGAAGTAAGGTGAGCATGGCCTAGAATGTGGCGAGGTAAGGCTAGGAAAAAAATATCGGCTAAGCCGAAAACTCACCGGAGGCGACGCAATCGTCGTTTGAACGACAATGGTACCGAAATAGGAAAAACTCAATATCTTTTTGCTCGGTGAGGTGAATCCAAAACCGTCTGACACATAGCCACATGGTATGGTTTAGCACATTTTGACGCGAACAGATTATTGAAAGCATCCCCGGACAGATGGAGACGCGAAGTGCCATTTGCGACCATGGCTAGGTGTCGGGCGCGAAAATTTGGGGAAGGCTTTTGGACAAACAGAGGGGAGCACGACGTAGAACGCGTCAAGACAAACTCAACGGTGTAGACGGCTCGGCCAACGGACTAGCGAAACACGGTGGACAAGACTTTATGTAGCCGATAGGCTGACATCGGCGTTCCGGGCAAACGGAGTGAATTTAACATGCGAGAGTTGTGGCGAATCGAAGAGTAGAGCGTGGGGATCGTGATGCTCACCTTGGTTTTGGTCGGGCACGCACGGTCGGCCAGTGGCGTCGCGAAGAACGGGGACCCGATTTGGCCCACGGTGGCGACGATGTTCCGGCGAAAGCGAGGTGAGCACCGCGTAGAACACGACGAGGCGAAGCCAACGAAGTGGTCAAAAGTGGCGGGGCTTCACCGGACGAGGCGCAAAAGGCCGAAGAACGCCGCTTGAATGACAAAAGTAAAACTCCGATTGCGACCAAAAGAAGAGGAGTGGGGACTTGAGATTTTCAGGGTTAAGTGAGGATGAGGAGGGGCTGACGGTGCTCCCTTTTATAGGGGCTAAGGAGGTCCGAGGAGGGGCTGATGGTGCTCATGAATAAGAGGGGAAACAGTGGGGAATGAAGGAGTTTGATGAGAGGAAGTGAATGCAATCGATTTCGTGAAAATCTATTGAGAAAATCAAAAGTTATGGAGGTTTGAAGGAAGCTCAGTGAAACGCATCCATGGCTGCCTGCGTGCTGCACGAACGGTCACTGGAGAAAAATTAGGAAGGAAGAAGAAAGGAAAAAGGAGGAGAGAGAAAAGGAGAAAAGGAAAAAAAAGAAAAATCAAAATCAAAAAAATTTTAGAAAAATTTTCTAAAGATCATTGCAACCTGAAAAGACCCAAAAAAATTCCGAAATTAATTGACATTTATTTTAATTTCTAAAAATATTTTTCCTTTTCTAGCTTTAAAATAATTCAATAAATAACAAATAAAACTTAAAAATCTTTAAAAAATTCATAGGGGTTTCTAAAGCAATTTTGAACTTATGAAAATATTTTTCATTAAAATTTATATATTTTTCTTTATAAAATATTTTTTTAACAGGAAGGCTTTTTTTTAAAGTAGAAAATCAGGTTAGCTAAAATTTTAAAATTTCAAGAAACCAAATAACCTTGATTTTTATTTTAAACTAACTTAATTATTATTTTACTTTATTTTATTTATTATTTTATTATTATTTTTCCTTGATTATTTTTTAAAAAACTTGGGCTGTTACAACAGCCTCTTTGAAATCGGCAAAATACCAAGTACTAGCTAAATTGAAAACTCAACTTTTCGGTCAGATGGTATTCCAATAAGATCATGTAGAAACATATCGCGATACTTTGACAACTGGCACATCCTCTAACATGATCCGTTTACTCTGTCAAACCATAACCTTCTCTGGCTGACGCATACTGACTTCAAATTTCACTCTTTGGTAACAGCTCTGCTTGCACAATTCAACACTAGTTGGTGTTTCTTAAGTCAATCTATTCCCAAAATCACATCCAAAGGCTGGATATCCAATACGATAAGATCAGTGAAGAACTCTACTCCTTAAATGTCTATCTTGACTCCAAGATAGCCTAAGTTTGTACTCAACTCGGAGCCTAAGGATTAAACCAAAAGGACAGATCCAAGAACAATAGTTTTCAACTGTTACTTTAAGACAAAACTCTGAGAGATAAACGAATGCGAAGCTTTAGAATCAAATAAAACTGTTGCAAAACACGAGGGGCGATGCGGCTATTTATGCATGACCACCGAGAATCCGTCTCGGGCACGGCATGGACGTCGAGATAAACACGGCGGTGGAGTATCTCTTGGACACGATGATGAACAGTAGCGAGGGACTCGGATGCGCGACACGTGGCTCGACCCAAATTGGATGGCTGTCACACATTGCACAGATGAATGTGCTCGGGCTTCCCGATATCTGACACGTGTCCCATGGTGAATCCGGCGACCGAGTGGAACAAGGCTTAGATGACTGACACATGGCAAGATAGGGATCTGACGGTTGAGGTTTAATGGCCAAAGGGTTTTTGATTTTCCAGAGTTTTCTTAATTTCAAAATTCAACTAAATTCAAAGGAGTTCTAGAAAATAACAAATAAATCCAGAAAAATCCAAGAAAATTCTACAAAATTCCTTGAAACACAAGGAACCCAAATAAAATACTTTCAGTAATTGTTAATTTTTATTTTTATCAAATTAAATCCATTTAATTATAAAACTTTCACGTAAACTTGTATTAAATCCAGAAAAATTCAAATGGTGAGTTTACTTTTAAAGGCTTCAAATAAACTTTGAAAAATAGGATGTTACATAATATCCATCTGATTTAAATATAGTTTTAATTTTCAAGTAGGGTTATAATAATTTAATAGGCAATTATTTGTTTTACTGAAAATAATCTGGTCATATGCTCAAAGAAATTTGTTTCTCGAGGTCACTCAGATAAAATCATCCTGGTGATATCGAATCGTTTCCTACAATTATTATGCGTGCGATGATTTAATTTACAAGTACAGAAGAAATTTAAATACTTAGAGGAATAATTAAATAAATCATACTTGTGTCCCCATGCTATCCTTGGAATTAATTTGGCCAATTTCATATTTTTACAACTTAGCTACTATTTTAAATCACCGCGCATAATTAATTAATTGTCGCATGAAATTTTAATCTTCTGATGACTATTAATTGATTCTATTAATCGCAAATAGTTATTTGTGGTTTTCTGTAGTTTAAATGCAACTAACCAAAATTATCCAGGTATCTAAATATGCAATAGAGTGATCTAGACGATGGTACAGGAATTTAATTTGTATGCGCACAAGTTTTAATCTACTGATGGCACATAATTTATCCTAATAATTCTGAACAAATAATGGTTGGTCCTACTAATTTATCCTAATAATTCTGAACAAATAATGGTTGGTCCTACAATTTAAAAGCAACTAACAAAATTAACAAGGTAGTTAATTACGTAACAGAATGATCTATACAACAGCACATAAATTTAATTATTCACGTTTAACCCCTCTCTTCCTTTTTCACTCTGTCTCCCTTCTTTTTTTTCTTTTCCTCACCGGCCGAATGTCTTGGCCACTCATTCCCCAGGCTCCCCCTTCTTCCTCTCCTCTCTTCTCTGGTTCACCCGACCGAATCCCCCCTTGCCGCATCCTCTTTGCCCTCGGGCTCCCTTGACACCAGTGCCCCCTAGCGTCACCTCTGACCCCACTGGCCGCTTGCCCTCTGGCTCTTGTGCTGCTCGCCTTGTGCACCCTCCTCTCCTACCTGTGCTCGGCACCACACTACTACCTGCTAACCATGGCTAGCATAGCCATGGCCACCCGTGCTCCTCCTTGCGCCGCTCCGGCCTAGCCTCGGCCACTGGATCTGTAGGCTGTGGCTGAGAAACGGCTCCCTCTTCACTCGGATTCGCTTCCACACATTTTTTCCCTCTTCTGTTAATTGAATTTCTTGGCTTGGGCTTGATTCATTTTCTAATTTGATTTGTTTTTTTGCTCAAGATTGGCGAGGGTGATGGTGGTAGGCTATATTGGCTAGCTGCGGTGGGGCTCAAGGCCTCCTGCACGCCTGGAAGTTCGATGGCTATTGGGCATGAGTAGCTATGCTGACGGTGGTGCGGCATTGTTGTTGGGTCTCACCTAGGGTATACTTCACCTCCTCTATTTGCGGATTCACCTTCTTGTTTGCCTCTTTTATTTTTTTCGAAGCCAGTTCTGTATGTTTCTACTTAAGTTACTACATGTTATATCTCTAGCTTTCTGTATGCTTCATTTTTGTTTATATAATGGAAGCTGAGGAGGATCAATGAACTGCAGGTAGGAGCTAGTGCCTTAATCAAGCATCGCATTGCTTTTGAGACGATCAGTTCAGATTAATTAATGTCAATAAAACATTACGGTATTGTGAAGATGACAAATGTTTATGTTTCCTCTTGGGTAGAAGCCGTATCTGTTTCAGAGCAGAGGGTACCAAAGTCAGCCTGCAGGCAGAACAGATGGCCGAAAGGTTCCAATAATTTGTTGTGTTATTATCTTCATTTCAGTTATTATTTGTTTCGATAACATGTGGCATTAGCTTTGCATATAATTACTCGTGCTTAACAACGATCGACTTCGGTTCATTTATTTACATGTTCCAGCAGAAAGCAAGAGTTGGTACGTACCCCCACGTCACCACTTCTTTTTAAATTGTTTGCAGAAACAATTAAGGCTGGAGCCCAGAAGACGTACACATGCTGGTATTGCTCTCCTTCTTCATTCACTATTGGAATCATTCAACTGATCCACTAACGTCGTCTGCGCTTCTCCATATGCATTTGGATGGATCGTCGTTTTAGTGACATAAACCGACATTGTAGTGCATGAATCCTGTGGTTATAACTCCAAGTCTTAATCTTCTATTAAAGAGGCGACCTGGAGCCCAGAAGACAGTACACATACTGGTATTGCTCTCACTTCTTCATGTCACTTGACCTGGAATCATTCAACGTGATCTTGTCAACATCGTCGTCTGCGCTGTCTCCATATGCGTTTGGATGGATCGTCGTCAATACTAACAGTGACATAAATTGACATTGTAGTGCATAAATCCTGTGGTTATAACTCTAAGTCTTAATCTTCTATTAAAAAGATGAGCGCAAAGTGAAAGTGCAAAAACACAAGAGAGAGCTATATCTTCACTTTTTTCTTTCGTCATTCAATTTTAGATCTAACGGACACAATTGTATTTCGACTGTATCAACCAGCAACACAATCCGAACTAGCTAGGCAGGTGGGTGCAGCCCAAACCTGACCCATTATCTCTTCTCATGTGCTTTCTTTCTTTTCTTTTTTCGTTTTTTTTCGCCCCACACGAGGTGGCTGGAGCCTACACAACCCACCAAACCTATTCTATGTGTGCGAGATGAGTCACCACACGTTTCTTATTAACAGATACAGTTAGTATAAACCTACGAAGCCAACCTAATTCGAGATTTTTGACGCGCGCGCGCACACACACACATATATATATATATTTCCTATATAGGAAACATCTTTTCTACACCCGTGTATAATTACACCCTATATCGTATCTCATAACGTAGAAAATCTCGTGTAATTGAGAGTATGTACGTGTAGTATACGAGTATTTAAAACCATCTAAGTGGTATGAAAAATTTTTCAGAGATTGTATGTACATATTTTTAGACATACTCCTTTTTATGTACGTATATGAAGGTATTTATAAAATATGCTAAAAATTATGAACTCTCTTGCAATTTTTTCATATAGTTCACATTAGAGTATCTTATATTTAGTATCTGAGTATACCTGAAGTTATAAAGGAGTATTTTAAATTTGTTTAGATGGTATATTAGAGGTGGGTGTAATTACACACAGTGTAAAAGTATTTTTCCTATATATATATATATATATATATATATATATATATATATATATATATATATATATATATATATATATATATATATATATATATATATAGTACATTTTACACTCGTATTTACAAAAATAACCATATACATATGAAATTGACAAAATGACACTACGCTATTTGATCCATGGCGCACCGCCACAGTGACACTTGGCCCGCCCGCCGGCGGCAGACGCCTACCGCCCGGCCACTAAACGGCAGGTGGCTTGCCGCCCCACCACAATATGGCAGCTGGCCTGTTGTCTGGTGGCAATACAGTAGGTAATTAAGCTGGCTAATTAGCCAGCTTAATTATCTGCCTAATTTTTTATATAATATTTATTTAAATTTTTAAATATAGCAAATGAACTTACAAAATTATGAATTTTTATGTACAACCTTGCGACACAACGTAGCCAACTGTGTAATTTTTTGATAAATTTATCCACTCTAAAGATTGCTCAAAAATTCGTACGATCTTAATATTTGTAGTAGTTGTTACATATAGCAAACGAGCATAAGCATGGGACCGAACCCCCTCAGAAGTGGAACGACGTGTGAACCCGGTGGTGCATGAATTTTAAATAAAAAAGCAGTGTTATTTGGTTGCTAGAATTTTAAATTTGCTTTTGCCTGCTTTTCTGCTTTTAAAAAGGGTATTATTTTAAAACCTAATTTACGTAAAAACTTACAAATATTATTAAATAAAGGATATTTCAAATTTATGTAAAAATTATGTTGATGTTTTAATATCGATCTTACGTATGATTTCTTGGATTCGAAGGAAAGATTCTCAAGGCACGACTGTGATCATGCAAAGTAAGGGTACGGGAATTTTTATACAAATTTAGGCTTTCTCCTGAGAGAATAATAACCCTACGTCTTGTATGAATATTGCTCAGAGAGATAGTGTAATATGAATGCCTAACACACCAACCCTTCGATCCCCTCTCTTCTTCGACATCAACCCTTTATATAGCTAACGAAACAGTGGCAGTTGCCTTACACCAGAAGACGCCTTGACGCTCTAGAGATTAACCGCTAGGAGTCAGTTATTGTTAGAGAAACATGATTGGTTATCCATGTGCAATTATAAATTTACTTCAGGTAAACAGCATCTATATTGCAAAATCAACAAGGTATTGGATTTTTTTCTACTCAACATATAAATTTCTGGAATTTTCTAGAATTGTCTAGCAATTTTAATAATTTTCTGCTAATTAATAAATAATATTCAAAAATATTAAATGAGCAAAAAATTAGCAGAAGATAACATACTGAATAAAGTAATTCCAGAAGTATAAATAACATTGCCACAATATTAATTAGATAGCAGTAAAGCTGAAAATAATCCAGTGAAAAAACACATGGGATAAATCAATTATTCTGGACCAAAATTTAATTATGATAAACAGCAGGGACATTTTCATAATTTGATTTTTCAGTTTTATTATATTCCTTTAATTTAATCAAAGTTCGGGGGGCTAACTGAAAATTGCATCGCAAATCTGTGATTTTTGTAAAAACTCAGGGGCTTTTCTGCAAAGGAACTCGGCCCTTATCTCCTGCCCACCGACGCCCCCAAAAAAATTGGGCCTCATCGGCCACAACGGCCTCGGCTGCAACGACCTCTGCCATTTCCTCCTTTCCGGCGCAAAACGCTGCCATTGCGGCTACCGCGGCGACGCCTGTGTGCTTCAGGCACCGGCAGGTAGTTGTCGCGGCGGCTGCCGGTGGTTACCATGGCAGTCGGTCTGCTGCCAACTGCTATCGCGCCAAGGGCTCGGCGTCTGGCGGCTGCCGTGTCAGGCCTTCATCATCTGGCGGCGATTGCGACGGGAGTTGGTGCTGCGAGCACCGAAAAATAGCAGCGGGTCATGCACTGCTGTGGCGACTATCGTCGGCTGCTGTGGTGGCAGATCTGTTGCCGGCAGCTGCCATGTCAACGGATCTGCTGCTGGTGGCTACCATGGTGGCGGATATGCTGCTGCAATGCCATGGCGGTGGATCCATGGCGCGGCGGATTCGCTCTGCGTTGCCATGGCAGCGGATATGCTTATAAGTGTTTTTGCCATCGCGTGATTTGATCTATACATGTTTACGGCTTTTCCAGGTGCCTCTAGATCCTAGTGATCATGTTATCGATCTAGTGACTTTTTTCTGATTTAAAAACTCAAATATCAATCTGTAGAAACAATTACTACGAGATCGATCATGACATCGCTATGGAATATATTTTTGTTTTTTGAAAAATATGAACGTGATTTGATCTATACATGTTTACAGGCTTGTAACGTATTTTTATTTTTATCTGCGATGAACGACAACGCAATTCACAATACAATCTTCGAGTGCAGATCAACAATCGCACAAGACACAGAGAATAAAGTAATAGATTGTAGGCTTTATAGATCCTGTAATTGTTTTTTTACATGGTATAGAGCTTCTATATTTATATATTTATAGAAGAGTAAAAGCGAAGTGTTTTTGGTATTTACCGATAATTGAAACAGATGGGAACATTCGACACAGACTTCGACTGGTTGGGAGGTGCGGCGTCTGACGTGGCGGTGAAGGAGGATGAGCCGGCGGTCGCAGAGGGCCGCGCGGACGGCGACGCCGACATCGTCCGAGAAGGTGACGCCAGCGCGGTGGACGTGCTGCGCGGAGGTCAGGGAAAATGGAGCGGATCTAGGCAGGAGGTGGACATCGGGCGATGGACGAAGCTACGGAGGGCCCGGTGGAGGCGGCGGCTTGGCGCGGGGCGCGTGGGGAGGGACGGGAGGAGGGCACGCCAGGGACGCCGGATCTGGAGTACAGGGAGGATGGGGAGGGCGCGAGGGACTGAAGGGCGCACGAGGACGGATGGGAGGACATCGGAGGCGGCGGGCGATTTTGCTGCCTTGATTTCCGGATGATTTTCTCCTCCTCCTTCTCCTCCTCCTTGCGTACGTATCTTCTGCCTTCATTTCCGGATGATTTTCAATCTGTAGTATTTTGCCTCTCCATGTAAGGAAATAGTTTTAATTTACAACAGTAGTTGCGTTTATCAACTACTCTGTAAATAGTTGTAAAAATTCAATTTACAACAGTACTCTTCCAGATCGCTTTCACGTAGTTGCGTTTTAATTTGTATTACATTAGTTTGCAGCAAAGTTAATTACATTCCACCTCTGTGCGCCTTTAGACGTTTCGGAGGCGGAGGCGGCGGGCGAGATGGAGGCCCCAACCAGCGCCTCGCTGGGCGCCATGGGATCCCTTCTTGGGAAGCTCGACGCGCGGCTGGCTTCCGGATGCAGGCTGCCGGAGGCGGTCAAGGACGGGATGCACCTCCTCAAAGATGATCTTGAAGAAATAAGCGGATGCCTTGAGGACCTGTCAGAGGTGGAGGACCCTCCCCTGACGGCCAAGTGCTGGATGAAACAGGTGCGCGAGTTGTCTTACGACATCGAGGATTACATTGACAAGTTTGTGCGGCCTGTCCGTGCCAATATCAAGACCAGATTCGTCTGCAAAATCAGTCAGATCACTTGTCTTCCGAAGAGGCTCAAGTGGCACCAACAGATCGCGAACATGATATCTGAATTCAGGATTTATGTCCAGGAGGCGATTGAACGGCACGAGAGGTATGAGCTCCACTGCTGCACCTTCAGGCGTCGATTTGTGTCCGTTGGCCCTATGCTTCCAACGCCGTATGAGGAAACTGCCGAGCTGGTAATTGATGGCCGGATGAACGAGTTTATCAACTCGCTGGCTAACGATGGGGATCAGCAGCTCAAGGTGGTATCCATTGTTGGACCTGAATGTCTTGGCAAAACTACACTTGCCAAAATGTTGTACAACAAATCTGGGGGACAATTCGACTGTCGAGCCTTCATTCGGGTGTCCCAAAAGCCTGATATGAAGACACTTTTCCGTGACATGCTCTCGCAAGTCCAGCAGAAGCCGCCCCCTGATGACTGTAAGGAGCTTGACCTTATTGACAATATCAGGAAATATCTACAAGATAAAAGGTATTATTTTTCTCCAAACAAATAGTCTGTACTAATGCTATATATTCATATATGTCCATAATTATATTAGATTGCCCGGAAGTTAACTTACACACAGTGTGTTAAAGAAACCAGCCCATCACAAGATTTCAAGTTTAATGTTATTCTTTCGTATAGCCAATGTACATAGCTCTTTTTTAGGCTTTTTTGTTTTATGCGAATTTATGTGGCTGTTGTGGGCAATTTTGTGGGAACAGGATTTCTTGCTAGTCAACCATTTTGTTTTTGCTGACTCTTTTATCTCAGAAGTCAGAACATAAACTTTTGTATTAGCTTTTCCCTGTAAAACTCACTCGTTACTTATGCCTTTTGTTTTAGATTATTTTAATTCAGTTCCCTTCTCATCAATTTTACTGTTAGTCCGATAAAATGTATCTAATATGCATAAATTATTGGCATTCAGGTATTTAATTATTATTGATGATTTATGGGCTGCATCAGTTTGGGATATTATTAATCATGCTTTTCCAGAGGGTGGTCGGCGCAGCAGAATAATCACAACTACACAAATTGAAGATGTTGCATTAACATGTTGCTGTTATCGCTCAGAGTATATTTTTGAGATGAAACCTCTGGATGATGATCATTCAAGAAAGCTATTTTTCAACAGACTTTTTGGCTCTGAAAGTGATTGTCCTCAACAGTTCAAAGAAATTTCAAACAAAACTGTTGAAATATGTGGTGGTTTGCCACTAGCAACAGTCAACATTGCTAGTCTTTTAAAAAGCCAGCCTGTCATATTATTGGAGCTATGGATGTACATATGTGATTCGTTAAGCTCTGATTTGAGGACAAATTCTACTTCAGAAAGAATGAGACAAGTACTAAACCTCAGCTTCAATAATCTTCCTCATCATTTGAAGACATGCTTGCTCTATCTTGACATGTATCCAGAGGGCCACACAATCTGCAAGGATGATTTGGTGAAGCAGTGGGTGGCTGAAGGTTTTATCGATAGAATAGAAGGGCGAGACATGGAGAAAGTTGCAGGAAGCTATTTCGATGAACTTGTTGATAGAAGATTCATCCAACCAATTGATATCAACTACAACGATGAAGTGTTGTCCTGTACAGTTCATGACGTGGTACGTGATCTTATTGCCTACAAGTCTGCAGAAGAGAATTTCATCGTGGTAGTAGATCATTATCAAAAGGATGTGGAAATTTTTGATAAAGTTCGTCGACTATCTCTCTGCTTTGGCAATGCAAAATATGCAAAGACGCCAGCAAACATCAGAGCGTCACAAGTTTGGTCGCTTACGTTTTTTGGATTATTTAAGTGTATGCCTTCTATTACAGAGTTTAAGCTTCTTCGTGTTCTAAACCTTCAATTGTGTGGTCATCATGGTGACGACACTTTAGACCTCACTGGGATCTCTGAACTGTTTCAACTGAGATATTTGAAGATTGCTTGTAATATCTGCATAGAACTACCAAACCATATGCGAGGGCTACAATATTTGGAGACGCTGGATATGGATACAAAAGTCACTGCTGTTCCATGGGACATTATCCATATCCCTCACTTGTTGCACCTCCGTCTTCCTGTTGAGACAAATCTGTTGGATTGGATTGGCAACATGAGATCTTTCAGTGAGCAGAGCCTTGGCAACCTGCGGAATCTTCATCTCACCTGTTCTACACCACCTTCCGACCATCTGCAGAGAAACATGGAAGCTCTGGGCTCTTTACTCGGAGTACTTGGCAACCTGAAAACTCTAGCTCTGGTTCCTGGCTCCTCTCATAAAAATGCTGTGGTTCGCAACGCTTCAGAAGTAATCGTTTCCTGGGATTACTTGGCACCACCCCTCCTCCAGAGATTTGAGTGTTGCTGCATCTTTTCCAGAGTTCCTAAGTGGATCGGAGAACTTGGCAGCCTCTGCATTCTAAAGATTGCAGTAACGGAACTTGTTAGGAATGGGGTTGATATTCTTAAAGGATTGCCTGCCCTCACTGCTCTGTCGCTTTATGTGCAAACAGCGCCCGTTGAAATGATTGTCTTTGACAAGGTGGGATTCTCGGTTCTCAAGTACTTGAAGTTCAAGTGCAGTGTACCTTGGCTGAAATTTGAGGCGGATGCAATGCCAAATCTTCGGAAGCTCATGCTAGGTTTCAATGCCCTCGGAGCAGATCAACACGGTACTAAACCTATCAGCATTGAGCACATGCCAGGCCTTAAAGAGATCTCTGCAAAGATTGGTGGTGCAGGTTCTGATGCAGATTCTGCCTTGGCTATAGCTGTTAGCAGCGATCCAAGAAATCCTAGAATCAGCGTGCACATGTAATCTTCATTAAGAACACTGAACCTATTTGTATGTGTTTTCTGTATACACGCGTTGTTGTTTCCAAATCTCTAAACTATCTCTCAGTTAATTTCCAGTACACTAATAATGCAAGAATGCAAGTGTAATATTATTCAATTGGATGTCACGTCCTCATGGTTATGTAAACAACACTGCAAGTTATATTGAATCATGATTTTGTATTTTCTTAAGATGCAACTGGATTTGAACTTGGAGATTGCATCACTCAATATACCCGTTACCTAGCTTTCCCCACAGATTGGTGTATCATATCTCATATTCCTTGCAAACTACTGCGAGTGCTAGTTGTGCTGGTGTATGTACGTACTATAGTTGCACTTTGATTTCAGCATGGCAAATCTATAAGAACTCTAGCATCAATGGGATGCTCTGATCATCCGAGGAACTTAACTTTCAAGCAACATAACCAACGTGAGCACAGTACAATTTCCAAAAGTAGAGGAACAATTTACAAACGTCTCTGTGAAGTTGAGGAACGTGTATGCAACTCCAAGAGTTTCCGGCCGTAACTTACTCGTGTAGGTTACACATACACAGTTGGTTTCCCGACGAATCTGACAAACAAGCGACGTGAAAAGTCTATAAGGCCCTTGGACCAGAAATAGTTCGGGCCCAAACCAAGTCTGTTGACATGCGACGAATCTGACAAACAAGCGACATGTATGCAACCAAGCGCCACCATCAAATTGGGGAGACTCACAGGTTCATCACTTCCCTTTTCTGCATTGTTCAAGTCCATGCCTTATATCATGGAGTTTCTGTTTCTTCGAGTTCTCATGCTTAAATTATGAGCTAATCCTGATGACATAGTTAGGACCTCACTGGAATTTCCAATCTGTTTCGACTCAGATACTTGTGTATTGATGCATGTCTCGTGACTCTGGAACTCCCGACCCATATGCAATAGCTAAAAGATTTGATGGCATTGGAAGTCAAAGCAAAAGTAATTGCAGTTCCATTAGATATTGTTGATCTGCTAGGCTTGTACCTCAGTCTTCCTAGTGAGACGGATCTACCTACTGGTATTGGCCGCATGACATCTCTTCGTGCTCTAGGGCACTTCGATCTCAGTAGAAAATGCGCAGGCCTTGATGAGTTGACCGATCTTCGGGATTTTATCCTATCTATTTTGCTGTGCTGCCCGACCGTCTGAAAAGCATCATGAAGTGTCCAAACTCTCTGTTCTTGGGAAACTCAGCGACGTTAGGTCTCTGACTCTGCTGCCTGGCTTATCTACTACAAATACTCTTGTTTGACGCGAGAAGTCGTTCGAATATTTCTTGTCTCGGTGTATTAGGTGGGAGCGTGCCAGTGTACTAAAGTACACACAAATAAATAAACACAAGAAAAATAGAAAAAACATGTATTTTATTCATTCATTTGAGAATAACAAAATTACATATTCCCTTTATATAAGTGCGCTCCATAACTGCTTGCATAGCAGATCTGGCATAGACGACATGGTCTCCTGATTCCTACAGCCTCGAAAGGCTTCCCGGTTAATTACATCCGTGGGACGAACCCACAGAATACCTCCGATTAAGCTGTGCATTGGTCGTCGTCTTCAGTCTTCGCTTTACGTTCTCTATTGTAACATCCCAATATTTTCTGTGCTTTTTATTTAATTTTCTGGATTTTATTGCAAACCTTGAAGTGAGAAAAATTAAATTGTTTATTTTATAAAGGTCAAATAAACTCATTACAAGTTTCCTAAGTCATTTCTATACTTATAATAATTTTCAGGATTTTCTAGAATTTAAAAACTCACTTTTAAAGTTACTTTGTGTTTTTACAAAAAACAACTAAAAGCTATTATAAGTTGAAAATATTTTTAGTAAGTCTAGAATGGTTCCAGAGAATTCTCTGAATTTTTCTGGAATTTTTGGACTTTATTTGGTATTTTTTTAGTATTTTAAAGCCTCCTAGCATTTCTGTAAAATCTAGAAAATGACTTAAACTCTAATCCCCCTCAGGCTGACACGTGTCGCCCTGGATCAGATCCACCCCCCGCCCGATCTAATCCCCGCTGTTCCCATCCACTTACCCCTCCATCCGCTTCCCTTTTCTCTCGGTGATAAGTGTTGCACCCTGGTCAAATCAACCCTGCCGGTTCTAATCTTCACCGCCCACTCCCACTTACCTCTTTGGCCGCCTCCTTCTTCCCTCGGACCGCCAAGCGTCACGCGCAGGTTAACTCTCCCCCCCTCACGCCGATCGGATCTGGGCTGCTCGTCGTAACTTACCCTTCGCCCTCTCTTAAGCGGTCCCGACTCACCCTTGTGCGCCGTGTATCAAAATCTGAGCCGTTGCCCTCCCCCTTATCTCTTTTCCTCTCTCACCGACCAGCGGGGCCCGCTAGTCAGGCCCTTCTCCCTCCCCGCCTCCTTCTTCCCGGCGCCATCGCCGCCACCATTAAAGGCTGTGATCAAAGCATTCAAACTTCGATTTCGTCCGTCGATTCTTCTCGAGCAATTGCGCATTAATCCCCTTGTTCTCCACCGCACTCACACCAACCGTTTCCCCCTACGTTACTACACTAATTCACCCGAATGTATGCGGAAGCGTTTCAAGTCCGACGAGCAATTGCTCGACCGTTACTTCGATCCTTCCCTATTTAAAGCCTTACTCGCCGTCCTAGGATCCGGAGCCATCTTTCCCCTCACCCGATTGTCTCTCTCTCCACCTGTGAGCTCATCGCACCGTGCGGCATGCGTGTTCTTCGTCGGAAGAGATCCGGTGAGCAATTGCCAACGCCTCGGGGCACCTCGTGCCACGCCGCCACCGCCCCCAGCTTCGCCAAGACCGTGCGCATCTCCTCCACCCCTTCCCCGAGCTTCCTCGCCGTCACCAGCACTCTCCGATCACCCTCAGGCCCACTAACTGGTACCAATCTACTCCCCTCACCCTCCTCTTCCTATCCTGCACATCGCGGTGCCGACGCCCTCTAGGTCACTGGCAACCATTAATTCCCGAGCCGTCACCGTCGCTGGCCCTGCCACGTCAGTAGGCCGAGGTGACGTGGCAGCCTACATGGACACCAGGTGGACACCATGTCCACCCCAGCCGCGCCACGCCAACGCCAGCCAGCGCACCAGTTGCCCACGTGCCACCTCAGCCATGAGCCGGTCCGCGGACCAAGTCCACCGGTCGCCAGGGCCCACATGTCAGTCTCTGGCGATTTTTTAAACCCTAGGGCTGACGTCATGCTGGCGTCATAAATCTATTTTTCCTGTATAAAAATAATTCGACCGAAAAAGAATTAAGGTGCTGATGTCATAATTCTAGTTTCCTTCACAAAAATAATTTGGTTAAATACCCGCTGATGTCATAATTTAATTTTCAGTACAAAATTAATTCCAGAAATTAGTCTTTTTCTTTTTCTTGTATTTAAACTTCAGGAAGCCCATATTTCTTCGTTTTAACTCCGATTGGACCCGTTCAAATTTCTAATTTTTTCTAAAATCATGAAATATCCATTTATGGACTCTTTTTGAATTTTTTAATTTTATTTGAATTTTTTTGAATTTATTTGGTTCTTCGTGTATAGATTTCAACGATTCGGGAGATTTTGAATTCAACGACTTTTCACAGCAGGACTTCGAGCAAGGTAAGTTACACCCTTGACCATATTGTTCCTAATATTTCAAATTAATTATGTTGTTTCACTGTATATGCAAGCATAATTTTATTCAAATGTAATTTAAAGACAATTTAAATTTTAGTTATACCCATACTCCTTTGACTATGGCCAATTTTGATATCATTATCACATGCCTTGTCATCTAGTTGAAAACTAGTTGGTACAGTAGTATTAACTAGACAATTTTACTATCTTACTTAGCCATGCTAAGAAGATTTTAGGTGGGATCAATTATTTCACATGAAACGACGATTTTTATTATCGTATTCTTGACTTCGATGAGTCAAGAAAAGAATATGAAATGATTTAAAAATAAAAATAGAAAACTTTGTTTGGACTTGGCTACTGGTTAGGTGGTGGGGTGCCGGCATGCATCGTGTTCGGTGACACGTTGTCGATTGTCGAGCACGAAGATTTGTGGTTGAGCCTAAGTCAAGATAAGGACCATTTCTGTGAATTACTTTACAAAGTCACCTCGTACTACCTCAAGTCCGGTATAGAACGGACCTAGCTAAATAATTTATAACATTACAAACATAGTTTGGTTATAGGCTGAATGTGAGCGTGGCGTAGGCCACGAGAAGCCTCACATAGCACAAAAGGAGGCTCCAACTTGTGGATTCAAGTTGTGGTGAAATCTTAGTGGCAGCGTGACTATTTTTGTTATGAAACATTGTAACGGCCTTGACGTGAACTCTCCGCCACACACCTAAGGCGATGTATTAATCGCATGGCTTAGGTAGGAGGATATGTCTTGTGGGTAAAGTTGTACACCTCTGCAGAGTGTTAATCTATCCTGGATAGCCGTGTCCACGGTCATGGACATGATGAGTATAGTTATCACGGATTAGACTTTGTTTTTCATCAAATTTGGATTTTGAACAAACAAAAATTATTTTGATGATGGTCCGGGTGGGATACCTGTGGTTAGGTTAGTGTAGGTCGGAGGCTACACTAACGATAATACTTTCGTTAAAATAATGTTTCGTATGAGGTATTAAAAATTCAGCTTTCGCACTTATATTATTGTATTTAAAATTCAGTACTGCTTTCCGCATAAATAACCCTATTAAGCTTTCCTTTGACATTCCTTATGCATGCATCTATTCTGTTAAATTTCTGGTGTAACTTTTGGAGTACTTTATGTGCTTATCTTGCTTAATTCTGTTGCCAGAGGAGGATATCAACAACTTCGGTGAAGATTTCGACGAGTAGCCTACGTCTTACAGTCATTCGCCTGTGGGTAGGCAGAATGGACTGTTCTTCTACGCTTTAATTTTCACTGTTTTTATTCAGTTGGCCATGGGCCCCTTTATTGTAAAACCTAGCCTTAAGGCCCGTACTTTGTCTTATAATAATTTGTGGTTGTTATGCATGAGACGTATCACTGTTGAAACTGTGTGCACTAACTTTTCCTAGGATAGTGCGATTACACAGAGGGTCCTGGAGTTGTTGTTCTGGGTCCCGACATCTATGCATGTGATGAATGGTTGATGTAAATGTGGGCATTGGCATTATCCATAGTCTTGTCGGTATCTATAGGGCCATTGACAGCGTAGCCTCTGCATTGGCTACGCCTGCCTATGATGTTTGACCTCGTCGATATCGAACACCACAAGGGAATAATGTAACATCCTGATTTTTGGGAGTTTTTAAAACCCTGAATTTAAAAATAAATTTTTGGAATTTTTGAGAATTAATAAAACTTAATTAGAATTTTCAAAAATTTTAAAGGATTTAATATGATTAAATTAAATATTAACATAAGCTGAAAGTATTTTATTTGAGTTCCTTGTCTATCAAGGATTTTACTGGTATTTTTGGTGAATTTTTGAGATTTATTTGCTATTTTCTGGAGCTCATGAGATTTTATTCAGGAATTTATTAAAAGGAAAATCGGAGAAATATTCAAAATCCTCCCGGCCGAATCTTCCTCCCCCGGCCCATCTCCCTCGGCCCGCTCCTTCGCCTGCCACCGTCGCCACCTCCACCCGCCGCGCGTTCGCACAGCCCGGCCCAGGTCGTTTCCCGCCCCACCTTCCACTCAGCCGCCCGATGCCCGCCAGTACACACGGCAGCCATCCACTTGGCCCAACCGCGCGCGCACCCGCGGTTGCCCTAACCGGCTTCGCCCCGCCTCGCTGCGCTGCCGCACGATCTCCGCCTCCGCCACGTGGCGCGGATCCGCACATCCAACACACCGCGCGCACGCCCCCGCCGTTGCCTCCCCGCACCCGACCCGCACCGCCGTCCGATCGCTCGCTCGTGCACGCGTCGCCCATCCCCAGCCCCGCTCGCGTCCGCGCCGCTCGCACCCGGACTCTGCCTCGGCCGTCTGATCCCAACCCGCCACGCATCACCGTCCCCGCCATCGTCTCCGATGCGGAGATGAGTCCGTCTCCGTCCCGAGTTCATCCTCGGTTCGCGTGATATAAACCTCGCCGCCACCTTCGTTTGCGTACCCTATCCACCGCCACCACCCTCGGTTCTTGCACTCCGCCGCCGTCACCACTACCAGTCATGCGCCGCCGCCCTGACGCCTGTGCCACCATCTATGTCCTCGAGCGCCGCCACCCGCCTCGCCCCCTCCCTCCGTGCGCCGCTAGCCATCATCGTTGTCGTCAGAGTCCCTGCGCTCGAGCGCCACCGGCCGTGCCCGTTCCTTACCAGAGACCACCGTCGCCCTGTGCCTCGTCTGCTCTCGTCGGCGACCGCCGCCGCTGCCGGTAAGACGCTGATGAGACCCCTGTCGAACCCTTCCCGCCGCCGCGCCCGAAGCTCGCTCCGCTCGCCCTCGCCCGCCCGCACACCCCGCTCCACCCCTCGGTCCCCGAGCCCGCACCGGACGCGTCCGTGCCATGTTGCCTTGGTCCGCGCGTCGGACCACGTCGCGCTCGCGCCCGCGACCCTTCATAAGTCGCGTCGCCACGCGTCGAAGATCCACCGCCCCGGCCGTTCGATCTCGACCGTCGCTCCCGATCCGATCCAATGGCCCGGATGCAGCCACGCGTCAAGACCCCAGCTGTCCGATCCGCGCCGCCGCCGCCCGCACCGACCCTGCCCCATTAGCCCTACCCACGTGGCAAGCCACGTTAGCCTTAGGTCCACGTGGCACAGCACGTGTCCGCCACGTCAGCGCCATGTCAGCCGACAACGACCCCTAGGTGCCACGTCAGCGGCCACGTCAGCATGCCACGTCACCTGTGCCACATGTCGGCACCAGTTGATGCCACGTCAGCCCTAACCCGCCACGTCAGCACCGCCGCCCCGTGCACACTATTTCATTCACCGGGTCCACCGTGGACTGGTTCTCCCGTGGATCGAGTTCACAGCACAGTGTAATTTCCGTTTTTCCAGATTTTCTTCAGGGTTTATTTTTCGAGAGTCCGTTCTCCTCCGTCCTAGCTCCGATTAATCGCATTCTTTTTTCTAAATTCATCTAAATTGAGCTCTAGCTTTTGGTTCTAGTTTTATGATTTTTGTAGTTCATTTGCTTATCATGTTATGTGTTTTTCTTGTTTTGGTCGTTTTCTCTCTCGTTAGATTCCGATTTCGGAGGAGTAGGAGCTGCACCCGAAGACCAAGAGTACCTCACTGAGCATAACCAAGGTAAGTCGTATCCTTTGATCATGTTGAACCCAGTTTGTAATCTTTTATTTAATTATTTTTATTTTAAATTATCTTGCATCGCTATTTTTATTCAAACCCTTATATTGGTAGTTATCGTCCCAATTGATTAATCCCTCATTGATATTTTGAGATGCCATGGTACCATTGTCACCATAGGTTGAAAAACATACTAGTGATACTACGATATTTGTCACATGGGTTGTACGATTAGAATGCTTAGCCTTGCTTATTACATGAAAGGATTCATCATCACATGTGAATTAATTAATTTGATCTAATGAGATTTTGAATTGTGGTCGGAGCCACAACAGATCGTGGTTGGTGCCACAATTATAAAATTTGTGCCATGACATGGGTGCGTCAGTAGTGTGGTTAAACAAAATTGGTTTTCACTCGGGCGAGTGATCATGTAGTAAAGGGGGAAATGTTGGAGTACTTCGAGGGATGTGGTAGTCTCGCCTAGGTAATGATATGGACTTAACTTTATGCGCTATTGATATGAGTTTTACCGTGCAAACCACATGTCTGGTATGGGACGGACCTAGCTGATTAATTTAGAATGTTTCAATTTCAATCTCGCTATTGTAAGGAAATGGTTACTGATTTCTATGAGGCGCAAGGGGGGATGGGATGCGAAACCCTAGCGGGTAGGATTGAATTGAAATTGAACTTTGTAAAGGTCTTGTTGTGATTACCTTAAGCTGAGGCTAATCACATCGTGTGGGTACAGTTGTGCAACCTCTGCATAGTGTAAAACTATTCGAATAGCCGCGTCCTCGGTCATGGACAATACTTGGTGATTTCACACGAGGTATAGTTATTTTTGAAAACTTATGGATTTGTGGTTGGAAGTGAACAGGTGGTTCACAGCTGGTTTGGCTTATTGATGGGAAGTCCATAAGCGATTGGTTTAACTTATGGACGGGAGGTCCGCGAGTGGTTATTTCAATTTCCTTTGATTATTATTTATTATTGTTTTATTTAAAGTTCGCCTCCAATCTATTACTTGTATTTATTTTAAAATATTATTTTATGCAAATTAACCTTTCAGCTTACCATTGGTAAGCCTTGCGTACTATATTGTATTTCTTTGTTACAAACGACATGCTTAAGACCAATATACTCACGGCTTTATACCCAATGTTGCTCAGTTGAGGAAGAGGAGTATCACTAGCAAGAGGTTCTAGAAGGAGAGTACTTCGACGACTTCGCGGATTAGGCTTCGTTCTCCATTCGATAGCATGTGGGCTTGTCGATTGGCCACTGCGCTTTATTTTGGATTTCCGTTGCTAGTTTTTGCTAAGCCCTTCGAGCTAGTCTATTGTAAGCTTGACCATAAGGTCGTACCTTTGAGATTTATCTTTATTTAAGGTTTTTCTTTATTTTAACGTGTATATAGTTGTGATTACATCTATGTTTGACTGTATGCACTAGCGTGATCCTAGGACTAGTGCAATATACACAGAGAGTCCGGATTTGCATATTCGGGTCTCGACAAATGAGGTGACCAATAAAAACATGCATAGTTATACCGAGCTTGACTGGTCTGACAACACAGTGGTAGAATCGGAGTAGTAGAAATGATTTGAGTAGTTAGGACGACCGCCAAGGTCAAGTATTGATGTCATCGAGAGTGATCACGGAGAAAGAGTCCTCGACAGCTGGAAACCATCATCATTTAGGAGTGGTCGCAGGTTGAAACCAGAAGCCATCGGCGTTTGAACATAGTGGTTGAAAAGCCATCAAAAGTAGTCTATGGTCGAAAGCCAACGTGGTCGAAGCCCGTCGAAGGTTGTCCATGGTCGAAAGCTTACGTGGTCGAATCCCATCAGAAGTTGTCTGTGGTAGGAAGCCAACGTAGTCAAAACCCATCAGAAGTTGGATGTGGTCGAAACCCATCGCAAGTCGCCCGTGGTCGAAAGCCAATGTCATCGAAACCCATCGGAAATTGTCCATGGTTGAAAGCCAACATGGTCAAAACCCATCGGAAGTTGCCCATGGTTGAAAGCCAACGTGGTCGAAACCCATTGGAAATCGTCCGTAGTCGAAAGCCAACATGGTCGAAACCCATCGAAATGTTGTCCATGGTCAAAAACCAACGTGGTTGAAACTCATCGAAAGGTTGTCCGTGGTCGAAAACCAACGTGGTTGAAACCCATCGGAAGTTGCCTATGGTCAAAAGCCAACGTGGTCGAAACCCATCGGAAGTTGCCTATGGTCAAAAGCCAACATGGTCGAAACCCATCGGAAGTTGTCCGTCATCGAAGGCCAACGTGGTCAAAACCCATCGGAAGGTTGTCCGTAGTCGAAATCCAACATGGTTGGATTCTATCGTAATTTATCTGTGGTTGAAGTCCATTGAAGGCTATTCATGGTCGAAGGCCAACGTGGTTGAAAGCCATTGGTCATAGAGCCGTAGTCGAAAGATATCGACTATTGCACGCGGTCGTATGTAGGAAGCCATCGACCATCGGTCATAAGCCAGTAGTTGAAAGCCATCGACCAGTGGTCGTGGCCAGAATAGTACTATTTACGAAGACGCTCAACTTTGACAAGCGGTCAGAGGCATCCGTCCTTGAGGAGCGGTTGGAGACAGTTGACTTCGATATGCAGTTAGAGGTGCCCATCTTCGAGAAGTGGTCGAAGGCACTCGACTTCGACAAGTGGTCAGAGGCGACCGTCTTCAAGAAGCGATCGAAAGCACTTGACCTCGACAAGTGGTCGGAGGGGCCCATCTTCAAGAAGCGGTCGGAGGCACTTGACTTTGACAAGCGGTCGAAGACATTCATCTTCGAGAAGCAGTCGGAGGCACTCAATTTTGACAAGCTGTTGAAGGGGCCCATCTATGAGAGCAGTCGAAGGCACTCAATTTTGACAAGCTGTTGGAGGGGCCCATCTATGAGAGCAGTCGAAGGCACTCGACTTCAACAAGCGGTCGGAGGTGTCCGTCTTCGAGAAGCGGTTGGCAATACTCGACTTCAACAAGCGGTCGGAGGGGCCCATCTTTAAGAAGCGGTCAGAGGCGTCCGTTTTCAAGAAGCGATCGGAGACACTTGAATTTGACAAGCGATCGGAGGCATCCGTCTTTGAGAAGCGGTCCGAGGTACTCGACTTCGGCAAGCGGTCGAAGGCATGCTTCTTTGAGAAGCGGTCCGAGGCACTCGACTTTGACAAGCGGTCGAAGGCGTCTGAATAGGGAAGCCGTCAGAGGTGCTCGTGTATGATGAGCAATCAGAGGCACTTGAGTACGACAAGCAGTCGGAAGCGCTCGTCTTCGACATGGGTTGGAGGCACTCAAGTATGACAAGCAGTCAGAGGCGTCTGAGTGTGAAAAGCAGTCGGAAGCATCTATCTTTGTGAAGCGGTCAGAGGCGCTCAACTTCGACAAGAATCTAATCAACAATGATATTAGCAGCAACCGCAGGTGCTTGGCGACATCTCCGCCACTACTGTCGTTCATTGGCCTGCAAGCCAGCTAGATAAAAGAAAAGAGGAAAGAAGGGAAGGTATTTTACTCTCTTGAGCAGGGTATGTCTTGTCTGGGCTTATGCAGATTGCTTCTTTCTGCTCCTCTGCCTTTTCCGCCTTTCATGCGTGTATTTTCTCAGCATATGTCTTCTTTGCATCTGTATGCTAAAGGAGTATCTCCATCTCCATCGGAGTCTCTGTTGGGATATGGGTAGGCTATACTAGCGCAAATTAAAAAAATTCTACCATGTAAACCAGAAAATCATGCGATTAAGAGATCATAGATCATTACCACTAAACGCGTAGTGCAACAGAAGTAAAGTTGAAGCAGTCGATTCAACGAAGAGCGTGTCAGTGTAAGCGAAGGTAGTCGATCATCCTCCGGCCAACCGTCTTCTCCTTGCGATTGTCCCGATCAGTGCCGCAGTCGTAGCAGCACCTCTATCGAGGTCCACACGTCTAGGGAGGGAACGTCGTGCGTCAGTGTGCTAGCACCAACGCGCATAGCAGGGGTTATGAGAGGTGGCGGCTAGGGTATTTGGGATGTCGCCCTCAGCCCCCGCATCTCTCATTATATAGCCTCCAATCGGATCCTTATTCGATACGAGTGGAGATCGAATCCCACTTGAAAACTATCATCCGGACCCTTATCGTTTCAGCCTATTAAGTGAGTGATCCTGTAGGTTCATGTGCATTTGGCCATGGGCTAAAAACTCCTTTTCGGTCTGTAGGTCAATAGCGGTCCCTAGCAGGACATAACGACCCCCAAATATATATAAAAATCATATCGGACAAACCTATATAATGCTTATGTACTGATCCCTTTACCTCATGATACTAGATCGAATTAAAGGTGAGAAGCGTACTATCCTATGATAGTTCGATCCTTCACCCGAACCTGTGATGGATTACTCAGTTGTGATTGACTCTTCAACCACTTCCTTAATCCAACCACATCGTGGGGCTCAGAGATATCTCTTATGTTATATAGGAAGGGTAAATTCCATCTTGATCGCTCATATTCCTCCATATGTTTCATGGTAAACCCAAAAGTTACCTTTATGACCACCCAGTCATGGAGTAGTGTTTGGTATCTCCTAAGTAAACTATTACACATGTAGAAAACAATGATGATTTCAGGTTTAAGAATCCTACATACACTATATATGAGACCAACTGATGATACTTAAGAATATAACAATTCCCGCAGTGTCTTATGGTGGGTCAATCCAATATCATATTCTCTAACATATGTCCACATTATTGATTTAATATCCTATATCCATGATCCGTGAAACATAATCATCAATTAATATATGTGCCGATCTGTAAATCATAATTGTCCCACATAATGATATAAGATCAAGGATAATTTAGAATAATATCAAAAACATAAATAAAGAGTTTCATGAACAAGTCATATACTTGTTAATAAATATGAAAGATATTTATTTAAGAGACAAAATAATATATTATTTAAAAGATCATAAACATAGAAGTGAGACAATCATCTCCATGATTGCCTCTAGAGCATATCACTAACAGTCTCTGCTTGAGTGCGTCCTCCCTGTTCGAGTCCTTTCTTCCCCTATGGGTGCCTAGGGGTGTCTCCGTCCTCCCTCTGTCTGTGTGTTCTCTCGTGGGTGCAAAGGGGTGTCTCCTCCCTATATCTTCCCTTCCTTCTGTGTCTGCTAGCTCCTGCCCCCTCAGGTCTGCTGGCTCTCTTCTTTTATAGGCGCCAACAAGGGCTACAAGCAACGTACATGACTTTCACACAGTGTCAATCAATCCCTAATTTCTGGGATCAGATTCCTGGATTGATTTCCAAAACTTCCTTTCCAAACCTTTGCTTTCCATGTCAGAGAAGATCTATCGAGAAGTACTTTCATAAAATGGAGATAACGGGGTATATATCTTTCTGTTGCAAACACGGTATGCTAACAACAAATTCTTTTCTTCCATCTCGATGCATAAGTTGCCGTTAATGAGCCATGCACCTGGCCACACGTGGTGTACGCATCCTTATTTTCTGGATACGAGCCCGTATTTCAGGAGGAAAGTCTATGCATAAGATATAGATGCGTATACTCAAGCCTATTTCATGGTCTTGCAACAAATGACTGAAGTGTCCCCATATATCGATCAACACAAGGATGTACTTCAGCAATAGAATCCGAAGCGGCCAGATATTTGGATCATGAGACAACACAACAGTCGGTTCAACCAATGGTTGAAGGAGCGAGTTGCTAGGAGCTCGTCAAGTAAGATGCTGATATGGTTGACAAAAGGGCCAACATTTACAGTTATAACATGGTAAGGATATGACATAAATGATTACATATTCTATACACAGGCTCAAGATGTAAAGAGCACTAATCAGAACAACGGTGACTGCATGGATGAGTTCAATACCAATGGGTTGAGGAACTCCTACTATGGGTTTATAGAAGAGTTTTGGGAGCTTGACTACGTGGTTTTCAAGATCACCTTATTTCAATGTCGTTAGGTCCATCTCTCCACAGGTGAAGGTCAACAAGTATGGTGTTACTATCGTAGACCTCAAACGTATTGGATACAAAGACGAATCATTCGTACTCGCTAACCAAGTTGTTCAAGTTTTCTATGTAACCGATCAGGCAAATAAGAAGCGCCATATGGTTCTTCATAGAAAAAAGAGAATTGTCGGAGTAGAGAATATAGTGAACGAGGAAGAATATAATCAATTTGATGAGTTACCACCTTTCGGAGATGGTATAAGGGTTGAGGAAGAACAATATGACAAAACTAGCTACATACGCATCGATCATCATGAAGAGCTAATTTTTAAAGGAAATAAGCAAGTAGAATAAAAATGTGATATATTTGTGAATTTACATTTATGTATATATATATATATATATATATATATCAGAATGAATGTATATGTGTGAATTTGCATTTATATATATGATAATTAAGAATGTGTAATATATTTGTGAATTTCTATTTCTGTATATGAGAATGTGTGATATATATGTGAATTTACATTTATGTATATGAGAATGTGTGATAAATATGTAAATTTGCATTTATGTATGTATATATATATATATATATCATATATATATATATATATCAAAGCGCAATGTGCATTTATATATAGAGGTATTATCACATACGATTCTAAAATAGAATCATCTGTGATGATTATTACAGACGGTTTTAACATAGAACCATTTGTGATGAATTAGTCTGCGATAATAATTCATCATAGACGGTTCTATTTTAGAACTGTCTGTAATAATGCCCCTATATATAAATGCACATTGTGCTCTAAGGTTATTTGCACTATACTTAAGCTGTACACCAGCCCTCACTTAACGCCGCCTCCTCCGAGCCGTCGCTGCCTCCCCCGACTCCAGCGGCCCTCCTGGCCTACTCCCCTGGGCACGCCGCCTCTCTGAGCTTTACGCTACCTCCCCCGAGCCCATTGCCACCTCCCCCAAGAAGTCACTGCCTCCCGCGAGCAGTTGCTGCCTCCCCTGACTCTGGCGGTCCTCCTCCCCCGCTCCTGGCTAGTTATTATTCTGCATTACCTCTGTTATGCATTATGTATTCTGCATTACCTTCTGCGTCTCTCGATCTACTTTTTGTACTGTATATTCTGCATTTGTATATGTGATAGGGTTTAGGGTTTACAAACAGTATATATCATTTTCATATTAATGATATATATATATGCTATCTTGTGTTTAATTTTATATATGAGAAGGTCAACGTGTCTTTCGCGCATTCTTTGTCATCGTCGTCGGATGCGTGTGATGCACTGACCTTTGAAAAACCCAAACGCCAAGGAACAGAATTATCGAAAAAACTCGATGGTTGATTTACCATCATAGATGTCGATGCATCTGGGACCCCTCTCAATTCTCACCGAGCAGCATCCGTATTTCGAAGAATGGTCAGAATAGTTGCACGAGAACAGTTTGACATCACATTTGATTCGTAGAAGTCTGTGACCGCAGCTCGAAAAAGTAAGCTGCTAACGAAAAAATTTGCATCGTTCGACATTCCGGCAGAACACTACAACTCTGTGCAACGACATGTGTTGCTAGCGGCCTGCAAAGCATGGAAGAACTTTAAGAGCTTGCTTGTCAAGCAATTTGTGGAGAAGAATCTGACGTCCTTCCACAAGTATCCATTTCTTGAACCGCAATGGAAAGAGTTTGTAGTGATGAAGACGACAGAAAATTTTAAGAGTGCTAGTGCGGCGCACAGGGCCCTCCAAGCAAAAAATACGCACCCTCACAGACTCGGCACAGCTGGGTATGCACGTAAAATCCCGCAATGGAGGAAGGAGAACGAGCAGACAATCCTGCGGGACACCTCTCCGCCATTTGCCACGATTCCTGATGAGCGCACTAGAAATTGGATTAGAGCGAGGTCATCTACCCTGTCGTCGAGGGACATCTCCTTTCAAAACTCCGCAAACAAGGAAGTGTCCCAGCGCTTGGTAAGATATCGAACTATGTAGTTTGTAATTACTTCATAACTTCATAGAAAGTGAAATGACATGTCGGTTTCTTGTAGGATGCGCTGAGTGTGGAATCTTCCCACGGATCATTCCAGGAAGTTAGAGAGAGATATATACTCTCCGTGGCCCTGGGAAACAAGAAGCACCCGGGTCGCACGAGAGGTCTTGGTCTTTATATTCCTTAGAAACATGGTTTCTCACAGGACTCCAAGTTGTATTAGAGTAGTAAGAGAGCCAAAGTCGAGCATGAGGCACGGCTACAAGAGGAGCTTAAGGCATCTCTTAAAGAGGAGCTCTTTGATTACGTCAGAGATGAGATGCAAAAGTATAGAGAAAATCAGCAAGAAGCCCCTGCCGCTCCTGTGCTAGCCACTCCCAACCGTCAAAGTAACTGTGCGTCCAATCGTAGCACGGAAAGTGACCACATATTTTCTATCGATGATATCCTGGTAATAATTATTATCTTTGGAATGCTCTATCCATTGATAGGCCTGTTGGAATAATTAATTTTGTATCGTTATGTAGGTGGCTACGAAGTGCAAGCTCATAGTGAAATATGCCGCTGTTGCCCTGTGTGTTGCTTGGGGCCAAGCATATCTGTCCGGTCCTAGGAGCTTGGTGCACGGTGTACCTTTAGCACAGGTTTTAGAAAAGTTAATGTGGACGGTGTTTATGCCAATTTCGAGATTGTCCCGCTAAAGAAGCCCTCGAACGGCGAGGTGGTGACTCTAGAGCAAGCCATTAGAACATTTATTCAATGGCCCAAAAGTGACATATGCGAGGCTCCTATACCGGTGCCAGATCCACAAGGGCTATCCGCACATGAACTACTTGCACCGGTGCTAGGTCCACAAGGGCTATCCGCACTAGAGTTACTAGCACCGGTGCCAAGTCCACAGTCGACTACCGGAAAGTCGGCATACAGCCGAGGCGGCAATGGCAAATCAAGGAAGATCGATGATGATATCTCCTATTTGCCGTTGGCCTAAAAATTCGTGCTAAGCCAGCCGATGATTGTCCCGAAAGAGCGCCTCCAAAGCCTAGGATTGAGTTGCCAGATATTACATATGTGGTACATGGAATAGGTCAATAAGCCGGAAGGACAACGGCGCTCAGGTCTCACTGTTAAATTTAGGCCGTGTCATTTGTAGCACGATGTTCACGACTATGTCTTTGTGGTGATATTCGAGGATTTATTTGATCCCTTTACACTCAACGCTCTCGATACCTCATCTGTTCGATGCTAGACACTGTAAGTGTGTACAATCATGATCTATATTTATGTAATACCAATAAATATCATATATATATATATATATATATAAAACTTGTTGCTTTTGTATAATGAAGTTACTTTTGTATAATGAACGAAGCGGCAAGTATCGACGAGGCTGATGAAGATATTAACAATGCAAAGAAGGTGGAGAAGCTGTATCTTTACAGGACAGCCGCTGGACCAAGGGGTGATGCGCCAGAATTCATCTCGATATTCTAATATATATCTATCGTATCGGTTAAAGGGTTTTTCTAGACCTGCCTTTTGGATGAACTCCTTTAATATCATCCTCTGGTATGTCTATTAGGAGTGGTGCTACTCCTTTGGTTTGCCTTCAAAATTATTACTCCTGGCAATAGCTAGGCAGATTGATCATAACACAGCATAATATCTAGGCGTTTTGGGAAGCTCGCATTCTAGCAAGACCGTGCATGTCATAACTGTGATTCACGTTCATCTATTAAGGGTTTCATGTTGGTGCTCTTCTGCAATGGCTGGGAAGTTTGTGGTGTTGAATTGTTGATTGCCTGAGTTAAGAACAGTTGTCCGATATTCTTGTGTAGATGCTCTTGACTGGACGAGTGAAGCGAGCGAAGCGAAGCCATGAGAAGTCGAGGCTAGTCAAATCAAATGGGCCAACCTTGTCGAAGCATTTGATCAAAGTATTCTTATGCCAATATCTTATGTTCCAGCCGTTCAAAGGAGCTGGCCTATGAGGTGAAGCATTTCATTGTCAGTTGTAACGTGTGTAGTTTGCTGTTAGCTGTCAGCTTCTAATCCATCTGCTTATTCCTGCACGGTTTACCAAAGTACATGTGACATGCTGAAATGAATGATGTGAGCCTATTGCTGCTTAATTTAGAAGGTGAAAAATTGGAAATATGCCGGAAGCGCAATGAATGATGGGAGCCTATTGCTGCTTTGAATGTCAAGAGCATAACGAGGAGAACGGCGCGAATCATAAATCCAAATCTCGTGTCCATGTCGCCGCCGCATATGGTCTTTTTTTTCGGGGTTCTTTCTTTCGCCAGAACACTTCGAGGTTGGAACATCCCTGTCACACACATCCAGTGTCAAATCTCACGCCTTGCTAATCTTGGCTTCCTCGGATAAACTCAAATTACTACAAGATCCAAGCGTGCTTGTTCATACGTGCAAGATCCAAACGCGACACAGCGAGATCTACGCCGTCGAACCCATCCAAGATCCCTTGGACGCTGCCTGTACTAGTACTGCAACAGCCGCGCCCGGCGATCGAAAGAGAAGGACAGGTCAACGGACACGGGACACTTGAACGGGTAAAGCTCATCGTTCGAGCGAGCAGGTATAAGCACATGTCGATGGGTGGATGCACTGGTGCGATCTGAAATCCCGGAGCTGGACCGAGATCGGCAGTGCGGTGTGCGGTGGAGGGGCGACTTCCTCGACGACCCATCTGCATCTCCGTCAATACCCAATTAATCATCGACCGTCTAGAACTATGCGCTCCGCATCTGGCAAAGCGTTTGGTCAGAGGACGAAGGACCACGCGAGAAGTTCAGTTTTTTTTTTTGATAAATTATTGTTAAATTAGAGAGGATCTAAAGTTTAGATTTTATAAATTTGTAGTTGTTCGGAATCTAGATAAGATCAGGCGGTCAGATCGGCCAGCTAGAGAAGACGGTCAGACCGGCTAGCGCCAGTGGTCTGACCGGTAACCATCAACGGTTAGATCGACTGGGTAGCGGTATTACCGATCAGATGAGTTGCTTCAATAGAAAATTAGAATTTTGAAAATTTTGGTCATAGGATGGTTTGAATTGTGTTGGTTAGTTCATATATGTTGCATGATGCATGTTTAAACTAACGTAGATCAAGTTATGAAGAATTTTATGTCTAAAAATGATTTCTTGGTCTTTTGGATGTGCAGTGAGGCTTGAGTCAACCATGATTAACAACAAAAATCAGAGCTATGCTCATTGAGGAGTTAAGACCCAAAACAATCAAAGATGTTGAGTGAGAAGGCTGAACTCAAACATGTTATAAGGAAGGCAGAAAGTGGTGAAGGAAAGTTTTAAGTGACGGGTTGCACTATGTGACTTGATCGACCCAAGTGAGACGTGGTCTGGTGGAATCAGAACAAGAGAGACTTGCCAACACGCGGTAAACTAGTGGTACACCTACATGTGACAAGCATGACGATTGCTTGCAAGGAAGATGAAGACTAACTCAAGAAAGAATATTTTGTAATTTAGCTAAAATACTATAAACTATCTTGAATCAAAATCGTGGTTCTTGAGCAGCACTTGGGAAAGTTATTTAGGTCAAACAGAAGCTGAGCAGATCAAATTGGATCAAAGGGTAAGGACTTGCTAGTTAACATACAACCTTTACTTATTCTAGCCATGAGTTCTAGAATTAAAGTTTGAGAAGTGTGAATGCTGTGATGTACTCTCTTGTTCTTCAAATAGAGAGACCGTAAACATTCATCCTCAAATAACAATACATCAACTTTTTTTATTTGCCAAAGAGTTCTCTTATTTTGGTCGATTTGTTCTTGATATTGTTTGTTTTGATCTTTTCTTTCCGCTTCTTAATCTTGTTGTATGTTAAGGACATGTAAGTGATGGAGATAATTTATGAAGATCAATCCTCATCTATCTAAACATCATGTTTTATAAGTTCTTGAAGTTGCTCGACTTTTTTTTGGATTTGACCTTTTCGGGAGATTTCTTGATCTAAGTGTTTTTGTTTCAAGTCTTCAGAAGCTCTTGCTTGATGTGACATGTGAGAACACATCTAGAGTTATCTTAGCCATTCTCCACCCACAAGCAAGCCGTATTTTGAGTTTTCGGATTTTGCCCGGTTCTAGTGCAATCTTGTGTATTCTTGAGAAAGGTCTAAACTTTGACAAGAATTCTTGCCTTAGATAGAATATGTTCTTAAGACTTCAAGCAAGATTTGTGCAAAATTTCTATTTGGATTTAGATTTTTTGAGTTGCACCAAAAGTTGTATCAGCTCGGACTGAATCTTCAGTTCTCAAATAGGGAAGCGGTCAGACCGAAGGTTGCTGTCAAATCTCCAAGGCTATGAGTTTTTCGGCTCTCAGATTTTTTAGTTGCTTGCTGTAGTCTTGATTTTCGTAGCTCAGTAGCTACTAGAGTGAATGATCTGTACATACTTGGAGGGAAATTTTGAAGGCATCATTCACCTCTCTGTTGCTATACAGGCCCTATAGAGGAATACAGGGTGGATTTGTTTGGGCCGTAGCTAATGGTTTATAACCCTAGCGTGGGCACTTGTGCGAATAAGTTGAATACTGACAAGTCGATAAATCGCTTCAAAAATATTGTTCTGATAAATTATTTTGAAAAAAATACAAAGAAGTCATTTAATTTATTTATCTAGAGAAAATCATAACTATAACTAAAAAGGATAGATTGACTAGACGAGAATAGAATCGTCCGATAATAACTTCGGACGTAACCGCACCCACGATGAAGGCGAGATCGACCACCGACGACGACGGCGACCAGCAGCGGCGAGCTAGCCAGCTAGCTGCCGCTGCATGCATGCAGGGGCAGAACCCATGAAAATGGCTTCCCTGTTTTCGTTTCCGTGTCCCCCTCCGTGTTCTCTCGATCTGGACCGCTCGTTGCGATCAATGAGCGGTCCAAATCGAAAGAACACGGAGAAGGATACGGAAACAGAAACAGAAAAGCCTCACTCAGAACCCATGGGTCCGGATCTGTCTGCTGCTGCATGCACGACCGGGGTAGTTACGTGAGGCAAGACGTGCTGGGTGGGTGACTGCCATCACTCGCGTCGGAACAAGGCGAAGCAGACGAGAATGGAAGGATCAGCCGGCCTGGAGTAGTACGTGAAATGACCGGCAATGAAAGTGCGTACCATACCAGACGCACGTACAGGTACTGGTGATGCAAACATCTTTATACTGCTACTAGGTGCAGCCTTGCATCTCATCGATCCAATTAATTTTACCAATCACTGATCTTCGCTTTCGGAGGGGTTTTTCTCGTCCATCTTTCAAAGAAATCATCACATGAACCAGCCATTCGGGACACTCCTTCCGTTTCATAATATAGGTCATGTTCCTCTCTTCCTTTGTTTCAAGGGTAAGTTCCTCACAGAAACCAAAGTGTTTAGGCAATGATTTTCTCAACCTTACATAGTTACAGCCCTGCTGAAGGTACACTACCCAGTCCAGCCTTCTATGTATAGCGGTAGACAGTGCGATGGGGCCTTTATTATGAAAACGAGTAATCAAACAATTAATAATATCTACATGTGCTTTGGAACCTCGACGTTCTACTGTGCAACAACATGTAGGTTGCGCTCAATTTAACGTCGGTTTATAATTTTTTTATTATAGTTAGCTTATTTTTTACTGTAGATGAGTTAGCTTATTTGGTACAATTAAATTTTAAAAATTTTAAAAAAACATGTTAATCTATCAGGGGCAATACAAAGAAATACGAGAAAAAAATGCAAAAAAATCTTAAAAAATCTTTTTAAAAAATTAGAAAAAGACAAAATTACTGAATAGTAAAAAAAATAGAAACGGAAGCACAAGCTGGCTTTAAGCCAATTTAAACGGTGCCTAGTGCTTCTCGAGCCAACTTGTTACGACTGTGACTGAGGCCCTGTTTAGTCGAGCTTCAGTCCGAGTTTTTAGGCTCTATAAGCTAATCTTAGAAGAAGACGGCTCAATGATCCCAAAAATTTAGGGCGCTTGGCCCAGATTTCGGCTCCAAAATATCCCAACAGCGCATGCATGGAAGGTTTTGTCCCTGAAACATTCTTTGTTTTCTGAGAATCTTCCCCTCTTCCTCGTCGAATCATCCCCAAAATCACTCACAGTACCCAAATCCTCCCCGTCGCATCGACGACGGCGACGGAAGCGGGCGCCCGGTGGCTCTCCTATCTGACCGGCGAATGACAACTCATTATAGTTCTACTCTCTTTCTTGCCGACTTACGCTTGTTCACTGGTCGTCAGCTAGCTGGCCCAACACTTCGCCCCCACCCAACTTACTCCCAATAAAAACCGGCACTGTTCGATCTCCCCCTCATGTACTTCGATTGAACCGAGCAAAATTGCAACTGCAATTGCAATACGCGTGGGACTAATCCCATTCATGTATCCACCTATGCATCCCCTGTAAAGACAGAATGCTCGTTCACATCCATGTGCATGCTCTCTCTCTCTCCCTCTCTCTCTCTCTCCTCTCTCTCTCATGCTGGAATTTAGTGGTAGCTAGGAGAGCCAGAAAGGCACGCAAAAAATGTCTTGTACGCGTGCTCCTACATGTATTAAATAGATTATACTTGTACATGTACTCCTCTTCTCTGTACTTGTCCTTTCTCTTGCAGGGCATGGTGTACACTTGTCGCTGGTGCTTGGTTATAAAACTCTAGTTTGATTGCATTGTGCTCCCCATTTAGCATGGAATATTTTCTTGGCAATCACACACCAGTTGTTTGGTTAAGACAGTGGTACTACGGATTATTTAGTTTGATTGCAAGGCATTCTGTACGCTTGTCGCTGGTGCTTTATCAAGCATCTGTCTTATGTGCTGGGATTATTGCTGGCTAGACGTGTGCATGTTAGGTCCATCACACCCCTAAGTAAGTAGTTTTGCTCTAAAAAATACACTCCAAAGTAGTTTTCTTTGGATTGATAAATTTATAAATAAAGGACCCAAACAAGCATAAACAAAACTTATAATTGGAGCCTGAATAATATTAAGTTTATATGTACTCATTTTGAAGGCTTATTTTTTTTAGACAATTGTCAGTTTTACATGTACTCACCGGTGGAGTAACAAACCTATAAATCCAGAATGTTGAAGCATAATTGTAATAGCCACATTTCAACAAGATATAACATAGACAGAGCATGGATCATGCATCACATAATCTTCTAAGAGGCTACCAAGATTTACAAAAGGGAAACAAGTAGCAAAGCACAGAATAGGACAGTAAATGACCTATTAGAGCGTGTACAATAGTGTGACGTTAGCTTTCTGTAAGATTTTGTCACATACAGGTACTGGTGATGCAAACATCTTTATACTGCTACTAGGTGCAGCCTTGCATCTCATCGATCCAATTAATTTTACCAATCACTGATCTTTGCTTTCGGAGGGGTTTTTCTCGTCCATCTTTCAAAGAAATCGTCAGCATGAACCAGCCATTCGGGACACTCCTTCCGTTTCATAATGTAGGTCATGTTCCTCTCTTCCTTTGTTTCAAGGGTAAGTTCCTCACAGAAACCAAAGTGTTTAGGCAATGATTTTCTCAACCTTACATAGTTGTAGCCCTGCTAAAGGTACACTACCCAGTCCAACCTTCTACGTATAGCGGTAGACAGTGCGATGGGCCGGGCCTTTATTATGAAAACGAAGGGAGCACCGAACTAAAGAGAGGTATCAAACAATTACTAATATCTACATGTATTTTGGAATCTCGAAGTTTTACTGTGCGATACGGTGGTGCTAAGTTTGGTGTTAGTTGATAACTTTTTTACTATAGCTGATTTATTTTTTTTACTGTAGCTGGCTTATTTTTTATTGTAGATGGTTGGCTTATTTGGCATAATTAAATTTTTAAAAAATAAAAATAGAAAAAACATGTTAGCCTATCACGGACAATACAAAGGAATACGAAAAAAAAAATCAAAAAATCCTAAAAAACATCTTAAAAAATTAGAAAAAGATAAAATTACTTAATAGTAAAAAAACTAGAAGCTGAAGCTGACTTTAAACCAACTTAAATGGTGCCTTAGTGCTTCTCGAGTCAACTTGTTAGGACTGTGACTGAGGCCCTATTTAGTCGAGCTTCAATCCGAGTTTTTAGGCTCTATAAGCTAATCTTAGAAGAAGATGGCTCAATGATCCCAAAAATTTAGGGCGCTTGGCCCAGATTTCGGCTCCAAAATATCCCAACAGCGCATGCATGGAAGGTTTTGTCCCTGAAACATTCTTTGTTTTCTGAAAATCTTCCCCTCTTCCTCGTCGAATCATCCCCAAAATCACTCACAGTACCCAAATCCTCCCCGTCACATCGACGACGGCGACGGAAGCGGGCACCCGGTGGCTCTCCTATCTGACCGGCGAATGACAACGAATTATAGTTCTACTTTCTTTCTTGCCAACTTATGCTTGTTCACTGGTCGTCAGCTAGCTAGCCCAACACTTCGCCCCCACCCAACTTACTCCCAATAAAAACCGGCACTGTTCGATCTCCCCCTCATGTACTTCGATTGAACCGAGCAAAATTGCAACTGCAATTGCAATACGTGTGGGACTAATCCCATTCATGTATCCACCTATGCATCCCCTGTAAAGACAGAATGCTCGTTCACATCCATGTGCATGCTCTCTCTCTCTCTCTCTCTCTGGAATTTAGTGGTAGCTAGGAGAGCCAGAAAGGCACGCAAAAAATGTCTTGTACGCGTGCTCCTACATGTATTAAATAGATTATACTTGTACATGTACTCCTCCTCTCTGTACTTGTCCTTTCTCTTGCAGGGCATCGTGTACACTTGTCGCTGGTGCTTGTTATAAAACTCTAGTTTGATTGCATTGTGCTCCCCATTTAGCATGGAATATTTTCTTGGCAATCACAAACCAGTTGTTTGGTTAAGACAGTGGTACTACGGATTATTTAGTTTGATTGCAAGGCATTCTGTACGCTTGTCGCTGGTGCTTTATCATGCATCTGTCTTATGTGCTGGGATTATTGCTGGCTAGACGTGTGCATGTTAGGTACATCACACCCCTAAGCAAGTAGTTTTGCTCTAAACAAACACTCCTAAGTGGTTTTCTTTGGATTGATAAATTTATAAATAAAGTACCCAAACGAACATAAACAAAACTTATAATTGGAGCCTGAATAATATTAAGTTTATATGTACTCATTTTGAAGGCTTGTTTTTTTTAGACAATTGTCAGTTTTACATGTACTCACCGGTGGAGTAACAAACCTATAAATCCAGAATGTTGAAGCATAATTGTAATAGCCACATTTCAACAAGATATAACATAGGCAGAGCATGGATCATGCATCACATAATCTTCTAAGAGGCTACCAAGATTTACAAAAGGGAAACAAGAAGCAAAGCGCAGAATAGGATAGTAAATGCCCTATTAGAGGTGTACAATAGTGTGACATTAGCTTTCTGTAAGATTTATCACGTAGAATACAATATGATGTGGAGGAGAGAGGGTATAAAAAATTAGATCATCTCTTATGTAGCAGTTGATTGTAACACGAGAAATAAGACATATTATATTATAGAGAAACTATCTATAGAGACATGTAAAAAGATAATATATTATAGAAACTGTCTTTAATGCTGTCTATAGATTAGATGATATAGAAAATATTATAGACAAATTATCTATATCATTGTTACTTTCTGAGTTGCTCCTGTGGTCCTTATTTTCCCACACAAAGTTGCAAAACCTTTAGATCATAAGGCATCAGGACCTGACCTTTACACGACCTGGCTAGCTTTCCGTTACACCTTCCACTATGAAAAGCCATCGATCTCTTTGCTAGCTTAGCTGATTCGGTCCCAGGTTTGTCAATGACAGCTCCTGTATGGCACGGCGTACTACGTCCTTTTCTCTGAGGCCCTTCGGCGATAGAGATGTTTGACAAAAATCTCTACATATAATGTATAGAACTATTTACTTGGCGGATTATAAGGAGTATATAATTATTGAGGTAAGAACGGATACATTAAAGATGTATGATGTAGCATATCTATGAGGTCACCTAAACTAGAAGGTTGTGAGGTATCACTTCGAGGTGGAGTCATACGAGTTACATGCAAAGAGTAAGTAATTATGAAAAGTATCTAGAGTAATAAATGATACTGATTGATAGATAAACCTAAAGAAATGGCAATCAATGGGAGATCTAATAAAAATCATGGTCTGAAGAAGGAAATTGTATCGTCAATGGTAGGTACTCAGATTTCACCTGTAGTTATATGTGAAACTATAAATATGGTTGTAAAATCTAACAGACACAAAGACGAAGGTGTGAACTATTAGGAGAAGAAAGATGTGGTGAGATCAAACATGTGATACTGGGGAAGATGTGGAATTGACTTGGAGTAGCATAGTTACTTTAATGGATAAGAGTCAATATGGAAATTATTGAGTTTGGATGACTTATATATAGTTTTTTACAATTTGAAAAGGTGTGCTATAAAGAATCATAAATGAATTTTACTAGAATTATGATTTCTACTCCTATTTAAATTAGAATTCCTATTCTAAATAGAAGAAGAACTAGAACGGAATATATAAACCATAGGGGATGACCTTGGAGAGGAACCTAGCAATGAAGTCGGAACCTAGCAATGAAGTCTACTCATGTAAAGCAGAGACGCACAAGAGGATAAGAGGTTGGGATATTCTTTAGCACTAGATTCTTATATAGAGCAAGGATCCAAGAGTACAAAAATATTCAAGAGTTATGACTGAGCGATAATCCTCTATATTTTTTTTAGAATGTACTTAAAAAATTTATGATCGGCTTTACTAAATCTTTTTTTCTCATCATGGCTACTTCAAAGTCATTATTTGGTTTGCTACGAGATTCATTTTCTTTGTTCTTAATATCATGCACACTCGTGTCATATCTCATAAATTCTGATCCGATTCGAGAGCTTTTGCATATAAGAAGAGGTATCAATGTTTAATTGAACCAAATACTGATAAGTTGTTTCAAAAAAGTTGTCCCGATAAGTTATTTCAAAAAGATGATAAAGAAGCCATCTCGTTTGTTTATTTGAGAAAAAAATATAAAAGCGTGTATAATAGTCTGTCTCTTAAGATTGCCTCTAAGACTTCTACTTTACCTAAAGATAGTCTGTCTCTTAAGATTGCCTCTAAGACTTCTACTTTACCTAAAGACAGCACTAGCGATAACCTCTTCAATAGTAAATTATTTCTCTACCTATTTTATACTATTTTCACCATACTTCCTGACTCACACCTTCTCACTATTTATGATTTTTACAGGTTCAAGTTATCTCTTGCATAAGAGACAACATATTATCTCTCCTCACCTCTTCTCTCCTCCGTATAGAATTCTACTTATTTAATATAGTTAAAAATAGCTAAGATAATATTATTAGAAATGTCTAAGCAATAAATCATAAACTAAAACGAAACGATCATTGTCAACCTCAATGGCATTACGTATGCCGCCTTGATATGCAAACCCCTCCGTGCTAGACCAAACTAGTCGACCATTAATGTCACATTAACTGGCCGGCTATAAAAACTACATATATATGTCGAGTACTACTTGCCTACAATTAGTGGTACACCACACAATTAAGTGTGCATGTTACTCCCTCTTCAAGTTTTATTTTTTAAAATAACTTTATCTAAAAATATAAAACATATTTTATATTTTAATATAAAATTAGTATGATATTTACTTTATGTCCCTAATAAATATACAGTTTTATTTACTATTATCTATATATACACATTAAATATAGTGCTTAGGATTATAATTAGAAGTAACTTAGTGATTTTTACTAGCTCTTTGTCTATGTACTAAAATTATAAACTTAGACAGAGGAGAAAAACCGAAGATGTGCATTAGGGCATCTCCAATGGTTTGAGTCAGCTGGCTATTTGCATGTACACATCAGCATAAATCCTATGTGGAGGAAAGAGAGTATGCAAAAAAAATCGAGCCGGCTCTTCCTTAAGCACTAGGCTATAACAGCGAGGCGATCTCTATAAATGATGTGTGTGCATGTAAGTATCAAATAGCTATCCTTATAGACAGTCCTTTGTATGCTAGCTATTTGGTTGATGATGTGGAAGTCTCCTAGTTAGTTGCTAGCTAGGACCATTGGAGATGCCCTTAGTACAAGCCAGGATCCATGCATGCTCGAGTTTAAAGAAAGAATGGAGAATTAATTCGTTCATGCTGGCTATTTAATATCGTCGGCGTGTTTTAGCATTTATTTTCCGTTCCTTTTCGAAACCTGGTCGGTGTAATTTATTGGGTACGTACGTACATAGATACGTCGTAGAAAGCACGCTATACGTACCTCGTTGCTTCTTTAATTTCGATCGCTTTCTCGTGCATTATACTTGTATTCATTCGTTTCCGTCACTTCTTTCCTCTGACAGCTGCTAACTTTGCGGTTGGGATTGGGAAGATGCGGTATTCGATCGGCAAGTACGTACGTACGTAGACGAATATCTACTTTTGTTTCGACAAATAAATACGGTATTAGATTGCACCTACTTTGGGGTAGTTTACTGTTTCAATGCTATTCTTATTTTCGAAACTAAGCTATGTGACAAATGTAGCCAGTATCGTATTTTAACAAAAAAAAAAACAGTATCCTGTTTGGCAAACCTTACTGAAGTTTAACAACTTCTATTTAATATTAATGGTCGATCCTTCTAATGTTTTCAATCTCAAGTAGATTAATTCCCCCCTAAGCCACGGCTACCGACTTCTATTTTTTTTGGATACGCTGTTTGCCACATGTTTTAGAAAAAAGAAGCTAGTAAAATACCAAAACGTATAAAAGCAAGTCACCAAACAAGATTATATATATCGTTATCCACCACAATGCTACGTGGAGCCTCAAATCAACGAGCTGATTTTGAATCTAGAGACGTGTTTACAAGCCCTGATTTTGCTCAAAGCTAGCGTACACTTGTTAAAAAAAATAAATAAACCTCCATGTCATGCTCAAAGCTAGCCCTGATTTTGCTCAAAGCTGCTAATTTTGTACCTGCTTCGGTCAACAGTACAACTAATCAGCTGACCTCGAATTAATAATGTCCATGTCACGAACCAAATGGCCGATCAAATTTGATCATCCATCCAATGCAGCCGTACCTGCTACTGGTGGTAAAGCAATGCTAGAGCATTGCGACGACTGCTCGATCACGCTAACCAGTAATTGCAGCTAGCTAGGTCAAAGCCATTGCCACGGTTAATTAAAAAGGAGCCTCGTGCTTCCACTAAGAGCAACTCCAGCAGGACCCCTACTTGAGCCCCTAAACTCAGATTTGAGAGTCAGAGCAAAAAACTGAACTCCAGCAGGGCCCCTACTTGAGCCCTCAAAAATAGGAGCCTCTCAAATGAGGCCTCCAAGCCCTCATTCCTAAGGGGCCCCTACTTGAGCCCTCAAACTCAGATTTATTGTATTTGAATAAATACGTTCCTCATTCGGAACAAATTTGAATATTCGTATTTGAATTCATAAATTTAAATGTCCCTCATTGTGCTTTCAATTTAAATTTGGAATAAATTTGAATTTAAATTTGAATATTCGTATTTGAATTCATAAATTTAAATTCAGAATAAATTTGAATTTAAATTTAAATTCGGAATACATATGCATATAGTGTGTGAGGAAATAGAGAGAATTGAGAAGTAGGGGCTCTGTTTTGAGGGCTCTCTTTGAGAGTCTGTTCAAAAGCAGGGCCCTCAAAAGTAGGGGGAGCCCTCAAATAAAAAGTAGGGGGAGCCCTCAAATAAAAAGTAGGGGCCCTGTTTTGAGGGCTACTGCTGAAGTTGCTCTAACCGAATTATTATCCCTTTCCGTCATCTGTTTCAAAAATCTAAACTCACCGTCGTGAGCTATGGCGAATCGTCGCCTCGTACGTGTGCATGTCCAGCTGGTTTGTTGATTGATCGGCGAATTCTAAACTCACCGTCCAGCGGTCAATATATGAATAGCCCTGCACATTTCGGCTTATATATAAATTAGTTTTATTTTTAACTTCTGACTTTTTAATTTTATCTTTTTTTGGTTGTTTAGTTTTTTTGGACTTTTTATCTTTTCTTTTATTTGTATTTCTTTTATTATCTGTGATGGCTAATCTGTTTTTCTATTTTTAAATTTAATTACACAAAAAAACACTAGCAATTGCAGTGTAAAATAAATCAATTATAATGCAAAAAATATCATAAAATAATTTATAAAAATCCAACTGAGCGCACCTTAATGGAGGACCGTTTGGAACCCAGAATTTTGTTTTCCGAATCCTGCAGGACGTTCCAAATGGAACCTGAACGTTGCAAGCTCAAGTATAGGCGAATTCTGCCTGCATATGAGCTGCGAGGCATACCTAATACCAGAGACATTTGGTTCATGCCCTAATTATCTTTTTTGGTTTTTTTGTTTTTTTATTCTTTTGTATTATCCGTGGTAGATTAATCTATTTTTTTAAATTTTTTAAATCTAATTACATCAAAAAAGATATTAGCAACTATAATACAAAATAAATCAATTACAGTGCAAAAAAGTCATAAGACGATTTATAAAAGTCTAACTGAGCGTCTCTTAATCGAGGACCGTTTAGAACCCAGAATTTTGTTTTCCGAATCCTGCAGGACGTTCCAAATGGAACCTGAACGTCGCAAGTTCAAGTATAGGCGAATTCTGCTGTATATGACTGCGAGGCATACCTAAATACCTAATACCAGAGACATTTGGTTCATGCCCTAACTTTCTGATTCCCTGGCTAGCTTGGTAGAATGGGAAGCAGTCAAAGTCAAGGAAGCCTTGAAACATGCCCTGGGCAAGCTCAGCCTCAGCTCGTAGGCTCAAACCACACACATGGGAACTGGGCTCCATGTGAGTCCAGCCACTTTCCAGTTTCCAACTTTTCTTTCGTCTTTCCTCTCTGCCTACTCACCTCACCGTCTTTCCATTTTTATTGCAGACAGTTGGCCTACCCCCCTCTATGACGCGTTCCAAAAAAAAAAAAAAAGAGGGCCCGGTGATAAAAATAATAATGGAAAGAAGCAGCTCTACTGTCAGAATACTGTAGAATACTCGCTACTAGAAGTTGCTTGATGAGAGGAGTGTTGGTGTAGCTTGCAAGGAGCCAAGATCCTATTGCGTCACAAGCAAAACAGTGATAGTGATGATATGATGATATAATTTGAAAATAGAGGTTATTATACCTTTATGTCGGTGTGATATTACCAAATATATGTATGAACTTACGTTGAGGTATACTATGCTAATGTAGGTCTGTTCTTTTTTTTTTGTTTTGGTTTATAATTTTTGGATGTGATTTATGTTTTTGGGTTATTCGTAAAGAGAGTATGGAGTAATAGAAAATCATGTACGGGTTTGGCTAATATGAATGAAGTCACTACAATGTAATCAACTTATAGACCCCATATTAAAAACACTTCTTTTAAAAGCTAGTTATAGGCCCTGATCGTTTCGGCTTTTTTCGGCTTCAGTTTCTAGCTTCAGCTTTTTTTCACTATTCACTACACTATCCACTAACTCAGCTACAGTGTTTTTTCAACCAAAAACCATCGCTATTCCGATCACCCCCATAGTAGAAAAGTCAAAAAGCAGTTTTTAAAAACTGAAAAAGAATAGACCCTATGTCTACATGATTGTATACAGTGTACATATGTAAGACTTATATGCGTACTTGTGTTAAAAAAGTTAAAGCTATGATGTATAGTTCAACGTATATTTCTTTTACACGTGTGCAATTATGTACTATCTAACTATTTTATCTGTTCCTATTCTAAATCCATTACATATCTTCTCTTGTTCATGTCCCGAATACTCTAAATTTATATTCATACCTCGTATGCTTATATCCGGCTTGAATTCAGAACACAATACGGGTTAAGATACAGGATGCATAATTTCCGCCCGTATCCGACCCGGTATCACCTTATGTCGGCCTTCTGGCGCGCAGATTCAGCGCAGTTTCGCACTCCAGGCGCCAACGCTTCCCTCCCCTCCCCATTCCCCTCCCCTCTCCGGTCTCCACCACGCCATGCAGCCGCCGCCGGATTCCGACAAGCCCACCGGAGACGCCCTCGCGGAGTGCCTCCGCCTGCTCACCGCGCTTCCCGCCGCGGCCGCCTCCTCCCCGGCCTTTCGCCGCCACTGGCCATCCATATCCGCCTCCCTCTCCTCGCTCTCCGCCTCGCTCGCCCACCCCGCCTTCCCCCCCTCCGCGCCGCTCCTCGTGCCCCTCGCCTCCGCGCTCTCCGCTCCGCTCTCCGTGTCCAGTGGCCCTCCGCTCGGCCACCTCCACACCGTCTCGCTGCTCTCCTCGTCCGCCGCCTCCCTCTCCCAGCTCGCGGCCGACGCGAGCCTGCTCGTCACCCCCGTCTCCGGTGGGGGTGAGGGTGATGGAGCCGACAGCCTGCTCCCCCGCCTCGGCCTCGGCTCCGCCGCTTCCCGCGCCGCGGCGCTGGACTCGCTCGCTGGCTCCGTTGGGTCACTGCCGGCGTCCTCCGCCGCTGCCGCCGTCTCCGCCGTCGCCGCGATGCTCGACTCCGGCGACCTCCTCTCGGCCTCCCGCGACAAGGCCGTGTCCGTGCTCGCCTCCTTCGCGTCCTCGGACGCCGCGTGCCAGTTCTTGGCCCAGGAGTCGGGGACCGTCCTCCCCCACCTCTGCCGCGCGCTGGAGTCCGGTGGGGCCGGCGCCGAGCACGCGTGCGTGGCGCTGCACCCGCTCACCGCCTCGTCGCGGGACGCCGCGGCGGCCGTCGCGGCGCGCGGAGGCGTGGCAGCGCTCCTCGCGGCCTGCGCCGCCGGCACCCCCGCGGCGCAGGCCGCCGCCGTGGGCGTGCTCCGGAACCTCGCCTCGTTCCCGGACCTCCTCCCGCCGTTCCGCGACGAAGGCGCGCTCCCCTTGCTCCTGCAGCTCGTGTCCCTCGGCACCCCGCGCGCGCAGGAGCACGCGCTGGGCTGCCTCCAGAACCTGACGGCCAGCGACAGCGACGAGGGCCAGCGGCTAAAGGTTGAGGCTTTCCAAGAAGGCGCGCTCGGCTGCGTCAAGGACTTCCTGGAGTCCAGCCGCGGCGACGAGCCGGGCCTCGCGCCGGCGTTCGGGCTCCTCCGCAACATGGCCTCCTTCCGCTACATCGCCGAGATAGCCGTCTCCGCCAGCTTCGTCGGCCACGTCGTCGCGGCGCTGGACAGCGATAAGGCCAGCACCCGCACGGAGGCGGCCATGGCGTTGGCCGAACTCTGCAACATCGGCAGCGGCAAGGCGAGGAAGGAGGTCGGGGACGCGGTACCGCGGCTAATCTGGATGCTGGAGGCCAAAGCCGTCACCGAGCGGGACGCTGCCGCGAGGGCGCTGGCCGCGCTCGTCGTGGCGAGCGGCTACCGGAAGCTGTTCAAGAAGGACGAGAGGGGCATCGTCAACGTGGTCCAGCTGCTCGACCCAAGCACCCAGGGCATCGAGAAGCGGTTCCCGGTTTCTGTGCTGCTCGCCGTCTCTCAGTCACGGCGGTGCCGGAAGCAGATGGTGGCAGCCGGCGCGTGCGGGTTCCTGCAGGGGCTCCTGGCCGCCGAGGTGGACGGCGCCAAGAAGCTCGCCGAGTGCTTGGGCAGGGGGAAGATGCTCGGCGTGTTCCCGCGGGCATGACGACGATCATACCGACCTCGGAACGCCGATTTGGGGAGGAATTCAGAGTTCTTGTGATGATCAATCTTACGCTGTATGTATGTCTGCTTTCTCTCTGTATGAGTATGATGCTTGTGATGATCATGTAAATGTCAGCGTGCGTTGGTCAGTTCCATAGCTTAGAGTGCTAGATGACGAGTGGTTTTAGTGTGCTTAAATCAATAAGAACACGCAAGGCTTGTATCTAATCTTTGGTCTGTAGAAAGTAAGCTTCACTTGTTGATGAACACTATCTGCTCCATATCGAATCAGCTGTTGAAGTTTGATGAAAAAAAAATTATTTTCAGAGCATATGTAGTCTGCTGTCGCTGTATAGTATTGTAGTGTGAAATGTATTATACCGACAATTGCGTCATTAGAATTAGCAGCCAACAGTTTTGGTTAACCTCATCTTGTTGGAGCTCACCATTGCATTGTCTTCCTTAATTATGAACTGACTGCTATCGAGGGAACAGGTCTGAGACGGTTCATTTCTCAAAATTCAATGCGTCGACATGGTACCTATTGAAGAAAAGGGGGCCAGCCTTGTACATATGGTACAAGTTGGCGAAACCTTCAATAATTTCCAAAGATAGAAATGGATATACGGTTCTTCAATACCCATCACCTCGTGTTTTTCTTTCCTGCTTATGATCATTGGTAAACTAGTGGTTTCCTGCCTTGACTGTAACTTCGAATTTATCAGTAAACAAGCTTTTAACCATTTCACTAATCGTTAAAAGCTACGGAAAAACTATGTTTAATCTTAATTGGTATCTGGACTCGTTTGTGCTTAGCTCCATCTTTAGCTTATGGGTTTATAAGCTGAAGCAAGGTTCAAAATCGATGCTTATTTTCGGGTGTGAACTCCGGGCAGACGTTTGTTTCCTTCTATTGCATTGCTGATTTCACACATGCATCTCCACTATTATAGTTCATCATCTGGTCAGTTGAAAGCTTGGACGAAGAATTACATTACATTGTTACAAGGTTAAACCTTCTTCAGGGTCACTGGTAAATTACCTATAGACTCACATGGGACGGGGGGCAACAGAGGCAGCAAATCGACCACTCTGGCGCATTCATGAACCGGCTTAAATGTTATATTGTTATATTGCGACGGGCAAGAGTTAATCTTATATAATCCTACTCTTGAGAGTACAAATTATCAATTAATCTTGAGCTTGTTGCTAGTATTGATCGGTCCATGTTCTATACATTGACATACATATTCGAATTTAGAAGTATATTGCTCTCTTTACTGAATATGTGTTATATTACAGGTGATATGGTTAAATCATATGTTCATATTCATGCTATATCATTTGTGTATATGTTGATATCATCTATCTGTTTACATAGTTATATTGGAATTACATTTCTATCTATGCTTATACCGTGTTTAATACAACACTCACATGGGACGGGGGCAACAGAGGCAGCAAATCGGCCACTCTGGCGCATTCATGAACCGGCTTAAATGTTATACGGGCACTGCTGCTTAGGAGATCTGCTGCGCCAGATTCAGATTTGAGACTAACAAGCTAACATCCATGCATGCGTTTGGCGATCAGTCAATCGCTAATCATTCAGGAACCATATCATTATCCGTGCACGATGCTGGTCACAATTCTGTCGAAAGTGCTGTTGATATGCGATGTTCTTCCAAACTGCGTGTACAGCCGCATGGCCACTGACTCTGAGAGCTGGTAGGGCATTGTTGTACAGTCTCAGGTAATGGTTCCAAAGGAGCATGCACGTCGTGTTCTCCATGTAGGGAATGCATTCCCTGAACCTTCTGTCTGAATTCTCATCATCGACATTGTCGCCTTCTGATCATACATCGCACACAACCATGCTGGCTCGTATGCTGATATGTTTTAACGTTAGGTTGCTTCGAGGCCGGTTGGTCCCCGCCGTGGTTTGGAACCCTGGCTGACAGTTGAGCGGTCTGGTCGGTGGATGCTTCGTTCAGGTTTCTTCCATTGAAATTCACTCAAGGTTGCAGTGCTTTGCTGTTTTTTCTACCAGCAGGAGGGGTGAAACCGGGTCGGATACGGCGGAAATCGCTCATCCTGTTTTTAACCCTTTTTTTCCTAAATTCAAAGCCAGATACAAATATGAATTCGGAGTATTCGGCATATGAACACGGGTGGATACATAATAGATTTGGATTGGGAACGGATAAAATAGTCGGATAATATGCAAATTGTGTGTATACAGGAAGAAATATACATCAAACCATATCACCCTATCTTCAACTTTTTAATAAGAGTACATATGAAAGTCTCATACGTACACACAATCACATACACGTAATGGCATAGTACACTTCACCGTAAGTTCATACATATATTTGGTACGATCACATTGACATAAGGTGTAACAGCCTTAATTATCAAATTCCAATTCAAAATAATTATTTATCCATTACTGATTTTTTTGAGCCATTTCTTGAAATTTACTGAATTTATAAAAGATTTTTCCTATTTTTCCCAGGACTAAAAGCATTATTACAGAATTAATAAAACATCTTCAAAGTCTGAAAACATTTTATCTGGGTTCCAAATATTTAAAATACCTCTGTGAATTTTTTAGTCTATTTTGCTATTTTTCAAAGCCCAAAAACCTTTTCTAGAATGTTTCTTCTTCTTATTCCTACAATACAAGAACCTACTTGGAGTTATAATACAAGAAACCGTTAGAATGGGCTCATAAATGAAACCTATTTTTTTAAATTTCAAAACATGTAAAGTTTAATACCATATTGCTAAGATAAGGTGGGAGAGATCAATTTATAAAGTGGAGTCCATGCCACTCCTTAAATTATGGAAGTGGATGGCATGAGGATGGATTTGGCTAAACACACATGCGCGCGTATTCGTGTATTTTCGCGTGAAAATCGTGTGATTTGTGACTTGTGGCGCGCCACTTGGCAGACCATGTCCACCTTATTTTTGCTGAACCTTGTACTATCTCTTTCCTTTTAACTGGTTATGAGACTGCTTAATTACCATTATTTGGTTTTGAATTTTATCAGTTACCAGTGAATAATTGATCAGTTACTAGTGAATTATTTCAGTTCAATGAGAGCAGTTACTAGAGAGTAATTTGCACGTCTATAAAAGACCTAGAGACGTCCAAGCTTAAGAGATTGAACTTTTCATTTTCTTCTCCTACTGTCTTCTTCCTCTCTGGTGATATTGTGTTGTGATACTATGCCGTCCGAACTTTGTTGGCCTTTCTTTCGGACGTACACCTGGAAGGAGGGTGAGCGATATCTTTGAGCCATTGCTGCCGTGAAGACTTGCATGGGGGCGGCAATAAGGTTTCTGGATAGCGTATTTGCGTGACCGCTCCTACTCTACTTCATCTATATCATGCACTGCATCGAGCCTACACTGTATCACGCATGCGCTGCTTCCTCTTCTTCATCAAGCCCAACAGTAAGTCATTCGTGTGTTCGTACGACTTTGATACTATATTTTTCTTGTGTATATTCCGAAGTATGGTGAGTAGCCTACTATTAGTAGTTAGCTTTACATCACTAGTATATTGTATTTATCTCCTATTAAAACTTAAAATTAAAATATTACCTACATTTCCAACAGAAACTATCTGGTATTACACGGGAAAAATCCGGATCCAACGGATGGTAAAATAGCTTCCCGGATTTGATCCTAACCAGATCTAACCCAGATCCAACGGATAGTAAAATAGCTTCTCAGATTTGATCACGACCGATCCAGCTACGGATCAGACGGGAATTATCCGTCCGGGTTTCACCTCTAACCAGGAGCATCGCCAGCTCTCAGGTGAGTATGGAATTCTTTGCTGTGTTCTCTTCTACCAATGGAACCAGCGGCCTGTGGCGAAAATCAACCCACTCACATGTACAGGAAAGCAAGTTTTACTTGAAAAATTCAGCAAATTTTGTAGGTACGAAGGCCACACAGATACATTTACAGATGTACCAAGCGCTACGTCCACCACCGCACACACTTAATTTTCATGTCCACCTGGTGCACCATACATTCACGTTAACCCGTGCTGTTCTGAACTTGTACTCAACAGGATTAAGTTTCTATTTTGTAAAACCCTACCGGCAAACATATTGGCTGAGTTTTTTTATGTTTCAGATTTATAGCTTTTGGTTTAGGTTATAGTAACTAACTTTCAAACGAAATCTATAAGTTAATTATAGTAGACTTTATACTGAGTTCATCTATATAGACTAAAATCACATATAAATATCTCTCTATACTCTCTTTTACCAACAGCTAGCCATGGTCAAGTGACTCGTCAGGTGTTTGTCTCTTGAGAACACCTTGCGTGTGTGCCAGAGCATGTACCGTCACATGGTACTGACTACTGACGAAGTGATCGACAATGGCAAGGAATACTGAGCGTGGAACTGCCCGGCTGCTCCATTATGGAATCGAAGGAATCTTATCTTAACAGCTATCTCTTGGACGCTAATGCTGTTTCTGTTCTCGAGATAGACAAATGGTGACGGGTTAGGGGTGGTTAAGGAGCGCTGGGGAAGAGAGTCCTCCGACGCGCACATGGCCCGCGTGAGCTGGGGGCGATGCGCCGTTGACGCGGCCGGGACCGGATGTTCTGCGCGGCCGAGATTCTAAGGCCTTGCTCCTGGCCTGGACAACCTCTTTTAGTTACTTCGGCGCATGCGTCTGATACAGGGGACGTCCAAAAAACCATTGATTTATAATTTTTTTATTATAACTGATTTATTTTTTTACTTTAACTGAGTTAATTTATTTAAAATAATTAAAATTTAAAAATTTAAAAATAGAAAAAATATATTAAACATCACAGACAATGCAAAGGAATACGAGAAAAATAAAGAAAAGGCAAAAACCCTAAAAACTAGAAAAACAAAATTACTGAACAGTGAAAAAAAAGTAGAAGCCAAAAACTGATTTAAGTCAGAATGAGCACTACCATAGTGCAAACTTGACTCTGGGTTGTAGACGCATATGACTCCTACCGCCTGTAGTCCATCATCTATGCACACGGTCAGCCTTGCACGCTCACGTACACCATCTTGTCTCCACCACGCGCAGCTCGTTAGACCAAAAACAACTGGTTGTAACAAAGTACACATTGGTCGATAGTAGCTACGATCTGATCGGAAGAAGTTACGCTCTGATCGTGAGTGACGCTCCAGTCGAAATCGACCGCTGAGATCTGATCGGAAGAAGTTTTGTCCTGATCGAGATCGACCACTAGTCATAACCGAGAGCTAGTTGGGGTCGAGCATTGATCGTATCCCAGATCTGATCGCTAACTTTCAGCAGTACAGTGGCGACAGTCCTGGCTTCCATTCTGGTTATTTCACAGGGGGAGTTGCGATCGTCTGGAGAAAAACTCCTCAGAGAAGAGATGCACAAGCAAGTGGCTGGTTTCTTTCGAAGCGTGGACCGGGCTTTTCAGGGCCCTGATAGCATGGGCTTGGGCTAAAATATTCAAACTTCAATCGATTCTATTAGTCTTGGTCTTCTGAATTGGATTCCAGGTACTAGCTTTTGGTCTCTGAATTTTTTTTTCATCTGCACGGACGTAGATGCGGATCGGACAATTAAAAAGTTGCTGGGCATTTATAACAGACACTGTGAGTGCGAGTCTACGATGGATGCTTCTTTTCTTTGACTTAAAGTTCTCTCTTTCATCCACTATCGAAGTCTTTTAACTCGACTTTTCCAGCACGTCTCAGTGACTTTATAATCCATCGACCCATAACTATCCACACCTGTCCTCCTTGTTTGTGTTTTAGTCTTTTAACTCGACTTTTCCAGCACGTCTCAGTGACTTTATAATCCATGGACCCATAACTATCCACACCTGTCCTCCTTGTTTGTGTTTTAGTACTTGCAAAATGTAGGACACTTTCTATTTCACAATAGTAAATTGCACCACATATATACGAAATGTCAAACTGTACAATATAGGTTAGTGAACTTGTTACACCAAGTAACAGAGGTTTAAAGGTGATTTTGCCTGGTTGATATGGCTCCAAAGAGTTTTTGATCATTGTGTATTGCATGGCTTGTTTATATGGATGATGAATGGGTCGGTGAAGTGATGGGCATAAATGAATTCGTTCTATTCATTATATTTACTGAGTCGTTGGACTCACTCTTGTTGTTGTTGTTTTATTTAGGTACCGCTACGAGATCGGCATGCATGGGAGAAGGGAAGAAATAAGCTTGTTGCACATGCACGTTTCACACCGAATAGAAATAAAGGCAGAAGAATTAAATGATTGATGCAAGAACCTTTTAGATACCATTTGATCATTATCTTTGGATTTAATTGTAATAAGAATATAGGGTGTTTCCGGTGCTCTTCTCTAAGTATTATCCATGAAGGGTTTGGTAAACTTTAAGCTATTTGCTTAGCCTTGAATTTATTCCTTGAGGATTGTCTATTATAATTGATTTTGCTTTTAGAATCTTTGATTTAGATAAATAACAAAGGAGGCTCTGCCGAAATTTTGTATAACGTAATTAGCTAACTTTGATTTACTTCTAGTTTGGTAGCATTCCAGGGCATTGCTAGACTGGGGTGTTACATCAGCCCACCAATCCAAGGCTGTGAGTGTATGCCAGGGTTGTAGGATCAAAGATGACCGACTAGAGGGGGGTGAATATGAGGTTTTAAAATTCTTAACTAAAATAAATAATCAATGTCTAGATGATAACTAAGCAATCAATTAGGTGATGAGCAATTCTACACAATATCAAGATTCTAGGCAATTAACAATAAGTACTAATGAGCAAGGTCAAATACTATAAAGAACAAGAGACAATCAAAATGACACTTGATGATTTTACCGTGGTATCGGAAACTTGCCGGTTTCCACTAATCCACGTTGAGGTTAGCCCGAACTAATCGGACCGACTTTACGAATTAAACCGAAGCACCTCGATCACTCTTGGTAGCTCTTCCTCCGCTCCGGAGATGGCGAGCTCCAAACCACTCACAAACTTGCTCGGGCTTCTTCACAATCTTTCTTGAAGAAATCACCGGCAATTGATCCTCCCGTCGTCTAGGTGCCGGCAAGCACCAAGAGAATAGACCTCGATTTCACTTGACGGCTCTCAAGTGCACAATGGATCAACACGAATTGAATGCACTCGAAAATCTCTCTACTAGCTCAAAATGAATGTTCAAGAGTGCAAAGAGAGTGGAGTAAATACCCTAGGGCTCAAATGAGTTCAATGAACATCAGCAACCTGCCCAAGTGCAGGTGGAGGGGTATTTATAGCCTCACCAACTAAAACTAGCCGTTGGATAAAATTAATCCTGAAAAATCAGGGAAATCGGTACTACCGCCGTTGAAAGTGCGGTACTACCGATTTTTTACTGTAGCAAACAGTAACGGCTATGTCAGGCGGTCAGAACTAGCCGTTGGATTTTAGTGCGGTACTACCGCCGTTGAAAGTGCGGTACTACCTCACTACGGTACTACCGTAGGTAGGTGCGGTACTACCGCACTGTGGATATACCGCCGTGCATAAATCGGTGCTACTGATTTCTTTGCGGCTAAGTTCTTCTTGGGGATCTTTCTGGAAAAAACATTCCGTCGATCGGTACTACCGCAGTACCATGCGGTACTACCGTCGTTCATATTCCGGTACTACCGATTTGTTTTAGGTGAAGTCCCCAAAAGGATACTCTTCTAGAAAAATCATTCCGACAATCGGTACTACCGCTGTATCATGCGGTACTACGCGATCTTGATACTACCGCCATTAATATTCCGGTACTACCGATTTTTTTAGGCTGAGTCCCCAAGGAGATGCTTTCTGGAAAAACGTACCGCAAATAAATTGGTACTACCGTCTTGCGGTAGTACCGCAGTTTATATGCCGGTACTACCGCACTGCTGTAGTACCGCAGGAAGGTGCGGTGCTACCGATTTTCCTAAGAAAGTATAGTGAGTTTTCAAAACACATTTTCAAATGCATGCATGATTCTAGATTGATCCAGTGTGCATCCAAACACGCTATCAAGCTACTTTCAATGATCCCTCTTAATAGTACGGCATCTAACCTATAATTCGGTCTTCCACCTTTCCTCCTAAGACCGGTAAACCGAAAAGATATCCTAAATTTATGTACCTCAATCTTGATACTTCTTGAGCTTCAAATTTCCTTTGTAGCTTGTTCTTCACTTTTGCACATATGAGACTTCAGCTATACATTCTCAACACACATGTTAGTCCCATATTCTTAATTTGTCATTAATTACCAAAACTCTAAATTAGGGGCCTAGATGCTTTCAAGGGTGTGGTGAGGCGGCTAGCAAAGTGCGGTCAAGAGAATGAGCATCACAGCTAGGAGCGTGGGCAGTGGAGGAGTGATGCCAGTTAGGACGGAGTTCGGTCAAGCCCAGCAATAGAGTCGAAGGCATGTAGCATGCTGAGTCTGACGACGATGATTGGATTTATTGGCATAATATGTTTTTTCGTAGCAAAGTACGAGTATTGAACTAGTTAGTTTATATTTAAATCAATTATTAGCTAGCGAGTCATCAATAGGTAGGTCTAAGGCCATTAGGGTTTCTATTAAAATGTGGTTTAGTGTAATGAGTGAATGACATGTAGGCTCCATGTAGATTAGTTAGATCTCGAAACACATGATTAATTAGGATTAAGAGTATTACGTTAGAGGCTAGTTAGTTGTTCAGCAATAAGGTTGCACGCGGGTCCAGGTAACTATTTATGGCGTTAGAAAATATAACTAGGAACAGTGTTATTGGCATTGGACCCTACCTCGAATACTGATTAATTGAAATTGAATATTCTTAATTGTTGTCGTAATACAAGGTTGGCCCGTAGCTAATTTGGTTATTATTACAAAAATAATACTATTAGCAATAACAACAATAGTAGTAGTACTAATAGTAAATGATGTACATCCATGCAGGCCGTCAAGGTATAAAATGTTGTCAGCGCATGCGGCCTATCTCTCTTGTTCGACATTCAAAAATGTAAGTCACAAATAGTGTCTGACCCTTAAGTTAAAATATAAGTTCAGCTTAAAATAAATTATTAAATAGAAGTAAGTCATCACCAGGTTAATTAAAGGTTAAGACATTAAGCAAAGATCAGTTCGGAACGACCTAGGGCCTGTTTGGTAGAGCTCCAGATTCTCATTTTTCTGCGTCTGCTCTAGATTCTGTAAAAATGTACTTCCCTGATAATCTGGAGCTACCTCTGAAAAGCGTTTGGCTAGTAGGTTAGCTCCAGATTCATAAAAGAGGAAATTTGAGGGAAATAAACCATGTTACCCCTAGTTGACAAGTAAGTTTGGCTAGATTAGTTGAATGATGGAAGCAAACTTGACATGGTATTAGTTGAATCACAAGGATGTGGAGGTTTGATCACTGGATGCATCAAGCCTAGTGATAACTGAAATGATTTTTTTAGGTATTTCTTTTGGCATAGTTTTTCACTCTGTTAATTTTTTAGATATACTCCCAAAACAATTAGGAGAAGCAAGTAAAATAACCCCATCAAACAACAACAACAACATCTCAACGGATAGTAGTTACAACAACAGTGGATTTATTCATCGATAAATATCATTTTACAAAAAGGACACAAGTGCCATCTCTTCCAATACAGCAGACAAATAAATTTGTCCCACTAGCTATAGATTGCTTAACAACCGCAGGATCGTCGTGTTTCAAAAATGATAGCAAATTTGGCATCAGCACAACCAAATCTTCTGTTACATTTGTGCCAAGCTCTCTCAGCAATCTATAAGCAAGAAAGAGATCCATGAGTAACACCACAGCTCTAGATTGGCAATGCACATAACATGCAACCACAATTTCCCAACACAGCTCTAGATTGGCAATGCACATAACATGCAACCACAATTTCCCAACACAGCTCTAGATTGGCAATGCACATAACATGCAACCACAATTTCCCAACACAGCTCTAGATTGGCAATGCACATAACATGCAACCACAATTTCCCAACACAAAATGAGAATGAATAAAACCACATCAGTTTAGATCAATCAAAATAGCACTACACTGTCTCATCCACCATCAATTATCATTATATTTCACCTACTGTGATACCATGTTAAATCACGCAATTGGATTGCAATGCTTCATTTCATACATATACATACACCAAACCATGGGAACAATACAGTAGAGGGGGAAGTGGAACACATGAAATGGCCTGATACCAGTAATGCTGAAACTCTAGTAACTACAAACTGAAAATTCATAATACATACATACAAAAGGATTATGCTTTCGTTTCCAAGCAATGGAGTATCACCATACATACAAAAGGAAGTATACCTTGTGTTTACGGGCAAGCCAAATTGGGAACATAAATAGCATTAAACATTTTGCTTCATTCATTCAGTGGATAAACTAACCAGGGAACATAAATAGCAGTAACTATTTCTAGTTTTTTACTCAATTATGATATAAATTAGTGGTCAAACTAGCATTTTGGAGACCATGAAAAGCCAACAAGTACTTGTATTTAGCCGAATAGAGGGAAGTATTTGATGTGGTGTTGTACAATAACATGAGGAGCTCTACTCTCTGCACCGTAATCTTGACATGGAGTATTTACAAAGGAATTAGACCAATCTACTCTTTGGTTCATTAACTGCACAATAAGCCTAGGCATGGGTTGCCATACAATCGTACTATTGCCATACAATCACTTGTAACTAGATTCACAGCAGCGGGGCTTTACCAATTTGGTCACAAGACTGATTAGAATCACAAACCTGCCCAATGATTTGCACCACATATATCCTTGTCACCTCAGAGATTCTTATCATTTGGCAATTTGCACATTCATCCAGTACTCGAGAACATGATCATACACTCATATTCACCCGGCAAGTAGCAAACAGGGCGTGTAGAGGAAGCCACTGAGACAGCAACCCCAAGCTTATCCAAATATGCAAGGTGACGTGATTCATTACAGACTTCATCCTTTGCATAAGCAAAACCATATCCAGGCAAATTAACAAGGCATAACTTCGATGCAAACTGGAAGAAATTTATAATCTGTAATTTACAAGTGTAATACACAAATATATCAAAATAATTGAACGTTGAGAAATAAATGAAGTGTTTCAACGTACCTGAGTAAGTAGGAAGAGGCCGGGGCGGTGCCGGGGCTAGGGCGGCCAAGGAGGGGCGGCGCGCGAGAAGGGAGAGAGGAAGGAGGCGGCGCGAGGAGGAAGGGAGGCGGCGCGCGCGAGGGGAGGCGGCGCGAGAGGGAAAGGGGGAGGTGGCGGCGCGAGAGAAGGGGAGGCGGCGGCGCGAGAGAGAAGGGAGAGGAAGGCGCGGCACGAGAGGGAAGGGGGCGGCGCGCGAGGGATGGGGAGGCGGCCGTGTCGGGGAGGCGAGGCGCGAGAGGGGAAGGGGGAGTCGCGAGTGTCGCTCGGGTGGGGGATCGCGAGGGTGTTCGGGTGGGGTAGTTCGATGGCAAAAAGCGAGTAATTTGTGTTAACTTCAATGGGTAAGTTGGTTTTAGGGGCCACAGCTCCCCACGAAAATCCATCAAAAGGCTGCTTCTCCTGGCTAGTTCATTTTGGACCCTGCTCCTCGCGAGAAGTAGAATCTGGTCATTTTGGGAAGCGGGGTGTTTGGCACAGCTCCATAAGAATCCACTGAGAAGCTGGGAGCAGAAGCTGTACCAAACAGGCCCCTAGTCACGGTACCCGTGGTCCGCCTTCGCATGGATCATGGCACTGAGTCATACTGTAACACAATCGCAAAAAAATAATTTGAAATATAGTAGGGAGGCATGGTGGTGGAACCATAGAAGCCAGATCCGGCGGCAATTAGAGAAAAAACTGATTGCGGGGGCCGAGGAGGTAGGGAGCTAGAGGAAGCGGCGGCGGCCGGAGGAAAACCATACACAAGGAGGCTAGGAGTCAAAGGAAGCGGTGGTGGCCGAAGTGCCGAGCACAAGAGGCAACTAGAAGGGGGAGCATCATGGGCCGATCCATGCTGGAGGGAGAGCTTTGGAGGTAGATCTGGTGGAGAAGAGTGTTAGGCAGTCAACGGTGGCCGAGGAGAGCGTTGGGACCAGCGAGACTAAGGGTGGTGGGTGGCGGTCGGGAGCAAGAAGAGAGAGAAGGATGACAAATGGGGGAGGGGGCTGAGAGAGTGAAGTGAAAAGGCCACAGCTTGGGCGCTTTTAGATGATGGAAACGTCGTATTTTGATCGGTACCAAGTCAGCGGTATGCAAAATTCCAACTAAATGGCCAGAATCGACTAGAATTCTGGACGATACAGGACGCAACCTCTTTGGTGCCATTTTGTAGGCCGAGATAGAATATACCGTTCATTCCGGGTGGTATTGGAACGGAATTGATAAGTTTGGTTGGAGCAGAGGTGCTAAGAACTTGTAGTCGCATTGAAACTGACAAAAGGAGGCAACCTTGGAGGGGTGGCTGCGGTAGTGGCGGTGCGTCCAGAGGAGGTGGTTGGCCCCATCGGTGGCAAGCCAAAGCAGATGGAGAGGAGAAAGAGGGAGAGAGGAGAGAGAAATATGGGATGAGATACCACGTAGATGCTTTGTCGGCCATTTGAAACCGCTTTTTAACCTTCTTACTTGGTTAACTAAGTTCGTTGACCTAGAGTTTCGTAGTTTAATGACTTGGACACACTACTTCGTAAGTTCATGTACGTGTGATACGTGATTTCTATTTATAGGAAATTTTTCTATTTTATGATTTTTTTTTCTTCTTGAATGTAATCATCCACTCCAAGCGTCACATAGAAAATTTCTCCTTTAGAATGCAAATCTCTATTTTCCCCTACAAGATAACTTCGTTCCTAACACCCCTAAAAGGGGCATGACTACGTTAGTCTTACATGCTGGCCCAAGTCTCTGTTCCAAAGTGAATCGGGATTGGGCTTTAGTTACTCGGGCTTGGGCCAGGGCTTCAAACTTCACTCATTTCATTTAGTCCAAGTGAAATTGGGCTTAAGACCCCAAAAGAATGTGAAGGGAGAGCACACAAGTTTAAACCAAAAGAATGCATGCACTCTCAATCTACATAAGTTTCCTGAGCAATTTGGAGCAACTTTTGGATCTCTACAACTGGCTCCACATCTAGGATAATACCAGAGAAATCTGAAGTTAGAGCCGCCTCATTTCAGTAGCCAGTTCAAACATCAAGCCAAAAGCCGGGAGCCAGAACCTGACTACCGTGTTGAGCAGAGATCAAATTACTCTCCTGCATTCTTAGGAACTACTGTTTGAAATTATTCCATCCACTACAACAAAATGATCTCGAAGAGACATTTTTGTTTAAACACTTTTTTAAGTGTCTTTATGTTAAAAAAAACTATGTAGCATATAAAGATGCTTCTTGATACGTTTTTTAGGGGGTGTTCGGAATAGCGATAGATTTTGACTGAAATTTTACTGTAGTTGGTTGATTTTTACTGTAGTTGAGTTGACTTATTGGGCATAATTAAATTTGAAAAAATATAAAAATAAAAACAGCATGTTAGCCTATCACGGACAATGCAAAGGAATACACAAAAAAATAAAACACAAAAAAAATCAAAAAAACAAAAAATGCACAGTGCTCTTACACCGAACGCCACCGCTCAACGTGCAGCCATCGCGTCGTTGAGCGGGGCCTTAAGTGTTTTTCACTATCAATACGTCTTCACGGTCTTTGACACGATGCATAGGAAGACGCTTATAGAAAACTTTACAAAATAACTCGTTGTGTAAGCGTTCTATAAGTGTCTCCCTATGGAATGTGTTAAAAACCATAGAGTCATATTGATGGTGAAAAACACTCAAAAAAATGTCTCATGAAGTATCTTTATATGCTACATGATTCTTAATATAAAGACACTCAAACAAGCGTTTAAAAAGAAAAGTCTCTATGAGAATATTTTGTTGTAGTGATCCTTATCCTCTTAACCATGTTTCTTGCCATGTAATTGATCGTCTTCATGTGATGATGTGAATGAGCTGAGTCAGCTGACTCTTAACTTAAGCAGTACACTTGGCGTAATGCATGCACCCATGCCAAATATATTTATGATCACCACTTTGCTAAGTTCAAATATACTACATGTTCATGTCAACTTGAGAAGGAAGATCCGAGTGAGGCATGCAGTGATATCATGCATGCAGGCCGATCGATGCAAAACGACTTGGGAACCTACATTCCTCTGTGCACGCTTTGCTTCAGCAAAAGCTACAACCAATTATATTAAGTGTACTGACTTAGAGCGTACGCTGCTGATCAAGCTTGTGTTTTTTTAGCTTTGATTTATAGCTTTTAATTGTAACTTTTAACTTTTAGATCCTGTTTATTTCAGCTTTTTTTAGTTTCTGTTTTTTTCACTATTTAATAATTTCATCTTTTTCTGGGTTTTTTAGATTTTTTGGGCTTTTTTGTATTTTCTTTTTTTCCCGTATTTCTTTGCATTATCTGTAATGGACTAACATGTTTTTCTATTTTTAAATTTAATTATACCAAATAAACCAACTCATCTATAGTAAAAAAAATAATCCAGTTACAGTAAAAAAAAGCCAACGCCATTCGAACGCCCCCTAGTCTATTTATGAGAGAGTATGGAGTAACAAAAACTCATATATGGTTTTGACTAAATCAACATGTAGATCCTACCTTGAAAAGATACTTCATTTGAAAATTAGTTACTATACAAAAATTGAAAAGCAGCTTTTAGAAAACTGAAAAGAAAAGGCATATATGCTTCTCCTTTGACTGGCATTTTCATCCCGAAAACCCTTTTTGACATCTTTGAATTGTGTCTGTTACTTATGAGGTATTCGTATTGGCTTTTGCTTATATGAATATATGGCTTCTCGAAGTAGTTTCTTTACTCCTCTCGCTCCGTCTCGCTCCAAGGATAAGACAGAGGGTCACGGGCGTATCACACATCCCACTCTTCTCACTCCCATCTCGCGCATGCATATCTCTATCACTTTTTTCACTGCTTGCCCATTCTTCTAAAAACAATTTCTTCCAGCCAGTACTATTCATTTTTAGTCAAAACCATCAGCCGTAACCAAAAAGCATCAGCCACATACAACACCCCTATATATATGTCCAATTAATACTGCACACTTAAATACTTATACTAACTAATAACCCAGTAAAGTTGATCCCAAAAGTTAGAATTAATGTCCTTCAGCCACAACATCAGAATAACCCCAGATTTAGCTAAAAAGGGAGAAAGACCCTAGTTTTTAAGTTATGTGAGTTTTTTATGGTATTAAAATTTTGAACTCTGTCTTATAGATGAAAATGGATCCATGAGGTGTTGTAACCCTTTTTTTCGTTTTCTTCTCCTGTACATAATGTTTTTATTTTATAAAAAAAGAGATGAAAATGGCTTGTACTAAATTTGGAGCCAGTCTTAGATAAAAAAACATACAGAAAAAATCTACTCCTGAATTCAATATGTCAATTCAGATGTTTGCAAAAATTTATTTTAGCAACTTCAAAATTCACACACTAAATTTATTTTGTAGGGTCTGCATGCATGCATGTGGAAGCGATCCTTATGTAACATCCAGGGAGCTTAGCCAAGGTATGGTGACTTATTTTAATCTTAGTATATATGCAATTTGGGTACCTGCTCATGGCTGGCTTCCAGACATGTATAGCTGTAACTGCGCTATGCATGTTGCAGCCCCATATGATCTCCTCAACATGGCTGCATGGGGAGTTATCGATCTGGTGTTGTTTTATGGTCTGTTTTTTTTCATATTATGGTTTTATTCAAAAAAATAAATAGGATGACTTTTCAATCACCATTTCAAAGTAGCTTATCGAGATAGTCTTTTCGAAATATTTTATCGGTATTTGGTTCATTTACACAAATGCTCACATCAGAATCAAAGCTATCAATCTTATGTTAGTGATATACTCTAGAGGTAATTATGGAGATGATTGTATCACTTCTATATTTATGATCTTTTAAATAAATGTTATTATATTTATTTAATGAATTATCATTTATAAATATTAGTAAGGATGTGACTTATTTGTAAAACTTTTTATTTGTCGTATGATATCATTTTAGAAGATTCTTAGTTGGGACACTAATGAAACATAGACTAGTACATATATTGATTGATAACCACGTTTCACCTGTCATAGATATAAAGATATCAAATCAATAATATTAACACATGTTAAAGAATACATTATTAGATTAACATACCTCAAGACATTATTGAGATTGTTATGTTTTATGTGTTATCAGTTGGTCTCAAGCAATGTTGATGTATAATCCTTGTACCTGAAATCAGCATAGTTTTGTACATGTGTAATAGTGCATTTAGGGGTTGTCAAATGCTACTCCTTAACTAGGCAATTATAATGGTAACTTTTAGGTATGTTATGAAATATGTGAGAAATGTGACTGGTCAGATATGAGATTTGCCCCTTCTACAAACAGGAGAGATATCTCTAGACCCCTCAATGTGGTCGAACAAAAAAAGTGCATGAAGTCCATAGATGATATGTTTCTCATATGGAGTTCGATCAGATATCGTGAAGCAAAAGGAGAATACTCAAATAGGTCATTTAGTCCTACTAGATATGAACTGGTAGTGTGGGTATACTGACTAATTGTGAGCTAGTCAAACATATCACAAACTAGTCTAAGAACTAGTCGTATGAGGATACGTATTGGTCATAACTAAATATGAACTAGTCGTAAAGAGTTATGAACTAATCATGAGTGACTAAGATCTGGTTATAATCATATAGATTATATTGCATAAGAATCATCCTGATTGATCTTTATGTATATTTGAGGTTGATATGTTATGCTAGGGACCGCTATCGATCAGCGATCAGAAAGGTGTTTCCAGATTGCAACCAAACATATATGAACCTATAGGGTCACACACTTAACAGGTTAGAACAGTAAGGGTCTGGATAATAGACTCCAAGTGAGATGCAATATCTACTCGTATTGGATAAGGATCAGGTCAGAGACTTTCCAAGTAGGATACAATCTCTACTCTTATTGAATAAGGATTCGATCGGAGGCTCTATATAAAGGGGAGTATTGGGCTATGAGTTCGAGAGAGAGATAACACATACGCGAAAACCTTAGCCACCTCCTTCTGAAGACCCTACTGCGTGTGTTGGTGTTAGCACACCAGCGTACGATGTTCCATCCATAGATATATGGACATTGGTAGAGACGCTGCCGCGCTGCTGCTACTATGGCACTGATCAGAACAATCCGAGGAGAAAACTTAGTCAGCTTGCAAAGATCGACTACCGCTTGAGAATGATTGCCTTTCAAGGATAATGCTAATCAGGACGTTGAATGATTGACTCCTTCTACTATATCGATGCACATTACGTTGAATCAGACTGTTTCAACTCTTCTTCCACTGCACCGCGTATCTAATGGTAACGATTCATGATCTCGTACTCGTATAACTTCCTAGTTTATATATTAGAAATTTTAATTTACGCTAATATAGTCTATCCTAATACCACAGCTATAAGTAGGGGTGCAAATGGAGCAGATATTTTTCGATCGTCCGTCCGTCCGTTTTAATTCGGATAGAATTCGGAGCAAATTTTCGAATATCCGGATGTTTTGCCGAATACGGATACGAATTCGGATATTTTTTGCCGGATACGAAAACAGATTCAGAACAAACATTATCCGACGGATATGGAACTATCCGGATATTTTTTTCGGATAGTTACCGGATATTTTTTTGGATAGTTACCGTATTCAAATTCGGATTCGGTTCGGGACAACCCAACAGACATTTACTAAAAAGGCCATAACTTTCACAAACGGAGTTCGATTCAAGTGTTGTTGTACTCATTGGATAGCTTATTTCAAGATCTATGCAATGGATATGGCCCCATCTTCAAATACATCATGAATCATCTGCTATGACCGAAATAATATGACGGCTGTAAAATCTAGTTTCTTTTTTTGTGTGAGTTCGAGTTTAAAACAATATAGGGATGAGTTGTATTCGGTTTGAGGACCATATGGACGTCCCAAGGGGCTATATAAGTCTTGTAATCGTAGCTCGTAGGGCTCAGACTACTTTTGAGAAAAATCAATCTTCGCTTGTGAAATCAACGCGAGCGTGTTTTGACAGATTAAAGAGTGTTTGTCCCTTACACTGGTATTTGAGGATCATTATGATTCATCAAGACTCCCGCGAGTATTCATCCTACATCGAGAAGATCGAACAACCCCGTATCAAGTGATGTACTTGATTATTTGGCTATAGCTAATTCTTACTTTCGAACTGTGACATATAGCTAGTTAGTTATTACTTGTTTAACTAGTCTCTATCATTTACATGTTATTTTGCTAACTAGAATTTATTAGTTGCTTAATTTGTCCCTGTTATCATGTGAAATTTGGTTGTTAAGCTACTAATGTAGTTCTATTATGGATATGTACTGTGGTGATTGATCCTTACATATGTGATATATATAATTTTTGTTTTTGCGCATTATCCGACTAAATATTCGTGATCGAGACTAACCGTATTCGGAGCGGCATGTATTTGCTCCGTATTTGTGATCGAGAATATCCGTATTCGTATTCATATCTGGCATTATCCGTGTCCGATTTCGACTCCGACAAAAAAAATATGAAAACGGATACGGGATAAGCAATATCCGTCCGTATCCGCTCCGTTTGCATCTCTAGCTATAAGCCATAAATTACAGCTGAAAAAAAAACGCACCTAAGTGTGCACGGGGAGTTGTCCACTCGTCAGCCAACTTCCACTGAGGGGAGACTAATGGAAGAGGGACTCGGATCTACTGTACGAAGTGCGCAAAGCCACTGCTGTAGCCTGTAGAGAAGGACTACGGGAAAATTTTCCGATTTTTATGGGAATCAAACTTTTTCATAAAAAAATTGTTTCCTATAAAATTTCTACGTTCTAAACATATTCTAAATTATTGCCAAACTGGTAAAGTGTAACTGACAATAGTCAATATGCCAATTGATCACCGCATAACTATAGTACATGCCACTCAATCTGGCAAGCACCTATGGGTTAGGAATGCTTAATTTAAACTGGCTATTTTAACCTTCTTAACCTAAGATTTAGTTAATCCACTAAAAAGATGGAATAAGCTAACCCACGAAAGCAAGTATAACCCTCTTTTCTACTTCTAATCCCGCTATCCTAACCTAACCAAACAATATTAAGACTAATTAGGTTAGTCGCCAAACACAAAATTGAGTTAAGCTACTAGGGTTCAGGTCAGATAACCTAGTTATTTTAACCCTAAACCAAACACAACCTTCGGATCTTTTTTGGATTAAACGAATTTCATAGTAAAAATGGAGGAGAGGATAGCATTCCAAAGGAAATACTTTTGAAGGTAATGAAACATGACCTCCAACCTCTTTTTAAAATGCTCTTTAAAAGTTTCAGTGCACTCACTCTCTCACTTCTTACTCTACGGAGAAGTAGTCGCCTTCAAATTCCCTATATTATCATGTGGGCCATCCTAAAACTTTTTTTTGAGCAATTCTTTTGTTTTTATTTGTGTAGTATTGCACTAAAAATGACATGAAATTTATAATTTTTTATATTATCCCTGTGTTTTTTGTTTCCTCATTTCCAAACTAGTCTTAGCCCCGCTCAACTTCTATAAAAGCCAGCGATCGCTTTTTTTACTGTGTACTTTCTGTTTTTTCTGTTTTTTTATGTTTTATTTTTTTGTATTCATTTACATTGTCTATGATGGACTAATATGTTTTTTTATTTTTATTTTTTAATTATATCAAATAAACCAATTCAACTGCTGTAAAAAATCAACCAATTAAAATAAAAATATATATACCATCGCTATTCTGAACTCTACTTTAGAGGTAGAGAATATTCTCTACTTGCATCTCGTACAAGAGAAACAGATCAAAGGAGAATCTTTCTCACCTAGAACTATAACAGTGTGTACTTTAGAATGGACCTAGTTGGAGTGCATGCATGCACGCATGTCTTCAGCATTTTGGGATGCTAGCTTTTCCCAAGTGACTTTCTTCGGGATGGAAGTCGTGGCAAAGCAAATATTGTTTGTTATGAATCTTCGGAACAGGATTTGATGCAGGGTTGAGACTTCCTAAAAGCATAGTGCCCAAAAACCGTCGGTCAGACTAAGGCCCCGTTCAAGTTGGGCGATGGATCGCCGTGTTGAGCGTTGGACGGATATTTCACTGTAGCGCGTACTGTGCGCGCTACAGTGAAATTTTTTTTTCGTTTTTTTTATTTTTTAAAAAAAATTTAGTTATACTTTTTTTCGGTTTTTTTTACATTTAATTATACCCAATAAACTAACTCAGCTACAGTGTTTTTTCATCCAGCTACAGTGTTTTTTCAGCAAAAGCCAAAAGCCATCGCTATTCCGATCACCCCCTAACTAGAGCATCCACAGCGCCAGCGTTAGTAAGGACAGTACATTTAACTAGGGCTACGGTAGGTTTATGGAGCTATAGTAGCTCAACTTAGGTTCAGCTTTAGGGGCCGCTCACGACGGTTTTTTTGAGCGTTCGGTTTTTGCATTTTTAGTTTATTTTGGTTTCTAATTTATTTAAGGTAGAAATCATTTAGAATGTGTTGACTTCTAATTTTAGTTTATTTTGGTTTTTGAGGATTTTTTTTGACTTTTTTTTTCCTTTTTCCCTCCATATTCCTTTGCATTGTTCATAACGATATAACGGTTTTTTTATTAGAAAAAATTAACAGCCACTACAGTGTAATTTAAGTCAGCCAAACGCACAACTAGAAACTTAAGCCGTACTCCAGTTAAGGCAGCACCTTAATTTGTCTCGGTCCAATCTGAAGCAACTCCGTTCTGTGTGCATTGAAGAGAGTTTCGTAGCATTGTTTTAGATTTTTGGTGATATAGGTCCCGCTCATTTAGACTAGGGATGTAAACAGGGTGGGGCGGGGGAAGCCTCCATGGCCCCGCCTCGCCCCCCGCGAGCCCGCCCCCCGCCCCGCCCCGTTTAGCCTCGCGGGGGGAGATTGCCCCCTGTCCCTGGTCCCTGCGGGGACCCGACCCCCATAGGGATTAAAAAAAGATTAAATTTATTTTTTAAAAATAAAATTTTAATTTTATTTATTAATTTATAATTACTTAAGCATATTATTTTTTAAAAATATAGCTTCAAAATATATATATTCTAACAAATAAATTCAAGTTTTAGTCTAAATATACAAGAAAAGAATACAATCTCTTATATTAAAAACTATAATATATTATTAAATATATTTATTTTTATTTTTATCGGATCCCTTTGGGACCCCGCGGGGCGAGGATGACCCCCGTCCCCGCCCCGCTAGCTTCGCGGGGCCCCGCCTCGTTCCCCCCGCGGGGAGATATTACCCCCCGCCCCTCACGGGGATATTCCCCGTGGGGGGAATTGCCATCCCTAATTTAGACTTAAGTTTTTGTTTATTTTTTTACTACTCATAATTTTTATCTTTTTTTTTACTTTTTTGGAATTTTGTGAGCTTTTTTACGGTTCTTTTTTTCCGTATTTGTTTGCATTATACATGATGGGTTAACCTTTTTTATTTTTTGTTTTTTTAAAATTAATTATGTCAAATAAGCCACCATCAGTTATAGTAGATTTTAGTCAGCTACAATGTAATTTCAACTATGAATCACTAAATTTTAGCCTAGTCGAATGGCCTCATAAGCTACTATGCATTAAAGTGGTGTGTAGTTTCGCTTCATATTGACCTGTCTTGAAGCTACTATGAATTGGAGTGGGTGATTTTCAGCAGGAGCTTCAGTTGATATGGCACACACTCGCCCCTAAAGCTAGGACATTGCTCCGCTCGTTTCAGCTTTTTTTTCAGCTTCTAGTTTCAGCTTTTTTTCACTATTCAGTAATTCGTCTTTTTCTGAATTTTTTAGATTTTTTTTTGGCTTTTTTGCATTTTTTTTTTTTTCGTGTTCCTTTGCATTGTCCGTGATGGGCTAACATATTTTTTCTATTTTTACATTTTTGAAATTTAATTCCAAAAAGCCAAATCACTCATGATAAAAAAGCCACTCTGATGAAATTTCACAAAAAGCCGAAGTCATCGCTAAAACGAACGCCCATGACATCTAATTTGCTAGTTAAGGACTAGAGCTCGGTTCCAAATATCTTTGTATTGAGTGGTTTATTTATGTGGATTTTTTGTCGATCGACTGAGGATCCGCTCGTTTTATTTTTTTTTCAGTTTCAGCTTTTTTTCACTATTCAGTAATTCATTTTTTTTTGAATTTTTTAGATTTTTTGGGCTTTTTGTATTTTTATTTTTTCCTGTGTTCTTTTGCATTGTTCGTGATGGGCTAACATATTTTTGCTATTTTTATATTTTTTTTAAATTTAATTATACCTGAAAAGTCAAATCAGCTACAGTAAAAAAAAGTCAGTTACAGTGAAATTTCAGCCAAAATTCAAAAGCTATCGCTAAAACGAACGTCCCCTCATCTCTTTCGAAAAAAAAACAAATAAATATTGTCAAGAAATGCACTCAATCAAATTTGAATGGCATGTATTAATGTGGGTTGCTCGTATCACTTGAAGGTGAAATAGCATAAGTGCAAAATGGAATAATGCAGGAGGTGTTTCGAAAAATGTTGGTGGCTGTTATGTGGCGTTTGGTATTACGGTAGCTTTTGGAAAACACTATTATTTTACATTTATGAACTGCTCACAAGTCACAAAGCATCTTCCATAAAAACCATAACCGTAAAATCTTACTAGCATTAGTAATCCTGTAGATTACACAACGGAACGCAGCAAGACACCTACAAACCCTAAGAGGTGATCGGAATAGCGATGGTTTTTAGCTGAAAAAACAATGTAGTTGGCTGAAAAAACACTGTAGCTGAGTTAGTGGATAGTGTAGTGAATAGTGAAAAAAAAGCTGAAACTAGAAGCTGAAACCAAAAAAAAGCCAAACCGATCACCCCAAACCATCTAGATTCGTATAATGGCTAAGATTGCTTGTTCTAGTTATCGTATTCTAAAGTTGTGCTCATTTAGATTTAAGCCTTTAACTTCTAACTTTTTAATTTTATTATTACTAATTTTTTTATCTTTTTTTTGTATTTTTTCTTTTATTTTTTGTATTATCTGTGATGGTGTAATTTTTTTATTTTTAAAAATTAATTATATTATTAAAAAACTATACCAAAAAACTAAAAGATTAAGCTTCAAAAACTCAAATGATTTAATACGTTTAACGACACCTGTCATGCACCGTAATGCCCCACCAATTGTTTGGAAGCAAGTTCAAAACTCGTACGAAACTACTGTGCTTCTCAATTTCCAATTTCCGATCGAACAGACCATCCATGGCACCGCACCTGGTCCTCTCTCTTCTTTTCTTTTTTCCCCCTTTGATGTCCTCTGAGTTTTATACTGTTTCGAGCAGTTAATTGCACTTGTTCCCATGCACGATGGTGACCATAGTTTAGTTGGGCCAGTAGAGCCTCCACTTGTGAGGCGGGTGCTGCTCCTGTGGCCTCGCCATGTGATCCTCGCCTCGCCCTCCTCCTACTCCTCCTCGGTATCTACACGCCAAGATCTCTCTCTCTCTCTCTCATGCGGTGTGATCTGAACAAGGGCTACTGCCATTTGCGTCTCCTCCTCGTAAGGTAGCTTTGCCGTTTGTTTCAACTTTCACCAACTATAAAGCCGAGTCCTATGATGTGGTGACCTTTTTGTATCGATGTGCAGGGTCAAACGCCTCTCTCCTTGCCTGCCTTGCCTTAAGGTTTCGAGTCTGCTTGGCCTCCGACCGTGCTCGCATTGTAAGTGTGGGGGATCAGTGATTGATTGAGTTATTGATGATTCTTGGATGCATTAGTTGCTAATCTTGCTGCTGATCTGCTCATCTGTGTTGCCTGCTTTTGCTTATGTTGCCACATTAGTTTCAGAGTGTGAGAGCAGAGATCCAGAACTTGTTGATGTCCGCCTGACAATCAAATGGCTAAACTTGTGTCACAAATGCCCCAATTCTTGGATATGCATTTTACTAACTTGTGCTCTGAGCTTTAGTTGAGCCTCCCCTACTGCTAGCGTCAAGATTCAGAATTTCTTGATCATTTCTTAGCTATTTGATTCAGAGTAAAATAGTTTTCAGTTTTCGCAGCATTGATTCAGTTACACACATCGATGTTAATTGTTAGTTCCATGTGTGTTAACTCTTCAGTTTTTGTGTGGAAATCACATTTTACAACTGCTTATGAGCAGAGTTATGGTATCTAATATTTGCTTCTGCTATGCAATAGGATGCTTGGTGATCAAAACATCTGCATCACTGACAGAGATGGGGTGTGGGGCATCAATCCCTAAGAAATACACGCTAGGTGGGAAGGGGCGAAAACGCAGGAGCATCCTACAGGAGGTTGCCGTGTTCGTGCCCACCATTCGCATTCCGGTGGCTACCGACATCGTCCATCCACTCAGGGGACTAGTTTCTAAGCAGCTCGTCGACCGCCTCTCCACGCTCCGGGCTCATGTCGTCTCACTAGCCGAAGAAATCTGTACGTTGATCACGGATTTTTGTGGTTCGTGGTTGCTGACCAGTTGAATTGCTAGATTAAATAATGACACTGATGTTATTGTGTTGAATTGCCTACTTTTTGCGAAGATTATGAGGATGTGTCAGCTGTTTCTGAACTACAACACGCCCTCGAGGAGTACTTGCCAGTTGTTCTTGGTTTAACAATGAAAGGTCTGAACTTTTGCTTACTCCTGTGTAATTTGCATGACTAAATTAACGAATCAGTGCTGAAATCGTTATTGCCTTTGGTAGAGATCCGTCTTGAGGCATCAGTGGAATTCAGATGGAAGACCTTAGATGATGATGAGGTGAGAATTTATGATCAGTGGTGTTCTAATCCTTGTTCTTTTGATGTTATTATTGATTCATAAGCCATAACTAGTAAGAGGATGTTTTGTATTCAGGAGTGCTGTTTGGCGAGTGCATGGTATGAAGTGCTGTCGGTCGTCCACATGATGGCGATGCTTGCACTGTTCGAGGCCAACCTGATACTCATTCCTAAGAATGGACAGGCTGGAAGTGAAAGGAAGGTATCAGAAGGTCTGTTCATCTTTTGACACTAGATATTAGCGTAATTAGTTATTTTCATATGCTGTATTATGTGGTCAATCTGCAGTCTTGGTTAAGCTTCTTTGATCATGCAATGGAAGAATTTAATTGCTAAAACGGCACATAGATAGATTGTTTGGACAATATTACAGAATGCATTTAATATCAATTTAAGGAGATTACATCACTTCTGGAATACTTCTTCGGTTGGATACTATGGACACAGTGAAACTAGCTTTTATTTTTGCAACTCAATGTGAAATTAATGAATGACACATTTTGTGATTACTAGATGCAAAGAAGGATGTCGTTGATTCATTGCTCAGGGCATCAGGATGCTTAGACTACTCCGTGCATCGCATACTTGTTCAGATACCAGCACAAGTCAAGTATGCATACAACCTGAAATGCGCAAAACCTATGACGAGTTATCAACATTGTATTACCCTTTGATCAAGAACTTACTCCACCTCACCTTTTCAATTACAGGAAGAGTTTTCCTAGTTACTTGCAGGAAGGTATGCTTGAGGCCATCTCAATTCAGGCATTGGCTCAGGTAGTTAAACTTTCTCCTTGAGTATATTCTGTACATTATGAAGCCTAAATTGCCTTATCCTGTATCTTCCATGAAAAACAGTGTGTAGAAATACAGCTTGGTTTGGCTTCTGAGTGTGAAAAGGCGACATTGTCAGTAAAGAGGAGGCTAGCCTGTGAGCAAGTCAGCTATTTTTCACAGGTCAGTAGTTCATAAATAAGCTCATATCAAATGGCACATCTCATCAGCATTTTTATCATTCCTACTGAACTTATTTCCTGATCTCTCCCTTTTCTCAGGCTCATTATTGTCTGTCGGGATGCGACACAAGTGACTCATATGGAAAGAAGCTTCTTCTGTTCCTTAAGTGGAAATGCATGGAGGCTAAGGTTGCCTGAAGACACAACACAATTTCTGAAGCATGCAAAATGCCTCATTTCTGGTATTAACTCAGTGTTGCATCTTGTCATCAGGCAGTAGCATATTACTACCATGCTCTAGTACTCGACAAGGGAAATGAGCCGAGCAATCATATCAGTGCAGTCTGCTGCCTCTCCGCAGCTGATGACCTACTTGCAGATAGCAAGAGGGCTTGTCTAAGCTTTTGCTTAGCAAGCCCCATCACAAGGTCTGGGGGTTCTTGAAGTTAAATTAGCTCTCCAATTTAAATTATCAGTAAGGGTAATTTGACTTGTTCTCGGAGTTCACATGGCGCGTTCTTTTTCACTTGAATTTAGGGTACCTCCTCCTTGGGGTATCATGAAGAACATGCACAAGAAAATTCCAGATGTCACATGCAAGAAATTCCAAATGTATGGGTATCTTTTTGAACAAGACAAGAATAGGTAACTCCTCTGATCTCAAGAGGAACTCATTACAAATTCCAAAGTTGGAAGTTTGTTCATGTGAAATTCTTTTGTAGCATGTAAAAAGCATTTCAGAACTTTTTGACATGATAATCTAGTTGGATTTGGTTCAAGGACATACATGAACAATTAATTGTTTGTCTTTCTTTTACTCTAATTGTGATACCTCTCCTTTCCTGGTGCAGGGCACTTCAATCCTTGCCTGATCTACCAGAGTTTGCACTATCACTGAGACCCGAAGGGTATGAATTGCCAAGCACTGATTCAATCTGGGAGAATGTTGATTGCCAACCTCAGATTCAGAGTCTTAAGGAGCATCTGAAGGATGACGAAGAAGAAGTGGAAATAAAATGATAGTTCAGACTTCCAAATGCTTCCTTGTATTGTATCATGAAAAGTTGCAAAGTACTAGTTGGCACATCAAAATGCTGAATTCAAAAGGTTTTGGAGTCAGCATATGGCAGAACCAAAGAAAATCAGAAATATGTACCCGTGTAATTGAAAGTATTTACCATCAGATTGTAAACTCTTGGATGTTTAACAGAAGCACCAATAATAGGAAAGAAGAGTGTTTGTTATTTTCATCTGCTCTCTGATTTTTATTTCCATTTGCTTCTGGTACAAAAGACATAATATGTAATCATCAGATAGTTTTATTTTACCAACTGAAGTGTAAAGCATCAAAGGAAAAAAACTTAAGTGTGCAATTCCCTAAAAAAAGATACATTGTTCCTGATCCTGAGTATGCTCACTGGTCATGTGCAAGTAAGTTCGAATTTAGTTTGTACTGTTAAGGATATAAAGGTATTTGTATCTTTTCCTATTGTACTAAGATTTAGTTTTATCCCTTAAATCTTGCATTATATATATGCCAATTAGGCTGTGCAATATATATGTGTTTTATCTATTTATCTATAGGTCTAATATAGTATTAGAGCTAAGGTTTAAACCTCTTAAACTCTAACCTCTCTGCAAGTCTTCGCTGTAGCAACCCCCAGGAGGATTGATCTCTACTCCCAGGGGCAGCTACCTCTTTGGTCTACGGACGGCTTCATCGCCGTCGGTCGTCATCTTCCTAGCCATAAGAGGTCGACTTCATTAGATCCAGTCATCTCTAGATCCGAACGCCATAGAGCTCGAAGGCGGCTAGAGATTCTTTGCTCGGTGGCCGAACGGATCCACCCAGATCCAGCATCTCCAGGCCAGATCCGGTGCTCTCCACAACCACGTTGCCATCACTGGCGCGGCTCTCATCGCTTGACTGGGCTCTACTGGTCTGATCAGGCCGTCTCCTTGCCAGGTCGGTCGCCGCCACTGCTGGCTTGTCTCGTTGGCTTGTCGATGTCTACAGTCAGCCTCATCATCGCCAAATCGGCCGTCGTCGCACGCCGCCGCCAACTATAGGATCAAGGATAACTGACTAGAGGAGGGGTGAATAGGAGGTTTTAAAATTCTTAGCTAAATTAAGCAATTAATGATTAGATGATCACTAAGCAATAAATTGAGTGAAGAACAATCCTACACAAAGCAAGCAATTTTAAGCAATTGACAATAAGCAATAAAGAGTAAGAGCAATTACTATAATAGACAAGAAAACAAACACAATGTGACACTTAATGTTTTTACCGTGGTATCGGAAACTTGTCGGTTTCCACTAATCCACGTTGAGATTAGCCCAAACTAATCGGACCAGCTCCACGAATTAAGCCGAAACATCTCGATCACTATTGGTAGCTCTTCCTCCGCTTCGGAGATGGTGAGCTCCAACCACTCACAATTCGGCACGGGCTTCTTCACAATCTCCTTCGAAGAAGTCACCGGCAATCGACCTTCTCGCCGTCTAGGTGCCGGCAAGCACCAAGAGAATGGACCAATAAATTCACTTGACGACGCTTGAGTGCAATTGGATCAAGCTAGAAATGAATGCACTCAAAAATGCTCCACAAACTCAAAATGAATGCTCAAGAGAGTAATGAGGGTGGAGTAAATGCTCAAGAGCTTAAATGAGTTCAATGAAACTTCAGCAGCATGCCCAAGTGCATGTGGGGGGTATTTATACCCTCACCAACCAAAACTAACCGTTCTTAAAAATTAATGCTAAAAAATCAGGGAAATCGGAACTACCGCCGTGCAAAATGCGAAACTACCGCATTTTACTGTAGCACTCCGTAACGGCTATGTCAGACGGTCAATACTAGCCGTTTGAATTTCGGCGCGGTTCTACCACCGTTATAAATGCGGTACTACCACTTTGCGGTAGTTCCGCTTGACATGCGGTACTACCGCACAGCGGTTGTTCCACCGTGCTAAATCCGGTATTTCCGATTTCTGGCTAGTTCAGTTTTTCTTTGGGGTACTTTCTGGAAAAAATATTCCGAAAACCGGTAGTTCTGCAAATCATGCGGTACTACCGTGATGCGGTAGTTCCGCCATTGTAAAACCGGAACTACCGATTTTATTTGAGTCTAAGTCCCTAGAAGGGAGCTCTCTGGAAAAAAACGTACCGCTGCAAAATTGGAACTACCGGACTGCGGTAGTTCCGCTGTGTACATGTCGGAACTACCGCAGGCCGGTAGTTCCGCTATGTCTACGGTACTACTGTTTTTACTAGGAGAGCACAATTAACTTTAGAGTTTATTTTCACATGCATGCATGATCCTAGATTGATCCAATGTGCACCAAAATATGCTATCAAGCTATTTTCACAAATCCCTCCTAATAGTACGGCATCTAACCTATAATTCGGTCTTCCACCTTTACTCCTAAGACCGGTGAAAATCAAAAATAAACCCAAAAACGTATGTACCTCATCTTCGAATTTTTTGGCGTCAATAATCCTTGCAGCTTGTTCTTTACCTTGCACACATGAGACTTTATCTATACAATCTTATCACACACATTAGTCCCATGTTCATAATTCGTCATTAATTACTAAAACCCTAATTATAGGGGCCTAGATACTTTCACCAACCTTTTCATCCTTGGATCCGGTGCGACCACCGCCTCCAGCCTCAACGGGTCACCACCCAAGAAGACACTCGCCGTTGCCGTCTCCTCCAGATCCAGTCACTGCCGCTTGCAACGTCCGCCTGATCTGCCAACGCCGATGCTGTTCGCCTTCGGATCCAGCCCGCCTCAGTCGCTATTGGCTTCTTCCTGCACGGATCTAGCCTCCTCCGCATCGGATCCGACTATCTCCGGCCTACCTCGGCTGCCGCTGTTGTCGAGCCTCTTCGGGTCATAGTTGCTTCTCCCCGGCTGTCTCTGGCACGTTGCCACCCTTCTCAGGTTGCCACCGCCCTTGGGTCGCCGCCTCCTTGCCGAAAACGCCGCCAGCGCTTGCCATGACAGAACTGCCCATCTGGATTACCAAGCTGGACGTGTGCGAGCTCGAGCTCTGCTGATGGACCTTTATTATTGGAGGTTTCGGCCACAGCTGATGGGCTTTGTGGTTTTTATCACCGACGTGGTTAGCCTGCTCCTAGCCTACCTCTTGGCTACCACGTGTCTCCTCTCTGGCCACTCCTGTGCTAGCGTTTCTTGGCACATCACGGTGCTGAGTCTTGGGCTTTCCTATTCTCTAGAGATGACTGCTACTAGGATCTGTTGTTTTTTAGTCATTTTCTTTTGAGTTTTTCGTTGCATTCATCTAAATTTGTAGTCTTTATCTTTTAGTTTGTCTAAGCTGTACGAGTCCACAAATTTCTGTGTCAGTTAGTCGATTGCTTTACTAGTCTCAGTCCATCCTCAAGGATTTAGTGTGGTCTTTCGCATGATAACAACTGTTGCTCTTCTCGCTGAGCCGCCGCCCCGAGCTTTTAAAGCTGCCGCACTTTTTCTGCACTGCGTTTTTGTTGCACTTCTTATGCACTATGTTGCCATCGTCTCAAGCTTCAATCATGCTTTATGGGATGCCGTAGATCTCGGATAGCGTTCTTCTGACTTTGACACAATTTTCAAGAACTACACGCTACAACGATGTTTACAGGATTTGGATTTTAGATTTTTTCTATTTTAATGTTAACTCTTTCAAATGTAATACAATTGCATATGTCTTGCATTTGAGATGGGGTATCAAGGATATAAGAGTATTTGTGTCTTTTCTTATTGTAGTAATGTTTAGTTGTGTCTTTTGAGCCTTGTACTTTCTCTATATATATATGCCCATTGGGCTATGCAATATATGTGTGTTTCATCTATTTATTTATAGATCTAACATGTACTACAATAATAAAATAATTGGAAGGACAGTTTGCTATGTCTAATCTGTGATACTCTCTGCGGTATAACCGGGCAATCCATGAGCAACAAATTCACTAGTTTTTCCTAAAAAGGTATATTTTTTGGACAATGTTATTTTTGTGAAATCAAAATTATTTTATTTCTACTTCAAATAGAAAATTACTTCGACGAAGAAATAGCCAGAAAAGCTGCATTCAATCATTCTGACTGCAAGACATTGGACGCACGCGTCGTTGGAAGCTTCTGTAGAAAACTTGTGATTGTTTAGATACCAAGTACGTTTACAATTGAAGTTAACCTAACCCAGGATAAGCATTGATTGCCCAGAGGCAATCTAGTGACCGGAAGCATATTAAATTTAACGGTTTTTTGCCTTGATTTTCAAAGTTGAGACTGTATTTGCGACTTTATACCATCTAAACTATAATATGAAAATGCTAGTGTAAGACTATAAGGACATCTGGTAGTTGGTATAAGACTATAAGGACATCTGCTAGTTGGTGAAGTTGTGCCCTACTCTAAGCGGTTTCGGCTTCTGACTTTCGGCTTTTTTAAACTAGAAACTATTTGGAACGCGTCGGTCTCTAATTTCAGCATTTTTTTTTTGCTTTCTTGGCTATTTTTGCTTTTGCTTTTTTTTTTTCTTTTGCTTTGCATTGTCCATAGAAATATAATGATTATTCTACTTTAAGGCGTCGTTATCCGACCTCTTTCCAACAGATGATTACCGTCTTATTGTGCTAATTCATAACACCCCGTATCACGAGTACAACATCAGGTCAATGGAGGAAAAAAAAGCTAAACCAGACCAGGAAAGTTTCAAAGCTTTGGGTCAGAAAACCATTCCATGATTTCTCCTAACTATTGTATATAAAAGCCTTCCCCCCTCTAGCATTTCAGGTACCAAATACATCTCAACTCAGGTTTACAGCAATGGCGGCAGAATTTGCAGCAACAGCAGCAGCACTCACTGGCCTTCTTGCTGTTGCAACTCTTGTGAGCTGCAACACTGAAGGTATACACATGCGTCCTGTGTCATCAATCATATACATGAATATTTATTAAGTGAATTATTTTCTGAAAGATGCATGCTAATTTGCAATGTTGAGATCTGCAGGTGACATTCTGTATGCACAAAGGCAGGCATGGGAGGACCCTTACAATGTGCTGCAGAGCTGGAATCCAACCCTTGTCAACCCCTGCACGTGGTTTCATGTCACCTGCAACAACAACAACTCCGTCATCCGTGTGTATGCCGCTTTTGTTTATATTTTTTCTCCTTGTTCTGAAGATCAAATTTCACAATAGGTCTGAACTCGGAACTGTTAGTAATTGCTTTGCTTTAAGATCTGTATAGTCTTCTTCTATGAAAATGTAGAAACATTCCTCGGTAAGTACAGTGGATGAAAGTCAGCATTCTTGTTTGTGCATTCCTTTCAAGATTCAGAATTTTTGACCTACGAAAACTGCATCTTATTGTGTATATCAGTCTTCTTGAATCTCTGTAGAGTATTTAATGATAATTATCTGAAAACCTTATGTATATTGAAGTGTAAATATCAATTTCTTGTGCAGGGATTTGGGGTTAGGAGGTATCTCAGGCCCTCTGATTCCACAACTCGGAGGACTGAAGAATCTTCAGTACTTGTAAGTACTGCAACTTACTGGCAGACCTCTCAAATTACACTGAAATGCCAAGTTGCTAAAATTTGATTTGCCCATGTTTGTAGTGAGTTGTATGGGAATGCCCTGAATGGATCAATACCGACAACACTGGGTAACCTGAGTAGCCTGGTCAGCCTTGATCTTCAGGACAACCTACTCACTGGCGCGATACCGGCTTCGCTTGGCACCATCAGCGTGTTGCGTTTTCTGTATGAATTTCGTTACAACAATTTTAGATACTGACTGCTGAAAGACTGTGGTGGACTCTTGTCTGTTTTTTTTTTAACTGCAAAAATGTGTTGATGTCTGCAGGAGGCTTAATGGGAACAACCTGACAGGAACTATACCGCCATCGCTGGGCAATCTGACGAACCTTGAGAAATTGGAGCTTCAGAAGAATGCACTGAGTGGCTCTGTCCCGGCCTCTCTGGGAAACATCAAAACATTGCAGTTCCTGTATGTGCTTGCTCCTAAATTTATCAACAGAATACTTGCAAATACAATTCTAAGTTTTCTGAAGGTTGCTGGACAAAATCATGCCGTATCCACAATTACAATCATATGTTTTCCCAGACACCAACCAGTGATCTAAAATTGGAAACTTGAAGTCCATAAAAACCTTCCAAGCATACAGTTTTGAGATGTATAAACGGTAAAAAAAAAGAATACAGCATAGTTGCATTCTGTTGAATACACAAAAGTCTAGATCGGTGCAGTGCAATTCTTCTCGAATCATCAAAATAATATTTTTACTTTTGCAGGAGGCTGAACGGGAATACGCTGACCGGCGCGGTGCCGTTGGAAATCCTCTCTCTTGCCCTTGTCGGGAACTTGGCTGAACTGTGAGTATTATAGTTCATTTCATACATTACGTTACATTTATTATGCAGATAATGGAACGACAAGAAAGCCTTTCGTGTGTGTAAAAAAATGTTCCTTTTTACAATGACTTGCACTAACACAAGGAAAATTAAACTATCTGCATACAGAAATGTTGCAAAAAACAATCTGGACGGCACTGTAAGATCATCTGGACTGAGAGGTATGTGCATATGTTTTTCATCGGCAGCTTTGATGGATTATGCTTCTGGTTTCTTTCTTTTACACATGTATAGATGCTCACAATAATTGCTCAATTGGCATTCTTTCAGTGACTGCGATTATCCAGGACGTGCTGAAGACTGCAGGCTGAGCCCAAGATCAGGACATCGTTTTTCACGCACACGTTGGAAAATGCGTGAACTGTTCTAGACATATAGTAGTAGAATTTTGAAAGAATAAAATTCGTGGTGCACCTTCGGAGCAACATGGATGGAGATGAGATGTTTGTCTATATTTCTGCGAATAAAGATGAGCTTGACTTTCACTGTGGAGACCTGAACCAAGCCTATGACAGGGCAGGGCTTGGGCTCGATCAAGAAATAGTTGTATCGGATTAGCCCTAGCCCGGCCCAGTCATAAGCATGCTAATGTTTTGGGCTGGACCTGGGTTGCGCTTGCCCAGACAGGGTGGATCAACCATGTAACGGTGGGCGCAGAGTGATTGAGAACTCACCAACCTGGGTTCGATTCTCGCATTCTTCTTAAATTTTCTTGAGACAATATTATCCTTGATTAACAAATAACAAGTGCTTTTTCATGTCCATCTACTTTCCTTATTTTTTTTTGGATATATTGGGTTGAGCTAAGTTTATCAATGACTGGGCCAAATTAGGTCAAGTGCAGGCGTATCAAAGGAATAGTTCCAGATAGGGTTTAGGACTCGTTTTTTTAAATTAACATGGTATTTTTGCCTTATTTTTTAGTCCTACTTATTTTTGTTTGGTTTTGATCACGAAGAGTTGGCTAGCAATGCCTCCTAGTACTACTATTAGAAGAGAATCAGATTGAATTTGTTCTTTAGAGCATCTTCAATACAAGAGAGAGTACGCCACGTTACCGTGCATCAATCTAAAAGTCCAACTCTCCAATGCAAGCATATCTTCTCACGTGTAGTTATGGTACCGCTCAATTTAGTTTCTGACTTCTATTTTTTTCACTATTCATTAATTTCATCTTTTTCTATATTTTTTTATTTTTAGGATTTTTTTACCTTTTTCCGTATTCCTTTGCATTGTCCATGATGGGTCAACATATTTTTTATTTTTAATTTTTTAAAATTTAATTATGTCAAATAAGACAACTTAGTTACAATAAAAAATAAACCAAATATAATAAAAAAATATAAACCAATGCCATTCCGAACACCCCTATACTGCCACAAATGTGTCTAGCCAATATTTGGATGATTTGTTGCCAAAAATCATACAAATTCTCCACCTTTAGATTGCTTTTAAGATTATGCTCTTAACCCTAAGATCCCCTTCTCCCCTCCACTGCCTCCATCCCTCTGCTTCCCCTCTTCTCTGGTCTCCTCCAATATATGCACTGCTTTCCTCCACCGCCAAGCCATATTCTTCCCCCATCTCTGGCTGCTCACCGTCGTTAGATCCACCATCAACAACCACCTCCCGCCGCACCCCAACACCTTACTCATCCATCATGGTGTGATTCCTCGCCCACCTTCATTCCCAAAGGTGACAGTACCAACACTGCCTTGCACACTGTTGCACCACCGCCACCTACTTGAAATGTAAGGTTGGGACCTTGAGAACCTAAACCTAACTTTGGTGAACCTAATTCCTAACCTCTCGTCACCGACGAGGAAGACACCACTGAGAGCACGAATTGTGATACAGATTCAAATGCCAGGAATTTAGATGATTTTCATCTAGGTGATGTTTATCAAAAACCCAAAATTTTATCCAAACATCTATGTATTTTTTTTCACCCTTAGCATTTTTACCTGATAAGAAAACTACCTCGAAACAACTGCCACCTCGAAGCATGAGATATGGCAGGCCGTCGGAGGCACCGCAAATCGTATGCTTAAAAAAAACCAACAAATACTTACATTAAAAATGGTAAAATTGTAATTTAGGAAAGCAAAACCGGAAACACCGCGAATTATTAAATGAGTAAATTTAGAAAGGAGATTTGACGATATTCTACCGTTCGAGTAATTTCCGTCCTCAAAGAGCAGAAGGCCCGACCGACCAGTGAAGAAGCCCAAGAGGCAAGAGCCCTTCCCCACGACATCCATGGCGTTGCACCGAACTCCTCCCCATGTCCTCACCCTCCCTCGCCGCCGCCGCGGGAGCGCGTGGAGAGGATCCGGCGCGAGCGCTTCTTAATAGGCCGCGGCGAGAGGAACCAGCTCGCCGAGGACATGCACCAGGCGGTGAACTACCTCAGCCAGGAGCTCGACTCCAAGGACGTGCACTACTTCATGGTCGTACAGGTTAGTTCTTGCTTTCTCGGACATCGCCGTGTAAGCCCTGTCTAATCGACTGAAAAGTGTAGGAGCAAACCCCATGCCTTGGTGAAGTCCCTGTGTCATAATTTGAAGCCAACAGTAGAACTATTAAATGAGTAAATCGGCACGATACTTGGCATTTCTTGATCTTCCCTAAATACTTGGCATTTTGTGCGTCTGTTAGACTATGTGATCAGATCTAAACTATTTTAGATGATGAATAATTGTCAACGTTGATTATAATATTACTTATGGTGTGTTGCACATGTACAGATTGATGTTGATCAAGTTTAGACGAATTTATGCTGGAAAAATATTCTTTGATCTTTACATATGTAGGTTGAATATGGAGGTGATCGTGGTCGGTGACGAGGTGCATTGGGACTAGGATGAGGAGATCTGAGGTCAGGCGGTCGAGAGAGTCACGAGATAGTCGAGCTCATATTTGGGCACGTGAAAATCAAAGGTGGATGATGCGTGGAGAAGATATAGGAGGTGCAATCCTAGAGGCTTCAACACGCGATAAGTTGGAATAATCGGAAGTGAAAAACCCGTGTTAGGAAGGATTTTGGATCTCTTAAAAAGTAATGGGCTAAAAGTTTAAGAGAGGTAAAAATGTTTAAGATAAGTTGTATTAGAATTTTTAGAGGTGGTTAGAGATATGTATAAATAGGAGGAAATGGGGAGGCGACTAGATAACTTGGGAGATGCAACGGCGGCTGTTGTGTTCGGCCGTGAGAAAAAATTGAGGTGGCTGTGATACTACTACGGAATATCGAGTTCATACGTCCGTCGTCCATCACCTGGAGCATGTCATCTCGGTCCTCAGTTCGCAGGTGAAAAATCCAGTAGCTCCCGTTTGCTTTTGCTTTTCGGCAGGCAAGACAGCAATCGTCTGACACAGGCAGTAGTTAACTTTAGCACATCACCAGCAGACTAGAAAAACAAAGAAAGGCATGCACAACAATAAATGCAGCAGCAGTGCTTTCAATTGGCCTTGCGTATGAGTGAAAGAACAACAAGCATTGTTGATTATTTTTGCTAGGTGCATCAACAACTAGATATGTCCAGACGGAACGGAGCTTCTCTGTTTCTGTGTAGGTGTTTCCTTTCGTATTCTTGTGAGACGTGAGACGTGACTCAAGTCTCCATTAATTAGTCAAGGCATTATTGATCCTCATGTGTGTTCTTGCTGTTTAGATCAGATTGAAGTCAGGTTGTCTGCTATTGTTTCTTCTATTTCAATTTGTCTCTGCCATAATTACTAAACCGAGTTGATTACTTAGTTCTGCTATAGGTTACTTGATCTTGCTGTGGGAAATAAAAGAACAATATATTAGTTAGCTGATCAATTTGTGTCTACATGTTGGTCCTTTATGTGTAGGATATAAGGGGACTTGTCATATCTTGGAAGCATCGTTCGTTTAATGTGTATTAACTACAGTAGCGAATTATTTTCTTTGCTCTGCTATTTTTGTGTGTTTTTTTGTGTTGCAGGTTGGACATCTAGAAAATAGTGTAGTTAAAAAGACTTGTGCAAGGACTGCAATCATTCACCTGTCCTCTGATTGCCATCATCAATGAGTATGCCGACTGTGTGGCACTTTCTTTGGAGTTTCTGATTACGTCAAAGAATATTTGGTTCAGGTGAATCATCCACCTTACTCCTCTTCAATAATGAGAGGGGTTTCTCTCCATCGAACATAGAGTCCATTTGCCGTGTGGGGAAACCAACAAAAGAAAGGGAAACAGGCGCCAAGGTTACATTAGATAAAAAGGTAAATTTGGGCTTCCCTAAATCCTTGTGTGTTTTCGTTTCATTTCTTTGGGTGATAAGAAACAGTTCTCCAATTTATAATGAATGTTCTTGAATTTGGTTCTGCCAACATTAATCTGAGTTAGTATTTTCTTTTCAAAGCATCATGGTAACTGCTAGTGAGACGTCAAATGACTGAATGTTCTTTGACGAAAGATTATAGCATGATAATGTCTAGACACTGCATGAAGTTCAAGTCAGTATTCTTTGACCATGAAAGTCACTTTTTTATAAAAAAATGCATGTCAGAAAAAAAACATGTAAAGTTGTCTTCAGGGAGGCCTGTGGGTGTGAAGGCCACCCGATTGCTTCGGTGGGAGAGAGAAATGTCCAAGCTATACATGCAGAGATGCGATGGTGCAGGCAGTTACAAAGAAAAGATCGAGCTTGCTACATACTTTGAAGAAGAGATATCTCAGTGCCTGCTGCTACGAGGGTCTTTGGATTTCGCCCTTTAACTGATGAGAATCTTGTTTGGTGTTCCTCTCCAGTTTTGCTTTTGTGCTTGTTGATGGGTGTGCGGTGTGCGTGCTTGCAATTGTCTCTGCAATCGAACCTTGCATGTTTTACTCCCCTTGATAGGTTGTTGATGTGCCAGGAACCCAGGATACACGGCCCAGTGCTGCCTTTGGAGGTCCTGAGTGGAATCATTCCTTCTGATATAGCAGTATGTTTTGTTACTCTTGGTATATCAACTTCTGTTCCTGCTACCTCCTGTTTGAAGTGTAGCAGCTTTCTGGACCAAGAAATTATTATGGCGGTTGGTTCAGTGTAGTATCATCGGTGTACTTGCTGCTCTATCTTCAGTATGTTGTTATCATCAGTAAACTGAAGCCTCTCTTCGCGTTCATGTGTGTGTAAGCAACTTTGCAATGTGACTGAAATCTCCCAACTCTTGCCACGACATGTTTGAGGTTTTCTGGCAGCTATGCAAAATTGCAAGTCTTCTGAGTTGCCAAAACAAGTTACAGTTTGGCACTGTCGGCCCAAAATAGGTGTGGGTTCATGGACCTAAAAAGGATCCAGACTGAGCCTCGACCCCGTCCGCAGTTTGGGAATGATATTATGTTTTTTTAGCCATCTGATGATTTACGATAGAGAATTTTGAGTATTTACCACTCCAATAGTTGACGTTTAAGGATTTGAAACCATATATCTCACTGATATGTAGGCTCTAAGGCCACATGTTTGTGAGGCAATGCAGTGACAAATGCTTAAATTCACCTCGAGTTCTAAATTTTTCCTTCACTGGTATAGTTTCTTTAGCCATCCGACGATTTATGATATTGTCTAATGACCAATGCATATTAAGATTTGCTTTTCAATTCGATGGTCGAAAAAGATAGTGGCAATGTGCCACCATAGAATGGTATAAAGGCACACGTCGCTGGTAAAATTTGGCACCCTAGACGTAAATCAACCCACTAAAACTTGTAACTTATTTTGACATGAAAACCTGCAACTTCAACCAATAGTGTGTAAACTACTAGTCCTTTTCTCTTTTACTTATCGTCTAGAATATCAACATAGTCACCCATACATATATTTGACCTTGCCTTTTCTATTCATATGTTAGTAAAAGCTCTAAAAATCATGATGATATGGTACTGGAAGTACCTTTTTCATGACAAGTTTATTAATACTATTTTCATGTGGCAAATCTAAATATCGTTGTGTATATTATTGATCTAGTATTTAAAGTTTGAGTGCAGGCACTCTAAAGTCTAAAATGATATCTATTCTATAATAAATGTAGTAGTATGTGCTACAATCGCTCGTAAAGTACTACTCCCAGCATTCACAAATATAAGTTGATTTGTACGTGCGAGACGGTCTACGAAACAAAACTCTGACTGCTAATTCCAGTTGCAACATATTTAGAAAAAACAATTGAAAAGTATTCTTATGAAAGAAATTTAATGATGAATCTATAATATTATTTCTAGTTAGAAAAATTCTGCGCTGAGGTGAGCAGAGAAAAGTTCTATAAATAATAAACTAAGAGGTTGCTCGGTTGGGCTGAAATTTGGTGGTTTATGGCTTAAATTGCATTATCCTGGTTTAAATTACACTGTAGCTGACGGTAGTTTATTTAGCGTAATTAATTTTAAAAAACTAAAAATATAAAAAAAACATGTTAGCCCATTATATATAATGCAAACGGATACGGGAAAAAACCGGTAAAAAGGCTCAAAAAAATGCCGAAAAGCCAGGAAAAGACGAAAATTATGAATAGTAAAAAATAAGCCAGAAGTCTAAACCCAAATGAGGACAGACCTGTTCTTTTTTACTTCTAAAAGCGACTTTTGGCTTTTTCTCTAGTAACTAACTTTTAAACGGGATATTTTTTCAAGTCAGGGTCTACAAGTTAATTGCAGTACACATTAAAAACCTAACATTTGTACAATCCAAAATCGCAAGCGATTATCTCTCTGTCCGTAATCTTTATCGCAAACAGCTAAAATTCAAAATTTTCAGTCAAAGCCAGAAACTACAGCCATATCAAACAGGCCCTAAGAAAAATGATTGTTGTGGGTTTTTTAGCTGTGACTTTTGGTCTGCTCTTTTATATTGTGATTACTGCAAAAATTAAAATAAAAAACTCGTTGAAAAGCTGAAAAGAGTAAACTTATTCTGAAAACCTTTGCTTAGCATCAGACGCAGTGCATCCAGCTTTCATGGGACAGCTGAGGCCCCACTTAAAAGAGCTTCTGGGCGTTGGGCGGGGGCGATTAAAACACATTGTAGCTACAGTACCTGCTACAGTAAAATTATTTTTTTGTTTTTTTTAAAATTTACTTAAACTTTTTTTTGTTTTTTGTTTTCGTTTTTTTTAAATTTTTTTACATTTAATTATACTCAATAAACCAACTCAGCTACAGTGTTTTTTCAGCCAGCTACAGTGTTTTTTTAGCAAAAGCTAAAAGCCATCGCTATTCCGATCACGAGGGAACCACTCAAAATGGCTCAAAACCAGCTTCTGCTTCTGGTTTCTGCTTTTTTTACTATTCAATAATTTCATTTTTTCTGATTTTTTTAAAGATTTTTTAGGTTCTTTTTATATTTTTTTTCCCCGTATCCCTTTGCATTGTCCATAATGGGTTAATATGTTTTTTCTATTTTTATATTTTTTAAAATTTAATTATGTCAAATAAACTAACTTAACTACAGTAAAAAAACCATAAGTCAATGTCAAACTGAGCGCTACCATAATCCATCTGCAAGCTTTGTATTTTAGACCTGCTTAGAATATAGAAATTTTATCCTAAGTGACAAATGAGCCCTACTTTATGTAAGAAATACAGCTACTACTACAAATGCTGAATTTATCAAAAGCTTTGTATTTCCCTCACGAAGTCATCAAATGTTCCAAAAGGTCACAACCTCTCCATACGTGATGCCGTGGAAAGAGTGCCTTTTGTGTGTTCGATCACTGTTAAAGGAGATTCTCAGCTGGCTGCTCTGCATAGGAAGTGAAAGGGTTTCGTTCGTACGTGATGCCGTGGAAAGAAGCGACGCATCTTTTTGCCGGGCAGAACTACAGACGCAATGCATCTTACTTCGCCTCTAAGAGGGTGAAATAGCGATGGTTTTTAGCTTTTGGTTGAAAAAACACTTTTTTCACTAAAACACTATCCACTAAGTGGATAGTGTAGTGAATAGTGAAAAAGTGAAGCTTCAAGTCAAAAACCAAAAGCCAAACCGATCACCCCCTAAGTAGAGGTGGATCCACTCAAGTCCACCAGCGTGCACAGGACGCCTGAAATCATTTTTTTAATATAGCCCGTGTATATACAGTATATGACCCCTCTAGCCCAACATTAGAGACATCATACTAGGAGTAAAAACGAATCCAGATATTACTTGAATATCTAGTTACCGAATCTAGATATTTAATATTTGAATCTGGATACTTAATACCTAGATACGAATCTGGTATAAGTCAGTGCGGATTCCAATCCAGATATCCAAATAAGATCCGTATTCGGAGTCGGATATCCAGATTCAATAGATGTAATAGTAGCAAATTACTAATACGTATATTTTGTATTTGACCTTCAAATTAGGTATATTATATATGCATTTCAATCATCTCGATGAGTCCGTCATCATAGTAAACTTTAATTTGGTATTTTATATTTATTATTTTGGCACATCCCCTAATAAAACTTTTTTACATACTTTTTTTAGCTAAATTTGATATGTTTATAACCGATTTATTTGCAATATATCTAGAATTAATTAGGATTAGTGACAAAATGATAGCAATGATCAATGATTACGTGATAAATTAGAAGAAAATGGGCATAAATATTATTATAAAACTGATATTGATTTGTTAAACTTCATTGCGTCATAGGATACGAAGTTGTCCTCAAAAGCTATATTATACAAATATGTGAGATAAATGATTCATTTATTACTGTCAATATTTAATATGCAGTTATATGTTAGAGTCTCTGAGTCGGTTATTTATTAATTTAAAATATTAAAATAATTCGGTGCCATGTTTTAAATAGGAGAGGCCACGAATAACTATTAAAATCCAAAAAATAGTAGAATTTGATCCAAATTCGTATCCGATATTTATCCGGTCTATATTTATATTCGACGTTTGTTCGATTCGTATTTGAATCCAAAAAAATATAAATACAAATATAATTTAAACACTATCCGATCTATTTTCACTCCTATATCGGATCCAAGTCCTTAGCCCAATTCAGCTAGCCAGTCAAGCGTGCAACCTTGTCAGGCCACGGCCTCGCATCGTGGGCGTAGCCGAGCGTGGTCAAGTCAGGTTCGGGTTGATAGTGGTAGGCCACGTCGTGAATTGATGACTTCGTGAGGGAAAATTGCAAAGGTAGCATGATCGAGTTCGCATCGCCAAGTCCTAGGAACTACTCCTTGCAAGCTAATTAAACCGTAACCATGCACTGCTTCGTCAATTTAATGCAATGAGTACTCAAGTATTGTATGATAAATTGGTGTAAGTCTGAAATAGACATTTGGAAGCTAATGCAAATTGAAAGATCCTAAAAGCTCAAGCATTATCAATTTCTAAGTTTTTAGAACCATTCATTTCTCATTTTCAGTATACACCAACCATATTTATAATTCACTAATTTGCAAATCTCTCATATGCCGACGAGTTTGTATGTTTGTTTGATGTTTCTAGTTTATATCCTATTGTTCTTGAACATGGTGATTGACAACCTCATACTTATGATTTTCTATATGCATCATGTGGTGATAAGAATAGGTGGTTTAATCCTGAATGGTTTGATGAGTTTGGGAGTTGGCTTGAGCACAACAGTCCAAAAATAGAGTATATTGTTTTTGTTGTTTCTTGTTTAAAGACTGCAATAAGAAGGAAGCTAGATATGATGCATTTATTGTAAAATAGTTGGAACAAAAAAGCCAGACTAAAAAAAGTGATGATTTGTTAAAAAAATAACACATTGATGTTACTATTCATACACAAAGTGAAGCATATAAGATTGTTTATTTTGCTCGATTAGAGACCTCAATTGATGTTGCTAGACTGTTATTGAGGCAAGAATTGCCTTTCCGAGGCCACGATAAGTCGAAGAAGTTTCATACACAAAGTAAAGCTTCTAAGATTGCTACTTTGTTATCATTATATATTGCCATTGGTTATGCTAAATTATTGATACTAAGGCCGTATACATTGCTATTTTGGTATAACGATGCTTGAAAATTTTATGTGGCATATCCAAACACCGTTGTGTATATTATGGAACAAGGATTTAAAGTAAGTGCACACACTCTAAAAAGATGTCTATTATATAATAAAGGTAGTAGTATATGCCTATAGATTACAATCAATTGTCTTATAATTAAATTTAAAAATGTAAAAATAGTATATTAGCCCATCACGGATAATGCAAAGGAACACGGAAAAAAGAAAAATTTTAAAAGCCCAAAAATCTAAAAACTAAAAAAGTTGCTTAGTGTACATGCGAGAAAGGTAGTAGTATGTCTATAGATTACAATCAATTGTCTTATTGTATTCATTCACAAATATATACTAATTCCAATTGTAATATATTTAGAAAAATAATTGAAAAGTATTCTTCTGAAAGAAAGTTAATGATGAATCTATACTATTATTTCTAGTTAGAAAATTTCTGCGCTACAGAAAATGAGTGCCTATGAACCGAGGGAGTGCCGGGTATTGCGAAAAAAAATGTCATAAAATTCCTCTTCCGGCTATCCGAGGTGAACAGAGAAAGGTTCTTCTTTTAAAAAATGAAGTGAGAAAAGTTCTTCACACGTACTGAGTAGTGGAAGACGCAATGCAATCCTTTGCTTAGCATCAGACGCAATGCATCCACCTGAGTAGTGGAAGACTTTTACGTAGACTTGACTTCAGCTGAGTAGTGGAAGACACACATGACTTCTCTTTGCGGTCTCCGCAATGCATGACTTCTTTTCCGTTTGCAAAGGGCAGGCCGTCGTACATAGGGCTTGTTTGAAATAGTTCCTGTCTTTTGGTTTTAAAAACTGATTTTTGAATAGAGTAATTTTCTAAGATGATTTTTATAAATTATTTGTATAAATCACTGTATGTACCATTTGAAACAGAGTGGTTCTCAATACGAGTGTCCTTTATTCCTACCATCTCTCTCATAATCAGTCAAAGTTAAAAGATACAACTAAAAACCAAAAGACAGGGTACTTTTTAACTGGGCCTTAATTCCGAAGCTATGGTACTTGAACGGCCAGTTGCTACCAAGCTGCACGAAAAATCCACCAATGGTCCATCAAAATCATGAAACATATTTTCTTTTGTTATTGGGAGACTTTTATTTATAGCATTTGGCAAAGCCACAATTTTCAAAAACTAGCCAGAGGCTCGTATGTAACATCTACCGTAAAATAAAATTGCGATGGCATTACAAATCGTAGTTTGTTCGCAAGAGTTTCCCGTGGTTTCTCTACTTGTGTTTCGTATTGTTCACGAGAGAACCTATAATCTATAGGCAGGCTTTGTATTTCAGGCCTGCGTAGAATATAGTAGGAATTTTATCCTTTGCGACAAATGAGCCCGACTTTATTTGAGAAATACATCACTCGGTTATTTGTCACTGGAGGAAGGAGTATTTTGGATATAAAAGCACTAATTCTTTGCTTAGTCCCAACTCCCAAGCGATAACAAAATGAATACATTACATAAAATATATAAAGCGGACGCGATAACAAAAAGAAGAATATCTCGTCATAGGCAAGATACTAACTAGGCTGAGAGCCTAGGTTAGAGACTATCCTAATCTCCTCTATCTTCTTCTCCATCAGTTCTTGGGACGTTATAGTATGCGTAGTGACTTTGATCCGCATGTTCTGAGAGATTTAGTGAGCGAGGGTGACAACAAACAACTTTACTCACAAGATTATTTAAATAGTTTATACTCTATAGAGATTGTACACTTTACCCATAAGAGATAATCAACTTGTTATGTTTTACATATTTTCTTGAACATGTGAATCAAGAAGATCACCATAAGACCTTTACAACACATCACCCGGTGTAAGTTACACCCATTAAGATTTTATCTTAGTGAAGTTATGTCCACCACACTAAGACCCCCTCTTGCGCTACACAATGGCTTAAATCCAGCGATACGACTCATGTCTACGGTGGCATAAAACCAGCGACATGACCCGTGGGTCACTCAAATGGTGCAACTTGCATCGGTGAATGCAAATTATTTAGCCAAGTTGTACCTATTATAGACTTATGATTGTACTATTTTACATTAGAAGGTCATCACAGAATTCAGTCCTTAGAGTTATCCGGACAGTGTTATCATAAACCACAATTTATCGTACTACATCCACACTAACCTTCATACCATCTGCCTAGATATGTAAAGCAAATTTTAGGATTTTGAGAAGTATAAAACTAAGTTATCTCAACATACTAACCATTTTCCTCTAATGGCTGCCCAAAACTAATTTCATGATTGAAAGTGATGATAGGACGATTTAATACTCCGGTATTTAAACAAGACTAAGCATGCATCTTAAGTACAACTTATAGCTAGTAGGGTTACGATTGAGTTTCTAGGGTGATAAAGATTATACAATTCAAGTGTCTAAAGGATTGGTGTAATAATAATACAATGTTGAGTAGGCATCTATCTATAACTTTAAATTGAACATATATTTGCATAACAAATAATAGCATGCAATTTGATAATTTAAACAATATAATTTGCATAGAAATGTAGGTTTAATATGATCAAAGCATTGACTCACCTAGCTAACAAAGTAGGTTGGTCTTAAAAATCATGACTTGGCTTGAATTACAGCTCTTTCATGTCTTTGTACTCTACTTGGACGATCGCATCAAAAACAATAAATGCTGAGTAAAACAAATTAATTCAAATGAACTCTAAATTGAGATATTCCACTGCCATTATATAGATCTTGAATTTAGAAAATAGAGGAGAGAGCACACTCTTAGGCAAGTTTTACAAAATTTGTAGTTAATGAGTGCGAACGGACTCTCCAAAGCTTAAATTAGGATTAAATTAAAAAATAAATAGAGGAGAGAGTACACTCTTAGGCAAGTGGGGTCCACTAAAATTATTATTTTTGAATTATTTCTTAATTGAAAAAGGTTACAGAGACTGATAGGTGGGGCCCTTGGGTTCAATTTATTTTTGAATTAAATTTTGAAAGGAAAAAGTTTGAGAGGATGACAGGTGGGATCACTCAATGTTTAGAGCAGTGAACTGGGGCTTACTTGTTAGTGGCTTTTTCATTTAACTAGCTTTTAAAAGGATTAACTAATGCTAACTATGATCGTTAACTATTAATTACACGATTTAAACTTAACCTACACTCTACAATATTGTCTTCCTCCGGGTCACTAGTGAGGGCAAAAATGGAATGTCTATGCCGAACTGCACCTAGAGGTGTGGTAGCCAACAAGAACTAAGCAACAGCGAAGCTCAGGCAAGAGGCGCTATGGCGAACAACAACAACAACAACCAAGCCAAAAATGAGCTAAAGGGCATCTTGAGACCAAGGAGGACTCACCGGAGGTGATGGGCAGGCTCGGGAGGCACGAAGTGGGCCGGCGATGTGGAGCCAAGGTGGCGCAAGGGAGGAGCACGACACCGGCGGCGAGGAGGTGATGACGGTTGAATCCAATGACGGGGTTCAACAGAGGAGGTCACGAGGAGCTTCAAACAAGAGGGATTGGCAAGGGTTGCTTAGAGTTGGCAAGTCGACCGGGCATTGGAGTTGGGGAAGAAGGGGGCTCCGATGAGTTGTGTGGCCAGAGAAACCAATCAAGCATGGTGATAGAGGGAGAGGGGAGAAATGCAGACTTGAAGGCATGCTCAGAGAGGGTCGAGGCTCATCATGGAGGTCTAGTGGTGACTATGGCTGATAGGAGCTAGGCAGTGGCGATGGCGAGCTCGGCACAACTAAGGTGATGAAGGAGGAAACAACGACAAGGTGCGAGGGGGCTTAGGAGACTCAGAGTTGGGCTTAAATAGCTAAGGGGAGGGAAGTAGCCATTGGGAACACAGGGTAGAATGGCGAGGCACTATTGGAGCACAGGGTAAGGCGGCGGAGCCTGCGCATGGCGTGAGCATGCGTGGAGGGAGGCAAGGCTGGTACACAATACAGGATTAAGTGCGGCACGGATTCAGAGGCAGCGATGAGGAGGAAGAGAGCTAGGGGAGTCCGGACGAAGGCATGGTTGAAAGCATCTAGGTCCCTAAAAGTTGATTTTGGTGTATTGTGGGATTAACATGTGTGCTAAGATATTTTCACGGTTTAGTCTCAAATTACGGATGACAACATAACAATGGCATGCAGAAACTATGAAGGATCCACATGGCTCAATACATAGGTGAAATATAGCTTATGGATCCTTTTTATAGTTTTACCGGTCTCAATGTTTGGAGAAAAGAGCATATTTATATGTTAGACACCGTACTATAAAGGGGAATCATGGCTAGTACCTCGAGGATTTAAATTTATGCCATTTTGATCAACTCAAAGTCATGCATGCATCTTGAACTATTTTTTGAAAAACTATTATCAGAAAAATCAGTATAACTGTAGGTACCAGGCGGTACTACTGGCCAGCGGTATGACCGTGCCTGAAATGTGGTATTACCGTAGTGCGGTAGTACCAATCCTTACATGGTGGTACATAATTTCCAGAGGAAATATTTTTGGACAACATTTGAAACCTTGAAAATCGGTAATACTGATTATGCCAAGCGATACTACCGTCGTGCGGTAGTACCAACCTTTGTGATGGTGGTAATATCGTACTAAAAGTTTAGCGGCTAGTTGAAGCGTATCAATTGCACACAAAAGAGCCATTGAATAATAGGAGCGGTAGTATAGGCCGATACATAACAGTAGTACCACACCTTCTGAATTTTGTGAGATTTTGCCCCCAAACGGTCGAATTGATGGTTGAGGGTTATAAATACCTTCTCACTAGTACCATGGCACCAACTCTTGACCTCATTGAATACATTAGAGCCATTGGTGCACTTTCTATTACTCATTTTGCTTCCATTTGCCATTTGGAGTAGTTGAGAACATTGAAGTGTATTTGCATCATTTATTGATCCTCTTGGTACTTAATACTTCCTCAAGTAAGGGTTGTGATTTGTTACTTTTGGTATTTACCGGCACCTAGATGGTTTGGAAGAAGATTGTGTGGTGATATATTTAAGAAGATTGTGAAGAGGTCTGACACTAGTTGTGAGTGGTGTAGTGCTCGCCATCTTCGGAGCGAAGTAAGAGCAACCCTAGTGGACTTAAGGTCATTAGGTTTAATTCATGGAACCAGTTCAATACGCTTAGGCTTACCTCAACATGAACTAGTGAAGACCTACTAATATTTGATATCATAGGAAAAACATTGTGTGTCTTCATTGTAGTTATCTATTGTCTTTACTCTCACACATTTACATTTCTAGCTATTAAATTGATTAATTTTGTATAGTTAGAGTTGTATTTAGTGGATACTTTGCGTGTGGTTCCTTAGAAAACCTAGCCATTTAGCTCTTGACTTAGTGCTAGATTGTTTGAATTGGTCTTAGTTGTTAAATTTGTTATAATTAGAGCGATAAGTTTTATAACCTCCTATTTACCCTCTCTAGTCAATTATCCTTGATCCTACAAATGTCATGGTGGGGATGTGGCAAGGACGTGGCTCACGGTGTGGAGTCAACGCGGGCGTGGTGGGAACAGCGAGGACACATGTGCGGTGGGTAGCACGGCAGAGTGCATGCGACGCACTCGGATCGCACATGATGCGGGCTTGGTACAACGCTAGAGCAGGGAGGGGAGAGAGAAAAGGTGATAGAGGGAAAGGAGGCCGGACTGGGCCAAGGGTTAGAGGGGGAGGAGAAACAGGCTAGGCTAGGCCCAAGCAAGATTTTGGGCTTCGAAATTTGAAGAACGGTTTGCAATTTTGAGTTCAACTTTGATTTGGAATTCAAACCCAAATTTTATTCAAGCACCTTTTGAATTCCCAAAAATAGGATGTTACATGCTGGTAACATTGACTGGTTCATGCTAAGCAAAATAAATTATGCAAAACCATCCTGAGCTGCTCTTGTCAAGCGTTGACATTAAACTGTGCTAAGCTGCATGACAACATCACGATTCCATTCCAACATAATCTGGATGCAAGTAAAGTTAAATTACAGGCTAAAAGCTCGATCCAGATACAGACTGATCAATTTGCATGCCTCGCTGAGCTAGCTAGTTCACAAGCACCAAATAAAAGCAGCACCACAACAACTCCCTTCCACCTGGACGGCGTCGAGAGCAGCACCTGGACGGCCTCGACCCACCGCTCCATCTCCGCCCACCTGCGCGGCGTCGACTCCTCCACCCCTTCGCAGCCGCGCTGCAGCGATTGATCGAACCCTTGCATCCTTCGATCCACCTCTCTGCAGTGGCGCCGCAGCGATTCCTCCAACCCCTCCAGCCTTTGATCAACCCCCTCCATCTTCTGCTCCACGCCTCTCCAGTTGCAGCGCTGCCTCAGGTCCTCCTCGCCATGCGCGTGCTCTTCCTTTGGCTTCCATGAATCGGCCCACCGCCAAAACCGGCACCCTTCTTTCTGCGCACAATCAGAGCCAATGACCAAGAACTCAATGCTCCAGTTGCAGAAAATTTTGTGCTCAGCTGATCTACACGTAAACCTACCATCGATTTGCGAAGACAGTGGATTCGGTTTGCACGCAGTGCGTACTTGATTCAGTACCGACCGAGCACTGGATTCAAGGGAAGGAATCAAGACGAGAAGAAGCTTTGATTCGGTACTGACCGAGTGGTAGGGGCACTTGAAGAAGTCTCTGGATGGATTGGCAGCGGTGTGCGAGGTGAAAACATTGACCTCGACGTTGCAGTTTGGGCAGATTGGCCTCCAGCTTGCACCGCCGGCAGCGTTCCCTCCCCTTCTGTTCTTGCTGCCTGACAAAGACATGTTGCAAGATGAACCAAAAAAGATGGTTTTTTTTGCTAGATTGGATGAGCACCTTTCGTTCCACTTATATAGTAGCATGTGAGGGCAATCTTTTGGCACAATCTTCGCCTCCAAGGCTTTCCCCCTTTCGCTTTGTCTCCACCAAACCGAAGGGCTGCATTCGCTTTGTCCACCAAACTTTTCTAAATTTTTAGATATTTTAGACTTTTTGGCTGCAATGGGTCATATTTTTCTATTTTTATATTTTTAAAATTAATTATGCTAAAAGCCAAATCAACTACAAAAAAAAGGCAGAAACCGAAACCATCGCTAAAACGAGCGGCCCCTCAATCTAGTGGCAGAAACCGAAATTGCCCGGTAGGGGCAAAATGGTCTTTTAAAATGGCAGAAACAAACATGTGCCTACCGGAAGACTGGCAAATACGAAATGGACATAATTTTTCAGTGCATGCTGGATAAAAATCTATTTATATTAGCTTTTAAAAGTTATTTTTGTACAGTAGATATCTTAATTTTCTACAGTACATAGCTTTCAAATAAAATATCTTTTTAAAACATAATTTACTAGTCAATTGTAGTACACACTGCAACGAATCTATTTAGATCGGTCAAAATCACACGTGAATGTCTCTCTATAAGCTTCTTTACAAGCTGTTACTATTTATAAACCAAAACTAAATCCAAAACTATATATATATATATATATATATATATATATATATATATATATATATATATATATATATATATATATATAAGGTGATAAAGTAGTATTTCAAGTTCGTTTAGATGGTATATTAGAGATGAATGTAATTACACCAGGGAGTAAAGATATTTTTCATATAGGAAACATTTTTCTACATCCGAGTGTAATTACACTTTATGTCGTATCTCACAATATAGAGAGTATCTCACGTAACGGAGGGTATGTACGTGTAGTATACGAGTATTTAAGACCATCTAGGTGGTATGAATAATTTTTTAGAGATGGTATGTATATTTTTTTAACATACTCCTTTTTATGTGTGTGTATAAATGTATTTACAAAATACGATAAAAATTATAGACTTGCTTGTAATTTTTCATGTAGTTCATATTGAAATATCTTATAATTAGTATACGAGTATATCCAAGATAATAAAGGAGTATTTCAAATTTGTTTAGGTGGTATATTAGAGGTGTGTATAATTACACTAGGTGTAAAAGATATTTTTCATATATATCTTTGGTAGCTTAATAGAACATTCATGCATTTCAACGAGGATGGCACGGTTGAGTTCTCACTCAAGTCGAAGAATCATCACTTGTTCCCTGAAGATGAGGATATCTTGCACGCTGCAATGTGATTATGTGAAGTTGTTAGGAAAACTATCACGGAAGTAGATAGTGGAACACCGAGGAGGACTTTGTTTGGTCGGTATGATCTGCTTTTCCTTTCCTTTTTATCCTGACTCCAAAAGAAAGCATAGGTCGTCCTTACATTCCAAAAGAAAGCTATTCTGAAGGTCGTGGAACCTCATCTTCCTTGCTCCTTTCCAAGGTTATAATAAAGATACACACGTGTCACTGACAACCTATCAAAATCAAGCTTTTGTGGATATTTTCCAAGGCAATTGCTTAATATTTAAGGTCTAGTTCTTAGGAAGCTTTCCATATTTATGGCAAATTTATTAATATCATTTCCACATGGTAAATTAATTTAGATATTATTGTTTATATTAGTGGACAAAGTTGTAAACTTCAACTACACACATTCTATGATAAACATCTATGTAGGACCCATAGAGAGTGCCACAGATGAGCCTAGCTAGTGTACAAAGATGTGCTTATTGATAAGATGGTTTTCAATTATCCCCATTTCAGGATAACTAGCCCAATTGCCCATGCAATTGCATGATTAGATACTAAATTACATACTTTATGTTTGTAAATAGAGTTGTATTTTATATATAACTATAAAGTTTATAATTGAAAATTTAGTTGTATTTCTTATATAATTGTAGCAATTCTTGTATGTAAATATCATGAAGCTACACCGTTATAATCTAAACCCATTAAATAAGTGGCATAGTTTTTTCTTGTATGTAAATATCATAAAGCTACACCGTTATAATCTAATTCCCGTGAAATATCTATAAAATTCATGCATTCCAGACGTACCGTCAATGTTGCGCGCGGATGGTGCAATGAGCCGAGGCATGAAACATCTAGTTGCATCTCTAATCCCATCCTGCTCCAGCAACAACTCAAATTTGGAGGTCTGCCTGTGGTTTGGGCCTCATCTAAGTCCAACTGCTTAATAGAACATGTACCTATTTTTTTTATTTGAGAGTATGGAACACACAGTTGTTAACTATATGAATCGAACTATTTTAATTCAAAAAAGAATCATACCTACCATGTAGAATCACTAAACACTACTACGGAAATCATCATAACAGACGGTTCAAAAACGTTATCACATACGGTTTTTAGAACTATCTGAATTTATGGGTCAGTGATAATACGAGGTCATCACAAACGGCTTTCGAACCGTCTGTGGTGTAAATATCACAGACGGTTTTTAACTCAAAACCGTCTGTGCTATTTTTTCTACCCCTAAATCTATTTCTATTTATTGGCTAGCCTCAGGAAATACTAGCCATGCCATCTGAAACAAGCAGATCAACATGTACATGTATACATACAATTCACATCTCAATTCGTTTGACAAACATAAAACATTCAATTCACATCTCAATTATTTCAGAAACAAAAAACATCCAATTCACATCTCAATTCATTTCACAAACAAAAAACATTCAATTCACATCTCAATTCATTTCACAAATATAAAACATCCAATTCACATCTCAATTGATTTCACAAACATAAAATATCCATTTGGCAAATCAATTAATTGAAATGAAATAAAATATCCATTAACAAATATACAATTAGAAAAGATCTACATTGCATTTGCACTTAGATGGTAACATTGTATTTTTTTATTGCTCTATCATTCCGGAATCGAGGTCTTGCGAAAGGAATAGATCCATAATCAACGAACTTATCAGGCTACACAAGCAATACTTGGATGCTGCATGATTGCCATCCAAGTATTGATTGTGCAGCCTGACAAGTCGTTGATTATAGATTGTTCCTGTCGCGAGACCTTGATTCCGGAGTGATAGAGCAATAAAAAATCATTCTTTGTTGTAGAACTCTCCTTTTGAGTTTATGACTTGAGCCACCAAAAAGTATGCGAACTCTCCTCAAATTTGTGCAAGGTCGGTCTATTGCAATGCGGTTGACGGGATGGATGCAGTCTATCGATAGGAATATCAATGTGCGCATATATATAACCTGATAAGTATGAAATAATTCTGGGAAGATTAACAAACCTTTAAATTGATAATCTTCGAGGAATCGAGGAATAATCTCATATGGTGGCAAACGTAGAATCCACATATGTTGCCCTGCGACTGTTGGTGGTACTGCAAAAAAATAGAATATGTTAATTCAAGAGGCATTACTACCAACTGTTGCATAGGATTAATTAATGTGTATTAGTGAATATCGAAATTTTTTAACATGTTTCAGACCGTTAGCCCCTTACGTCGAGAGACCTGCCTTTGCAACGTACAGGGAGAACGACCTACGTGATTCGAAAAAGTTAACCTTAGTCATTCGGAAGGAAAGAAAGAGTACAATATAGTTATGTATAGAGAAAATGTACTTACCTATTGATTAATTGGCTGATAACTATGTAGTCGATTTTATTCTTACTTAGGTAATCAAGGTATATTGTCTTGTTTTATTTTGGTACAATTACTAATAAAATCCAGTGGACCCCCTGATTGTAAGGCATAAGTACGTATTCCTTATCGTGATGAGCCAGCAATGCTGCAGTAATGTACCTCTTGACGAAGAATTTATCCTTGGTGATGGTATGCATGGCGAACAAGTGTGGGTCTAGAAAACTAACCAATAATTTGGATGATCTAGTTTCAGTCACCATGTGTCTATATATATACACACAAAAGTAACAAATTATATATGATATTTATCGGTATGCCATGAACGGAGACTATAATTGTACACACTTACAGCGTCCAGCATCGAATGAGTGAGGCGTCGAGAGCGTTGAGCATGTAAAGATCAAATAAATCTTCAAATGTTATCGCGAAGATACAATCATGAATGTTATGCTGTAAATGATCCGGCCTGAATTTGACAGTGATACCTGAGCGCCGTTCTCCTTGTGGCTTATTGGCCTGTTCCATATACTAAGTGTGTAATCTCTGGCAACTAAGTCCTAGGATTAGGAGACGCTCTTCTGGGACAATCAGCGGCTCACCTAGAACGAATTTGTAGGCCAATGGCAGGTACGAGATATCATCATTGGTCTTCTTTGATTTGCTCTTACAGACCTGCCACTGGTGAAGAAGCCTCCAAGCAGATGTTGCTTTTGGGCAACTGGATGAAGGTTCCAATGGCTTGCCCTAGAGTCACGAGCTCATTGTTGGGGGGCTTCGGTAGTAGGACGACCTCGAAATTGGCATGCACATCATGCATATTCACTTTTTTGAAGCCTGACTCTAAAGGTGCACTATGCACCAAGGCCCTAGGACCGGACGAATATGCCCGACCCTAAGCAGCGCACAAGGCAACGGAGACATATCTCACTTGGAGCTTGCATGTCGTAAGCTCCTACATAACAATACAAAATTAGCTACTCCAATAGGCCTATCAATGGATTGAGCATTCCAGAGATAATAATTATTACCAGGATGTCATCCACAAGAAATCTGGCCTCGCTTTCCGTCGTAGGATTGGACGCGCAGCTACTCCGACGGTTGGAGGGCTAGCTAGCACAGGAGCAATGGCGGCGGCCTGCTGATTTTCTATAAATCTTCGTATCTCATCTCTGACGTAATCAGCAAGCTCCTCTCTAAGAGATGCCTTGATCTCCTCTCATAGCCGTGCCTCACGCTTGGCTTTATTTTTCTTCTTACTCCGATACAATTCGGAGTTATCTGAGAAACCATGTTTCCAAGGAACATAAAGCCCAAGGCTCTTCGTACGACCCGGGTGCTCCTTGTTTCCCAGTGCCGCGGAGAGTATGTCTTTCTCTCTAGTTGACTGGAATGATCCCTAGGAAGATTCTACACTTAGTGCATCCTACAAGAGCCCGACATGTCATTTAACTTAATTCTTACAAAGTTGTGGAGTAATTACAAGCTACGTAGTGCGATATCTTATCAGGCGGTGGGACACTTCTTGGTCTGCAGGGTTTCGAAAGGAGATGTCCCCGACGACGTGGTAGATGATCTCGCTCTAATCCAATTTCGAGCGCGCTCATCCAGGATCGTGGCAAATGGCAGGGCGGTGTCCCGCAAGATTGCCTAGATTGGATTGGATTGGCTTTCATATCATATTATTGTTGGGCGATCGAGCAGGAGGAAAAGAAAAAAGAGGCTCAGTACGTAGGGGCATAAAGGTTATGCATTAGTCAGTCTGGTCCATTTTAATAAGAGCCACTGAACTAAAGCGGCAATTATAGGCTCTCTACATCATGTACATAAAAGTGGTACCTACACTATGTATGTACTTATGCACTGCATTGTATATATACTAATTCCATTATACTTATGCACACTTTACTCCTAAATTAGCTAGATATAAAAACACTTAGCAGATTCCAATCTCCCATAACTACACTAGTGAGCTACTTTCTCAGACTCAGGCAAATCTGATCTTCTATACATGTAGGTTGGCATGCATATTAAGCATATGTTCCAAATTCGTTGTCTGCACTCTACAACGCACACTTGTACGTAAGCTCCGATTCAACAAGTCTTTCGATGGGAAATACGTTCCATGGACCCCATGTCAGCCGGAATCACTCCAACCAAGAGCAAAATGTCTCAAGAACAGATTCAATCACAAGATGTGCACAATATGATTATTGGTGCTGTGGTAACTTGGCACTTTCCTGTTTACTTCTTTCCCCTTTTATAGCAATTACATGCATGCAACAAGAGAAACTGACCACTAATTGCATGAGAAACTGACTAATTATTTGATGAAACTGACCCACTACACACTTCATGCAGAAAATGAAAACAGTGAGCAATTAACATAAGTTTACCGAATATGCTAACACCCCACACTCCACAAATGAATAGCATCATGGACAGGAGAGAAGACGACTTGCAAGGAGAATACACCTATAGAGGAACGTAGGGGAGGAGGGCGTCGAGCTCGTGGGAGAGGAGGGCACCGGAGTCGGGAGAGGAGGGTGCTGGGCTCGCGGGGGAGGAGGGCGCCGGAGTCCAGGGAGGCGGCGATGGGCAGGGAGAGCGGCGGCGTTAGGTCGTCTTGAGTGCTCTCGATCAGCTGGTTGGTGTAGCTAATAACTCAGTATGCGCAAAACCCTAGCTGACGACTTTATATAAAATGCTTATTACAGACGGTTCTTAACTAGAATCGTCTGTGATATAACTATCACAGACAGTTCTTAACTAAAAATCATCTGTCATATTTATTATCACAGATATAAATGCAAATGCCCACATATATATCGCACATTCTCATTTCACTTGCTTATTTCATTTGAAAATTAGCCCTTCATGATGATCAATGCGTATGTAACTAGTTTTGTCACGTTGTTTGTCGTCGACCCTTATGCTATTTTCAAAAGATGGTAACTCGTCAAATTGATTGTATTCGTTCTCGTCCACTACATTCTCTACTCCGACAATTCTCCTTTTTTTCATAAAGAACTACATGACGCTTCTTATTTGCCGGGTCGGTTATATAGAAAACTTGAACAACTTGGTTAACGAGTACGAATGATTCGTCTTTGTATCCGAACTGTTGGAGGTCCACGGTAGTGACACCATACTTGTCAACCTTCACCTGTGGGAGATGCACCCAACGGCAGTGAAATAGGAGGATCTTGAATACCATGTAGTCGAGCTCCCAAATCTCTTCTATGAACCTATAGTACGAGTTTCTCAACCCATCGGTACTGAACGCATCTATGCGGACACTACTGTTCTGGTTAGTGCTCTTTACATCCTGAGCCTGTGTATAGAATGTGTACCCATTTATATCATATCTTTGCTATGTCACAACTGTAAATGTTAGCCCTTTTGTCAACCATGTCAACATCTCACTTAATGAGCTCCTAGCGATTTACTCCTTCAACCATTGCTTGAACCGACTGTTGTGTTGTCACATGATCCAAACATCCGACCGCTCTAGATTCTATTGCCGAAGCATATCCTTGTGCTGGTCGACATAAGGGGCCACTTCAGTCATGTGTTGTAAGACCGTGAAATGGGCTTGAGCATACGCGTCTATATCTAGAGTGATTGCTTTCCTTTTGATAGTTCTGATACCTTTAAGCCTCCTCTCATGACGAGATTGAGGCACACTATCGGTTCAATTTGAACTATATAATCGATACAAAACTCAATGACCTCTTCGCTTGCATAACCTTCGACGATGCTGCCCTCCGGCCGAGATCGACTTCGTACATAGGATTGGAGAATTCCCATGAACCTCTCAAATGAGTACATGCTACATAGGAATACGGGCTCGCACATTTTTATCTCCTACACAACGTGAATTGTGTTAAAGAAATGATATGGACCATAATATTGAAAAATGAAAGAGGGAAATACATCTCAAGATAACATAGAGTCATCACCATCTCGTCCTACAGAGCATCAAGTCCTTCGGGTTCGATGACCTTCTGAGCAATTGTGTTAAAGAAATAACATAGCCTCATGATTGTTTCTCGGATTTGATCGGCAAAATATTTCTAATTGCAATAGGGAGCATCTGTGTTATCAGCACATGACAATCATGAGACTTCATGTCATTTAACTTCAAATCTTGCATCGAAACAAGTTTCTTCATGTTGCTAGAGTAACCAGATGAAACTTTGATACTATGCAAACACTGACACAGTTCTGTTTTCTAGGCCTTGGACAGAGTGTAGCACTGGCACAGTTCTGTTCGTCTATTATCTGTTTCTGTCGGTGTTAACTCAGGCCTGATGTCCATATCAGCAAGTCAAGTCGTGCTTTGACGTCGTCCTTTGTTTTATCACGAATGTTCAGTAAGAGACCAATCAAGCTGTCACATATATTCTTTTCTACGTGCATGACGTCGATGCAGTGCTGAACATCTAAGTACTTCCAATAAGGTAAGTTCTAAAATATTGATCTCTTATTCCATATGTTCTTCTCATTAGCCCTCAATTTACGTACCTTTCCGAGAACAACATCTAAATCGTTAACCATATTATAAACCTCTTTTTCGCTTAAATACCTTGGAGTTGAACCGTCCTCCTTCTCTCCATCAAATTGTTTATTCATCTTGCGGTATGGGTGAGCCCTCCGAAGGAACTGGCGGTGACACACGTACACAGTTTTGCGTGAGTGTTTCAGCCACACACTCTCGGTACCATCTAAGCAGTGAGTATAAGATTTGGTACCTTTTATACTCTGGCCCGACAAGTTAGCAAAGGTAGAATAATCATTTATGGTGCAGAACAATAAGGTGCGTAAAGTGGAGTTCTCTCATTTGTATGCATCCCATACCTATACCCCATCGTTCCATAGTACTTTTAGATCTTCCATCAATGATGCTAGGTACACATCAATACTATTCTCAGGTTGCTTTGGCTCTTGGATAAGTATCGACAGCAAAATATACTTTCGCTTCATACACAATCAATGAGGAAAGTTATAGATATAGAGAGTTATGGGTCAAGTGCAATGTCGGCTGCTCATGCTACTGAAAGGATTCATTCCATCTATACTCAATCCAAACCTTATATTGCTCGGTTCTACACTAAAATCGGCAAAACTCCTATCAATGTTTCTCCATTGGGTAGAAATAGAAAGGTGTCTCAACATTTCATCCTTCTTGCACACCTCTGAGTGCCAACACAGAGTTTTACCTCCTTTAGATTCGCAAAAAATCACTTCAAATGGGGAATTATAGGAAGATACCATGCCACCTTTGCAGGAGGTCCTTTCTTCACCTTTGTTCCCTCGTCATCATCATCTGATTGATTGCTACATTTGTATCGGGATGCGTTGCACACCGGATATACATGCATATTTACATACTCTTTATGGTAGAGGATACAGTCGTTCGGCATGCATATATTCTTTCTACCTTCATTCCCAATGGACAAACAACCTTCTTGGCTTTATACGTGATTTTAGCCAAATCATTTCCTTCCGAAAGCATGTCCACTAAAAGACCTAGCAGCGCCGTGAAACTCTTATCGGACCAACCGTTGCTTGTCTTCAATTTCAACACTTCAAGCACAGCTGATAACTTCGTGTACTTTGACATGCAGCACGTGAACAAATATTTCTCCTAGTCCTCCATCAAGCCTCAGAATTTAACATACTCTTTCTCATCATAGTTCTCTTCTACATCACGAAGCATCTGATCCAGATTGTCATCGTGCAGCCTATCCGAATCCTAACCACAATCGATATCATCCGGCGGTATATCATTGATTTCACCGGCGATGTCATCCAACGGTATATCTTTGACTTTGCCATAACTTGTCCAACACGTATACCCCTTTTTGAGACCCCTCCGAATCAACTGCGCTTTAATCTACTCTCGATTCTTAAATATCTTTAAATTCTCGCAGTCATTGCATGGACAATACATATATTCCACCTCCTTATTCAACATATCCTCCTCAGCAGCTCTTATAAAAGCGACATGCCATTAATATACTCTTCACTCACACGACTTGCTGTATACATCCAACTTCGGTCCTATATTATGCACATATATAACAACTTAGTATTAAAAATTAAATTAATTAATTACTACTACGTATATATCACATGCATCGAGGCTAACTAAATCTAAATTAGCTATATCTTCAATGTATATATATATATATAATCACCGAAAATTAGCTAGATCTAAATTTTGAAGCAACGAAAAATAAATCTCATTACTAACCATATCTATGGCAACCAAGAACTAAATGAATCTCTAAAGCTCTTCTCAAATAAAGCATCCTTCCACCAAATTAAATGGTTTCAAAGCCTTGTCGCCTCCTCCAGGTGCGCAGCACCGGCCGGCTAGATCAAGATCAAAATAAAGATAGAGATGCGCTTTGGGTGGCATAATAAATATCTAGTCGGATTATCGCAGACGATTTAAAAAAAATCGTCTGTGGTACTAGAATATTACAGACGGTTTTAATAAAAAAACCATCTATGATATTCCAGTATCACAGATGGTCGCGGTATAATAAATACCTAGTCGGATTATCACAGATAATTTAAAAAAACCGTCTGTGGTACTGGAATATCATAGACGATTTTTAATAAAAAAACTGTATATGATATTCCAGTATCACAGATGGTTCATCGGTAAGAACCGTCTGTGATACTCCTTTTTTTCACCATCAACACCATAGACGGTCACCAAATTAAAATCGTCTATGATAGTGTACATCACAGACGATTTCACAAAGCTGTCTGTGATTTAGCGTCTAGTTTTAAGTTTTCTGTAGTAGTGAAAGCTTCATTCATAGATCTCTTTTTCTATTCAAACTCTTATATTTTTTAATTCGATTAACGTGGTAAATTGTAGTTCTTAAGAGCTAGTGTGTTGGTTTTTTTTCTATCGTTTCAGCCCATTAAGTATGTGACATTGTAGGTTCATGTATATTTGACCATGGTCCAAAAACTCATTTGCGGTCCATAAGTCGGTAGCGGTCCCTAGCAAGACATAACAACTCTCAAACATACATAAAGATCTTATCAGACGAACATATATAGTGTTTGTGTATTGATCCCTTTGCCTTATGATACCAAATCGAACTCAAGACGAGAAGTGTACAATCCTATGATAGCTCGATTCTTCACTTAAACATATAGTGGATTACTCAGTTGTGATTGACTCCTCAACTACATTCAGCATGGCCATGCACTTTCTTAATCCAACCACATTGAGGGGCCTAGAGATATCTCTCCTGTTATGTAGTAGGGACAAACTCCATCTTGATCACTCATATTTCTCCGTATGTTTCATAGTAAACCTGAAAACTACCTTTATGACCACCCAGTCATTGAGTAATGTTTGATAATTTCTAAGTAAACTATTACACATGTAGAAAACAATGATGATCTTAGATCTAAAAATCCTACATACACTATGTAAGAGACCAAGTAATGACACTTAAAAATATAATAATTCTCGCAGTGTCTTATAGTGGGTCAATCCAACATCATGTTCTCTAACATATATCCATATTTTTGATTTCATATCATATATCCATGATCTGTGAAATATAATCATCAATCAATATATGTGCTGATCTATAAATCATAATTATCTCTCACAATGATATAAGATCAAGGGTAATTTAAAATACATCAAAACATAAATAAAGAGTTTCACGAACAAGTCACATATTTGTTGATCAATAAGAAAGATATTTATTTAAGGGACAAAATAGCATATTGTTCAAAAAAAATCATAAACATAGAAGTGATACAATCATCTTCATGATTGTCTCTAGAGCATATTACTAACAATTCTCACTTGCACTAGAATCAATCATATAAGTATATAATACCCATAACTCTTGTGTGCATTTCATGTTTTGGTTGTGGAATAGGCCTGGTCAATGGATCAATAATATTTAAATCCGTGTGCACTTTGCATATCTTAACATCACCTCTATCTACAATCTCGTGAATAAGATGAAAACGTCGAAGTATGTCTTGGGTTTTTGATGTGATATAGGATCCATAGCTTGCGCAATAGCTCCACTATTATCGCAATAGAGATTGATTAAACTAGAAGCACTAGAGACTACACCCAGTTCACAGATAATTTTTTTATCCAAACAACCGCCTTTGTAACTTTGAAAGCCGCAATATAATCAACCTCCATTGTAGAATCGATAATCATCTCTTGCTTGTAACCTTTCCAGCTCACTACTCTTCTATTAAGACAAAACACAAAACCAGACTGTGATCAAAAATCATCTTTATCAGTTTGGAAACTAGCATCAGTGTAACCATTTATGACTAGCTCTTCCTCACCTCCATAAACAAGGAATACATCTCTAATCCGTCTCAAGTATTTCAGGATGTTCTTTATAGCTATCCAATAACCTTCACCTCGATCTGACTAATATCTGCTTCTAACACTTAGAGTATATTACACATCTGGATGTGTACAATGCATGAAATACATGATAAACCCAATGGAGGAAGTATATAGAATCTTACTCATTCAGTCATGTTCATCTAGTGTCGAAGGACACTGAGTCTTGTCAAGACTAATACCATATGACATAAGTAAGAAACCCTTCTTAGAATCTTAGATGTTGAACCACTTCAACACTTTGTCAATATACATATCTTAGCTTAATCCAATTAGCCTTTAAGTTCTATCTCTATATATCTTTATGCCCAAAATATATGCTGCCTCTCCTAAGTCTTTCATAGAGAAACTATTTCTTAATGAAGACTTGATAGATTCAACCATAGAAATATCATTTTCGATCAATAATATATCATCGACATATAGAACCAGAAAAATAAGTGCGCTCCCACCAGAAAAATCGTTTCGGGGAGTCTAAACTGTACGAACAATAATGCTGCGTGAATTGATCTGCAGGCAGACAGCAGGTATTCTCTAATCAGAGGTTCTAATTGCTAATCTCCACCAATTCTTAGGTTAAGAACCCTAATTACAGCAGAAATCAGAGGAATTTGGGATGATGGAGAGTTACCTAGGGGTTCCCTTGGAATCTCCCTTCTCTTCTTCTTCTTTTTCTCCTCTTCTCTTCCTCTTCTTCTTGGTTTTCTCCTTGCACAAGGGGCAACACTTGTGGGGAGGGAGAGGGGCGCAAGGGGAGGGGGAGGTGGCGGCCAAGGGGTGGAAAGGGGAAGGGGGTGGCCGGCCACAAGCAATATATGGGGGGCGGCTAGGGTTGGGAGGGGGTGTTCGGCCACCCTTTAGCCCAAGGTGGCAGGCTCACCCTCCCGCCAACCCGCTTTAAAGTTTTTTTAATTATCTATTTCATATATTTTTTGCTTTATGCTATTCTATAAATTTTATTTTTTTCCTTCTCGTTTTATCGAAAATCCGGACGATTCCGCGTTTTTATTTTAGAAACCGACGCCGAAACGACATTCAAAGTATTACACTGCTGCTACGAGGGTCTTTGGATTTCGCCCTTTAACTGATGAGGATCTTGTTTGGTGTTCCTCTCCAGTTTTGCTTTTGTGCTTGTTGATGGGCGTGCGGTGTGCGTGCTTGCAATTGTCACTTATAGATATTGTATCACTCATGTGGTCTCTGCAATCGAACCTTGCATGTTTTACTCCCCTTGATAGGTTATTGATGTGCCAGGAACCCAGGATACACAGCCCAGTGCTGCCTTTGGAGGTCCTGAGTGGAACCGTTCCTTCTGATATAGCAGTATGTTTTGTTACTCTTGGTATATCAACTTCTGTTCCTGCTACCTCCTGTTTGAAGTGTAGCATCTTTCTGGACCAAGAAATTATTATGGCGGTTGGTTCAGTGTAGTATCATCGGTGTACTTGCTGCTCTATCTTCAGTATGTTGTTATCATCAGTAAACTGAAGCCTCTCTTCGTGTTCATGTGTGTGTAAGCAACTTTGCAATGTGACTGAAACCTCCCAACTCTTGCCACGACATGTTGGAGGTTTTCTGGCAGCTATGCAAAATTGCAAGTCTTCTGAGTTGCCAAAACAAGTTACAGTTGGCACTGTCGGCCCAACACTTCCAATGGGCTGGGCATAGGTGTGGGTTCATGGACCTGTCGGCCCAACACTTTCATGGCAACTGTCGGCCCATCTGAGTATTTACGATAAAGAATTTTGAGTATTTACCACTCCAATAGTTGGCGTTTAAGGATTTGACACCGGATATCTCACTGATATGCGGACTCAGATGCCACATGTTTGAGAGGCAATGCAGTGACAAATGCTTAAATTCACCTCGAATTCTAAATTTTTCCTTCGCGATATTTGACTGGTATAGTTTCTTTAGCCATCCGACGATTTATGATATTGTCTAATGACCAATGTATATTAAGATTTGCTTTTCAATTCGATGGTCGAAAAAGATAGTGGCAATGTGCCACGATAGAATGGTATAAAGGCACACGTGGCTGTTAAAATTTGGCACCCTAGACGCAAATCAGCCCACTAAAACTTGTAACTTATTTTTGACATGAAAACATGAAAACCTGCAACTTCAACCAATAGAGTGTAAACTACTAGTCCTTTTCTCTTTTACTTGTCGTCTAGAATATCGACACAGTCATCCATACATATATTTGACCGTTGCCTTTCTATTCATATGTTAGTAAAAGCTCTAAAAATTATGATGATATGGTACTGGAAGTACCTTTTTCATGACAGGTTTATCAATACTATTTTCATGTGGCAAATCTGAATACCGTTGTGTATATTATTGATCTAGGATTAAAGTTTGAGTGCAGGCACTCTAAAATGATATCTATTCTATAATAAATATAGTAGTATGTGCTACAATCGTCTCGTAAAGTACTACTCCCAGCATTTCACAAATATAAGTTGATTTGTACGTGCGAGACGGTCTACGAAACAAAACTCTGACTACTAATTCCAATTGTAACATATTTAGAAAAAAACAATTGAAAAGTATTCTTATGAAAGAAATTTAATGATGAATCTATAATATTATTTCTAGTTAGAACAATTCTGTGCTGAGGCCACTCGGTTGAGCTAAAATTTAGTGACTTATGGCTGAAATTGTACTATAGTCAGTTGAAATTACACTGTAACTGACGGTGTCTTATTTGGCATAATTAATTTTAAAAAATAAAAAATTAAAAAAACATGTTAGCCTATCACGTATAATGCAAACAAATATAGGAAAAAAAAGGATCGGTAAAAAAGCTCAAAAATGCTGAAAAGCTAGAAAAGGATGAAAATTATTAATAGTGAAAAATAAGCCAAAACTCAGAAGTCTAAGTCCAAATGAACAGGTTCTAAGAAAAGTGATTGTTGTGGCCTTTTTTTTAGCTGTGACTTTTGGTCTGCTCTTTTATATTGTGATTACTGAAAAAATTAAAATTAAAAATTAGTTAAAAAGCTGAAAAGAATAAACTTATTCTGAAATCCTTTGCTTAGCATCAGACGCAGTGCATCCAGCTTTCATGGGACAGCTGAGTAGTGGAAGACTGGTAGACTTCTCTTTGCTTAGGGCTGGTTCTATGGTACTTAAAAAGGCCAGCAAACCACGTCCTCCATGCGCCTTTCCAAGGCACTTGCTACCAATGGTCCATCGAAGTCATAAAACATATTTTTCTTTTGCTATTAGGAGACTTTTATTTATAGCGTTTGAAAAAGCCACAGTTTTCGAAAAAAATAGCCAGAGGTCCGTATTTAGTTACTGTCTACCATGCTCAAAAGAGTTTTCCGCGGTTTCTCTATTTGTGTTTCGTATTGTTTCACGAGGGACCCTATAATCCATCTGCAAGCTTTGTATTTCAGACCTGCTTAGAATATAGGGATTTTATCCTAAGAGACAAATGAGCCCTACTTTATTTAAGAAATACAGCTACTACTACAGATGCTGAATTTATCAAAAGCTTTGTATTTCCCTCACGAAGTCATCAAGTGTTCCAAAAGGTCACAACGGGCCTATTTTTTTTAGTTGTGATTTACAGTTTTTAGCTAAAATTTTTAAATTTTAGCTGTTTGTAATAGAGATTACGGATAGAGATACTCGCTACGATTTTAGATGATACATATGTTGAGCTTTTAATATATACTATAATTAATTTGTAGATTTTATCTAAAAATACTCCGTTTAAAAATTAAATACTATAGTAAAAAGCTAAATTATATTTTAAGAAGTCGAAAACAAGAAATCCAACCTCTCCTTGTACATTTTGGTCAAAAGAGTGCCTTTTGTGGGTTCGATCACTGTTAAAGGAGATTCTCTGCTGGCTGCTCTGCATAGGAAGTGAAAGGGTTTCGTTCGTACGTGATGCCGTGGAAAGAAGCGACGCATCTTTTTGCCGGGCAGAACGCAACGCACCTTACTTCGCCTCTAAGTAGAGGTGGATCCACTCAAGTCCACCAGTATGCGCAGGACACGAGCCTGAAATTATTTTTTTAATATAGGCCACGTATGTACAGTGTAGGACCCCTCTAGCCGGTCCCAAGACCTCGGCCCAATTCAGCTAGCCAGTCGAGCGTGCAACCCTGTCAGGCCACGGCCTCGCATCGCGGGTGTAGCCGTGTGGTCAAGTCAGGTCCGGGTTGGCAGTGGCAGGCCACGTCGTGAATTGATGACTTTGTGTCGGATCCCGACTTGCAATCTACATCTTTACTATTTCTTAGATTAGTAGATAGTACTTACAGATACATCATAGACTACATTCACTTTTACAGTGCATGGTTACCTCCACTAATGCTAGTTTTTATCACCATCGGAGTACGTCCCTCTAGAAAAATTAAAGTCAAAGTACATTCCTTTGATAGATTTTTATCCCGTTCGAAAAGGTTTTTGAAATATAACTAACTTGAGAAAGTTCTCATGTTCGCTCTTGATCATTGGCACGGCTATTCGAATAGTTTAGACTCTACAGAATGTGTACATCTTTACCTACAAGAGACAATCAGCCCAACAGGCCTACGTAATTTCTTAGTCACGTAAATCGAGAGATTATCACGAGGTCCTTACAATATCTCGCCCCCTAGCATCTCACCCCTAAGGGCTACTCCCACATGTGTGACTCCCATAGGTTATGCGGGATGTCCCATCATAACAGCTAGCGTAGAGCAGACTCCACTCTCCGCAACGTCACTCTATATAGAAAACATCACCCTCCACTCGGTGTCCCATTCAGGCCGGACCTTCACTGTCCTCCTGCAAGTTCCCTTCTTTCCCCTATCTGTGAGATGTCTTCGGAGTCTAGTAAATTATTCAGCCAAGCCTACACTTTATCGGCTTGTGGTTTATACTGTTTTACATGAAGAGGTCAACACATAATTAAGTTCTTAATTTGTCCAAGCGATGCCTACCACAATCTACTAGTTCTCGTGCTACATCCACACCAACCACTCTTACCAACCGCCTAGACAAGTAAAACAGATTTTAGGGTTTTGAAAAGCATAAGATAAGTTGTACCAAGTTATCAGTCATGTACATCCAATGACGGCCCAAAATAATTTCGCATGTTTGAAGAGTAACGAGTAGGGCAGTTTAATGCCCAGGATTTAACTTGCTTGGCATTAAGTGTGATTAGCTAGTAAAGCTATTATTAGTTTCTAGGGTGACAAGGATTAGTTAATTCAAGTGATAAGGAGTGTCGTGATAATAGTTACAACAATATGTAGGCAAGTAACTATCTTATGTTTGATATATATTTGATCTTAGTTTATAACTTTCTTTTTATTGGTTTACATTTATCAAGGAAGTTCCATGAGTTAGGTAGGACTTATGGATAAGTGGGAGAGCGTAATCAGGAACACGGGTATTCTTGATTGGTTGAATTAACTGTTTAATTCGAGTTGCAGTATTATCTTTGATTTGTAACCTCTGAATTAATTAAACCAATGAATAAAAAGGATTTAATTAAGATATGGGGTGATTAGTAGTCTATGTGGGAGGAGAAGTGCAATTCTTAAGCCGAGCTCTCTTTTTGGGATTGCCCTGATTCATTAGTGTAGCAAAGGTTCTTAAGTGTCTTTACTACATTAAATTTTGAGATAAGGCGGAATACTTGTTAGTTTAGCAAGTTTCATCATTGCGTATGAGAAATCGTTATCTTATACTTTAAGGTTTGGACAGAGGTAAATGTTGACAACTTAGAATTATATTCAAAAGGTATTTGAGTAATTATGGGATTGAAGATGCGAATTATTAATACCCTGGTTATCTTGGGGGTGTTCTAAACATGCGGTGATTTTGATTTAGATTTTGGCACTCATGGATGATTCGTGGAGGCTTAAATTTAAATGGTTTACCAAGGTTTATTCTGAGCGTTAATTAAAAGAGAAGCCTCATGACTTTCGAAGATGAATAGATTTAGGACTGTGAATTCATATGGCCAATCTCTACTATATATTAATTAATCTTACTTTTGCATAGATTGATTTAGATTGGAGGGCAAGGAGATAACAGATAGGGTCTACATCATTCGGGCTCTAAGATGATTTGCAATTATTATCTGAGTTGTGTTTAGAGCATTTAGATTATTCCTGACAAGCTTCAAATCTTGTTTTATGATGGCATGCCTTTCTAAATTCTCACATAATTATTCCCATAGTGATTTAACCTGCTATGTCTTGTTTGGCGTTACCTGAGGGTTATTATCTTGCTTTACCACTTTCTAATGCAATTAAATAAATTTAAGTTTTTAGTCTAATTGCGTAGTCCTTTTAGTTGATTTCTTAACTAATATGTATCCTCATTTTTGGTTACTGCTCATATTTTAACACATTGTTATCTTATGTAAGTCTTAGGTCATTATGTAAAATATAAGAGGGTGTTGAGACCTTTATACACTAATTTGGACCTCGGCATGATAGCTAATTCATCAGCTTAATGCTTAATAGTTGAATTCGTTGTTTGAAAGGATACTTTAGGTATATTGTAATAACCCAATTACACAAACTCTATTCAGATCAACAAGTTTAATGCACTGCCTCAAGTCGGCTACTAAAGGGGAGGGCCCACCTGTCACGGACCGAGGAGAGAAAGGCGCGAAGTGAGGCAGAGGGAAGGGGCATCGGCGGAAACAAGGGCTGTAGCAGGGGGATAGCTCGGCGCATGGCCGGTGGCGGCATCACCGGCGGGGAACGGCCAGAGAGGTGGTGGTGGCCGGTAAAATGGAGCCACGGGGAGTAAGGGAAACCAAGGGAGGAGTCGTCATGGCTTGCGGTGGCGCCAGGGTGACTAGCGGTGGCGTGAAATAGCCGGTAATGGGGCTTAAGGAGGCGCCAACTGCCGAAGAGAAGGGAGAGTGAATCGAGGTGAGCATGAGCACAAGGGATGTGTAAGGAGCTTACCTAGGTGGTCGGGGAAGCCAGGGGTGCCAGGCTTGGGTGGTCGGGAGGCTTGGCCGCCAGTGGAAATAGCTCCAAGGTGCCGTGGTTGATCTCCCACAACAAGGAATTGAGGGGAGGTTAGACAAGGAGGGGATGGTGGTGGTGGAGGCGTTTTTGGCTAGAGGCAAGGAAGAAAGGCCGTGCGGTGGATCCTGACTTCAAAACTTCAATTGGCCAAAGGAGAAGGTAGAGGGGGTCCGGGGGCACGCCGTGATGCAGGTGGCTCGCCACGAGATTCACTGGAGAGGCAGGACGACGTGAAGCGGTCACGGGAGGCGCGACTATAGAGGTGGCTCAGTCATGGGGGGAAGATGGGGCGGGAGGAAGGAGCAACGGAATACTCAGGAGGTCATCTTATAGGCGAGTGGGGTAGTTTGCCGTTGGAAGCATTGAAGGCACCGGTGTGGTGGAGTAACGCCGGGTGGCGGCTTTGATGGCAATAGCAAAGCTAGAGGAGGGAGTAGAGCGAAGCAACAGGCGACGCTGAGTGAGGTCAAGGCTAGGCCGGTGGAGGTGACGGCGCTAGGCCAGCTTGGCATTGAAGCCGGTTGGTAGAGGAGGGCAGCAGGGGAGCGAGGTCGGCGACTAGGCGCAGCTGGCATGGGTGACAGGGAAACCAGGGGTAGCGCGCAAGACCAGGGGCGGAGCTAGGAGAGCGAGGCCGGTGGGGGAGGGTGGCGCTAGGCCGGCGCTGGCGCAGCTGACCTACAGGGCTGGGCCGAAGAGAGGAGGAAGAGTGTAGAGGAAGGCGGTCAAACGAGCCAGTTGCGGAGGCCGCTGGAACGAAGAGGAGAAGGGAAGAAGTATTGGGCATTTGGGGAACCGAGAGAGGGGAGAAAGGATAGAGGGGGTGGCCGGATGGGCCAGGTGGGCCGAGGAAAGTAGGCCAAGGTCAAAAGAGAGTTTTTGAAAATTTTTGCAATGTGATATCTTAGTCAGATTAATTAGGTGAGAAAAACTTTAATATTTAATTTAACTTTAAACTTAGATCTTGGCCTTAAATTGCCAATTTTCAAATTTTGAATTTAGGGCTTGCCAAGAATTTTGGGAATTTGGATTTTGATTGAAGACTTGATTCTTAATTTTGCGAATTTGTTTTGCTTAATTGACATTTTGCCGCCAAGAACTTTAGATCAAGAGCACACATAAATGCGAATTTTTGAAGTACATAGAATACAAAGAAAAGATTTTTGTGAACCATCTAAGATTGCTTATTTTGCTCGATTGGGGACCTTAATTGATATTGCTAGACTGTTATTGAAGTAAGAGTTGCCTTTTCAAGGCCATGATGAGTCGAAGGAGTTTTATACACAAAGTAAATCTTTTAAGATTGCTACTTTGTTATCATTATATATTATGATCGGTTATGTTGAATTATTGATGCTAAGAATTGTTAGATACATTACTATTTTAGTATAACGATGCTTGAAAATTTTATGTGGCATATCCAAATACCGTTGTGTATATTATGGATCAAGGATTTAAAGTTGAAGTGCACAAACTCTAAAAAGACGTCTATTCTATAATAAAGGCAGTAGTATGTGCCTATAGATTACACTCAATTGTCTTGTTGTAAAGTACTACTCCAATCATTCACAAATATAAGTTGCTTTGTACATGCGGGACGGTCTACGAGACAAAAACTCGGATTAGTAATTCCAATTGTAATATATTTAGAAAATATAATTGAAAAGTATTCTTATGAAAGAAATTTAATGATGAATCTATACTGTTATTTCTAGTTAGAAAATTTCTGCGCTACAGAAAATGAGTGCCTATGAACCGAGGGAGTGCCGGGTATTGCGAAAAAAATGCCATAAAATTCCTCTTCCGGGTATCTGAGGTGAACAGAGAAAGGTTCTTCTTTTACAAAATGAAGTGAGAAAAGTTCTTTACACGTACTCTGAAATCCTTTGCTTAGCATCCGAAGCAATGAATCCAGCTTAAGGCCCTATTCAACTCGACTTTTTTTTTCAGCTTCAGCTTTTTTTCACTATTCAGTAACTCGTTCATTTCTGATTTTTTAGATATTTTAAATTTTTGTATTTTCTTTTTTTCACGTATTCCTTTGCATTGTGCGTGATAGGCTAACATATTTTTCTATTTTTCATTTTTAAATTTAATTATGCCCAAAAAGCCAACTTAGCTATAGTAAAAAAACCAGCTACAACGAAATTTCAACCAAAAGCCAGAAACCATCGCTATTCGAACACCCATATAGACTTTAGCTGAGTAGCGGAAGACTCGGCACCGCTCATTTCAGCTTAAACCCAGCTTCTACTTTTTTTTACTATTAAGTAATTTCATCTTTTTCTAGTTTTTTTATTTTTGGACTTTTTTGCCTTTTCCGTATTCCTTTGCATTGTCTGTGATGGGCTAACATGTTTTTCTATTTTTAATTTTTTTTAAATTTAATTATATCAAATAAGTCAACTTAGCTACAGTAAAAAATAAACCAATTACAATAAAAAAGATATAAATCAACACCATACTGAACATCTCTTTGCTTGGCCGGTCTCCGCAATGCATGACTTCTTTTCCGTTTGCAAAGGGCAGGCCGTCGTACATAGGGCTTGTTTGGAATAGTTGGTTTTAAAAACTAATTTTTGAATAGAGTCATTTTTTAAGATAATTTTTAATAAATTATTTGTAGAATTCACTGTATGTGCTATTTTAAATAGAGTGGCTTCTCAATAATAGTGTCCCTTACTCCTATAATCTTTCTCATACTCAGTTAAAGTTAAAAGGTACAACTAAAAATCAAAACCATAGTACTTTTTGAACTACGTCTAAATTCCAAAACTATGGTGCTTAAACGGCCAGTTGCTTCCAAGCTACACAAAAAATCCACCAATAGTCCATCAAAATCATGAAACATATTTTCTTTTGTTATTGGGAGGCTTTTATTTATAGCATTTGGCAAAGCCACAATTTTCAAAAACTAACCAGAGGCTCGTATGTAACATCTACCGTAAAATAAAATTGCGATGGGATTGCAAATCGTAGTTTGTTCGCAAGAGTTTCCCGTGGTTTCTCTACTTATGTTTCGTATTCACGAGAGAACCTATAATCTGTAGGCAGGCTTTGTATTTCAGGCCTGCGTAGAATATAGTAGGAATTTTATCTTTTTTTTGTGTTTTTGATTTTTTTTAGTCTTTTATATTGTTTGTGATGATTTTTTTAATTTTTAAAATTTAATTACATAGAAAAGGTGATAATTACTATAGTGAAAAAAGTCAAAAGGCAATGTTTATAAACCTAGATGAGCACTTTCTTATACCACTCGTGACAAAAGTGTTGGTGCTAGGAATTAATGGAGGACATATGAATCTTGGAGAATTCGAACTCTTATCAAAAGAATTTTTCTCTGGTGGATATTTGGGACAAATATGAGTGATGGTTCTCTCATCAATGGTTTCTACTAAGCTCGTACGGGGTGAGAGCTTCTATAGGAATTTTTGTTGAAGTAAACACGAGGCTGCATTTCTGTCAGCAGCAGGCCCAGCAGAAAGGTACGTGATGAGTTGATTGCTGTTCGAATCTTCCTTACATGAAGACATTCATGCAGCAAGTTTCATTTGCACAAAACACCTACAATTTTTCTTGGAACTATAAAATAAAACAAAAAAACAGACGACTGAAAAATAATAAAACCGTCCTTTCTTTCTTTTTATTTTTCAGATAGAATGAGGGTCTAGAAGTAGTGTTTCGTGGAGGAAAAAAAACAGGTGAAATGCAACAAACTATTAAACGTTGCATCAATCGTGGTGAGTTTGAAGTGGCATTGAAATGGATTGAGTATGAGCTTTAGATAATAAACCAAAAGTCAAGATCAACAAGTGCTACAAATTTTTTTCTATAACACCCGGAAATTGTTACAATCAATTGCTATAATGCTTCCATTAATCCCAACCATTCTTCATTTTTGGAATAACTGCATATTTGCATTACAAAGGTGTGCAATTTAAGATTTATCATTGCAGACAAGCTAACTGTTATGGTGCCATTACAAAGGTGAGAAATGAGATTTTTGTGCTATTGCCAAAGTCAATTTTCAAAAATACCTAAAATGTCCTCAACCCTTTTCTTCCCTAATCCTCTCCACCTCTCCTACTCTCTCTCTCTTTTCATCTTCCATGGATCTGTGGCTATCAGCGATGGTTGACTTCTGGCTGGTGGCAACGATGGCAAAGATAGGAAATTTCTTTGATTGTTTTGGGAGGGGTAGGATGATCATTTGGTCATAGTCAAACCATTTTGACCCTTGTGAGAGTGACAAATAAAACCTATTTTTCACCTTTGCAATGGTACCACAATAATTAGCTAATTTGTGATGGCAAATGTAGAAACTCGACAACCTAGCGGTAAATATGCAATTCTCCCTTTATCTTTGGTCCGATGGGGAAAGCAATGGCATGGTATCCTCACAATTAGGGGTGGAAAAAAACTTGTTAATGAGGCTTGTTGGCTCGGTTTAAAATTACTTTAATTATATTAATTAATTAGTTAAACATTGAAATTAGTTGATTTTAAATGAATTTGGAGTATGCTATAGCTTGGCTCGGATCGGGTAGTTAGCTCGCTTCTAAAAATACTTTTAAATTATACATAAAATGATATTAAACTAAATTATGCTAATTTTAGAAAAAAATCGACAAGACAAAGATTTGATTCGATATTCACCCTACTCACAATGCCATGGTGATGAGGATCAAAACAATCCGTAATATGGCTTTAATTTAGATAAAAGCCATGTGGCATTTGTGGTCGTAACCCTGTGGTCGAAGACCCTTGTGGTCGTGAAACTCCTAGAGGCCGCTCAACGAGCACTCTGGTTGGAGGGGCACTTACCTACTTCCCGACTAGATGAGTAAGCTCAGAGATTCTTTGAACTGATCCCTAGACCTGTCCTAGGGAATATTCTTCTTGTGCGACAAATGGCGCACGAGCCTTATCCACTTCAAACTGCGTGATGCTTCCAGCTCTAAGACATTAACAATAACCGTCATTCAGTTGTTGTCCATAATTATCTCTCACTGTTAATAACCAACAGACATGTTACTTCATTGACAAGAACCACCTCCTTGACCAAACACGTTGCTTCCATAAGATGTCTTCTCAGTGATTCACTAACGCCTCTTCGTACGTATATAATTCAAAGAGAAACGAGGAAGATCAATATAAAGAACAATTCTAGGGAAATTAATCAAGTAGATTCATCTCAGTGTAGTAGGGCTAGTCTTCCACCTTGTCTAAGAGCACCTCTCTATAACTAGTTCATCGTAATAAAGAGCATCTGTTCTCTTCTAAAGATTTCAACTATTTTTTTTATTCGGTAGAGGATACAAATCAGTTTGCACCTATGCGGGCAACGGGTCACCCATGTAGGACTGAAAAAAAAATTAAAAAGTTGTACCAAACTAGTTCTTCATGATATTGAAGGAGATAGGGGTGCTCGTTGCAACAAGGACCCAACTCTATAAAGAAAGCCCAAGAGCCACCTTCTCGGGTTCGCCTCCGCTTTCCACCTCCAAAACCCCCCAACCATCTCCTCCCATCAGAAGCCCTGCGAGCTGCCGTAACCGCGCGCGCAAATGTCGTCGTCCTCGTCACCGGCGGCGATGGCGGCGGCGGCCCGGGAGCACGTGGAGAGGATCCGGCGCGACCGCTACTACATCGGCCGCGGCGAGCAGAACCCATTGGCGGAGGACTTGCACCAGGCGGTGAACTACCTCAGCCAGGAGCTCTACTCCAAGGACGTGCACTTCCTCATGGAGCTCGTCCAGGTGAAATCTTTGCTTTCTTCATACGGTTTCTTCCCCATTTCTTCGGCACTCCTTTCCTTAGCTAGGTCGTCTCCAATAGTACAACTTCAGCTATCTCTTAGTTATGCCGCATCAGCGAAGTCCTACAGAGAGCGACGGGAGGGGAAGGAGAGATAGACGGCGATGGGGAGATGGCAGCGGCCGTTGGCAGTGGGTAAGGGCGGCATGCGGCGGCGTGGGGTGAGAAAGAGCAGCGGGCGGCGATGCTGGGGGGGTGGGGGGAGGGGGAGATGGCGGCGGCCGGCGGTGCTGGAGGGTGGCTGGGTGGGGAATCGGCGACGGGAGGTTCTACACTTATAGTCTTCGAGTAGCATATAGTTTAGGAAGTGTAAGTCCTAAACTAATCCTTTTCATTTTAACCCTTAGGTTTTGTTAAATTTTTTTCGTAGTTTCCTACGATGCTACGACAATGTATATATTTCTAGAGAAGTATTACCTAATCGACTCCGACGGGTCGCGGCTCCTCCGCCCCCGCCCCCGCCTCCCCCTGCGGCCGGCGGCGAGCTCGCTGCCTCGCCAAACCGCTGGCTCCCTTCCTCACCGGCCACCCCGCTCGACCTAACATTCTCGGAGCCCTCACCTCAACGATCCACCCTCCACCGCCTCCTGTGGCCCGCCCGGCTGCCCACCGCCCGGGCCTCCCTCTACAAACGGGGGGCACTTGGCGGTGGTGGCACCACCGTTGGCCGTAGCGCGAGAGCGAGCGAGCGAGAGAGAGAGTGAGCAAGAGAGAGAAGAAGCAACGAGCAAGAGAGAGGGGGAGTGAGCAAGAGAGAGAGGTGGGGATGGTATACCGTTCGACCGGTATACTGTTCCCTAGTTTTTCTCATATTTCTGTATATTTGGTTTACAAAAAATATGTACCACTGTCTATCATTGGCTACTAAAATTTTGTTCTGAACAACCTGGTGTAAGAGCCTTCCTTTTCCCCCTTATTTACCTTTCTGGCCTTCTGTATTCAGTGCACTGACAACTTTTATGTTCTATTTTTCTTCATCTACTATTTTGTTGCTCGAATTGATTGTTGGAATAGTCCCATATTGATTGTGGAAGGGCGAGAGACCTAACTTAAAAGTGAGAAAGTCTCTCATTGGCTAGCTTTTGAGGTGAGAAGGCCCTTACTATCTTACAAGTGGTATTAAAGTCTGATTCTAACATCTTTGGCCCAATGTATATATTTCGTAGCCATATGGGTCCAACTTGCAACTGAAATTTCTTTAAAAAATTTGCTAACACCATCTGCCTGCAAAACAGCTTGATAGGTTATGTACCTATTTCTTTCATTATGTCAAAAAGATACATAAGGTTTTCAAATAAATAAATGAATAAAGTACGGCCAAATCTAGACTTTTATTCAAGTATGATTGTTTACGTAATCATATATGCTGCACTCTTGTGGAAACAATTCCATATAAAACTATCTTGTTTGAGCAGAAATGAGAAATTTGTCAATGTGACCTTATTTTCTCATTGATGCTCGATTTAGTGTGCAGATTTTCAAAATATATGGCATATTGAGCTTGTGTGTCAGATAATTGGTATGGTTATTCATAGAAATGTTGTCAAATCTGAAGTATACAAAAAATAGGGACAGTGCAAATTTTTCTTCTCGGTTTCTCCCTGAAAATTTCTTGTTTGTTCAAGCAAACCACATCTCTTGGAGTGCAACACAAGTGCTTTTCTTGTTGCAATTCATATTCCATATTAGAGGTATATTTCGTGCTGAATTATTACTTCACAACAATAGACCATTTTCGTAAAGCATACAAATACTCAAAATTATAGATGCCCTTTCTTAGAATGAGTCAGCTTTTCATGGGCTACATATTTTTGAAAGTTAATACTCAAATGTATTCTTTATGTTTTAGTGCAGTAATTGGTATTAAACTAGACAGGTATTCCCTCCAAGTTATTTTGTAATGCACCAATTTGATACGATGGCTATGTCCAAATGCTATAGGTATGTGTTATTTTTTCGCATAATTGCTGTGATACTAGCATATATAGCTAATAGTGGACGACATTATGTATATGGCTAGCATAATACTTACTTTTTTCCATTCGCTGTAATTTTGACACAACAGTTTGCTATCAAGTATATGTTGAAATGCTGTAAAAATTAATATGCCAAAATTGTGTCACTAAATCCGCTTGTTTTCTCAAATCTTATTAAGCCAACAAATAATTTTAAGGAGCCATTCTTTGCTGCGTAGACTAACGAGCATGCTTTGCTTGTATTTGCACTTGTTAGTAAATAATGTTAGTACAACATCTCATGTTAATTTTCTTGCTGAAAAAATTAGAATGCCGAAGATAACGAGTACCCTTCTGAAGTAGCACCTTCTTTGGAGTTTCTAATTACATCGAATGATATTACTGGATCTGGTGCATCATCCACTTTGCTCATCTTCAACAATGAGATGGGCTTCTCTCCATCCAATATAGAGTCTATTTGTCGTGTGGGGAAGTCAACAAAAAAAGGAAACAGACACAAGGGTTACATTGGAGAGAAAGGTAAAACTTTGCAGCTCACTAAATCCTTTTGTGTTCTTTTTTGGCCAATGAGAAACAATTTACTTTTTTAATGTTATTCCTTCAACTTCATTTAAGGCAACATTAGTTGGAACTGCTAAAACTTAAATGGTATGTAAAATGGCCGGAATATTACTGTTTTCCCAAAAAAAAATGGCTGGAATTTTTTTTCAATTCTTTGTTATAATATTGATAAAGTTTGACAGTAGAAACTATTTGAAGTCAGTATTCTTGGAACATATATGTATTTTGTTTTTTTGGGTGGCCATATACCATATTGGTAGTGAAGTTAGGTGTGGTGCAAGATGTCATGTGTTCAAATCCCCATAGTCAAAAACAAATATGTGCTATTCTCAAAGAAGATTTCCGAAAGTTTTCAGTATTTTCTTATTAAAAAAATAGTTGTGTTAAAAAAGATTATTCATTATTCAGTCATGCTGAATATAGGCCTGTTCTTTTTGGCTGCGGTTGATAGCTTTTGGTTACGGCTGATGACTTTTTGGCTGTTTACGACAGAGATTGCGGAAAGAGAGATACTCGCTTGCGATTTTTGATGGTACATATATTAGTTTTTTAACGTGTACTACAATTAACCTGTAGACCCCATCTTAAAAAATACTCCGTTTAAAAGTTAGTTACTGTAGCAAAAGCCAAAAGCGACTTTTAGAAGCCGCAAAAGAACAGGGCCTATGTAAACAAAGTTTGTGGAAATTTTTTGGGACCAAGTTATGGTTTGACAATTATTTGGAAGTGAATAAATTGTTCACCTTTATTCGTAAGGTATAAACTCTTTCATATGGAGTATTTAGCAGTGAGTGAATCTCAAATAGTTTTTGGATACTTCTATAAAATTGATTAGTTGCTATTAGGTCAGAGGATATGGTTTTTAAACCCAGCTTTTCACGCTCCATTCTTTCTATCATAAGATTAATCATTTACATGTACTGTTACTTTAAATCTTCTTGATGTCTTATATGATAGTGGAGCACTATATGGTAATCATCTTGATTCTTAGTATATGTTAAGGTGTAATTTCTTGCTTATACTGTTGTCTTTGGGAATGTTTAAATCTGTTTACCACTTAACCTTGTTGGGTAGGGTTTATGTTTTTTGTAGGATCCTAGAAAGCTTCCTTTGCCAGGCAAACTCTCCCACATAGGCAAACAAAAGCTTGCCCAGTGCGGAGAACCAAAGTGGCTCTCCCACGTGGGCAAAGTTTGTTTAAAGTTCAAACATTATTTTGAATAGTTTCCAATAAAAGGATTTGCTTCATTACTCCACCCTTCATGGATTTCATGGCAAATCAAGGGTGGAAATTGAAACTAACCCTCACAGTTTAAAAGGGTAATATGGTCAATTTTAAATAGGAAAAATAGCTGAGGCATGTAACGTGTGCTTGGGCTACTCACCAATAAACCCAAACCCTTTGAAAACTGAAATCCTATTGAAATGTGCCTAATATTGATGCTGGGCAGGGCAAATGGAACAATACCTTGACCACTTCTTTGTCCAAGCAATGTTAGTTTCATAGTGGAAGGGTCTGCCATGTTTGACAGTCCCACATGCTATACCGCTATACAACACTTTGATATTTTTTATGCATGGTGAAGTAGAGAGAACCCATGTTTTTGTATGTTCACATATTTAATCACTTAGCATTGGTAGTAGTTATGGGTATAAAAAATGATGAGTTCACTGTAGTCATGCCTGTTGATCTGGGTTAGGGTTTTGATAGGATTGCAGTATTAAATGAAGGTCCCGGGTTGGGCCCCCACTATCAACTTTGTTAAGGGTGGTGCTTCTATATTTTCTTCAATAGTGATTTGCACAATTTTAAAATATGATAAATGGTGGATAGATATTACTTACCCTTTCATATGCTTTGAGATTAGTACAACTCTTGTTAGAGAGGATCTCCTTGGTTAATTACTTTACCGTTTATTAACTCCTGTCACCTGCTATGTTTTTTTGAAAAAACCTTTACTCTTCATTAATAGCTTTAAGATTCTTAAGCTTTTAACTTAGGGTGGAGTACTGAAGCAAATCCCTCAAATACATGTTATAAATGAATTTAAGCAATTACTGTATATCTATCAAGAGCGCACACTCACCTTATGCTTTTAAGGCAATATGGGTTAGTTTAACCTAGTCTCTTCGTGCTTTTGCTTGGATGGGCTAGTTTATCCATGCCTAGCAAGACAAGATTGCAAAAGATCCATACATGCCAAAATTTGTTGCAGCTGCCATTATTGCTCATCCAATTCAACAATGCTACCCATTTCATTTCAATAGTTACAAGATGTGGTTACATACCTGCTTACCATTTGTTCCTCTCATATTATGACTTCAAATTTGTAATATCATGTTGCTCTTGATTTAGGTATTGGGTTCAAGAGTGTGTTCCTGGTATCGAGCCAGCCCCATATATTCAGTAACGGCTATCAGATCAAGTTTAATGAGAATCCTTGTGCAGAATGTAATATTGGATACATTGTCCCTGAGTGGGTTGAATCCACACCTAGCCTTTCAGACATCAAAGAGATATATGAGTGTTCCAAAGTCCTTCCAACAACAACTATCATCTTGCCTCTGAAGAGTGAGAAGGTTGATGCGGTGAAGCAGCAGCTGTCAAGCTTGCATCCTGAAATGCTACTGTTTCTGTCAAAGATCAGGCGACTTACTGTCCAGGAAGATAATTGCAATCCCAAGGGAAGTAGTGTTAGTGAGATTTCAATATCCAGTGAAAAGAACTATCAAGTGAGGAAGAACATGCACGCAGAGTCTTACACACTCCATTTATCAGCTCAAGAGAATGGGCAAGGAGAAGAAGAGTGTGGCTACTATATGTGGAGGCAGAAGTTCCCAGTCAAGCCAGAGAATAGAGTGGACAAACGTGCTGAAATTGATGAGTGGGTCATCACCTTGGCCTTCCCACATGGCCAGCGTCTTTCCCGTGGGAAGCAGCTAAGTCTTAATTTTATAGACCCACTTACACGTGATGGGACGAGAATGAGATGGCAAAGGAACAAGATCCCAAGTACCGATGCGCTCGAGGCAGCAATCTCCTCGGCCATGGCAAGCGCCACTCGGGGTGAGTGCGACATCCGTGAGGAAGAGCAGAGCTCACGAGTAGCTGCGCCCAGTGAAAAGCGCGGCGGGAGGCGAATCGGCCGGCGATCGCGGAGGCGTAGCGAGGAAGATGACCCATCGGGGACGATGGAGCATCGAGAAGAAGGTGGATCATCGGGAGAAGATGACTGGTGGAGAAGCCTCAATGGTCGGCGAGTGTAAAAGAGAAGGGAGGCTTGTAGTGAGAGGAGCACGGGAGTCGGAGGAGGCAGCGAGCGGTGACAACGATGGAGAGGCCACGGGGAATATGTGGAGACTTAGTGGGACAAGTGGGCGAGGCAAGCGGATATAGGTGTATCCGGAAGGTCAAGAAAGACGAGAGACTCGCGAGAGGAGTCGAAGGAGAGAAGCGGGGCGTGGGTAGAATGGGCGAGACTGCGTCGAAAGTCACATCCCGAAACCCGCATCCTTCGACCAACGGGATCCAGCACTGATAGCCCTTGTGCTCAAACCTGTATCCCAAAAGACACACTCAACGGTGGCGGTTAGTTTGAGTACGTTCGCGAGGCGGGAAGCGTAACAACGCAGCCAAACATATGAAGGCGAGTAGTCGAGCGAAGACCACGGAGGCGCTCAACGAGGATCGCACCACGAAGAGCGAGAAGATGGCTGGATGTTGATGAGATAGGTGGCGGTGAAACGACCTCGGCCCAAAAGTGAGGTGGGGTAGAGGCGGCGATCATCAGTGCGAGCCGTCTCAAGGAGGTGGCGATGCTTGCGCTGACACCATTCGAGCATGAGCACCAGGACAAGAGAAGCGGCGAGAGTCCTGTGCGACAAGGAAGCTAGCGGAGTGCGAGAAAGGTACTCGCCAGCGAATCGGCCACGAAAAACACGAATAGGAGTGGAGAGCGTGTGGATCATAGTGGCAAATTGTTTATAGATAGACAAGACCTCACTACGAGAAGACATGAAATATATCCAAGTGTGGCGAGAGAAATCATCTATAAATATGATATAATAACGATGACCCCCTTTCGAAGCGAAGGAGCGGACCCCAAACATCGAATGAACAAGATCAAAGGATGCTGGACACTGGACTCCTTTGTGAGGATAGGGAAGCTGAATTTGTTTACCTAACTTACCACGACAATCTAAAGACCGTCTCTCGAGGCAGACCCGAGAAGACCACGAGCGAACTAAGGATGACGGCGAGATCCACCGAATGACCGGGGCGGTGATGCTCTGCTGAAAAGAGCCGGTGAGCGAAGTGGCGAAGCGGAGGGCGCGGCGATGGTGGCAGCGGAAGGAAGGTGAAGCCAGTCAAGCTCCGAGGCAGCTGTGAGTCACGGCGCGAGGCGAGAACCAACGAGCTCCGGTGTGGCGGTCCCGAACACATCACCTGGTGTTTATGCTTTCCTCCCCACTGAGATGGTAACAAACTTCCCCTTCATCATTCAGGCTGACTTCCTCCTTGCATCATCAAGAGAGGCAATACTGTTCGACAGTCCGTGGAACAAGGGAATTCTAGAGTGTGTCCCCAGTGCTTTCTTGGATGCTTTTGTAGCACTTGTGAAGTCGAGCGCTGATGCACCAGCAATGTCGCTGCCATCTATGTTCAACTTCCTGCCAGTCAATTCTTCACTAATCCCATTGCTTGAACCAGTTAGGTCTGGCATCAAAGACAAGGTTCTTGTTGAGGATATAGTGCCATGTGAATCTCACACTTCACAGAAGATATTTTGCAAGCCTGGCGAGGTTGGGCGGCTCAAACCAGCCTTCTGGACTATCCTCGAGAAAGCACGGGAATCTGGAGTGGATCTGAAGAATCTGTCGACTCATGGAACCTATGTTCTTAGCTCTCATTTTGACAAGGCTGCATACAATAGTGTGCTTGCATTCCTGGGTGTCAAAAGAGTGGACCCTGAATGGTATGCGAAATGCATTGAGGGGTCTAATCTTGTCAAGGAGATACAGGAACAGCTTTACCTGGAAATTATATCTTTTGTTGCGGACAATTGGGAAAAATGTTTTTCCGGTACAAACATGATGTCCATTCCCCTACTGAAGTATGTTGACAGGAATGATGTTCTCTCTTTCTGGAGCATATCTAGGGCTAGTCAATGGAGTGATAGATTGTGCATTGCATCTGAGAATAAGTACATATCATGGCTTATCGGCTGGAACCGGGAGTTTCCATCTTCTAACCGGTTGTTTGTGCCTCCCAGTACACAGACAGCTCTGGAAGAGTTCTCATGGAAGACAACAGTGACAAATTGGCTTAAGAGCCATGCAAAAGTGGAGGTTGTATCTGTCTACAGCTATGCAAAAGTGATTGTTAAATCCTTGAATTGTGATCGTAGGCCTATCATTGCTTTTGCTCACTTTCTGTACCACTCATCCAAGAAGTGTCACATACTGAGCCACAACTTACCAGAACTGTGTCGTGCTATGCCGGTAATTGACAGCTATGGCAATGTGGTTACGACAAGAAGCAGCATTCTAGTACCTGCCAAGGGTAGCAAATGGGTTAGATTGATGGGCACAAACCCATGGAGGAAAGAGAACTACATTGAATTGTCAGCAGATTACAAGTCAGCAGATTGCTTTGCTGGGAACTACACATCCGAAGACCAGCTCTTGGCATTCCTCAAGACAGAGCTGCAGGCCTCGGATGTGCCATTCATACGCCCTCCAGATGCAAGTTTCCCTACTGTCTCATCTCCTCTAACCGTGGACAATGCAATCTTGCTATTGCAATGGATACGCAATCTGAAGTCAAATAGTGTACGATTACCAGCTCGATTCTTGGCTTGTGTAGAAGAGGGAAGTTGGCTGATGACATCAGTTGGGTACAAGCCACCAAATGAGTCATTTCTGTCCAGTGCTAAGTGGGGAAGTCTTTTGCAAAATGGATCTTCCTTTGTTGACATACCAATGATTGATCAACAATTCTATCAAAACAAACTGCATATGTACAAGGAGGAACTCAAGGCAATTGGCGTGAGATTTGAATTTCAGGAGGCATCAGCTTACATTGGCGACCGCCTCATGTCTATGGCTGCAAGCAATACTCTGACCAGAGAGAATGTGTACTCTCTGCTTCGGCTGATTCGGTTTCTTCGAGAGAAGCTTCTATCTCCAAGAGAACTGATCAACAGTGTCAAAGATGGACGATGGATGAAGAGTACTCTCGGCTACATGTCTCCTGCTGGTTGTATCATCTTTGATTCAGACTGGGCAGTGGCATCATGTATCAGTAACCAACCATTCCTTGATATCAAGTTTTATGGTGAGGACATCCTTAAATATAAACCAGAGCTCGAGTTGCTTGGTGTTCTTGTTGGGTTTAAAGACAATTACAAGCTTGTAATTGATAACTTCAAGTTCAGTTCTACTGCTATTACTGCTAAGGCTACTGTACTGATCCTCAAGTGTATCCGGAATGTGAACTCATGTGATGGCTTCATAAGGAAGCTAAAAGATTTGAAATGGTTGAAGACCAATGTGGGATTCCGTGCTCCCAATGAATCTTTTCTTGTGAATCCTGAATGGGAGTGTCTTCTAAAGGTCTTCGACGGGATTCCTGTAATTGATTTTGGATTTTATGGGAGTGAGCTCAGTTTGTACAAAGAAGAGTTGGAGAAGACCGGGTTGATCACAAGATTCGTGGAGGCATCGAAGGCTATAGCTGGTATTTTTGAGCAGATGGTATTGAAGTCATCACTAACAAAGGTGAGTGTGCTAGCTCTACTAGCATCTTATCGGCAGCTGAGAACACACAGCCCACTTCCTGATGAGCTTTTCAAGTGCATGATGAACGAGAAGTGGCTGCACACATCACTGGGATTCAGATCTCCCTCGGGTGCAATCCTATTTAATGAAGAATGGCAGTCTCTTTCACCCATAGCAAACTTACCTTTCATAGATGATGGTGACTCTCTGTATGGTTTAGGCAAGGAGATTTATGGTTATAAAGATGAGCTCAAGGAGTTGGGTGTTACTGTAGAAGCTAAAGTTGGTGCCAAGTTTGTCGTCACAGGTATCAACATTCCCAAGGATCCTTCAGTCATGTCCAAAGCTACCGTCTTGTCATTACTTGAATGCATCCAGAGATACTTGCTCTCTACAATTCCAATTCCCAAGGACTTCCAGGACAAGATTTGCAAGAAGTGGTTGAAGACAACTATGGGATACCAATGTCCTGATGAATGTATCCTCTTCCTCTTTGATCCAATGCTGTCTTCCATCTTCATTGAAGATGGCCCTTTCATTGATGAAGCATTCTATGGTTCAGAGATAGCCTCATTCAAAGATGCTCTTGCAATAATTGGAGTTACTGTGGATGTTAGATGTGGACATGACCTTGTTGCTCAGCATCTGAGGAGCCACAAAGATAGTGCTACTATTTCCAGGATCTACATGTACCTGATGGATTGCAATTGGAAGCCTGAAAACAACACTAGCACTTGGGTTTGGATACCAAATGAAAGGGAAAGTGGAGAATGGGTGAGCTCACTAAGCTGCGTTCTTCATGATAGGAATAATCTTTTCGCTTCTCAGCTACATGTTTTGGACAAATACTATGACAGGAAGTTGAATGAATTCTTTTCAGTTGTTCTTGGTGTGAGGCATGGCCCTAGTGCTGACGACTACTGCAAACTATGGAGCACATGGGAGAGCTCGGTCAGTGAGCTATCTATAGCTGATTGCTCTGCTTTCTGGCAGTTCATTGCAAAGAACTGGGTTAAAAACACGGAGAAATTTCTTTCTGGTTGTGTCAAGGTTCCAGTATGTTCTGATGGAAAGATCATTTTATCGAAGAAGGAGGATGTGTTCATTCCTGATGATCTATTGCTCAAGGATTTGTTCAACAAGCTTCCTCAGCAATCAATTTTCGTCTGGTACCCTTCTATGAGCCTACCTTCTGTGTCTCGAGCAAGGCTTAACAACATATATGGTACTATCGGTGTTCAGACAATATCCAAAGCTGTCCAGAAGAATGATTTATTCACCTCGCGGAATGACAGTTTCAGAACAGTTTATCCGAGTAAAGTGATCAAGGTTGGTCTGCTCCAAATAGTCCTTGCTTTCCTTGCTGATCCTAGCCTTGACATTTCTGCCCAAGAGAGGCACAGGATGGTTTCTTCGCTTCTGAATGTGACTGTCCTAGAGACCGATGAACCAATCACCGTGGGTTACAGTGTAAAGTTGTCTTCAGGAAGTGCTCTGGATGTGAAGGCCAGCCGAATGCTTCGGTGGGAGAGGGAGAACTCCAAGCTATACATGCAGGCAACCCATGGTGCAGCCGATTACAAAGAAAAGATCGAGTTTGCGACCTACTTTGCAGATGAGATATCTCAAGGATTGCTATTTGAGATGGCAGATCACATCCCTTCGCTCGCTGAACTCATAAAAGTCGGCAGATTACTGGACTTCCAGGATGCCGCTGTGGAGTTCTTGCTGAAGTCGAAAAATCTGCAGCTGTTCCCGGAAGATGAGGAGTTCCTGAATACTGCATTGCCAGGTGCCGGACAAACTAAACTTTCTCATTTTATGCATCTAATTTTTCTTCTCTGACAACAAAATTGTTATGAATATTATGTGTATTGAAATGAGATCCAAAGGGCTATATATATAGGAGAATACAGAGAGTATGCTATATACATATAAGGAAACAGAAACATATATGGAAACAAATAACAATCCTATTCTATCTCCTATTCATATCTTTTTCTATCTTTAACACCCTTCTCAAACTTATGGTGGATCACACACACTGAGTTTGGAGAGAATACAAGTGTTGTACCTTTGTCTACGGTTTCGTAAGGAAGTCAACCAGCAAGCTGTAACTCTGAATACACAAACTGTAGAGCAAGAACTCCCTCCTGCACGTATGAGCGAGTGTATGAAGCATCCACACCAATGTGTTTGGTGATCTCATGCTTCACTAGATCTCGAGCAATACTAATAGCACCTATACTGTCAGACATAAGGGGCGTAGGTCCCCTCACAGAAACCCCAAAATCTGCAAGTAAGCACCTCAGCTAAGTTATCTTTGTTGTCACTGATGCCAAAGCTCTTAATTCAGCCTCTGCACTCGAACGAGAAATTGTAGTCTGCTTCTTTGTCTTCCAAGCAATTGAGGAGCCAAGGAAAACACAGTAAGTAGAAAGAGAACGACGATCAGAAGGATCACTGGCCCATGTCGTATCGGAATAGGCTTGAAGCTGTAGTGAGGTGGAGCTAGGGGAAAACAAATGATGAGAGATGGTTCCACGCAAGTAGCGAAAAACACGGAGAAGGCTATAGTGAAGATGAGTAGGACAGGCCATCAACCGACTCAAGATATGGACAGCATGAGCAATATCAGTGCGAGTGCTTACAAGATATACTAGATTCCCAAGTCCCAACAAGATGACGATAACGAGTAGGGTCCTCAAAAGAATCACCATCAGTAGCACGAAGCTGAAGGGAGAGCTCCATAGGAGTCTCAGCAGTGTGAGTATCAGTTAAACCAGATCGATCAAGAAGATCCTGGACATACTTCTGTTGGGAGAGGTAGTAACCCTCAGGCATGGAAGAGACCTCAATCCTAAGGAAGTACGTAAGTAAATCAAGATCAAACATGAGAAACTGTTCAATGAGATGCTTCTTCACGTATGTGATGGAGGAATCGTCACCAGTGATGAGCATATCATCCACATAGAGAAGTAGTATCCGACCTCGAGGTGAAACATGGATAAATAGGGCAGGATCATGAGCACTGACAGTGAAACCGGCAGCGGTAATCACTGAGATAAAACGAGTAAACTAGGCACGAGGGTGCCTATTTTAGGCCATAAAGATATCGGCGTAGTCGAAGGAGCAGCAAGTACAGTTGGAACGGCCTGAACTACTAATCCGAGGCGAATCTCCTCATCTCGAAGCGTCGAAACAGTTTTAGTGACGGTCGGTCGTGGCGAGCGACTCAACAGTTGAGCCCTGACAGGCTCAAACTCTGGGCGAAGACGGCAAATGAAATCATAAAGGCGAAGGCGGTCATGATCTGTCTTTTGCACTTTATGACACTCCTGACAAAGTGGAGAGGTCAGCTCGTCCAGTTGGCGCCAGAGACTAGCTAGGGCTCGAAAGAAGTCATCGACGAAAGAATCTCCCTGGCAAAGCATCTCCAACTCACGCTGAAACAAAAAAAACTGGGCATCACTGCTCTGCTAGTAGACTGTAGAGTAGACTTTAGACCAACAATATCTGGCTGGATGGAGTCATCGACGCTGACCACGAGGATTGCACGGACCCAGGCCTCATCAGCACACCAGCGCTCGAGAGCATCAACGACATGCTGAAAAGCCTCATCAGCAGCAGCAGCCTCGGCTTCCTTCTTGGTAGCCTCATCATCTGTAGGAGGTGCAGGAGTAGGCTTCCTTGGAGGAGGCTGAACCGGTGGTGGCAGAGAAGGTCGTGCATCAGTAACATGCCCCCAGAGGCGGAGACCATCGAGCATGATCTCCATAAGAGAAGACTACATCTTGTAGTTCGTCCTATAGAGCTTTGTTCTCGGATCGTAGCTGGTGGAACGGAAGCCATTGGTAGGCGGCGCTGGACGGCGCGGCAACCAATGGAACGACGTCTAACTGGTGGTATTGGACGGCGTGGCAGTTAGATCGACGATTTCTCTCTCTCTTTTCTTTTTTTCTTTTTCTTTTTTTAACTTACTTAACTAGATCCAGATTGGATTTGGAAACCCACAGGCAGTCTCTCCTCCAGGCGGATCTGGCGGACGGCAGGTGGAGTCGAGCGGAGCCGTCGGTGGCCGGAGGGCGGTGGACCCGACTACGCGGAACGGTGGGCGGAGCCAGTGGATCGGGTTGGCTGGTGGCCGGAGGGTAGAGCTGGTGGCACGAAACGGCGTGGAACGACGTCTAACTGGGGGCGCTGGACGGCGCGGCGGTTAGATCGACGGTCTCTCTCTCTTTTTTTTTTTCTTTTTCTTTTATTTTAACTTACTTAACTAGATCCAGATTGGATCTGGAAACCCACAGGCAGTCTCTCCTCCAGGCGGATCTGGCGGACGACAGGTGGAGCCGAGCGAGCCATCGGCGGTCGGAGGGCGGCGGACCCGACTGCGCGGAACGGCGGGCAGAGCCGGTGGATCGGGTCGGCTGGTGGCCAGGGGGCGGAGCTGATGGCACGAAATGGTGAGCGGAGCTGGTGAACTCGCGAGCGCAACCAGAAGTTGGCGGGCTGGTCGGCAGGTTGGGGCGCCGGTAGGTTGGTCGGCAGGTGTAGGCGTCACGGATCTGAGGGGCCGGTGGCTTTTGGCGGAAGGGGACCAGATGTGGAAGGCAGTCGCCGGTGGCATACACGGCCAACGGCCGGCGGAAAACGGTGTCGGAAGCACAAGCCAGCGGCCAGCGGATGCGCGACACCCCACGACAGCGGAGGAAGACAGATCTTGACGATCGGAGGCGAAGCCGAGAAGATGACGGCCTGGACAGCGGCGGCGGCCTGAGCAGCGGCGGCCTTAGTGGTGGCGGCGGCTTGAGCGTCGGCAGCGGAAGAACAAGGTTAGAGATTATGGCTTTGATACCATGTTATGAATATTGTGTGTATTGCTATGAGGCTTAAGAGGCTATATATATAGGAGAGTACATGGGGTATGTCATATACAGATAAGGAAACAGAAGCATACATGAAAACGAATAACAATTCTATTCTATCTCCTATTCATACCATTTTCTATCTCTAACAAAAATAACCACTAACCTTACTGATGCCACTCTCCGACTCTAATTTGTGTACGCAGGTGGCAGCAAGAACTGTTAGCGGTCTTCAGAATTTGCTTTCTCGCATGTTATCATGGTCAGTAAAGTGGTGAGGACATTGCTCGTTTTTTTTTCCTTTCACTTTGTTTTGCGCAAGCATGTTGTTCATATGTCGTATCACTCCAGTGTAGTTGCAATGGAGCCTTAGTTCTGTGAGTTCCCTTGCTATAGGTTTCTGATGGCCAGCAGGAGCTTGGTGCTGTATCCGGAGGATCCCGAATGCGTCTTGTGATCCGTTCTGTTAATGCTGTTTTGCTTGTTTGGATTGTGTCCCTCTTGCCTTCTGGACCAGAACCTGTCAGTTGTTTCAGTGTGTATGTATAATTTTAAGTGTGGTTTGGGACTCGTACTTGAGAGTAATATTGCTATTAGTATCAGTACCTTGTGTGTATATATGCCTGGTTGATTTCTGATCATGTTCTATTAGTTTGTGGTATTTGAGACGAGTGGTGCAGAGTTTGTTCAATTGCGGGTGAATTTGCTGCGTGACTTGCTAATTGAAAAATGGCTGGCTGCCTGTCAAATCTTTCAGCATGCTGCATGGGTTTTTTGCTTGTTACTGAAAGGCCGAAGGAGTCTAAATGTTCGGAGCAAGAAGTGGTGCGCACTGCTACGTAAGATTCGTTGTTGTCTGGTTGACCACCAACTACATTTTAAGGGCGCGCTCACTCTGCCTTTTTGCCAGCGGCAGCGATCGGCGATTGCTTCTTCGCTACTGTTCACTATTTTGTCTTTATGTTTTTTTTTTTTTGAATTTTTGTGTTTTGTTTTTTTCTGTATTCCTTTGTATTGTCCGTGATAGATTAGCATGTTGCTTTTATTTTTATATTTTTTAAATTTAATTATGTCTAATAAGTTAACTCAGCTATAATAAAAAAATAAATCAGCTACAGTGAAATTTTAATCAGAAATCAGAAACAACGCCCCTAAGTCCTGCCAAGTGCGATCGCCGCTAGTTAGGAGTATCGATTAGTATTCAGTTGCAGTCTTGCATTCCCAATGCGTTTAGTTTTGGTGTTTCGGAGAGTATTCTGCTATTTAATTTTGTGAGATATCTTGCCACGGTACTGTTCGAACAATGGATTAACTGTATCTTCAGTGTTTGTGAGGCAGATACCTCGTCTGTTAGCTTTGGTTTCCTTTCAGTGTTTGACTGTTTGTGTAACTTCACTATAGATCAATGTGAGATTAACCTTTTCTCCCCATCCTTAGTATACTTGGCCCATCAAAGGAAGAAAATTACATGTCAATAAAAATCCTCCCTTCAAGCCACTTCCCTATAGATCTTCGTGTAACATGCAAACTCCATCTCCAACCATCTGATCAATGTGAGAATGTTTTTCTTTTCCAAACAACGAGAAAAGGGAGAAAAAAAGAAGAAGAGGAACTCGTCCTGGGCTGCTATTATCAACATTGACTAGTTTGCTGTGTTGGATCTGGATTTAGTTAATCCAAAATTCTCGATAAAACCACTATATTTTTTTCTTGGATCAGTAGATAATATTCATAAATAACAAAATGGATACATTACATTAAACATATAAAGCGAAAGCGATAAGAAAAGGGGAGCACATTTCGTCACAGGCAAGATACTGACTAAGGTAAGAGCCTAGGCTAGAGACTCCTAATCTCCTCTATCTTCTTCTCCATCAGTTCCTGGGATGTCGTAGTACACGTAGTGACTTTGATCCACATGTTCTGAGAGATTTAGTGAGCAAGGGTGACCACAAACAACTGTGTTTCATGAGCCAATACATATAATTTAATAGTATATATGTTAATTTTAACAAAGATAGGCTCGGATATTTTTATTTGCTAAAGGCATTATTTAAAAACTACAATAGATAGAAATTCCTATGACTTAGCATTTTAACTAAACCATATTTTTATTAAAGAGAGTAAAAATGTGCAATATTTATGATACAGGTTCCATCCACCTGTTAAATGGTTTTGTTCACCATATGCTAGTTTTTGTTACCAGGGTTATATTCACCTAATATCATCGCTAGGTTATATCCACCAAAGGCAAACCAAAATCAGGGTTACATCCACTCGATGAGTTTTTATCCCACCTAAAAAATTTTATAAATAGATACTAACCGAGTAAATTCCCATTCTCATCTTAACCGTGGACATGGTTGTTCAAATAGTTTACACTCTGAAGAGATTGTACACTTTACCCATAAGAGATAATCAACTTGTTATGTTTCACATATTTTCTTGGACATGTGAATTAAGAATATCACCACAAGACCTTTACAATACATCACCCAGCATAAGTTACACCCGCTAAGGTTTTATCTTTGTGAAGTTACGTCCACCACACGAAGACTCCCTCTTGCTCTACACAACGGTTTAAATCCAGCAATACAACTCATGTCCACGGTGGCATAAAACTAGTGACATGACCCGTGGGTCACTCAAATGGTGCAACCTGCATTGGTGAATGCAAATTATTTAGTCAGGTCGTACCCATTATAAAGTTTTAATTGTACTATTTTACATTAGGAGGTCATCACATGATTCAGTCCTTAGAGTTATCCGGACGGTATTATCATAAACTACAATTTATCGTACTACATCCACACCAACATTCATACCATCTACCTAGATATGTAAAGCAAGTTTTAGAATTTTGAGAAGTATAAAACTAAGTTATTTCAACATATCAACCATTTCCCTCTGATGGCTTCCCAAAACTAGTTTCATGATTGAAGTGATGATAGGACAATTTAATACTCTGGTACTTAAACAAGACTAAGCATGCCTCTTAAGTACAACTTATAGCTAGTAGGGTTACGATTAAGTTTCTAGGGTGATAAGGATTATGCGATTCAAGTGTCCAAAGGATTGGTGTAATAATAATACAATGTTGAGTAGGCATTTATCTATAACTTTAAATTGAGCATATATTTACATAACAAATAATAGCATGCAATTTGATAACTTAAACAATATAATTTGCATAGAAATATAGTTTCAATATGATCAAAGCATTGACTCACCTAGCTCACAAAGTAGGTTGGTCCTAAAAATCTTGACTTGGCTCAAATTGCGGCTCTTCCGTGTCTTCGTACTCTACTCGAACGATCACATCAAAAAGCAAATAAACGCTGAGTAAAACAAATTAATTCAAATGAACTCTAAATTGAGATATTCCACTGTCATTAGATAGATCTTGATTTAGATGAATTTAGAAACAAGTTTTACGAAATTTGGAGTTAATGAGTGAGAACAGACTCTCAAAGCTTAAATTAGGATTAAATTAAAAAATAAATAGAGAGAGTACTCTTTTAGGCAAGTGGGGCCCACCAAAATTAATTTTCTTTTTGAATTTTTCTTAATTGAAAAAGGTTACAGAGACTGACAGGTGGGGCCCTATGGTTCAATTTATATTTGAATTAAATTTTGAAAGGAAAAGGTTTGAGAGGCTAACAAGTGGGATCACTCACTGTTCAGAACAGTGAACTGAGGCTTACTTGTCAGTGGCTCTTTTCATTTAACTGGCTTTTAAAAGGATTAACTAATGCTAATTATGATCGTTAACTAAATTAATTACATGATTTAAACTTAAACTACGCTCTATAGTATCGTCTTCCTCCCGCTGAGGGGAGCACAGAGTCGGTAGCGAGGGTCACCAGTGAAGGCAAAAATGGAACACATACGCCGAACTGCACCTAGAGGCGCGGTGGCTAGCGAAGAACTAAGCAACAGCGAAGCTTAGGCAAGAAGCACTACGGCAAACAACAACAAACCAAGCAAAAATGAGCTAAGGGGCATGTCGAGACCAAGAGGGACTCACCAGAGGTGATGGGCAGGCTCGGGGAGGCACGAAGCGGGCTGGCGACATGGAGCCAAGGTGGCGCAAGGGAGGAGCACGACACCGGTGGCGAGGAGGCGACGACGGTTGAATCCAATGATGGGGTTCGACAAGGAGGTCACGAGGAGCTTCGAACAAGAGGAATTAGCAAGGGGTGCTTAGAGTTGGCGAATCAACTGGGTGTTGGAGTTGGGGAAGAAGGGCGCTCCGGCGAACTGTACGGCTAGAGAAACCAATCAAGCATGGTGAGAGAGGGAGAGAGGAGAAAGGCAAACTCGAAGGCATGCTCGGAGAGGGTCAATGCTCACCGTGGAGGTCTAACGGTGACGACAGCCGATAGGAGCTAGGCAGTGGAGATGGCGAGCTCGAAGGAAGCTTGGCACAGCTAAGGTGAGGGAGGAGGAAGCAACGACAAGGTGTGAGGGGGCTCGGGAGACCCGGAGTTGGGCTTAAATAGTTGAGGGGAGGGAAGTAGCCGTTAGGCACACAAGGTAGAATGGCGGGGCACTATTGGAGCACTGGGCAAGGCAGCGGAGCCTGGCACAGCGCAAGCATGCACAGAGGGAGGTGGAGCTAGTACATAGTACGGAGAGTAAGTGTGGCACGGATTTGGAGGCAGCGATGAGGAGGAAGAGAGCCAGGGGAGTCCGGACGAAGGCATTGTTGAAAGCATCTAGGCCCTTAAAAGTTGATTTTAGTGTGTTGTGGGACTAACATGTGTGCTAAGATGTTTTCAAGGTTTAGTCCTGGATTACGGATAACAATATAACAATGGCATGCAGAGACTATGAAGGATCGACATGGCTCAATACAAAGGTGAAATATAGCTTAAGGATTCTTTTTATAGTTTTGCCAGTCTAAGTGTTTGGAGAAAAGAATAGATTTATAGGTTAGACACCGTACTATAAAGGAGAATCATGGCTAGTATCTTGAGGGTTTAAATTTATGCCATCTTGATCAACTAAAAGTCATGCATGCATCTTGAACTGTTTTTTGAAAAACCGTTGTCAGAAAAATTAGTATAACTGTAGGTACCCGACTGTACTACCAGCTAGCGGTATGACCGTGCTTGAAATGCGGTAGTACCAATCCTTACATGGCGGTACGTAATTTCCAGAGGAAATATTTTTGGACACCATTTGAAACCCTGAAAATCAGTAGTACTGATTATGCCAAGTTGTACTACCAGCCCTTGTGATGGCGGTAGTATCGTACTAAAAGTTTAAAGGCTAGTTGAAGCGTATCAATTGCACACAAAAGAGCCATTGAACAATAGGAGCGGTAGTACAGGACGATACATGACGGTAGTACCACACCTACTGAAGTTTGTGGGATTTTGCCCCCAAATGGTTGAATTGATGGTTGAGGGCTGTAAATACCTCCTCACCAGCACCATGGCACCAACTCTTGACCTCATTGAATACATTAGAGCCATTGGTGCACTTTCTATTACTCATTTTGCTTCCATTTCGTCATTTGGAGTAGTTGAGAACATTGAAGTGCATTTGCATCATTTGTTGATCCTCTTGGTACTTAATACTTAATACTTCCTCAAGTAAGAGCTGTGATTTGTTACTCTTGGTGTTTGCCGGCACCTAGATGGTTTGGAAGAAGATTGCGTGGTGATATCTTTAAGAAAATTATGAAGAGGTCCGACGCCGGTTGTGAGTGGTGTGGTGTTCACCATCTTCGGAACAGAGTAAGAGCAACTCTAGTGGACTTAAGGTCATTAGACTTAATTCGTGGAGTTGGTGCAATACGCTTAGGCTTATCTCAACATGGACTAGTGAAGACCGGTAAGTATTCGATACCATGGGAAAAATATCATGTGTCTTCATTATAGTTATCTATTGTCTTTACTTTTCCACATTTACATTTCTAGCTATTAAATTGATTTATCTTGTATAGTTAGAGTTGTATTCAGTGGATACTTTGCGTGTGGTACCTTAGAAAACCTAGCCATTTAGCTCTTGACTTAGTGCTAGATTGTTTGAATTGGTCTTAGTTGTTATATTTGTTAAAATTAGAGCAATATGTTTTATAATCTTCTATTCACCCTCTCTAGTTGGTTATCATTGATCCTGCAACGGTCGTGGCGGGGATGTGGCAAGGATGCAACTCACGACGCAGAGTCAACGCGGGCGTGGCGGGAATAGGCGAGGACACATGCGGGCTGGGTGGCGCGGCAGAGTGCGTGCAACACGCTTGGAATGCGCATGATGCGGGCTTGGTGCGGCGCCAGAGCAAGGAGGGGAGAGAGAAAGAGAGATGGAGGGAAAAGAGGCCGGGCTGGGCCAAGGGTCAGAGGGGGAGGAGAAACGGGTTGGGCTAGGCCCAAGCAAGATTTTGGGCTTTGAAATTTGAAGAACGGTTTGCAATTTTGAGTTCGCCTTTGATTTGAAATTCAAATCCAAATTTTATTCAAGCACTTTGATTTGAGCTGCTCTTGCCAAGCGTTGACATTAAACTGTGCTAAGCTGCATGACAACATCACGATTCCATTTCAACATATTCTGGATGCAAGTAGAGTTAAATTACAGGCTACAAACTCGATCCAGATACAGACTGATCAATCTGCATGCATGCCTCGCTAAGCTAGCTAGTTCACAAGCACCAAATAAAGCAGAAGCACCGCAACAACTCCCGCCACTCTGATCAACCACGAGAGCAGCACCTGGACGGCCTCGACCCTCCGCTCCATCTCCGCCCACCTGCGCGGCGTCGACTCCTCCATCCCTTCGCAGCCGCGCCGCAGCGATTGTTCGAACCCTTGCATCCTTTGATCCACCGCTTTCCAGTGGCGCTGCAGCGATTCCTGCAACCCCTCCAGCCTTTGATCCACCGCTTTCCAGTGGCGCTGCAGCGTCTCTTCCACCCCCTCCATCTTCTGCTCCACGCCTCTCCAGTTGCAGCGCTGCCCCTGGTCCTCCTCGCCATGCGCGTGCTCTTCCTTGGGCACCCATGAATCGGCCCACCGCCAAAACCGGCACCCTTCTTTCTGCGCACAATCGGAGCAGTGGCAGAAAATTTTGTGCTCAGCTGATCTACACGTAAACCTACCATCGATTTGCGAAAACAGTGGATTCGGTTTGCACGCAGTGCGTACTTGATTCAGTACCGACCGAGCTTGATTAATCGGCACTGGATTCAAGAGAAGGATTAAGACGAGAAGAAGCTTCGATTCGGTACTGACCGAGTAGTAGGGGCACTTGAAGAAGTCTCTGGATGGATTGGCAGCGGTGTGCGAGGTGAAAACATTGGCCTCGACGTTGCAGTTCGGGCAGATTGGCCTCCAGCTTGCACCACCGGCAGCGTTCCCGTTCTTGCTACCTGACAAAGACATGTTGCAAGATGAACAAAAAAAAAAGATGTTTTTTTTTTGGCTAGATTGGTTGAGCACCTTTCGTTCCACTTATATAGTAGCATGTGAGGGCAATCTTTTGGCACAATCTTCGCCTCCAAGGCTTTCTCCCTTTCGCTTTGTCCACCAAACCGAAGGGTTGCATTATCTAGCGGCAGAAACCGAAATTGCCAGGTAGGGGGCAAAATGGTCTTTTAAAATGGCAAAAACAAACATGTGCCTACCGAAAGACTGGCAAATACGAAATGGACATAATTTTTCAGTGCATGCTGGATGAAAAACTGATTATATTGGCTTCTAAAAGTTACTTTTTACGGTAAATATCTTAATTTTCTATAGTATGTAACTTTCAAATAAAATATTTTTTTAAGATAAAATCTACTAGTCGATTGTAATATACACTATAGCAAATATATTTATATCGATCAAAATCGTATGTGAATGTCTCTCTATAAACTTCTTTACAAACTGTTACTATTTATACACTAAAACCAAATCCAAAACCTATATATATATATATATATATATATATATATATATATATATATATATATATATATATATATATATATATATATATATATATATATATATATATATAAAACTGAAGAGTGGCAGCTTAATAGAACATATTATTTTAACAGGAAACAATTTAATTCATGTGAAAATCGGAAAATATTCATGCATTTCAACGAGGATGGCACTCAAGTCGAAGAATCTTCACTTGTTCCCTGAAGATGAGGATATCTTGCACGCTGCAATGTGATTATGTGAAGTTGTTAGAGTAGTGGGTCTAAATTGTAAACACGTAAAGCTATCACGGAAGTAGCTAGTGGGACACTGAGGAGGACTTCGTTTGGTCGGTATGATCTGCTTTTCCTCTTCTTTTTTATCCTGATTGCAAAAGAAAACATAGGTCGTCCTTACATTCCAAAGCTATTCTGAAGGTCGTGGAACCTCATCTTCCTTGCTCCTTTCCAAGGTTATAATAAAGATACACACGTGTCACTGACAACCTATCAAAATCAAGCTTTTGTGGATATTTTCCAAGGCAATTGCTTAATATTTAAGGTCTAGTTCTTAGGAAGCTTTCCATATTCATGGCAAATCTATTAATATCATTTCTACGTGATAAATTAATTCAGATATTATTGTTTATATTAGTGGACAAAGTTGTAAACTTCAACTACACACATTCTATAATAACATCTATGTTGGACCCAGAGAGAGTACACAGATGAGCCTAGCTAGCGTACAAAGATGTGCTTATTGGTAAGATGGTTTTCAATTATCCCCATTTCAGGATAACTAGTCCAATTGCTCTTGCAATTGTACGATTAGATACTAAAATATATACTTTATGTCTGTAAATAGAGTTGTATTTCATATATAACTACAATGTTTATGATTGAAAATTTAGTTGTATTTCTTATACAATTGTAGCAATTCTCGTATGTAATTATGATTAAGCTACATCGTTATAATCTAAACCTACGAAATAAGTGGTATAGTTTTTTCTTTTTCCCCTCAAACTATAGATTTTTTTCCTCAAACTAATGTTGGAATTTCTAGACTCTTAGAGTGAATGTGGAATCTACTTTTGACCTTGTTTTTAATAAGACAAAATACTTTTTTTAATTTTATTTCAAATTCTTATATCTCTATGCTAGATATCTAAGCCTCTAAATTTAGGGTCCAGCAAAATAAGGACCAAATGTTTTTCTCTTTTTTTCTTAAGAATTTCTAGCATGTTTGTTTTTTTCTTGGCAGCCTTAAATCACCTTTCATCACATTTTATTAATATTAGATTTCATTGGCCAGAAACCCATGCGGCATGATCCTGTCAGCACCCTCAAGTCCTATTTGGAACGTGGGAGTTGTGTAGTAATTAGCACGAATTATATTGTTTTATGTCAAATTCCCGTGAAATATCTATAAAATTTATGCATTCCAAACGTACCGTCAATGTTGCACGCGGATGGTGCAATGAGCCGAGGCATGAAACAACTCAAATTTGGACGTCTGCCTGTGGTTTGGGCCTTATGTAAGTCCAATTGCTTAATACAAACTTATAGAACATGTACCTATTTTTTATTTGAGAGTATGGAACACACAGTTGTTAACTATATGAATCGAACTATTTTAATTCAAAAAGAATCATACCTACCATGTAGAATCACTAAAGCTCCGTTCATAGATCTCTTTTTCTATTCAAACTCTTATATTTTTAAAAATAAATCTGCACTGTTATAATATGCTCTTACCAATAGGTATGAATCTTTTTTTAATTCGATTAACGTGGTAAATTGTAGTTCTTAAGAGCTAGTGTGCTGGTTTTTTTTTCCATCGTGGATTTGAAAGTGGAGAAACAGATGGCCAGACGAATATATTGTACTTATGTAATACATCTAGGATTATTTGGAGAGTCCCTGTTTTGGATGGAAGTAGTTTAAAGGAATAGGCAAGCGTAGCCTTAGTGTGAACATGTAGCTGTTGATTATGTTAGCGCAAATTAAAATTTTCTACCGTATAAACCAAAAAGTCATACGAGTAAGAGATCATAAATTATTACCACTAGATATGCAGTGCAGCGAAAATAGAGTTGAAGCAGCCAATTCAACGAAGAGCGCGTTGATGTAGTGGAAGTAATAGATAGTCCTTCATCCAACCATCTCTTCCTAATGATCGTCCCCCTATGGATTCATGATCAGCGCATCCTATGATAGCTTGATTCTTCACTTGAACATATAGTGGATTACTCAGCTGTGATTGACTCCTCAACCACATTTGCTTTTTAATCCAACCACATTGGGAAGCCCAAATATATATCTCCTATTATATAGGAGGGGCAAATTCCATTTTAGTCGCTTATATTCATTTGCTTGTTTCATAGCTTGTAATACATTTACATAAAAATTCTGTTAATTACATCTCTTTGCGAAAACCCGATTAAGAATTCCAACATAAATATTACAACGAATTACAACATATGACTATTACAAAATATAAAAGAAAAGGGTCTTCAATCTTGGCGTCACGATGGATACTTGCTCGATGATATTTTAGTTGTATTTATATTATTTTGCTAGCATGGCATAGTATTTATTTTTTAGCGAACCTAGATTCATTGCATTGCTAACATGGCATATTATTTATTTTTTTGGCGAAAGTATGCATGTAGCGTGATCGGAGTTTAATTATTTCAGTTTTTAGATATCTACCGATGTCCACACGTCCAGGGAGGAACACCATGTGTTGGCGTGCTAGCACCAACGCACATGGCAGGGATTATGAGAGGTGGCGGTTAAGGTTTCGATGGGTGTGTTTTGGGATACCTCCCTCAACCCCTGCACCTCTCCTTATATTAAGCCTTAGTGTGGTCATGCACTTTCTTAATCCAACTACATTGAGAGGCCAGAGATATCTCTCTTATTACATAGGAGGGACAAATTTCATATTGATCGTTCATATTCCTCCGCGTGTTTCATAATAAACTCGAAATCTACCTTTATGACCACCTAGTCATTGAGTAGTGTTTGGTAACCCGTAAGTAAACTATACATATAGAAGAAACAATGACGATCTTAGTTTAAAAATCCTACATACACTATGTATGAGATCAACTGATGACATTTAAGAATATAACAATTCTCACAGTATCTCATGTTGATTAATCTAACATCATGTTCTCTAACATATGTCCACATTATTGATTTGATATATCTATGATATGTGAAACATGATCAACAATCAATTCATGTATTGATTTGTAAATTATAATTACCTCTCATAATGATATAAGATCAGGGATAATTTAGAATAACATCAAAACATAAATAAAGAGTTTCACGAACAAATCACATACTTGTTGATCAATATGAACGACATTTATTCAAGGGACAAAATGGCATATTGTTCAAAAAATCATAAACATATAAGTGATACAATCATCTTCATGATTGCCTCTAGAGCATATTATTAACAATATCTCAGTTGCATTAGAGTTAATCATGCAAGTATATAATACACATAGCTCTTGTGTGCGTCTCATGCTTTGGCTGTGGAAGACGTTTGGTCAATAGATCAGTAATATTTAAATTCATATGCACTTTGCATATCTTAACATCACCTCTATCTACAATCTCGCGAATGAGGTGAAAACATCAAAGTATGTGTTTGGGCGTTTGATGTGATCTAGGATCCTTAGCTTGCACAATGGCTCCACTACTATCGCAATAGAGATTCTTTGGACTAGAAACTCTAGAAACCACACTCAGATTAGAGATGAATTTCTTTATCCAAACAACCTCCTTTGCAGCTTTGAAAGTTGCAATATACTCAATCTCCATTGTAGAATCGACAATCATCTCTTGCTTGGAATTTTTTCAGCTCACTACTCCTTCATTAAGACAAAATACAAACCTAGACTGCGATCGAAAATTATCTTTATCAGTTTAAAAACTAGCATCAGTGTAACCATTTATGACTAGCTCTTCCTCACCTCCATAAATAAGGAACGCATCCATAGTCCTTCTCAAGTATTTAGGATGTTCTTTACAGCTATCCAGTGACCTTCACCTGGATCTAACTGATATCTGCTAGTAACACTTAGAACATATTACACATCTGGGCATGTACAATGTATAACATACATGATAGACCCAATGGCAGAAGCATATGGAATCTTACTCATCCGGTCTCGTTCATCTAGTGTTGAAGGACTATGAGTCTTACCAAGACTAATACTATATGACATAGGTAAAAAAAACCCTTCTTGGAATCGTAGACGCTGAACCACTTCAACACTTTGTCAATGTACGTATCTTGGTTTAATCCAATTAACCTTTTTGTTCTATATCTATATATTTTTATGCCCAAAATAAATGCTGCCTTTCCTGAGTCTTTTATAGAGAAACTACTTCTTAACGAAGACTTAACAGATTCAAGCATAAGAATATCATTTTTGATCAATAATATATCATCGACATATAGGACCAGAAAAAATAAGTGCGCTCGTACTAACCTTTTTGTAAACACAATTCTCTTCTTCGTTCTTGATGAGTCAAACCCTTTGACTACCTCATCAAAACAAATGTTCCAACTCCGAGAAGTTTACTTCAGTCCATAGATAGATCTCTGAAACTTGCATATCTTTCAAGCATTTTGAAGATCGATACAATCCTCAGGTTGTGTCATGTACACATCCTCACTTATATTTTCATTTAGGAAAGCTGTTTTGATATCTATCTGCCATATCTCATAATCGAAACATGCAACAATAGTAAGAATGATCCAGATAGACTTAAACATAGTGACGAGCGAGAACGTTTTATCATAGTCAACACCTTGAATTTGTTTGAAACCCTTCGCTACCAATTGTGCCTTATGGATATGAACATTTTCATTTATATCTATCTTTTTCTTAAAAACCCACTTACACTCAATGGTTTTTACCCCCATTGGGTGGATCAACTAAATTTCAAACTTGATTATTATGCATTGATTGAATTTCGGATCTCACGGCTCCAAGCCATTTCTCATAGTCCAGACCCATCATTGCTTCCTCATGAATCTTAGACTCATCATTCTATAATAATAAAATATAATATCAATAACTTATCGGCAATTAACATAGCCTTTCAGACCTATGTGGGGTTGGTGCCTCTTCCATATTTTGTACAACATCTTGTATACCCTATAGAGGTTCAATAGGAATGGAAATATTTTCTGATGTCTCTCAAATTTATTTGAGTCTCATCATGCTCCCACTAACTCTTTTTGAGAGAAATTCTTTCTTTAAAAAAGACAACATTTCGGACAATAAACACTTTGTTCTCATCCCTTTTATAAAAGTAATATCCTTTAGTTTCTTTAGGATACCCCACGGAGAAGTATTTATCAAATTTAGATATGAGTTTGTAAGAAGTCAAACGTTTTACATATATTTCACATCCCTATATTTTGAGAAAAGACAACCCAGAATACTTCCTAGTCTATATCTCATATGGTGTCTTCTCTACGGCTTTTGATGGAACCATATTTAATGTGAACGCAACTATTTCTAGAGCATACCCCCAAAAAGACAATAGCAGATCAAATTGGCTCATCATAAACCAAATCATGTCTAACAAGGTCCAATTCTATCGTTCAGACACCCCATTCTATTGAGTTGTTCCTAGCGGACTTAGTTGTTGAACAATTCCACATTGCTTTAGATGTTTATCAAACTCATGGCTCAAATAGTCACCTCCACGATCTGATCGTAGGGTTTTAATTGTCTTACCAAGTTGATTTTGTACTTCATTCTGAAATTTTTTGAACTTTTTCAATGATTCAGACTTATGCCTCATTAAGTATATGTATTCATATCTACTAAAGTCATCAGTAAAAGTTATCAAGTACTGAAAACCACCTTTGGCCATTGAGCTCATTGGTCCATATACATCCGAATGTACTAAGACTAATAAGTTATTTGCCCTCTCACTTAGACCAGTGAAAAGTGTCTTAGTCATTTTGCTAAGTAAACAAGACTTACATATTTTAAATGATTCAAATACAAATAAGTTTAGAAGACCATCTTTATGGAGCTTCACTATGCACTTCTCATTTATGTGACCCAAACGACAATACCAAATATAAGTGGGATTTAAATTATTAGGCCGAAGCCTCTTAGTATTAATGTTATAGACAGACACATCCTTAAGATTTAAAATATATAATCCACTTATCAGTGGAACATGATCATAAAACATATCATTCAAATAAATTAAACAACAATTATTCTTTACTTTGAACTCATAACCTTCTGCTCCCAAACATGAAGCAGAAATAATGTTTTTGCTTAAAGCAGGAACATAATAATAATTATTTAATTTCAAAACTAATATTGATGGTAAAGATAATGGTAAAGTGCCAATAGCCAACGCAACAACTTTTGCTCCATTGCCCATGCAAAGATCAACCTCACATCTTGCTAAACTTCTACTCCTTATCAGCCCCTGCATCAAATTGTAAATATGAGCAACCGCTTCGGTATCAAATACCCAAGAACTAACATAAGAAGTATTAAGATTTATTTCTATAATATTTATACCTGAACAAGAAGTCTTACTTGCCTTCTTTTTTCCCAGTTCTGCCAAGTACTTCTTGTAGTTCCTCTTCCAATGTGTAATCCCTTGGCAATGGTAGCAAATGGCATCAGGTACAGTACCAATCTTAAGCTTCTGAAGCTTAGATTTGATACTCGAGATCTCATCTTGAGTTTTGCCCCTGCCCTTTTTTTTACTTAAAGCCTTATTATTCTTCTTTTTGAAGTTGGTAGTCTTTTGAACCATCGTCACATGATTAGAGCTTTTCTTAATGCTCTCCTTTACTGATTTGAGCATTCCATGCAACTCAGTCATTGACTTCTCCATTCAATTCATATAAAAGTTAAAAATGACTAACTCAAAGCTAACGTATGCTAAAGAGTAAAAGCTGAGCATTAGAGACCAGCAGGTTTGCTACAGCCATTGAGGATTCCCGAGTGGAAGTGGGGGAAAAGTTGGCATGTACTTTATTACAAGGTTACCAAAGACCAAGGATGGTTTTGATTTGATTTGCGTAATTGTGGATGGTTTGACAAAGGTTACTCACATCATTCTAGTTAAGACAACCTATGCAGGTGACAAGTTGGCAAAACTATGCATGTCGAGAATTATGAGTCTCTATAAAGTGCCTAAGAAAATAGTATCAGATCGTAGATTGTAGTTTTCTTCATAATTTTGGGGGAGTTTCTATAAAGCTATGGGTACCCATTTGAATTTCAGTATAACATATCACCCCAGACCGATGGTCAGATTGAGCGAGTGAATCAGATTCTTGAGGACATGTTAAGAGCTTGTGTGCTAGATCACAGAGCCAAGTGGGACAGATGTTTTCCATTCGTATAGTTCTCGTACAATAACAGTTAGTAGGCTAATTTGCAATTGTCACCGTTTGAAGTTTTATATGGCAGAAAATGCAAAACCCCTCTAAATTGGAAAGAGAGATAGGGGAAGGTCAAGTCTTTGGATCAGATTGCTTCAAAGAGGCTGAGAAAAAGATTTAATTAATCCAGAATAGATTAAATACTGTTCAGACTAGACAAAAAAATTGTCAAGAGGATTTATATGAAAGGAAAGCTTACACCAAGATATGTAGAGTTGTTCAAGATATTAAAGTGTAGAGGAGAAATTGCTAATCAGTTGGAGCTATCTGCGTCCTTCAGTAGGATAATGATGTCTTCCACGTGTCCTAGTTGAAGAAGTGTTTGCGTGTACCAAAAGAGGCGGTGTGAGTGAAAGTCGTTGATCTCCAGTAGCATCTGTCTTACAAGGAGCACCCTGTTAGAATCTTGAAAGTGTCAGAGCGCGTGACCAAGAGCAAGGTTGTTCATTTTTGCAAAGTTTAGTGGAGCAACCATTCCGAGGAGGAAGCCACCTGAGAGCGCGAAGAGGATCGCAGAGCAGAGTTTCCAAACCTATTCTCTTAGCGAGCTAGAATCTCAGGGTCGAGATTCCGTTTAATGGGGACGTTTGTAACATCCTGATTTTCGGAGTTCCTTTGAAGATTTTAAACTAAAATTCACCATTTGTATTATTCTAGATTTAATACAAGCTTAAATTGAATTTTTATTAATTAAAAAGATTAATATGACTAAAGTAAACAGAAAAAAGAAAATAGTTTCTATTTTTCATTAATTAAGAAGATTTCATTAATTCACCAGTTGGGTTTCTTGTGCCGCAAAGAATTTTTCAGTATTTTCTAAGATTTTTCTGGATTTATTTGCTATTTGCTAGTGCTCAGTTTAATTTCTTCCAGTTTCTGAAATTGGGAAGTGCCCAAAAATCTCCTATGCTATTCAGACTAGTTCAGTCGTTCTTCCGTGCAGTTCAGACCATCCGATCGATCGGCTTGTTTACTTTCTGATTTTCTTAGCACCACGCGTCACCCTTCTGAGGGCCTCCGCACTGTTCATCTGCATTTTTTGCTACAACGGTCCAATCCTTGCCATGGCCAAGTTTCATCCATCGATACCGTCGGCTACTGTTCATCTTCGTCTCCCAAATGGACTCCGTCGCCACATCAGTTCCCATGTTCGAGCCGAACTCTCTATCGTCTCATGAGCTGAACTCCTCGGCGTCCGTGCATATATAGCTACTCCACCCCTCGTGTTCTGCACCCACCGTCGTTCGCCCTTGCTTGTGCACCGTTGTCCTCACTGGAATTTGCTGCTGCTGTTCACTAAGCTCACCGTAGCCTGCTTGCCGGAGCCGCTGTCTGCTTCGTTCTTCTTCGCCGAGCACCATCATCATCCCTCGCCACCTTCTTCTTTCGATCTGTTCGGCCTCTCCGTCATCCAGACTAGCTGTCGTCGCTTCGCCTTCAGTAGCCAACCATAGAGTGCCACATGTCTTCACCATTCGGACCGTCCGAACGCCCTCAGCCCTTCGGATCATTCGTTCGAATTTAAACCGTCCGATCAAAGCCACCCTTTGGCCGGTCCGAACTTCTTCGGCCAGTCCGATTATCCTTGGTCGTCCGACCGTCGTTGGACCATTCAATCATCGTTGTTCGGATAGTCCGGTCATCGTCACTCCTCAGCCATCCGATCGTCGTTCTGTTCAGACCGTCCAAACATCCTTACTTCCCCGGACTGTTCAATCGTCTTCGGATTGTTCAATCGTCATCACCGTAGCCGAGTCAGCTGCCATCTCAGTAGCCATGCAATTGATAATCCTATGTGGTTGCCACATGTCATGCCATGTGGATGCCACGTCAGCCAATCGAGCCATTCCGGTGCCACGTCACTATCATGTCAGCCCTAGCCGTCACGTCAGCAAGCCCAACCGTCATGCACTGTTCCATGCAGCGAGACCACCGTAGACTAGTTTTTCTGTGATCCAAGTCCACATCACAGTAATCTTTTCTAATTTTCACCATTTTTCTTTAGATTTAATTTTTCAAGAGCCCGTCCTCCTCTGTCCTAGCTCTAATTGACCCTGTCTTTTTTCTAAATTCATTTAAAATAGAGCTCTATCTTTTTTGTTCTGGTTTTGAAGTTTATTTAAATTTATTTTTGCACTTCGTTGTGTTTTCTCTCTCATTAGATCACATCTTCGAGGGAGCTGAAGCAAGATTTGAAGGTCAACAGCAATTAACTGAGCAAAGCCAAGGCAAGTCGTGTTCTTTGATCATGTTAAACCTAGATTTTAAATCTATTATTCATTTATTTTATTTTAAATTATTATGTGTTGCTATTTTATTACAAACACTTGTATATGGAAGTTATTGCCCAATTTACCTTAATCCCCTATTTGATAATTTGAATGCTATGATTATATTATCACCATATGATGAAAAATTATTTAGTTATACAATACTAGTTATTAGATGAATTGTACGTTTATTATACTTAGCCATACTTATAGTTACGTTGGGCTCATCATCACATGTGATTAAATAATTAATTTGACTTAATGAGATATTAAACCATTGTTGGTGCCACAATTAAAAAAATTTGTGTGCCATGGCATTGGTGTATCATTGGTATTGGTTATACAAAATTAATTTTCATTTGGACAAGTGATCATACAGTAAAGGGAGAAATGTCGGTAATGTTAAGGGCTTAACTTTGTGTGCCATTGATCTTAGTCTTACCGTGCAAACCACATGTCTAGTATAGAATAGACCTGACTGATTAGTTTGTGATATTTCAATTTCAATTTTACCGTTGAGTTGAACATGGTTGCTGATTTTCATGAGACGTAAGAGGGGGAAATTATCGACTAGGTTGGAGCCTACTCGACAGCGAAACCTTAGTGGGTGAAATTGAATTGTGGTTGAGTATTATAAAGGACTTGAAGTGATTTCTTTAGCATAGGGATGAACACATCGTGTGGGTAACGTTGTGCAACCTCTGCAGAGTGTAAAACTATTTGAATAGCCGTATCTCTGGTTATGGACAATACTCGGTAATTTCACATGAATGGTAGATGTTTCATAAAACTTACTTGGGATAAATTAGAAAGTGGATAGTTAGTTCACTGGTGGTTTAATACGTGAATGATTAATTCATTGGTGGTTCATTACATGAATGGTTAGTTCACGTGTGGTTCTTTGGGTGGATGGTTAGTTCACTTGTGGTTCATTCATTTCCATTGATTAGTTACTTGTTATCATTTTCTTTAAATTTTGCTTTCAGTATATTTATTGTATTTATTTTAAATTATTACTTTCTGCAAAAAAACCTTTCAACCATAAATTGGTAAGTTTGCATATCATATTGCATCTTTGTTGTAAATCATCTGGAACTATTTTAGACTTGATAAAAATATTTTCAACCCAATTTGATATTTAGATTTTGTAAAAACACCATTTTAACTTTAAAAGAAGAGTTTTAAATCTTTATAAATTTCTGAAAATTATTATAATTACAGATTTGATTTGAGTTAGAAAAATGAAATGCATTTATTTTGACCTTTATAAAATGAAATAAATTTATTTTGACTTTTATAAAATGGAAATTTTAACTTCTCTCATTTCAGGGCTTGGAATAAAATCCAAAAAAATTCAATAAATTCCAGAAAAACACTTTAAAAGAGAAATAAAATTTTTAGGATGTTAGACAAACGACCGTACGAATTGACGTCGCGCAACCGAACGAACAACATGACAAGAGATACACATATGAACACGACTATCAACTGATGGCCTAACTAGCTACCAACCGTGAGATAGAACTAGAAAGTTGAGAAGCACGGAGAGAGTCATGGGAGAAAGGGGGAAGATATCAACAACCAATTAGACTACGATGGTAGGCCAACATAAACCAAGAACTACAGCAAATGCATGCATGACTTAACTACCGACCGACCACAAAATAGAAGAAAAGAGGGGGTCTAGAAGCACTAGGGGGGTCTAGAAGCAAGGAGAGAAGTCAAGATAGCAAGGGTAGGGGGATGGTCCCCGGTTAGCTAATTTGTGCAACTCAAATATACACAGATACTAACACTAACAACTACGGAAGCACAGGACAAACAATAAACACAGACTACTGCACTAGACATCAACAATTGAACATAGACAGATACTAATAGCTAGCACACATACCAAAAACACTCATTGAACACCACTAACGCTAACTGCTAACAATCTAAACTGATCACAAAATACTAACAAACAACTATACTACTAAAAGGAAATCGATCACATTAACACAAAGATAACAATGATATTAAAACATACTACTACTAACAGAAATTACCAACACAATGCGCAATTACAAATATGTTCTCACCACTATAAGCACAAATTCTAGAATTAAACTACTAGCAACATGTGAGAGCAATACTGGAACAAAATAACAGAGCACTACACATCCACCAATCGCAATTTCACATCCCACTACTGAACACCAGAGCTACACTTAGGGGGTGATCGGAATAGCGATGGCTTTTGGCTTTTAGCTGAAAAAATACTGTAGCTGGCTGAAAAAACACTGTAGCTGAGTTAGTGGATAATGTAGTGAATAGTGAAAAAAAAGCTGAAGCTAGAAGTTGAAGCCGAAAAAAGCCGAAACGATCAGGACCTAAGGAAATCCATTGATCACATTCATATAGCACAATGCATACCAAATCATAGTTTTACAAGATTAATTCAAGTAGCACGCAAGAAAATAGAGATGAACGGAGGGAGAGAGATAAAGAGGAAGTGGGAAATGAATCAACTGTAGGATGCAGAAGTAGCTGTGGATAGGATAGGTTGCCGATTGAGGAAGAAGGGTGGATGGTGGTGTCGATCTTGGTGCAAGAGAGGAGGGAGATGTAGTGGTAGCAGAGGGGAGGTGCTATCGGTGTTGTGGTAGTCAGTGAAGACAGGTGGCGCGTCGGAGGGAGAGAAAGGTGGCGGCGCTTTGGGGGTGGCGACGCTTTGGGGATGGCTACGCGGTAGCTCGGTGGTGTATAGTGTAGGGCGGAAGAGCTGGGCGGAGAGTAGCAGCACAAACGGACCAAGAGAAAGAGCTTGCGGTGGAGGAGGAGGAGCTGGGTGGCCGCCGGTGAGCTGTAGGGAGGAGGTGATTTGTAGAGGAAGGAGGAAGGCAATGCAGGCGGTGGAGCGGTGGCGTGGGGGATTTTGGGGGCGGCCGGAGGACAGAAGATGCGGGTGGCCGAAGCAATGGGGCACGGCGACGCAGTGAAGGGTGGTGGAGATTTGGACCTGGCAGCACACAGATGGATGGAGAGGGGTGGCTGAGAGGGGAGGCGCTCGGTGGGAAGGTCATGGTGAAGCGGTGTTGGCGCGCTGGTGAACTTGCCCGGCCTCGTCGGCTGCTGGAGGTAAAGTTTGGGGGGGAGGAGAGGAAGCAAATTAGGTGAAGGAAGAAGAAATGCCAGGCCCCAGGAATTGCCATGGCCGGTGGCTAGGTTTTGAGGCCATTGGGAATTTCTGGCATTTTGCATATTAGCCCTCAAAGAATTTAGTGTTTTATAATCAGATCCTTCCCTCTTGTGATTTCTTCTATTCTAACCCCTCCAGAAGTCCGATTTCTCATGGTTTGGTCCTATGCGTCCACGGTGACACGTACATCTGTACGAAATAGTCCCGAAATACCAAATTTGAAGATTATGCACCTCGATCGTGCTGCCCTAGGAAAATTACAAAAAAAAAAAAAGTAAAATAGTCCTATTTGGGGAGTAAATTTTAGAAAAATGTGTAAATAATGATAGATGGTCTCAAAATGCAAAAAAAAAGAGGGTAAAATGATAGGTAAATATATATAAAAATGTCGCATGTCACTGCGCATATATTTAGCGATGTGGAGTGTTGGGTGAGAGTGATGTCTGGCCCAACCAATGACTGTCTTATAATTGCAAGGATACCTAGAGAGGGTAGTAAACCACTGTAGAGGTATAATATATGAGATAGAGTTGAAAGTTTTGTGTTTTGATTTGGGCATCGCATCTAAGAAAATGTGAAGATCTACTTGCTACAAAAATTAGAGTGGCCATGGGTAAAGTGATACAAGCTTACACAATGCTATATAAATCATGAATTCATGTCTGTCTTCTGGATAGAAGGCTACAGAAACTAGTGGAGGTTTTTATCCATTTATACGACTGTTCAGTAGATTTCTAAATTAATAATATAAAATTCTTTCTGAACATAAAAACCTTTATTTTCTAAATGAGATTGAGAATGAGTGTGAACATGGAGATGAAAATGAGAAATGGGGATGAAAATGGATATTCTAGGAAATGTTAGATTATGGGCATACAATGCGTTGTTGTTAAATAAGCGTGCTGAGTAATCTGTACTCACCATTGATATTATTTTCCTTTGTTTAGAGTATAGCTATCCCGAAATATCGCTTAGTGAGAATAAGGCCAACTAGAAGAGGTTCTATTTTGATAGGGAGAGAGATGGTGTTGAGCACAATCGGTATAAGGGGGTCCCTTATACGAGGCCTGGAGTGAATAGGGAGTTACTATCGGCATGGGCACAACCTCCAGGGTATCAGTAAAATTAACATCTTGCCTTTTATTTAGTACTCTTGTATAATTAGAATCTGAATTAGAACTGTTTAAATTCAGTTTTGTATTATTCTAGCCCTCATGGCTTTGTATTAAACTTTATAGTACTGCATGGTTTTACTCATGTAATATTATGTTATGTCTCTAATTATTATTCTGGTACAACACTCTAATGGGTTTATTATTCGTTGAAGCGGTGTTTTACTAGGCAAATGAATAATAATCTATTGAATAATGTTATTACCTCTCGGTAAAAACATGGGTCGTCACAATTGGGTAATTCCTCATGGTCATCACAACAGTTAGCAGGCTAGTTTGCAAATATCACTGTTTGATGCTTTATATGGACATCACCCACCCATAGTCAACGTTTTGGACTTGAAACAAAACGAGAATTGACCAACAACTTGATTTCTCCGCAGGATTGCCTTCCATGTTCCATGCATGCGCTGATCTCTTGCTTTGACAACTCAAACCAAAAAAAATCTTTTTGAAATTTGCAAGGCCTCACATGTCACAAATTAATGGGACACAACATTTGCATAATTTTCTACTTAGTGTTACAAGCAGTTGATGTATTACAAGAGCACTCCACATGGAGTTAATCTTTCACTAACGAAATTTAATCCCCTATGAAGAAATGCAAAATTTTAGCCTTGGTTGTTCTTCTTCCAGTTCTAGTGCACTTGAACCATTGCCTTCTTTCCCTTCCTCATTCAGAACCCTTGTGTCCTTGAACACTTGCAAACGTGCTTACCGTACCATCACCATGTAGAAAAGTATGAGTCGCCAATTTAGGCCTACCTAACCCTTCCAAGATAGAAGCGCCGGGTGCCAAGGGCAATTATTCCCACATAGCCGTTTGTTTCTTCCCCACAAATGACAAGTTTGAGAAAGTGCTAAATTAACTGGATTGTGGAATTCTTCCAATCAACTTGTTGTAAGAGAGATTTAGGTAGGAGGGAAAATTAAGTAAAGTTATTCCTGATGGGATCTTCCCTAACATATAGTTGATTTGAAGAGAGGTCCAAATGATTGTAGCTGCTCAAGGTATGCAATCTTAGCAGGGATTATACCAGTGATTGCATCCAACTGGGACCATTTTACCTCATCCAGGCTTTCGGCCCACTACTTTTCAAGAGACCCAAAACCTTTCTATAATATGGGTTTTTCACTTTCATCACATACCGTAGCCTCCGGACCGCACCTCCATAGCTCCACACGCATCATCCATCTTTGATCTCCACGTACCACAACTCGAGTACGACTGTCTCCTCCAGCATTCTTGACTCTCCGGACCATGACTTCGTAACAAGCCATCCCTCGGTCCTCGTCATAGACAACAATCACCTCCGAATTATCCTGCATATGCAAAGACCAAAATAACATTTTTTTTCCCGGCACAAGTTCTTTTCAACTTGACCGACATGAGTCAACACATGCCACACGTCTCAAATAACATCAATAAGCAACATTGTCAATGATTTATCACCACAAATATTATAAACTTAGCCACATAGTCCAACAATCTCTCTCTTGATGAATACATTAACAACACCTTAATAAAATGACTTCAGACGTATCTAAGTGAAGAACCAAAGCCGAAAAAGCATTTTAAGCCACAAATCTCTCCCAAATATCTCACAAAGCATACCAAAAAGCATTTAGTATTTTAAGCCAAAATTCTCTCCCCTTTTGGCAATGTAAGCATCAAAGCATAAAAGGAAGAACTAGCAAAGAGAGAGCTCACAACCAAGTATTAATGATCCTTTTTTTTAGAAAACACACCACAAAAACTTAAAAGATTATTTAAACCAATTGAATTGATATGTATAATGTCATACTCTTATAAAGTTTGTCCGATCATAAGCATGTATATATAACAAAGAAGGCCAAAAGAAGCTTATAATGTGTTTAAGCAAATTAAGTACATGGCAACCCTTTACAAAAATGATCAGTTAAGCTAAAGATCTCACTAAACAAGATAATATCTAAAAATATAGATTTAAATCTAGATACTAGAATCAAGAACTAAGTGAGTCACAAGTACCAAACTAAAGCACAAAGTTTAACATAGATTACATAACTAAACACAAATCACTTTATTATTGACACTTTATTATGGTTTATCTCAATAAAGCACGTCCTAGACTGAGAGCCATCTACAACAGCCTCCTGAGTTTTAGCCTAAATTAATTTTAGCACAGTTATAATGACCTTTTTGAGTCAACTTGAATCATATTTCGTTAATTGTAGCATCTCAAGCCTTACTTTTTGATCATGCCAAGCTAAACAGCTTAAGGTTTCATGATCTCGGTCATACAACCCCCCAAAGTTCATGTCCAGTGCAATGGCAAATCATCTCATGGAAAAGAATTATTGATATGAATACATAATTATCAATTTCACCATAATTTGCTATATGTATTTCTAGAAAAGCTAAAAATGATTCAAGAAAGAACTAGAATGGCTCAAACTTAGAATTGACCTCGAATTAAGATTTAACTAGGTATTTAAACATGACATATTTCAAAAAGTAACCACTTTAAGCAAAACTTAGTCAAAGAATTCAGCCTTGCAATGTTGTTTTGTTCAAGTTCACAAATTTTAATAAATGTCTAATTATGACCTTGCTAAGCTACACATGTAAAATCATGATCAAGAAATCTCAAAATACACATCATGATTTGTGTCATGATTATTGGCTTAAATAATAATTCAAGTTCTCAAAAACAAAAACAAGTCTTTACAAAGAAATACAAAAAAGAACTCCCCTTAGAATAATCCCACTGGATGACATACTCCCAACTCACTTCACAAATGAACAAACTGAGAAGTATCAAGTGGCTTAGTGAGAATATCAACGATCTGAAAATCATTAACGCGTATTGTACCTTTAGCCATCATAGAACCTGTGGAAGCATCACCAAAAGTGATTAACTCATCACTGGATGCCTTAGTGAGGGAGGAGAACCATCATGAATCATCAATCATGTGCTTGGAACAACCTGAATCCACTAGCTACATGTTCCCCTTTATCATCAGTTGTACCTACATCATAGGAAACATCGTTCTCGCAGTACTTGGGTTAGTAAAATAAGATCTAGGAATCTAGTACTGAAATACACGACATGGAGGAACAATAACAAAATAAAAACCAAAATCACATGCATATAGATGATCAGAATGCTAAAAAGAACGTGAATTATTTAAATTACATCTCAATCTAGCACATGAAACAGATTTAAAGCCATCTTAAAAGTTCTTTAAAAACCTAACTTTCGTATTAGTTCTAGAAATAAAAGAGACTGCATGTTTTTATCTTAAAGTATTCAATCTTTCCTTCTTCTCCTTAGCATGCCTAAAACATAGGTGCTTTTGAGATGATGAACTAGCACCTATAGCATTATTCGATGAATTTTGCACACAACCAGCATATGTAAACACAATTTTTGAGGCTCACTTCAATGACCTTAACAACCTTACTTGGATTATTCTTGGCATGATTAGCAACATTTAACCCTAAACCAGTGTCCTTGACACTCAGTTTTGACTTGTCTAGAATTATATCTAAATTTTTCTTGCCAAAAAAAATATTTCTAAAGTGTTCTTAAGATACTCATTTTCTTTAGCTAAAATAGGACAAATTGTGCATTTAACAAGTTTGTTCACAAGATTTTTAGAAGCACTAAACTAAGCTAATCTTTTTTTAGTAAAAATCATTATGTTGTCTAGTCAATGTTTTTATTTCTATGTTAAGTTTAGGATAGTTAGATCAAGAAGATATCTTATGATAAAGCATTTGTTGAATTGATTTTTGAGATGAATTATGTCTATGTTCTAACCATTCACAATTAGATCAAGGTTTAGATTGAGCATTTGAAATACTTGATTCTAAACATGTAGAAAACTAGACCTGAGCTTTTCAATTTTATCATTTATAAGTTTTAACTTTTCATCACAAGAGTTATGTGCCAATCTTAATTCATTAAATTTAATTAACAGTTACATCACTAAGTTAAAGTAAGTTTGATGTATTAATTATTCTGTTAGTCTCTAATTCGTATGTAAAACTTGACAAGACTCGCAAGATTCATCATCAGGAATAGAAGATTTAAGTTTATTGATTTCAGTATTTAAGCTCTCAACAAAAAATCATGATTTCTAATTTTTTTATACTTTTTGAACTCCTATGTCAATCTAAGCACAATATGAGATAAATCTGTATAAGAAGATTTTACTTCATCAGGATCACTGTCGAGATCATCGGTGTTGACCTCCTCATTGTTTGCCATAAAACACATCACTGTGAAATCTACCTTCTTTGTCTTCTTGTCATTATGCTCATCATCGCTTCTAGAATCATCATCACTCAAATCAATATCATCAAGTGCTAATTGCACTTCTTGTTTGTGTAAATCTTGACTTCAGAACGACGAGTTGGTGCCTTGTCATCCTTGATCCCCTTGCTCCTCAGTTTATGGCAATTCATCTTAATATGGTCTATCTCACCATATTTATAGCATCTGATTGGACATTCTCTCCTTCTTGATATAATATTGTTAATTGCCTTGGTCACCTTGTTGGAGAGGAGTACAAGTAGCTTTTTTGGAATATCCTCTAACTATTCATTTGAAATAGAACATAATTTAGGCAAAGCAACAACAAATAAACTAGAAGAACTGTCAGTTTGACTAGTCACTAAATTCAAGGAATTAGACTTATTTATTCTATCCAAAACATCAATCTCATGTATTTTTATTTTGAAATAAAGATCATTCAAAGCGAGTGCTTCCATATTAACAAGATGATTAATAGTAGTGACTAACACATTTCAGACAAATATATCCAAAGCATTTAAATTTTGATGAGCATTGTCAGAAACAGAATATATGACATCAACAGATCGCAAACCACTAATAATTTTATTAAAGTGATAAAAAAAGTGCATCTATTGATTCCCCAGATTTTATCTCAAATTTAGAATACTTCTTTTTAAATTAGTTCTGACGTACACCTTTAACAAACTTAGAACCTTCATGATAATCAATTAGAGTAATCCAAGTTTTATTTGTAAATTTAATATGAGCAATTTTAATAAACTCATTTCTACTTAGGCCTTGCAACAAAATATTTGTAACCTTAGCATTAACTTCAACATCAACAATATTTTCAACAGTAACAGGAGACACTACATATATATTTTCAACTTTTTGCCAAAATAATTACCTTGTGCTTGTAGAAAAACCTCTATACGTATTTTCTAATAGAGATAATAATCTGATCCATCAAAAAACGGTAGTTTACCTGAAAAACAATCTCGATCTAATGACATTGCAACCTGCTCTGATATTACTTGTAGGATCATCGATGACAATTAGAAAGAGGGTGAATGATTGTAATCCACACGAAAGTTTTTACTCAAATCTACTACTTTTTGATTGTATAATCTGTAAACACAGCAAGAGCAGAAATAGAACCAGCGAACAGAAAAAAAAAAGTTTCTTTTTCAGGTTACTATAGCATCCTATGCGCAATAGTGTAGTAAGTAGACCAAAGCAAATTAAAAACCAACACGTTTTCTATTGATTTCTTCGCACATGCAGTCAACGAGACAAGACCATGAGATCAGCAAAACCAATACAAATCCAAAGACAAAACCTCGTTTTTCTATTGATCTGCTAGAAAACGTCAATCATGATGAGTTCACAAAGCCCGAGGAATACTCAGCCTCAAAACTCTCGGCCAGACGTCTTGTCTCAACTCCGCCGCCCCACATATAACATAAGTCTGTTTCTTTTTATATTCTACTTGAAACACTAATGCAACTTATTTAACCGAACATTTTAATCTTATCCAGATTTTCAGCTCACTACTTTTCAAGGGATCCAAACCCTTCCATAACATGGGTTTTTCAGTTTTGTCATATGTAATAGCCTCCGGACCGTATCTCCGTAGCTCCAACACGCATCATCTATTTTTAATTTCCATGTACCAAAACTCGAGCACGACCATCTTCTCTAATATTCTTGACCCTCTGGACCATGACTTTGCACCAAGCTATCTTTCAGTTCTCATCATAAACCACGATCGCCTTCAAATTATTCTACACATGCAAAAATTAAAGTAACATTTTTCCCATACAAGTTTTTTGCAACGTGATCGACATGAGTCCAACACGCCACACACCTTAATTAACATCAATAAGTAATATTTTTAATTATTTATTATTATAAATATTCTAGACTTAACTACATGGTCCAACACATTCCCATGATACCTTTGTCTTTCTGTTGTCTTTTTTGCTGAACTTCTGTAGATTCTAAGCAAGCTAATGACACACTCCCATGATACCTTTCTCTTTCTGTTGTCTTTTTTGCTGAACTTCTGTAGATCCTAAGCAAGCTAATGTGACATTGTCTATGTGTGCTTTGAAGGTCAAAACGGTGGTCCGTGATGTGTATTTCTGTTGCTTGATGTTGATTAGTGGATGGATGTTTGACTTGTGCTAAAAAAGGTTTAGAAAAATTTAGGATTCGCCACTCCATTCCTTGGTATTTCAGAATGTGCTCCTAATATTTATATTGACATCTTGTGTAACTTGATGGTTACCCATGTGTCCATCCATCTTGACAAGAATTATGTTTGTGATGTTCACTATGCGCTCGATCTAGAGTCTTGATCAAAATTAAAGTATATTTGATGGGGCCATCACGAGTGCTAAGTGCAGAGGGAAGCTTGCATATGGCCCAGATGACTAAACGTACTGTTATGCATCTAGCTTAGACTCTATTCATTTTGGTTTAAAACTAGTTACTACTTTTGAATTCTACTTTTTTCACTATTCAGTAATTTCAACTTTTTATGGATTTTTAAAGATTTTTTGGGGTTTTTTATCTTTTTTCCCGTATTCCTTTGTATTGTCCATGATGAGCTAACATATTTTTCTTTTTTAAAATTTTTAAATTTAATTATGCCAAATAAGACAACTCAGATACAATAAAAAATAAGCTAATTACAATAAAAAAAAGTCATAAGTCAATGTTATTCTGAATGCCTCCTAAGTCTCATATTTGGTGCTAGGATTCACCGATTTTAGGGGCGTTCAGAATAGCGATGGCTTTTGATTTTTGCTGAAATTTTACTGTAATTGGCTGATTTTTTACTGTACTGAGTTGGTTTATTGAACATAATTAAATCTAAAAATGTAAAAATAAAAGTGGCACGCTAATTTAGAACGGACGATGCAAAGGAATAGAGAAAAAACAAAACTCGAAAATACCAAAAATAAAAAAATAAAAGAACAAAAAAACTACAGTCACGTATAGTGATTCGGCCGTCCAACGCCATCGCGCAGCTCCATCGTGCAGCGAAAATGAGCGGGCCCAGAATTACGTGTGTGTGTGTATGCTCAAAGTAAAAGCGTGTGCTCACACTTTACGAGACTTTGAGGGTACACACGCGGCACGCTTGCGTAGGGAACGCGTAGCGTGTGCGTACATGGATGATGAAAGTGTAGTGTGCACTGAGTTTGCGTGTCTGTCTTGTACTCATAGAAAAGAGCGGTGAGTGTAGTGTGCGCGAGAATCGTCATTAATGATGCTAACTTCGTACGCGTGTCCTTCTGACTGTTGCTGCCTCCACCTGTCAGCCAGGGCATTTGTTTCCATGAATTCATCTCAACAAAATTTGTGGATTTCGTTTAATTTGTGCGTTTATATCCGGATTAATTTTCTAACCCGTGGGATTCCCATGTAACACAAGGCATAGGGAGCATGGCACATTGGCATTCATACTTGTAAGCCCATGTGCCAATATGGTTTTGAGCTATAAACCAGCTGAAAATCGCAAAGCTTTCATACTTGGTAACCTTTAACCTAGCACTTTTGGCATCCATGAGTTAATTAATTAGTTATATATTATGAAACTAGTTAATAGGGAAAGCAGGAGTTTATTATTTATTATGAACGTACAAGACCAGTCCATTTCATGGTTCAAAGTTGGTGACGTTGACATTGGAACGTTGCCGATGATCTCATGCACCACATACACATTCACAAGAAACCGAAATAAACAAGTGACTAGCTAGTTTAATTGTCAGCCGTCTGAGCTTTGACCTTGTCACCACAGCGCCTTTCCCTTGAATTGATCTATGCTCCACATTGGATTCTACACTAAGTCCCTTGTTTGCATCAATGCATGATGGCTAGCTAGCTGCAATTTAGTTGGTTAAGCGCACATGGCTCTCCTTGGAGTCAACTTTGGAGTGCAGCCCTTACATTAGTGAGGTGAAAATAGGACCTCTTCATTGTCTCTCACTATGAATACCTGCTTCGAGTGTTTGGTGTTTCTGAAGCTTAAAAGAAAAGGTTCCTGCAGAAAATTGAGCTAAATATCTCATAATTAAAGCATTTGTTGAACCTTCTAAAGAGAAGGTTTCTGCAGAAAATTAGAGAAGGCAAAATTTAAATCTCGGTGTTAAATCACTTCTTTCCCTTGTGAAATAGTCAATTATTCCAAGTACGCACAAGATTAAACCTAGTAAAACCGGCAAATTATGATGGAAAGAACGCAGTTCCTGTTCGATGCATGTACGTCTTGGCAGTACTGTGTGGTCTCTGCATGAGTGCATGCGTGTGTGCTCAAATTAATTTCTATGCATTTACATCTTTCTGACCTAACTCGTTATATCCATAGACAATCTTGGTAGGTCGTTTAGAAATTTCTTTTGCCGTGCATGACATGTTTCGTCACAGGTAAACCTACTTGGTCGATCGACTTCATCTCTATGTCAACTTTGGAGTGCAGCCAACAATGACAGAAGAATAGCCGGCAACCTTTTCTTGAAAGTCTTGCTTAGTAATTAGGGATTGAACCGGTCCATTTTGCTGCCTTAATTATGTTCTCATGTTTCTGTGAATTTTTTCAGACTCTCCGCCATCGGGTGCAGTACAGGAAACCATATGACACGATATATTTTGACTTCGTGGACCAAATCTAGTATTGTCAGTTGTGATACAGGGAAATTAAAAATTTTACCGCGTAACCAGTATACCATACGAGTAAAAGATTATAGATCATTACCACTAAATATGCAATGCAGTGAGAGAAGAGTTAAAGTAGCCCGATTTAATGTAGTGCACATCGGTGTAATAGAAGTACTCAATCTCTACAAGCCAACCGTCTCCTCCTCGTGAGTTCCGATCAGCGCCGCAGTTACAGTAGCGTCTCTACCGAAGTCCAAACGTCTAGAAAGAAATGTCATGCGCCAGTGTGCTAGCACTAGCATGCACAGCAGGGCCAATGAAAAGTGATGGTTAAGGTTTCGATGGGCGCATACAGGGATCTCTACACCTCATAGCCCAATGTGCCCCTTTTATATAGAGCATTCGATAGAATTCTTATCCAATACGAGTAGAGATCATATACTTTTCGAAGTCTACTAAAATAACAAAAATTTTAAAATTTTGAATTTATTTGGAATTTGCTTGAATTTGAAGTTTTTGCAAAAACTGAAAATTCTAGCTAAAAACCAGCTTTCCCTTTCTGGAAATGTGCCTTCAACATTGAGGAAACACATTCTTGCTACCTGCCTCTTTCTTTGTTCCCACTCGCCTCGCATCACGCCACCAGTAGCACACGTTGCACCGCCTCATCCACCGTCGCATTCACCCGAGCCAAGCTACGCCAGCAACCGCACCACCTCGCTCACCATGTCACTCCGACATTAAACACGATCCATGCCAGTGCCGCACCATCCACGTCATCAATTTACACCGCCCCCAACTCGAGCGTCAGCTGCTTGACATGCCGCACAATCGCTATTCCACACCACCACCTCGCGCACAAGCTCCAAGGATGACTTCAGCGCTGCCACAACATCATCATCCCGGCACCGCATCCTCGCAGTTGTCCACACCACTGCCCACGCACTAAGCTCACCTCGCAGCTGAGCTTAGTGACCACCTTAGCACCTTTCGCACCTCTCCACGACCACCGCAAGCCTTCTTCCTCCTCTTCGGCCAAACCATGTCGTCGACACCCAACAATCTCCCTGGTGAGGCCAAAACTCAAATTCTCACGATAGCCTCATTTCCAATCCAATTCACCGCACCCTTAGCACCACCTTAGCTCCGTGAAGCTTTTCCTAACTTCAAAGTTCACCTCACTGTCCCTAGCTCACCGCTGCCGTGAGCCACCACTTCGCCACTCATGATCACCGTCGCCAGCCTCCCACAAACTTCCCTGAGCTAAGCCGTCGCCATCACCGAGCTCCACTCACCACCTAGATGCTCAAACCATTTTGGCAAAAACCTTGCCACAGCTCCACTGTGCCATGACCCTATTCCAGCTAACCATCACCATCGCCAACTCATTCCAGGCCACCTCCACTCGCACACATGCCCAAAATATAATTCCCATATCCTAAGCTTGCTCACCGCACCACCGCTCACTGCCATCCACCATCGTTGTTGCCTAATTTAGCCCTGTGTGCCATTCCCTCTATTTCGGCTACCATTCGAGTGAGCTTTAGCTCATTCTGAATGGAGTTGGGCCTCGAGCCTATTCGAACTGGAAAATCTAGCCTAAGCCATCTTTAGGCTTAGTCAATCAATTGGGCCAAGCCTAGTACTGTGCAACCCAATAGCAATCAATCTAGGCCAACATTGTTCATGGATTGAGCCCAATACTGTTCAACCCGATCAACAACCATAATAAACGGTTTCAACGCTGTTCACCTAACCCAACCCGTTAGAAATAGTGCTAATCTGGTACTATTCATTCAGCATATTCACTTAAAACCCGATAAGTTCTTTGCATCCCCAGCCGCTCGCTTTCGCCAAAAGTTCACCATGCGTTCTCACCATTTGTGATGTGCTACCCTCACCGAACTTTGCATCACCGGCGCCTTCGTCCTCTGGTCCTTTTACCGCCATCCTGACCTTCAGCCGTCGTCATTGTTCCCCTCGCCAACAGTCGTCCATCATCGGAGTCTCCGTCACCGCCATTCACCACCCACCGCTGAATTCACCACCTTGCCCCATCCGGTCCCTCCACCGTCCAACCTAGCCGTCGTTGCTTCGCCAATCAGCCAATCACCGCTTGCCACACGTCATCGCCGTTCAGACCGTCCAAATGTCCTCGGCCCTCTAGACCATTTGATCATATCCAAACCGCCCGATTGTTGTCAACCTTCTAACAATCCGAACATCACTTCGCCTCCAGAACATTCAATCGTCATCAATCGTTCGATCGCGTTACCTCTTCACTTGGGTAATGTCTAAGAACTTTACTTTATATGATATTGATCTAAGTCATACCATGCAACCACATGTCTAGTATGGGATAGATCTGACTGATTAATTTATGATATTTCAATTTCAACCTCGCCATTGTGATAACATGGTTGCTGATTTTCATGAGACGCAAGAGAGGTGTGAGGGAAACTCTAGCTGACGGGATTGAGTTGAGGTTGAGCATTATAAAGGCCATGTTATGATTTTTTAGCGCAGGATGATCACATCGTATAGGTACAGTTATACAATCTCTGTAGAGTGTAAAACTATTTGAATAGCCATGTCCTTCGTTATGGACAATGCTCGATAATTTTATACAAGGAGTAGATATTTTCAAAAAACTTGGTTGGGAGAGCTATGGAAAGTGAATGGTTAGTTTACTGGTGGTTTACAAAGTAAATGAGTTGTTCACTTATGATTTATTTAATTCTCTTGGTTATTTATTTATTATCGTTTCCTTTAAAGTTCACTTTCAATCTATTTACTATATTTATTTCAAATTATTGCTTTCTGTAAAGTAATCTTTCAGCCATCCATTAGTAAGCCTTGCATACTATATTGCATGTTGTTACAAACGACTTACTGAGTACCAATGTAGTCACAACTTTATGCCCATTGTTGCTTAGTTGAAGAAGAGGAACCATATTAGCAGGAGGTACTTGGAGGAGGATACTTCAACGACTTCATGAATTAGAACTTCGCTTCCTAGTCGATTGTCTGTAGGGATGTCAAATAGCTACTGCGTTTATTTTTGTTTTCCGTTGCTAAATTCTTAAGCCCATCAGGCTATTATTTGTAAGTTTGGCTATAAGATCGTACTCTGATAATTATTAATATTTAAATATTTTCCTTTAATTATTGTGCATATGGTCGATATTTTATCTATGTTATACTGTGTGCATTAGCGTGATTCTGGACTAATGCGATATATATAGAGAGTCCGGATTTGCATATTTGGGTCTTGATATATGTTGGTGTCTATAGCTCGATAATATGAGTATGAGATATCTTGTTGATAAAGTTGGACAACTCTGTAGGGTATAATAAATAGTATTCAAATATGCCATACTCTCGATAAATGGAGTTATGTTTCATGGGTGATTCCAATAACAAGAAATAAGTAGAATTTGAATAATTTTAATATAGAAATTGTGGATGACAAATCCCTTGTAAATTAAATATTATTTTACTATTTTAAGTGCAAAGTTTTTTACCATAAAACTTGCATTTCTTATTATATTATAACCCATGACACTATCCATTTGAACATGTTGTATATTAGTTATATAGTCTTCCCATGTGGCTTATTGAGTGCCTAATATACTCAATCTTACTCATTTTCATCGGAACAGACACCAGAAGAAGGAAGATGCATCAGTTAATGTTTTAGGGTTATAACCGCACTCAAGCATTCATGTAGGATTTTTTTTCAGATTTTCTAAATGTAAGTTCAGTTTTAGACTTGGACGGTCGTAAAGCTATTGTGGCTTGGCATTTAGGTTATATTTTAATTAAGCTAATTCTTTTAAAATATTCATAAGTAGGCACGATACTTTTTCTATCTATAATTAAACTCCTGGACCCTTATCCCATTTGGGGTCTATCATCCACACCCTTATCGTTTCAACCCGTTATGTGTATGACACTGTAGATTTATGTATACTTGGTTATAATCTGAAACACCTTTTCCAATCACTAGTCGGTAGCGATATATGGACCACCAAATATACACAGAGTAAACTGGACGAACATTATGCAATATGATATGTAACTAGATCTTAGTCATTCAAGATCAGTTCATAACTCGTTATGACCAGTTAGCATCTGGTCATGACCAGTCCGTATGTCCATACGACCAATCGCATACCAATTTGAGATATGTCCGACTAGCACATGACCAGTCAGTATGCCCACATGACTAGTTTGTATCTAGTATGACTAAACGACGTATTTGCATATTCTTCTTTTGCATCACGATATCCGATCGAATTCCAGGTGAGAAACGTATCATCTATGGACTGTTTAATCTTTTCCGAATTAGTGATGGATAACCGTTGGTTGACTCCTCAACCATCCGTAGTATGGTCATACACTTTCTTTATTCGACCAAATCGAGGGGCTCATAAATATCTCTTCTGTTATGTAGAAGGGGCAAATCTCATATCCGACTAATCATATTTCTCTGCATGTTTCATAGTATATCCGAAAACTAACTTTATAACTACCTAGTTATGGAGTAGCATTTTGTAACCTCTAAGTGCACTATTATACATCTTAGGTACAATGATTATACATTATCACTGCTTGAGATCAACTGATAATACATAAAACATAACAATATCAACATATTTGAAGGTCGGTTAACCCAACACCATGTTCTCAAACACGTATCTATATTATTGATTTGATATCACCATATTAATGATCCGTAAAATATGATTATCAATTAATACATATATTGATATATAATCGTAATTATCCCACATAATGATATAAGATCACATATAATTTAGAATAACATTAAAACATGAATAAATAGTTCTACGAATAAGTCACACACTTATTGATCAATACGAAAGTTATTTACTAAGGGGCAAAATAATATATTATTCAAAAGATCATAAACATAGAAGTGATACAATCATCTTTATAATGATATCTAGACCATATTACTAACATTGTCAACTACTTAGGCCCCACTCAGCTTCGCTGGCATCTGCGATGGGCGGCAGATGCCAGCGATTTTTCACTGTTGTTTTTTTTGTTTTATTTTTTGGGTTTTCTTTTTTCGTATTCTTTTGTATTATCCGTGATGGGTTAAAATATTTTTTTTATTTTAAATTTTTTAAATTTAATTAGGTCCAATAAGCTAACTCGCTAGTGCCTTAGACATAAAAAATTAAGGCCCCGCTCGATTAGCTACATAAAAAAACCATAAGTCATTGCTATTTTTTTCTAATTTTTTAAATTTAATTATGCGTTACCTTAGACATGGGTCAAAATAATTAAGTACCATCAACTAAAATCAATCACTCACTTGCACAGTGTATTACATATATGGTTTTTTATAGAAGAATTACATATCGTTATTTTACCAGAGTAAGCAGTCAAGTGCAGCTGACTACTACATGCTGCTTCAGAATGTCCACTTGAAAACAGTAGCAGCGTTCTTCGTCATAGCGTCCAGATCTGACTCTTGACGTCATGATGTTTGGTAGTATTTATGATAATTAATTGTTTACGAAGTGATTCCGTCGGAAAAAATTGTTTACAAAGTGACTAGTATTTCTTTGACAAATTTGACAAGAAAATAAATTCTAACATCTAAATCCTTAACACAACATAAAACATGAATGTATGCCCTCTAGTGAGACAAATGTACTACGAATTCTCCAATTATGCCCTGAGCGAAGAAAGTTGTGGCAACCTATATGCTTGTAGGGTATTTCTTTTGGTTTCGATTTTTAGTTGTAATTTATAATTTTTGTGCTGTTCGTGAGAGAGTATGTGGAGTAATAGAAACTTATAAGCAATTTTAGCTGATATAAATGAAGTCGCTATAGTGTACACTATAATTAACTCACAGATCTCATCTTAAAAAGTTATTTCATTTGAAAATTAGTTATTATAGAAAAATCGAAAAATAATTTTAAAAACTGAAAAAAAGAAAGCTTATATTCTTCCTTAAAATATAGAAGAACCAGAAGTATTATTTTAAAAGTCTCCCAATTTCAAAGTTCAAGATGAGCCAAGGAATAAAAACCTCTCCATATTTTTGTCCTAAGTAGACAGATGGCAGAATCTACCCAAACTGGCAGAAATTGCATGATTGAAGATGGCAGAAGTCACATGCATGATTGAAAAACCTTCTATCTATATTGTTTTCTGATCAGTATCATCCATATGTAAAGTCTGTCAAACCATAAAATTGATTTCAGGTAGTAATTTGTACTAAATTATCATCATGTATAAACACAACCATACAAACAAGTGAAACGGAATAACCAAAGCGAAAAAACCAAAGAAAAAAAAAGATTTTACAGATTGGCGTAGGCTCCTTCCTTCCGTCTTTCTGTTCAACTTTCAAACCCTACTAGCTCCTCTATTTGTCCAGACGCCATTGATGACCACCTCCGCCTCCTTCCCTCCTTTAAATCCCTCCTCTCCCCGGCTCCCTCCCACCCCATTCCCTCCAATCCAGCCCCGCAACCAAGCAAATCCACAATCCACGTGATAGATTTCCAAGAAACCATTTAGAATCGAACAATTCGCTGCCAAGAATCCAAGAATTTCAGCTAAGAGTCCCAGGAACGAACGCGCCGGCCGAGGAATCCAAGAATTCTAGCGAAGAGTTCGAGAAGCGAACCCAGGAGCCGAAGAACTGCAGAGGCAAGAAATTCCTAGGGATTAGGCAGCACCCGGGATAGCCAAGATGGTGAGGCTGCCGTACACGACAGCGCTGACGACGCTGTTCAGCTACGGGCTGCTCTTCGCGTTCGGCCAGCTCAGGGATTTTTTCCGCAAGCTCATCGATTGGTTCAAGGCCAAGAACATCAAGGTGAGCGCGCGAATTTGCCTCTATTTCCGGTCGGATTCGAGAGATTTTCTTCTAATCTTGGTTGGTTTACTGATATGCCGTTTGGGATTGACGCAGGGGTATGCGCCGATCTGCCTGGGGCTCGAGGATTTCTACGTGCGCCGCCTTTACCTGCGGATCCAGGTACTGATTCTAGATGCTTTTGTTAGGAAATTATGCCCGTTTGTATAGTAAACTTTGTGCCTCTATGTCAACGCATTGCGCGTTTTATTTGCTTCATGCCTAGACTTATCTTTGATTTTTTTTTTCAGTGTTTTGATGATTTTTTGTGTGATATGGGAGGGATTTGTGATGATTAGTCGAGCAATTGTTGGTTTTCGGGAGGCATTTTTGTTGCATTTTCATGGAATGCTGTATTCTTATGTTTGTTGTACGGATACATTAGCAGCACACTAGGAAAGCAATGGCTATTTAGGAATTCAGGCACTTATGTATTTTACACTTTTGTTTAGAAGATTAAATTTTGTATCTAAATGAAGAATTTTGGATGCAATCTCTGATTTTCCAAGCCTGTGATACCCGATTTCAGTGAAAACGGTTTTGGGTGGCAATGCAGTGCTCGATTCTTTCATGGCTTCGAATTACATTGTTACCTGACGCTAACGACAATCAAACTAGTATTAAATCTTATTTCAGCTCAAAGTAATGTCTTCCTGAAATGACCAGTAGCATCTAGCATGACATGTTTCCTGTTCCTTTTGTTTGGCCGTTTGAAAAGAGCTTGTGCAAAAGGAAAAAGTGTCACATATACATACATCTGGAATGTTTGTATGTTTGAGACATAGCCCAATCCAGTCACGATGATAACATGCCTGTCTGAAATGGTGGACACATTTTAGTCAACTGTAAGCTAAACATATTGTACTAGTCAGTCCTGGATTGAACTCCAAGCAAGTATATTTTGTTGAGCAAGATGTCTCCTCAGTTAGTTTGCTGTTGAATCATTGGATATTAACCCATCCAATTTTTGGTTTTACAGGATTGTTTTTGTAGGCCAATAGCAAGTGCACCAGATGCTTGGTTTGATGTTGTTGAGCGCTACTCAAATGACAATAACAAGACATTACAGTAAGCATTTATTCTATATTCTAATTAATTATTTTTTCATTATGAGAAAGGACTCTAACTTTAGCAATATATGTCAATAATGGACATAATCAAGTGGAAAGATTTTCAGGGGATGGTCCCCTGTGCAGATCATCCACTGATAAGTTTCTTCCTAATCGAGTTGTGTCCTTGCATTTCTAGAAATTTGCCAATTGAATATCAATGATCCCTTCCCCTTCTGATCTATATTGATAAAATATGGTCCAAAATAAATGAAATGAAAAAATAAAACAGAATTTTCCATTGTGTCTTACACTCTCACTATTGTTGCAGATGTACCTCGAATACCACTAGATGCCTCAACCTAGGATCCTACAACTACCTTGGATTTGCAGCAGCAGATGAGTACTGCACTCCGCGTGTTATTGAGTCTCTCAAGAAATACTCACCAAGCACCTGCAGTGTTCGCGTCGATGGCGGTATGCCTGGATGCTCATCATGCTTTCTTTTACAAAATTTCAAGAACCTTTAGTACCGACTTGATCCCTTTTATCTGGAAACAGGCACGACCAAACTTCACACTGAGCTGGAGGAATTGGTTGCACGCTTTGTTGGAAAGCCTGCTGCTATCCTATTTGGCATGGGTTATGTTACAAACTCAGCCATCATTCCTTGCCTAATAGGAAAGGTTTGTTCAAATGCTCAATATATCCAGTAACTAAAAACTTGGCTAAACTGAGCAACAATTTACTTAGTTTGCCTGCTCACATATTCCAGGGTGGGCTCATAATTAGCGACTCGCTGAACCATAACTCAATTGTCAATGGCGCAAGAGGATCTGGTGCAACCGTCCGGGTTTTTCAGCATAACTGTAAGCTGTTATGCCTTCGAACAATGCAAAGCAATATTCAATGTTTATGATTCACAATGACTTATCCTTGCCATTGTGCTACTTGTAGCCCCTGCTCATTTGGAAGATGTCCTAAGAGAACAGATAGCTGGTGGTCAGCCACGGACACACAGACCATGGAAGAAGATCATTGTCATTGTTGAGGGTATCTACAGCATGGAAGGGGAGCTGTGCAAACTCCCTGAGATCATAGCTGTCTGCAAGAAATACAAGGTTCGAGGAACTTCCTTCTAATTTCCATTTTAAGTTTGGCACCTAAAGCACACTATATTTCTCGAATTATTTCCTATTTTCTCAAGCCATTAATATGCTGCATCAAGTGCAACAATGAAAATTGACCATATGCATTACTCTCTGTTCTGTCAAACAGGCTTACACATATCTGGATGAGGCCCATAGCATTGGTGCTGTTGGGCAGTCTGGCCGAGGTGTTTGTGAGCTCCTAGGGGTTGACCCAGCTGATGTAGATATAATGATGGGGACTTTCACAAAGTCATTTGGATCATGTGGTGGATATATTGCAGCATCGAAGGTATGTCTTCTTCAAACAGAACAATATTACTATGATACTTGTACTTTGGACTGCCTTGAAGATTTGCTAATTCTTCTTGCTTTGAACTTTCAGGAGATAATTCAGCACCTGAAGCATAGTTGCCCGGCCCATCTTTATGCTACTTCGATGTCACCACCAGCTGTGCAACAAGTTATTTCTGCAATTAAAGTTATTCTTGGAGAGGATGGCTCAAACAGAGGTACTAAAAGAGCTTTTTTTTGTCTACATGTTTCGCCCTTTTCAATCTGCCGCTATGTTCTTCATGTCTAGTGTTACTTTGAATAATTTTTTTGCTTGTGATATCTTGCAGGTGCCCAGAAACTTGCACGCATCCGTGAGAACAGTAATTTCTTCAGGTCAGAGCTCAAGAAGATGGGGTTTGAGGTTCTTGGTGACAATGACTCTCCTGTTATGCCCATAATGCTCTACAATCCGGCTAAGATTCCTGCATTTTCTAGGGAGTGCCTTAGACAAAAGGTTAGTAATGGAGTTCTCTAATGGAATGCTGTTTGCCTTCAGAAATGTTGTAGCAACTAGCAATCTGCATGTACCCACCATTTCCACCAGTTGCTTCACACTCCCTATTGCCATCCAACTGATATAACACCCACATTTCAGGTTGCTGTTGTCACTGTGGCATTCCCTGCCACACCTCTCCTCCTTGCAAGAGCTCGTATCTGCATTTCTGCTTCACACACCAGGGAGGACATGATAAAAGCTCTTGATGTGAGTTCTTTCTTCACGTACATAAATGCTTCCCATTGTTCACGTACACATAAATAGAGTTCAATTCACATTATTCTCCCTTTGCAATCCACTTTCAGGTTATCAGCAGAGTTGGCGATCTTGTGGGCATCAAATACTTCCCTGCAGAACCACCAAAGATTGCTGAAACTGATCATGACAAGCTGGAGTAAGGATGCACCCCATGAGTGAAGCGAAGTTGTTGGAACCTAGCGGTGAAGTTATCAGCAAATTATTATGGAAACAAGCGCATCTCAAATGGTTCCGTGGACTTGGGATTTTGTCGATACATGAGAATCCAGAACGTCTTCTTAGATGACTACCGTTTGTTGATTGTACAACTATCCTTCCTAATGTGTATAGCCGGTTGAAGTTCAGTTGTTCTATTGTTAATCCATTTTCTTCATGTAATACAAGATAGAAGCAATATAAATTTTCGGAGAACTTCTCTAGTGATGATTTTGAAGTAAACCATTGACAACTACGAAGATCTGCCTTCATGTGCTATACATATTCCAGTCAGTGCCATATGAGATGCAGAACAGATGCCTACATATATAAACCCTTGAAGGTCGATGTATTGTCTTGTACAGTAGTTGTCAATTTCAATCTGCATATGTAATTACAGTTTACAAATCGCAAAGGGTCTCTTGAGTTAGAGAGATGCACTGAAATGCTGTACTGGCAAAAGAACTGACAGCTACCAACGGCACATGATCTGGTTGGATGTGAAATTTTGGATGGTGTTGCTCACTTAGCAGTGAGGAAAGACGAAGAAGTTTTAGGTATGGAGTTGTTTGCCTATTTCTCTGGTTGCCGTTTTGCCGATTTCTCTCGTCTAAAGTTCAGTGTAGAATGAAGGCGTCAGTTACCCTCTATATGTATATAACTTCTATCACTTTTAATCGAAGGCGTGCACTACGGTCTACGGTGAATTAAATTGTGGGCTAATACCACTCAAGATCCCATCAAAATACACAGTCGAAAGTCTGGCTTAAAAGTGTTTGCCCCAATATTTTGTCTCTTTGAGCACGTAGGTTTTATTTGACAGAAAATTTTCGGGTTCTTACGAAGAGTAATTGCCATGTTAGCGTATCATGGAGAGTGGGAGAGGAGAGGGGGCGAGGAGGATGCGTGCTTCCTTTCTAAAATATGGTCCATATGGTCATAAAAATTTTCGAAAAAAATTTGGTATATTGACAAGAAAATAATCTAGCATAATGCAAAATTTCATATTTAAATTCGATCTAGAGAAACGAAAAAATCTGTTGAATTTTATTTTTCTTTTTTCCTCCTGATACAGGTCATGTTTTTAGTTGAATTTTTCAAACCTGTCTAACCAAAAAAAATTGGATCTTTTATGATCATTTGCACTGTATTTTAGAGGAAGCACCAGTGTTCGGATATGCACTTGTCAACTTATCATTTCCAAGCGAAGTTACTTCCACATTGAATGGGTTGTCAGCACACCAACTTATATGACGCTATTCGTACCCAGATTTGACATCTGCACTTTTGCCCTGATGTTCGTAGTACCATGTAAAACAACAATATCACTGTTGGATCTGCATGGCCCACTAAAAGCACTCCAATGGTGTGTGTATATGTATATACGGGAGTATATTTAGTGTTAAAGATCTATTCAGTATTAAAATGTTAAAATTTTTATAGAGCTATCTGCTTCTTTTAGTTGTCATATCGAGCGCCAATTTCATTCTTGTTTGGCATTCACTGGCCGTGGGGAAAGAAAGAGGAGCACAAAAGAGTGTTCTAAGAAATGGATGCGATCTCCCTGCAGATCACAAAGGATAAGCGAGAAAATCAGGAAGAGAAGTCCCACAGCTCTAGATGGGAAGCCGGCGGCTTTGTCAAACCCTAGAACATGCAATGCAACAAGCAATCTGGAGATGATTATCAAACGTGGTCTAACTCTCTCGAAAGAGTGCTTACAAAATATCCCAACTAAACATGTTGGCGACTCAAGTGGACCCGATTTCCTAGTGGATTCCTCTCCCTGCTAAGCACACGACGCAATCTGAGCTCGGACTCAACACAAACATGCTGGTTCGGTTGCTGGAAAGAAAGGCACTGGTAGACTTGGAGACATGCAATGTGTGCAACAGACCAGACCAAATTGGTTTTCTCGAGGAAAGAGAAGCCAGTCATGGGTGGTGCTGGAATTGAAAGCGTGAGATTGTTTTGGCAAAATACGCGATGATTGATTCATTAGCCAAGTGTTACATATATAGGCTACCATCGTCCATATCTCAGCCGGTTTATAGAAATAGAAACCCAGGAGATTAGGATGGAAGGAGCCTAACCGAGCAAGCAAGATATGCGGTAACTAAACATGGCAGGTAAGCATGCGTATAGGTGTATACGGAAACAGTGCCATGCACGGCTACAGGGACATGCACAAATCGTCTAACACCCTCCCACAGTCTGAGCGTTACTAGCCACAGGGACGAACGTTCAGACTGGACCTAAACTCAGTGAAGACAGACGACGGTAGGCCCTTAGTGAAAATATCAGCGTACTGCGAAGAGGTTGGAACATGTAGTACCCGAATAGCGTCGGTGGTGACTCGTTCACGGACAAAGTGAAGATCGATTTCGATGTGTTTGGTGCGTTGATGCTGCACCGGATTCGTCGAGAGATACACTGCACTGATGTTGTCACAGTAAACGAGAGTCGCGCGCTGGATGGAGACATGCAACTCCTGTAGCAGCTGACACAACCATGATGTTTCAGCAACAACATTAGCAACGGCACGATATTCCGCCTCGATCGAACGGAGACGGTGGCGCCGCTCAAGACCAAGAAACAAGATTGTCACCCAGAAAGGCTGCATACCCAGAAGTTGAACGACGAGTGTCAGGACAACCGGCCCAGTCTGCATCGGAGTAAGCAACCATGGTGGAAATATCTGTGCGACGAAGCTGTAAGCCATGATCCAAAGTCCCGTGCAGATAACGAAGAATGTGTTTGATCAACGCATAATGAGGCTCCCGCGGATCGTGCATATGGAGACAAACCTGCTGCACGGCATAAGAAATATCTGGCCGGGTGAAGGTGAGATACTGTACGGCGCCAGCCAAGCTCCTGTAATGAGTCGGATCAGCAACAGGGGACTCCTCAACCCTAGACAACTTGGCACTCATATCAACTGGCGTGGAGCATGGTTTACAATCTGCCATACCAGCCCGTTCAAGAATCTCAAGAATGTACTGCCGCTGACTGAGTAAGAAACCATCATCCTGGCGAGTAACTGAGAGACCCAAAAAATGATACAGAGGACCAAGGTCCTTCATAGAGAACTCCTGTTGTAGTGCAGCAATAACTCGGCGAAGAAGGGATGAGGAGGATGCCGTCAGAACAATATCATCAACATAGAGGAGCAAGTAAACTGTCTCACCACCGCGATGATAAAGAAACAATGATGTGTCGGACTTAGCACTCACAAAACCCAAGGAGAGAATATGAGTGGCAAAGCGACTGTACCAGGCACGAGGAGCTTGCTTTAATCCGTAGAGAGACTTGTTGAGGCAACATACAAAATCCGGACGAGCACTGTCAATAAAACCAGCAGGCTGCACACAATATACGGTCTCGTCAAGGGTGCCATGGAGGAAGACGTTCTTCACATCCAGCTGATGAACGGGCCAATCATGAGAGAGAGCAACTATAAGCACGGTGCGGATGGTAGCAGGCTTGACAACAGGACTGAATGTCTCATCAAAATCAATCCCGGGACGCTGAGTAAAGCCGCGAAGAACCCAGCGCGCCTTATACCGATCCAGAGAGCCATTAGGGTGGAACTTGTGGCGATAAACCCATTTACCAGTCACAATATTGGCGCCAAAGGGACGAGGGACCAAATCCCAAGTGTTGTTGGCGAGGAGAGCAGAAAACTCGTCAGTCATGGCAGCCCGCCAATTAGGATCAGCCAGGGCCCCTCGATATGTCTTCGGAATCGGAGACAGGGGGCCGTATGAAGGTCTAAGATGGTCTTGGGCTGCTGAAAGCCGCGTTTCCCACGCGTCACCATGACGTGCTCGTGTGTCGACAGGGGAACAAGCACGGCATTGGCAGGTAGGGGCGCGCTGACCATAGTAGAAGCCGCACCAGGTTGGATGGAGGCACATGCGCCAGCCTGCACCGATGGCCCAACAGCAGCCGGCCCAGCAGGCGACGCCGTGCGAGCCGCGCCAGGCCTCACACGTGACGTGCCAGTGGAGGCCGCGCCTGGCTCGGAAGCAGCAGCAGGGAACTGGACCGTGTCGGAGGCATGCGACGCGTCCTGCAGCAATGACCCGAGGGCTCCGCTGGCAACAACCTGCGATAGGGTGTCAGCAGGGGCAGCGGGGCACATTGGGGCGCACGGGGAGCGTGGTGCAGCATCAGTCTGAGGGACCTGAGTACCTGAAACACAGGATGAACCAATAGGAGTAACAGGCACAATATCAAACTCCGATAAGAAGTCAAAGTCGGATAAAGGGGGATGAGACCTCGGAGAAAGGAAATGAGGTTTCATCGAAAGTAACATGTCGAGAGATAATGAGCCTATTGGAGGAGAGGTCAAGACAGCGGTAGCCCTTATGGTCGGAGGGATACCCGAGGAAGACGCAAGTGACGGAACGCGAAGCCAGCTTATGGTCGGCGGTCGCGGAAAGGTTGGGGTAGCAACGACACCCGAACACGCGAAGGTGACTATAGGAGGGCTGGGTTCCGTGGAGAGCACAGAAAGGCGTAGCGAAAGCCAAGGTCTTAGTGGGGTGGCGGTTTAGAAGATAGGTGGCTGTGTGGAGGGCCTCGACCCAGTAAGAGGGTGGCATGCTAGCCTGGAATAGGAGAGAACGGATGATGTTGTTGGTAGTGCGGATGATGCGCTCGGCCTTGCCGTTTTGGGGCGAGGTGTATGGGCATGACATGCGAAGGACGACGCCCAGTGTAAGAAAGAACGTGCGGGCGGTGGAGTTGTCAAACTCATAGCCGTTGTCGCACTGGACGTTCTTAATGGAGGCGCCGAACTGAGTAGAAACATAGGCAAAAAAATTAGCGAGTGTAGAAAAAGTGTCAGACTTTAGGCGTAAGGGAAAAGTCCAAAGAAAATGCGAGCAATCATCAAGAATGACTAAATAGTATTTGTAACCAGAGACACTAGCAACTGGGGAGGTCCAAAGGTCACAATGTATTAAATCAAAATTATTGGCGGCTCGCGAGGTGGAAGGACTAAATGGGAGACGCACATGGCGCCCAAGTTGACAGGCATGACATAAATGTTGAGACTCTCTCTTATTACATGTAATGGTAGAAGATGACACTAAACGAGACAGGGCCTCGTCACCAAGATGACCAAGTCGCTGATGCCAAAGGGTGGAGCTGGGGCCGGCGGAGAGTGCTAGGGGCCGAAACACCGATGACAGGAGAGGGTAGAGAGGCCCGGAACTATTGCACTTGACGATCACGTTTCGGGTGTGGAGGTCCTTCACAAAAAAACCGTGTGGGTCAAATTCAACAGAACAACTATTGTCGATGGTGAATCGACGAACGGAAATAAGATTTTTAATAAGCTGAGGAGAAACAAGAACATTATTTAAGTGAAGGCCACCTTGAGCGGTAGGAAAAAAAGATGAGCCGGTGCTAGTAACGGGTAAAAGAGAGCCATCACCGACAACAATATGGGATGGTGTAGACAATGAAGGAGGTTGAAAAGTACAAAGGTTACCGGAGTTTGATGTCATGTGAGTTTCAGCACCAGTATCCATGTACCATTCATTTGTCGGTGGTGGCTGTAGAGTCATGGTGTTGAACGACGAAGCAAGTGCTTGTTGGTCCCAGGAGAGGTCGCCGGGGTGATGCACCCAGCCGGTGCCAGCGACCCCAGAAGGAGGCAACGGCAACGAGGATAGTGGCGGCGTCGGCCCAGCGTAAGGTAGCGGTTGCGACCCAGGGAGCGCCAGTGACGGCTGCGACCCAGGCAATGACTGCGGTCCAGCGTAGAAGGCCTGGGGACGAGGTGCGCCAGACGGCCTAACAGGCTGACGGCCATTTGGCAGTCCAGCCCAAAAGGCCTGGAACGTACCATAAGCAGGCTGCCAGCCAGGTGGGGGAGGACCAGGCCTCATGGTGGAGGGCACGGCCTGAGTAGAAGAACCGCCGCCGTTCCTCCTGCCGCCGCGCCTGGTCTGCTTCTTGCCACCGAAGCCGGCGGTCGGGTTGGAGAGCGGTGGCGCGGGGGGATGGGAGGCCGAGGCGGCGAGAGCCTGCGCCGGTGCTCCTTGCTTGGCCTGCATGGTGATCTCAGCGAGCCAGAGGTCAGAGCGCACCTCGATGAAGGCCGGGAAGGGGCGTTGCCGCTGGATCAGTGCCGCCATATAGGCGAACCGATCATTGAGACCACGAAGAACATTGAGCACGAGAGTGCGGTCGCAGACGGGTTCGCCGAGATCGGCGAGTTGGTCGGCCATGGTCTTGAGACGGCGACAATACTCATCGATGGACAGATTGCCTTGGACGAATCTCAGCATCGAGGAGAAGCGCATGGGTCTCCTTGTTGCCGATGAACTGCTGCTCCAGGCCGAGCCAGACGATGCGAGCAGTGGGTGGGCCCTCCTTGCGATTCATCACCACCTCGAGAAGTTCGGGGGTGATTGTCCCATAGAGCCACGAGAGGACAGTGCAGTCCAGGCGCTTCCACAAGATGTCGTCGGAGAGATCATCATTGGAGAGGACATGGTTGGCCAGTGCGTACCGCTCGAGGGTGTTCAGGAAGAGGCCACACCAGCGGTTGTAATGCGGCGAGGTGAGATCGAGAACGATCGGCACCAGCGCCTTGATGTTGAGGATTACCGCTGCTTGGGCGTGCAAGGCAGCGGTGGCCGCGGCCACCTACTCGGCGACCACCAGAGCATGCGCAGCAGCGTCGCGGCGCTCTTGCTCCAGGCGAGCAGCCGCCTGGCGCTCGGTCTCGAGGCGAGCGGCCTCCAGGTGCTCGGCTTCTTGGCGAGCAGCCTCCTGGCGCTCTTCCTGGGTGAGAGCGGCGACGCGCCGTTACAGCTCGGCACGAGCGGCTGCGGCGGCGGCGGGATCAGGCGGGGTCGACATGGGTTAGCGGAAGCGGGTCGCAGAAGCGAACCTTACTGATACCATGAAAGCGTAAGATTGTTTTGGCAAAATACGCGATGATTGATTCATTAGCCAAGTGTTACATATATAGGCTACCATCGTCCATATCTTAGCCGGTTTATAGAAATAGAAACCCGGGAGATTAGGATGGAAGGAGCCTAACCGAGCAAACATGGTAGGTAAGCATGCGTATAGGCATATACGGAAACAGTGCCATGCGTATACGGAAACAGTGCCATGCACGGCTACAGGGACATGCACAAATCGTCTAACAGGAATAATTTAAGGGTATTTATCTGAATACCTAAACTTTTTGATAAAAAATTCACTATATATAAAGTATAATACATATGTATACTAATAGTTAGGCTAAATTCATCATATTCATATCCAGTCGGCCTAAATTGGTGTTGGATCTTTTTGGTCTATTTCCCTCTCCCAAACCCAATTGACGCTGGACATTGGCCTACTGTTGTGATTCATACGACACACGGTAGAAACTCTAAGTCTCGCTCAGTCTCTCATCTTTGGTTCTGTCCATCTGGTAGCGCATGAGGCTTCTGATTTTTTGGACTCTGGATTTCTCGAGGTAAGACTCAGAAGGCTACGTAGGAGCGCTTGAGCAGCCATCTCGCAAGTTGTTTTGCTGTCGTTGCTCGTCGACGCTGCGCAGCCGCATAGGTTCGTCCTCCCCAACTGGGCGACCCCATAATGGCATGGCCCCATATCCTTAATCCGGTAATCTCTCTATTTTATCTCGCTTCTAGGGTATGAAGCATTGTCGTATTAATTTTTTTATTATTTTGTAATTTCTTTATATTATTTAAGATGTTACCTCTAGTATGAATAATTGTGCTTTAATTTTTGCTACTGTGGATCTTTATGTTTTCTATTAAATAATATTTTTATAACTTTGAATACTTATTTTGAAATTTCTGGATTCGTCACTGAAGCCAGTTACATGTAGATTGGTGAGAATGTGGTCTGCACGTGCATGTATCCAATTCCCATTCGAACAACTCTCTGGTTTTAATTCTCTTCTTTTCCTTGTGCCGCGGCTTTCTCCAATGCTTCGGTGTGTTCTTTAATTCTTGATGCACATCAGGCTCCCTTCCTTTCGTGGTGGCGCCCCTACCTCTCTCTCCTCCAGCTGGGTACACACCATGTATACGTGCCATTAGCAAACCATCTCCGCATCATTTCTTTCCTCTTTATTTTAGATCATCTCTATGCACAAACCTGAGAACAAGTAATAACATACTATTAGGTAGTATGAAATTCTCACTGGAATTAACCCAAGTTAAATTCAGTGAGGAAAAGTTTCACCTGTCGATCAATAAGCCAAGTCATTCTTTTTTAAAACAGATATCTAGTCCTCGCACTCTTCTCTTTTCTCATGCTCTATCTTAGCATACCCACATTCGAGAAATGAAGTATTTTGCTCAGATATATAGACTATTATAACCATTAAATTCATGAAAACAATAAACATAATCATTCGTTCAAAGAAGATATTTGAAGCACTTAGGTATTTTTAAGGTTTTCTGAATTTTTAAATTGGGTAATCTAGAACCTTCTGACAAAATTATCTCTCTTTTGATCATTGAGAAATTAGATCAATAAGTGCATGCACATTGCACGGAATGTCATTAACATGGTATGGTATATGCTATCATTTTCCATAACAAAAAAATTAACAATGCACTAATTCCATCGATCGTCTAAAAGAAATTGTGTAATGGAACTACTTAAACACAAATAGAGCTAAGAAGGTAAATAAGCGGACACTATATACAAAAACAATGTGAGAAATGCGTCGGTTATCTTAATAAATGTCCAAAACATCAGCTGTATTAGTGCCCGGATAGGAACCGCTTTAATGCTTTAGGAAGGTTTTTATCCCATAAAAATTACGTTCCAAATGTGCATTGATACGAAAATATCTGGAAATCGACGCATTTATCTCAGGATCGGTATGTAATGAATTTGATTGATCCTTAATTATCACCTTATGCATGAGCCAGCCTCTGGCTATATATAATGCCCTACACACAGCCATCCCTTCACGCCAAAACCAAATCCATCACATAAAAGCTTAATTAGACGCATACACACACATCACAACACAGAGATCAAGCAATAGAAATGGCTTTCACGGCCAAGGCTACCACTGGCTTGCTCTTCCTCGCCGCCATTATCTGCCATGTACACGGAGGTAATTAAGATCAATAATCTACGAGCATATAATACTCCGTGTACAATTAGTCTCCATGTAGTAAGTGAAGTATTTCTAACCATCTTTCTACCATACGCATGCATGGATGAAGGTGATGCGAAGGGCTGTCAGCTGTCTGACATCCACATCTCGCTAGCGGAGACGGGGAAGCTGGTCGAGGGGCAGGCGGAGTACCAGGTGACCATCGACAACACGTGCTCGTGCCCTCAGGTCGGCGTCAACGTCCGCTGCTTCGGCCTGGCCAGTGTGGAGCCGGTGGACAAGAGCAAGATCCGCGCGGTGGACGGCGAACTCTGCCTCGTCGCCAACGGCGGGCCCATCGCAAAGGGGCGGCCGGTGACCTTCACCTACGCCTGGAAGACGCCGCAGGACTTCACCGTCGTCAGCGCCAAGCCGCAGTGCTGATGATCAGCGTCAACAATGACCGATCTTAATTTGTATGCGTGGTTCGGTTCGTGAATTTTTTTTCATCGCTGTGGAGCCCTTGGGCCTCCAAATCTCGTAAGCAGATATCAAATAAGATACTAGCTCAAACTCAGGTCTATCAAACACCTGAATCAAAAAGTTGTTGTTTGCCTCCATATCTACAGTATTTGCCAGAGTGACCTGGTCATCAATGGGCATGACATAGGCTCTCTTAACTTTCTCTCAAATTGGTTGCTCTTAGACTTAGATATAGGCTACCATCTATGCCTTTCAACAGGGATAGGCAACAACCTAAAAGATTGGTGGCTTTATGGAATACCAATCTGATGATATTGCTCTTAGACCGGTTAAGATCTATCAAGAAGAGCTAATTGAGCTTTGACAATAATTGTTAGATCCAATATGGTAATAAAAAGGGATGAATGATGTCTTAAAATTCAACCTCTTAAAGGTATTCCAAAACTATCACTCCACAAGCTATGGAAGTTACAAGGATTAGTTTAGCCCACCAATAAAAGAAATCATGCAAGAGCAGAAACAAACAGAGTTTAGCTCCTTAGGGCCAGTCTGACAGCTATGAGGAAGCTGTTGGACTGGCCGAGTAGTTTGACCACCAACGCTGACCGATCTGATCGGCCTCCAGTCTGATCGCGAGTTTAGGGGCAGTTGGACTGCACCCCTAATCCCAAAATTGAAAATCAACTCAAGTGTAAACAAAAAGGGTGCAATCTCTAAAATATATAACTAAATGATATGAAACTTTCTACATACTTTGTTGAGGATCTCAGAAATCTAATTCATCCAAAGATCGTATGGATCTTCACCAAAATTCCAACATTTTCTCAAGACAAGTAAGATTACACTAAAATTGAAAAAAACTCAAGAGCTTGAAATATGACTTGCTCATAGGTTGAAAATGACCAATATGGCTCTAAATGAGTTCCTGCATGTCACAACAAGCACAAGCATCCAATGATTTGAGCCAAAACCTTCAAAACAAGAAGTCACTAGAAGGGCTCTAAATCAAACAAAATCGAATAACCTATAAAATCATACTATAACTAGTCCTAGATAGATGGTATATGATCATCATGAGGTATTTTCATCACTTACACATCCTTGGAACGAGCTAAGATCAAGATGGAAGGAGAGAAAAAGGGTAAAAACATCAATCAAAATAATTACAAAATTAACAAGATCAAGAACACACAATGGAGATGAATAAGGTTGATTTATTGTAACTTATAGATGAATATTTTATATCCACTCCATCACAGAAGATAGAGCTCTCTCCCAAAAGTACTCACCCAAAAGCTGCCCCCTCAAAGTAAGCCTCTCTCTATCTCAAACCCTAAAGAATGAATGGTTGGTTTGCTTTGCATCCTTGGCCACATGCCTCCAACCCCCTCCCACTCATATAAATGGAGCAACTAGCCCCATCTAATCCTAATGGTTACAATCTATTAGCGCAATTAGGGAGCCCGTTAACTCCCACACTGGATTTTATATTCACACATAACATGTACACGATTTTCAAAGTGCATAAGCCCAAACTTGCTAAGGAGTAAGCTTTCCATCCACTTGGCCTCCTCAGCATCTTCTTCATCTAAATCGCTCGCCCAACACCTCCAAGGGTTGCGGTTTTGGTCCCATAGCTATTTTTGGTATTTTGGCTTCGCCAAAACACTGCCACTTTGATCATGGACCTTACTCTTCCCTGAGCCTAGTCCATGGTCATCTTCTACTTTGTAAGTAATTTCTATACTTACAACATGTAGGTTTACCAATTGCTCATGCATCGACAAGCCTCTCCATGTTGGTTTACCTTGACCACACTTCTCTTACATTGACCTACCATTTGATGAATTATTGTTCAAACCTTCTACAGGATCTTAGATGGCAATCAGAGGGGGTGAATGATACCTTCAAATTTCAACCTCCCTATATCATATCCTAAAACATTTACTCCACTAGCTACTGGAAGTTAGGAGATCAGATTAGACCACCCACAAAGAACTCACAATAGCATAGAAGCAAAACCAAGTTGAAACTCTAGAGTTGGTACTACCGCAGAGTACACATTGGTATGACCAAAGTGGTTGTACCGTAGGTCCAAGTCCAGTATGACCAGGCGAATGGTAGTACCGCATGCCAGGGTAGTATGACTGCACCTCTGTTCACATAATAGAAAACCAGCCCATGCCAATACCCAAAATTTTGCAACTCACAAAATACAAGTCCAAATGATTTGAGACTTTGCACACACCTTGTTAAGAATATCAGGAACCTTGCCCAACCAAGGATTGAATGGATCTTGGCTAAAGTTTCAACTTTTCATTGGAATAAGCAAGGTTACACCAAAACCTAGCAAAACTAAAAAGTTGGCATACGACTTTCTCATGGGTTAAGTATCATCGGTTCTAGTCTGACAGTAAACTTATAAGTACTCCCAGTCGGATACGAAGACCACCACAGGTGTGAAGAGACCTCAAAGTAGCACAACCACTATGAAGAGACCTCGAAGTATCTCCAGCACCACCACCAAGGGAATTTAAGAAAAATGTCTTAGGGTTACAAGGGTGACCTCCCCTCTCCTATTACAAGAGGTCTTATTTATAGGAGAAAAGGGGGTGGCCTGTGTAGTTACAACTTTGCCCTTAGAATTTGGGCTACTCCTAAGGATATTTTGGTCATTTGCTCCGTGTGGGCCTCACCAGATCTGGGACTCCAGGGTCGGCCCGGGGTCCTTCGAGATTCGGTTGCGCACTTCTCCTGAGACTGTGCGCTTCACCCGGGGGTTGGCTTAGGGCCCTCCTAGGGTCGATCTTGTGGACTTTGTCCAGGGGTTGGCCTAGGGTCTTCCTAGGTTTTACGTACTTTGCCTGGGGTTAGCTTAAGGACATGGCTCGGGGTAGGCTTATGTGGGCCCAAGGTAGCGCGAGGACCCTCCCCCAACAGTAGTCCCTCACCGATCCGGGCGGTCGTCAGTCGCCCACCTTGGCCGGCGCACAGATCTGGGAAGGGGTTGGCATGCGACCTTGGGCCAACGAACTCCCCAGTAGCCCATAATATCTTGACAAAATGCTTGGTGTTAGAGCAGACTCAAAGAGGCAGTCTGCACAAAGTCCGATTCTAAAGGTGGCACGTGGTACGATGTGCCCTTGCTTCATTGGAGATTCTCCTAGGAAAGGCATCATATGGCCTCAATCCATGGCGAGCCAAACCCTACCAGCGGGGCATTGGGTGGACCAAGTCTGCCATGAGCCAGCCTTACACTATAAATACCCCCACCTCTTCTTCATTTGTTCCCCATCTCCCTCAATCATTTCTCCCCTTCCGCCAAATCCTTTAATCCCTCAACCGAGCTGCCCCTAAGTCCCACTTGCCCGGGCCTCCTTGGGAACCTTCGGTGCATCCCAGCTCTGTCTACCTCCTCCCCTGGTGTGCCCTCGGGCTCTGTCTGTCACCTCCCCATAACATGTCCCGGCTCTTCCTATCGCCTCCCCTAGACGCACCCCTGGGCTTCCACCGTCGCTTCCCCCGGATGCGCCTCTAAGATTTGGAGCTTCGTCGGCGTTCAGGCCTTGAGGATGATCCTTTGACTAAGAGACAGGAGTTTGCTTCAATGGAGTACGACCTCATGAAGGTACTCAAGTCGATTGTTTGACTTGCTTAGTATAACCCCTAACCTTCTATTTCCTCTTGTAGTGCCTCGTCATCGTGTGCAAAATGGCCACCGTGCAGAATGAGATCTTGATAGAGAATAAGAGGGCCACACGAGAGGCCGAGAGTCGAGCAACCACTGCAGAGTGGAACTTGGAGACAACCGAGAGTCAAGCAGTTGCTGCAGAGTGGGACATGGAGACAACCCATTCTACCATTGCTGAATTGACCCACAAGCTTATCGAGCAGGAGTCCGACATGGAGTGCCTCTACCACGACATGTCCCAGCTCACTGACGAGCGGAGCAAGGTGGCCACCACCGTCATCACTGCCTCCGAGACGATCCTAGGTATTGCCATGGACTTGGGCGTCTCTGTGGAGCTTCTTTCTAGCTCCTTCAAGGTCATTGCGGAGACTTGGCTCACCTGGCTAAGCGCGACTGGTGAGGTGACAAGGGCATCGATGCTGGGCTTCCGATGGGCCTGTGTGAAGGCCGCCGTTGAAGTCCTCCTCACTTCCCTTTAGCTGGTGGGCTGCCAGCATTTCGCGTTTTTTGGGACATCCACGTATGAGGCGCCGAACTTCACCAACTTGGAGAGAGGCTGAAAGGCCATTGCTAACCATGTTCGCTCCTTCTTCATGCGAGTTTGGGACTTGCACAGGTTGAGCTATCTTGGTGGGCTCATCCGCTGTGCTCATGCCCGCTCAGCCGAGGGAGGCTTCTCTGGGGCATAAGAGGGAGGCCCCGAGGGGCCAGGTCCATCCCAGGTGTGAGAGACGCCGCCAGCTTGCCAATGTTATCTTTTTTACTTAACTTTGTTTTGTGCCTCATGTCATTCGTCCATCGTGCCACAGCCGGTGCTTTATGTAGCCCCTTGTACCCAGGGAGTCGACCTCTTTTGTAGCCATAATGCCATCTATGAACTAGTGTCCTTTTGTTTTATTTCCTTCTCTTTATTTTGAATGCGATCACATGGTGGGATGTTTACAATAAGTGTTCACACTTACAGACAATGGTGTGGCGAACCAAGTCCGTTGCCTATTATTCGGGTACCAAACCCTCCCGAGCTAAGTCGCTCAAGTATTGGGCCTCGCGAAAAATTTCTAAGCCATGGCGAGGTCTGAGGCCACAGACATGCCGCGGCTCTGGACATGCTCCGGAATAGACCCTTCCGACTCTATGTCAGGACTTTTCGGTGCAGGAGGTCTTAAATCACAATGACCTATGGCCAACTAGTGCGACATAGAGCCTGGGCACTTGATACTTATTCTTCGATCTCTTGTCGCTTGATTTTCTATAATAATAATGTACGGGGACTATGGAGCCCCCAACTTCTACTTGCTAAAATAAAGTTTGATTACTACTCCCCGCTTCCCTTTTCTTTTAGCTAGAGGTATCTTTGTTACCTCGTCTCCCATTGAAAAAAAACTTGGCGCTCGAGGCGAGGCTCTTGAGCGGCACTTCTTTTAGGGGAGGAGAGGACATCCTTGGGAGCAGGAAGTCATCCTTTGGGCATGCGCGGTTCAGGTCAGTGTAGTCAATGCACATTCGCCACTATCCATTGGATTTTTTATGAGGATAGGGTTAGCGAGCTACTCAGGGTGCATCACCTCCCAGATTACATCGGCATTGTGAAGCTTCTCTACCTCTTGTCTTGTAGCAGCTTGACGCTCGCTTGACATTTTCCAAGCTTTTGCTTAATTGGCTTGGCTTCGGGCTTCACGGACAACCGATCTTCGATGATTTCCCTTAGCATACTGGGGGGTCTTCAGGTCCCCCAGGTGAAGATATATTGATTAGCTCGCAAGGCAGCCAAGATAGCCTTAGCTATTACGAGGTCCAGCTCTGCGTCAAGTAGAACGGTCTTGGTTGGATTGGCTTCCGAGAGGTGTTCGACTCGAGTCTCTCCATGGGCATTGGCTTGGGAACCCACTTGCTAGGAGAAGGTGTATGGATCCCTGATACATCTTCTATGTCTCTCGGGTTAATTGACTACACGTACTGGGTCACCACCAAGATGTTCGCATCAATCCTCCTTGAAAGGTCCTAGTCGCCAGCACGGTGATGACTCTTTCCAGTCCAGGTAGCTTAATGCAAAGATAAGCATGGTGCGGCACTACCCCAAAGAGGTTGATGGCTACCCTGTCCATGATCACATTGTATTGATACGGGATGTCGACGACATCAAAAACTATACTCTCACTTCGGGTGCCAGTCTCGGCCTCGAACCCGGCAACCTGCTCGATCATGTCAAGGGCTAGAACAGGGTCACCCCCCAAACCCAAGTAGTGGGACACCAGGTTCTGACAGAAGTGCCCGTGAGACACCAAGCTCGTCGAAGGTAGAAGCTAATATGATATCCACAGAACTCCCACCATCCACGAACACTCGCCTGACTTCGCACCTAGTGATGGAGGCGGAGATTACTAGGGCGTCATGGTGCGGGAGGCTAACCCTAGTTGTGTCCTCCAAGCTGAATGTGATTGGGGTATTGACCCACTATAGGAGCTCTGTCGACGGAGATGTGCAGATGTAGTGCACTTGGCAGGTGTAGGCTCGATATTGTCGCTTTGATGCAAAAGTGTGCGAGTTTCTGTCAGTAATTGCATGCACGACACGACACGGAGGGTCGGCAGCTTCCCCCCTATGCTCCAACCAGAGTGGAGTGGTCAGGGTGAGTAGAGTGGGTGCCATCATAGGTGCAGGAGGTGGGTTCATGTTGGCTGTGGCCCGGGCTTGTTGCCACTAGAATTGTCAAGCCGAGGTGATAAGAGTACACCTTGAAGTCTCATGAAAGCTCCACCCATGTAAATCATAGAAGTGGTGGTTACCGCCGCTGTCAGGATACTTCTCCCACCTTCAGCTACCTTCTTGTTTGTCGAGACCCGAATATGTAAATTCGGACTCTATATGTATACCACACTAATCTAAGATCACGCTAGTGCACACAGTGTAAACATAAATAAAATATCAACCATATGCATGATTAACAAAGAAAATCAAGACTCAAATATTAATAATTATCATAGTACGACTTTATGGCTAAACTTACAACTTATTAGCATGAAGGGCGTAAGAAATTAGCAGCGAAAAACAGAAATAAGTATAGTAGCCATTCGACATGCCCACAGGCGATCGACTAGGAAGTGAAGTTCTAATCCGTGAAGTTGTCGAAATATCCTCCTTTTGATATCTCCTGCTAATATAGCTTATCTTCTTCAACTGAGCAACAGTGGGCATAAAGCCATGAGTATATTAGTACTTAGTAAGTTATTTGTAACAAAGATGCAATATAATATACAAGACTTACCAATGGATGGCTAAAAGGTTAATTTACAGAAAGTAACAATTTAAAGTAAAGTAAATAAATTGAAAGTGAACTTTAAAAAATGATAATAAGTACATAATCAACGGAATTGAATAAACCATTTATGAACTACCTATTCATGAGTTAAACCACCAGTGAACTAACCATTCACTTTCCAAAGATAACCAAACAAGTTTTTACGAAAACTTTACCCCTCGTGTGAAATCACTGAGCATTATCCATAACAAGAGACACAGCTATTCAAATAGTTTTACACTCTGCAGATGTTGCACAACTGTACCAACACAATGTGATTAGTCTCGCGCTAAGGAAATCACAACAAGACCTTTACAAAGTTCAACCTCAACTCAATCCTGCCCGCTAGGGTTTCGCATCACACCCCTTTGCGCCACATAGAAATCAGCAACCATGTTTATCACAATAGTGAAATTAAAATTAAAATATCCTAAATTAATCAATGAGGTCTATCCCATACTAGACATGTGATTTGTACGGTAAGGCTCAGATCAACACTCTTTCGCTGGATATTCTCCCGCTGTTCCAGGTGTTTGAACTACTATGTCTTTCAAACTCGAAACCTAACATAACAAATATTCTGAGTTTAGTAATCTGCATAGCTATACTAACATAGTCCTGGTTACCATAATTTAAACATTACACCATCTAAAACTCTGATTTCAACCCGATGGTTGTGTTGTCCCATACCGAGTTATGGCATCTCGGAGGCATAACTCCCAAACTATACCACCGAACTTGGCGTTCCAGCATTCTATAGAGCTTTAGCAATTACCTCATTATTTAGTCTATATTAATTAATCTGTTCTAATTAATCCATACCAATCATTCGCTCACCTCATTAATCACATATACTAATTAATTATTTGCTCTCATCAATCACTAATTAGTCAAGTGCTAATTACTGACTCACTAATCATTCACTGAACACTAGTCGGTCATGCATGCACCGACACAACACTACACGGCTAGCACACTTCACTAGCTCTACACACGCCGACTAGAACTCCACTACGCAACACATGAATTCCAACCACTAGCCATATTCTAACCAACATTTACATTTATCTCGCTATTCGACAATTCGAGCTCCACATAACTCAATAACCAAGCAAGAAGAAGGAATCAAGGCATTACCCTAGCTCTGGATAACTAGTCGGGGTTCCTTCTCCCTTGTCTTGGCCGGATTTGGTGGACCAAGCGCCGAATTAGTCTTCCCCTTCTCCTTTTCCTCCATTTCTTCCTTCCTTTCGTTTCTGTTTTCTCCTTCTCTTCTTGTTTTCCTTCCCTTCTTCTTTTCTTTCTTCTTCTTCGACCGATCAACCCCTTTCTTTTTCTTCCCTCACGGTCGTATCCTCCCACCCTTCTTCTTTTATTCCCCCTCCTCTCTACTTCCTTCAGCTGGCTCTCCAATCTCCAGGCCATCCTCTTGACTGCCTCCTTCTCCACTCCTCCCTCCCCGTCCTCTCTTCTTCATCGGTGGGAGGAGGAACGATGCTAGGTGGCAATTGCGGTGGTTGGCTAGCACGCATGGAAGTGGGGTAGTGACGGCAACACCAAGGGCTCTCAACTCCCTCTCCATCGGTGGTGGCATGAGGCGGAGCAAGAGGGCAACAGCGAGACCGCAAGGCGGAGTGGTGGCGGCATTTCGGCCACGGGTTGGGGCAACAGTGAGCAGCTAGGGGGGGAAACGGCGTCAACAGCAACAGGTAGCAAGGGTGGCGCGGTCGAACGGTAGTGAGCGGCGACGCTGGTGGCCCACGGCGGTGCGCGCGCAAGTGGGGGTGGCGGTGTGCAGCAGGGTCGACACGGGGAGGAGTGAATCAATTTGCTTCCTCCTCCGGGCGCCCTTATGAGGGAGTAGGCGTGGCCTGGGCCAAGGCTGACCCAACTCCCTCCTCAATATAGGTATTACATGCATAGGCGTGGATACGTGAATCATACACCTGGATGGTTTTGCATGCCAAATAGATGACGGATGCAGTGTCCGCGACTTGAGGGGCTAAAGGGTGTCTATACTAGTGGGAAGGCATCCGCTCCAAGCGGACGGTGGGCTCATGTCGCCCCTTCTCACATAGGGCTTGTCTATCTTGGATGGATGTCCGCCACGTAGCAAAAACGGTCCATAAATTAGCATTCTCAAATCTCAAAAAAATTACATTTTGTTGTGTGAAATATAAAAAAAGCAAACTTACGAAATTAAGAAAAGAAAATCTAAAAAAAGCAAACACGCAAAACCGGAAACCCTTAGACTAGAGGTGGTCAAATGAGCCGTGCCGACCCGAAGCACGATGCACCAGACCATGCTTAGGCCGCTACCCGACCTGGCATAATACGAATAGTGCTCGGTTTGGCACATTCACGATCCACCCCGCACACCTGTTAACACCGTTTATTTTTTTAATATTTATATAATTTTATTTTATAGTTTTTAAATTTTATGTAGTTAATTTTTAAAATATAAATAATTTTATTTCATACTTTTTAATTTTTGTATATTTTCTATAATTTGTTTATATTTTGAATTTCATACTAAATAGACTAACCGTGGGTGAGTCGGTCCGATAGACTTCCATTCCAGTAGTGCATCAGCCCATAGACCAACACGGGTAACAAGTCAAAAAGGGCCGTATCTGAGTGGCCCACGCCGGCCATTTGTCATCTCTACCCTAGACCCTGGTTGCCAAGAATACGCTGCCATTCTCTGAAAGAATATTTTGCTAGCGCCGCCGGCCGAAAGTAACCGCTCCGCTCTGGTTCTCCTCTTTCCGCCTCGTGAACAATCGTATCCAGCCAGATCTTTCTTCTTCTTCTGTTGGTAAGGAAGCCCTAGCTTGCTTGGATTGTTTCGTCTTGCTCGCTCTGGTCTTTTCTTTCTTTTCTGTGAACAATCGTATCCAGCCAGATCTTTCTTCTTCTTCTTCTTCTTCTTCTTCTTCTTCTTCTTCTTCTTCTTCTTCTTCTTCTCCCCAAGGTACCCTGAGCTTTGGGGAGTCATCTGAACCCCATTCCCCGCGCCATGTCCGCCCCTGAATGCACGCAGCAACTCGATGAGAAAGAGTTGGAACGGAAACTGAAGAAAGACCAGAAGGTATTCGATCGAATTCCGTGCGGACTTGCTTTGTTAGAATCATTACATCCCTATGTTATTATTTTGTTTTAGCCCGAACTGCTGAACAGTAATAAGTCAGTGAAATTCTATTCTACTGAAGAACAGTGGTTTTCAGTCACCCAAGTCAGAAATTATTTGAATTAGTAATCAGATCGAAATGTTTGTTATTGCGTAAGTGAAGAAGTCACTTATGGATTAAGTGTTTCTGCTCGCAGGCGAAGGAGAAGGAGGAGAAAAGGCTTAAGGCAAAGCAAAAGGAGGCGGCTAGGCTCCAGGTTTAATCATGATTGTTCATGAATTTGGATTTGACTTGATGGGCGATCTTGATAGTAGCTGCTTTACTGGAATGTTTGGTGGTGATGTGTTTACTCCTTTCGTTGTGTTGATTTGGTTTTCTGCAGGCGCAAGCAACTTCGGATGGGCCTAAGAAAAGTGAGAAGAAACAACGGAAGAAAGCTGTGGAGGATGAAAATCCTGAGGATTTCGTTGATCCAGACACCCTCAAGGGCAGAAGAAATTGCTTGCACGTCAGATGGCCAAGCAATATAGCCCAAATGCTGTTGAGAGATCGTAAGATGCTAATTTGCCCCTCTTAATTTTATAATTCATAGCATCTGAGAAGCCTAGCTGAACTTCATGCATTCCTTTGTTTTTTTCGTAATGTAGATGGTATGCCTGGTGGGAATCATCAGGATATTTTGGGGCAGATCCTGCAAGCTCAAAACCACCATTTGTTATAGTAAGTTACTCATGCTCATGGAAGTTGTGCTAGATGTGCTGTGAGCTGATTTAGCAAACTGCATCTTATGAAATCACTAGTCTATATTGCTTTTCTACAGATAACAGATTACATAGATATGGATTAGCTGCCAGCAACAGAGCTAAGTTATTTCTTTTCAGGTGCTGCCACCTCCGAATGTGACTGGAGCGCTTCACATAGGTCATGCGCTTACAGTGGCTATAGAGGTAGTTATTGTTTTGCTCGCAAAGGCAGAGAGACCTGTATGCCATTTTAACACTATAGACATTAACTAGGTAATGATTCTAATCTCCTTGCATTTTTACAATGCAGGATGCTATGATACGCTGGCGGAGGATGTCAGGCTATAATGCTCTGTGGGTCCCTGGAGTGGACCATGCTGGCATTGCTACACAGGTCTGCATCTTGGAATTGATTCTCAATCAGCTGAAGTTCGTCTTGGAATTAATACATCTGCAGATAATAAAATTGAGTTGCTGATATCTTCTTTGACGGCACTCGATGTCATTCAACCTGTGAAACATACATCCACATACCATGCTGGCAGTTTTAGTTTGTTCATGTGCAGCCATGAAAACAAAGCTGTCAACATGGGCGTTAGGCCATGTTAAGATAAGTAATGTTGGTAATGTGAGCAGAAAATTGCAAAATAATATCTGCAATCTCAATATTCTGCTATGAGATGTTTCTTATTGTGATACTGGTAGACTTAGCAATTGCTTATTGACCAAACACATGACCACATGGCTTTTTTATTTTTTTAAAAGATCTTGACAAAATGCTGTACCTTTTTCTTCAGATGTTTTTCATTTTAGCAAATCAATCATGTATATGCCACATGCAGAAATCACTGTTCATGCATGTGAACAGTAGCAGCGCGCTGTATCTGTACATTAGGTGCATTGTATTTGGTTGTTATCTTATCTCTTAGTTGCATATCTTATCTAGTACTCTTAGGGATAGGGTCTTATTGAGTTTGTAATGTTATCTCTAGTAGTTGGAAGGTTTAGATTGATTTGTTAGGGCTGGCTCCATATAAGCACGGCATTGCCATCCTTTCTCATTAAGCAAGAAGAACGATAAAATAATCTAGACTCCCCCAAAGTTCTATCATCCTAGTCTGTGGTCTCCTCTTTCTCCTAAGATACCTCCCTTTCAGCTGTGCCATCCCGGCCCTCCTTCGTATGGTAGTTACCCCGATGAACTAAGGTTATCACAGTATAATGTTGCCCAAATATGATTATTTTTTAGTCCTTTCAACTTGTACTATTTTCTCTGAATTGACCTACCATTTGTACCTCCAAATTCTCTTTTGTTTGGACTTCGCATTTGTGGATAATTGAATACTTCAATGTTATGTATATTTTAGTAATGAATTTCTTCTAACAATCTGTTCTCCTGTATCTCAGGTTGTTGTGGAAAAGAAGCTTATGCGTGAAAGGAACTTGACAAGGCATGACATAGGGCGTGACAAATTTGTATCTGAAGTAAGCTGTTTTTTTGCCATAACACAATGTTATGTTTGTTAACTGACCTATGTTCTTTTGATGATTAATGATTAATTGTTTCCTTTATACTATGGAATATTAATAATGGATTCAATGTCCTATATGGTTATGAAAATCGTAGTGATCATTAATGTCATTTGTGATGCAACAAGAATCATAGTGAGCATAGTCTCATTCGTCATTCCACACTAGATGTATCCTTTTGTTGCTTATTCCATTTTCTCTATCATCTTCTGTACAGGTCCTCAAATGGAAAGATCAGTACGGCAGTACCATATTGAATCAATTACGTAGGCTTGGGGCCTCACTTGATTGGTCCCGTGAGGTAAAATCCCTATTTTCTTTAGTTAGGAAAAAGCATGACTTATTATCAAACAATGTATTGTCTTTGTATCACTAACTTTTAACATCATCTTCATCTCAACTTGTGCGTCAGTGTTTTACAATGGATGAGCAAAGATCAAAAGCTGTAAGTGAAGCTTTTGTCAGGTTGTACAAAGAAGGTCTGATTTATAGGTCAGTTTCCCCACCCTATTTTGTTGTAAGTGTTAAGCATTTAGTTTTCTATCAGTATTGTCATGATTTTTTTTACCCGTTTAGCTTCTTATGTTATTCATTATAAGTTTGTCAGTTCTCAACCTAGTTTTTTTACCTCTTATGAATTATTTGCCCCTTTGCAGAGATTACCGCCTTGTGAATTGGGATTGCACACTTCTAACAGCAATTTCTGACATAGAGGTTGATGAAGCTTTATGTTTTCTATGGTAGACAGTTTGATTCCATGCGCTTCACTAAAATCGATCTCTTTGTTTGAAAATGCTGTTTTGTCAGGTTGATCATCTAGAGCTTAAAGAAGAAACTGTGTTAAAGGTCCCTGGTTATGCCACTCCGGTACAGTTTGGTGTTTTGATATCTTTTGCCTATCCTCTTGAAGAAGGACTGGGCGAGATTATTGTTGCAACAACAAGAATTGAAACAATGCTCGGTGATACAGCGATAGCTGTTCATCCTGAGGATAAAAGATATAAGCATCTGCATGGAAGGTATGCAGTCCACCCCTTCAATGGCCGAAAACTCAAAATAATCTGCGATGCTGAGTTAGTGGATCCCACTTTTGGTACTGGGGCTGTCAAGGTAGGAGCAAATGCTGAGGACTGAATTAATTACATCTATTTCATTTCACCTAGTTGCGCCTTCTGCATGCACTATCCCCTCCTAGCTTATATTGTTGTTTGCTGGTCTGTTATGTAGATTACACCTGCCCATGATCCAAATGACTTTGAGGTTGGAAAACGACATAACCTAGAGTTCATCAACATCTTCACAGATGATGGAAAAATAAACAACAATGGAGGTTCACAATTTGAAGGAATGCCAAGATTTACCGCTCGGGTTGCTGTTATTGAGGCACTCAAGGAAAAGGTATTACTGGTTTCGTTTAATTTATCCTCTCAAAAAGTTCTATGATATCATAATCTCTAAAAAATGGTTGTTGGCTTATTATATGAATTTATGGCATGACAATATGACATGCAAAATTTCATCAGAGTGAAAAGGTCAAATTAGTGAAATATTGTGAACTTTATAAGGTAGGTTAATCTTGTGTATTTCTATTTTTCTAATGCTTAGTACAAAGAATATATTCATTAGTTTCAGCAATATGGAGTCATTAGATTATAGCATAAAAACATTCCTACTTTTGACATGGTTGTATCTCTTTTTCTTGTTTTTGTTAATTCAATTAATGAGTCTCTTAGTACTGGAAAAAGTACATGATTATTTTTCTGAGAAATATGGCGTCTTGGTTTCTGTACATATTTCTGATCCTGCCTTAGGTCATGCCTCTGGAGTTGGGTATCCATAATTTTGAGGCTCTCATTTCTTAGAGATATCCTGCTTGTCTGTGGAAACTAGTGATCGACTATTACCTTCAATTAGGGGTGCAAACAGAGCAGATATTTTCTGACCGTTCGTCCGTCCGTTTTAATTCGGATAGAATTCGGAGCAAATTTTCGGATATGCGGAGGTTTTGCCGGATACGGATACGGATTCGGATATTTTTTGCCAGATACAGATACGGATTCGGAACAAATATTATCCGACGGATACGGAACTATCCGAATATTTTTCCGGATAGTTACCGGATATTGTTTCAGATAGTTACCGGATTTAAATTCAGATTCAACTCAGAACTCAATTCGGATTCGGTTCGGGACAGCCCAACAGACCCTTACTAAAAAGGCCATAACTTTCACAAACGGAGTCCGATTCAGATGTTCTTATACTCGTTGGAAAACTTATTTCAAGATCTATGCAATGGATAAGGCCTCATCTTCAAATACATCATGAATCATCTGCTATGATGAAAACAATATGACGGTTGTAAAATCTAGTTTCCTTTTTGTGTGAATTCGAGTCTAAAACAATATATGGTTGAGTTGTATTCGGTTTTGGGACTATATGGACGTCCCAAGGAGCTATATAAGCCTTGTAATCTTAGCCTTTAAGGCTCAGACTACCTTTAAGAAAAATCAATCTACTAAAATTTGTTTGAGTTTATTATTGCTGCCGAAATTCCATATGAAATTAAGAGTATTCTTCAATCAAGATTATTTAGCCTTTCCGCTGAGAATTGGGTGCACAGTAGATCTTCGCTTAGTGGTCGGCAAAATCAACACGAGTGTATTTTGGCGGATTAAAGAGTGTTCGTCCCTTGCATTGGTATTGGAGGATCATTACAATTCATCAAGACTCTCGCGAGCATCCATCCTACATCGAGAAGATCGGGCGACCACATATCAAGTGATGTACTTGACTACTTGGCTATGGCTAATTCTTACTTTCGAACTGTGTGGCATGTAGCTAATTAGCTATTACTTGTTTAACTAATCTCTATTATTTACATGCTACTTTGGTAACTATAATTTACTAGTTGCTCAACTTGTCTCTGTCATCGTGTGAAATTTTTTTGTTAAACTACTAATGTAGTTCCATTATAGATATGTAGTATGGTGATTGATCCTTACACATGTGATATATATGGTTTTTGTTTTCGCGCATTATCCAATTAAATATTCGTGACCGAGACTAACTGTATTCGGAGTAGCATGTATTCACTCCGTATTCGTGACCGAGAATATCCGTATTCGTATTTGTATCCGGCATTATCCGTGTCCGATTCTGACTCTAACAAAAAATATGGAAGAGGATATGAAATGAGCAATATCCGTCCGTATCCGCTCCGTTTGCACCCCTACCTTCAATTGATAGTTTCATCAATTTAGATTTTTTTTGTCTTTGTGTTTTTCTTATTTGTTTCATATGGATTTTGTTTAAGAAGTTCTGGACTAACAGTGTTTGATTCTGCTAATTAAGGGCTTGTACAAGGACACAAAAAAGAACGAAATGAGTTTGGGCATTTGTTCAAGAACTAATGATGTAGTGGAGCCTATGATAAAACCCCAATGGTTTGTTAATTGCAATACAATGGCAAAGGCAGGTCTTGATGCTGTAAGGTCCAAAAAAATTGAGATTATTCCACAACAGTATGAACAAGACTGGTATAGGTATATTTTTATTCTCTTTTACCTAGTTGAGAAATATGCCAGCGCTTGCAAATGTCATGTCAAAGTAATGAAATCAGAATAAACATAATCCATCCATTACCACTGTCCTTGCAGATGGCTTGAAAATATACGTGATTGGTGTGTTTCAAGGCAACTTTGGTGGGGACATCGTGTACCAGCGTGGTATGTGACACTAGAAGATGACCAAGTGAAAGATCTGGGTTCCAAAAATGATCATTGGATAGTCGCAAGAAATGAAAGCGATGCAAACCTGGAGGCACAGAAAAAGTATTCTGGGAAAAAATTCCAGTTAAATCAAGATCCTGATGTGTTGGATACATGGTTTTCATCTGGTCTCTTCCCATTAACAGTACTTGGTTGGCCAGATGATACCGCTGATCTTAGTGCATTTTACCCTACTTCGGTACTAGAAACTGGACATGATATTCTCTTCTTTTGGGTAGCACGTATGGTGATGATGGGAATGCAACTTGGTGGTGATGTGCCATTTCAGAAGGTAATGGCACAATGCTCATTTTCTGCCCACTCGAACTGTGTTTTACAATTCTAGCGGTCCAATATATATATTTCATCCAATGTCACATACCCGTTGGCCAATAGCTCTCTCTGTCTTCTATAATCCCCTTCATATGTTAAAACTGTTCCATAGTGTAACACTTACTATGATCAAGAGTCCTAGTTGGAGTGATCTACCTGTAATGTTGTCATTATGAGTATGTGGTGTTATAAAAAAAAGGTGAAGTTCAACAAATGAGGCTATTTTTCATAGGCGTCATTATTTGACAAAATCATGCACTAAAAGTTCCCCAGATACTTGTTGAATGAACTAACTTGCCCATTTTGAATTATTCTCTGCTCTGCCATTTGTCTCTACAAGTCTGTAGCTTGTTAACTTTTAACATATGTTACATTTTTGTCAACATCATCCTTTGGCAGAGTGTAGTGTATGGTTGATTTGAGTCTATCCTGTCATAGTAAATGCATAAACTCACTGAATAACCTTTTTGTTTCTGGCTGTAAGATATTTATTTCTGAATTCTGAAATTACTTATTAAACCAACCATATTTTGAGTTGCAACTAGAAATTTTATTGACACTAGGTGAGGTATTCTAGTTGAATATATGCTTTAATTATCTATTTGCGTCATGACTGCACCCTCTTTCTCAGGTTTATTTGCATCCTATGATCCGCGATGCACATGGCCGGAAAATGTCCAAGTCACTTGGTAACGTCGTTGATCCCCTTGAGGTGATAAATGGTATGTCACTTGAAGGTCTCCTCAAACGTTTGGAAGAAGGCAATCTGGATCCAAATGAATTGAACATTGCAAGAGAAGGGAAGATGAAGGATTATCCTGATGGCATTGCTGAATGCGGTACTGATGCCCTCCGTTTTGCACTGATTTCTTACACTTCTCAGGTTGTACTTGCACCCATTTGAGTTTTTGGTGTATTATGCTTGCAATTCAGCATTTTAATAGAATCTATCTTGTTTGTCAGTCTGACAGGATTAATCTGGATATCAAGAGAGTGGTTGGATACCGACAATGGTGCAATAAATTGTGGAATGCCATTCGTTTTGCAATGGGCAAGCTTGGTGATCATTACACTCCACCAGCAACTGTTGTTGTGTCTCCGATCCCACCAATCTGCAAATGGATACTCTCAGTACTTAACAAGGCTATTGGTAAAACTGTCACCTCATTAGAAGCATACAAGTTCTCTGATGCAACATCTGCTATATACTCATGGTGGCAGTACCAACTATGTGATGTATTTATAGAAGCTATTAAACCTTTCTTCTTCAATGACTCTCAAGAGTTCGAATCAGCAAGAGCTGCCTCTAGAGATGCCCTATGGGTTTGCCTTGACACTGGTTTGCGCCTGCTCCACCCATTCATGCCCTATGTAACAGAAGAGCTCTGGCAGCGTCTTCCTCAGCCCAAAGGTTCTTGTAGGAAAGATTCCATTATGATATCAGAATATCCATCTGTTGTTAAGGTAATACTGACGTCATTAAAGAAGACTGTAAATCCAGAGGACTTGATCTTAGAATATCTATTTACCCGTGGGAAAAAATGTACTTTATGACAGGAATGGACAGATGATAAAGTTGAAAATGAAATTAACATTGTATTGGATACCGTGAACAAACTAAGATCTCTGAGGCCACCAACAGATACAAACGAAAGGTGTGTATATGGTCATCTATCTGTTTTTTGTGTCAATTCTGTATTATGCATGGTGTCTGCTTACTTGACTCGTCTTGTTCAGCACAATATAATATCTTATTGCTTTTTTTTCATGAACAGGCGACCTGCTTTTGCACTTTGCCGAGGCCAAGAGACTGCTGCCACTGTTCAATGCTATCAATCTCTAGTTGTCTCTCTTTCTTCTATATCGTCTCTTAAGGTCGCTACACTTCCATGTTATTTCTTTTTTGTCATGAAAATATCGTCTTTTTTCTTGCACTGTCTGCAACAGTTTGTCCTTTATGGATTGAAGTTTATGCTGAAACCTGGAATGGAGTATTATTACCTCAAATAGCTCTTGTTACCCCTTGATTCTTGTTGAATAATATTTTATCTTAGTTGACCTCAGCTTTTCGAGTGTTAAAAAAGGCACTGATCTGATATTGGAAATTCTTCAGATCCTGACACAGAATGATGAAACTCCACCGGACTGTGCTACTGCTGTTGTAAATAAGGAATTGTCTGTATACCTTCAGCTTCAAGGAGTTCTTAATGCGGAAGCTGAGCGTGAAAAGCTAAGGAAAAAGAGAGATGAAATTCAAAAGTAAGCACGCTTATCTGGTCTCCTCCAAGCATTTTCAATATTACGGACGTGCATAGGTTTTTGGCGCTATTTGTATTGTAGCAGTAACATGGTGGTTTTTATCCATACACGCAGGCTGCAGCAAGCGCTGTCGCAGAAAATGGACGCTTCCGGCTACCGTGAGAAGGCTCCGCAGAGCGTCCAAGAGGAGGACATGAGAAAACTCACTGCTCTGTTAGAACAGCTAGAAGTCATCAGTGAAGCTGAAAAGAAGGTAGATGCAAAAACTGGTGATAATTGAGTCAGCGATGTCTGTTGTGATATGTGAAAGATGCTTTTTTTTTTATGGAATTAGTTGATCTTGTCACAAATTTTCACGGATAGCTCAGTTGTGTATCTGTGTGCTCTCGGAATTTTATATAATTAGTTGAATGTCCGTGCGTGGCTACAAACTAAAAAATATAATCATATTACATATTTGAAAACCACTAAAACATACAAGGCTAAAATTTTTAACAAAACGACGATAAAACCTAGCAACACTATGAAAGTTTCTGATTTGACTAACATTCATAGGGGTAGGTTAATTCTTAATTGCTTCAGTTTTAGATTCGTATACCTTAATGCCTTGTCCAGAAACAACATAGCCTAAAAGCACAATTTTATTGGTACAAAAAATGCATGTATCAAGATTAGTATACGATATCTCATTTATAAACACTTGTCTAATATGATCAATATGTTTATCCATCATTTTGCTATAGATCAAAATATCATCAAAATAAACAATAACAAATTTACCAATGAATGCTCTTAAAGCATGATTCATCAGTCGTATGAATGTACTAGATGCAGTTGTTAAATCAAAAGGCATTAATAATCACTCATGCAATCCAAATTCTATTTTAAAAGCAGTCTTCCATTCATCACTAAGTTTCATCCTAATATGATGGTATTCACTTCTCAAATCAATTTTAAAGAATATAATAACACCACTAAGTTCATCTAGTATATCATTTAATCTAGCAATAGGATGACGATATCTAATAGTGATATTGCTAATGTCATGACAATTAACACATATTCTCTATGTACTATCTTTCTTAGGAATAAAATTACAGGAACAATGTAAGGACTAAAACTTTCACATACATACCCTTTATTAAGTAGTTCTACACTTATCGCTGAATTTCTTTTATTTCCTTTGGATTGATACAGTATGGTGGCTGGTTGGGAAGTGAAGCGCTAGGTATATGGTCGATTTGATGCTCAATCCCACGCATGGGAGGAAGTCCAGCGGGTATCTCCTCCAAAAACATGTCCTCGTAAACCTGCAAAACACTAGAAATAACACTAGGAAGAGATATTAAGTCATTAGTCAAAAGCAATTCATCTTTATACAAAGGCACAAAGTGCATCAATTTTGGATTATTCCTCAATTCTCTTATTTCAGATTTGGTAGCTAACATAACTAACTTCTCTCCCTCACTTTTCTTTTTAACTCTCAAGTTGGGCTTATGACTCTCACTCCCCGATTTATGGATGGCACTTAATTTTCTTTTCTCTCGCTCTTTCTCACTCACTATCTTCATCTCAGCTTGCTTTTGCATGTTCACTGCTATGATTTGATTATGGGTCAGGGCAGCAACTTTACACCTTCACTATTGAATCTGAAAGAGTACGTGTTGTCACACCCATTATGCATAGCACCAACATTAAATTGCTATGGTCTTTCCAACAGCAAGTAACACACCGTCATAAGTATTGCATCATAATCAACAGTGTCAAAGTAATAATGTATCTTGAATTGCAGCCTCACCATGTATTGAACCTTTATATCTCTACATTCGCTAAACCATTACACATGATATGGACAGTGATGTTTCAGTAGCAGTAAACCAAACTTCTCACACATCTCCACATTAGCTAAGTTGTGGCAACTACCACCATTAATAATTAACTTAATTGCTTAGCCACATACCTTAGCTTGAGTTTGAAAAAGATTGCATCACTGCGCATTAGAATCATCATTGATTTAAGTACTTAGGGTTTTAGTAACCACAAGTGTAGGCTCTGGTTCAAAAGAAAGGGACTTGAGCTCCTTTTTTCTTCCTCTTCTTTTAGGGCATTATCATATCTCTTCTTTTTGTGACTAATCTCAACCTCATATGCACTTGTGGATTCATACTCTTTATCCTCCGTCACAACATAACTCGGTTGTTGGGACACTCCCTAGATATGTGCCCATGCCCCGAACAGTTAAACCATTGAATTTCTCTACTCTTTGCCGTAGCACCAATTGAGGATGTAGGGGATGGAGTTGCCTTCTTCTCACTTAGTGCAAGTGCTGATTTTGCCATTGACAAAGAATGAGCATTAATATTTGAACTAGTACAAACTAATACCTCGTCCTAAATTGAAGCATGCTTTGGTAGCATTCGATGATGATGATGGAGCTTTCAAGTTGAAGGACGTTGTCCTTAGTGTTGATTTTACATCTTCTAATAACCGTTTCTCCACCTTTATCGCTTGATGCACCAAATCAACAACAGTATTATAGAGCTGACATTGCACTATGCATTTAGTGTTTTTATTTAGGCAAAATAGAAATCACATAAAGGTTTGCTCTTCATCTTTGTGCACGTGTGCTCTAATCATAATTTGTTCCATCTCTTTGTAATATTTCTCTACCGAGCGACCTCTCTACCTCAAGTTCTATAATTTACCAAAAAAATCACGTTTATAAGTTTTAGAAACAAAACATGCGCTCAGTTCTTGCTTTATTTCAAGCCATGATGCAATTGGAGGTTCCCCATTATCTTCTCTTTGATTCAACACTTGCTTCCATCAAATCAATGTATTCTCATCAAACTGAAGTGACGCTATGTGTAGCTTCTTCTCCTCTAAATAATTGTATATCTGAAAGATCTTTTCTACCTTGAGCTCCCATATAAGATATGCATCTGGGTCAGAAACGTCTTCAAATTTGAAAATAGTAAACTTAAGTTTCCCAAATTTTTCCTTCACGTGATAGTCATCATGATGACGGCCATGACGTTGATATCATTGCAGTGTAACCAAAAGTCGTTGCCAAAGTCCTCAATGTGAGTAGCAACAACCATGGCCTTACCTTGCCATGGTTAGCGCCCAAAACACCTCCCCTACCCTCGGGAAAGGGTGATCAAACCATGTTGGTAGCAGCTCGATCTCGCCTCACTTGAACTTCGCTAACAAGTCGTGCAACCCTCTGTTTATCGGTCTAGTCAAGCGCATCACCTTCTTCATGGACCTTTGCAAAGCTTCTCTAGTATCTTTCTCCTCAAGATACTCATGTTATCACTCAACTGAGTATTGAAATCATTTATGAGCTTCTCAAGATTAACTTGTGTAACATATGCCTATTCTCTTTCTTTTTCTAACATGGTTAGTGCAAACAACAAAGAAAAATTATATATATGGGTGTGGAATTTTTTATTTGTGAAAATCACTCAATCTCACCTTCTTTTACCGACTGAAGTTCTTATGCGTCCTTGTGGAATTAAAGAGTTGCACGCACTTTGGTGACAGTAGACAACACAAGGTGATATGTTAAACGAATTCAATTGCATAGGCATTGTTTGAGCTTGCAGGGGGTAAGTATTTACCTATGCAATCTAAAAGTCTAGATATTATAAAGTTAGGTAAAAATCTAAACTAAAATTCTAATGCCTAGTTGTTGATCTTATAATATAAGCGAAGGACAAAGCAACTCACATGTAAAGATGATAGAACTTAGTGCAATAAAAGGAATGAGTTAATATATACAAAAAAATATACGTGATGAACAACTAGCTCGTATTTCATAAGTTAAGGAGAGACGGTGACTAATTGCTTAATTGATAAAAAGGGCGTAAGACTGCTTAATATGAATACAAGTGCACAATCTAATTTTAATCAACAAATGGTGGGAACTCAAGAAAGTGTGCCACTGATATTTTTTTAATTTGCTTTTTTTTCTTTTTTAATGAACACAAGCATAAACTCAATTTTAGCATGATAACTCGAGATTGTCCAGCACAATATCAACAATAAGTAGTCCTAAAGCAAGTTAAATAACTAGTCTCGAATAGAAGCAAACTATTCACAAAGGATTGAATTGGTGGCTCAAAACAAGATATAAATGAAGATTTTTTTCGTGTGTTGGTACTATAGCTTCACGCGCACTTTCTTTTTGTTTTTTTTCCGTGCGACTTCAGGCGTCGGCTTGTAACGCACAATTGTAGCATACTGTAGCGTGCTGCTGTAGCGCACACGGAAATGTGGCAGATTGATTCCTTTTTCTATTTTTGGGATTGGTTTTGAGGAGTTCAAAACCAACAATTTTATGATTTAGATAACACACAAAGATCAAGATGTGCAAAAGAAATAATACGATCAGTGATTAAACACAATTTCTAATGAATCCAGACCTAACCAAACTCACTAAAAAACTCTAGATCAAACTACGGGCTAAAGGAATCTTTTTGGCATTTTGTGTTAATGATAGAAAAATACATAACTTAGATCCGTATAACATGACGAACCGATAGTGCCAACCGCTGTTAAAACAACAACCTACGATAAAAAAAAATTCACTCAACCACACGTTCATGATCCCATCTACTCGATTACATAAAGTAGATGTGTCGTCGCTCCTGCAAAACATAAGGAATCACAAGAACAACAGGGTTGGAAATGTCTAATTCCCCTTTAGGTTACAACTGTGTATTAAACTCTGAAAAAAACAAACTTATAGTTTTCTCTAAATAATAGATTGATTCGTGGTGACAAAAAGAAACGAAGGGACAGCTAGTGTATAGGGCACCCTCCAACTCGTCTCACGCGCGCACATATGGCCTAAGGCCCACCTAAACTCGTTCGGCCAAGGAAGCCGAAATGGACTCCTCTATCATCAAGTTGGTTCAGACTATTTTAGCAAAATATAAGTACATGGCCGCCTGTCTTTAAGGGGTGCTCATTCTGCCCCGCTCGTTTCAGCTTTCAATTTCAGCTTCTAGTTTCAGCTTTTTTTTATTATTCAGTAATTCATCTTTTTCTGAATTTTTTTAAATTTTTTGAGCTTTTTTAAATTTTTCTTTTTTCCCCGTGTTCCTTTGCATTGTCCGTGATGGGCTAACATATTTTTTCTATTTTTATATTTTTTTAAATTTAATTATATCCAAAAAAAGCCAAATCAGCTACAGTAAAATTTCAGCCAAAAGACAGAAGCCATTGCTAAAACGAACGCAAGTCAGCTTTTGCTTCTAGTTTTTTTACTTTTTTTCACTATTTAGTAATGTCGTCTTTTTTTGATTTTTTTAGACTTTTTTGCATTTTTTCTCGTATTCCTTTGCATTATCTATGATGAGCTAATATGTTTTTTCTATTTTTAATTTTTTTAATTTTAATTATACTAAATTAACCAACTTAGTTACAGTAAAAAATAAGCTAGATACAGTAAAAGAAAGTCATAACTCAATGCTATTCTGAACGCTACCTTAAATGCCTGGCACGCATGCCTTTTTGATTTGGATAGACTCGCCTGAATACTTTTGGTTTTCTTGCCCTCCTTGGGTAGCGTTCAGAATGACGATGGTTTATAGTTTTATTTATTTACGGAGAACCGTGGGCTGGCGGAATCCGTGCTTCCCACGAGTTGCCATCGGATGCTGATTCACCACGGGGGGAATAGATACAGCCCGTGGTGGAAGAGGCGCAGGGCCAGCCGTCGGAGGCGCAGGGAAGCGCGAGCGACGAGTGTAGACCCGATCGAACTCTCGGACGCGGCGACAGCGGTGACCGTGGCTGTGCCGGGTGCAGCAGGCGAGGCCGCATATGTGTCGGTCGACGGGGCCGCGTGTGGCGCTGGCTCGGGCGACAGGGACATGCGTGGCTCGGGCGACGGGGCCGCGCGTGGCACGAGCGACGGACAGGCCGGAGACGAGGCCGCGCGTGGCGCAGGCGCAGGCGATGAGTGGTCCAAGGGGGCTAGGCGTGCCAGCCGCAGCCACATGTGGCGCTGGGGGAGTTGCCGCCGTGGCACTGGAGGAACTTGCAGGGAGAGAGCGGTGTCCAACGGGGAGGACCTGCGTCTCAGACTCAGCCAAAAAATCAAGGTTAGTAGATGACAATGACTCCATTTTTGAGGAGTTGCGTGTTTGTTCGGATAGCAAAGTATCCAAAGACACTGAGGTGGGCATAGGAGGGTGAGTGCCGAAAAGAGCAAATGAGGGTGGCGAAGGCGTAGTTTTAGTGGGAAGACGGTTGAGCAAGTATGTGGCGGTGTGAAGACCTCGACCCAATAGGAGGCGGAAGGAGGCTGGATAAGCATGGAGCGCACAATGTTATTGATGGAACGTATGATGCGCTCGGCCTTACCATTCGCGGACGTGTAAGGACATGACATCCGCAGAAAACGCCATGGGTGAGGAAGAATGACCGAGGACGAGTTGTCAAACTCACACCATTGTCACACCGAACGCTCTTGATGGTGCAAATTGGTGATTTTTATTATATATGAGTTAACTTATTTGGCTAATTAAATTTAAAAAAATTTAAAAATAGAAAAAATATGTTAGTTTATCGTAAATAATGTAAAAAATACAAAAAACTGAAAAAAGAAAAAAAATAAATAGAAAAAAAAGGCACCGCAGCGCTTAGGCTGGTTTCTCCAGAAGCCGAGCGGGGGCTCAATCTGTGCGTGCAACCAACCGAAACTGATTCCTTGCTCTCTTTCTCACGCAACAAACAAGCCCACATGATTTCCTTGTCTCCTGGCCTATTCCCACATATGCGCCTCTAACCCATGTGCATCAAATCCTCTCCGCACCCCCCCCCCCCCAATTGCTTTCCATAATTTGGCTGCCACCAGCTCCACATTGATCGCATGGCTGCATAAATTTTCAGATAGAACCAGGAGAAGATGATCGAGTAATATGGGGTCTAGAAAATTCTGGTATTTATTCTACTAAATCATTATATAGAAGCATCTGTTTTGGAGGTCTTATTGATGCAAGGATGCAAGGTGTGTGGAAATCAAAACTACCAATGAAGATTAGATGGCGTTCGGAATAGCGTTAGTTTATGGTTTTTTTATTATAACTGGCTAAATTTTTACTGTAGCTGAGTTGGCTTATTTGGTATAATTAAATTTAAAAAAATAAAAATAAAAAATATGTTAGCTTATTATGGACAATGCAAAGGAATACGGGGAAAAAAGAAAAGGCAAAAAAGCCTAAAAAATTGAAAAAAATCAGAAAAAAATGAAATTACTGAATAGTGAAAAAATAGAAATTAGAAGTTGATTTTAAACTAAAATGAGCATGCTAGTCTTTTTGTGGCAGGTTTTGCATGACAAAATTCAATCAGGGGTTCAGTTGAAGAAAAGAGGTTGGCAGTGGGAGGAACATTGTGTTCTGTGCCATCACCTGGAGGATATCAATATTTGTGGAGGTGTCTACAGGAAACTTTTGGGTGGGAGCATATCCCGGTTTCAACAGAAGATTTCTTATTGAACTGGCTAGGGCACACTCAGCTTCTGCAGACGTTGACGTTCGGCGTCAGCGTTCAGCTTTTTTTTCTATTTATTTTTATGGTTTTTCTGTTTTTTAATTTTGTTTTTTTTTGTGTTTTTTTTCCTATTCCTTTGCATTATCTGTGATGAGCTAACAAGTTTTTTTATTTTTAAAATTTTTTAAATTTAATTATATCAAATAAATCAACTCAGCTACAGTAAAAAAATCAGCAAAAAAGTCATAAGCTAATGCTATTACGAACGCTACCTAGATGAAGGGGGGATAAAAAAAATATTTCTTTGATTATTTTTGGTTTGGGGGCAGTCTGTGGAGTCTATGGAAGACGCGCAAAAAATGGCGATTCAAAAACGTTGTATGAAACATCCTCCCGAAATTATGTTCAATCTTGTTGGCTATCTGCAGAGATGGAATTGTATGCCGGTGGACGCCAAGCTGACGGTGAAGCAGGCGGCGTAAAAGGTTCAAGCTAATACCTAGCTAATTTGTCAGGCGCTAGCTCCGGACGCTCCATTGTAACATTTGTTATCCATGTATATAATATTTTAGACCTATATTTACAACAAAAAATAAAGAACGATGTGAGTATTCCCATCCGTAATATTTCTCGTCCATATCTATAACATTTATTGGTCATGTATGAAACAAAAAATAAAAAATAATGTGAGTATTTGCATCACTCTGATGCAATGTTCTTAGATAATATATGTAAAATTTTAATCACTTTATGAACAAAAATATATGATACAAAAATCGATGTTACATATACAAAATAAAAAATATTATCATAAAAATATGAATAAAAATATTACAAATATAAATAAAAAAATATTATAAATATGATCGGAAAATATTACACCGAATGTCCAAAGCTAACGCCATGCAAGCATTGCCCCATAGATGTGAAAATTTCAGAGCAGCTAGCTCACCTTTGGGAATTGGGCCACTGTAACCCCTGATAGTATCATCCTTGTCATTCAGGTTGTTGTCTACGATCTTCTCCTCTGCCTTTCTTGATTTATCACCTCTAGCTTGTCAATACAGCTTTGGAATCCTTGGAACTAGATATTGTTTAATTTAGTTTCTGATTTTTATTTTTTACTATTTATTAATTTTTATCTTTTTTAGTTTTTTATTTTTAGGTTTTTTATCTTTTCTTTTTTTGTATTCCTTTGCATTATTTTTGATAGGTTAATATGTTTTTTTATTTTTTAAATTTAATTATGCCAAATAAGTTAGCTCAGTTACAGTAAAAAATAAATCAGTTACAGTAAAAAAAATCATAACCCAATATCATTCTAAACATCTCTCAATTTCACAAGCTGGAACACTTTAGAACTGTTTTTGTTATAGCACCTGTATACTTCCCTGATAAGTTGCATATTTTGTATCAAGATCCCAAAGTCCTGGTTCTCACATTAAGAGGCCATTTGATTGAGTTGAAATTTAGTGGCTTATGACTGAAATTACACTGTAGCTAGTTGAAATTACACTGTAACTGACGATGGCTTATTTGATGTAATTAATTTAAAAAAATCTAACAATAGAAAAAAAATAGGTTAGCCTATCAGGTATAATGCAAACGAATATGGGTAAAAAAGCTTTAAAAATACCGAAAAGCTAGAAAAAGATAAAAATTATGAATAGTGAAAAATAAATTAGAAGTTTTTTTATCTGCAGAGTGACATGACATGTATGGGAAGATGTATAACATGCATGCCAATATATGTACAAAATCTGAGTTTCGAACAAAAGATCGATGTCTGTAGTGTTTCCCTATGACAAGATGCTAGCATAAAGAATACGAACATGCACTTATATGTCAATATACAAAATCTGAGCTTCTCTTTTTTTACTTATCCCACACAAAATCACCTTTGATCTTGTAATTTTGTAAGTTTACATGGAGGGACAAGTATTACGAAAGCATACAACATTTTACAAGCAAAAGTGATTGTGCGAACAAAGATAGAATAGCTCTTGTCTCGTTCTATTTTTTTTTAGTTCTGTGCTAATTTGGTTTAAAAATTTTGCACCAGCTTTGTAGAAATATTTACAATATTTTTTGAATTTTTTAAGATGTTCATATCCGATTTTTCAATGTATGCAGTAGTTATATGGTAAGGCAACTGTAGCAAGATTGCTCAATTCGAAGTTTGCTTTGACGCCTTTATAGACTTTCAGCAAAGTACTGCCCCCGCACCATTCCAGTTTGCTGTTTTTACATCTTCCACATTTGGCTCTGCTAATAAACAGTGTAAAGATGATTCAAAAATTGGGTTGCTAAAATATGCAGGGGCGGAGCCCAATAGGCTCACCCGGTGTCACAGGACACCGGGTTCAAAAAAATTTTCAATACTAATTAATACATTTATATTATATGTGCACCTCCAATCCAAAAAATTTGTGCACCCGATAACTTTTACTCAGCCCATTAAGCCCACGAGCGCGGATTCCTGTCTCGACGCCGCGCATGGCCCTTCCGCAGTTCCGCGTGAGGCCATAATGACCATTATTCGCTACAACTTCCGAGTTCCAACCGGAAACACACAACCGCCTAGCTGCACAGTCCAGTCCGTCGCCTCGTGCAGTGCACTGCACGTCTGCTGGTCTGCTCGGCTGACAGTAATGCGTTCGGCTGCTCGGCTGACGGTGAGACTCAGCATGCTGTAGACCTGTAGCGCACTAGTGGACTGCTCGACTGTGAGTATTGGTTTTAGTAAATCACTTCATCTGTTCATCAGTCCATCTCAGTTCTCACCAGGCACTGCATCTCACGCCGGCTTTTTCAAAGAAGGTATATATATTTTTAAGTTTTAACATATCAATAGCAACAATTGTTATCTATGGTATTGCAGATAGCTTAGCTTTACTTTTCTTTCCATTTCCAGGAAAAGGATCAACGATACAAGGAGCTTGGTTTGAGAGATAAAATCACTCTCAGTAGTGGCCGTTTTCTACTTGGTAACAACTAACAAGTAACAAGTATGGTACTATCTTTTCTAGAGGGAACAATTCAAGCTTTTCAGTTCTTTATTTTTGTTTGCACATGCTGATTTTTGATGATAACCGGTAAATTAATTTGATATGAATAATAACAACATCGGTGTTTTAGACTTTTAGTGGTTGATGGATCTGCTACTAATGATAAATGATATGAAAGTAGTTGATGCGATTTTAACTTATTGAAATTATACCCTTCTCTATATCTTAGGTGTCCTTAAATTTTTTTTATATTTGGTTAATATGCTCAAATTTGTCTAAACCCATCACTATTTTTTTTACTTATAACCCCAGCGACTCTTTGAGTGTGGAAAATACATACCATTCTAGAGGAAATAATGAATAAATGATCAGATCTTTTGTATTATACCTGATACCAGAGTTTCTTTATGTTATGCATGACAGCATGAAGCGGAATGAAACAATAAATTAGCATAACTAGTTTTCCCATGAAATGATGAAAAGTTTGATCTCCGGCTCATGTCATTGTCAATATCTAATTGAGTTTTTGAATACTCGGTAAATCATAAATGGCAGGTAAATTTATGGAGAAGTTTCTGAAAAGAAAAACACCAGATAATGTTGCTAGTGCTAGGAATTCACCTCCAGAAGATATTAATTGGGAAGAGGAGATTCAGTTTGATCCAGGCAAAAGGAAAGGAATAGTTTCTGAAAAGAAAAACACCAGATACTCGTTGGAGTTCTCATTATAAAACTCTTAAGAGTTTGGTTGACTTATTCTCAACAATTGTTAAAGTGCTAGAATTTGTAGAAGAAGATGACAAGGACAGAACAAATAGAGATCAAGCATTGGGTCTTCTAGTGTATTTTCAGTCATTTGATTTTGCTTTCTATTTGCATCTCATGTTGACTATCTTAACAATCACAAACACCTTGTCATTAGCACTACAACGGAAGGATCAAGATATTTTAAACGCTATTAAATGTGTGAAATCAACAAGGTTGCATTTGGATGGACTTAGAAGAGATGGGTGGGAATCTCTTATGGATGAAGTGTATACCTTTTGTGAGAAACACGATATTCCCAAATTGAAAATGGAAGAACCTTATATTAATCCAAAGAAGAAACGGCAAGGAACTGGAATTAACAACAAGCATCATTATGAAGTGGATTGTTTTAATGATGTTCTTGATTGGTTACTTCAAGAGCTTGATAGTCGCTTCAACGAGACAACCTCTAATTTGCTTATTTGGTCGGCCGCTTTAAGTCCAAGAGACTCATTTCATGATTTCAATTTGGACAATTTGATAAATCTAGCTAAACTTTATCCCAATGATTTTGATTATGGGGAATTGAGGGACCTTAACCATCATCTTTGCCTCTACATTGCTGATGTGCGAGCAGATGATAGATTCTCCAACATACATACCATTGGTCAGCTTTCTCAAATAATGGTGGAGACAAGGAAACATCTTATCTATCCTTTGGTTTATCGACTTTTGAAGTTAGTACTAGTATTGCCTGTTGCCACTACTACAGTTGAGAGGTGCTTTTCCGCTATGAAAATTATGAAAACTTATTTACGCAATCGCATCGGTGATGATTTCATGAGTGATAGTCTAATTTGTTATGTGGAGAAAGAAGAAATGAAGAAAGTTACCAATGATGCGATTGTTAAATGCGTTTTATGAACTTAAAAGAACGTAAATACTAAAAGGTAATACATTTATTTTCATTTGATCATTTTTACTATTTTTCTTGAAAATTTTAATTCAATTTATTCTCTTTATTGTAGGCTTGTAGCCTATTGAGGTCAGATGACGTATTTTGCCAATGTCGATCATCTTTTGTCCGTGATTTCACTCTTAATTTCTTTACTTTGTTGCAATTAACCAATAATATTAGTGGGTTTCTTCATTTTGGTAAGCATTCTGATCGTTATTTTTATCACTGTATATTGCCATCGGTTATCTTAACTTATTGATGCTAAAAATTATATCACATATAACTATTTAAGTCAACGTTGCTTCGAAATTATAATTGATATTATATGTATACATGAAATAGTGAACCCCGATCATATTCGTTCTAGTTCCGCCCCTGAAAATATGTATACAAAGTAACTATGTTATGTGTAATGTTGCATTTCCTAGAAGACAATGTTGTGAATAATCTACTAGCATGCGTCTTCCATTACATGTGGCAGTGAAGCCCACAATAACGAAAAAAGATCTATAATAAAACTAGAATATTTTATAGAGAATGACTATGGGGAGTGGAAGAATTGTTGAGGAAGGGAAAGTTTAAAAACTTTTTGTAACTAAAAGTTATATGTACCATGGATCTCTCCTTTATTATATTGTACAAACTTGGGAAAGTAGGTCCAAACAATATGACGTTTTTTGTTGAAAAATAGTGTGAGACCATGTGGTGCTCATTGATAAGTAATTGATTTTTTGTTCATAGAGTTTGCGGAGTTTGAGTTTAATTTTTGAGAGTTTACAATTTTTCGGTTGAATTTTGTTGCTGGCGGTACGACTGGCATTAGAGACGCAATCATATCAGCCAGGAGTGGTCTGAACGGCCTAGGGCTAGTGGTCAGATTGGCGGTGGAGCAGTGATCAGATCAACATGGGAGCCGCGGTCTAACCAGCTAGTTGCAGTAGCATCGGACTTGAATGGCGGTTAGACTAGGGTTGCGGTACGATCAGATTCTAGTTGGTGGTAGCTATTTTTCATAGAGCATTTTTTTGCAAGTGACATTCTCAAGGAGGCGGCGGTATGATCGACCAGGTCTCGACGATCGACCAGGATGGGTGCCACGGTCAGACCACTCCCTTGTTATGGGGAGGTAACCGGGCCGGTTAGCCCAGACAATGGCCAGTGGTCTGACCAATGGGGCAACCAGCAATCTAACCAACTTGGATTGTGCGTCAGACAAGTTGTTGACGGTTAGAACATAGAGAAGGCATTCTTGGTGATTTTGAGTGATGTCTTTGTGCTAGGTGTGTGCACATGGGTTGAAAGTATGGTCCTAAGGGTTAGGATCAGTGGTATAGGTGCATGCATGTTGCATGGTGCATTTATGGACTAACATGGGCTAAGTTACGAAGAACTTATGCTTGCAAAGGTTGCTTAGACTATTGTTGTACATGTGGCTTAGAGGTAACTATGGTCAACAGTGAGGAGATCAAGACTGGGTTAGAGATATCTGAGGTCTAGAATGGTCATGGATGTCATATAGGATAGTTGGGTTCAAGCAAGACACAAGATGGACAAGGACTGTGAAAAGGTGAAGTTTGAACAAAGACTATGATGTATTGGACATGCACGTCATGCTTCACAGTGGTACTTTTGGGGATGGAAACTTTGGATGGTAAGTGTTCTCATGGTCATCAATGGGCATATTGATAATTTTGTCTTTTGCGGTGCTACGTAATGATTTGCTTGTTGTTGTTGTTAGTTAGTTATAGGACTTCGGAGCTAGGTCATGGTGAGGTGGATGGTACCGTACTAGGAAAGGGCATTGAGGTCTAGGATCTAGACTAAGATTAGGGAGGAGCTGGGGTCTAGACTAGGCCTAAGGAAGAGCTAAGGCCCCATGGGATAAAGGAGTCACTAGAAGATGATGAGGCTTGTGGAGTGGTTACAAGCTGAGAAGACAAGGAGTTAGAACATGAGCTATCAATGGTGGACATGATAGATAATAACAAGGTGAATTGGGACAAGGCTTGGGAGGAGCTAAGGGATGGACTACGCTGAGGAAGAAGCTTAGGTCCTACGTTGTTAGGGAAACCAAGTGTCGTCATGGTGAAAGTGAAGCGTGTGGTTTACCAAGTGACTTAGGTCATTGGAAAGCGAGGATATTTCAGTGGGATATGGATACGTGAGAGGCTTAGCGGTATGTTATTAGGGTCACATAGAGATGAAGATGAAACACGGGGCTACTTCTAGACAAAGGAAGCACGAAGGTTCGGGAAGGCAGTAGAGGGGTATTATCTAATACCAAAAAAGTTGTGGTATGCGCCAATTGCGGTGTGGCCTAAGTGATTTAGGTCATGGTTGTGCTAAAATTTTTAAGTGGATCAAGTGTTGATTCACTAATAGGTTAATGGGCGTGTGCACTTTGGAATGTTCTAGGAGTACTGTACAAGCATTAGAACATCTACCGTTTTGAGATTTGAATTGCCAACATTAACAAGCTTTGTAATGAAAAAAGAAACATCTTATCAAAAGATCATGCACATAAGGATGGATATTTAATCGGCCTTTTGAAAAGCATAGCAATATCTAGCACTTGCTTTCGAGGATTTCAATATTTAAAACATCAATTTGCATTTGATTCCATCAAGAGAACTTCCAGTTCAATGCTACATACTAGTACTACAGGAATGGATAATTAGCTAACAATTGAACTTTTAAGATACTGAGGCCAGAAGATTACTATTGGGGAGGATACTGGGAGGGAGGCGGTGATGCTCTGCGGTTGGCATCAAGGTGGCAGATGCAGTGACGCCCCAACCCTAGGGTCACCTGTGACGATTTGCTCCAGCTAACGGTGTCGTGGTGGTTGATGGGGTCGGTGGTGCTCGAGAGGAGGCCAAGAGGTCGGCGGCGGCGCTCGGACATGAGCCGGGAGGGACGCGGTGGCGCTCGGCGGTGTGGGAGGGGCGGCAGCGACACCTGAGGAGGGAATGGGGATGAGGAGGGGAGAGGAACATGCAAATGAGAGAGACTCGGGGAAGCAGGTTATCCAAAAAATGATGAGCTGCAAGTAGGGTGAAAACGGATCAAATTCGATTGAATATTACTTATTCTATATTCTATCCTATATTTTTCTTGGATTTAGAGTCAAATACGAATATTGCCAGATAGGAATATGAATTCAAGTAGTGTCGGTCACAGATATAGAACGAATACGAGCGGGTGCGAATACGATAATGAATATCTAGTCGGATATTATGTAGGAATACAAAGGGTATATATAGTGTGCACATGATAGCCACCATGTATTTTTGGAGTAATTTTTGGCAGGGTTCTAGAGCATATATTAAGCAATAAGCAGTAGTAATTCAAGCAGCAAAAACTTTCTGCAAAGCATAGTTGGATAGAATAGAAATTCTCATGATAAAAGGCCCGATGATGCTCTCCAGTCTTCTACAGTCTTACTTGCTACAATAAGCCCCTTCACCCACCTTGGGCTGAAATGATGAATTGGCTGATGGGCGAATATTCGACGAGCACACTTGAATATTATCCAGTAAAATTTTGGGTATTTTCCGTATCTGTCGGATAGTTCTTTCCCGAATCCGATTCTGTATCCGAAAATAACTATTCGAATTCGACTCCGAATTCGATAATTATCCAACATGTCTACCTGAATCTGATCCGACTCGGATTCAACAATCGGTTGGTCGGAAAATATCTGATCCGTTTTCACCCTAGCTACCAAGAGGTGTAAGTGCCAAAGAGCATAAGTGAGTTGGAGGTGGGAACCCACCTCAATCTCACTGTCCAATCTAGATCCGATGGCCTTGGTTCGAGTTTGCATGTTACCACTGAATAGCCCATTTGCACTAGATATGCTCCTATATATAAGACAAGTGTTTTTATGCACCATAGTGTCTAGGCACCTAAATCAATATCTGTTGATGTGCTTTGAGATTCGTGACATTTGACATAGGTATCTTCACATACCCAAAAAATGCATTTGAGATATCAAACTCGAAAAAAATAAATTCAACTTTTGTTTAACTAGTTTCATGGTATATACTCACTATAGTCTTGTTAAATTCAAAAATAGTTCAAACTAATTTGAAATGAGTTCAAAACTCACTTACCTTATATATCAAGGGTATGAAACATTTTCATACTCAAATTCCAAAAATTCTATTAATCATACATGTGTATCTGACAGTTCTTGACATGGTGTCTAGGCACTCAGGTGTCTTATGTGTGTATATGTATGTATATACACTCTCTCTCTCACACACACATACTGACAATAACTATATATGTGCTTAATAGTAACTTCACTCACACATGGTAGTATCTTTTCGGCGCGCATTCTACCCTTACACGCATAGAATAGTAATTATATATATAGAAACATAATATCATACTTCTGAAAGTATGTACTCTCACTTATTATATACCACTTAAATGATATTGTTATACCTCTTTATTCTTTTGAGTATACTCTAATAATAATTATAATATACTCCAAAGTGATTTAAATGAACATTTTCATCAAAATTCACTTTTTATAGCTTTTACATATGGAAATAGTATATAGCAAAAATAAGTAACTTCAATGAAATTTGTCAACCAAATCATATTGGAATATCTTAGAATTAGTAATTAAGTATTTTGAAAGTGATAAATAAGTATAACACGTTCGTTTAAGTGGTATATATAGTTGCGCTAATCAGCACGTGTGCGCATGCTATGCAGCGGGTCACTGGCTACGCACACGAGCATCCTGGTGCGGTTCGTGTTTGATGATAACTTTATATGCATAAGATAGTAACTTTAACATTTGTAAGTCAATCGATGATAACTTTATGTTCAAGAGATAGTAACTTGACTTGCATGCATGCACACAGGAGAGAGAAGAGAATAAATGTAATTGACTTGTGATTTTTTATCTTATTTACAAGCTAAAAATACAATAACTCTTTCACCAAAAGTCCAATCTGCGATCAGTTTGCACCACTGTGTTCGAAATTACGAGCTTAACAAAACAATACCCATGTTGAATATGTTTCGACGCTGCAAAATTCATGTCACATAAAGTTACTATCGTACATGAGTGAAGTTGATGTCAAATATATGTAGAGTTACTACTAGTTTTATAGTGTTACAACGGACAGTAACTCTATATATGTTTGACAGTAACTTCACTCACAGACGGTGCATATGATTTTGTGCTCAGGAAGCTATTTGGAGAATCTGCTTCAAGAAATTGCCCCATTTATTTCAACTTATGGATAAGCAAAAGGCCAAAATCTAAAAAGAACATGACCAATTAGTAGGGTGACAATAAAGACAATGATGACATCAGCAGATGGCAATGCTATCCAATAGTAGCGACGATGTCAAAGGAGGCACTATTGGTGAGAGGGAGGAGGCATAGGGTTGGCAACAATGCGGAGATAAGATGAAGGGTGGTGGTGGGAACCGGGGCAAGGGTTGTCTAGGGTGACAATCCGGTGAAGTGGTGATTGCAAAAGGTGCAAGCTTTAGGTTGAGGAAGAGGAAGTGCTAGCTAAGTAGGGATGCAACTGGGGTGGGTCAGTCCGTTGGCTCACCGGCCTAGCCCTAAAAATTTGGCACCAATGGGTAAGGTTGTCAGGATCACGAAACCAGGTAGGATTGTTTTTCGTCTGACGGGATCGGATTATAGAACCATGATACTATCAAAAAAATATATATATATTGAATTATATTTTTTAAATATGTAAGTCTATAGTAGATTTTTTGAATTTAATTTTGTAATATGAGTACACTTATTCATGTTATATTGAATTAAGGTTGATTTTCTAAAACTTATTTAATTATTTTTAATAAACTAATAATCTAAAAATACAATATATTAAAAATAATATTTTTTACCTTAGAACAACATCTAAACAACAAAACAAAGTAAATTAAACTAGTGTAATTTAAATTAACAACAGATAATATCAAAATTTATATGTTTATAGTTTGTTATCAGGATCATGATCCTACCACGATCCTATCATAATCCTAACGATACTACAAACTGGGTTGCGATACCATCTGATTCCAATTAGTATTGCAATCCGTATCATCTACTTCTAGTAGGATTGTAAGATGTACAATATTATGATACGTATCGTGATATCGATATCCTTGCCAATGGGTAGTGGGCCGGCTAAAATAAGGTTCAAGCGAGGCCACGAACCAGCTAACCCATGGGGTCACATCGGTCGACCCATCCAGAGGAAATATCTTTGGCCGGTCTGCTTCGACGATGACGTCCTTCTCAGAGCATCCATTTCACACGACTGCTGCTCCCGGTCACGCCGCATTAGCGCTACTCCAACGAGGTTCCATTGCTCCAGGCCGCGGCCATGGTCAACCCTTGGCTTCTATTCGCTGTACGTCGCCGTCTCCAAGCAGTCACATCGCTGCTTGTTTCCGCTGGCTACTTGCATCTTCGTTCCTCTGTAGTATTTTGTTCGGGACTTCGAAAATTTTCAGCAAAGAAACCATACAGATTGTGGATCTATAAATCTAACAAAAATTCAAAAAAAGTAGCAGCACCAATAGAGCAGGACTAGGAGTTTGAAGGCACCATGGAGGAGTATACTCACCGGCGATGAGGTCCCAGCGAGCCGAAGGCGTGGCGGTGAGAGATGAGTGAATTGTAGAGGAGCAGAGAAGGCAGTAGCGAGGTGCTATCTCCGACGGCTAGCTAGTCGGCAGAAATAGCGTGGAGGGGCCGGCGCCCAACGGTTTGAGAGGCTTGGTGATAAGTAGGGATGTAAATGGAGTAGGTAATTTCTGTTTCATCTACTGATTGAAGGTTTGTAGAGTGAATACGAAAGGGGTAAATAAGTATTCGGTACTATCTGTGTCCGACTCCAAAGAAAAAATTATGAAATAAGATACGGAACAACTAATATATGTCCGTATATATTCATATATCAAGTGATACGAGGAAGTCTGTTGTGACTTTACTTACAAACAATATTACGTATAGAAGAATTATCATATCTAAATAGGTGGGGAATAATGAATGCTCTTCCTTCGATATCTCAACAATTAGTCTTTTTATGTTTGCTCAAATCGTACTCTACCGTCTAATGTTCTGTATAGGGGTACAAAATAAACGGATAATTTAATTTTCGTCTAACTAACCGTCTAAAGGCTTATGGAATGAATATAGAATGAAAAAATAGGTATATGGTATTATTCGTATTCAACTTTGATTAAAAAAATTATAAAATAGAATACAAAATAAGAGGAATCTATCTGTAGCCTTAGAACTTGTCTTTCACTGTCCCAATACATTATTGCCATCACTTCCCAGCCCTCCCACATGGGCCGCCCCACGGATCCTATGGGCAACACGGTCCCAGCCGAAGAGATCATTGGGGCCGCTATATCCCTTTTTTTTCTGGTGGGCCTGTTTGCATCCCTATTGCTAGGTGTGAGTTCTCATCTAATTTCTGCTCCGTTCGTCAATTAGCAATCCATGTGGTTTTCAATTTCTACCAGGATATTCCGTTGCAAATTTTACAAGTAGATTTGCCGAAAGAAAAAACTAGCTTAGTAGAACCCTAACTGGCTTTAGATTTTAGAGGTGTTGAGATTAGATGGGGAAGCCTAGATATATTAGATTTATTGATTTGAGAGGGGGTTATTCATAAAATATCCGTCTAGTGTGGCACTCTCGTCCATTAGTACCAAAGGTGGTTTTATGTTAGAAACTTCTCTCACAGATAACATTGTATCTTCTTTTAGGCTTTCGATTGAATCTTTCAAAATAAGATGGAATGTTTTGTTTGGCTAACATTGGCTCAAATGACACTTTATTCTCAGTTGCAATAAACAAATGAAAGATAATTTCGTTCTTGTGATAAACCATAGGCCTCATAAAGGGGTGGTTATTTGAGTTTTTGAAACTAAGTTTCTAGTTTTTGGTATTACAGCAGCTTTTTTCGCTCTAGCGGTTGGTAGTCTTTTCAACATAATTAATTTTTAAAAATAAAAAAGTTATATAAATAATGCAAAAGAATAGGGTAAAAAAGGAAATATAAAAAATCCAAAATTCAAAAAAAGATAGATTTAAAAAGCTAGAAACTAAAAATTTAAATCCGAATAAACACAGCCAAAATAGAGAACGCCGTGACGAAGAAACCAAGAGAGAGAACATCCACGCTACCTTGCATGCAGACGCCGCACGTACGTCGTCACCCCGGCCGTACAGTCATACCGAAAGCTTGTCTACTCATGCCTTAGGTTAGAGCAAGGTCAGCAAGAGCTCCTCTTTCCATCCTTGCGCTAGTAGAGCAGTGTCAGCAACAAGTCTAGCTTCAGCCCGCATTATACTTCTTAAACTGGTCCAAAACGTATGTTAATCCGACATCTGCAAAAACTTACCCTTGTTCGAATAAACGTACGTGGTGCGGATATACATGGGCGCAATTGTAAGACGTTGTGAAGCATAGACTGCCCTCTGGTCAGGACAGCTTTCTATCTTCACCTCCTTTCTTTCGTAAATGGCGTTCTCGTTTAAACATATCACAAGATGGTTGTAGGAAAATTTGTAGAACGTGAAAAGCATCTAGGAGTTATGACTTTTCATAAACACTTCCCCACAACTAGGAGTTCTATATAGAAACCCATGCAAAGTTGATTTTGGGCGTTAGCACCCTCCAAAGAGTCGTTTCAGAAAGATCCGATCATGCGCTTCCTTCTTTCTTAAGAACCAGTTGCCAAAATCTAGGAAAAGGTGGGTTCTTGCTGTAGCTTTTTACTTGCATTTTTTAATTCTAATTGTTCATAAGAAAACACGAAAAAAATATTTATATACGATTTTAGTTAATATAGATAAAAAACCCCGTTTAAAAGCTCCCGAAAGAACCCACCGTTTACCATCCAATCACATCTTCTGCATTCTTCTCTGCCACCATTGACCCTGGCTCACACGGAAGGTAGCTCAACTGAAACAGGGAAACCCTCCCCTGCCACATCACGAATTCTCCATTCCCTGAACTTTTTACTTTTCAACTCCCATGGTACTGGTACGAAAACTCTTTCTCGAAAGTAGGCAGCAGGAGCAGCCTCAGGTGTCCTTTTCCATGCGGCTTTCAGGGCACAGGAGGAGCCAACTACACTTATTACAGCCACACAAATACATACACAAAAGGCAGACTTAAATGCCTCATTCATTCCCAAGATTTCTGCCGCCCTTGCCACTTTGCTGGATGACAGATACAAGCTACCAACCTATTTCTGAAGCTAGCAGCAGCAGGCTTGCAGGAGCCAGGGGCAACATTTGGACCTAGGATTCTTACCAAAAATTTAACCATTTTTACATGGTACAAGGGGAGGTGAGCCTGCTCATTTTTGCTTTTCGCATTTGTTTCTTTGGTGATTCTCTCTAAGAGCCCTTAAGAAAATACTCACCAACTCACAAATACCTTGGGCTTGCCCTCTCTTCTTTAGGCTTTGCATAAAGCGATTTCATTACCTTCCGTTTTAGGCCTGCGATTCTTTTTGGGGGCCAACCATTTTCTTCTTAGTACTGTCCGGTTTTTCACTTATGTTCAATTTTCTTACCATGTTAGGTTTTCACAACCGGATCTTGTCCCAGGAGGATTCTAGGGACTCTGGATGGGCAACTGGGGGTTCAGGAATGTGTTATTTAACCGCAAAGTCGTGCTCATTGGCGCGCCGGTACAAGAGAGCTGAAGCTTCTACCCTGTTGATGTTAAACATAGTAGGAGTTTCGGTTAAGAGATGGGTCATTTTGGGGAGTTAGAATTTGGGGGTTAGGTAATACTAAATATTCAAGTAAAGGAAGTATTAATTTTCCTCACCATCCTGGATGAACGACAAATCTGCCTGTTGATAGCGCCCAATTCACCTTGTCAGTCCCGAGGGAGTTGGCTACAACATGAGTGACCCGGTCATCGATCTGGTTCATGCACTGTGCACCAAACTGCTCTGCAGTCTGCCACAGAGGATGCAAGTGGGGTTTGGCCTCTCCAACCGGAAAAATCCGGCTAAAGACAATACGGCAGCCCGCAAGGATCCTCTGCTGCTCAGATGCTAGTATGCTCCGCACATCAGCATCATTGAGGTTAGGATGAGAAAAGAAGTTTTGGTGAATGCGTTCAATAACCTATTTCAAGAATTTTGATAAGTCTGTCAGTATAATCAAGTTGTACTTCAATCCTCAGGAGTTCAGATGTGGAGAGGAGGCATCATACCGCCAGCGAAGAAGCAAGAGTGCCATCCTCTGGCCTTTCATCTCGATCAATTTCAAGAAGTGATGGTCCAGGAAGGCCAAATTGACGTCTGCTGCAGGGGAAATAGGTGTATCTACAGAAAATCGTATGGAAGGAGACTTAGAAAGATGTACTTGCTATTAATTCACGTTGGAAGAAACATTTGACCGAGATGCATACCTCTCTACAACAATCATATTGTGTTTATTGTGGGGCCAGACTCTCACGGAGTCATCGATGATCACCACTGCAGATTCCATCCCCAATACCCCATCAAGATCTTTACTTTTTGGTACTCGCTCATCACTGTCAAAAGGATCGCCATCATCACCTCTTGAGATGACTCGCCCCGCAAATAGGGCCCCAGTAGGGTCAAGAACCTTAGCCATCTCAGTAGCATACAGCTTGTTGCCCATTGTGTATAGATGCAACTCGAAAAGCTTACTCGCCTACAGCATAAAGCACCAAACAGGACAGTATTCAACAGTGGAGTAAAAGACACTTATGGTCAAAGGTGAGATATCTAAGGCAGCAAAGGAATGGTAAGATATCTAAAGACAGCAAACCTTCTCGAGAAAGTTCCATATTCCTGGTCTCAGTTTGGTCCACATTCCCATATGATGGAAACGGAACAGATGGCGCTCTGGCCTCTCCCGGTCTTGTTCTTCTTTCTTCCGCAAAATCTCTTCATGAATAGGATCCACTTCTATAAACTGAATGAGAAGTGCGTACTACATCAATTAACTAGTCAAATGGTTAAACAACTTAAGTCATAGGCTATAAAGTCTAATACCTTTGCGGAATTAAGGAGTGTGTGATCCAAATCAAGCACTAAGCAAAGTTTCCGTGCTGCAAACATCTTGTGCTGTTCCATGATCCGTCTTGCCCTTTCCTTCTGTATGAGGGCCTTCTGCTGGTCATCGTAACCGTCAAGGAGATGATCAACATCCCCCCATGAATTAGCTGGAGAGACCGCATCAATTGCTGTTGCAGCAATATTTGTAGCTGTATCAGCACTTAAATCTGCCCTATTTATGCTGCCTGAAGTTTGCTGAGGCATAAGTGCTGTAGCAGCTAACTGCGAATTAGAAACAGGATCCACAGCATTTGAGCTCATGGTGAAAGGCCGGGCAATGTTGGATAATGAAACTGGTTGAGAAGACGACACATTAGTCTGAAGTTGCTCTGCCTGTTGTTCACGATTGGTCAAATTATCTTTGCTGCCCTGAGATTCTGGCAGGGCAGTTCCATTGCTTTTGGCTAGCTCAGATCCCGCTGTATCATTCTTCTGTGCTATGTTATTATGGAGGATGCGACGGGGATCACGGGGTTTCATACGTATTACTCCAGCATCATTTTGTGAGTTCTTCAGATACAGCAAAACTTAATATTAGTACCATCTTACAACAAAAGCAAGGAATTGACATGACATGAAAAGATAGTTCACCTAACTATTGACAGCATATAACCTACAAGCTAATAAAAAACCTCACTACGTCAGAATCAACATCCCAAGTTCAAAATCATTTCTCTCCCCTTAATATGCATAACAAATATAGTACCAAATAATGAGATGGAAGTCAATATCAAGTAAATTCATAAAATGACAAGTATCAAGCAATGACACAAGTGCAGTAGCAAGAGCTTTACCACAAGAGCTGTTTGCAATGGAACTTGCTGCCTAACAGAAGGAATCTGCCCAACTTCTGCAGTCTTTGGAGCATTGCCAGGTGGCATAACCATGCCTGCAGTGACATTACCGATCATGCCACTAGACATGCCACCTGAAGCAGTTACCTTCTGCTGAGGTTCTGATGCTGACCTCTTTTGTTGTTCCATTTGAATCCAGTGCATAAGCACTGTCGGGTTCACTGCAATGTCCTTCAACACGGCAGGCAATGAAACAGCAGGAGATGCACTGGTTTGTGGAGCTGAATTACTTTGGGGGGCCTGCAGAGTTCTGGTACTTGTTCCACTACTATTTGTGATACTACTTACGTTACTAGTAAGTTGACTATCTGTAATAAGATTAGAATTTCCCGTTGTCTTGGTTTCAAGACTTGTATTCTGATTTGGTTGAACCCTATCAATTGGATAGGAGCTAATATTACTTCCATCTTCAGCCCACAAACCTCTACCTGGTGGTGCCTGCATGTCTCTCTGATTCCCAATACTACCCCTAGCTCTTTTTAACATATTTTCACCCACCAGAGGTTCGTCAACTGCCTTGTGCTTGCGGCTATTAATTGATACTCCACCCAGGATCCCATTCTTAGAAGCATTCTGTTCTACAAAACTCACACGTCGGTTTGCATCTGCAGCACCACCAGGATCACGGTTCAAAAATCTGAGCCTTGGATCTCTACTTTTAGCTGTAGGTTTTAGCGCATGGTTGGGTCCTGAAACAGACTGTTCAATTTGTTTAGCATAACCTGGAGGACCACCTGTGAAACTGTCATTGCTGCCACTAACTGTGCTAGGTCGAGAGGCAGGTATCTGACTCACAATTGGCAGTGCAGTCTTATTTGAAGCTGAAAAACTCGATATTTCACCAAATATATCACCACCTTTGTCTCCAGGTTTATCCCCATCACCAGAAGGAGTTGGACTTGGTAGATCGTCACTTGGAAAGGCAGACTTCTGGCCATACTTCTGCTGGTAAGAGGAAACAGCCTTCAAGGGGTCAGTTAAGGATGGATACGAAGAATGTTTTGCAGGCTCAATTCCTTCTGGGAAAGATGGTCTGTCTGGTGCCATTGGAAATGCTCCAAATCCAATGGGCTTTGGCACAGGAAAAGGCGGTGCATTATCTCGGGTGGGTGAGGGTAAGCTGCTCTCATCATAATCTGCATGAAGATCCAACAAGGGGCTAACCATTCTATTCTTTGCTGGTATCTCCAACTTGGGCAAACTAGAGCCACTAAATGAATTTGCTGCCCCTGATTCAAATGGCAGTCTCTCTGATGAAATCTGCCCAGATGGAACCACAACATTCACTGCATTGTTGCCACAATTGGCATTTGGACCACCGGCATTGTCTTTTCCATCCTCAAAAACTAACTGCCTCACACGGCTATCCAGCTGATGCACAGGGAAAAAAACACAGAAATCTCAGCTTGTTACCGCAGCCTACTCATAATGCGGCCCCTAAAGCTACAAACTAGTAGGGTTACAAACCTCATCTCGCTGGTCGGGTGTCAGCATGTCTGAATATCTGTTCTTTATGTGGAACAACAACCTACGCAATTCAAAGGAGACCGTTTTAGTTATACAGAAAATATCGCAGTTTCATTCTGTAAATGATTAACTAAAGATGGCTTTTGTGTACTTTAAGAGCATGTTCTTGTTCTGCTCCCTCTTCGGCATGCTATATGAATTAGCCACCTACAACAATGCAAAAGGTGTGAGCCATTGAGCCTTATGGCGGACAAAGGAAACCAGCCAACATTCGGTCTTACAGTGGTGATGGTGTCAATTCCGACAAACGCCTGCTGCACAAGGGCATCAAGCATGGGCATCGGGCTCCCACTCTCTGGGAACAGAGGCTTCAGGCTCTCGAAGCACGTGTGCAGGCGCGCACACGCACCCTTAAATGACCTACAGCACAACATCAATAACTTATTTCTCAGCAACCGAATCAAACACCATGTCCATCAAACACATGATCTTTGCCATGAAACATATGTTCATACTTCTCAGCTTCCTCAATGGAGACCATCTCAAGCTCCTCCAGTATACTCCCCACACGCTGGTCAAAGTCCACTTCCTCCTCCTCGGCAGCAGCAGCAGCAGAGCCAGTATTACTGCTCCCCTCCACAGCCACAGCCACCGACTCTAACTTCTCCGGCACGTCAGAGTCCAAGTCGATGGTCTCGGGCTGCGCACGCTGAGGTGAAGAGGAGGTATGCACGGCCTCCCCCTCCTCGATCTCGCCCTCCTCCTTCTCCTCGTCCGAGGTGTCCACGACGTGTTCCACCTCGTCCTCGTCGGCGGCGGGGCGCGGCACGAGCGGCTTCTTCTGCACGGCCTGGGCCCAAGCGAAGCTGTGGAACGCCGGCGCGTAGCTCCGGGGCATGGTGTAGCCCATCCAAACCCTAGATCTCTGCGCCGCCTCCCCCGCCCCGGCCCCAGCGCCGCCGCCAACGGACGACTCCTTCTTGAAGTCATCAGCGCTGATCTCCTCCAGCGACCCGGACGAGTCCCCGTCGGACGCCTCCCCGCCACCCCGGCGGTGACTAAGTCCCCGCCGGCCGACACCACCGCCGACCGCGGCCGCTCCCGAGCCATCAGCACCACCAGCCTCTCCTCGTCCTTGGGCGTGACCGTCACGCGCATGTGCCGTCCCCGGCGAGCTCCTCCGGCGAGGAGCGGGGCACAAACCTCCCGCTAGGTCTCGTTCTACGCGGCCAAATCCGGCGATCTGGAGCTCGATCCGCAGCTCCCGACGGCGCCCACCGATCCGGCAGCCCCCGAATCGCACAAATCGACCAGCGCCCCGTCGGATTCGCGGGATTTCGCGCACGATCTGCGCTGGATCGGCGGCGCACGGGCGGGCAGGAGATAGAGAGAGAGAGAGAGCACGACGCGAGATTTGGGGGAAAGAGGGCGACGGGGGAGGCCTGGGCCGGAATATATACAGAACGGCGGTTTGTATCCGACCGTTGACGTTTGATTTCGACGGTCTCCGATGCAGATACGGTACACGGTGGCTTTGTGTCTGTCATGGTCGCGTTATTCCCCTGCTGCTTGCGTTGGGCCTTTTACTCGTGCTATCCAAGAGTGGATACTGTATTCATGCTCGTAGGATGTGGTTTTCCTATGGGTTTTTAAGGAATTTATTGTATGGAGGATATGGTAGTTCTGAGGGGTGTTCGTTTCGGTTTTTTTTCGATTTCAGTTTCTAGTTTTTGCTTTTTTTCACTATTTAGTATTTCGTTTTTTCTAAATTTTTTTAGATATTTTAGGTTTTTTGTATTTTCTTTTTTTCCCGTGTTTCTTTGTATTGTCCCTAATGGGTTAACATATTTTTCTATTTTTATATTTTTTAAAAAATTAATTATGCCAAAAAAGTCAAATCAGTTACAGTAAAAAAAAAGCCAACTACAGGAAAATTTCAGTCAAAAGTCAGAAACTATCGCTAAAACGAGCGCCCCCATCTTGGAATGTCCCATCGAGGGGAGAGTGATTTGCTAGGACTTACTAGACTTGCTAGCTGATTTGCTAGGAGTTTATTTTTTTAGTTTTTTAGTTTTTCTTTTATTTTTTATATTATTTTAAAAGATTTAACAGTGTTTTTAATTTTTTATAATTTTTTTATTCAGAAAAAATTAACAGTCATACAATGTATTTATAGTTAAAATACACATCAGAAAGTCAAAAAAAACTTTTAGTTTTAAGCTGTTTTGGGAAGGCCAATTTAAGGATTCTTGGTGAATTTTTTTCAACTGAGTTTGTAGGATGCATATGTTGTTTGTTAGTAATGTTATGTTGACAATAAATAAATTATCTTTAACGTGACAAGTTCAGCCATTTTTTTCATAGATGACAACAAGTATTGCTGTTCATTTTGAGATAAATTTGCTATGTATTAATTTTGCCAGCTCACACCTTAGATGGATGCAGATAATTTTTCCATTATACGAATCCTGAACATAGTTTCTAATGTTGTATCATTAAATAAATTGATAGTAAGAGAGAAGAATCTTCTGGTTTCTCGTGGAATTTATATTTGTAGCTATAGTTATTTGTGGAATTTGTTGGATAAACATGTGTTTCTGTAGGATTGAAGATAGCAATCGAAAGGGTGAATGATTGTCGCCGCTTTTTGGTACCTGAAAATAAATCTCAAACCAACAGAAAAATAATATAACTCACAGAGGTAGTATTTGACCGCAAGACGCTTTGCTCACTGCTCGCTTAACTTCTGTCCCTCAACCGCTCGATCTATTTCTTTGTTGTCCTAGCAGCGAATTTATACCTTTTGCACGTGGTCATATCCTTCAACTCAATCGCAATCACCATCAATCTTTAAAAAACCACGAACCACATTGAACAACCAAATTTATTCAAGATATTCTTTATTATTATACTTTAGTGGTTATACAAAATGCCCTCACAAGTACCCCAAAAAACCTTCTTGACAAAAGCTATTCTAAAAACACACACAAAAAAAACCACCACTTAACCCATAGCGACGCCTGGCTTTTATAGGTTAAGATCACAAACTGTGTCAACCTCAAACACGGACTTTCAAACTATGTCCTTAACAATCTAAACACGCAATCCTATCTCTTCCGAAAATCAATAGATCCGAAACCCTTCCAAATACGAGTTTTTCAATATCTCTAATCCTTCCCGTTACGGACTCTTTTCATAACGTCTCTAATCTCATCACGTGACGTAGCATCCGGGACTGCACCTCCCGTATCTTCTCCACAAATCACCACTTTTGATCTCCACATACTCCAACATGAGCCCAACCACCTCACGTGAGTGCACAACAGTTCTTGTGTGTGTGTGTGTGTATTACATCTAAGTGTAATTACATCCACCTTTAATATATCACCTAAACAAACTTAAAATACTTTTTTATCACTTTAGCTATACTAATATACTAAATATAAGATACTCCAATGCGAACTACATGAAAAAAATTACAAAGTGGTTCATAGTTTTTAGCGTATTTTATAAATACCTTCATATACATATATAAATAAGAGTATGTCTAATATATATATATATATATATATATATATATATATATATATATATATATATATATACCACATCTGAAAAATTATTCATACTACCTAGATGATCTTAAATACTCATATACTATATGTACATACCCTCCGTTACGCGAGATACTCCCCACATTGTGAGATACGATAGAGGGTGTAATTATACCCGAGTGTAGAAAAGATACTTCCTATATATACACACATACATATGTATATATATACATACACACACATATATATGTATATATATACACATACATAGTATTCGTACTGGTTGCGGTTGATACTTTTTAGTTGAAAATAAATAGTAGTGCTGAAAGAAGTTGTTTTTACAAAAAGGGTGAATGGTGAAAAAAATAAGAGAGATATATGAATGAGATGAAAAAGAGAGGAATAGAATGTGTGATATATTTATAACTTCTTATCTTACCTTTGTAACAAAAAAAGTGAAGACAAAGGAATACCCAGCAGCTCACCAACCTCCTGTGTGCAAGTGAAGTGACATTCCATGGCAAATCCAGCAAAAGATAGTGCCAACCTCTGCCTTCCCTGCAGGGGCAAAACGATTCTGGATTGCAACCAATAGCAGAAGTACCATTAATGTCCTTTCTTAAAAATGATACTCACGGTGCATTCGTAATAATGAATATATCTAGTGCTAATAGTTATTTTAGTATTAAGATGTTAATAATGATATGGACTGGACTATCTGATCTAAATCGTGTGGTTTAGATAGAGGTAGGTGTGAACTCATCACACTTAAACATTTTTGCAGAAAAACTCTTGCGTTTTTCACAAAAAAAACTCTAACAAGTGGAGATGGAGTTCTTACCCATCTCCATCCAAATCACACAATGTAGATTGGATGGTTCACGTGGTTATTAGTACATTAACGCTGAAATAGCCATTAACATTAGTGGTAATAAAGCAAAATTATCCTATTACCACATGTTCTATGGGATTGTCCCCACGTGAGGATCGAGTCTCAGCCATCCCATTGGCACACGACAATTGGGAGCTAGGCCGTCGTATGCGAATACAAGACCGACGAAATGAGCTCTTGAGCAGTTTATTCTACAAACACGAAATCGCAAAAGTTTTCTACTGCTATAGCCATAATTTACACTCTCGTTTTACAATGCTTTCCCGAAACAAAATTGTTAACGAAAAGTTTTTTTTTCTCAACAACTGTTCTACTGTGGAGCATAGAGCAATGCAATATACAGAGCCATAAGCTGGTGAACTGTTTGCAAACTGCAAAAACCAACTGAAAAAAATTCCAACCAAATGAAAACCATCCATCCATGCATTTCTGATTGTAGTTGAGCTGATATAATCCTCCAATTAACACTTATTCCTTGCAACACATCTAGAGTAGTTCCAGTGATTGATCGACCATGGCAGATGCGGCGGCGGCCTCTCATGACAGGCTCCTCTTAACCCTGCTGCTGTTCCATGTGCTCATGGACTCGGTGGCGCCGGCTTGATCCATCAACGCGATATACAGCTTCGGCGACTCCATCGCCGACACCGGCAACCTCTGCTCTGCCTTTGCTAACCGCTGCTCTGTCACTGTCGGAGTAAAAACGCGAAATGATTCATGATTGTATGGAGCTTCAGTCAACTTTCCCCCTTGGAAAGTGAAATTTTTATCTTCCCGTTTGCAATTTTGTGTGAGACTGAATTCCAGATTGCGCGAAGAAGCTAGCCGGAGCGTCGTTCTTGGTCGGGGAGATCGGTGGCAACTACGCCTTCTCCGTCTTCTCCGCCGCGAATTCGGCGGACTACGACGAGAGGAGCTGCCTAAGAGCTACAACTCCTTCGCCATGTACCACAACGCTCAGCTCCAGGCAGCCATTGACGGCCTAAGGAAGGTCAGCTCCGACGTCTGCATCGTCTACGCCGAGTACTACGGTGCGTTCGTGCACCTCTCGGATCACCTTAACGTCATATCTCTCTGCTCGTCACGTCGCTATACAACTTATCGCATCACTTTTCTGCTTACCCGCATTGCCTCATGCTCCCTCTGACCCTCTCCCTTTCCTTGGTTGCCGCCACATGAGGCCATTATAGGCTTACGCCAGTGCGGTACTACCTCATGGCTCCTATTTAGCTGGCTCCTTCACCCTTCACATGACCGCCGCCGTGTAGAGAGAGAGAGATGATCCGGTTAGGGTTAGGACAAGATGGTCAGTTGGGACATTGGAGAATTTAGGTTGTGATAGGTTTGATGGGCGTAGAGAGCGCTCTAGTGGTCTAAGAGGAGGTGTGGATTGGATTAAATTGATTTATATTTGTAGTAAAAATATATAATATTTTGGCTTAATTAAGAGTATATATATGTAATATACATAGTATATACTATATTTTTTGTAAAAAAATAATAGGTATTCAGTTGAATACCCATAAACTACATAGGGATGCCCCTGCTAGGTAGTATTGCTACACATGATCAGAAAAATCACAACTCAGATGCAATGTGCACGAATCCTAAAGTGGTTAAGTCGATATTGACAAGTTTTGTCTAATAGGAGTTAACATGTGCCCTTGCACGGTTTGACCAGGGCTCGTTGCTCAAGGCATGCTGCGGTGCACGCTAAGGACAACTTTGACATCGTGTGGTGCATCAGACGCGAGCAAATACATGCTAAATACATGCGTGTCCGGCGCACCCATGTGTATAAGGGGTGGAAGGCATCCGCCTCACCCAGTTAGTGGATAGTGTACAAGGCTACGACAATCACCCCTAAGGCTACTTTATCATGGAGGTTCGCTCAACCGGTTGACATTGTGCAAGAGATCTGGAGCTGCTAAAATTTGTGATTTGTCACAAAGTTTGTCATAAGGGTTGTGATTTATGATTTATAGCTGAAAAGTTTTAAATTCTAGACTATTCGTGAAAGCTAATGCATAGAGAGAAACAATTGTATATTATTTTAGCAAATATAGCTGAACTCGATACAATTTATACTATAATCTATCTATAGATCCTACTTTAAAAATACGTTGTTTAAAAATTAGTTATTATAGTATAACTTAAAAACCAAAAATACTAAAAAAAATACCCTCCAAAGACTCCAAAAAGTTCTAAGGGTGGGTTATATCTCGGCCACGTCGAGTCCATCTCGTAGACGTGCTAGACCCAGAGCTCCCTCTACCTCCTCTCCACGGCGAATTTGGAATCGCTAAGAGCTGCGTTTGTATGTCCTCTAAATTCCAAGGTTGAAAAGACATGTCCCAACCAGAATTTATGGTGTTTCTCGTCCAACGGACGAGCGCGTCCTCTGCGTGGCTACGTGGGCCTCCGCATTCCGAGCACGTTTCGCTTCGTGGGCTTTTGTGTTCCCGACTACTAGATCTTAGCGTGCGTCAAGGATATACATGTGTACATGTGTAGTATAAGTAGATGTGCGTGTGCTATGTACGTCTATCTTCTATCTCTAAAAAAAAACTAGTTGCAGTAATGTATGCACCTGTGCGTGGCTAGTTAGCTCACATGTAAGCCATGCGTGCGGGCCATCAGTCTATAATTTAGCAATGGTCTCATGTTAAATTAGTTTTACTAAAAGTGGCCCATATAAATTACAGAAATTGTTCTTATAATAACAAGATCTTAGTATGCTGGTTGTTGGACTAAAGGATTAAGGATCATCTCCTCTCACTTCCAAATATAATTATATCCTAATTGTAAATTAGTGTTACTAAGCATAATGGTACAAGAGAAATTATTTCTGAGCATCAATATAATATTTTCGGCCACACCTGAATGCATTTAATCAAAGCATTATTTCTTGGTCGGTTACGTGCATGTATTGAAGTAGAGCATGTAGTAGAGAATTGATGCTTACTAGTAAATTTGATGAGTCATTTCATTTGCTATCGAAACAGACGGGCGTCAAGCGGAGATAACTCACCTACTCCTATATATATATATATATATATATATATATATATATATATATATATATATATATATATATATATATACACTACCTCTAAAAATTATCGAAATAGTTTTTAGCAAGTCCTTGGCTATATATATTTGTAGGCCTCATGTACAGCTTTAGTAAGAAACAAAGAACATAGCGTACACATGAAAGTAATCCCTGGTCCTTAAACATCAAGGGGACTATTCTAGTAGAAGAAAGAGAGGTGACAAAACTCTATATGCAAGGAGTTAACATATCGCAAGATATGTTTGTGCGTTAAAGCACATATAAAAGTTACTTTCTGGTTAAATTGAATTTGTGCTAAATGATCTTATAACTTCCACAAAATTATTACTTACATTTCAGAGTTAGCAACTCAGTGTACCAAGACGAACATGGATCATCCTTTTCCGGCTACCTTCCGATCATTTCTATTAAACGTCCGGAACAATTACGAATCATCGACCGTGATATTTTCGATCTTCCTTTTGAACTTTTTTTAAATGCCTAGAACAAGTCGGCAGATCCCTCGAAATAGTTCCATCTACCTTAGGAATATTTCTGTTCAACGCTCCGAGCATGTCGACTGATCCTTCGGAACATTTTCGATAACATTTTTATTCAACAATTGAAACAAGTCGACTGATGCCTTGAAACATTTTAGATCTACCTCCGGAACATTTCTATTCAATGCCTGGATGAGTCGACTTTGATTCATCGAAAAATTTTCAATCCACCTTCGGAATATTTCCGTCCAACACCCGGAACAAGTTGATTGATCCATCATAACATTTTTTATCTAGCATTTAGAACAATTCCATTTGTATGGGAGAAAGAAATAAAAAAGTCGCTGCATGCATTTCCTATGTTTGTACATACATAGGAAAAATGAAAACAGAAAAAATATTACAAAATCTTTTTCGAAGGTTGAACAAAAAAATATATTAAAGTATATCATAAGAAATATTTTCCTTTAGTATTTTTTGTTACGAAAATTTTCAAAGCAGAAAATGTTGAAAAAGGCATGCATCTCATGCCCGTTTGTTTACACTTCAACTCTTTGGCTTATAACTTAAAGTCATTTTTTTTGGCTCAAGTAGCTTATAAGCATCTTAAATTTTAAGTTAAGCCATATTGTTTGGTAGCCACTTTTTTTTTGGATTAGTTGTTTTGTAGAGATGTGGCTGAAGGATGAATTGTCAAAAATACCCTTGATGATTGTGGGTGACTTGACCACTTTTGCCTAACTGTCGGGCAACTTGGTCACTTGTCGCCCAACGGTTGGGCGACTTGACTATGTCGTCCAACCGTGTGGAGGCGACAGATGGTTATTCCTATAAAATAAAAAATATAGGTATAATATTATAATTTGAAATAAAAAATAGATTATTAAAAAATTCCAAGATTCACTACATATATATGCATGGCTTCTTCTATAGAAGGTTGTATGAGGTATCAAACTAATTTTTTTTTAATCAATCTTGAGATAATCTTGTTTGAGCTAGTTTCATTGTAGATAAGCACTGATATCACATTAATTACAAAAGGTTAATTAAATGAGTTTCAGCTGAGTTAGAAATAAAACATGTGTACATTACATCTATACCCAAACTGATTTTTTTATGTCCATCATACACACGTGTTGCACGTTTATTGATCCGGGTGCCAAGGCACCTAGATATCCTGTGTAATTTCTCTATTTCTGTGTCTCAGGCTTCACAATTATCAATGAAAGACATAAATAATTTAATGTATGGATGGCTACATGGTGGGCATCAAAACACAAGCGCAATATGAAGAATTTGAGGAATGGGATTAATTTTTTTCAACTATTGGGTACGAACTTTTAAATTAAATTTAAGAAATTCAAAAATAGGGTATGAACTTTCAAATGAGATTTGAGAACTTTCGAATGGAATTCAAGAACTTTCAAGTGAACTTACTGTGACTTTCAATAAGAGGACTTATGTGCCCTTGGGGTCGGTGCCACCGTTGTCTTACAAAGAGGCGAGTGGGAGGAGAAAGCAGACACCGGCGAGGGGGCAAAATGGCATTAGCAACCATGCCGTTGAACTTGTGCGCCCGCATCGCAAAGGTGCCAGACATCGGCTCGCCGACCAACTTGCAAGCATGGGTGCCTTCTCCCACAATCCTGGAGTTCGAATAGCTCTGATGTGCATACACAGCAGGTAGAGGATGCCGTCGACTGAGGTCCTGTTTTTTTTTTTTCAGTTTTTAGCTTTTGACTTCTGCTACAGTACCTAATTTCAAACGGAGTATTTTTTTTAAGACGAAGGTCTATAAGTTAATTGTAGTACACGTTAAAAGACTAATATCTGTACCATCAAAAATCGCAAGCGAGTATCTTTCTTTCCGCAATCTCTATCGCAAACAGCCAAAAAGTCATCAACCGCAGTCAAAAACCATCAGCCGCAGCCAAAAAGAATAGGTTCTGAGTCAGGACAGCATGGAGACCAAATAGAAGGTGGAAGAGGTGAGTGGTAGCAGAATCAGGGGAGAGGAGAGGGCATTATCCAATGGAGGTGAATTTACATGGCATCAATTTTATGGTTAAGGGTAAGGGTCTATCCTGTTCTTTTCGACTTTTCAACTAGCTTTTGATTTTGTTTTCTTTTAGCAATCACTATTTATTAGATTAGTAAACTATAACCTAAAAAAATGGCCAAAAGTGGATCATATAGAGGGGGAAGGGAAGAAAGAGGAGACAAAATGGAGGACACCAGCCTAAAGAAGGGAAAAATCAAGCCATGGTGGACATCATGATCACGGATCAAATGGCTTCATTGTCATCCTACAGGAAGAACTTCCTACAGTGCTACCGCAAATTAGCAAATTTAATAATTATGTTTATACATGTCATCTTCATTCTAAAGGAACTAATGAACATTACGTACAAGAAAATAACCTTTACCCAATAACATAAAAATAGTTTGAAACAAGCTTTGTATTTTTTTTGTTCTTTATATACAACAGTAAGCATGCTAGTTTGACACGAGCTTTTATGCATTTTTGTTATTGTTATTATTTGGAGTGACTATGGCACAAGCTCTTCATGCGATTCAATAATTTGGTTCACTTTCTATGAGGATCTGGATTTGACAATTCGAATCTCCTGTGTATTCTGAGCTAGTCCCTAGCTTAGTAAGTAGCTCACACAATAACATAGACAAATATAACATCTATATATACGTAGCAATAAAGGAGTACTTAATATTACATAAGCAATCGTAAATAGATCTTAAGATCAAGTTTTATAACAGGCTGACAGGTCAAATAGTATTATTCATAATAAAGCAGTGGAATAATAAGTAAACCAAAAGGTGCCTCCATGATCTACTACAGGCAATCAACTGGGGCTAAATCTAGTCCTAGCCTTCGTCTTCGATGTCATAGTTGGAGGCATGGATAAATCTATACACGGAGTCATCAACTCCATTATCTAAAACTATATATTAAACAACAGTGAGTACAAAGATACTCGATAAGTCCCTATAGCAAAATGCAATTGTATATAGTTATCTACATGCCAGGCTTATCCAAGTGGGGGGTCTTATGTCTCTTTTGCATAAAGTCTATTTGTCAAATAGACTTATTTAGTTAATTTTCAAACCTATGACTTGACCATTTTTACATTAAAACTAATATTCAAAATCAAGTCAAATTCATTATGAGTGAAATCCCTCCGCCTTCATTTCCATTATCATGAGAGTGAAATCCCTCCGCTTTCATATCCATTTAAATTAAATTATCACAACCATTTCTAAGTAACCATTAATTTATGAAAACTACATAAGTGTGACATATCTACACTTTTGCCTATGTCCAGGGGTACGGCTATTTGAATAGATTTTTAACACTCTATAGAGGTTGTACAATTTTACCCATAAGATATGATTAACTCATGATGTCAGCCACTACACGCTTTCATAGTCGTGTGACTTAGAAAATTATAACAAGACTTTTACAATACTTAATTTCAATGTTTGCCCCCACTCTAGAGGTGTAACCCCTTAGCGTTGAGAGACCACTGTTGTTAGGGAGTTGCTCGCCCTTCACATTGTTGTAATCCACACGGGCCATGACTGTTACGGGCCACTCCCAACATAACCACAATAGCATAGGAGTTCACACTGAAACTAAGCAAATTAGTTAGTCAGATCCATCCCATAACTAGATTTGTGTTTGTATGATTTGGGTGTAGAAAAGAGAAGCACAAGGATTTGGTCCTTAAATGACTCAAGCAAGACCAACCACAAATTCAGAGCTCGTGCAATCCATACACAACTATTTAAGAAAGGACACATGCAATCTCTGCATGACCCATCCAAAAATAACACATGCAATCTCTGCACGGCTAATCCAATATATGCAATTTAGAAAATATTTTTCTGTTTCCAGTGGTAACCCATGTTGCCATTCCCAAATCATGTTTTCAAGTTCAATTGGCAATGTTTGTGTTATACTTTATTTCACCACTAAGGCATTTCTAAGTACAACTATAATCTACTAATATTTAGCCAATGGTGGAGTCATCATAATTATAAGTATCCTAAGGCAACATGGCAAGAAAATATCAATATTTCAAGGCAAGGCAATATTAGATATCAAGATCATGGTATAACTAGGCAATCAGCCTTTAATATAGTATTTTAGCAATTATTCAAATAAGCATGCATGTGTATTTGAAAGCAAAATACTTGCATTTGAAAACAAGGTTCAACATGATCAATTATAAGAACTTGCCTTGATCAAGTGTAGATAGCGTAGGATATTGTTCATTAGCAACGGGAGTATCCGAAGTGCCAAAGTCTATATATGTGAAACCATCCACATTCAACATAATACTCAAATAAAATTTAAATGAACTTCAAAAATTATGATTTTTTGTAATGTTAGAAACATTTTGAATTAAGAAACAAAAAACCACTGGATTTGTATTTAAAATGAAGAAGTTATGACATTTCTAATTTCAACCAAAAATAAAATTTCAGAAATTCAGAAATTTCTGATAAGTGGGGTTGGTTGGAATTTTTCTTTTTGAATTATATTTCTTAAGAAATGTTCAGTGGCTGATAGATAGGGTTGGCTAGGGTTATTCCTTTTCTTTTCTATTTATTTTTCTTGAGGAAATCATCTAGTGGTTGGCAGGTGGGGTCCGAGGGTTTTATTTTCTTTTCTAATTATCTTTACTTGGTAAAGCAAGAGAGGCTGACAGGTGGGTCATGGTTCACGTGGACTTGGTCCACACAACTATTTACTAAGAGAAGGACCCACATGTCAGTGACAATGGTACATGGGTGTAAATTCAGGCTCGATTAAGTTAGTTTTGGTGCTAATGACAAATACAATTGTGAGACTAATCTGTTTATTAGTTATGATATTGTCTAGTCTCACTTGGATGTGATTAATGATAAATGCTATCATAAGATGTGTTTATTAATTATGATACTACTTAAGTCCCATTTGGATGAAAATGTGAAAATTAAAGGGGGTGTGCATTCGACATCATATTCTTAAAACGTAGTGCATTCCTCAGATCCAAAATATAGATTGAACTATATAAATAGTCTAACTTGAATATGTGCATATGTCTTTATTATATATTTTTGTATGCACATATTTAGGGGGAGTTCACTCTATGTTTTAAGATTTCATAAGTATTGACCCATGTTTTTCTTTTTTTCACATATTAAAGATCTTTACTTTGAAATATATCTCTTAAGTATATATAGCTTGTGCAGTTTATATATACTCATAATCAAATTGTTATCTAGTTCTTCCATTACATGTTAATGGTTAGATGATTAATGACATCTGGATGAGTAAACTTTGCTAGCAATTAATCCCAAAGATAAACACTCATATTCAAATGAGTTAATTGCTTAAAAAGTTTATCTTAGAGTATACAATTGTTGTGTATATATTGTATACTTGTAAATTAATTTTTATCTCATATTTGTTGAGATTATCATCAATTATCAAAAAGAAAAAATTGTAGAATCTAGTCCCCTATTATGAGTTAATAGTGAAGTTTTAGTAATTAATGATAATTGATTTGTGTATTAATATTTTTCATGAATTGGATGAATAGATTAGATTCCACAAATAAGGATGACTTGTGATGAGTTCACGTTTTGAAGATCATCAAGTCAAAATGTAGGATAAAAGATGGCTTCATGAGTTGAAGGTCATCAAGAAGAGGATGCATCATGAGTTAATGCATATCCTAGAGAAGTGATCATGAGTTGATCATCAGGTCAAATGATACATAACAAGACAAAGACCTAGATTTGAAGTAAAAATATGCGTCATCAAGTTTTAAGAAGATGCTAAGGCAAATATATGACTAGCTTAGACTAATGATATATTTTTAGTCTTTTATCGGTCTCAGTGTTCCTCTCCATAAGGATAGCCAATGTGATGAGTACTGAATCACATACGCGCACGTCCCAGCTTAACTTCCATTTTAATATGACTAGTAAGATGCCCGTGCGTTGCAACGGAAAACCAAATAAAAGTGATGCATACTATCAAATATGATCTCAAACTGAATAATAAATATCAACTTTTTCTTACGTCATTATGTATCAAACAAAACATACATGTTCATACTACCATCTTTTTGTCCTTTCTATGATTGGTTTGGATGATACGATATCTTCACTAAAATCCTTTGTGATCTATGGAGAAACCAATGTGAAGTCCAAAGAAAATATCACTGCCATCAATTTGGTCAGTCAATATTTGAGCTATGCTTTTAGTTCAACAAAGTGCTCTGTTCATCAAACACTGAAAGGATCTTTCCATTTCATTACAACTGAAATGATCACTATATTTCAGGTATGCATTTACATTATACAATATTTGAAAAGATCATTTCATTTACATCCATTCATCACACATTTCATCAATGCTATTCCTAGTATTATATAGTCAAATTTTCATAAATGCTATTCCTAGTATTATATAGTCAAAACATAAAAACATAAAGAGTAAAAGACAAGAACGCAGGTTAAATAAGCATTATGAAATGAGTAGAACCTGAATTATACCACAGAGGTCAATTCTGTCCAAGCTCAATTCATTAGAAGTACAACATCTCATGAATCACCTACATAGAGTTGAATTCGGATCATTGAACACAATTACAGCAGGAATTCCATCCGCAGAAGTTTAGACACAGTTGGGATATTTTATTCACATATTTCAAAAGAGAATCACCACTTCATCGTAATACAGATACATGTACAACTGCTGTAACCAAATTAACTTGCAGGCATGGATAACTAAGGTATTTTACTACATGCTAAAAATTGTTACAACACTCAAACAATAAAATAAGACTGTTTATTGATCAAATACAGGTATATGTCATTAATTATGATTGCAAAATAAACTTTGGAGGTAGCAAACTACAGACACAACTTGCTAATTGTTTTTCCTAATTGCTAACTCCCATGAAAAGGAAAGCAGTTGTGGAAACCTGCCAGTTAGCTTATCAACAAGCATGGTTTTATCATATTGTGTCTCATAGCCAATAAGGAAAGCAAATTTGAGGAAAGGAATCTATTGGATATCATTAAAATGTTACAACTACAATATAACAGTTGATGGCCTTGAGGGTTCCCCCATTACAACATTCCATCTCTCAGTAATGGGGCCAACACAGGCACAGCTATTATGACTGAATTTGACTTGGCAAACAGGAGTTTAACAGTATGGGAAACCATAGTTCAACTAATGCGACAACAACCAACATATATCAGTGTGGAGCGTTAGACAAATGTCATGCTAACGCCACTTGAACCTAGCATCCTTGGTGCTACTGCTGGCAGTGAAGATGGAAGCTTTTGTTAACTAACGAGACTTACAAGTAAGCCATGCAAAAAGCCAAGATACAACTTGAAAAGCAATATGTGCCTTTTGAAGGCATTCAAGATAGTTATATGCATCAAGACATTATTGAGAGTTGAAACAATATACTAACCACAAACTATAACCTCCATTTATTTTTATTTATGGCTTCAGCACCTTCAACAATTAACTATAGAATGTTCAAATGACTTTCTTACATCAGTTATTCTGATCTAAGCTAATGTCTACAGCAAAAGGAACAAAGCCTGCTATTTCTTTTTGGAGTAATTCTCCAGAGATTTCACAATACCAGAAGTGCAAGACCAGCTAAACTCCCACCTTGAATTTGCCATATTTATCCACTTTCCCACATAAAAGTACCAACTTTCGACGTAGTTAACTATACCATCAAACTGTATTCTTGAAACTATTACATATGCTCCACTACAGTTTGAATCTTATGGCAGAACAAATTCTACTTCAAACGAAGATACGTAAGAAGCATAAACAGGGAGTGGAAAATGATAAATCTATAGGAATGTAACAAGCCAACTAAGTTTTGTCATATTACAAATATGCATTAACTACCATACCTACATTCTGGAAAAAAAATTTCAAATATGTAACTATACCTCATCCTTAAGTTAATCAGGTTTTCAAATGTCATAACTATTAACCATTCAATGCAAGTCTCCTGGTACGGAAGACAAAGAATTACAGTAGACATTGCATTCTATGTTGCTATGATATCTCTTCGCGAGAACAGGCCTTGCTTGACACTGATGCGATATCAAGATACGTTTGATGAATGCAGAACATCAAAAGAATGCTGACTCTATGAAACAAAGTAGGCAAAATGCGGACACAAGCTTAGAGAATGTACCTTGCAGCATCTATTACCTTGCAGCTTTGGGTATATAGCATACTAAATCACAAAAAAGGATACCAATGGTGTTCTATCTTCGGTAAGGCTCAATGCTTAATCGCTAGGTGATCGTCTGTTTGATATCAGGAGACACTAATTTACTAAGCCTTCAAGAACATTAACACAAACAGGCAGTGTTACTTCCTACTAAAACTATAACTGCTTACCTAAGCATCTGCATATGGGTGTTCTTGCAAGTTGTAAGTGAATGGTTGATAGCAGGAAAGATTATGTAGAGGTATATATTTAGTGAAGTTGCCAAATTGATACACTTCTAAACAACCAATTTTAGAGAAAAATATTTGCAATCAATAGGGAGCAAAAGCCAAGATTTGACCTTGGCTCATTCTCTAAAAATCTTCTATAAGACTAATATTTGCAATCGATAGGGAGTTAACAATTTTTTATTTCATTAGTTATTATTTTTTGTCTTTCAAATTACTCTACTTCTAACAGAAATTATATGTTGCAATGATGGCATGCTTTGTGGTTTTGTTATAACTGAAAAGCTAGAAACAACTTACTATTATTCTTAGCAGGACCAACCCCCTATATTGTAAAACCATGAATATATGAATCGGTGCCACACTTTCAAATGTTGGGTTTTAAGATAAACGGTTTACTTCAAAACAAACATGGAACTCTCCCAATGAACAACCTTTTTCTTTCTTCTAATTTCTTCAGCAAATCAAGAAAACATTTCCTTCCCTACAATCATCGAGGAGACCAATCAAACAGGGGAAAGCACAAAAGCCCGCCAATCCAATTGGCGTTGCAATACAACTAAGGAGTACTGCTCTCCAATGCTACACAATTTGATTTGACCCACCTTGCTGGTGCCGTTCTTCTCCTCACAGCGAGTCACAAAATCCTCACCATTCTTCTCCTCCCAGCACTTCCAATGCTTGGTTACACCAGATACTCGAACAACGGTGAGTGTGCAAACGGAGGAAGAAATAGGAGAATGTCAGAAGAGATGGGAGGCGAGAGAAGAACAAAAGAAGGGATAGGAAACACGCTTACCTCGGTGTAGCGCCGGTCAAACACGTCTCGCTTGCAATCTGCGAGATTGCGACCACGTTGTTCAAGCTCAACGGTTGGCAACCAGCAACTGCAATAGCTCCACTACCACGGTCATCGGTGCTGCTCCCCGCCTCCAGCGCGACGACGTACATGCACACGGGCCCGACCAAATCCGGCCGGTGGAAGCGGCGGTAGGGGAGGGGTCGTCCAGATCCGGCCGGTGCTGAGGCGGCGGCGGTGAGGGATGGGGTGTCTAGATCCGAGCATGCATGGGGAGGAGGGAGGAGCATGCATTGGGAGGATACGGCGGCGAGGGGTGGGGGAGTAGGAGGCAGCGGTGCGGGGGACGGAGAGGGGGAGGCGGCGAGGCGGTTTAAGGTGGCGGTTTGGGGCGAGAGGGGAGGCGGCGGGTTGGGGTTGGGGAGGAGGGGAAGATGTGGCGGCGAGGGTGGGGAGTAGGAGGCGGCGGTGCGGGGGAGGAGAGGGGAGGCGCGAGGCGGAGAGGGGACGAGAGGGGAGGCGGCGGCGCAGAGGGCGAGAGGACGGGGTAGGAGGTCCGGGAGCCGGGAGGCGGGAGAGGGCGGCGAAGACGGGAGCGAGGGGACAGCGGCGGGCGGCGTGGAAGAGTGCGTGGCGGAAGCGAGGGCGGCGAGGTGAGTCGTCGGGAGGCGGTGGAGGAGCGCGCAGGCTGCGCGGCCGTGGCCGGGAGGGTGACGGTGTAGTGGGAGGAGGGGAGGGATGTGGGAGCTCGGAGGCGCGCGGCCCTGGGTGGGGAGGAGGAGGCGGCGGCGGCGCGGGGTGGGGAGGAGGGGAGGCGGCGGCGGCGGAGCGGGGTGGGGAGGAGGAGGAGGCGGCTGCGGCGCGGGTTGGGAGGGAGGGGGGAGGCGGCGGAGCGGAACGGGAGGGAGGGGAGGAGTCGGCGCGCGGGGTGGGGAGGAGTGGAGGAGGCGGTGCGGCGGCGGAGCGGAGTGGGTGGGAGGGGAGGAGACGTCGCGCGGGGTGGGGGAGGACTGCGAGATAGACAGTGCAGATTCTATCCCATAATCTGATCGGATGGCGAAAAAAATAAGGGAGGACTCATCAACCACCAACTCCTTCTTTTAAGTAGTATAAAGATTTTATTTTATTTCGCCCACAGTCCATCTTTTCTTTGTTCCTTTTCTTGTTTTGTTCCATTGATTTCGATATGTTATTGATTTCCATTCTAATCCACTCACTCTAGCTGGTGGGTGGTTGCATGCATGGACAGGAATCAAAGCCCTCCAAATTGGTATGATAAGATGGAACGCACGCTATAATTTGTATAATTTGTTGAAGGAGGTGAGCACCCATGCCGATTTTAGGGCTCCCTCACCATCCAGATGCAGATCTGAAGAAGAAGAAAAAAAGAAAAAAAATACGAATTTTTTTCTTTCTTTCTGAATCTAGATTACGATGATATAGGGAGTAATGGTGGCACATGGAACGCATGCTACTTTTGGCCGACGTCTATTTGTGTTGGGTTGGCGGCCTAACTACATCTCGATCTTCACCGGGCGGCTACTCCAACCCTCTTCGCTCTCAATTTCCCTCTCCCTTCGGATCGAGCACTACTAGTTGGATCGCCAAGGCGCCGATCTTGCGCCGCCGCCTCTGGCATTGTCCTCCTTCCTCTGTGCCTCTGCCTTCCAAAAACCATTTCCTGTTCGAGCTCAAGGCGGCCGTGGCCATGGCGGCGGAGAAGGCCGTCGTCGACGTTCCCCGTGGCCGTGCAGGCAACGCCAACGCCAACAACAAGCCGGAGACGGAGCAGCCCGTCGTCGATGATACCGCCCACCAGATTAGCGTTGGTACGTACACAATCGTCGTCGTCGTCTTCTTCTTCCTCCTCCTCCATTATATGTTGGTCGATTTACTGCATCCCATCGATCGATCCCTTCATTTATCTGTCTCAACACCTGCATTCATACTCGAATCAGTCTCTCATCCAACTTTCGTTATTAATCAAATACATTTTGGGCCGTATGCCTGTCTGTCCCTCTGTTCCACATCTTGTTCTTGTCTGTCATCTCAGTAATTCTTAGATTTTGCAGGTTGCAATTCGCCGCGCTATATATCCATCAATGTATTTGTATATGCTCTGTTAATTTATTATCCAATTCGCATCTCTTGTCCTACATGCATCAATGTTACTTATTGTTGCCAATTCGGATATATCCTTTCTTCAAGCCTTGCAACGCATCGCCGTGATAGGGTATATTGCCATCATCACCAATAATCTCTACCTTGTTGTTCTTAATGTCTCCCAGAGGCCATGTTTGGGAAGCCCAAAACCCGGCCCACTCACATGGATGGGACAGGATTCTGGGCTTCCCAAACAAGCCCTTTCCTTGGGCCAACAAGGGCCACACCATGCACCAATAATCTGTTCATCATTCACGTTTTGCACTTGCTCTCAGAGCTTGAGCTTCTATGTATGACTCTAGCCATATACGTACTCTGTATGGACACATTAATTCTATATGCATATATGTGGACTGTGTGCAACACACGTCATATTCGAGAGTTCATTAGGACTATCAATTGCAGCACACCGGAATTGCTATCGACACAGAGTTCATGTGCATCAACATCTCAGAATACTGGATCGATCTGATGCTTCTTCTGATCAACTGTACTTGTTTGGTTTCTTGAGATCCTTGGTACCAGGTAGGGTTCGTGCTGACAACGGGGGTGAACAGTGCGTACGTTCTGGGCTACTCTGGCTCGCTCATGGTGCCTCTCGGCTGGGCCGCCGGCACCTGCGGCCTGCTCCTCGCCGCCGCCGTTTCCATGTACGCCAATGCTCTTCTCGCTCGCCTCCATCAAGTCGGCGGCAAACGGCACATCAGATACAGAGACCTTGCAGGCCACATATACGGTCGCTCGCTCGCTCGCTGCTGCCTTATCATTTTTCATTTCTCTTCGGAATGAATCAGCTATCTTGTGTGTGCTGCTTAATTCGATTTGTCATGCATGCAGGCAAAAAGATGTATGCACTTACATGGGCACTGCAGTATGTTAACCTTTTCATGATCAATACCGGATACATCATATTAGCTGACCAAGCCTTGAAGGTATATACATATGGAACTCAGTAATCACTCACTCCATGACAAGTGAAACCACCAGGAACTTGGTAGGTCTCGGATTCAAGCCTATCAGTTTGTTTGTGTTCATCGATCCGTCTTGCACATCCAGGCAACATACGTCCTCTTCAGGGATGACGGTGCTCTGAAGCTACCCTATTGCATAGCAGTATCTGGGTTTGTGTGTGCTCTCTTTGCGTTCGGAATTCCTTACCTGTCAGCTCTCCGGATTTGGCTGGGATTCTCCACAGTTTTCAGCTTCATCTACATCATCGCAGCATTTGTGCTGTCGCTTAAAGATGGTACGCAATGTATCATTGCATCATGCTTTACTAAATTACTACTAGCTAGTACCTGTTTGAATAACTCAGGTGCACAAGACTTAAGAGGAGAATGTTTGAATAATTCTTGTGCATGACAGTTAGTTAGCGCATTACGTGTTTGCACGTTCACATTCCCTGCTGTTTGTTTTGCATGTATGCATGGTTATGGCGAGTTTGTAGGATCATGGAGTTAGTGTTCGCTTGTAAGTTTTTGCTTATATATCAACGAAGAGTTCAGAAAAGGCTCAGGCCGTTACAGAGCACCAAAAGCAGTGCGTTGTGTGTATTCTGCGACCTGAGGTGCTCATTGCCGGCGTCTGGGAGGGACGTCTCACCGGCGAATACCTGACAAGTGGTATCAGAGCCCTGTTGCGGGCCGGGGCTTGATTGCGAATACGCGCTGATGACGGGAGCTTCACCGGCGAAGGACGGCGACAAGGGCGATGGGACGAGCGGCTCCATGGGCGGCGTCATCATCCAGCGAGTGGTTCGTGAGGTGGGCGGCGGGACTACTTGGCCCACCCTCACCAAGACCAATTACTCGAACTGGGCACTGCTGATGAAGGTAAAGCTCAAGGCTCGGTCGCTCTGGACGGCCGTCAACTAGGGAGGCGTTGACGTCGAGGATGACATGTCGGCGCTCGACGCTCTGTGCAGCGCCGTGCCGCCGGAGATGGTGCCCACCATCGCCGGAAAGGCGACGGCAAAGGAAGCGTGGGACGCCATCGCAACCATGCGGATTGGCGACGACCACGTGAAGAAGGTGACGGCGCAACAATTACGCCGACAGTACGACTTGGCGATGTTCAAGGAGGGCGAAAGCGTGGAGGACTACTCCATGCGTCTGAACAGCATGGTGGCCAACCTCGCAACTCTCGGTGAGGTTGTGGAGGAGACCAAGGTTGTGGAGAAGATCCTCCGCAGCGTGCCGCCGAGATTCAAGCAGATCGTGTTGGCGATCCAGACGCTGCTCGATGTGTCGACGCTCACGGTCGCCGACATCACCGGACGACTAAAGGCTGCCGAGAAGGCGTTCGAGGTGCCACCGTCAACAGTAACTCATGAAGGTAAACTCTACCTGACAGAGGAAGAATGGGATGCACGGCGGAAACGTCGCGAGGCGGAGAACCAGAACAGCCGCGGGCGTGGGCGCGGGCGTGGGCACGGTCGCGGCCGCGGGAGCAACAAGGGCTCATCTTCTGCATCTGAGTCGCCGTTTTCGACGGGGCCGGCCAGTGCTCCCAGCAAGCTCGGGAAAGACCAATGTCGGCGGTGTGGAAAAAATGGGCACTGGGCCCGGGAGTGCCGCTCCAAGCCCAAAAGGGAGGAGGCTCACGTGGCCCAAGAGGAGGAGGCTTCTCTGTTAATGCTGCGAGCCAGCGTGGGGAAAAGAAAAAATTCCCCATTGCCGATACCATCCACGCCCTTGCCGCATGGAGTTTCAACGCTGCCGCCACCAGCAGCGGGGACCGTATCCCGGTTCCCCACACCGGCGCGGGCGTCTTTGCCATCGCCAGGCACGCCTGGAAGTGCAGATCGCGGAGAGACCCGAAGCGCGGAACCCGGAGATCCACGATCGGCTGCAGCGGTGGGCTTGCGCGGCCCGGTGTCGCTGCGGGAGTCCACACCATCGCCGGGCAGCGCGTCTTGCGGGGTGGCTCGCGGGACAAAATCCGGGGATCTGCGCTCGGGCGCGACGGTGACTTCTTGCGGCCCGGTGTCGCTGCGGGAAGAGAAGGTCTTCGTGCAGTTAGGAGCCGAGCAGGAGCGTGACACGAGCACATGGGTGCTCAACACCGGGGCCACGAATCATATGTCGGGGTCCCGGGCGGCCTTCGTCGAGCTCGACACGGCGGTCTGCAGGACGGTGCGGTTCGGCGACGACTCCGTCATGCGCATCGAGGGCTGCGACACCATCCTGTTCAGCTGCAAGAACGGCGAGCACAAATCATTCGCCGGCGTCTACTACATTCCTCAGCTCACGACGAATATTGTGAGCGTCGGACAGTTGGACGAGATCGACTACGACATCCACATCAGGCATGGAGTCATGAGGATCCGGGAACCAGGCAGGCGGCTGCTGGCACAGGTGGTGCGCGGGCCGAATCGCCTGTACGTGCTGTGGGTGACCATCGCGCAGCCCGTGTGCCTAGCCGTGCGCGGCGGGGAGACAGCCTGGCAGTGGCATGCCAGGCTCGGACATCTGAACATGGGGGCTCTGCGGCGCATGGCGAAGGAGGAGCTGGTACGTGGGCTACCAGACATCGATCAGGTCGACCAACTCTGCGAAGCTTGCCTCGCTGGGAAGCAGAAGAGGTCCTCCTTCCCGAAGCGCGCACTGGAGCTGGTGCACGGAGATCTGTGTGGACCTATTACGCCAGCAACCCCGAGTGGGAATAGGTTCTTCCTACTGTTGGTGGATGATTTCAGTCGTTTTATGTGGATCACGGTGCTACCGACGAAGGATCGGGCTTCGGCGGCAATAAAGGAATTCCAGGCGCGTGCCGAGGCTGAGTCCGGGAAGAAGTTGGCGGTGCTCCGAACTGATCGTGGTGGAGAGTTCACCGCAACTGAGTTTGTGGAGCATTGTGCGGCAGACGGCGTCCATCGGCAGCTCACGGCACCGTATAGCCCCCAGCAAAACGGTGTCGTCGAGCGGAGGAATGGCATGGTGGTGGCAACCGCGCGCATCATGCTCAAGGCGAAGGGGCTGCCGGGCTGGTCTGGGGCGAGGCGGTTAACACCGCTGTGTACGTCCTGAACCGGTGCCCGACGAAGAGCGTCATGGGGATGACTCCGTTCGAGGCGTGGTACGGGAAGAAGCCGGCGGTGCACCATCTAAGAACGTTTGGCTGCATCGTCTTCGTCAGGGACACCTCGCCGCATCTCAAGAAGCTTGATGATCGTGGTCACAAGATGATCTTCGTCGGCTACGAGCGCGGGTCCAAGGCGTACCGCGCGTATGATCCCACCACCAAGCGCGTCCATGTGACGCGGGATGTAGTCTTCGACGAGCAGGGCCAGTGGGACTGGTCTGCCTTGGCGGAGGAGATGGCGCCAACCGGGCGCAGTGACAACGGTTTCATCGTCGAATATGTGTCCGTGCGTCCGCACGGCATGTTGGAGCGTGAAGACGGAGGAGCGAGTCCGCCTGGTGCTCAGGCGGACATGACGTCTGCGGAGTCAGAGTGGGCTGGATCGCCACACAGCCCCTCAACACCGATGACTGGAGCGTCATCTTCACCAGGAGACCCGGGAGCGCAGTCCCCAGCGGGAGTCCAGTTTGTGTCCCCACCAGCAGACATGGACGACTCCCTCGATGCTGATCATGATGAAGATGCACCGCTGCGTTTTTGGGCAGTAAATGACATTTTGGGTCCAGGTACACCACCAGGTTATGCTGTTCGTGATTTGGGAGATGGGCAGCTGCTAACAGTGAGCGCCGAGGAGCCAAGCTCAGTGGCCGAGGCAGAAAAATCAGCATGCTGGCGCAAGGCCATGGAGGAGGAGCTGCAGGCCATTGAGGAGAACAAGACCTGGACGCTCGCTGAGCTGCCCCGAGATCGCAAAGCGATTGGCCTAAAATGGGTGTATAAAGTAAAAAGGGATGAATCGGGGGCTGTAGTGCGGCACAAAGCGAGACTGGTAGTCAAGGGGTATGCACAGCAGCAGGGCGTCGACTTTGATGAAGTTTTCGCACCTGTGGCACGCATGGAAGCAGTGAGGCTACTCATGGCTTTAGCAGCTCATCAAGGTTGGGAGATCCATCACATGGATGTCAAATCAGCTTTTTTAAATGGGGAGCTGCAAGAAGAAGTTTATGTGCAACAGCCTCCGGGTTTTGTGAAGAAGGGAAGTGAATCCAAAGTGTATAAGCTCCAAAAGGCTTTGTATGGCCTGCATCAGGCACCAAGAGCTTGGAATCAGAAACTGGATGAGAGTCTGTTGTCTCTGGGTTTCAAGAAGTGCCCATCGGATCATGCCATCTATATCAGAGGCAAGGTGGGTGAGCAGCTGGTTGTTGGAGTGTATGTTGATGACCTTGTGATCACAGGGACCAGCAGCAACATCATTCACAAATTCAAGAAAGAAATGGCCCAGCTGTTCAAGATGACTGCTTTGGGACTGCTGCATTACTATCTTGGTTTGGAAGTAAAACAGCAGGAGGATGGGATCTCAATCAGTCAAGGAGCTTATGCTAGAAAGATTTTAGAAGTGGCAGGGATGAGTCACTGCAATCCTTCACAAGTACCAATAGAACCTAAACTCAAACTGTCCAAACAAAGCTCAAGTCCTATTGTTGATGCAACAATGTACAGAAGCCTAATTGGAAGTCTCAGGTACTTGGTCAACACTCGGCCAGATCTTGCTTTTGCTGTCGGTTATGCTAGTAGGTTCATGGAGGAACCCCATGAAGACCATCTTGTAGCAGTGAAAGGCATTCTGAGATATGTTGCTGGGACAAGAGATATGGGACTGTTTTATGCAAGAGGGAGCAATCTGCAGCCTGCATTACTGGGTTACAGTGACAGTGATTTAGCAGGTGATATGGACAGTAGGAAGAGCACTAGTGGGATCCTTTTCTTCCTGGGAGGCAGTGCGATCAGCTGGTAGTCTACAAAACAAAAGGTTGTGGCTTTGTCAAGCTGTGAAGCAGAATATGTTGCTGCTGCAACTGTAGCCTGTCAAGCTGTATGGCTTGCTCGGCTGTTGTCGGAAATTGGTCAATCCAGTGTTAGCAGTCCGGTGTTGAGGGTAGACAACAAATCTGCAATCTCCTTGATAAAGAATCCTGTACATCATGACAGGAGCAAGCATATAGATATACGGTTTCATTTGATCCGTGATTATGCAAGCAATGGACAGATTGAAGTGGAATTCATTAGAACTGAAGAGCAGTTGGGAGACATTCTAACAAAACCTCTCAGGAAGATCAAGTTTTAAGAACTCGTCAAGATGATCGGCTTGGCTCATTGTACTCAGGTGCACAAGACTTAGGAGGAGAATGTTTGAATAACTCAGGTGCACAAGACTTAGGAGGAGAATGTTTGAATAATTCTTGTGCATGACAGTTAGTTAGCGCATTACGTGTTTGCACGTTTACATTCCCTGCTGTTTGTTTTGCATGTATGCATGGTTATGGCGAGTTTGTAGGATCATGGAGTTAGTGTTCGCTTGTAAGTTTTTGCTTATATATCAATGAAGAGTTCAGAAAAGGCTCAGGCCGTTACAGAGCACCAAAAGCAGTGCGTTGTGTGTATTCTGCGACCTGAGGTGCTCATTGCCGGCGTCTGGGAGGGACGTCTCACCGGCGAATACCTGACAGTACCTAGCTAGCTCGTTGAGCTGGCCGGCGTACGTTGCTGTTTTCAGTCTTCGGTAGACTGGATGGGAGCACTGAAAATGAAACTGAGATTCGATTTGTGCAGGGATGCATGCACCTTCCCGGGATTACAGTATTCCTGGAGATGAGTCAAGCAGGATCTTTGCGACCATAGGTGCCGCTGCAAGCCTGGTGTTTGCTTACAACACTGGAATGCTGCCAGAAATCCAAGTGAGCCAGCTAGCCGTCCATACATAGATAGATGAGCAGATTGTGCAAGACGATGTTTGTCAAAAGCTCGATCTTTAACAAGTGCGTTGATCTGATCTGTGGTGCAGGCAACTGTACGGCCCCCTGTGGTGAAGAACATGGAGAAGGCTCTGTGGTTCCAGTTCACTGTTGGCCTGCTGCCCCTGTATGCTGTGATATTCATAGGCTACTGGGCGTACGGCTCCTCAACGTCGAGCTACCTGCTCAACAACGTGCATGGTCCCGTCTGGGTCAAGGCCGTCGCCAATCTCTCGGCCTTTCTCCAGACCGTCATAGCCTTGCATGTGAGTCCATCGATCGCCTAGCCTAGTATGATCTCTCTGGATCAATAAGTTGATGCTGCAAAATAGTTAGTACCGATTGTTCATACGGGCAGAGATGATCGGGTGCTGAGTGCTGACACTGAAGAATGCAATTGCGATTTGTGTGTCAGATATTCGCGAGCCCGATGTACGAGTACCTGGACACGAGGTTCGGGAGCGGGCGGGGCGGGCCGTTCGCGGTGCAGAGCGTGCTCTTCAGGGTGGGCGTCAGGGGAGGGTACCTGACGGTGAACACGCTGGTGGCGGCGATGCTGCCCTTCCTCGGCGACTTCATGAGCCTCACCGGCGCGCTCAGCACCTTCCCGCTCACCTTCGTCCTCGCCAACCACATGTACCTCGTCGTCAACCGCCACCAGCTCTCGTCCCTTCAAAGGTCGTGGCACTGGCTCAACGTCGTCGGCTTCACCGTCCTCGCCGTCGCCGCCGCGGTTGCCGCCCTCAGGCTCATCGTCGTTGACTCCAGCACCTACCATCTCTTCGCTGATCTCTGACCGAGTGACTCCATTTGGGCAGCTAGCGTTAGCATTCCTTCATTCATATATAGTAGCTAGGATTGAAGTACTATATTTACTGCATATATTGGACAATCAAGGTAGTTGTAAACACAGAAACAAAAGGAGATTGAGATTGGATTAGGAGGGCCTGCTCGCTCAATTTCCTCAGCTCAGCGAGCCATGCAAACAATGAAATGCAAACTGTCTGCTCGTCTGAATGTCTGTTTGTCTAAATAGATAGATGGAGTACCGTTTAATTGTTGTTTGGATACAAATGCATACACCTCAAAGACGAATGAAATTTATCGTTCTTTGGGGGCCGAGGGTCTGTGTTGTGGCCGGGTGGACTAGAATGAATGAATGTACTCCACTACTGATCCATTCCATCAGTTAGTATATCAAATCAGCCTATTTAACTTTTTATTCTGCTGCTACACGGATTGAATTGGATGGGATTGGATGCTGTACGTTTCAACTCGCACCATCCATCCAACTTGTGTTGTTAGCTAGTGCGGGGGCAGCATGCAAGCAGATGAAGCAGAGAACATGTTCCTCGATCACCTGTCGGTACTGCCTAGTATGATCTCTCTAGACTAGAGGTGGGACTTGGGCCGGGCTTCTTTGGGCCAGCCCGAAGCACGGCCGGCACGGCCTGGCCCAAGCATGGCCCAGCCCGACACGTGGCGGGCCGTGCCGGCATGGCACGAACGGTGGGCTGGGCCGGGCCTCAAAATCTGGCACGGTGGATGGCACGGCGGTCAGTGTGCTCGGGCGGCCGCGACGCAGGCGGCGCTCGGGCGGCGCGAGGCACGCTAGTCGCCTCGGCCTCCCCAGCTCCCCTCCGCGTCCCCGCCCGCCCTCCCGGCTCCCCTCCCGTCCCCGCCCCGCCCTCCCGTCGCCATCCCAAGGAGTCGAGCCACAAGGAGGCGGCAGCGGTGTAGAGGAGCCGAGCGACAGCGCGAGGCGGCGTGGCGGCCGAGCAGGCGAAGAAGAGCGGCGGCGCTTGAGCAGCAGCGAGCGATGCGGCCTCAAGGCACCGGTGGCGCGGCGCCGAAGGACAGGAGGCGAGACCGGGGGTGGGGCCGGTGGCGCGGTGGCGCGAGTGCGAGGAGGCGGCGGCGCCATGGGGGCTGGAGGCGCGGCGCCGAGGAGACCGCGGCACGGGGACATGTTGAGCGCGGGGTGCAGGGAGAGGAGGCGGCGGAGGAGGGGGGGGAAAAGGGGGCTACGGAGGAAGGGGCCGGGAGGAGGGGGCGGTGGGGAGGGCCGGGGAGGGTCGGGGAGGAGGAGGCGGCGGCGGGGGGAGGGCCGTGGTGAGGAGGCGATGGGCGGACCGGCGGAGGGGCCAAGAATGGGGAATGGTGGTTCGGCCGAATGGATAAAGGGGGAATGACGAAAGGAAAAATAAAGAAAGAAAGGAGAGATTAAGAAATAAGAAGAAAAAATAAAAGTAAAGATAAAACATAAGTTAGATTTAGAAAATGCATGCTAAAAGAATATTCTATAAAATCTTGCATATCATTAGTATACGAAAAAAGATAAATTAGCGACCACGATTGAAGTAGACAATATAACTACACCTTACTACAATTGGATTCCCTAGAACTATTCGGTCATCGCCTCCACCTCCTACTCTTCTTATTATGAGTCCATAGTATTCCACCGGGTAGTCTTCACTTGATCATAGCAATCCTTGGTGTCGACATATGCCCAAACAAAGGAAGATAATCCAAGCCATTCTAGCATTCAAGTATGGCGGTGCGAGAGAAAGGAAGATGACGGATGTCGCCACAATTGTCGCCGCGCCTTCATCGTGCATAGTTACTTTGGCTGGGCTTGGTGGCACGCACGAACGCCAGACGGCGGGCTTTGGGCGTGCTTAGGCTGGCCGGAGTGAGGCGGGCGATGCGGCGCGGCACAATGGGATGATGGGTCGAGCCGACACGACACGAATCAGCCGAAGCACGATGAGCTTGGACCGTCCGCGGCGCGCGCGGCAACTCCCACTCTACTCGGGGCGGCCCGGGCGAGTAGGGCGGCGCCTCGGGCCCCAAAATCGAGGCCCCCATAGTTGCTTCCGACCTCTACCACGCCCTCGCGCCTTCGCCTCCCGGGCGACCCACGCCCATTCCTTCCTCTGCGGCGCGGCCTCCGCCTGCTCTCGGCCACACAGGCGAGCTCGGCGCGGCGGTGTCGATGGGGGCCTTGGAGGAGTTGGAGCCAAGGCCGTGACATTTCAGATTTGTGCCTGCGTTGCCCCTTTGTAAGATGAAGATCGAGTTGGAGGAGTTGGAGACGAGCCATGAGTTGGAGCTAGCCGCTAGAGGCCGGATCTATAATGGTTTCTAAATCGTCAAGCAAAGCCAAGGAAAAACAGTAAAAATGTAAGATACATGAGTGATAGTATGATACTAGTTATATTTCTAGGTAAGAATGTTTCAAGAAAAATGGATTTTACACGGTATGTGGGTAACAGGACAATATAAATGCTGAAATGCATTAGCATTCATTGATTTTCAATGTCCCATCTTCTTGGAAAACTCAAATGATTTTATAATCATTGAAAATCGCCACATTCTAATCTGTTGTCTTACTAACGTCTTCATCTTTCATTCTTGAAAAACCAGCGGAATATGGGGTGACTATTATGTTTACAACGACGGATGCGAGATCTGGCGGGGCGATGCGTTGACTCATATTGCAATATTGCTTATCTAATATGTGGATACGTTGATATATAGGAATGATGGGTTCGGCAAAACTACGATTGGGAAGATATTAGTGAAGCATTAGGTTATTCATTTTTGGCAGTTTGCATTTCTCTCATAGTTAAGCGTAGCAACTACCAAATGCCAACCAAGTTCTTCTTGAGGTAACCTATCTTGCTCATGGTTTAGTAATGTTCTTGGTCCTTTCTTTTCACGGTGATAAGTTGGTTGAGAACAACTGTTGGTATCTCGTCGATTCTTTGAGATTTTTAGCTCCATAGTGAAGCATTCTTGATTATAATGAGGTATATGCTTATTTGTCTAGATATAATGAGATATAATTCTATTTCTTTTCTATTGAGGATTGAAGGTATGGGACATTCTGGAAATTACTCAAAAGTCCAACATGCCATTCTTTTCTGTCTTGGAATGATGGAATTTGCAATTCTCCACCTCAGTTTGCATCTTTGTAATATAGTAGTGGCGTGAGTATTAAGCTCCTATTCAAGTACTTGATAAGTAAGTTTTCTAATATAATCTTATTTCATTCGACTTGTCAAGAGTAAGGTACTAAGGATTTGTCGTCAATGGATCGATTAGTTGTTGCAACCGAGGTGGTACCATGATCCGACCAATCAATTGGTGCTGGAAATGATAAACTACCCCGAGTTGCTCTTCAAAAGCAATGCTTACTAAGTTTCCTGTGTGAAATTTGCAGGAGCTACATGAGGAAAGGGCTAAATATCTGGTTAAATGTTCCGTTGGATGCGCTTGCAAGAAGAATTGTTGCAATGGGAACCGCTTCTCGGCCCCTCTTGCGTCAGGAATCAGGTATCCTTATGCAAAGGTAGGTAGCTACTGATGCTCTTATTCATATCTGCAATTTGAGTTTGGCATGCAGACAGTGCTAATAGCTTCTTGTTTTCTTGTGCAGGCTTATGCGAAACTTACAGCACTTTTTGAACAAAGAATGGACTCGTATGCTAATGCTGATACCAGAGTTTCCCTTGAATGTAGGTATCCTATAGAGTTCAATAACTACATCGCTGTATGTAATCCTGGTTTTTGCTCTAGTGCTTTGTAGTTTATACTACTAATGGACCCATCAAATATGTTGATTTTATCTAGTGTTCAGTTTTTAATACATAGCTTCACATTATTTGACTGCTGATTGGAGTGCAGGATGACATCTGGTACGTACCTTAACGGCTAACACAAACAAGTGCAGGATGAAAATTTTAAGGTAATATCTATAAACTCTTTGATATGAATTTTTCTTTAATACATAACGTATTTTAAGTGTTTGTTGGTAAAATTAGATATATATATATATATGTGTGTGTGTGTGTATGTGTATGTAGATTTATATTTAGATATTTATACTAGGGCCCCTATTTCTAATTTCGCCCCGAGCCCTTAAAATCCCAGGACCGACCCTGTCTACTCTGGACCAATGCATTGTGACCTTGCAAAGATTAAAAAAATCATTAGTTGGCCACATAAGTTACCACATTCAATTTTAATAAATTATCAGTCAAAATTTAAAAGTTACCATCGATTGCACGATATGCTACCATCTAAATTTTTTTAACAATTATCATAAGTTGTAACCTAAGTTAATTACCATCTACAGTTTTAATAAATGCCTCCGTAAGCTCAAGTTATCATCAATTTTGTAAATTTAGAAAACATTAAATAATCATCATCAGTTACATCATAAATTATCATGTTTAGTTTTAATAAATAACTGGTCAAGGATTCTTTCAATTTTATGAATTCAGAAATTATCATAAGTTGTATCCTAAATTACCAAATGCATCTTTAAGAAATCACCCATCCAAAAAGTTCTAAGACTTTTCGTAACGCCCAAAAAAAACCTTACCCCCATTTAAATGCCTGGGGGGCTCCTCACCCCAGACGCGCCGCCACCCCCCAGGTGGGCTCTCTCTCTCAAACCCTCCATCTCTCCCATCCGGGAAATCAACGCGCTGGGCAGCAAATGCCATCCGCAGTGGAGCGCGCGGCAGCGTGGGCGCGTGCGGCGTGGCTGCGGCGCGCCGTTGGCATCGAGCATCGGCGGCCAGCGCCGCGAGCATCAGCGGTAGCGCGGAAGCGCAACAACGTCGTGGCGGTAGCGCGAAGCGGCAGCACAACCGCGGGAGATGGTTTCGGTGGGTGGCAACGAGGTTGAGCGAGGGCGCTGGCGGTGGCCGCCAGTGGGTGAGCTCGGCGCGGGAGGTGGCGGCCGGCGCAGGCGGCGGTGGCGCGTGCCGCATGGACGGTGCAGGTGGCAGTGGCGCATGCAGCGGGAGGCATGGCCGGCGATGTAGTATTCGGTGACAGTGACCAGCTGGCAGCCCGGCGGCCGGTCAGCGATGGTGGTGGTGGCTGGCCGGTGGAGCTCGGCAGGTGTGGCCTACCGGAGGCGACGACGGCGGACGAACGGCGTTCGCACGACCGAATGTTGTTCACACGGGCAAATGGCATCACGACGGCCGAATGAGCATTCGCACGGCCGAACGTCGTTTCGCACGTGTAGAGGAGGCCGATTAGAGGGGGAGTGAATAGACGATCTTAAAAATTATCTTTCAATTAAAAATAATATCTATTTGTCTAAACCAAGTATATAATACGGAAGCTTAACTTAAATTGGTTTAGCACAAATATTATCTAAATCAACTAGGTTCGCCTAAGTGCACCAACAATTTATGTATAAGTCAAAGGTTTGCAATTCTAGGGTGACAAGCAATCAATTTAATTTTATGAATGTAAATTGCTTGGAGGTAAATTGAGCACAAGTAAACAAACCACAATTAACACAATTACTTTTTACCGTGGTGTTCGGAGACTTGCCAGTCTCCCCTAATCTACGTTGAGGTAAGCCCAAACAAATTGGACCGGCTCCATGAATTAAGCCTTCCACCTCAAATGCACTAATGGTAGCTCTTTTCCGCTCCGGGTAGGTGAGCTCCAACCTTCACAATATGTCGGGTCTTCTCACAACTTTCTTTGAGAAGATCACCGTGCACGACGCCTCTAAAGCCGTCTAGGAGTCGGCAAACTCCAAGAGTAACAAGCTAAGCCCCTTATTTGACTCTCACCACATGCAACGAATGCACAAACTCAAGTGGATGCAAAATCCACCTCTAGATGCAACACATGCAACTACAGACCTCTCTCCTTGCTCACAAGATGCAACACATGCACAATGGAGTGGAGAAGCTTATACTAACTCAAGAAAGTGAAATGAGGTGTCAAGGAATCCTCTCCAACCGGCCACAAAGTGGGTATTTATACTCCACACACAAAAACTAGCCGTTAGAGCCAAACCCCTGAAAAAATCAGGGAAATCGGTACTACCGCCGTTATAAGTGCGGTATTACCGCACTCCACTATAACAGCTAAAAAAATATCCGTTACTCAGCAATTGCGGTACTGCCGCTGTGTAACTTGCGATATTACCGCAGGTAGGTGCGGTATTACCGCACTTCTGTTTTAGCTCAGACAGCACTTGTGGAATTGTTCTTTGGATAGGCAGCCACATGAATATAACAAGGCAAGAAACTTAAGCCTGTCTTCGCTTGATGATTTACATAAACCACTTTGACCATTAAAATCACAGGTTTAGTATACATATCCTCATGAAAAGCAAAAGCTAACAAGTATGCATGTGAGAGAGTTAGATACACAGGCAAAGAGCTAGGACTCAAGTAGGAAAAATGTCAAGACCAAGCATAGCAAATAAGTGAAATGGTTAGTCCTTATAGATAATATGCAAAACATGCTCAATAATTTGTATGATATTGTTCACATGCCCACACTTGTCTGAGTTGTAGCTCCTAGATAATTAAGCTATAGATATGGTTCATGAAAAATTGAGCAAGGAGCCAAGGATGGTAATTAGATTGCGCCATGATGAACATCATGTCTTTCTCTGTGTGCAAAATGAATGTGGTGTGGTGGCCCTTTATGATCATTAGAATTTGCCTTGTTGTATGAATATGCAAACTTATGCAAATATTTCTGAAACTTGGTTTTAGGATATCAAATGAATATTTCAATGTTGTATGAGAATTTGGTTGGGTGTTATTATTGATGTTTGATGTTTATTGTTGATGTTGGAGAATAACTTGGATGGTAATGCTATTTATTCTCATGTGTATTAGGATTTTTGTAATGGAGAGGACTGCATCCATGTCAAAAATTTTAGTGGATAGTCATGGCCTTCTCTTGGGTGATCTGCCAACTCGCATGTCAAAGAAAAGGGCTGAAGTCTGGGAATACATTGAGGAAATTATAGATGGGAAAGAAAAGGTAGTGTATAAGTATTGTAAGATGAAATTGTCTTGTGAACCTGGGCAAGGCACTAATCATCTGAATAGGCATATAAGACTTCATTGTCATCATATTCCACATGAAGATAGGGAGAGATCTATAGTGAGTTGCAAGAGATAGGCCATGGATGGGGATCAACCTCACTTTTACCCTCAAGTGTGTCGTGAACTAATTGCCAAGTTTTTCATTAGTGCGGAGATTGAATTTTGAAAAGTTGAGGATCCTTATTGGAAGAAGCTATTGAACTACTTCCATCCATCTTTCAGAGTAGTTGGTCAGCAAACTATTCGTTTAGACTATCTTGCACTAGATGAAGAGGAGAAGAAACGATTGCATAATAGTGTCAAAAAATTGGTATCCCATGTCAATTTGACTGCAGATCTTTGGACATCAAACCAAAACCTAGGGTATCTTTGTGTTACATCGCACTATATTAATGAGGAATTCAAGCCGCATAAAATAGTCAAGCATTCAAGCAAACTTCCTTTCCACATACATCTTATGCTATCTAGGATGCAATTACCTCTTGTTTGGTAGAGTGGGGCTTAATCAGCAAGCTGTTTACATTGACATTGGATAACGTAAGTGTTAATTACAAAGTTGCAAAGGATTTGCGTGACACGTTGGGTGCTGAAATGTTTCTTAGAGCTGAGGACTTCCATGTAAGGTGTGCTGCTCATGTGTTGAATATCATGGTTCAAGATACACTAAAGGCAGTTGTTCATTCAGTTGGGAGAGTGCAGAACATTGTTAAAATAATCACATCCTCGCCATCATGAATGCAGATCTTTACTTCAGTTGTTGAGAGATTGGGCGTCAAAACAAAGTCAGGTCTAGTACTTGATGTCCCTCATAGATGTAACACAACAAATGACATGATCCATGAGGCTTTGGAGTATAAAATTGCTCTCAATAGATATGCTACTGAGCAATACCATGAAGCTCCAACTGAGGAAGATTAGGCAAAGGTTCAAGCTCTTCATGGATTTTTGCAGGCTTTTAGTGATGCCACAAAAGCATTTTCAGCAGATCAACACCCAAGGACGCACCTCTTTTTGAAATTGGCATTGGCAATTACATTTGTTGCAACAAGATATTTCTTTTACTAGAATGATCTTTAGTGATCTCTCAGAACTGTAGAGTAATGAATAGTGTATATTGGAGTTATATGATATTTCTGGTATGATATGTACAGCCAGCACTAATGTTTCACAATCTCTCTCGCTTGTCTTCACTCATAATTTCTTGATACTTGTTCAAATGAGTATATTTTTATTTTCTACAACATTTTTGTTGTAATCAAAAATTAATTTCTTTCCTTTTTTAGCTTTGTATTTCCCTCATGCATGGAGATAGTTTCCCTATAAGACAAGATCTGAATATTGTATTTCTATTTCTTTTGTTCTTATATCAAATGCCTTTGTTGACTGTTTTTGATGTAGTACAATGTTAATTTGAATATATTTATCATTCCTTCCATCAAAGGTCTTGGTTGATTATTTTCATTCTAGAGGATACTCACACATGAACGTGTTGTTTCCTATTTCTACATATGTGCAGTTTTACCCTACATTTCATTTTGTGGATAAGAGTGCAATTAAACCTACTTATCTGCACAAGTCATCCATCAAATTCCGATGCATAATAATTGCTAAATAGAACTCTGTTAATTTCTTTGCAATGTGAAGCACGACAGGTTGCCAAGCTCGGTAAAATCCACTTATCATAACCTTATTTGCTATAATGATTGATGAGATACACTTGGTGTTCAATAGTGAGTAGAGAATGCATGTCATATATGATTGCACATAGTTTATGTCAGGCTGTAGACATGTTTGTTTTGGTAGAAACTAAAATTATGCTATTCAAATGAAAATCACTTCTTACTATCCCTTATGAAGCACAATTTGTTGTATAAATTATAAAGCACGATATACATGAAGCACAATTTGCAGTATAAACTATAAAGCACAATATATATAAAGTGAGGATAGTTAGATGATCAGCCTTATTTTACCTTTTTCTTTTGTTCTATCCAAAGAGGTACTTCTCTTTTTTACATTATCTATGCAAGGTTGTCATCTCATATTACATATATACCTATGATTTGAAATGTTTCTATGTAGCCATCATCACTGAAGCGGTTGGTAGGGGGTCTAAAAGGACAAAAATATTCAAGATACACTGACATATCAAAGCTCTTCATAAATAGTTTCATTGTTACTCTACCTAAAGATGAGTATTGAATGCAATTCCATTATCACTAAAGATGGGTGCGAACGTAATTTCATTTTCGCTATTGTACCTCCTAATGAATTGGAGTGATTTGATAATATTGGTGTAATTTAATTAAATTGTTTTATCCAATGTAACAAGAAAAATGATTCCTTTCTTGTCTTTTCATTTTCTTGACATATGAGAGAATGATCTCAAGTTGAAATTTTTAGTTGTAGTTCATAAGAAAAATCTGCAATGCAAAGTAGTTGTCGTTATTGTAGTTACTAGTCAAAAGAGGTGTTCCAAAACTGCCCAGTCATCCAGACTTACAGAACTGTCCATATGGCTTACCTGTTTCAGAGTTAACAGGCTAGTCAGAGGATTTAGAATGGGCTAGGATAGGATTAGGAACTTATTACGTAATGGGTCAGGCTAGTTGGGTAGAAAGGCTGAGTAGTGGGCTAGATAAAGATTAGGCCCATCCCCACACACATGGAGCTAAGATGGGGTTTAGACTGGGCCTCGACCCATTACCAGGCCTAGCGCCACCCTAGCGATAAATGGCTTGTATGAAGGAGAGGGGTATGGCGCCCCTTTATATTGATTTAGGCTATTGTTGGATTCTTGCCACATGGCAAGATCCACAACCTTGATACAAAAATATCTTATACCTATAAAGTTCACTCTAAATATCTTGGTCTAGAACTTTCTTAACATTGTCATAAGGCATGGTTAGATAATTTTGTTTTAGATCATCCATAGGAAAAATCTTCTCCTCTTGATAACTTGAGAATTTTCTAGAACTATAAAATATGCATTACTATTTTTAACAATTTCAAACTCCCACCTTTAAAGAATTAAATTAGTGCCATCATCACATATATGGGCTTCTTGTAGAATGCAGTCAACGCACGGAGAGGATAGATTCCTTTTGTTCATAGTTTCCTTGGTTTCTTGTATTCTACATCTTCAGTCATTTTACTTTTCGCATATATGCACCTAACATTTATTTCATCTGTACATTTTCAAGGATCCACTGATATGCAATTCCGATGACACTCCATTAAGTTAAATGTTCAACCTAATCTTTAGATGTCTACATTCACTTAATGTACTACAACAACGCACATCTATCCTATAAATCGGTTGATAGTCGGGCAAGAGAGCGGTGGCGTTGTTGGCCATGAGTTGAAAGGAGGGCGGTGGGTAGAGGGGGCTATACATTGGGATGAGGCGACATGATGGATCAAACAGGGAGGAGGATGATAATGGCAGCGGCATGCTAGCAAGCGACACTAGGAGCAAGAGGAGGCGGTGGTGGCACAAGTGAGGTTAGGAGAAAGTTATGGTTACCATGGATGGAGGAATGTGTGTATTCTAGGGAGAAAGGGGAGGAAGGATCGAATTTGCTATAGGCCACATGTGCGGCATATAGCAATCCACCACGCACCACAACCCGTGCCCAATTTATGAGGGGTTAGGCTGCTGCTGGTTGGTTGAAGGGAAAGCTGGACTACCATTGATGGTCAGGGAAAGAGAAAAGTGAAGAGACAGGATAGTTGGTGGGTTTTCGGCCCAATATGTTGAACAATAGCCTTTTCTTTCTTTCTTTCTTATTTTCGTTTAGTTGTAGTTTTTTTATTAAATATTGTGGTAGGTCTTTTTTGTTTTTGTTCCTCATGTTTATTTTTCCACTATTGTTCTGTTAATATTTTTGTTTTATTTCGACTAATTGCCTTGATTTGTTTTACCAATATTTTACATACGTTCTCATAATAGTTTTCTTTTCAAACAGACTTCCCTAATAGTTTTCAATTGTTTTGCAAGAACATTTAATTCATTCCACTAATTTTTTATTTCTTCCTAATATCGTCAATGGAGTATTGGAATATCATCAATGAATTGTCGGAATATTGAAACAAACTCTGTGGAACACTGGCACATTCCCACATAGTACTTAATGCTTAGAACATTGTTGATGAACTGATGAAACCAAATAAGTGGAATGTTTTATTTTACCTATTGGAATATTTAACACCCACTAGATTCATTCCTCTTGCCCAATTCAAATGCTATGCACGGTAATATCATCTATAAACTAATGGAACATCAAGGAGTTATGTGTGGAATATTTTGTTTTAACTATTAGAATATATGCCATATGATATTATTACTAAGCTAAAATATATCTAAGTGGGGTCTTGTTTTGAAGATCTTGTTGTACGAAACAAGATGGTTCAAATGGAACATGAATAGAATACTCTATTTAAAAATATGATAATTTGCATTTTTGAATTAAAAATTGTCTCAAAATGCATGGGCCACTTAATCATAGCCTACTTTGGGCGAATGGGCTACGCTGGAGCATGGTGGCCATCAATTTCTGAGTGGCGTGGCCAAAATGGCCCAAGTGCGCTGCATGAGAGTGTCTACCGCGCGAAAAAGAAACTACTTTAAAATATGTATTGAGTTGTTACTTTTTTCGTTCAAACTTGTGGAACTTATTTTGAAACTTACCGAAACACGAATGAAACTTCTCTCAAAATTCTCTGAAATTCGTGCTAATTTTTGAAACTTTTGTGGAACTTCCATAAAATTTTGTTTTGAAGCTTGAAGCATCCATGAAACTTGTAAAACTTGCTGAAATATGTTTTTTTAAAAAAACTTGAAATTAGTCTAAACTTGCTGAAACATGGTATTTTAAAACTTGAAGTTTATTCAAACTTTGCTGAATCTTGCATCTTGAACTTGAAAATTACTGAAGTTTGGAATATAAAACTCATTGGAACCTGCAACTTAAAATTTGAAACTTGTTGAAATATACAAAATATATATGGGAGTGTCTATAGTACATTCGACTGTTTTTTGAGTTGAAATTAGTCAAATTTTTTTACCATGTATGTAACATTTTTTCTATGTTTACAATATTTTTCATTTATGTATGCAATATTTTAACATGTATGTAATATTTTTTTCCACGTGTGCAATATTTCTTGATAAAAAATATTGCATACATGGGAGAAAAATATTGCAAACATAGATAAAAATGTTGTATACATGACAAAAATTTTGATTGATTTTAGTTTAAAAAATAGTCAAATGTTTTTTTAGCACTTCCGGATATATATTATGCAAATGAAATCTTATAGAACTTTATGAAACTATTATAGCGATGAAAATACATTCCACAATACAACGGGGGCTAGCAACTTCCATGTCAGGCTTGGACTTAAAGGAGTAGTTTACTTTCCAGATCCATGCCCACACAAGAGCCGACCTTAACTGACATTTCTTACTCTTACAATCCTCCTCCTTAAGTAATCACTAATCACCTCTGTCTTTAGAATACACACAAAAAACGTTCTTCGGTGAGCCGGCGAAGAGGCCCGCGCGCGTCGACGACGCCGCAGGGACACACATGGACTGGCGGCGGGCGGGGAGCCCGACGTACGGCCGCCGGCGCTCGCCGGCAGGGATCTACTCGGCGCCGGCGTCCCCAGCGCACCCGCTCGGGCCGCCCACGACGTCGTCGCCTTTGCATCCGCTGGCGGCACGGTCCAAGGCGAGCGCCGCCGCGGCGCTGGCGCAGGCCATGGCGCGCCCGCGCGCGCGCGGCGCCAACGACGCCGACGACTACGAACACTGCTACGAGGACGAAGGCGACGACGTCGGAGAGGTGGCCGGCGCCGGCGTCGCCAACGGGAGGTACGACGGTGGTTGCCGGAGCCCCTTGAACGGCGGAGCGTTCGGGTACGGCGGCCGGAGCGGCGCCGGCGTGAAGAACAAGTACTTCGGTTTCGCTTTGCCTAAGGTATTTACTGCTAATCACTACTAGCCTTTTCTGTTACTCATAACAGCTCGGTTAATTAGTTCTCTCTGGTAAATTTTTGGGTGCCAAGGGTTTTTCTCCTGATTTTGGTCTCAGCGTCAGCTTCTTCCCGTTCTCTTTTTCATTTTGATCGTAAGAAACAGAAAATACTAGCAGTTTAATTACTTGCCAATAATAGCGTTTATGTGAGCTTACACTGGAGCAGTAATGGCGTGTTGTTGCTAACTAGCTCGATCTGTCACTCAAATTGTGTGCGCAGGAGAAATTCGTTTACTAAAAACTGTGCTTATACTTTTGGAAATAACCTGGGTTCTTTCGATTTTTAGCTGACTTATGTTTATATTATCTACAGTAATTAGTTTTTAAATGATATATTATTTTAAAGATGGGATCAATAAAAAAAATTATAGTAAAAAGTGTATCGAGTTCATTGTACCGGTTAAAACTGTATGCGATTATTTTTCTGTATATAATATCTCTCACGAACAGTTAAAATTTAAATATTTAAATCATAAACCATAAACTCAGAGAAATCCTCCGCAACTAATACAACTCCTAGGACAGACAACTAATAATGTTTGTTTCTTGCCATTTAGTAACTTGGTCTTAATGAGTAGCACTTCCTGATAAAAATTCAACTACAAAACAAGGTATTTCAAATAATTATCTTTTATAAGGTATAAATTAAAAATTATTTAGAACAGCACCAAAGAAGCCTGAGGTACAGCACGTGGAAGCTGGGTGGAATAGTTAGCGCTAGCTAAGCTTAGCTTAGGAAACCGAAAAGTTAATTTACTGGGAATCCCGAGGCTGTCTGGTCGACGCCACGCATCCCCTGCATCTGCATGCGGCCCATGCACGGTCAACGCGCGCGGCCCATTAATGCAGGCCCCTTTCGCGCTGATCTCGAAACCTGCGTCGACCGAGCCACCCAATCTCGGCATGCTTCCCAGTCGCACCGCACGTGCGTGCCACCACGATGTCCAGCCGTTCGACGACGCGATGCAGCCGAGGTGGGCCAACGACCACCTCATGTGCGAGGGCGACCTCCTGATGCTCAGCGTGTCCAGCATTGCTATCTTTGTGTGAGCTTTCACCGGTGACTTACCGTGTGAACAATTCTGAACCCAAATTTTTAGTTTTCTGTTGACAAATTTTAGGTAAGATGGCATCAATTTTTAGTTTTCTGTTGACAAATTGGCATTAGATTGTTCCTTTCTTTGCATGAGAGTTTCAGACCTCTGATCTACAACTCTGAACCCAGGAAAGCAAGAACTGAATTCTAATGTTCATATACGCAGTTGCATTTCTGAATTCTGAATCCAACCAACGAAACACACTTGATCACAGGCTCACAGCTCGTCCACTACCAATAGAGCTGGACAAAAAGCTTGAGGTTCGCGAGCTACTCGATCTCGTAGCCGGCTTGGCTCGACTCAGCTCGAGCTCGAAAATTTTCCAAACGAGCCAAATCTAAGATTTAGCTCGGTTCATTTTCGAGCCGAGCTCGAGCTGCTCGCGAGCGGCTCACAAGCCGGAACGAGCCGAATGTATAATATATTGCTCGCTGCCTCGCTGTCCGCCTCGCTCACTCCGCAGTCCGCTCGCTCGCTTGCTCCACCCGGTGCGGGAGCCTCGCTCGCTCCCCGGTCCCTTCGCGTGGCTCGCTCCCTCCGCCCGCACCCTCCGCCTCGCTCTCTCGCTCCCCGCGGCCCCGCCCGCCCTCCTCCCGCTCCCGCCCCGCTCCCACCGTCGCGCCTCACCGCCCCGCCTGCCCCGCCCCGCCCCGCCACCTCCTCCCAGCTCCCGCTCCCCGCCCCACCAAGCATCGCCTCCTCCCGCTCCCCGCCGCCCCTCCGCCTCCTCCCGCTCCCGCCCCTTGCGCCTCCTCCCCCCCGCCGCCTCCTCCTCCCGCTCCCAATCTGCGACGAGACCACCCGCAACAGCGGCGGCATGACGAGAGCGGCGGCGGCGCGTGCTCAAGCGGCCTGATCCGAGAGGCGGCGGATCTGGCGGCGAGGATGGAGCCTGCAAGAGAGGCGGCGGATCGGCGGCCGGTGGGGAGGGAGCCCAGACCAAGCCTTACTCGAGCTCGCGAGCCGACTCGAGCCTTTGTCGAGCCCGAGCCGAATTTGCCTTCTAGCTCGGTTTCTAAACGAGCCGAGCCGAGCCATAGCTCGGCTCGGTGCAAGCTCGGCCGAGACGGGCTCGAGTCAGCTCGGCTCGGCTCGTTTCCACCCCTAACTACCAATCAGTAGGTGTCTAGTGTGCATATATGTGAACTCATTTGCAGGCCAAATTTTGGCAATTTTCGTCCAAATTTTGGGCTTTTCTGTCCTGATTTCAGATGAATTTTGTTCTACTTTCACCCAGATTCCGACACAGAATTCTAACAGTGTTTGAAAATTTCATTCGAAATTTTGGACGAAATTCCAAATTTTTTGTCCATTTCACTTCTTTCGCTGCCTTCTGAATTTTTTTCAATTCAAAAGAGCTTCCTGTTGGAACACACATATAAGACTATAAGAGGGGCAGCAATACACGATCAAAATACATGATCAAGTAGTGCTTATTTGAGCTTATAAGTTTAGATTTCTAGTTTTTCATTGTAGCAGCTGAAAATACATTGTTGCTGTTGTTAGCTTTTTCAACGTAACTTAAATTTAAAAATAAAAATAAAAAAATTATATCATCAGACAACACAAAATAATAAGAAAAAAGGTAAAAAAAACCCTCAAAAGATGAAATTAAGAAACTAGAAGTGAGAAGACAGAAGACAGAAACAAAAGGGTCTGTTCTTTTTGATTTCGACTTATAACTTTTAGGCTGTTCATAAAAGAGAGTACGAAGTAACATAAACTTATATGCAGTTTTAACCGATATAAATAAAGTCACTATAGTGTATATTATAATCAACTTGTAAATCCTACTTTGAAAAAATACTCTATTTGAAAGCTAATTATGATAGAAAACTGAAAAATAGCTCTTAGATGCTGAAAAGAAATGGCCCGAAGCTTGTTAGAGCAGAGCCTAATACTAGTAATTATAGACAGACAACAATAGTGTTATGTGTAAGAGATGTGGTTGACAAATGGACCCCTCTAAGATGGAATTCAATTTGCTTGCCCATTGTGTGTCGATCAAAATTATTGTTTAATTACTAGTGGTACGTTTCAAAAAAAAAAATACTAACACGTGTGCCCTTTAGTGTGTATCATGCACGTCTATCATGGTTAGAGAACCCTTGCAGATCTTTAATTGTGTGCGCTACGTAGGAGTGCGTGTTAGTACAAGCTGTTAAACCGCAATTTTTGCATTTTGAATACAAGTTTTTTTTTGTTTTCATCCATATGTTTTCGAAGCAGCAAATTAAAAATTGCTATTTTTTGTGGTCAAGGAATATTGCTTCTCTTTAGCAAGGTCTCCTAATTTATTCTTATGAGAGGAAGATACTAAGTCCTAATTACAATTTGATAGCGAAGGAAAAACAAAATGCTTGCAAAAATAAAAATAAAAAATAAACGAGGGCATGGACGCCTCATCCCGATTTGATTGTAAAACGAGGAGTAAAACGAGGGAACATGTAAGTCTCATCCAGATTTGTATCCCAAAAGCATGATTTGTATTAGCTACACATGGATGGTGCTACAAACTTACCTGAATCTTATAAAAAACGTACTCAGACAACAAAAAAAATACCATAATCTATAAGAGGAGAAGGCCCACCTGTGTGCCTCCTTGCCAGCACCGACAAGGCCCACCGGTTCTCTCTTTGAGTGTGCTCTTTTTTTTTACAGTTTATAGTTTTTTTTGCTCTATTATAAATATTTATATGAATAAATTGAATGTTAATAAGTTATTTTGAAATAGTAATAGAGAAATTATACTATTTATTTATTTGAGAAAAATCATAAACTGAAAAAAGACTAAAATCATCTTAAAACCCATAATCTACAGCGGAAGGGGCCATTTAGCTTTGTTAGAGACCTAAGGGGATGATCGGAATAGCAATAGTTTTTGACTTTTGCTATCTAAGTAGAGCAGGAGTCAGAGCCGAAGCCAAGAGCGCAGGAATTACGGAGCACACTCAATGGTTTAGGAAATCAATCGAAATATCATAAAACTTGAAGTGTTGTATTGCAAATCCATTTGCGGAATAGTATTATTGATCTCCCCATTGAAAAAAAAAACTGTCGCGAATTCATGGCTACATGGGTGCATGTTAGGCCTCAAGCTTTGTTAGGCGTGTTTTCCTCTCGTTTGGCCACGTACTGAAAGAGACGGCCTCAAGGCCGGGCCCATGGATAGCTTCAGCTCTATCATACATCAACTGCTCTCTCTCTCTCTCGCCCTTTCAAACATACATAATCTTTCCAAACTCTATCCACCTAAATATACTAGATAGCTCACATTCAAAAGTACTTTCATTACGAGGGTGATTATTTTAGCGATAATTTTTGGTTTTTGGTTGAAATTTCACTGTAGCTGACTTTTTTACTGTAGCTGAGTTAGTGGATAGTGTAGTAAATAATAAAAAAACTGAAATTAGAAGCTGAAACTTTTAAAAACTAAAACGATCACTGCAGGTTACCTTTGTATTCTTTACTTGTAAGTTGTGATGGGTAGTTATATATCAAAGTTATAATCAGAGAACTAAGAAGTGAAAAAGATATATATTTAGGAATAGAAGGGGCAATTTCATATTAAACATTAGGGAGATTGCTTTGCCAAGTCATTTGCGCGGTCGCACACTTATTTCGTGGAGAAAATTTACGAGTTGATCAGTTCCATTCCACGTCGAAGCCGCGTTCCAGGTCTTCCCATTGACGTGTCAAACATAGCCTCATTGAAATATGGGCCCCACTTACCGTCTCACTTGTTCCGTGCATAACCTGACTTACTCAACCAGAGATGGGTGCTTATTTGGCGACTGACAAGTAGGTCTGGGAGGATGGGACCAAGGTGTCAGTAGCATGAGTGTTTCCTCGTCGCGTTTAAAGCCATTTTGGTAATTTGGTACTTGAAGCGTCGTGTTCGAGCCGCCGTGTTCTGAGGTTTAGCTATAACATATGGTTTAGCGTAAGGTTTAGTTTATATATTTTTAAATAAATAAACGAGATATTTTTTTTGTTTTTCCATGTTATTTTGAAAAAGTTTATTAGGATAGTTTTTAAAGTATTTATCAGTTTATCGTTATTCAATTTGTTCGTATAAATATTCTTGCAAGTATCAAAAGTCATCAATCGTAATTATAATATATAAGCAGTATAAGAAAAAAACACACTATAATAAACTAAGAATATCATGAAAAAAAATCGAATTATATAGTCATTTGTGTCGCATCGCGTTAGATTCTCAAATGCACACCATTTGTTACAGTTTGAAATTATTTTTGTTTTTCTTTTCCGTTTTCTTATAACAAAATTGGGGTTGGAGCTGACTATAAGGACTACCTGTATAATCTTTTTTTTTTTGAGATTTATTGGAGCTGATTCAATGCCTAAATTGAAATGGCTATCGTGTTAGCCTCAATTACATCGACGCGGTGGACAATAGAAAAGAAAGATACTGGGTTCTCTCGAGTTTTCGGCTATTCCAGGAGAGTTAGAAAAAAATGAAAGGAACTGGAGTGCAAAACTCCCAACGAACGCACACCTTGCCCTTTCCGTCCTTTTCTCTCTGCAGCCTTCCTCGAAACGCCAAAAATTTCCCATCTTCTGCCTTCAGACCCACACAAGAGGGGTGGGGGGAGAGAGAGAGAGCAAAGTCAATCCAAAAGTCAAAGCGGCAGCATCTACGCACTCCCGTTGCCAATGGACGCCGCCCGCGGCCAAGTGCGGCGGCCGAGCTCCGCCGCGGCGCCGGCGTCGGCAGACCCCCGGCGCGCGGCGGCGGCGCGCGAGGCGATGGCGCGCATGGAGGAGGTGATGCTCGCCCACGCGGGCGCCGCAGGCGAGTTCAGCATCATCCTTGACGCCCCGCTCCCCTCCCTCCAGCGCTACCGCCGCAACCCCACGCCGCCGACGGGCGCCTCGGGATCCTCCCCGCTGCGACGCGGCGGGCCCCAGGGCGCCGGCGCAAGGGACGAGGTGATCCCTGCGCGCTTGCGGCGCGAGGGGAGCGTCCCAGACGCCATCGGCGACGCGGACGCCGCGCGGTCCCGCCGCGCCTACGACGTGGGCATGCGGAGGGCGCGACCTGCTGGGGCGCACGGTGGAGTTCGCGGCGAGGAGGAAGAGTTGGAGGCGCCGGTGCGGCTGGGAGACCAACGGAGCATGCGGAGGGCGAGCGGCCGCGGCAACACGCCTCCCTCGAGGGCCGCCGAGGTGAAACCGGAGGCATCAGCGGAGGGGGATACGCCGTTGCAGCTGCTGGCGCGCGGTGGGCGGAGTTCGAGCGCGACGAGGCGCGTGGAAGCGCTGCAGAAGGTGGAGGCTGTGGCGGCGAGGCCGTCGAAGCGGGAGGGCAGTGGGGACGCCGGTGTAAAGGCTGTTGTAGCTGAGCCGGCAGTGGAGGTGGAGGCCGAGGTGGAGAGTGTCGGGTGGCGGAGCAGCCAGGGGAGCGAGGATGGAGGGGAGGAGGCGATGGTGTTGCCGAAGCCGCTGGCGGCGGTCGTCACCGGTGGTCGGAGCAGGAGCAACTCACCGGCCATAAGTAATGTCAAAGATGATATCTTTCCTTTGTTACTCGCTGCAATTTCTTGGAAAGGATTAGGCTAAAACTTGTGCTGTTCCCAGTCTCTGTTTGATACTCTGTAGGATCTGAAATTAGCATTTTTTTTTTGAAAAAATGCCCTTTTTTAAAAAAGAAAACAATTGAGGCATATATTTCACATGGCAGCAGCAAGGAGTTACGGGGGCATGTAGTTGATGAAGTTTTGACAAACTGCATTACAAGTTAAAGTAGTTGGTGTTGACGGATTGTCTTGGAGTTACGCAATTGTTCATTGTCACGTTTTTGATTATCGATAACGCGAGCTATAGTTAGTAAGTTGTTTTCATGGTGGTGCTGCATTTGATGCTTCTTGTTGGTAAATCTTGTGGTGCTTCATGCTGCATGATGAAAAAGAAAGTGGATAGAAAAATTAGTCTAACTTTCCATTGTCTTACAGAAGTATTGCTTCATGTGCACGATAATCTGGTTATTTTACATTTATGATGTTGAAGCTAGCATATTCTTTTGAATAATGACGTGTTTTCCAGTTTTCAGTTCTTCTATGAAATGTTGCTGCTTATTTTATTTGTCCTTGTTTACCTAGTTAGGTCGGAACGGTGTGGATTCAGCTGCAGCAAATCGCCCACCATCAACAGGAAGATCAACTTTTGCACCACCTGTTGGGGCTAATGTGAGGCCTCTACAAGCTGTGGAAATGCCCAATGGGACACCTAGGGAAAGAAGGTGAGTAGATAAGCTTTTTGAGATAATTTGGTTTTCTTGACATGGCAGTGTTGTATTGCCAACACCACTTATCAAAATATGGGTGTCACTGTCATCTATTAACGTTTTGTGCCTGATGCTGTTTCTTTAATCTTTAATAATGCACAACTTGGTGCCCTGTACCCCAGCCCAAAGTTGGTACTCTTGGTTTTAGTCAGTTCTTGAAACAGAAAAGCATATGGTTCATGTGATTTATGGAGATTTCAAATGATTTATGAAATTTAAGTGAGTGTGAGGTATGACATAAATTATAGTGGCACTGTGGCAGGCAATTTTAGCACCAATGTAGTAAGATGAAGAAATTCCTGTAGGAATGAGCTCTCCTTTGGCTTCCAGAATATCACTAGTGTTCAATGACATTCCGTAAAATGTAAATGAATTAGATACTTTATTCTATGTTGCACTGAACTTAAACTAGGCAGCATCCCTGTCAGAGTCAGACATATACAAGTACGATTTTGACTTTTGATGTATGCAGGAAGGGTCCAACTATTTCTGGTTTTCAAACATGGCAGTGGTGTTTTGCCGTGTTGTACCAATGTGTTTCACACAGGATAAAACAAAGGAACTATAATTTATCTCTAGTTTACTGATTTGATTCTTTTTTGTTCTGCTAATTAAGTTATTTTTTATTTCCATACATTGTACAAGAGAGTAATATGTGTCATAGGCGTTGCTTCTTTTTTCCTAATGCTTCTTTTTTCCCCTTACCGGAAATCATTGTTGCTTCCTTGTCAACATCCTTCATTACTGAAAGTAACAACAGGATCATTGGGATTAAACTTATTAAATTTATTGAAATATGCTGTAGGACAATCTATCCAGATCCCACTTTTGCGCAATCCACTCGATCGCGGGATTCACACAACAGTTCAACTCTAACAGAAGAGGTTTGTCCTCAATTTTATTGATTTCACCTCATATGTTCTGAGGTTGTGCAGAGGTTTTTCTGAAGAACTATTAATGAAATAATATGAAATGGTCATCAATAACATTGAAGTAAGTTAATTTGAATGAAGAAATCTGATTACAATTACTTTTATTTTTCAGCTTGAGATGCTAAAAGATGAGAATGTCAATCTTTTGGAGAAGGTGTGTTATAATTCTTGCATATGTTGCGATCAATTCCGTGAAAAAAGTAAAGGGGGAGTGTCTTCTTTCTGCATGGAACTAGTGATAACACTATGTTTTTCAAATTCAGCTTGGACTATCAGAAGAGAAATTTAGACAATCTGAAGCCCGGACAAGGGAGCTTGAGAAACAGGTAACTTGTTTTGTAATTCTTGTATGTACTGTGGCACTATCCAGATGATATATTTGCTGCTTCTTTACATATATAACTATAATAAGGTTTAATGAGAAGTAATATGACAAATGCGATTGGATAATGTAATTATGAGAACATATCATATCCATCTCATATCTTCATTGTCTTCAATATGTTAAGGTTGCTAATCTTGGTGATGGGTTATCTATGGAAGTTAAGCTTATGAAAAGGTAATCTTAAGTACATTTTTGGTCCTCTTGCATGCTGGTTTTCCCATCACATTATTAACGATTTCCGACTTGAATGCAGGAGGGAGGAGATGCTTGTAAGAAAGGAGGTAAAGTTTAAAACAGCATACGTGCTTACATATTTGATCTTTTCAAGAAAATTGTCAAAATTATTAAATGACATTGGCATCCATAATGCAAGTGTGACGAATGATGTACTAGAAATGCTTTCTTTCATTTGATAAACACAGACAAGATAATACTGTATTGGGTCAATGATTTTTTAGACAAATGCATTGGTATATGTACATGTACCCGCATGCACTTCGGTTGAGACATCTGAAATGCACTCTTTTTTGTTAAGAGTCTTTTCTACTCTAGGCAGTTTCTTTACCTGCTGGGCATTATGGATGGACATGATATTAATACATATGTTTCTTTGAAATGAAAACAGCAAGAAATAAGAAAAGCTCTTGTATCCAAGAATGGTAAAAGTGGGGAAATCACTACTCTTCAACAACAGCTACAGGTAAGGTACTAACCTACGATAAGAACATTATTAGTTCAACTATCGGTGGGCATAATTGTTGTTTTCTGTTCCAGTCTGCAAGAGAAGAGGCAGCTACTGCTATAAAGAAACTCAAAGAAGCTGAATCCGAAACAAAATCCTTACGCACAATGACACACAGGATGATCTTAAGCAAACAAGAAATGGTTAATTTCCCTTTCCTTCTCTTCCAAAGATGCAACCAAACAGAATGTTCCATTTGTTTGTGACAATGCTGACTTCAAATGCATGATTTTTGTACAGGAAGAAGTTGTTATGAAGAGGTGTTGGCTTGCTCGTTATTGGGGCTTGGCTGTTCAATATGGTAATTCATTTCTAGGGTTTTAGGACCTTACAAAAATTAGCTGAATAAAGATTAACATTCAAAAGAAGCAGAATTTGTCTTAACGCGATGAATGCCTAAAAACTGAATGTTGGCTTTGTATGACTTGTGGGACTTTGGACATGTTCTTTCTGGCTTTTGAAACCGGTTTTTGGTTTTTGCTACGGTACCTAATTTTCAAATGGAGTATTTTTTTAAGATGAGATTTACAAGTTAATTGTAGTACATGTTAAAAACTCAACATTTGTACAAGCTAAAATCGCAAGCGAGTATCTCTCTCTACGTAATCTCTGTCGTGAACAGCTAAAATTCAAAATTTTCAGCCAAAAGACATAAGCCGCAGTCACAAAGAACATACCCTTTCTATGACACCTGTCCTTATTGTACTCACGCCCTTATGCTCTGTTTCCTGAGTTTCTTAACTCCCATCAGAAATCAGTTACCTGATTCTTCATTTTGAGCTCAATTTACCAATTGATTACTTTGATTTTCAAGTTGATTATTGCAATTCTCCAGGCATCTACCCAGATATCTCTATGTCAAAACATGAATACTGGTCTTCATTTGCTCCTCTTCCCTTTGAGTATGTAACATCTGCTGGACAGAGAGCTAAGGATGGATCTCATCATAATGGCAAGTTATCGACCTTTTCACCGTTCAAAATCAAAAGTTTTAAATATTTAATTGATTCCCATTATATTGTGAAACAGGGAGTGATGGTTTGGAAGACGCAGACAAGCTTGTTCATGATTTGACTGTTACAGCTGGAGAAGGCAACATAGAAACCATGCTTTCTGTTGATAAAGGACTTAAAGAACTAGCTTTCTTGAAGGTGCTTATGTTGTTTCAGCTTTCATCCACACATATTATATAATAAATCTTCAACAGTTATCAGCACCTCAGCTAATCTGATACCGAAGAAGAGTTTTTAGGTCAAAATTTTCCATTTCCTCCTTTTTGTTGCTGGTTCTTTTGACACGGTGGGTTCCTAACTATTTGAAGGTTGAGGATGCTGTTCTCATTGCTCTTGCCCAACATCGGCGTCCTAATGTTGATGAGCCAGCAGCTCCAGGTCTCTCTTACGTGCCATTTGTTTTTCCTATTTGTTATTGATGGTGTAAATTACTGATATTATTAAGAATACTTTTACAAAATAATTATATTGAGGATTTATTCTTAAATCAGTATTCATTGATTGATCATAATTCCTTCATTGCACATCAGAGAGGCTAACACATGTTTATGTTTCTATGTTTCCCATTTGTAGATATTAAATCATCTGGCGATGAAAAATTCACAGAAGCATTTGGTACAATCATCTATAATTTTATTTTCTGTTATCAACGTTACATATAATTGGCTATATGAGAATGCTGTTCTTTCTGCACGAGTTAGCAGTAGCACTATGCTATGCTATCCTTATTCTGTGGGGGAAACCTCAAAAATTCCTTATTAATACCTTAATCTGGTTCTGCAGACCTAAGCAAGGAGGAACAGGAAGATGTATTATTCAAGCAGGTTCCTCTTGACCTAATTTTTCTTTTGTTCTTGACTTATAACATGCACCAGTGATTTGGTTGATTCTATACCAACAATGTTAATATTGCTCCCTTACGAATGTGCCATCAGTACATTTCCTTCCCCTTCTGTGCTGTCGATCTCTGATCCTATACTGCTTTACATGTGTAGCAAGATTATTAGAGGTAGACAAACCATTTTCTAATGCTATTCATTATATGAATGATCCTAGCACATGTTGGTAGTATTTCGGTGTTCATATATTTAAGTAAAATTGCATATTGCCAATATGTATAGGGTAAAATTACGGAATTCATAAACTAAGTTGAATCAAATGCCTAATTTTTAGAATAACTTGATCAAGCTTCTAAAGTTGCTTCGCAATGTTAATTTGGTGCCTTCCATTAATTTATACAAAAGAAAATTCTGTGTGGCATGCCATGTTGATAGACTTGTTACTTGTTAGAACATTCTAATGATGCTGCCAGCTGTTAGTGTAAACTGGCATTAGGATTCAAAATTCAAATGATCAAAGGTAAATACTTTAGGTTTGTGATGTAGCAATTTTAATGCTGGGTAGCTTAATTGAACTCTCAAGTTTATGAAACTCGCCTATAGTTTTTCCAAGTTAATATCACATTTACCGTAAAAGTACCGAAAGTCTTGATATATAATCAAAATGGTGTAGTTGGTCAAGAAATAATTACACTGGGCGCTAGTCACTAGACATACTGGAAAATCTGGAATGATACCTGGTACTGATACAATTTTTGAACAATGGAGAAGCTAGATTGTTTTATTTTATTATGACCAAGCAGCATCAAGTTACCTAAGGCTAAGATAAACATATCTGCTGACATCTCCATTGTTGAAAAGTGTGATCCGAATTCGTAACCGTGTCCGTGTAGGACTCCATCTCCTTGTAAGATTTTGATTTGGTTTTCTCTTTATATGAGACTCTATTCCCCACACTATATATATGTACCTCAGTAGTCTATAAGAATCCAAACCAAGCCTCAATGAAGGAAGATAGAATAGGTGTGGAATTGGATGTATTGTATTGAGCCTCTCGGGCGGTATATATAGAGGTACAAGACTTGGGGGGCAAGAGGGATTGTAGTCCTAATGGACTCTATCCTACCAAATATAATATACAAGACTTGTACTCTAACATCCCTCTGCAGTCACAACGGGAGCGTCGCAGACGGTGAGACTAGAGAAGAAGCCGAATAACATCCCCCCGCAGTCATAACCGTCGATGTGTCGCGTATGCTGTGACTGGAGCAGGAACCGACAAGTAGCTCAAGCAAGGCGGTAGCCCTTTGTGCCCATGTCGAGGTAGCCGAGTGCGAGGGCGCAGTAGTCGTGGTCGAGAATGCCGTGCTGGAGATGGCCGTGGTCGACGTAGTCATGGTCGGGTTACCGATGTTGAGGCGGTCGCACATGAGGCCGTGGGCGCAAAAGAGGCGCCATGGTGATGACGGAGACGGGTCGAGGCAGTCGTCGTGGAAGGGGGGCTATGCCGAGGTCGACGCAGTCAGGGCTGTCGAGGATGTAGACGAAAAACGGTGATGCAATCGAGGCAGATGGGACGGGAATGGGAGGGTCGATGCCGAAGTCGATGCAGTCAAGCCGCCAGAGCCGAGGCATGTGCTGGGTTTGCTGACCGTGAATATCGTCGGGGACGCAAAGCACGCCACGGTGTTGCGTGACGGACGTATAAGGAGAGGCCCCAACCAGCGTGGTTGTGCCGGGCGAAGAAGAAGCAACGCGAGCGACACTCCTACCCGGCGGCGAGCACGGGCGACGCTCTAGCTCGGCGAGCGATCCCGACGCAAGGTACGGCGGCGGCGATAGCGCTCGATGTCGGCGATGAAGGCCCGACAAGATGACGAAGACCAGTGCGAGCGGATGGTGCACAAGAGGTTGCGCAAGACGATGCGCCGATGCACGGGGACGGCGATGTAGATGCAACGGCGAGGACACACGCGCGGCGATCGCGCGGCGAGGAGGCGACACAAGCAGCAAATTTCGCTGTTCGGAGAAGATACACGTAGTATTCGACGACGGACATCACAGGAGCTGGGTGGATCGCGCACAATCGGTTGATCAGACCGAGTACGCGCAAGGCAGGACGACGATGGAAGAAGTCGACGGAGGCGTCCCGATCTGTGGTGGCGATGATGAACCGGCGATGAAGACGTGCGGACGGGATGACCGAGACGCGACACGGGAAGGCGTCCCCTCGGCATCGCGTGCCCGGCCTGGCCGCACAGTCGAAGAGGTAGAGACTGATGTAGTCGACGTCGATGTCGGAGTAGGTACGTGCGAGGTCGACGGGCGGTGGGCGACTCAACCCCAATCAGTGATCGGGTAAAAAGGAAAAAATACAACAGCAGCAGAACGAGACTGGGAGAGGAGACTTGCATGCAGCTGGGAGAGGAGACCTGCATGCACAGAAGATCTCCACTCGGCTGTAAAGCTCCTCTCGTTTTCTCCCCCTTTCTCTGCATCGGGCCTGGGCGGTAGCCCTGCGCGGGATGCCAGAACGAGGCGGCGGGGGATCGCTCGGCCGTGTGAGATCCAGATCGGTGGAGGTCTCCGGCCAGACTAGAGGAGACCGGAGGCCAGCGGCGACGCGGTCCGGCGCGGCCTGGTAGCACCCCCGACGGCAGCGCGAGGCTAGCGGGGTGCGGAGGCCGAGGCGGCGGAGATGCGCGTGCGGAGGAGACCGGTCGCGCGAGGATGGGGGTGGCGTGGTGCTGGGGAAGATCGAACGGAGACCGGAGAAGAGGATCCGGCGGAGAGGGGGGCCGGTGGCGGCTGGCTGGATCTGGACGGATCCGGTGGCGGGGAAGCCCGATCTGGCACGGGGAGGCCGGTGCGATCTGGCGGAGCCGCGGAGCGGTGGACGATAGATGACACCGGCGGCGGGAACACCATGGCGCTGGCATCTTGACGGCGGCGGCGGAAGTCGATGAAGAGGCGGCCGCGGGCGGCCTCGCCAACGTCGTGACCTCGCGGAGCGCCTCAGCGCTGGCCGGATCCCTCAAGCACGAGGGCTCGCGCTACAAGTTGTTGTGGCGCGGATCTGATGGGGCGAGCCGTGGTGTCGCGCGAACGGACAGATGCGTGAAGAGGTGGCGAGGAGGCGGTTCTGGTGGGAGCGCCTCAAGAACAACGTCTGCCGCCGCACCGACACGCTGCTTTCTGATCCGATCCATCTCGTTTGCATGCGGAGATCTGGAAGGGGCGCTCGATGTCGCGAGGAGGCCCGATCTGCTGCTTGACATGATAATGACGATGGCGGCCGGATCAATAGGATCCGCCGCCTAAACGGTGGCGCTGCCCCCGGCGGAGATAGATCTCCCCGGGGGCGCGCAGTGTGGAAACTAGCGGCGGTTAGGGTTAGGATCTAAACCTAGATGCTCTGATACCATGAAGGAAGATAGAATAGGTGTGGAATTGGATGTATTGCATTGAGCCTTTCGAGCGGTATATATAGAGGTACAAGACTTGAAGGGCAAGAGGGATTGTAGTCCTAATGGACTCTATCTTACCAAATATAGTATACAAGACTTGTATTCTAACACTCAAGGCATCCAAGCCACAAGCCATAGGCATTTAAGCCACAAGGCATCAAGTCTCATGAGAGAAGCTCTCCATTGTAATCTCTCCTTATTATAGTGATTTGCCTTCGATCGCCCGTGGTTTTTCCCCGCAAGGATTTTTCACGTAAAAATCCGTGTCTCGTCTCTATTTTTTCTGTGCATTATTTGCAACAAGTGGTATCAGAGCTTAAGGTTCAAGATCAAAGCCACCGCCCCGGCAGAAGGAGACTCCCGAGGCGGCCATCGCACAGACAGTGGCAGGGCAGCACGCACAGCACATCAATTCAAGCAACGACGTCCGAGCGGCATCAAGTTATCTTCTGCATCTCTTTCAGCGGTGTTTTTTGGTACGCTCGGTGCATCATCTGAAGAGTTCTTTCATCGAATCCGAGCCGCATCAGGCGTTGTCTCCGAAGAAATCGTTATTGTCTCCACGACTATTCCAGTGCCAATTGTGCCAAAATCAATTGGCAATTTCATCGGTGATTCATCGTCTTCTACGGGTTACTGTGACAAGATCCGCAGATGAGGAGTCTAAGTTTGATAACACCCTGATGGCAGCTAGCATAATACTCTATGGAGTTTTGCTATTTGAAAGTGAAGGTTTTGCTCCAATTTCAGTTTGAGATAAAGGATTCAAGTGCAAGGAGGAGATTTATTTTTTGCGTGGATACTACAACGTCTTTCAATTGTCACAGCTCGATATGAGGGGTCTACTGTAGTTTATACTCCATTGACGGCACAAGAATTTCTTTCATCCAGACAGTTTTTTACAAGAGCAGTTTCAACCATATCATGGGATTCAATTACTTTTGAAGTCGGTAGTTTTACGTACGTGATGGCTACACGTACAATAAGACTGTTCCAGTCTTTCTTGTTGCTCTTTCAATGAGCGTTGTTTGCCGAGTTTTGTATTCCAGATGGAGCATGTCAGATTCCATGATATGAGTTCTTCGCTATTTATCCAGTGCCACAGGTGATGTTTTGGCTTATGCCATTTGACAATTAAGTATTGTTTCAGAAGGTCAGTTGCACAGACTCAGACTTATGCTGGGGCTATAACTAAAGACTTAGGTTTGTTCGTCTGCTTTGTTAATAGCTGTGTGTTCAGACCTGCTGGTAGTTTGCTTAATTTTGCTTCGCAAGAAGCGTTTCGACAAGACTGTTCCAGTCTTTCTGCTTGAAGATTAGTCTTTTGGACTTTCGGCGCTCAAGGTGTATATACTGATTTTATTGGAGGAGTTCATGACATTCTTCGACTACTGGAGGAAATTTGGCTCAAGGTGGAGATTGTTGAAAAGTGATCCGAATTTGGCTCAATGTGGAGATTGTTGAAAAGTGTGATCCGAATTTGTAACCGTGTCCGTGTAGAACTCCATCTTCTTTGTAGGATTCTGATTTGATTTCCTCTTCATGTGAGACTCTATTCCCCCACACTATATATATGAACCCCTGTAGTTCATAGGAATCCAAGTCAAACCTCAAAGCATCCAAGTTACAAGCCATAGGCATCTAAGCCACAAGGCATCAAGTCTTGTGAGAGAAGCCCCAAGAGAAGCTCTCCATTATAATATCTCCTCATTATAGTGATTTGCCTTCGAACGTCCGTGGTTTTTTCCCGCAATGGTTTTTCACGTAAAAATCCCTGTCTCTTGTCTCTATTTTTTGTATGCATTTGCTTGTTGTTTCCTTCTGTTTTTTAGTAAAATTCCATGTGCGTTTTGTTCTAGTAGACCAGCAGAGCTTGTGTTGTTTTTCAGTTCTTGGTTATTGACCTAAAGGTATTTAACAAAAGGAAACAGCGAACCATTACAGTCATCCAATTCTGTATAGGTCTTGTCTTGATTACAATTTGATACGCTGGGAAAAAGGCCAACTGCATGAGTATGCGCAATGCAGGTTACAAAAGTTTCTTGCATAATGAGAAAAAGAGCATTTTTTCCCTGGTGGATCTATAACACGTGCTAGATTTTGTAAAATTGGTTCTTGGACCATCATCTATTGTTCCCTATGCACTTCAGTTGTTTTTCGCCTATTCAAGTTACCCTTGGCTTTGGTGTTACCCAGGCTTGGCTCATCTATTTCTGGGGAAGGGCTAAAACCCATAATGTAGAAGAAGATATTGCTGAGGAGCGATTGCAGATGTGGATTGACCGACATGGCCAGCGACCGACTTCACATGATGCTGTAGATGGTTTGTGCTTAACTGCATATACATTGCTTACTCACAAGCTAATTTTGTTTAACTTGATTTGCTAAAAAAAGATGCAAGCTGGCACATATAATGCTCATCCAAGTGCTATACCTGGAGTCAAGTGGCTTGAACATATGTTTTTGAATGAAACCGTACATAATTTGCACAGTTCAGTGCATATACTTGAAAATCTAAAGCCTATACTATTTCTGGCTTGAAAAGCACCAGAAGTGTTCATGATCTTAAAACCATAACTTAAAACTTGCGCTGCAATAAGTTAATGGGAATGAACAATAGCAGTGGAATGCACCTTAGGTTAACAAATCCTATACTATTTCTTTTGTTGAAATTAAACTTCTTTTTAATGTGGAAGGTTAATCGTTTATTAGGTGGAAAAGCTTATATTGGAATTGCTCATGTTGTCTCCGTTCAAACTTATCGTGTTCATTGAATCAATTCGTCTACACATTATTTAGTGGTCAGTAGCCTAAAATGACCAGGTTGGCTTGTTGAACACAAGAATCCCTGGTCTAAAAGATTAAAGATGTACAGTGAACAAACATTTTAACACGAACTGAGGCACATACTTTTGAGACCACGTTCTCATTACACAGATAAAGGCTTTCGACAATGGTTTTCCGAGTTAAGATCTTGTCTGCGAATGTCTTTGCTTCTTCAGCAATCAATATGGCATCTTTTGACGATTTATTTAGACTTCAGGCTGGTGCCATATCGCTCACTTCAACTGAGCACATCAATGTTGTTATTCTGATTGATCATGAAAATAAATCCAGACACATTTCTTCCCATCTGCATTCTGTTTTGCCCACTCTTGAAATGCATTGTTTTACAGTTGAGCAAGGCCTGCACGAGCTGAGGAAGCTGGGAATCGAACAGCTACTATGGGAGTATTCCCGCCAGGAGGTGAACACCACCAAAGGCGAATCGTCCGATGTTGAGGATCTGACCTAGCAGCCTCAACAAGGGATGGCCATCGCTTGCATCGAGTTCAGCTATTCCTGTGTACTATACAGCAACTGTAGAACATTACAAAAATTGTTTCTGGTTTTGGCTTTTGAGTTTTGACAAACTGTTCATTGATTTTTTGTGTACATAACTTGCATCCAACAGTGTTACTACAGCATCTTGAAGGGTGCATATTAAATCTAAGCGATGTACTTTCCATAGGCCTAACATAGCTGATGCAGCCAATACCAACGAAATCATCATATCTGCTGTCGTTGTTCCTGAATCAAGAGAACCTTTTAGCTGTTCTATTCAATCTGTTCTATCCTGTGGCTAGCTTGTGGATTGTCTAATTGTGTTGCCAGCCACCACCTAGCTGCAATGCTTGGGCTCCCTAGTGCTTACTTTCGGCTGGAAATTTAATTTGTTTATTCCCGTCCATGCCATGTCCTGGAAATGTGGTGCTTTTGTTTGATTATTGTTCTGAAAGCTGGAACAGCATTAGGGACTGTTTTTTTATGTTTCTTATTGCGACTATGTTTTTTTCATGAGGAATTTGTTTATGTTTGGTGCATGATGAACCCATAATTCATCAATCTGCTGTTGCTTTGAGGACGGTGATGATTAGCATGGATCATCGGGACCACATGATCCCCATCCAAGGGTCTCGAGTGCTCTCTGCGGTGGGCGCAGACTCACATGACCAAGCAGAGCTAATCGAATTAGAGTTAAATCTGGCTCCATTTCGTTTTCAATTTTGAATAGCTTTAAGTGAAGAAATCTTGCGAAAGCTCTTGCATCGTAGTTCTTGAAGAGGCTAGAACATCATGAGGTGCCTTTTGATGTGTTTTTCTTGCTCTGTGAAAAACTGTTCTGGCGCTTGCAATAGCATTATCTTCTCTATGTTGCTTATGCAGTACCTGCATGTGTCTCGTGTCATGGTTGGTAGTGTCATGGAATGGCAGAATTATAGCCCTAGCTCTCTCACTCACATGCAGCAGCAGCAGCTAGCCTATGGAAAAAAAGTTGGCAGCAGCCGCATGCTCTGTCTCTCTCTCTCTCTCAAAGTCAGTACTACTTATGGACAGTTATCGAGTTAAGTTCGCATCTTATCAAATTTTTTCTAAAATTTAACGAACTGAGCTAAGATAAAATAAAAGTACTGCTGAGCTAAGATAAAATAAAATTTAATTTCATCTTAAATCGATTTTAACAGCACTGCTAATGAGCCTTTTTTTCACCCCTAGTACTGCTGCAGACTGCTTGCGTGCCAAGAAGGCCCACTTTCAGTGGCTGCCGGGGTCCACGCAAGCAAACAAGATGATGGCGGATAAAGGATCGAGCTGCAGCTGCACCAAATCATTACATCCACCCAAGGTGCGTGCCGATGCGCATGGGCGGCCACCACTCCCCACGTCGGTGTGGCCCGGCCTTTCCAGTCGAAGGTAGTGTTGGCTTGTTCTTAGGTCATGCTTATGCTTACTAGAGCTTCCGTTTCTACCTTCTACCTTTTTACTTCTATCTTTTTACTTTTATCTTTTTCTAGCGATGTATCTTTTCTGGGTTTTAATATTTTTTTTGCCTCATTCAATTTTATTTTCTATGATGATATAATTTTTTTATTTTTTTAAAAATTAATTACACTGAAAAAGCTATGAACAGTTATAGTTTATTTTCAGCCGCTATATTATAAAATAAGTCATAAGTTAAGGCTTTTAAGTTCAAATGAGTATCACCTTAATTAGGTTTTTTAGAGTAATTTGTGTTTTCCACTGACCCAAATGACAAACAAGTGAAGGCAACGATCGGGTTTATGCATTCTTTTCGAACAGAATTGGTAGAAACCGGGTTGGCTGCAGTTTTCTCAAAGTGGAGCACGTACCTGTGTGAAAAAATTTGGTCAACGTGACTGGAGCAGTCATCTATCAGAGATGCATCTTAGCTAGCATGTCATGTGCAAGTGCAAATGGAAGGAGCAGGCATGCACAGATGCACCCAAATGGGCATACGCACGCCAATGCGTGCAGCCTCCACCCCTTTTTATCGGCAGGAATCATTACCAGTCTGCCAAAATAATCACATGGGAGGCAAAAGGTAGAAACTAGAGAAAAGCCATGGACGGCTGGATGTCACACAGATTTCTTTTTGGCCCAAGCTACCGCTCACTGAGCCCACCATGCACCATTTTAATTACTTAATCTCTCGTGCTAAATTGGATATGTTAAGGCTCTGTTTAGAATGTGGAATTTTTTCTGGTTTGTTTTATGTAAAATTTCTGTAAAATTTCTATGTTGTAAACAGAGCTTAATTGGGAGAGACTTAACTGTAGAAATTAGTTGTAACTCTTCACAAAAGAGGAGAGAGAAATTAGGGGGCTTGCTTCAGTGTTTGGTAGTGTTATTGTTCATATATAAATGCGAACTATGGAGAGTGCAAGCAAAAAAAAGAGTGTAATTGTTAAAATAAAATAACTGGATTTCTAACTATTCACACAAAATATTGAAAGAGTAAATAATAGTATGGTTCATAAAAGTTGCCGTTGAAAAATAAAAAATTAAGAACATAGGGAGCAAAATGAATTTATTTTTAAGAACATGCATGCTTAACGCACAGGCACAGCAAAATCGTATTGCCATGAACTAATTAAACACTTACCGGTTGTAATAAACAGGCACAGCAACTCTTCCATGCACGTTTCTACCGCAGCATATTGTAGAATAATTTTTTATCAAATAACCCTCCTTTATTAGTAGTTTAGAATTAACCCCGTTATAACTTATTTTTAAAAAATAACCTCTGCTTACCATGCCATCCTTTGTGGCATGGTAAATGAATATTGCCACGCCACGAGTAAGTCCAAATTTATTTATAGGAAATGACCCTTTTCACCATGTTGTAGCGTGGCAAACAGGGTTTGTATTTAATACAAATTCTTCTATATTGTTTGAGCCTTCACATGTTATATAGAGACGGACCCACTTGGCAGGCCGATCGAGAAGGTTAAGGTGGCAAAAATGGACGATGATCTACGGTACAAAAGCACCTTTTAAGGAAAACATGACATAGTGCAAAAAAAGAAGAAGAAGCAAATTTAGCATAGGTTTCGCTTATTTTGGTTTGAGCTTTTGCTTATTTTTTACTATTCCTAAATTTCATCTTTTTTCTGACTTTTTAGTTTTTTTGGGATTTTATGTATTTTCTTTTTTCCGTACTTGTTTGTATTATCCGTGATAGGCTAATATATTTTAATTTCTATTTTTATTTTTTAAACAAATTAATTACGCTAAATAAATCACCATTAGATATAGTACAATTTCAGTCATAAAGTAAGTGTACAAAAAGTAAGTGTACTTTAGCCAAACCAATCAACCTCTTATATTTTGTGCGTGTTACAAAAAGTAAGTGTACTTTTGTGGCCTATAATGCGGTGTATCTAGCTAGCTAGGGAAGAGACGATCAAGAGTCAAGCTCACTCCAACGGCTTATGCCCTTAATTTGCAGCTTACATATGTCGGATTCGACATCAATATTCATTTAGTGCCATGTAACCTAGGTGATCATGTAGGTTTGATGCTTGCAGCTAAGAACTGCATAGTATCATGCATGCATGTATCCATTCTACCATACATATGCTTTTTCATATATAGGCAAGACTACTAATTTAGATGCAACGAAGAAGCTTTGTTTTGAGTGGTCAGAGGGCATCCATGCAATTGGGGAGCTGGTTGCACGTCAATCAGCTAGCTGATTGCTTGAGTCATGCAAAAGCCAACAATGCGCGCTTAATTTGTGAGAGTAGCCCCTCTGGATCCTAAAATGTAGATCGATTAATTTGCCCCAAATGTGTAGCCCCGCTACAGCCTATAAGTATCATTTTGTCCAAAGTGTAATCGCCTTTCTCTAAAGGAGATTAAGACATGTACTCGATGGGATGATTTATCACATCAACATGAATCAATCGCTAATTATCATCTGGATATCTTTAGTTAGGTTAATTTTCACAATCCAGAAATTAACAAGAGGAATGGAAGCAGTGTGAATCATCCTAAGAGTGTTCAGAATGACGGTGGTTTATAATTTTTTTACTGTAGCTAGTTTATTTTTTACTATAACTAAGTTGGCTTATTTGATATAATTAAATTTAAAAATAGAAAAAATATGTTAACCATTACAGGCAATGCAGAGGAATACAGAGAAAAAAAAAGAAAATAACAAAAAACCAAAAAATAGAAAAACAAAACAAAACTTGCAACAGTGTAAATTCCCACGTATGTGTGTAGCTTGGCAGTACTCTACATGCATCTCTGAACTTGGTCTTTTGGAGCATGAAACATTATGAATCTGTCTCCATAGCTATGTAGAAGAAAGCTACTGCACCGGCCTTTTGCCTTCTCAAGGAAGTAAAATACAGAGAGTGCATCTTTTTACCCCTCAAGAAAGTGCAGTACTGACGCATAATGGTGAAACCGAGAGAGAGAGAGAGAGAGAGAGAGAGAGGATTGAAAGGGAGACAAAAAGAACAGAGGGGGTAGTAGGACAGGAAGGCCACACCACGCACTTTGGTCGCATGATCGCTACACGGAAAGGAGAAGGTGCACGGGAGAGAGAGCCTCCACAGGCACCGGCCAAAAACCTTATCCTTACCACAATCGCAGTATATTCATCAATTCAAAGCGCCGTAAAAGTTTGAAATTCTTACGACCGCTGGAAATTAAATATGAAAACATGTCTTTTGCGAAATTGGAAACCCGAAAATGCCATCTAGCCAACCATGCATTGGTTAGCTAGTCTACCTGGTGTGGCAAGTGGCTTTCGAGTTGAACGGTTAAAGCTAAATTCCTATTTAAATATGTATTAGGTAGTTTGAAATTTATCGTAGGTAAACTAGCCGACTTGCGCACCTTCGTAGGAAAAAGAGATGAAATGTCATTTGTTGATTATATTAGCTTGTTACATATGGTGGTGGAGAGTGATATTGTAACACCTCGGCTCTGCATGAGCCTAAAATATCACCACTAACTCTATTTTTTAAAAAATTAAACCAAAAATTACTAACATCCATAATTAACCAAACTTTCATAAAAAATACTCACTTAATCATAAACATGACGATATTGCATAAAACAAATCTTAACATTAAATTGAAACAATAACATTAACGAATATAATCCAATTATTGAGAGTAACCAATGACACTTTATTTGATTACAACCATACTAATAGCTCTATGCTCTAAAGAAACTTATTAACCAATTGCAAGAGTTTATATAAACCAAATCACTAATAAAGAAAGTTTATTGTCTAATATGATAAGTAAAGCAACGCCATTGTAAACTATTTATGAGCTATTTTCCCTATGCATATCGCTTTCAACAATCATCTAAAAACAACAATATAAGCAAGTGTGAGTCCATGATTTAGCAAGCACATAATAAAATAGTAAATGATATTAAAACATATTAGCACTATTTTATTTCCATCTATCTTTTCATTAACACCATACACATATATCATCATCTCTTTTATCTCTTCATTAATGTCATGTACATATCTCATCATCTCTTTTATCTTTTCATGAATACCATGCACATATATCATCATCTCTTTTTTCTTTTCATGAAAGCCATAGACATATCTCATGATCTCTTTTACTTATACTGGTATAGTGAAGTGTATACCTGTCAGTGTCCACTCATGCATACCTGTCTCTGCCCGTGAAAACGAAAAAACAAATCAACTACGGCTCCCTCAATGTACTCACTTGTTGACCTATCCAGCTTATCCAACTACTTGACCTAAACCATATCCACTTATCCAACTACTTGACCTAAACCATATGGATATACCGCATCGCACTCATACGCAAAAATGAACTCCTTTTATAGTGGGCCTATGTCTTGTATCCGTTACTTGGTCGTTCAAATCACACAACCTGCACCTAACTCCTGTTTAGAAACCCGTGCTTGCCACTTATCCTTTTAGAAATATGCTTATTCCTTTCCTCGAGCAAGGTATATAGAGGTAGTCACTCATTGCCGAACTACTACTAAATGCCAATGCTAGTGCTAAGCTTCAAGTACTACTCAAAATCTTATGCATAGGAAATCCTATCTATATAGATAGTGGTTTCATTATCCTCAAGTCACTCAATAAACTCTTTCCTACTTTCGTTAGACTTCTATCAGTAGTCACTACACCTACTTTCCTATTATCTATTGTTGCTACTCCTATGTTTCCTATTCTTGCGGCTACATCCCTAGTGAGTGAGTCCTCCCACCCAAGCTAGAAACCTATACCCAAGTTAACTCCTTTCTACTATTTATTTTCGTTCTTATCTCGATTGCGGTTTTCACTTGTCAAAACTCCTATTCATGCTTAGCGCCTTGGGTATCCTTTGAAACTAGGCGGCTATCAATAGTTGGATATGAAGTGAAGAGCGAAGTCATTAAGAAAGAAAAAAGGGTTTCTAATATTTCATGAATAAGCCTGAAAGAAATTGCACTTGTTGAGATAAGTCAAGTCGTTCCTAACCATAGTATTTTAGATCTCAGTTGGTCCACTCAAGCTTACGGATTGTTTGTAAGGTCTCGCGCATCGTTGATACTTGGATGTTAGTGGTTCAAAGATAAGAACTATTCGAAATTAATTCAAAAGGAATGAGTTTTTGAGTGACGTCGTGACCTCTGGAAAGTCATCTGCTACTCGCTTCGACACGAAATCGGGCAATGCTCCATTTTGATAATTCGTCCTACCCTTAGCTTTGCTACTTGACTCGAACAACGGTTCGAGTTCGCGAATCATGACGACATGCTGAGTTCTCAACGACTAGCATCAATTGAAGGACGCCGATTGCCGTTGTACCTATTGATAAAGGATTGGACAACTCGACACGGACTCGCAGCGGGCTTCAAGGAATTGAAGAATCAACTAGTCACTACGCTGCATACTGCATGCAGGGAATGTTGCGGATCGACGGGCACCGTTGCTTTGGGCTAGAATAGAAACCGACGTATGGAGGACTTGTGAGATCTTTCACTCTTCGACAACGAAAGCCTTGAGGACGTCGGTGATGTGTTATAGGGACGTCTTGCGATCTTGCTTCTAGAGTACGTGCACGGAACATCCAATCGAGTGCCTAACCTTGGGTGCTCCGATCTTGTTCGTGAGGAAGAAAGACTACCTTCTTCGCTCAATGAATCGCATACCACCAAGGGCTATTTGAAAAAGAAGTCCGAATCCGTGTCTTCTCGCCATTTGATTTCCTTCACCACTAGCACTAGCCCCGCCAACTACTAGAGTATAGCTACTTTCGCTACCTTGACTCTTCTTGTTATTATCCGACCCATCAAGTCATTCAAAAGCAAAGAAAGAAAGATGAATAAGCAAAGCGAAGGCCAAGCCTGATCTCCCTTTCCCTTGATATGGTGGACTCCTAAAATAGGCTTTCTTTGTTCGTATGATTTTTAAGAATACTATAATAAGCCACTCCTGAAAATGGGCTAGCTACTCGAACCAAATATTGAACTTGCTCTTTAGCATAGGTAGACTTCACTACCTGGATAGGTCAGCCTCGTTCCCATTTCTCAGGTCCTATATATTTTTTTTGCAAGTACCCCCTTTCATGCTGGGATCTCAAGCCCGTTCACTTTCATATGGGGACCTTAAGCCCATCTTTTTTTCATATGAGGAGGAGTGCCTACCAAAGTAGGTTTTACGCTTCTGACTCCCGTGGGTCGCCCATATGAAGTAGGCTCTAGAGGCCTATACAGGTCACCTATTTCCATTATGGATGCTCATTATGTCAATGCAGTGATTCTCTTAACATTAATCAATTTATCATCACCGTCAGTTAATCCATCACAATACGAGCATTATAGAAAGCAAGAGTAAACATGTAAACCAGCATGCAAGGTATTATATAAACATGAAACCACAAGAGCAAACAAACTATGTTAGCATTCTACCACATACTTACTTTTTCTAGCCATGTGGGATGGATTATTGTGAAGACATGACACCAACCTCAAATTACTTCTTCTATAGTAAATACCAGTCTCAATAACATGCCACAGCAATACACAAATATCAAAATAAACAATGTCGCTTCTACGTGCTTCTCAACCTAGCAATCCCATCTCTACTGAGCAGTCATCCCCTACTATCCCAATAATAAAAATATCATAACTCTCTACTCATAGGTCCTATCATGGTAACCATATAAGTTCTGGAATCTACATAAATTTTTTACACTTTCTTATTGGCCAAACCCTGATTAATCCATTAAACCTCTCATTTTGAACTTTGAAACTCTTAAACTTACTGGATAGCAAAATTAACCATTTTATAACTATTAATTTACTGGTCCAAACCTAATGCACAATACCACATCTGAAATCTAAAGAAAATTATCTATATTTATTTAGTTATGCTTAGACTAAATTTTGGATCTAGCAGCGGCCAAATTCTGGATAGCAACTAATCCATGACCATAACTTCTAAACCACTCAACTAAATCATGTGTTCTTGCACTCTGTGGAAACCTTAAACAATTTTCTACAACTTTAATATGATGCTGAAGTTACGAATTAGGACTTAGATCTTAATAAGTGACGGTACCTAAAACTCATCTCCAACACCTCACTTCCTTCCTAACCAATACTAGCACGACCTCAAAACAAATATACCATAGCCTAAAATAGGGATATAAGGCACGATGTAGGGCGGTGGCTAGGAGCCGAGCCAGTCAAGCTCGCTGAGCTCGGCTCATTACAGCCCTAACCTCACTTCCTTCCTAACCAAAGACTAGCACGACCTCAAAACAAATATACCATAGCCTAAAATAGAGAAATAAGGCACGATGCGGCGCGGCTAGGGCTTCTGGGGTCCTCGCCCCGCGCGCCTCCTCCCCTCGCGCCTCCTCGCCCCGCCGGCGCCTCCCTCCCGCGGGCGCCCTCCTCTCCGTCTCCCCGCTTGAGCTTGTGGGGTGGAGGCTAGGGTTTCTCTCCCCTACTCCCTCCTCTTCTTAAAAAGCCTAGTCCAAACCCCATCGTGGCCAACTTGGTCAAGGAATCAAACAGAACTCCCCTTTTTCTCCCCTAATTATGTTTTTCCTTAATTCCTTTTCCAAATTCACAAATGGATCCTTAGGAGGGTTGGTTTTATAATATTACATTCTACCCCCTCTTAACAGAATTCGACTCTAAATTCTATGCCTCATGATTCTACACGAGAAACAAAACAAAACTTAAAAATTAAACTTTTAACACATACTAGTTGTGAACAACTTTAGATATTTCTCATACACGTGAGACTCCAGTTCCCAAGTCACTTCTCGCTCGGTTTGATGCGACCAAATCACCTTGACATACTTCCCACAAACTCCAAATCTTGCCTTCTCACATCAACATAACTCTTTTATCTGCTCTGAGCGACAATTAAATTCTGCCTAATTTCTACCATTCAGTCAACAATCTGCTGAACACAATTGGGACCTATAATTACCTTCTCACCTATAGCATCCCAACAAAGTGGTGACCTACACCTTCACTCATATAGGACTTCAAATAGTGGTACTCGACTGTTAGCATGGCACCTGTTATTGTAGGGAAACTCTACCTGTGCCAAATAATCCTCCCAACTTTCCTTCCATGACAAGATATAGCACCTAATCATGTCCTCTAGTGTCTAGATGGTGTGTTCAGATTGTCCATCCATTTGTAGGTGAAAAGCAGTACTGAGATGAAGCTATGTGCCCAATGCACTCTAAGCTCTCCCAAAACTTAGAGATAAACTTTGCATCTCAATTAGAAATAATAATCTTGGGCATACTATGCAATCACACTATCTCCTACATATAAATAGGAGCTAAATCACTCATCGTATTTGGCGTGCGAATGAGAATAAAAAGTGCAGACTTATTGAATCGGTCCACCACTACCCAGATAGCGTCATTCCCTCACTGCATAAAGATAATCCACCACAAAATCCACGGTTATATCATCCCGTCGCCATACCAAAACCTCCAATGGTTGCAACAATCCTATCAAACACTTATGGTCAACCTTGGCTTGCTGACAAACCCCATAGGAAGCCACATATTGGGTGATATCCACCATCATCCTTTTTCACCAAAAATCTTCTATAAATCATGATACATCTTGGTCTCACCTGGATGAATAGTGTACGGTGAGCTTACTTTAGAATATTAGCCATAACTTAGCCTTTTGTGGCACACAAATGTGGCTTTTAAACTACAATGCGTCAGTCTCATCAATGCTGAAATCACCTTCTTTACCCTCATATAGACACTTACTTGCAAGAGCAACCAATCATGTTGTTGTACCTCCATACCCGCTTTGGAATGACCGACTCAAGGAGTAATCGAGTTTCAGCCTATGCGGTGCTCACAAAATAATAGGATATTCCCATACAGTCAAAATCAGTAATAAGGCCATTTAGAGTAGAGGGTGTCGCCTTACAACTAAGGGCATCAACCACCATATTTTCTTTGCTTGGATAGTGAAATCATAGTTTTGATCAATTCCAGTCGTCTCTTCTGCCTCAGATTTGTATCCTTCTTAGTGAAGATATATTTGAGTCTCTTGTGGTCAGTGAAAATATCTTAAGTTTTCCCATACAGATAATGCTACCAAATATTTAGAGCAAAAACCACTGCATCGAGCTCTAAATCATGGATAGGATAGTTTTGTTTAGTTTTTTTCAACTGTCTCTACGCATAAGCGATTACTTTGCCATCTTGCATCAGAACACAACCAAGCCCAACTCGAGATGCATCAAAGTGACTGTGAAATGCTTCCTTGGCTCAGGGAGGGTGAGAACAGGAGTAGTCACCAACTTCTCTTTTAAGGTACAAAAATTGCGCTCAATTTCATGCCTTTCTACGTTAGTTGAGATACACACACACATATACATATACACATATACATACATATATATATACACATATATATACATATACATATGCATATATATGTATACATATATGTATATACATATATATGTATACACATATACATACATATATATACATATATGTTCGCCGAAATGGGACATCATGGTGCCTAGACATTATGATTTCAAATACGCAAATTTAACTTGGTATATTTTTCAAAAATTCTAGTTTTAGGGTATGCACCTATCTACAACAATTCAAATGAAATAAATACCTTTGAAAAAATATACTCGAATTCAAAAGTTTTGAATGATGTTTTATCACATGCTTTCTTGATTTTTATATATAATTAGCACATACCTACAATCAAATTATCATAAAGAAGGCAACTCTAGTTTGAATTTTAGTTTAAACTTATTAGTAAACAAGTAAAACTTGACATTCAAAAAAATCTAAAATTTTTCATGCATGATACATACATGCATACATACATTAGTGTCAGGGCACCGTGATCTAAAATAGGTACTTTTTATGTATCGTGCACAAAATTTTTGAATTTTTTTGGATATCAAGTTTAACTAGTTTATTGACTAGTTCAAACAAGTCTCAATAGAAATGCAAATTGTAGTTGCCTTTTGTGATGATAGTTTGATTGTAGGTATGTGCTGATTTTATATATATATATATATATATATATATATTAGCAAAGTATGTGATCAAAATTCATTCAAAATCTTTGTATTCGAGTTTGTTTTCATAGGTATGCATTTTGTTTGAATTATTATAGATGGATATATACCTAAAACTAATATTTACAAAAAAAACCTGAATTTGGGATGAATTCGTGTATTTGAAATCAAGGTACCCTGACACCTTGGTGTCCTATTTCGATGTCATGTGTGTGTGTGTGTGTTACTTAATGTAGCAACTAGCTAGGAGCCTCTAGCCTCATGTGACGTGTCATCTTGTGTTTTGTCTCTAAGGAGTTGTTATGTTAGCTGGAGTGGTTAAAGTGTTTTGTATTTCTCCAGAAACCAATCTATATTTGAATATCTACCCCTGTGTTAGCATCATCAACACATCACACATGAGCTGACATGGCATTAATTGCATGAGGTCCAGTTTGTGGTTGCCATGTTATGATTATTTTTCAATGCTACTATAGAAAGCTATTATGGAAATAATCACGAACTAAACACATAGGCCAACACCATTGTGAAGGATGGAATGCTTCGAAATGCCACTACCATGAGGGTTCCATCCCTCAGTGCCGTTAGGGTTGCAATCTACTACGTCCAAAGCATTGAAATCCGAACATGCCCCAAGGCCGCGGTGACAAAAGTGGCCCTAGCCTCCAAAACCCTAAATCCCCCGCAACATTTTCCCCTTCACCGTAGCGGCATTTCCCCCTCAGAGATTGAAACCCTAGGTCCCCTGCCCCCTCACCAGTGCATGAGATGACAGATGAGTGCCCGTATGACAGCAAGCTCTAGTTGGGATGAATTAGGACATGCTAGCCCTGTGAAGTCCCAAGTGGTGTAGTATAGGAAGGCGGCGTGCTACCGGGATGCAGCACGACACATTGGGTTGGCACCTCCACCGTGAAAGCATCTAGGCCCTTAAAATCGGGTTTTGGTAATTAATGACGATTTATGAATATGAGACTAATATGTTTGCTTAAGAATTGTATAGACAAAGTCACATATATGAGCAATGGACAAGATCAAGTTGCGTGGAAGATGGACATCGAGAAGGATCGAAAGCAAGGTACATAAAATATAGGATCGCTTTTTGATTTTACCGGTCTTAGATGAAAAGGTAGAAAGTATTATGTGTCATTTAGATGAAAATAATGGATTATAGGTTAGATGTTGTACTATTAAGAGGGATCAATGAAAGTAGCTTGATAACATGCTTATGTGTCATTTGGATCAATTTAGGATCATGCATGCACATGAAAATTTGTTTCAAAAATAATTGTGCTCTCTCAGTAAAATCGGTAGTACTGTCGGTATAACCGCGGAATTACCGGAGTGCGGTAGTTCCGGTATGACAACAGCGAAACTACCAGCCTTCGGTAGTACCGGATTTTCAGCAGTACGTTTTTTTCAGAGAGCACCCTCGGAGGGGACTTCGACCCACAAAAATCGGTAGTACCGAAATTTTAACGGCGGAACTACTTCAGTGCGGTAGTACTGCACGGTACTGCGGAACTACCGATTTTCGGTAGTACCGACTTTTGAAGCAGTATGTTTTTTTCAGAAGGTACCTCCCGAGAAACTTAACTGGCCAGAAATCGAAAGTACCGAATTTAGCACAGCGGAACAACCGCAGTGCGGTAGTACCGCACAGTCATGCGGAACTACCGCAATACGGTAGTACCGTAGATACAACAGCGGTAGTTTTGCTCTGATTTTAAAACGGCTAGTTCTGATGTCTGACATAGTTGTTATTGTGTGCTACAGTAAAGTGCGGTAGTACCGCACTTACAACGGCGGTAGTTCCAATTTTTCTGATTTTTCAAATTAATTTTTTGTAACGGCTAGTTTGGTTGGTAAGGATATAAATAGCCATCCTCCTGCCCAAGGGCAGGCTGCTGAACTCACATTGAACACTCTTGAGCCTAGAGCATTCATTCTATACTCTTTTCTCACTTGAGCATTCATTTTGAGGTGTGATAAAATTTTCAAGTGCATTCATTCCTAGTTTCATTCATTTGCACTTGAGCGCCGTCAAGCGAATTTTTGGTCTATTCTCTTGGTGCTTACCGGCACCTAGACGACGAGGAGGTTGATCGTGAGGTGACCTCTTCAAGAAGCGTGTGAAGAGGTCCGAGTAATTTGTGAGTGGTTCGGTGCTCGCCATCTCCGGAGTGGAAGAAGAGCAACCACTAGTGATCGAGGAGCGAATGCTTAATTTGTAGAGCCGATCCAAGTGCGTTTGGGCTATCTTCAACGTGGACTAGTGAAGACCGACAAGTCTTCGATACCACGGAAAAACATCGCGCGTCATATTGTGATCATTTCTTTACCTTCCTTTAGTTTTTACATTTGAGCAATTTGATATTTGTATTATTTATTTGTGCTTGTAATTGGATTGTTATATCAAATTGCTTAGGGTGACTAGAATTGAATAGGTTTGGTTTATTTAGAGCACTTGCCTAGTTTTTAATTATCCATATTTGTTTAATTAGGCAAGAATTTTTATAACCTCCTATTCACCCCCTCTAGTCGGTCATCCTTGATCCTACACACCGTCATCCACCACAAAGGCCTACACTCTTCCGACGACCCTACCTACAAAAGTCCCAAGGTGGTGAGCGCATCGAAGCTCCTTGAAGGCCGATTGTTTGAAGACCGATACCATCTTAGTGAGGAGGAGGACCTACTAAGCTCGAATGCGTTGGTTTCTGAGTGGTAATGTCTCGATCTGCTTATGCGTTTTTGGCTTTTACGGTGTTTGATTTGATGCGCTGTTATGTTGTGTTAATTTGGGTTTGGTTGCATTTGGGGGTCCTAATTTGTAGTAAAAATTTTCCACGATGTTGCACATTCCATAGTTATATTTGTCCTTGCATGCTTTGAATTGTGTAGGTTCTAACTTTGTGGTTGTTATTGTGTTTTGATTTTGTTGCAGCAGGATGAACCCTATCAAGGTGTTTAGATTAGCTATTAGGATGGGATCATACATGTGCATGGAAGATAGTGCTAGGTGTGAGTACAAGAAGAGAAGAATCATCAATAAGGTGGTAGATAAGGTGGAATGCTCACTACTGACTACCTACGCGATGAGTTTGTGTGAGGTAGTAAGCAATATTTATCATGTTTTTTCTAGGATAAATGTGCTGCTGAGCTATGTCCCATTAATTTTGATGATGAACTTCTTGATGACGTTAAGATGTAATCCATGGAGAAAGCAATCTAAATAAATGTTTCGATCATGGGCGTAGGGCCGATGTGGTCTGTAGAGAGATTGCTAGGTATGCAAATTGAAGCTGCCATGTTGCACAGGTAGCCTCACAGCCTATAAGTGTTGTTGAGAATCTCTATCAACAGCAGCCCACAGAAAATGCTATTGAGAATCCCTCTCCACAGCAATCCACAGATAGTGCTCCTGAGTCCCTCTTAGTAGCAATCCACATTAATAGAGGATGAGGACTATGTGGGAGTAGATGATAAGGGTATTTATGGCATCACTAGCACAAGTGGGCCTATACTTGAGGTGCAAGCTAAGGTGCCACCAGATGTGGGGATGGAGGCTCTTGAGGTAGAGGTGCATGACAATGCTGATTGTAAGGCATGTCCTGTTGTGGACTATGAAAATCCAACCATACAACAAGTTGGGATAGTGTTTCCTGATCATATATCTTTTAAAGGAGCTCTTAGGCATTATGCAATATTGAAAGCGTTTGAATTTCATGTTGACTATAGTGACAAGACCAAATTGGGAGCATCATGCATTGGTCTTGATTGCAAATGGAGGATCCATGCTTCCAAGCTTCAAGATGGACATTCCTTTTAGGTTTGTTAATTTTTGGTTTTTTTGTTGGATGATTCTTTCATGCTCTTACTGCCTCTAACATGTGTTCCATGTGGTGGCCAAGGTCAAGGTACTTGGAGAAGATCAAAAATGTACCTCAACAAGCTTTGCTGGAGACAAGATGGCCTCATACTAGTGGATTGCAGCTTATGTCATAGACTGGCTTATGGACAACCGCAACCTTGGACCAAAGGAGATGAAGAGGAGGATCATGGATAAGTACCATGTGGATGTGTCATACTTGGTTATTCTATATTGTCTAGTGCGGTCCGAAAGTTGTACTTGGTTATTGTGTTATTTTGGATAGTATGTTACTGCTCTGTTGGATATTCTGAAAGTTGTGCTTGGATAGTACTAATCTGAGGTTATTCTAGATAGTATGTTACTGAGCACTTGGTTATTCACTTATTCTAGCCAAACATATTGTATTCCAACACGCAAATCACAACAACACTCACAATACTACACCTTCCAAATAATAACCAACACAAGAAACAAAACAACACACAACATTAAGTTCATCTTGCTCTCTAATATGTCAAAATGATGCCTCATCTCCACCACTTCTCTACCCCCATCACAGCTTCTTCCTCCAGAACAACACCATGCCTAGTGCTCATTTCATCTTCTCACACCCAGAATTGGTTGCCATCTAGCCATCCTACAATTGAATCAACAAGAAAAGGTTTTGACAAATCTAGGGAAGGATTGGAACAAAGCAACCCAAATTAAATTAACTCACCAAGTAAAAGGAGCACTTGTAGTAGTGGCATCAGGATTATTGGATGTTCCTGAGGTCTTCCATTTCATAAGTGCGTTGTATTTTGTGCAAACCACTATGGGTGCCGAGGAAGAGGCGCTCACTTGGCTCATCTCGGTGTCTGATGGAGGGAGGAAAGGGACAAGATAGAGAGGAAGCGAAGAAATGCATGAGGAGGGGAGGAGACCATAAGAGGGGAGAAGTGCCTAGGGAATGGCTGCCTTTATAGCCTCAACTGCCGACTTCATTGTTGCCAAACTACCCACTTCTTTGGTGCTAGCAAGCAACTATTTTGTGAGGGCAAAATAGTCTTTTTGCACTCCTAAACGGTGCCGAGTATAGAACCCTCACGGCAAGGGCATTTCCTGCATTTTTGGCTTTGCGATGGCATTTTCCCATGGTCGCAATGGCATTTTCCTACACTAACATATTTGGAATGGCACTAAGAAAAATTTCTCATTAAACTATATATTTGGCAAATGAAATGAAAATTTGACTAATCATGTTAATCGAGTGATATATTGATCATTTCCTTTGATGTGATTTTTCCTTTACTAACTACATATCTTCAATTACTTTAAACACAACAATATTTACATTTTCTTTGCAAAGAAACAATATCTTCATTTGCAATTTAGTTTAGAAAGTAGCTAGCCAAAGTGCCAAACACAAAATAGCTGTCGTGGTTCCACTAAATATCAGACCTGGGTTTAGTCAATCCAGAATCCTCTATGAAATTACTGCACTATTCTCTAGATCGGTAGATAGTATTCATAGAATACATCACTGAATCATTTCATACATAACGTAAACTATACGATATATTAATACTACAATCATCGAGTTTGAATAGACAACATTGGATCAAGTTTATAATAGGGCCAATCGAAATAAATGGATACATTACATAAATGCGAAAGTGAAAGTAAAAGGTAAGGGCACATCTTACCACAGGCAAGCGACTGGGTAATTTATGTATAACTGATATTAACCAAAGACTTGGATAATATTAGTACACATAAACACCAACTTAGTCAGCAAGACTAGGGTGAGACATAGGCTACTAGAAAATAATCTAATCTTGTCCATCTTCTTTACCATCAACTCCTGGAGCATTATAGTACGCGTAGTGTCCTTAGTCCACAAGTTCTGAGGGATTTTGTGAGCAAGTGTGAGCACAAGCAATAGTGCTTCATGAGCCAACACACATAATGTAACATTTATACATGCATGGTTTTAATCAAGGTATGCTTGGGTTCTTTTATTTGCTAAAGGCAACATTTGAGAACTACAAGTATTAAAAATTCCTGAGACTTAGCATTTTTAACCAAATCAAATTTTATTAAAGATAGTGAAAGTGTGCAATATTTATAACGGTGCATGTTCCATCCACCTATAACATGATTCCATTCAACATATGCTAGTTTTTTTACTAGAGTTACATCCACCCAATTATCAACACTAGGTTTCATCCACCTAGGAAAAATCAAATTCAGGGTTGCATCCACCCAACAAGTTTTCATCCCACCCACACATTTTTAAAATAGAAACTAACTCGAGTAAGTTCTCATGCCCTTCCTGAAACGTGGGCATGACTGTTCGAACAATTTATGCCCTGTAGGGACTATATACTTTACCCACAAAATATAATCAACTTATTATGTTTCACACATTTCCTTAGATATGTGAATCAAGATCACCACAAGTCCTTTACAATGCATCAATCAGTGTAGATTACACCCGCTAAGATTTTATCTAAGTGAGGTTACATCCACCACACCCAAATCCCCTCTTGCGCCACATGGTGACTTACAGCTTTTGCACCACACGGTGACTTACACCCGTGACATGATCCGTGTCCACGCGGCTTAAAATTAGTGACACGACTCGTTGGTTACTCCAATGGCACAATCTGCATTGGTGGATACAAGTTAGTTAGCTAGGTCATACCCATTATAGACTTATGGATTCATTGTTTTACATTAGGACATCACAACATTCAGTTCTTAAGTTATTTGGGCAATTTTTATCACAAATCACAATTATTCATGCTACATTCGGACCAACCATCATACCATCCGTCCAGATATGATAACTACAAGTTTTAGGGTTTTGAAAAGTATAAAACTAAGTTATTCAAATATACTAGTCATTTCCCACCAATGACTGTCTAAAACAAGTTTCATGATTAAAAGATGATAATTACGGCAAATTAATACCCTGGTACTTAAGCAAAACTATCACAACACTTAAGTACAACCTATAGCTAGTAAAATTACCAATAATTATATAGGGTGACAAGGATCATGTAATTCAAATGTCCAAATGATGGTATATTAATATTACAATGATAAGTATGCATATATATATATATATATATATATATATATATATATATATATTAAATTTAACATACATTTGTATAAAAAATGATAGCACACAATTAGATAATTTAAATGAATATAAATTTATATAAAATATAGACTCAATATGATTAAAGTATTAACTTATCTGACTCACAAGTAGGTTGGTCTTAAAATTCTTGAGTTATCTTGCACTACAGTTCATGTCCTCGTACTCTAATCGGACGATCACATTGTATAACATCCTGAATTTCAATAGAATTCAAAATCTTTAAATTAAAAATGAATTTTTGGAATTTTCTAAAAAATTTCTACAAATTAATAAAGCTTAAAATGAATTTTCAAAAATTAAAAGGATTTAATATGATTAAAATAAACATTAACATAAGCTGAAAATATTTTATTTGGATTCCTGGTGTCCCAAGGATTTTTCTGGAATTTTTGGGATTTATTTGCTATTTTTCTATAGCTCTTAACTTTTATTTGAATTTGCTAAAAAATTAAATTCGGGAAAAACCCCAAAAGCCCTAGCGGGCTGATTCTCCCTTGGCCCACCGCAGCCACGCGTCAGGCCGCGCCTACCCGATCGTCCAATCCTGTCTCCCATGCCACGCGTCGGCCTCCCTGTTTTCATCTCCGATCGGTTTCCTCGCCGCCATAACCGACCGGGACTCCTCGGTTTGCGTGCTTTACAAGTGCCGCCGCCTCACCGCCTCTCCCATCCGAGCGTCGCTGCCTCCTCTCACTCGCACCACCGCTGAGCCACCACCGACCTTGCCGCTGCTCCTCGTCGCCCCGCCGTGCGCCGTCGTCTCCTCTCACCGTCGGACCCGTCATCGCCGGAGTTGCCGCCACCACCACACCCGAGTCCGCAAACGACGGCAGTGCTGCCGTCCCCGTCCTGTCGGAGAGCCACCGCCCATCCCCATCGTTCCCCTCACCGCCCCGCGCCCGCTCCGCCGTCGCCGCACTCACCGGACCCGCATCGCGTCACCCCTCGGGCTGCATGCCCACGCCCCGCGCACCGGCTGCGTCACCCACTCGGTCCCCACGCTCCACCCGCGTCGCGTCCGCCTCGCGCCCGCACCCGCGATGCCTCGTCGAACCAGATCTACATCGACAGCTCGGATCTAGCCACGCGTCAGCCTCCCAACCGTCCGATCCTGCCGCCGCCGCCGCTCCCGAGCCACACCACGTCAGCCCTAAGACGTTTCAAGCCACGTCAGCCCTAGTGCTACGTCAGCACCACGTGTCCGTGCCACATCAGCAAAAATCCGCCCCCGGTGCCACGTCGGCAATGCCACGTGTCAGCACCACAACCGGCCATGTCAGCAACCCCGCGCACTGTTCTGTGGACCTAGTTCACCGTAAACCCACTCACCTATGCACCGAGTCCATAACACAATGCAATTTCTGAATTTTCAGCATTTTCTTTAGAATAAATTTTTTGAGAGTCCGTTCTCCTCCGTCCTAGCTCCGATTGGCCCCGTTCTTTTTTCTAAATCCATCTAAAATCGAGGTGTATCTGTTGGTTATGGTTTCAAGGTTTTTGGAGTTCATTTGAATTTTATTTTATTTACTTTTGTTATTTCAATCGTTTTCTCTCTCGCTAGATCCCGATTTTGGAGGAGCAGGAGCGACGCTAGAAGACCCCGACCACCTCGCTGAGCATAACCAAGGCAAGTCATAATATTTGATTATATTGAACCCAGATTTTAATCAATTATTTATCTACTTTGTTTTAAATTAGTCTGCATCTCTTCTTTTAATACAACCTTTGTACTTGGTAGTTATTACCCCATTTGATTAAATTCCCCCTTGATAATTTTGTACACCATGATGCCATTGTCACCATTGGTTGGAAAATTACATAATGATGTTATACTAGATGTCACATGGGTTGTACGATTAGTATGCTTAGTCTTGCTTATTTTATGAAAGGGGTTATCATCGTATGTGAATAATTAATTTAACTTAATGAAATATGGAACCATGGTTGGTGCCACAATTATAAAACGTATGCCATGACATTGGTGTGTCATTGGTGTGGTTATACAAACCTGGTTTTCACTTGGACGAGTGGTCGTGCAGTAAAGGGGGAAGTGTGGATTCACTTCGTGGGATGTGGAAGACTCTCCCGAGTAACATTAAGGACTTAACTTTGTGCGCCACTGATCTGAGTTTTACCGTGCAAACCACATGTCTAGTATGGGATAGACCTGGCTGATTAATTTGGGATATTTAAATTTCAATCTCGCCATTGTGATGAACATGGATGCTGATTTCCATATGACGCAAGGGAGGTGTGATGCGAAACCCTAGCGGGCGGGATTGAGTTGAGATAGAACTTTGTAATGGCCTTATTGTGATTTCCTTAATACGAGGTTAATCACATCGTGTGTGTACAATTTTGCAACCTCTGTAGAGTGTAAAACTATTCGAATAGCCGCGTTCTTGGTTGTGGACAATGCTCGGTGATTTCACACGAGGGTTAGTGTTTTCATATAAAGTTGTAGTTATGGTTGGAAAGTGAACGTGTAGTTCACTGTTGGCTTAGCTTGTGGATGGGAGGTTCACAAGTGGTTTAATTTTAATTCCATTGATGATTTATTTATTACTGTTTCCATTAAAGTTCGCTTTCAATCTATTTATTGTATTTAACTTAAAATGTAATTTTATGCAAATTAATCTTTCAGCCCTCCATTGGTAAGCCTTTCATATTATATTACATTCATTTGTTACAAATGACTTACTGAGTACCAATATACTCACGGTTTTACGCCCATGTTGCTCAGTTGAGGAGAAGGAGTATTACCAGCAAGAGGTACCAGAGGGAAGATACTTCAGCGACTTCACGGATTAGGACTTCGCTCCCCAGTCGATTGCCTGTGGGCATGTCAAATGGCTACTACGCTTATTTTATCTTTTTCCGCTGCTAGACTTTAAGCTCTTCGGGCTAGAGATATTGTAAGTTTGGCCACAAGGTCGTACCTTTAATAATTATCATTATTTGAGTTCCTTTTATTTAGCATGTATATGGTTGTTATGTCATCATGTTTAACTGTATGCACTAGCGTGATCCTCGACTAGTACAGTATACACAGAGAGTTCGAATTTGCATATTCGGATCTCAACACATTGAAAAGCAAATAAATATATGAGCAAAACAAATAATTACTAAAGAAAAATCAAATGAACTCCAAATTGAATAATTCTAATTCCATTAGATATATATTGAATTTATAAAAATTTAGAGACAAATTTCATCAAATTTGGAGTTAAAATGAGCGAGAGCGGGCTCTCTAAAGTTTAAATTTAGGTTAAATCCAAAAAATAACACAGAAAGAGTGAGAGTACTCTCTCACTAACATGTAGGGTCCATTGGGTTTTATTTAATTTTTGAATTATTTTTTATTGATGAAGGCCACTAAGACTGACAGAGGGCCCATAAGAGTTTTAATTAATTTTTATTTATTTCTTAAGAGAAAAATGCTCTGAGGTTGATAGGTGGGACCGATGCACTGTGCAAATAGTAAATTAGCCCTACTTGTCAGTGGCTCCAAGGCGATAAATCAATTTAAAAAGAATTCTTAGCTTGCTCGGGCCCACATGTAATAGAGACAAGAGTTTAACTAAATAGGGAGGCCCAGTGGCCAACTACGGTTAATAGAAACTAATTACCGATCATTAGACTAATTAATGATGTGTGTTTAAACTTATTATGGCACTACAGTTTCTTCTTTCCGCCAAGAGGAGACGAGCTCATCACCGCAAAAGGAGGGACAACGGTTGGAGGTGAGTGCCAAAATGGAACCCTTGGCTCGGCGCGATCCTTTGGCAAGGTGTCATGGCCTGAATTAGAGCACGGAGCGGTCGGTGGAGCGCTGATGAGGCTGTGGTGGCCGGAGCATGGTGCTACTACCCTACATATCTCTAGAGCCTAACTCCTTGCTAGGTAAGCAACTAGGGGCTATGAGGGACTTACCACTGGCGATGGAGGAGCTCGAAGTGTTGTAGAGACAGAGACCCGATCAACGGTCGAGGTGGACAACGTGGAGGGCTCGCTAGAGAAAAAGGGAGGGGACGGGGTGACTTAGGTCTTCCTTGGGAGGTCCACATGGTGCTCTAGTGGCGGGAAATGGGATGGAGGTGCAACAGTTTGTCGACGGTGCTGATGGTGATGATTTGGCCAGAGGGGAGGAAGAAAGGGAGTGGAAGCTCTCGAGGGCAATTGAAGGCGAGGGTATTGGGGTCAAGCGGAGTAGACCCAGGGGCTTTATAGCCGGGAGGCAGGTAGTTAGCCGTTGGGGCCTTCAAGTCCCACGTGGAGGCTGAGGGCGGAGAAGACCGGCACATGGCATGACACAGGGGCGGAGCTAGTGTGTGGTAGAGGAATGGGCATGCATGAGGGAAGATTAAGGCAATGGGGGGAACCTCAATGGTAGGCCGTGGATCAAGGGCACGTGGAGGCGATGCAACTCGGGTGTGGCACAGTAGTGACGGCACATGGAGAGGAGAGGAGAAGAAGAGGGCTAGGCATGGGCAAGGGTGGCGTAGTACTGTCGAGGCGCAGTGGTGCACAGGACAAGGCGTGGAGCGCACTGCTACAACATAGGACAACGGCACACAGGTGGGACGAGTTGGATTCGAACGACGCGGTGCGGCACAAGTGTCGGGCCTGCACAGCGTGGCCAGTCCATTCCAGCCTAGGCCTGTGGCCAATTGGGCCAGGCCAGAGGCCTAGTGAGCTAGGGGTGGGCTAGGCCCAAGGAGAGATTGGAGCTTTGAAATTCAAGTGCATTTTGAGTTGAACAATTAAATTCAAATTTCAAATTTGAGTTTTTCATTCAAAAAATCTTCGGGGTTCCCAAAATGGGATGTTACACTAAACGAGATTACCATAGTTCACCACGACAAAAACGGAGCCTTCCAGAGTTATGAGATGATAATCAAAACTTGTTTTTACAATTGTGTTAATAAAATTCAATCTATGTTATTAAAAGTTTTGTAGAAAAATTTGGTTGATGATTACTTAAAAAAAGAAAAGAAAAAGAAAAACTTTGTCTTAGTCTCAAAAAAGCATGGCAACATCCAACTAACCATGTCTTAACCAACTTGGCTCCACAAGGCAGGCGATGTCGAACTAGTCGGGTTTGACCAGGATCGGTTGGTCCATGCATATAGCCTGATCGAGCCCAACTCAGCCTAAGCCTAATCCTAAGCTCAAAAATGTGGGCCTATCTTCTACAATTTTAAATTATTTTTTTAGAGATGGATCGAGGTGCATACATGTGGTATTCAATCCAATGGTCTGAAGTCTAATGTGGTTAATTTTTGCAACTATGGGATTTTTTCCTTTCCTAAAAATTGGCAATAGTGAGTATTGTATTGCTGAAAATGCTATTGAAAAGACATAATAGTGATTATGCCATTATTTTTTATGTTCATCCTCAAAATTAAATGCACCTCACCATGGTTAGTTGTCACTAATAGACATAAATGCTCGTAAAGGCATCTTCAACGTAAGATGCTTTTATATGAGCACGAGGAGCACGACTGGCACGTTGGCGCTAGCGCTGCCTTGGCCCCACTGCTTCACGCCTCCTGCCTTGTTGCCTCCCGTGGCCTCCTTGTTGGCTCCCACCTCATGGTCTCGGGCTTGTCGCCTCGCCAGCTCATGTGTCGGGCCTCGTCCGCCTTGGCCTCAAGCTCGCCGCCTCCCACCTTGGGCTCGCTGCTTTGCCTCCCGTCTCCACCACGCCTCCTCACTTCTCACTACCTTGGGCCCGTCGCTTTGCCTCGGGATCACTGATCTAGCTCCTACCACCTCGGGCTCGTCGCTCCACCTTTGCCTTGGCCTTGACACTCCTATCTTAGCCTCGGGCTCGTCGCTCCACCTCCCGCCTCTCATCACCTCCTCGCCTCCTGCTTTAGCCTCGGGCTCACTGCTCCGCCTCTTGCCTCCCACACCGCCTCCTACACCGCTTGGCCTCGCCATCTCTGCCTCGTGCTCGCCTCTCCGTCTCCTGTGTCTCTCGCCTCTCATGCCACTCGGGCTGAGAGAGTTTGAGAGAGATGAGTGTCTGAGAAAGAGAGAGATGGGAGTTGATAGAGTAGTCTAAGTCTAAGTCTCTGAGAGAGAAAGAAGAGAGTTCAGTCTCTAGAGAATCTACAAGAGATGAGAGAGCTTAGTCTCTGAAAGGTGTGGGCAACGGTCGGCAACAATGTCCAGGAGCAATGGCCTTCTTTCTGATGACTATAAAATCAACTTATCTTCTTATTTCTCTACCATCCATTCACCTTTCTCATTTCTTCACCATCCATCCACTCTCCTCATTTATTCACCATCCATCTACTCTCATAATTTCTTCAACCATCCATCCACTCTCCTTATTTCTTCAACATCCATCTACTCTTCCCATTTATTCACCATCTATCCAAACATTATGCTACCAAAGAGTACCAAAGACCACCAAGGAGCTCTCGAGAGGTATGCTATCGAGGAGTCCACTGGTTCTAACTCCTGTTGATGCTCGTCAGCTCTCACCAAACATGTGAGACTATGGTATCGATGACCATCATATAGATGGTATGGAGGGCCACGAGGAGTACCAGGGCGATCCAGAGCCAATGGGCATAATAGAGTTCTCTCCTCCATCCATAGATGGCAACATTGAGCGGTTCGGACGAAGGGCAAATTGCTGGAAGCACATGACTTAGAGCCAAGAAATTCGAGATGGTGAAATGGTAGAGATCGTAACTTGTAATTATTGCAAAACTAAATTAACTGCTTGTATAGCTGTATGGATCGGGTATTTGAACCGGCAATACAAAGCATTTTTGGGCAAGATGGGGGCGTAAAGCCCATGGGGAGTACAAACATAACTAAACTTCGAGGCCGATGGTTTTGTAAGTATTTGGATATATAACTCGCTTTCTACCTGTGAGGAAGTTGCTAGATATATTATTTCCAAAGATCAACCAATTAGAATGGGTGAAAGTCGCATATTCAAAAGAATGAATAACACGACTTTTGCTCATAGTACCAATATGCTAGTAGGAGAACTACTAGATCTGATATCTTATGGATATATCATAAGAAACTAGCAAAGCTAAAAGAACTATTACTATAAATTCAATTTTCTTTTGCTATAGTTTTAGACATTTAGACATCATCAAATTAAAGAAGTGCCTACCTTAGTGTTATAGTCCATTATTTAGACTATAATTGTAGGCTAAACAAGAGAGCCATAGGGTTTAAGGTAATTAACAAATCACACATGGAAGAGGTCATTGTTGAGCGTATACTACACGTACTTGATAATTTTAAGATAAATAATAAGATTATTTCTATAACTCTTGATAACATATCGGCAAACACGGCGACCATGAACATCCTCACCCTAAGGTTGTAGACATATATTGGTGATTATGTCTTCCACCAGAGATACATATGTCACATATTGAACCTTGTTGTTCAAGATGGTATACAAGATTGGTTGATATTTGAACAGTGTTCGTGATGCCATTCATTACCTCTCAAATTTCCCACAAGTGGTAGCCAAGTTCACGAGTATTACGTAGCAAATGGGAAGGAGCTAAGAAAATTCGGTCTTGACGTGAAGGTGAGGTGGAACTCGATGTACATCATGTTAAAGAAGTTACAAGGGTATGAATATGTCATATCCGTTTTGGTCGATGCTAACTTTCAAAACAATGATTTGATAGTTGATAATTTAGATTGGAAAATTGCTAGTCATTTTCAAGAGTTTTTAAGATCTTTTTATAAAATAACAAAGGTTCTATCTGGTGTTTATTATCCTACCTCTCACTTAGTTGTATAATTTATTTGATTAATTGCAGACAAGATTACCAAATCTGGGAGGATCCTCTTTTAGACCATGCTGTCATAGTATGGAGAAAAATATTATTAACTATTTTGGTTCCATTTCACACTTATATTGTTTTGCTATTATTTTCGATTATATAAAAAAAAGTTGGCAGATTTGTAGATTGGTATGAAGGAAATAGGTAAATGCCTCAGTCTTGATTACTTAGAATCTTTCGCACATGTCAAAGATAAACCTTTTCAAGTTTTCCACATGTATCATGATAAGTTTGGTAGTAGCGTAAGATCAAAGGCCTCACAACGCAGACACGACAAGGAAAGATAACCTTGACATCCCACTTCTAAAAGAAGCTAAAGGGCAAGTCTACTTCTTCATCCACTTAGCCTCAGATAGTCTCCAAGTGAAATTCTATCTTAGAGTTGAATCACTACCTGTAGCATGATTTTGTAACTATCGATCCTAATTTTGCTGGTGGAGATAAGATAGACTTACTCGAGTGGTGAAAGAACAAGCAGATATTTTCTATGTTGTCACATTTCACATGGAATGTTCTCTTGGTGTCGTGTCCATCGTCTCTTTAGAAGCGACGTTAAGCATGGTGGGAGAATAATCGAAGAAAGGAAATCATCTCTCACATCCAGGATGGTAGACACAATCACATGCGCCAAGGATTGGGAATTAGCTAAAGAGTAGCAACAACATCAACTGGAGGATCCTGAAATTGTGCAGACGTAAACTGACCTCGAACACATGAATGACTTAGACATTGATGAGTAGTTACTATGTACGCATGTAGCTATAGTTGGTATGTACGTATCTTAAAATTGTACTCTTTTCTTTACTCGGAGAACTCACTCTAGGTGTAAGCTTTTAACAAGGCAGTAACATTGTATCTTTAAAATATCAAGAAAATTTCACTTTTCCCTAAAATATTTACATGCCATATTTTTACGCAACTAATTCAATTTTAACTAAGTTTTTAACGAGATGGGTACAAGAAAAATAAAGATGGCGCCCGCCGCCACCATCGTTGTCATTGTCTTCGTCGTCTATAGTTACTTAGGGCCGAGTTTGGGAGGCACATTGGACTTTAGGCTGTGCTTGGGCCTGACCAAGAATGAGGTAGGCCAGCATGGCATAGCACGATGGAATGATCGGGCTGAGCTGATAAGGCACGACGTGGCCCAAAGTATGGTGAACCTATGCTGTGCCAGCACTGCATAGCCTAATGCCCACCACTACCCCATGAGATCAAGACCCATACATAAGAATGGAGAAGAGAGAAGTATTCTTTCTAGACGTATGTTAAAGCCGCGTAATGTCCACCACTACCCCAAGAGGTCAAGACCCATGCATAAGAATGAAGAGGAGAAAAGAAGTATTCTTTCTAGACGTATGTTAAAGCACGTGCTCGTGTGTGTTCACGTGGTGTTCGTGCAGTATGCAGCTAGTATCCTTGTAATTGCGAAAAAAAGGTTTGCAAGCTTGCATGAAAACAACAAGATATGCAGACTGCAGTCCTGCAGCAAGGGGAGTGACCTTACCCATACTCCCATAAAATGCCATGCATTGTACGACCGACCAGATCTATTGGCCATCTGCAAAGCCGTGAATGAACCCATCGGCTGCTACGGAAGCGATGCACCCTTCAAATAAACAAGCAAAAACACCTGCAAGGTTTTCGCTTCGTGCGCCCCTGCGACCAGCCAGCCGAGTCAAAGCGTTTCTTTCGCCTGGCTCAGCCACGGCTTCTTTGCCAGATCGGAAAAACTTTGCATGCACGATCGATCGACAGCCGTCCATCGGACGTCCCTTCTCGATCCGTCCAACTGCGTTGAGAGAGCGCGTGAGTCTGCCTCGATTCTCCGGCAACAGCCGACGCACGGGTAATTTACTTTTGTATTATGCTTTGATATTAAATTATTTCAAATAGATTGTTAAAAAGGATTTCTGCTTTTTCTACATAGCTATTGTAAAAGAAAAGAAAGAACCACAACCACCTCGGAGTGGTGGTGCCCGGATTAGAATGATCTACCACCCAAAATAAGCTATTGGTCCTCAAGCTAACTCACAAAATGGACGAGGTACAAACAAGACAAAATTATTCGATACTCTCAAGGTTTATATTATGATGGCTTCCGTAGCTCAATCCTAACTTACCTTTGTAGGTATTAAATTACTTCAAATGGAGGCCGACCTTAGAAGGGTCTCGGATGTGATAGGGCTCACGTGAGGCAAACAACGCAAATACCTCTAGAAGTAAACTATACCTCGAGGGTAATCTTGTAACTTCACTTGTCTTCCTCTCCGTCTCTACAAATATGACCCCATGTATGGAGGAGAGAAGGCTATTTTGTAACCCTAGACTCATATATGGAATACATTTGGTGGTTATGTGCTTCTCCTTGGGTTCCCTCACACCCTCGGTGGTCTTCGCATCTGACTGAGGGTGCCTCTAAGTTTACTGTCCGGATTTGTACCGATGACATAAATATTAAAAGTATTTTCTTGAATGGAAAAATAATCGAGCTTGTATATGTTGAATAGACTTCCGGTTTTGAAGATTCTAAAAATCCAAATCATATGTATAAACTCTCTAAGGTACTATATGATCTTAAACTAGTTTCTAGAGTATGGTATGAGCGTCTTTGAGATTTTCTACTTTCTAAAGGGTTCAAAATTGAAAAGGTTGACACAACATTATTTACAAAAATTATTGATGATAATTTCTCTGTATGTCAAATTTGTGTTAATGATATTATATTTGGCTCTAATAACTAAAACTTTTGCAAAGAGTCCAGTGATACGATACAAGCGCTTATGATGGGTTAGGACGATCTCTTTTGGTGCAATTGATTCATACATTTTGTTGAAAGTATCCATAACACAGCAATCATAAGCTAGCTCCATACCAAGGAGATCAAAATATCAAATAAACATAAGAAGTTGTGGTAAGTCAAACTTTTTCGGCACTTCTAAAGCCATTGTCAAGCCCCTCTTTAAGACCCATGCACGAGCATGGAGAAGAGAAGAGAAGACGCCCTTCTAGACGTATGTTAAAGGATACACTCGTGTATTCGTATAATGTGCATGGTATGTATACATATATGTCTTTCTTGTAATTACGAAATAAAAAAAGCTAGCAAGCTTGCATGAAAACAACAAGACATGCAGACTGCAGTCCTGCAGCAAGGAGAGTGACCTTACGCGTAGCATGCCGTGCATGGTACAACCGACCGGAAGCGATGCATCCTTCAAATAAACAAACAGAAACACCTGCAAGGTTTTCACTTCGTGCGCCCCTGCGACCAGCCAGCCGAGTCAAAGCGTTTCCTTCGCTTAGCTCAGCCACAGCTTCTTCGCCAGATCGGAAATACTTTGCATGCACGATCGATCGACAGCCGTCCATCGGACGTCCCTTCTCGATCCATCCAACTGCATTGCGAGAACGCGTCTGCCGGCCTAGTGGCTATCACGTGGGCCCGGGATGACGGTGTGCCGGGGCCCACCTGCAGCTGGCTACACAGTGTATGAATGCATGTTTCTTGCCTTTGCATGAGAAAATTTTATTACGTAACGTTGGTATACCGTACATGTGAGTTTGTGTGACAAGCCAATGATACGGTGACACGTGGTAATAAAACCTGTAGTGTCGCTGTAGCATTAAAAACAATTTCTTTACTTCACTGTAGAGCTAAAAATAATTTTCCCGTGCATCTACAGTACTGCTGCAGTGTTTACGTGCCCCACGCGCCGCGCCGGGTTAGCTCGTGACACAAAGCTGATTGTGCAACCGTAATACAGTAAAATTTCTCCTTTGCATGCATGGGCATGGCGTCCAGCCGGGAGCTAGCGGGGCAAACCCTCGTGAACTATTACCTCCTTAACTATTGGGTACGTCTAATTTATCCTTCTAGTTATAAAATCATCAAAATAATCTCTCAACTATACAAAACCGTCTAAATAACTCTTCGAAAATGTTTTCTTTAAGACCGATAGGGCAACGAGGGGTGAATGATACTTTTAAATTTTTCTTTAAGTATTTAATACTTGTTCATTTCAACAGTTAAGAGAAGCTATCATGATCAAGAAATCAAAAATCTAAAAAATCATGTTGCTATAGTAAATTTGGTTCTGTGAACAGTAAAAACAATACTATTTCAAATCGAAAAATCAATAAAACATTTGATCTGTAGATCTAAAGACTTGAACCAAGGCTAGATCATGATCTTAAGAACCTATCCCAACCAAAAAATATTGGAAGAACTAGAGAGAATTATGATATTTTAGTTCGTGAAATTCTTCTGCACCAAAATCAGATTAAAATATAAAATTAAGTTAACCTTCAAATCAAAGCTTCAAACTAGTTGAAATTTCGAGGTTTTTGCTCTGATTTTAACGTTCTGATGTCTCTTATGTTTGGGGATTTTGTGTTCCAATCATGCATTTCGAGATCCCATGCAGTCAGATCTCAAGAAGTTGTTCTTCTTTGCAAGGACAGGTGATTCAAGAAAGCTGAAGCAAATCTTTTCTCTTGGATATTTGGGGAGCTGTTGGATTTGATGCTGGGCGGCGCTGGCTGATGTAGTTTGTGGAGAGAAGGGAAAGGTAGGAGGAAGAAGGTGGAGAGAGAAGGGGAAGAGAGGAGGAAGAAGGTGGAGTATAGGTGGCAATTTCCCTATAAGGGTGGGCCCCGCGGGGAATATCCTCATGGGGGGCAAGGCTAGGGTGATTTATCCTTCCATGGGGCTAACGGGCCGGGGGCCTCACACTGTGTCGGGGTAGGGGCGGGTGGCCATCGTGCCCCATGGGGGCCTGAGCTATTACTGGCTTTCCCCCAAATCCATTCGCCCGTTCGGCCATTCCCCCAAATCGCTCATTCGCCCGTTTGGTCGTTCCCCAAAACCCCCATTCACCCGCAGCTCCCGCTCCCGCATCCCCCATCGTCGCCCGTCCCTAGTCGGTGACCACGTCCACCAGCGCCGGCCCGCTCGGGGCCCCGATGGGCTCCGTCATTACCGTTGCCTTCTAGATCCTCGTCACCAACCTGCCGTCGTCCAAGCTGAACGCCAGTGAAGCGGCGACGACGGCGATCGGCAGCGGCGGCGATGGATCCGCGGATCCGGCGCAATGGCGACGGATCCGCGGACGACCAAGGGGAGGCGGAATCGGCGGCGGCGGATCCGGACGACCGAAGCGGCGGAGGGATCGGCGCGATGGCGAGGCGGCGCCGGTGTAGCGGGAGGCAATGGCGGACTAGCGACGGTGGATCTGGAGATTGTATGTGTTTGTTTGTGCTCTTGTTTGTGCTCCCTAGTTCTGGAGATTGTTTGTGCTACCTAGTTAGTTCTTGTTAGTGCTACCTTTTTTTATCCCCCACGGGGACCCCGTGGGGGGTCGGGTCCCCGCGGGACGGGATGGGGGGCCATCTTCCCCCGTGAGGCTTAACGGGCGGGGGTGAGGCGGGCTAGCGGGGGGGGTAGGGCGCGGAGGCTTCCCGTGACCCCGCCCGTGCCATCCATAAGGTGGAGAGAGGAGAAGGTAGGAGGAAGAAAGATAGCACCAACTGACGTGTGGGGTTAGTACGTAAGGATTTTTTTTTGTTGAAAGTCAGTACGTAAGGAATTTTTGTACATCTTATTTGCTTAGTAGGCACCATATTGTTGTCTACGCTGCAAAACCAACTCCAAAAACCACACTAAGGGTTTTTTTCTCTAGTTTTAAAAGATAAGGGTAGAATATTCGGTTTTATAACTCAGGAAACAAAGTAGATGCACCATTAAGGGGCATTCGAAATAGTGATAGCTTTTAGTTAAAATTTCATTGTAGCTGGTTTATTTTTTAATGTAGCTAAGTTGACTTATTGAGGCATAATTAAATTTAAAAAATATAAAAATAAAAGCGACATGCTAACCTATCACGGATAATGCAAAGAAATACGGGAAAAAATAAAACAAAAAATTCTAAAAAACAAAAAAAGACAAAAAGACAAAAATGAACAGTACTTGCCAACGCTGCGTTGAACGCCGAATTAACCGAAGCGCAGCGTAAGTGCTCCATGGGGCTAAGCTTAAAGCTTATTTCACCGTTTGGCATTGATCAAGCTTATTTTTGTACTGTAATTGTTATTAACTTTTTCATCGTTATTAAATTTTAAAAATAAAAAGTAATGTCAAGGAAAAAGAAAAGATAAAAAATTAGAAAAAGATAAAATTAAAAAGCTAGAAGCTAAAAATCAAAAGATTGAGCTTGAAGGCCAATAGGAGCACAGCCAGCTGAGGGGATAGTTGCTGTTTTTTTTTAAAAAAAAAATCAGGTTTCGTATGCATTTTGTTCGTACACGCAGCTACTTACATCATGCAAATTTAGACCATCGGAGGAAGGAATAAATTATGATTTGTACGCAAGGTCGTCGTATGTACGTACGTGCATATTCATGTGTGTGTCCGCTGGAAAGCTCCTTTCGTTTGGGCTTTGTTTCGAAATTCGAATACAAGCTTTTTGTTCGGTCGCTGATGCGTGGCACTACTGATCGGAGGATGGTCGTAGCGGGGCCCGGAATCCGACGTGTCACGTTTCGGGGCCATCTGATCAGGGACGTACGCTCCGATATGACACGATCTGCGCAGCCGTACGTCCGGAGATATGCCTCGTATTGTCTCTTCTGATCGATCCCTGACGATGCTGCATTGCTGCTGCCGTGCCGCTCCGTTTGACTCAAAATATTATTGGAGGCTACCTTTTTTTCTCTTTATTCTGCCGGGGTGGTTTGAGTTGCTCGAGATAATCATGCAACACAAGATCAATAATTGTACTGGTCCAACCGAGATTCGTTTGGCATATAGGTATATTTGTTCAACTTGTAGAAATTCAAAAGGTTTAGTGACAGCTTATCTCTTTTAATTCATCCCTATTTACTTCACACTCTCTTCCTTTAAGGCCTCGCTTATTAAAATTTTAGTTTTTGACTTCTAATTTTTTAGTTTCATCTTTTTTATGAAATAGCTATTTTTAGGCTTTTCTATCTTTTTTTCCTCATTCATTTTCATTGTTTGTGATGACATAATTTTTTTATTTTTTAAATTAAATTATGTCAAAAATTACTAGCAATTATAGTATATATTCAACCACTATAATACAAAATAAAATATAAATTATAGTTTTTAAACCTAAATAAGCACCACCTAAACATTAATGCATTACCGCCTATAAGAATCTTTACCAAAACTTTATGAACGGCTGCCATAGTCATTACCTTTAGTTATTTTATGAATATCACGCCCACTTAATGAAACATAGGAATAATATTGATTTTGAAGAAACGCGGGGAACTAGTATTGTTGGTTCAGTCGATCTTAACTATTGACCTGTCACATATTGTTCTCTCAAATAATCCACTGTATTATTGGAAGAATAGAACATATTTCTAACTCGGGTTTTAACACTAAAACTTAAATGATAGTAATTAATCCACTGTCCCAGCTCAAAGAGGCTTCAACTTATGGATTTTTTTTTAACTTTCAGCTTATTTAAGTTAGAACCTATTTAGAACGTATTGACTTCTAATTTTAACTTATTTTAGTTTTTTTAGCCTTTTTCACTTTTCTTTTCCCCCTATATTCCTTTGCATTATCTATAACGATATAACGTTTTTTTTTATTTTTTCTAAAAAAGTCAACAACTGTTATGATACAGTTTTAGCCCGAAGCTCCTAGCCCCCCTAGCTCCTAGCGAAGCCTCTTTGAGTGCCGCTTGCGCTATATTTAAAGAATAGAACATCTTTCTAACTCGGGTTTTAACACTAAAAGTTAGTGATAGTAATTAATAGATTACCACCAAATTAGCTACTCTATGGAGTCTACTAATCGATAGATCTGTAGGAGGTCGATTGATACTGATCTATCGATTAGTTGGACAATTAGCAAAGAAGCATTGATGAATGTGTCTGGCTCAAAAGTTTCAATGAGTTTTAACTTCGGAGATGAATAGAACTACAAGTTAAGCATATCATCCAAAAATGCAAAACATTGCATCTCGAGTGTCATAAAGTAATGCACAATTTTACCTACTTATCTCTAGTTAATACACTTAACGTTATCCAAATGTTTTTGATTTATTAATTGTGAACAAACATGCAGGGGACCATTTGGACTAAGGGTATTCAAATTGGCTTCAACTTTCATCTCCTCCGCATCCTTATCTTCCAAAGGTTATTTTCTAAATTTTATTAAAAATAACTTCTTTTAACTATTACTATTCTATTTCTTAACAAAAGCTCAAAGGAGAAGACATTAGCTCTGCCAATTAAGAGGCCGCTCAGTTGAATTTTTTTAAGTCAGCTTATGATTGAATTTGCACTGTAACTAACTTATTTTACACTATAAATAATAGTGGCTTATTTGGTATAATTAAATTAAAAAATTAAAAAATATGTTAGCCTATCACAGGTAATATAAACGAATATAAAAAACCGGTAAAAAGCTAAAAAATTAAAATTTAGAAATATTTAAAAATAAACTAAAGTTAAAAAACTTAAGTCAAAATAAACAAGTACCTAAAACACCTCTCAGTAACATAAAATTGACACCACATGCATAGTTAGCTTCTTTTCAAGGGAGGCCCAATCACCAATGACTAGGAATGTCTCCATGCACACAAGTCATTGATTCCACCAAACAAGTCATCCTAACTTCAAGGCACGCCTATTTTAATCACATCACCTCACATCAAGGGCAGTCATGCATGAGAAAACTTGTTAGCCGTGGACCATTCACTGTGCTCACAAGCCACAGCTAGCCAGTAATTATATATTTAGTTTTATAAATTAATGTAGTTGTTGAAAGGGCTATCAACAAACTACTGCCTTTTTGAAAAGCGTGCCAGGCGATGGTATTAGCGCAAAAGTTGCGTGTGGATCCGATTTATACCACTTAATTTGCAATTTTCATTCGGCCTCCCTACAGTTTGTAGAAATTTTGATTAGACCTTGTGTCTTTATGTTCAATGTAACATATTAAGCTTCACATACCAATCCCTTTACCTAAATGCTTAAGATATTGAGAAAAAGCAAACAGTACACCCATATACATATTCCAATAGTGTTCTCCTTCATATCTATCTAACTTGAGCCAATCCTGCCATGTGGGCTGAGAACCTGGTTTACATTGGGACTCTCAAAATTGAGTCAGACAGACCTAGAGTCAAGACGGTGCTCATGTGACCTTATGCTTTTGGTTTTTATGTTTATTTGGTACTGTTTATATCATTTTTTACTATAGTTATTATAAATTTTTAGGATAATTAAATTTAAAAATTAAAATAAAAAATATGTTCTCTCGTCGTGAACAATACAAAAGGATACGAAAAAAAGATAAAAACAAGTCCTAAAAAACAAAAAATCAAAAAAATTTGAAATTAAGAAGTTATAATCTAAAAACCAAAAGCATAAACCAACTTGAACATAAGCTTTGGTGTTATGCTGAGCTTCATACACCAATTAGTTATCCGAAAACTCGAGTTGTAGAGAGAGGATGAACATTTTTTTATCAAACTTAGGCTATGTTCTTTTTGGTTTTTGGTTTCTACTATAATACCTAACTTTCAAACGGAGTATTTTTTTAAGACAGGGTTTACAAATTAATTGTAGTATACATTAAAAGACTAATATTTATACCATCAAAAATCGTAAGCGAATATCTCTCTTTCTGTAATCTCTGTCGCAAACAGTAAAAAACCATCAGCCATAGTTAAAAACCATCAGCCACAGCTAAAAAGAACAGCTCCTTAACACAACTTACTTGTGAGACCAAAAAAAAATGAATTGACTCATCTTTTATAGTTTTGGATTTATGGTCTACTGAATTATGTCACCATCATCTCGGTTCAAGGCTCCAGAGTCACAAATACCCACACACACACACACACACACTCCCCAAGACCAACGACACCTCGGAGAACGACTGAACAAAGTGCATGCAATGCCCAATATGGAGTCAAATATCAAGGGAGAATCTGTCCGTGAGCTAGCTCGATCGTACTCCTACCCGGGTTAAGTTCCCCATGTTTTTGTTCACTTGCTGCCTCTCGTTCTCTGGCCTCGATCCGTAGTACGTGCATACACGCAGCAATGCAGGCATGCATTGCAGGCAGGCACAGTTGACAGCCGATGTGCACATCACACACACACATCCATGCAGCAGCGGCCTACAGTAGTACAGTTTTTGTGGAGACTCGTGCGCTTGGATCCATCTAGCAATTCCACTTCAGAGAGTCTGCACATTTCAGACAAATTAAAGTTATGTATCACACATATGACATACCTAGGGTTTCAAAGTGTTCTTACGCAGGTATACATATTTTGGGTGCTTTTTTCACTCATGGTTTATAATTTATGCTATAGTAATTAGTTTTTAAACTATATATTTTTTCAAATTAGAGTTGATATAAAGATTATAGTAAAAAATATACTGAATTTAACTGTATTAACCAAAATTATATATAACTATTTGTTTTGTACACTATCTCTTATAAATGACTAAAATTTAAAAAATTTAAACTATTAATCATAAGTTATAGTTTAAAAGAACTCATACACTATACACTAGCGTATGGAGTGGTGAAGGCAACACGAGTCGTAACTCGTAAGGCCAGAGCTGAGCAGAGGGTAGCTAAATAGAAAAGGCTTGTGTAACGCACTGACAAGATTCCCTTAGCTGATGCTCGCACAGTGGTAGGCATTTCATGTGCCAATCTGTCCATGCATGCCAAATGGTCGACTAGTCCCGGCATGCCAGAAATCAGGTCTACTAATGCCAACAAGACGCACGTGCTTTTGTTACTTTCTGTGAATTTAACCGGACCCGAGCATAGGCTGTGTACAGTATTTAGGTCTGACGTAAGCACACATCCTTGCTCAAAGATATGGTGAACCTAGAGCTGGGCCAAACACGCTGGAATGCAGAAAGTAGCCGTGTTACAATCGACAACTGAACTTTGACAACTAAAGAGTGCATTTTTATTAGTAGGGTATTTGATAAATATTATCTAAATATTTTCTTTCAAATAATCATCTAAATTTCTAATCTTTGAATATGTGTAAAGATTCATGCACTATCATCTCCACCTTCCTCTCCAGCAACTCCTTCTTCCTCCTCTCCGGTGATCCCTCTTCCTCCTTGCTGGTGGGCCTGAGGGGAGAATTCCACCCCTCTAGCCCTAGGGTTCACCGTCCCCTCCCGGCATAGAGGGTGGCCGTGGGGTGGTGGCGGTGGTGAGGGCGATGGGTGGGGTAGGAGGGTGGTGGGTGTGCCAGAATGCGGTGACGGTAGAAGGTACTAGCTATTAGATTGTGCAGTGGAAAAATGGCGGGGAGGGGTAGGGGCGGTGTGGCAAGTGGTAGAGGACGGGGCGAGGGGTGGCGGTGGAAGATGGTGGTGGAGAGAAGGAGGAGGAGGATGGGTCGTGGCGGTGGGAGGCTCGGAGGAGCGAAGGGTAGGAGGCGGTAGAGTCAGGGCGTGGGGTGGGAGGCGGCAAGGGCAGTGGGATAGTGTTAGGGTTAGATAGGGTATATAGTAAAGAGGAAATGATATGTGCCTTTGAATTTTAATCTAACAATCATAAAATTTTAATAATTATTTAAAAAAACATCCAGATAATTACCATACTTTTATTAATATAGTCCCCGTTTGGCCTACCATCGCTTTGACAATCCCTTACAGCACGGTTAATTTCACTACTGGATCTCTTCTTCAAAGCGACGGTAGAAGTGAGGTTTGAATCTGGGTAGGGTGATTCGCAACGTTGTGCATCCACCGTTAATTGCATGCCAGGAGCGTTCTCTACTTCTCTTCGTGGCTTCGTGCTGTATATCTTTTGGTACAGTAGAGATAGCGTAGCGTATGCATGCACGTGTGTACATGCACGAGAGAGACCGTTGTTCGAACCTGCTTGTGTTCAGCTACCACCAACAAAACAAGCCATGCATGCATGCACATATGATGCATCGATCGTCATGGACAAGTTGCTAGTGTAACTATTATGGCTTTAACGTAGCAGAATTTTGTTCTGTATCCGAAACGGTGAAACGTACAAGTACATGCATGCCAATTTTCTTACACGTACGTCTGCATGCACGTATTCACGGTCGTATGCAGGCTCTCGTGACCTGTATCTCTGCATGCAGGCATGCAGCTGCGTGCTGCTCACCACACAGGATGGCAGGAGACGGATGTGGCACAGGAACCAGCATCCATCTGAAAAAAAAGAAGAATAGATATATAAAAAGAAAAGAGAAAACAAAGTCCAGTCATCTAAACAGATGCTGATAGGATTTGAGATGGCAGGTTTGAAAACATCAGACAAAAAATCCACACAAAAAATTTGGCGTCACGTACCCATCGCTGATGAAACCGTGCAAGAGTTGGAATCTTTTTCTTCGTTGTTTCGACAGGGTTGAGTCGCAGTAGCGCTCTCAGACTGCTGGTAGCTAGGTACTCCTGCCACAGCAGCAGCGAGCGACCTGGAATCCCAAGGAAAGCAGCGACGAGCTGCGTTCTCTCGGCTGAATTATTGGCCTCCTTCCTATTGGACCATGCAAATCAAATCAAACTATGGAGTACAGCAGCAGGTGGTAGTGTGTGTGTTGGGGCACGCATTGCACTGCATTGCATTGTCTCTTTCTGACCTGTGCAAGCAAGGACAGAGAATAGATGGACAGGGACGGCAGACGCATGTCTGTGACGGAAGGAGAGGGCTGCCTGAGCTGACGGTGAAGTGTCTGGGAGAGGGAACTGTTGGCGAAAGTGGCGCACTGCGGCACACAAGGGGAAAAGAGCATGGCTCTTTGGAAGATTCATGTAATCTGTATGCAAATTCGGGTGTTTTGTGCTGTCCGATTGTAACTGTCTAGCTAGCGGTGAAACTTTGGGTTGGTTGATTAATTCATTCATGTGCTTGCTTCAGTCGCGTCTAATTTTTATTCGGATCCGTGAGATGCGCCCGAATTTGATCTGCCAACAAACACAATTAATTAAGGCGGTAGGGGTTAGGGTTGGGGTCTATCGGATTAGGGCATCATAAATTTAGCTCTTGACTTCTTTTTTTACTACTTATTAATTTTATTTTTAATGGTTTTTTATTTTTGATCTTTTTGTCTTTCCTTTTTTCCCCTATATTTCTTTATATTATTCGGGATGGATTAACATATTTTTATTTTTTAAATTTAATTATACTAAATAAGTCAACTCAATTAGAGTAAAAAATAAATTAACTACAAAAAAAAGGCACCCCCTAGGTTTTGAGGCTCACCAGGTTGCACACTGCCAGGAGTTCCGAATGCTATTACGATGAATGTGAGAGGAAGACTTGTCCAAGGAGTGCCAGCCTAAGCGAACAGTATATGTGAAGAAAACCTTGGCTAGCTAGCGCAGGATCGTTGGATCAGCACGAGGGAGGATGTACGTAGGAACATGATTTGCAGGAGATGTCAGATCTACTATATAAATACAAATTGTTATGGAGTTTAATAATTTTCTTGAACCTCTCATATTGGCAGAGGAGAATGGGCCCATTCTGAATACCCATTATTGATAGAGTTTGTTTGCTTAAATCCTAAATGGTCACTCTATTTTGGCAAATGCTCAATTTGCAAACGTAGCGTTAACACGAGCCAAATATAAAGTAGCAGTATATTATTCCAGGGTCCACAATTTTGACCAAAATTTGTTTATTTTGTTCTGTTCATTACGCTCCTAAGGAAAAATGATTTGGTCAAATTCTGACCGAATTTGTCCTCATTTGAGTTTTTTTTTCAGATAAATTTTGGTTAAATTTCGGCAAAAATTCAAATGACATTTGACTGAAATTTTTTTACCGAAAGGACGAAATTTCATTCCTTTTATTACCCTCCGAAATTTTTGCAAAACAATCTTTTTCCTGGTATATTCTCCTTTACAAGTATCCATGATCTAGCTAGCCCAACGAATGCTTCGATGCAAACATGGCTTCCAGAAGGCAACCAATCCTCCCTGGCTTTACTTCAAAAGTTAGCTTTAGTAGCATATATACGAGCCTAATTAATTATGCAGCAGCAGCAGCAACAATATCTGTGTACAATTTCAGTAGAGTTTCGAAGAGAGCATGAGGGAGGCATGTGGGCCGTACAACCACAAACGCTATTCCGCCAGATACGGCAGCATAATTAGTGCCATCTTTTTAGACTCTCCTCGTCCTACTCTTCCCCCCTTCTGTTAATTAGTGTGTTCTAATAAGCTCCATTAAAAAAGCTGGGAGGCAGGTTCTATTAACTCAATAATTGCATGGTGTTGCTTGTTAATTTATCCTTTATATGAAAGCAAACTTGTCCCGCTTAGCTTTAGTAATTAGCAGAGTTTGCCTTAGATTGCCTGTTTCCTCTAGCTAGCTGGTTTTGGTTTTGCCAAAAACTCATCTGATCCAATCTAGATGCCGTTTTAGTAAGCTGGTTTTGGTTTTGTAAATACTCCTAGTTGCTCCTTACACTTCATTTTTCGGGGGTAAAGTTTTGGGAACCAATAGTGTTGCCCTAAAGTGAACAAATAAAAATAAGGTGACTAGCTAACTAATGTGCATTGTCCTCTATCTCAAGAAGAAAAAAAAGCTAGGACCATGTACGTACACTTGGAATCCATCCTTCAAGTTTCCAACAGAAAACTGAATATAACCTATAAAACATTGGTCAGATCACATGACCTGAGCATTGCTTCTTTATACTTCGGTGGACATTTCTGAGCTGGGAAACTATTCACTACACTATCCACTAACTCGGCTCTGAATCTTGGACTATCTTGGTGTTTGCATTTGTCAAAATCATGCTATCTCACCCCGAGTAGGGAACAATCTTGGACTATCTTGGTGTTTGCATTTGTCATAACAATGCATCTCTCTTCAACATCGATCAGTCAAACACAGAGAGAGAGAGAGAGAGATGCTTAGTAGACAAGACCCTCAATAAGAAAATAAAGATGTTGGTGGTTAATATTCCAGACAGCAGCTTCATGCCTCCCCTGAATCTCTCCCAGGATAAAAACATCAGCATGCGTCCATGTGCAAACCCTAATCATCGCGTGGTTAACTTAATTGGAATCCGTAATGACAGTTTCAGTCTATACCAGCACCAGGTACCACCTATGGGCTGTGTGCACATTTCTTACATACATGCATGTAGCGCTTGTTTGGAATTTCACAAGAATTTTTCAATAAAACTGATTACTCAATCTTATATGAAGGACCATGTGAGAAGATCCTATTTAATGTTGTGATGAACCATTGCAATATTTGTGGAATGGTTATTTGACTTTGCAAAGATCACTCGTTGGACGGATAGTTTTTGGCAGAAATTGATGATTTTGAGATTTGAGTCATAAATTGAGTTGGGATGACTTGGTTCATTATATTAAGGTTGTATGATGCATATCTAAGCTAATGTGGGTCAGGTTGTGAAGAACTTGTGCTGAAAATGATTTCTTTGTCTTTGGATGTGCAGGGTTGCTTGGAGTCAACCGTGGTCAACGGCGAGGATCAAGGCTAGACTCATGGAGGAGTTGAGGCCCAAAATGATCGAGGACGCGGGGTGAGATGGTGAACTCAAGCAAGACACGAGAAAAGCGGAAATGTTGAAGGCGAGTTCGAACGGCGGGATTGCACCATAAGGCTTGGACGGTCCAAGTGAGCCGTGGTTTGATGGAACCATGACGGGAGAGACTTGGCGGCGCATGGCGAGCTAATGGTGCACCTACACGTGGCGAGCATGCGATTGTGTACTATGGATGGTGATGATCGGATCAACGAGGGGTATTTTGGTAGTTTGGCTAAAATACCTGAAACCATCTTGGATCAAAACCGCGGCGCGTGGGCGACGTGTTGGAGAGCGGTTTAGGTCAAGGTGGAGCTAGTTGGATCATGTGAAAAAGGTTTAACGGATTCAGGCTTATGCACTTTGAAAAGCTTGCATAAGTGACTTGTGTGAGTTAAAACCTATGTGGTTGAGGTTAACGGATTTTCTCTCATTGTGCTAAGTGGATTATATCCATTAGGGCTAGGAATAACTGGTTGGGCCTCCTATATAAAGGATTGGGATGGAGATTTGTGTTGACCACCTAATCCATCTCTCATGTGCTCTCAAGTCTAGGGTTAGGGTTAGAGAGTGAGTGCATTATGTGCTCTTTGTCCTCCTAGGTGAAGTGGCTGTAAAACCTACATCTTCAAGTAATCATTCATCGATCTTTGATGATCTCTTTGTCTATTGTGCGTTTTTGTTTGATTTGCCTTTGATTTGGTTGGTTTTGATCCTTTCTTTCTTTTCTTGTGATCTTGTTGTGCCAAGAATGTGTAAGAGGTGGAGATAAACCTCAGAAATCCATCTCCATCCATCTAGGCACTTTGTTGGCAAGCTTCATGAAAAATCCGATTTTTGTTGATTTTGATCTCATCAAGTGATCTCTTGTTTTAAGGGTTTTTGGATAGTGATCCTTAGTGTTTTAACTTGCTGTGACATGTGGGAATATATCTAGAATCATCTCGGGCATTATCTACTCACGAGCAAGTTATTTTCACAAATTGGGGTTTTGGCTTGGTTTTGGTGCAACCTTCCAACAAACTGAAAATGTTCCATCTTTGGCCATGTTTTTCATGATCATTTGTTGGAATAGGTTCACAATAACTTAGAAAACATCCATACAAAATTTCATATCATTTGGATCTACGGATCAAAAGTTCTCTTAGTTTTTGGATTTGAAATCGGGTTGAAAATACTATTCATCCCCTGATTTTACTGTAGTATCGGTCAGACCGCCGTTATAAGGCTGGTCGGACCGCCTCTGAACACCGATTAGATCACCGGAAAGGGTTTGATTCTAAGTTTTGTTGATTTGGGTCAATTGGAGTGATTTTTAGGTGGAGATTCTATGTTCTACACCTCTGTAGGTGTTTGAGTATAAAATCTTGAATACTTGGGAGAAAATCAGAGTTGGCACTATTCACCCCCCTTTGTTGCCATATTCGGTCCTACACTATAAGTTTTCTATATTTTTTCATCCAAATAGTTTTTTATGATTTAAGAATGTAAAGTGCACAAGTCTGAAAATAATGCCTTTTTCTATTTGTTTTTTTATCATTTAGATAATTAGTATTTTTAGCATTTGAGTCAAACTTTATACTTCTGTTAGACCGGATCACAACAGGGGGTTGAATGATGCAAACTCGATTTTTTCCTTAAGTATTCAAGATTCTATTATCATATAATTATAGAGTTGTAGAAAATAGATTTTTCATTCAAAAACTCAAGAACATAAAACCTTCAAACCAATACTCTCCGGCGGTCTAACCGGCCCACAAATGGCTGTCTGATCGGCCGAGCGGTTTAACCACTCATTCAATGGCAGTTTGACCGCTTGCTACAGTAAAAATCAGGGAATGAATAATATTTTCAGCACGATTTCAAAAACCAAAATCGAGAGATTTTTTTATTAGTAGATCCAAATGATATGAAATTTTACACAAATTTTCTCTAGATTATTATGAACATATTCCAACAAACAATCATGAAAATCATGACCAAAATTAAGATTTTTAGTTTATTGGAATGTTACACCAAAACCGAGCCAAAACCCTAAACGTTGATATAACTTGCTCATGGTAGATGATGGCTAAGATGACTCTAAATGTATTTTCACATATCACAACAAGCCAAAACACCGAAGAATATGACCAAAAACCCTTTAAACAAGAAATCACTCGATGAGACTAAAATCAAGCAAAATCAGGTTTCTTCATCAATTTACTATCAAAGTGTCTAAATGATAGAAGATTGATCTCCAGAAATTTTCTCCATCTCAATCACGTTCTTAGTACAATAAGATAAAAAAGATAAAAGAAGAGAGATCAAAACCAACGAAACAAGAGTAAATCAATCAAAACAAGAGAGAGATATGGAAATCATCAAAGATTGATTTATTGCTTGCTTGAGAGAATAGTTTTACAACTACTTTATTTTGAAAGACAGAGAGCATATGATATACTCAAAACCCTAACCTTAAAACATCAAAGTACAAACGAGGTGGGTTAGATGGTTAACCACATATCTCTATTCTAATCCCCTTTTATAGATGAGCTAGCCAGCCACATCCATCCCTAAATGGATATTATCCACTTAGCACAATGGGAAAACCCGTTAACTCTATACACATGAGTTTTACTCATATATATTTACTTATGCATGTTTTTCAAAGCGCATAAACCCGTATCTGCTAAGTCCTTTGTTTTGATCCATCTCAATCAAACCAGCTCCACCTTGACCTGAATTGCTCTCCAACGCGTCGTCCACGCGTCGTGGTTTTGATCTAAGGTCGATATTTTAGTCAAACTACCAAAATATCCCTCATTGACCCGGTCATCACTATCCATTGCAAGCAATCGTCATGCTTGCCACGTGTAGGTGCGCCACTAGTTTGCCATATGTCATCAAGTTTTTTCTATTTTGGTTCTACCGAACTACGGCTCACTTGGCCCGCCTAAACCACATGGTGTAATCTCACCGTTCGAACTCGCATTCAACATTTGTCGCCTTTCTCGTGCCATGCTTAAGCTCACCATTTCATCCAATATCTTCTATCATTCTGAGCCTCAAATTCTCTATGAGCCTAGTCTTAATCCTCGTTGTTGACTATGGTTGACTCTAAGCAATTCTATATATCTAAAAATAAAAATAAAATTTTTTGAATATAAGTTTTTTATAACTTAATCCATGTTTGCTGCAATATACTTTATGTAATATATAATCACTAAGAAGAATGACTAAAATTTATTCCGCAATTTAGAAGAAGAAATACAAATCTGGCTGAAAGAGTGTAGCCTGGACGGTCTGACCGGCAGCCCACACCAGTCAGACTGAATAGAGATTTTGGCAGTCACTGCATTTTAGCAGGCAAGACAACTAGCAGACCATGCAATGAATAGCTCATTAATGCATGCATACACAAATTAACAAATCAACAAGTTGAATCAACCTCCTTTGACTTAGAGTCACTCATTTAGGTCAAAATTTGATAACTTATCATTAAAATTATACTGTAACTGATGATGATTTATTTAATATAATTAATTTAAAAATTTAAAAATAAAATAATAGATTAGGCTATCATATATAATGCAAATAAATGCAGGAAAAAAAGAACCGATAAAAAGCTCAAAAATATCGAAAAGTTAAAAAAAGATGAAAATATGAATAGTAAAAAATAAGTTAAAAATCAGAAACTTAAGCCAAAATACACGGCCCTTAACTGCATGTGCACCTCTGTAGCAGTGTAGCTCATCAAAGTGCATGCACACAAGGACAGCAATGAAATGATACTCCTCTCCAACAAATCAGCACTTTAACATGTTACTAATTAATGCCAATCACTACTAAAAGCATGCAGGGTCATCAACTCAAAAGCAGTCAGCAAATACTACTGAGACCATCCAACAAACTGCTGAACACACAGAGGACTATCCAGGTTTTGTCAGAAACATGCAAATTCAAATTTTTAACTCTCCAAATTAGCAATGATTCATCACAGCACTATTTAGGACCTTCTTACATAATCCTTCAACTTCTATATAAAGAAAACCTTATTTAAATTACTAAATATTAGTTACCCCAATAACCATAGATCTAAGACAACTTGAAAGTGATATCTACTCTGGTTTCTATTTTCAATTTCTTTTTTTTTCGGGACCTCTTCAATGCATTCCGTAAAATTGCAGCTTAATTATATGCTTCATCAGAAAGATGGAAGTTTTCCAAATCATTTTCTATTTCTTAAGGGCATCTCCAATGGTCCTAGCTAAGTACTATCTATAAGGATTCCACATCATCTATAGAGTACACACTAAAAGCTAGCATTCTAAAGGACTATCTATAAGGATAGCTATTTGATATTTACATGCACACATAGTCATTTATAGAAGCTGCCTCGTTTTGCGTTATAGACTAGAGACAAAATAGTAGCTAGCTGTTTGTGTTTTGCATATTCTCTTTCCTCCACATAGGATATATGCTGATGTGTACATGCAAATAGTCAGCTGACTCAACACCATTGGAGATGCTCTAACATGGATACTCGAACTGCTGAACATCAAGAGCCACATGAACACTGTCTGTGTGTTGAAGAAAGTGTCATGACATGGACAAAAGGCAGAACATGCATGGTTTGTCCAGTGCATGAGAATCCACAGTTTTAGGCCAATCTTTCGGTGGCAACTAATTCCTCCTAATTAAAAACTAAATGTGTTGCAGGTAAGTTACACATTACAAATATCAATACACCTGCATTGGACGGAGGCTAGAGATCATAACAACCAAATGCCTTTTTATCTTTTTATGAAAAAACTGGTCACCCTCACCTGTTCCTTGTAACTGTATCAAGTCTATATATCACAGTATTATATATAAAAGGAAAAAGTCTAAATTACTACCTCTAAGTATAGTCTAAGTCCGGATAACCCCTTAAAGAATAAAAAGGTTTACTTAACTCCCTGTGTTTGCTAAACCAGATCAAAGTTCATCTTTTACCTATCTCCAAAACTGGTTTTGCTAAGTTGACCGATTTTGTTGACTAGGATTGATATATAGGATCTTTTACCTTTTATCTAGGTAAATAATTAAGTGGACTGATCTTAGTTTGCTCATCTCAGGTAAGGATGTAAATGGTTGTCGTAAACTTTTTCCACTGTTTTAACATTCTGACAGTGATCGCCATGTTCCAGTTCATGTTCTTCGCTTATTCTGAAGTGAATCGTGTTGACTCTTCTTTGTGGGTACAAACTCAAGAAGCCATGCAGGTGGATCGTATCACCTGTGCTTGTGACTTGTGAAGCCACGAGTTACTTGTGACAAGCTTATGGGTCACATTTTCGTGGCCTATGCACCTGTGCTTGTGACTTCTGCATGAGTGGTTCATAATCACAAGAATACAAGTTTGGACGTTTTTACTCCTGTGTTAAAGGTAAAAGGTAAAATTAAGATCAGTCCACTTAATTATTTACCTAGATAAAAGGTAAAAGGTCCTATGTGTCAATCCTAGTCAACAAAACCGGTCAACTCAGCAAAACCAATTTTGGAGATGGGTAAAAGGTAAACTTCGATCTGGTTTAGCAAATACAGGGGGTTAAGTAAACATTTTTATTCTTTAGGGGGTTATCCGAACTTAGGCTATACTTAGAGGTAGTAATTTGGACTTTTTCCTATATAAAATGCCCTTATTTTCTGAAAAATAAATTGTCACCTTAACCTGTTCTTATGACTCTGGTGTAGGGAACAATGTCCACCGTCTCTGCACAAGGAAGCGGTGAGACTGCGGAAGTCCTAGCTAAAAAGCCTACTTTCTATAATGCAGCAAAGGCTCTTGCCCCTTGGGTCCATCTTGTCCCTCTCCTCTCCCTCTCTCATGTGAACCCATTAAACTATTCATTTACTATTTATTTTTCCAATGTAAAATTTTATATTGCAGCACTAATCACTGTGCAGCTGTGTACAGAGATGTGAGTATTTATATTGAAAAGGTAATCAGGTGTGTGTGGTTGTCTGTACCCAACAGTATATACTTAAAGCATTTTAAATAAAAAATGAACTTTGAATTGCATCTTACAATTAAGTTATAGTGTGTCTACCTACTATTTTGTCAATGCCTCGTTTGTCCAAATTATGCAAGTGCATCAGTCCTACCGCTAATGTTTGGACGAATAAATCTAGATGTCATATTTTTTTTACAACATTCAATGATAGTGGAAAGCTCACAAGAAAACTTTTTTTTGGGTACTTTGTCCCTCGTATGAACTCTATACAATGTAGTCTGAAATGTTAATGCTAGTTTCAGAAGAAGCTCATATAGTGTATAGTCTGAAATGCTGGTGCTAATTTCAGAAGAAGCTGGTGTTGTGGTACTTAAACTGTGCTGTGCAATCTGAAGTTTGAGCATATTTCCTAAATCTTGTCATGCATGAGCATGAGTGGCTGTTGGAACCAACTGACTTTCAGGAACGGTTAAGTACTATTAGATCAAACCTGATCTTGATAATATGTATAATTAATGAAGCCCGACAGACATACCAATAGTCCTAACAAAAATGTACCTTTCATTCCCTTTTCCCCTCCTATATATTCTAATGCTACCACATGCTCCAAGCAAAGTGCTGCTTGCATCTGCCAGTGCCACTCTCCCCTCCTCGCACTGAATCATTCTTCTTTTGAAAAAAAATTTCTCTGCTCTCCTCTCAAGGCAAAAGAGCACACTTGACTCTCTTGTCTCCTCACCATCCAATCTCTCTTGCTCTAGCACCCCCCTCTCTAAACTCTCTCTCACTTCCTTGAAGACAATGCCAACTCTAGTGTGCGGCAACAGGCCATTGGCCCTGGTGCTTGTACTCCAGCTGCTACTCATTGCTGTATTGTGCCATCTGGGTTCTTGCAATGGAGGAGACAGGATCACAAGGCTCCCTGGGCAGCCTGAGGTGAGCTTTGGGCAGTACTCCGGCTACGTTGGAGTGGATGACAAGGGCAGCAGAGCTCTCTTCTACTACTTTGTGGAGGCAGAGGTTGATCCTGCCACAAAGCCTCTTGTGCTCTGGCTCAATGGAGGTGAGTTGTTTCATACCTGTGTTCCAAATCTGAATACAGAATTTACTTGTTTTGGGGATGCAGTTTTTTGTTGGTCTCTCTGAATTCTTTTGGTTTATCGGTGTACTATCTTGCCTCCTGTTTGTAGGTACGTTCATTAATTGTTCTCTTCTTGCTTTGCAGCTTTTAGTTTCTTCCTTGGAGCTCTACTCAACCAAAATATGCTCAATGTGATAGGCAGTTTTTGTTTGTTATTTCTCTTTTTTTCTTCTTGAAATCCTTGATCCAAAATTTGCTCATTTAGTGCTATTTTTTTGCTGGTTTCTTGAGATTCCTTTGGTTCAATGGTTTTTGTAGGACCTGGGTGTTCTTCACTTGGTGTAGGGGCCTTCTCAGAGAATGGCCCTTTCAGGCCTAGTGGGAAAGTGCTGGTGAAGAATGAGTACAGTTGGAACAAAGGTGTGTATGAGACTAATGAGTATTACCTGCCTACCTTTTGTGCAACTTTGCATGCTAATCCTAATTCTTGAGCTTTTGGTTGGCCCAAGAAAGTTGCACATATCTCACTGTTTTGGTGGTTTTACTACCCTGCAGAGGCCAATGTGATATACCTGGAGACACCAGCTGGTGTTGGGTACTCGTACTCTGCCGATGCTGCCTACTACCAGGGTGTGGATGATAAGATGACAGGTACTGATTTTTTAGGTTTATATTATCTCTTTTTATATATTTTTTGAATTCTTGGCCTCTGTTTCTGATTCTGCTGTTTTTGACTAGTTTTCCTGAGCTTGTATGTCAGGCTGCATCTTTGATTCCTTGTACATACATCATCTGTAGGAAATAAGTTCTAGCTATTTTATTAGCAGCTGTATTCTTTGTTTTCTTTGCATGCATTAATCTCTAAGAATAATAACCTTTGCATACACATCATAAAATTTTTAGTATGTAAGAAGGCAAAATTTTTTATGGTTATGTAATGTGGTTAGGAGTGATGATGAGCTCTGACTTTTCTTTACTGAATAAATGAAGCAACCGACAATATGGTGTTCTTGCAAAGGTGGCTTGAAAAGTTTCCACAGTACAAGGGCAGAGAGCTATACATTTCTGGAGAAAGCTATGCAGGCACGCATATACAGCATCATTGACCATCTTTTTTTGAGCCATTACCATCTTATTTTTAATAACTAATAAGCTAGTTTGAGAGCACTGTGAATATTCAATTGTTCTTGGCATGTATCAGGGCATTACATTCCACAACTCGCCGAGGTCATGGTTGAATTCAACAAGAAGGAGAAGATGTTCAATCTCAAAGGGATTGCTGTAAGCAAACTGAAACTGAAAATAACAAAGTATGTAGTTCGGTGATGCTGCCTTGGTTGTTTTCTAACTGCAATTTCATTTTGTTTTGGACAGTTGGGCAATCCTGTTCTTGAGTTCACCACTGACTTCAACTCGAGAGCAGAGTACTTCTGGTCTCACGGGTTGATTTCAGACTCAACATACAGAATTTTCACCTCTGTTTGCAACTACTCTCGCTATGTCACCGAGTACTACGGTGGATCACTTAGCCCGCTTTGCGCGAGGGTGATGAACCAAGTGACACGAGAGACTAGTCGATTCGTTGACAAATACGATGTCACCCTTGATGTCTGCTTGTCTTCTGTCCTCTCCCAGTCAATGATCCTTACTCCTCATGTATGTTCGTTGTCACAAACTAATCAAATTCAGTTGCATTGGATAGCCATCTCTTATCTAAAGTAGCACCAATGTGGTTGTGTTGTGCAGCAGCAAGTTGGGCAGCGCATTGACGTGTGCGTGGAGGATGAGACGGTGAACTACTTGAACAGGAAGGATGTTCAGGAAGCGCTACATGCGAAGCTCATCGGTGTAAAAAATTGGGCAGTTTGCAGCAGGTATTTGATATACAGCTGAATATGTATGTGTATTCAGAGACTTTGTGTCTTTGTATCTGCCATATCTGACCATTGTGTATCATGTTTTGGTTTTGTTACAGTATTCTTGAGTATGAGCTCCTCAATTTGCAGATTCCAACCATTAACGTAGTGGGATCACTTGTGAAGTCCGGCATCCGAGTGCTGGTTTACAGGTATGAAAAGATAAAGATTCAAAGTGTAGCTATTTTCTCGTATGAATCGTAAAGTTCAGGAATCTCTTCACAGAAATAAACAATGGAAAAACAAATCTAAGTACAGGTACTGAACCTCTGTACTTTGCCGCCTTTAACATGGTAGAAGATAAAACAAAAAGGACGGCAGAAGCTAATATATGGACTACATAAGATTTAGAACATTGTACTTTGCCACCTTTAACATGATACAAATTTGTACCTGAACCTTTTCTACTGGGGGGTCCTGTTAACTTTGGGGGAACATAAAGCTCAAGCACAATTGATGTAACATGTAGCATTGTTTCCTCACAAATGCAGCGGCGATCAAGACTCGGTCATCCCTTTAACAGGGAGCAGGACGCTTGTCCAGAATCTGGCGCGCGATCTAGGCCTGAAAACGACCGTCCCGTATCGAGTTTGGTTCGAAGGGCAGCAGGTGAACAACACAAACATGTCATGTATCTACTTGCAAACTGAAGAATTAGACGAAACATTTCAGTACTGAATGGTCTGCCTCTGCAGGTTGGTGGATGGGCTCAGGTGTATGGTGACATGCTGTCCTTCGCAACCATCAGAGGGGCTTCCCACGAGGCGCCATTCTCGCAGCCCGAACGGTCTCTCGTGCTCTTCAGGGCCTTCCTACAAGGCAGGCCTCTGCCAGGAACCTTCTCATGATGATGGATGTTTCCTCTGCAGCTCTGAAAGAAGTTGCTGATCCTGCTTCTGCAAAGGGGTTTACTTCTGTAAGAAAGTGTTTCCTGTATTTGCTTCCTGCTGCTAGCTGTTAGAAGCTGTGATAATCGCATTGCTCCTAAGGTTTTGCTCCCTCTTTCTTATGTATTCGAGGCTTGGAAATTGTCCAAAGAAGTTCAGAGAAATTTGCGCGTGTTCTTGTATGTAAATTACTATCTGCTGGTTCTGCTGTTAAGAGATAAGATTTGTTTTCTATCTCTAACATCTAACTTGACTTGTACTCCAAGATGTATATGATTTCTTTCTCTTTTCTGATTGCATATGCGTGCATGTAATCCGGGTGTTGTACGTTCTGCTCATCGTCCGACATACCGTATATATATACATGATATACCGCAGCCTTGAGGTGTGCGAGTTCTCTCAACCAAACCCTAGTCTCATAGTATTTTGACATGGTATCAGAGCCATCTTTCCACAACACCATGGCTTCCCCATCTATTACTTCTCTTGTTTCCGCCACCATGGTGCCCTACTCTGTGTTTTGCTAGGTTGCTTCCGTCATCATCTCCCTCCTTTGGCCACCTGATCAATCTTGAGATCACTTGTGACAACTATCTGTTGTGGAAAGCTCGGTTCCTTCTATATCTTCGCGCGCAACAACTTCTTGGGTTTGTTGATGGCACCAAACCGTGCCCAGAGATGATGATTACCCAGAGTGAAGGCACAGTAGCCATGCAGGTCCCAAATTGTGCAGGTCCCAAATTGTGCATACGCCACCTAGGTTCAGAAAGATAAGCTTGTCTAAAGTGCTCTTTTATCCTCTCTATCAGAAGGATTTCTAGGGCAAGTCTTGTTCAGTAGGATCGATATAGCGAGTTAAGGGGTGGGTGAATGACTATTTCAAACCCCCCTATCATCAATAACACGCACTAGAATAACAAAATCACAAGCTCACCAAAGCCAAGAGCTAAAAATCGCAAATTCACAATGGAGTTTTCTGCCTAACCGGTCTGATAGCCGGCTTAGATGCGGTCAGACCGTTAGGCCCCAACTGGCCCGCTGGCTTCGCCGGTTAGACCGCTCGATTCTTTGCGTTCGACCAATTCGCCGAGGAAAAGTGTAGAACCTCGTCAAGTCTCAAATCACTGATCCAAACACAGTTAAACTTGGCACAAATTATCCCTAGGATGTCGAAAACTATTCCAATCATGGATCATGAAATTCCGTCCTCTATCCACAACAAGGAAGGTTGAGCCAAAACCGAGTAAAAGAGAGAAACCTTGATCTAATCTTATTTGTGAGTTCTTGATGATTTAAATGACCTTATATGAGTTCTCATATACTATAGCAAGTTAGATCGCAGCATGAATTCAAACCAAATAGCCCACAAGAGTAAAACACCAAAATCACCTTTCTCTTCAAAAAAACTAGGCAAACTCAAGAATTCTCTCTTGAAGGTGCCTAGATAGATGGGATTTAATTTCTAAGATATATCTCTACTTTTTACATATCTTTAGCACTAGAAAAGATCAATAATAGAGAAATCCAAATAAGAAAACCAATCAAATCAAAAGTATAAGGAAGGATCTATGGCACAACTTGCTTGGCCAATCAAATCAAAGCATGGTTTAGAGTCAACTTTAGGGACACTATCTAGATGAGACTGATACTAAAAGCTCCTCAATGCTTTAGTGCGATCATGATGAAGTTTTTTTGGCCTTCCTAAAACAGAACTTTACGATATAACCATTCTTCTCACAAAAGTGCAATGGTATTTGACTTTCGAGGGGTTGTACCTGATGAAGTAGAAGCACTGTAATGTTTGAAGGGTTCGGGCAAATCCTGCAGACTTGAGCACAATCTTGGTAGACTTAGAAGGGGTAACCTCAAACTTTTCACTCTCAATTACTCTCACAACCTTAGAAGGATGACTCTTGGAATGCTCATAGTGGTTAAACCCTAAACCTCTATTGGCTTTACTAACCTTGGATTGATCTAGAATCATATTTAAGTTCTTTTTACCACTAAAGAACTTCTCAAGGGATTTCTATAAGTAATCATTTTCTTTAGCTAGAGTGACACAAGACTCATAGGCTCTTAACTTCTAACTTATGCACAGTCACTTCTAACCTCAAAGCCTCACAAGATACATTCTAGACTCTATGCAACTGCTCATCAAATTTCACTCTAAAAGCCTCACAAAAGTCATCAAAATCATGCCCAATTTTAGCACAAAATGCACAAACTATTGGAGTAATATAATTAACATTTGATGCATGAACAAGTGTAATAGTTTCTTTATCACATTTATCTTGAAAGGTTTTAGTAAGAACTTCAATTTTAGAATTGAGCTTAGGCAATTATCACAAGTTTCGGCTCTAACATGATTAAGCTTGTCAGTTAATTCTTTGAATTTTTCTTCCCTAAACTCACAATGTGCATAAAAATATTCAAGACAGAATTGAAGCATTTTTTTAGTTTGTATAGCAAGTTTGTTTTCCAATTCAACATAGTTAAAGCATGGTAAAGCACTAACTCTATAAGTGTAACCAGCTCCTAAGCATCTAGAATATGAACTAGTCTTGATGTCAACAATTTCAGCTCTAGCATTTTCTAGTTTTTCTAGCGAGGACCCAGATGAACTAGTCTTGATGTCAACAATTTAAGCTCTAGCATTTTCTAGTTTTTCTAGCAAGGAGGACCCAGATGATCTCAATTTCTCAATCTTAGCATACAAAGTAAGGTAAGAATCACAATTGTTATCATTAGAAATAAGAGATCTAAGTCTATCTATTTCCATGTTTAGAGATCTAAGCCTATCTTAGTGACTCGTTCCACACACTCAACTTGCTTCAAGTAATCAACCACTACTCTATCATATCTAAGCATTAGTGAGTCAAAGTGATCTATCTCATCATGCTCGGTATAGGGATCATCCTCTGTAGGATCGAGTATGGCGAGTCAGAGGGGGATGAATGACTCTTTCAAAATCTCCCCCAAATATCAACAACAATAGCGAAAAACCAAATTCATAACTTCATTAAAGCCCTAAACAAAGGAAGCAAAAACTCCATAAAATCACAACCTTCATCGGTCAAATCAGAATTACCAACTAGTTAGACCGGTATTACCAATCGGTTAGACCTCTAGTGAGGGGTGGTCATATTTCTAGCTTAATGGCGGTCAGACTGGAATGAACAATAAAATCAGGGGATGAACAGTAATTTCAGCATTCTTTTAAAACCTAAATTCCACGAAACTTTTGATCCGATAATACAAATGATGTAAAACTTGGAATGCACCTTCTCTAGGATGTCATGAACCTATTCCAATTAATGATCGAAAGAGTTGTTGCTAAAGTTATGACCTTTTTCCATTTAAGTGAATGATGCACCAAAATCGATTAAAAGAGGAAAACTTCGATCTACTCTTACTCGTGAGTCCTAAATGGTCTAGGTGACTTGGGATGGCTTCTCACATATCGTAGTAAACTAGAACATAGCATGAATTAAATCCAAAACACTGTAAGAGCAAAACCCAAAAATCACCTCTCTTAAAGAAAACAAAGCAACCTCATGAACTTTCTCTAGATCATACTTAGATGGATGGGATCTTGTCTAGAAAAGCTTAAGAGAAGAGATATCCAAACAAGAAAACCAAGAAAATCAAAAGCACATGCGGGGATCCATGACACAACTAACTTGGGCACACTTTGGATGTTCATTTCACTTGGAGAATAATGTTTTATAGCTAATCTCTTAGGATATTAGAGCTCAAAGCTTAGAGCACACACATAAAAGGCTCCAACATAAGGAAACATTAACTCTAATCTGTCAAGTTTCTCAAAAGACTCAACACAAGATTTATATAGTAGAGGTTCCTCACCTCCCACTTATTCATTACAATCAGCTACTCTTAGTGGATCACACTACTTACATATTGGGAAATCTAGTAACCCACACATAAATGGGTTTTACTCACACACACTTGCACGCTTTTTAAAGCGTGACTTCCAAAGGCTCCATAAGTCTGATAAGATACTCCAACCATAAAGATGTGACCTAAACTATTTAGGCCAGCACCACAATTTTGAAAATCACCACTTCACCTGATTTTAGATAATTTCCCAAATTACCACCCACGAGTTTTCACGACGATGTGATGCCCATAACTTATCACCAAAATTGTACGCCTGAGCTGATGCTATCACCACTTGAAACACCCAAGTCCCATAGCACATCAACATCAAACCACAACCTATGATACCCAATGCCTTGCTGTTAAGATTGTACACATGCTCTGAGGAACATCACCACTTGAAACGCATAAGTCCATTTGAAACATCACATTATGCATTGCCTCTTCATGACCCTTATCTTTCTCTCGTGCTTCTTGGCTTGAGATGTTGCTCTACCTGAACTTACACGATACACCATGACCTCTAGACTCCTTTCGTTGCCTCGGTCTCATCACTGGCTGCAACAATCATCAAATCACCTACATACTAAAGACAAAGCAATCAATATAAGCACAAATGACATGCACTTGACTTTCTATTAGTAAACTATATGTATGGACACACACCATGACATTTCACTTGGAGAATAATGTTTTATAGCTAATCTCTTAGGATATTAGAGCTCAAAGCTTAGAGCACACACATAAATGTGACTCCCACAAACCTTTATGTGACTCCCACAAATCTCAGATCACTCAAGATCTTATGGAATCTATCAAAGAAGGAATCAATAGATTCTCTAGGCTCCATCTCTAGCTTTTGGTAGTCCTTCTTGAATTGGCTCCAACATAAGACCCAAACATTAACTCTAATCTCTTGCTTATAAGTCAAGTTTCTCAAAAGACTCAACACAAGATTTATATAGTAGAGGTTCCTCACCTCCCACTTATTCATTACAATCAGCTACTCTTAGTGGATCACACACACAAAAGGGTTCAACATATTGGGAAATCTAGTAACCCACACATAAATGGGTTTTACTCACACACACTTGCACGCTTTTAAAGCGTGACTTCTAAAGGCTCCATAAGTGCGATAAGATACTCCAACCATAAAGATGTGACCTAAACTATTTAGGCGAATGTCACAATTTTGAAAATCACCACTTCACCTGATTTTAGATAATTTCCCAAATTACCACCCACCGGACTTCACGGCGATGTGATGCCCATAACTTATCACCAAAATTATGCGCTACCCGATGCTATCACCACTTGAAACACCCAAGTCCCATAGCACATCAACATCAAACCACAACCTATGATACCCAATGCCTTGTTGCCAAGATTGTACACATGCTCGAGGAACATCACCACTTGAAACGCATAAGTCCATTTGAAACATCACATTATGCATTGCCTCTTCATGACTCTTATCTTTCTCTCGTGGTTTTTGGCTTGAGATGTTGCTCTACCTGAACTTACGCGATACACCATGACATCTGGACTCCTTTCGTTGCCTCGGTATCATCACTGGCTGCAACAATCATCAAATCACCTACATACTAAAGACAAAGCAATCAATATAAGCACAAATGACATGCACTTGACTTTCTATTAGTAAACTATATGTATGGACACACACACCATGACTCACATAGCCGTGACTATGGAAGGAATAATCAAAACTACTTTCAGAACCAATCTACAAATGGAGGTAACAATAATAATAGATGCATAGACTTCCATAGGCAAGGATCAAGTGTATAACTAACACTTGGACATCCATCTTCGCCGAAAAATAGTTTATCTTGTTCATCTAGTTCTATTGTCCCCTCAGTTTGTGATGCTTATCAAATGGCAAACGTCTCTGTGAGAGGTTTCAAATACTATGTAACGATTTTAGCAGATTTACATGGATTTACCCTCTCAAACGCAAATACGAAGTAGAACACTTCTTTCTTCAATTTAAGAACATCGAAACTTCACACTTTTCTAAAACTAGACTTGGACAACAACTCAACGTAGGCTCGGTCTACCAATCAAAGTTATCTACAATGTTGGCACACTCTCTTAAAAACTTTTGTCGATCGGACCACCCAATTTTGTTCCTCTCGGTGTGTGTTTCTTGGTTAAGCACAAAGGGTATAAGTGTTTACGGTCAAACCACCTCCTCAGGTTGGTTTGATCACACCCAACATCCATATCTAATAACGGGTTAGATCGCATGTCACATCAGCCAAGCCAATCTGACTGGAACTCCAGAACAAGATAGCCGAAGATCAAATTCACAAAAATCAAAATCAAGCCTTGATTTCATCGATAAGAAGCTTCCTTCGAGGGTTAAAACAGCAAGTTTGATAATTCGACCAATATCGAATCCTCATCACTTGTTGGAATCTTATAGTATCTCACCATGACTCGAGCAAACATCTCTTTTTCAGTTAACAAGGTCTGTCATTATCTTCATGCACCAACTGATAAAGCATCTAGCTGTAGTCAAGAGAATTTGGAGGTATTTGAAACATACTCCTTATATGGGACTTACTATCAAAAAATCTTCATCGATTTTGCTCTACACATTGCCCGATCTTTACGATGTAGAATCTCTCTTGAATAGTAAATATGTGGCTAACCTGAAATCCTATGGATTCTGATGAACGGAAGCACGTGATTGTCTGTCTCGATTATAGACTTCCATATACCGAATTCAACTAGCAATACACTTTGGATCTCTATGTTCTCACCACACCAAGGAAGACAACTTTACTGGTCTGCAAGGAACAACAAGAACACTAATAACCGGTAATTTGTTGGAATGCTAACTAGTCAGCTTCTCAACTCCCATGGCACCACATGGTATAAACCAAAGAGTAAAAAATTGCTTTGACTCAAAATTAATGTTCGATGGTTATAAGGGATGGTGGCTAAGACTTTATATTCTCGTACAAGCCTAGACGGACTCAAAGTAGGGAAACAACTGGAATCCTATTCTAATTCTTAATTTAAACTAAAAGCAATAAGAAGTGACTGGCTGGTCATCTTGGTTTAGGTGCCCATGAGGTGGTCCCACATGGTGGTTGGCCCATGAGTGTGGCACACAACTCTCTTGATAATAGCTCAACTTCTCTTGTGATTCAAGTATTCGTTTTTAGCATTTGAAGCTTCGGCATCGCCATCACATCAAAACTGAACCAAAACAAATACTAAAGCCCAAAATAACCTTAACATGTCTTATTATAGATATAAACCAGCCCATGACACATGGAACTTGACCAAAAACTCAAACTAACTTAGAATTGAAAATTGGACACAATAGAGTTTCTAAATTGTAGTCTTCTCCAATCTTCAATTTAAAGTTTAAAAACTTGATTCCAACATCTTAGTGGCATTTCTCATTAATATAAGTGAAGTGTCATCGTCTCATCCTTTTGGATCTTCTCTTGGTGCACCAGCCTCCCTCACCTTCCGCTTGGTAGCACCGAGTTTTTGCTCTCCTAATAAATTGAGAATACATAAAGTGGAAGCATTATGTACCAAGCTGTCCTTAGAGTGAAATAAAAGAAACTTAGGATCAGATTCATATGTTTAGTGAGTTTCCTTACTCTAACTTGAATGATTAGTCCCTTATATAGTTGCTGCAATGCTTCTCCTATTGGACAATCACTAGTCTTGTCATTGTCATTGTTATTTGAATACGATGATAGATGTGATGATTGTGTAGATGAAGCCTTGATAATAGTGATGTCCTCATCACACAGTTTCTTGGTCTAGTACTAATCGAGTCAAAGTATAAGTCTCGCAAATGCAACTGTTGAAGTCACATAGGTTCAATCATTGCTCGCTGAACATGGCATTTTCAGTCAAAGCCGTTGAGCTTATGGTGTGACAACTTAGGAGCTATGTATCTTTCAGCAAATCCTATTTTCATGCTTAGACGAAGTATATAGAAGTGGATTTTCACTTTGTTTGAGAGACAATAGCTCTGAAGATGCTAGATAGACACTTGGTTCATCTTGTCAAAAATCAGGTGGCAGATATTTTCACGAAGCCATTGTCTACTCGGCAGTTCACAAGATTATGTCACAATCTCAACCTTGAATCTCCAGGTTAAGATTGAGGGAGGGTGTCAAGAGATAAGATTTGAATTCTATCTCTACTATCTAACTTGACTTGTACTCCAAGATGTGTATGATTTCTTTCTCTTTTCTGATTGTGTATGCGTGCATGTAATCCGGGTATCGTACGTTCTGTTCATCATCCGACATACCGTCTATATATGCATGATATACCGCAGCCTCCTCGAGGTGTGCGAGTTCTCTCAAACAAACCCTAGCCTCACAGTATTTTGACATCTGCAACCTTGCAAGTTCCTGGACATGCATGAATGCATGGTGAATAAAAAGAAAAGAAAAGAACCTGTAAACACTGCGATAGCGATCGATGGCACTTTATGAAACAACTCGAAAACCTCGGCAACAACAGCCGTGGTCAATTTGCGCAGAAAGAGAGCCAGTCTTTCAGCACGAACGCAAAGTTTCAGAAGTTCAGCAAAACGGCAATGATTCCGACGAACGGTTTCATTGAAGCAACTCCTGAAAGGTGACAGACACCATGAGAGCTTCCATCGATTCATGTTTTGTTCAGGCATTCGATTCGTTGCGCGCGGAACCCACCTACGCGAGTGCCATCCAGTTCACCAGCGATCCATGATCCCAGGTCCCGCTGAAAGATGTTCGTAGACATCCATCTATTAAAGGTGCAAGGAAAGAGAAGTGGGCATGTGATAGATGGACTGATACTACTTTCTACACACTGCCTGTAAACTCGATTGTGTTGCCAATGATGGGCCATGAGGTTTAGAGGGAGGAAGAAGGCCAATCTTTCAGGAGCAAAGGGAACTTCAGCAGATGTGCAATGATGGCGATGAACGCCACCGAATGCGAGCGAGCAGCCACACCAGTACGCCATGGGAGCGCTCTCTCTGTAGATCTCCAGATCTCTGCCTCCATCTCTGTCCGGACACTGGCACGAACGCGTATATATGCAGCTTCACCTTCGCCGGCAAGCTAGTCTGTTGGAGCTTGGCCATGCCGGAATTCGATGGATGCGTTTCTTGCAAATGAGCACCACTATGCCAATCTAAGCCCGATTCAGGTGCGTGAGGCCCATGTTGAAGCACTGCCTGTCATCAGAAGATGGGCCCAATATTTCCATTCAGGCCCAATCCCGGCCCTTCTTCTCACAGTACATTGGGCTGGGTTCGGGATGCGCATGGGAGAATATTGCATAGTGGCATATACTATGCAGTCGATTCTGTACTTACTTGGTGGCTTGGATTATCTGTGTGGATTTTTCGCGTCGATTCTATTCTTATTTGGCAGCTTGGATTATTCGTGTGGATTTTTCGCTGTCGATTCTATTCTTATTTGGTGGCCTGGATTATTTGTGTGGATTTTTCACTATTTTTTTTTTCAAAAATTTGAATTTGTAACACGTAGATTGCGAATCTTAACGTGACTGCTAGCCAATTCGGGAGTCTTAAAATGATTACGCTAGCCTTTGAAAGGGAATTTGTTACAAGCATGCCGAAGGAGTACATGCCAAGCCAAAGCCATGCATGATGCATGTAACTATATACGAGTGTACATGCATCATGCATGTGATCATGTCCACATACGTACAGAGATGGGCTAACCTAGCTGTAAGGTGACATTTGCAAGTATGAAAGCGAAACGAATCAATCTAGTGTAGCCCACACACGAGACATACCAGCCAAGCTGAGAAATCTAGCTAGCTGAAAATAGATTTTACTCCAAAGCTGTCTAGGGACGGATCATCATCTACATCACAGTTGAAATGAAGTTTTAGAGTGAAAAAGTCATCTAAAATAAGAAACAACCACATGAATATCCATGTTGCCTGGTCATGCAATATATGATGGCAGAAATGAAAGATAAGGCGTCGACATCTTATTATGGATCGTGTATTATTCATGTCGTCATTCACAAAGAACCTCGAGAGGTACGTACAGAGCCAGTAAGATATGTAGAAATTCTATATATAGAGATTAATTATCAGATAAACACTAACTACTATATATATGATTCTTTTTTTGAGAATTTTCAAGAAATAAATGTATGAATAATTCTGAATATACATCATCGACTCCAAAAAAATTGATGTCTCAAAAATATATTTAGCTAGATTACTCTTCTCAAAATTTTGATTTTAGTCATGCATTAAAGTGCATATATATGAACCTTTTTTAAAAAAATAAGATCACAAATCATGAACTAATTGTAATATGTCTTCAAAGCTTAATTAATTTATCCTAACAAATGCATCATGCAATGAACGCCAGAAAAGTTATGATTCCTTTTCCAATTTATTTTAACATGTCTACATAATTGCATACCTGTCATTCCCATTCATTCCGGACTTCAGGTGCCCTAATTTGAAACAGATCTATCCACCATTTTTCCTTTCCCCTTTGTTCTTGAAAGAGAAGGAGTTGGAATTGAGGAATAAACATCTATGCATGCTTCAATTATTGTCAGTGTAGATCGACAAGAAAACCAGAAGAAGTACAAACAAGTGCAAATCAAACTAATATTAATGCATGCATGGAAGAGGCAGTGTGGACCTAGGGTCCAACTTTTTCTTGCTTGTATTGAGCTAGCTGTTTGACATATCCATGCATTTTAATTTGTGGTTTAGATCTAGACACAGCAGAAACCCTTTACAACAACCCCAAATTAAGGATGTGTGAACTACTTAATGTTATAGTGGGCACTAATACATATCACCAGAACAAAAAGCAACTAAAGCACCACCAAGTAATACGGCACGCCATCATGATCACTTTATTTGTAGGGAAAAATATGCAGCAGATTTTATTGTATTTCAAAAATAAAACCAAATATGAACACAATCCAAGATGGTGGGGTGTTAAACAAAACAGAGGCCACTAAGTATGATTAGTTAACTGTTTTTGTGGTAAAAGAAGAACAGAGCAGTTGTATAAACTACGAGAGTCCAGCTGGGGGACACCAGGGCTTGTCCATGGCTTGTCCCCCTCTTCCTAGAAAGAAGACAATGAATAGGGGCATGGCTACTGAGTTAGCAACTATGCATGACTGGTGGAATGTTGTTGTCAAATGAATGGATCATATCACCTGATAATTCAGAGAGATTGATGCATATTTAGTCGAATATTCAGTCAAATATTCACGTTTGCGATGCTACGTACTGACCCAGTTTTCCCTTAATGATTAATGAGTGCACACAGTACTATAAGGAAATCCACCTCTATTTTGTATAATGATCACGCTCTTGATACGCACAAATGAATGCATGGTTTTGTATATTGTGGGCAACTCATAGGGTTTGATCTAGAAATTGTGAGGCTGAAATAGGACTATTTGCTTATGTGCCTTTTGATGTTGTGTTAGGGAACCTATCTAACCATATCCATATACGAGACATGCCTCGTGTAGCGCATAGTACAAAAGCATTGATGCATCCTTGATCTAGGCACTACTGTTGTTGATAAGAAAAGAAATTTTGTTTAGTAGGATGTAGCTGTGTGATTAACAATATCTAGAAAATTGACAAAAAAAGGAACCACAGTCTGGTCCTAGCGAGCGACGTATATGCATGAATTACAGTGTACACCACTTAAAAAAAAGGTTTTCATAGATGATTCGAAACTATTATCACAGATGATTTTCTGAACCGTCTGAATTTATGGATCAGTGATAATCGAAGATTATCATAGACAGTTTGTGAGTCATCTGTGATAAGTACAACATAGACGATTTGTAACTAAAACTATCTGTGAAGACACTATCACAAATGGCTCGAACCAAAATCGTCTGTGATACTCACACATCACAAACGGTTCTAACTACCAATAGTCTATAATGGGTGAGTTCACAAACGGTTGGTAACCATCTATGATTGTACGAGTATCACAGACGGTTTTTGGTTCGAATCGTTTGTGATAGTCTTTTATAGACGGTTTATACCACACAAAACTATCTATGATACTTCATTCTATATCTAAATATTTTTTCTGTTTTTCGGCTAGTCTTAGAAAATGTTAGCTATCTCTTTAAAAACAAGCAAACACAGCAGCACATTCCATTTCCATTAAGATTAGAATCCACTATTACAGCATCACAAGATAACGAGCAGGTTAAAAATCTAACACAGCAAGAACACATCTCCTAATCCTACAAACCTAACTCTGTGATAAGGTGTCTAATATAAATCTTTTTATAGTAGTGGTACTACAATAACAAAATAAATATAATACAAAAATGATCAGGAAAACGAGGTTCTTAAAATTCAAACCGCCGTTCCTATCAATCCATGCACCCTCCCATTCTCTCTTTCACACGAACCTTAATTCTTAGCATTGATCTCCGAACAGATAGTAACTCTCGAACGTGGAGATGACTTCTAATACATGTCTAATACATAATGTGAACCCTTAAGGGGATTCACTCTACTATATGAAATCTACCAATTTCTTCCGCAACCACGCAACCCAATCGACGCGTGACTACGTACGCTTAATTGCTGACCGATCAGTCCGGATCATGCACCATGTCTCCTTGGACGCTAATGCGCCACGTTAATTTACAGTGTGCATGCAAGCTTTTCGAGCAAAAAGATTGGATTAGGTACTCGTGGCTAGTGCTTTAGGGCAGGCAAAGGCCGCAGCACTGTAGGGTTAACACACAGCACAAGGCGGACCCCTTTTAGTTACATGTCCCTTGCAGTGGACTTTTGTTCGGGACACCTAAAAAGAGACTTCTTTTGTTATTACCCTCTCTATGTAATCAGCTTTTGTCTCCATGCCCTGGTTTGGGGATCATCTTCTAGCTATGGATGGTTAATTAACTATTAGTAGTAGTAACCAGGTTGCATGCAACTTGCAAATTAACAAATGCTCAGGTCTTTCGTATATACTAGAAACCATATGTACACAGAGAACCATGTTCGAAGCTCCTTAGTGAGTTACTAACATTCTGTATATAACATCCCATTTTTGGGAATTCAAAGTGATTGAAATAAAAATTTAAAAGTTGAATTAAAATCGAAGTTCAAACTCAAAAATTGAAACTAATTTCAAAACTCCGGAAGCCCAAATCTTGCCCTCCATGGCTACTTAAGCCCTCACCATGGTCTCCTGAGCCTCCTCCCACCTTTCGTCAAATTCCACACGCTGTCGCTAGTAATGTTAAGTCATTAACATATATATATATATATATATATATATATATATATATATTGATAATCACGAAATAATTATTGATAGGTTGACAAACCTCTGGATTATTCGTCTTAGCGTCCATGATTTCTTCCATATGGCAGTAAACGTAGAATCCACATACGTTGCCCTATAACTGGTAGTGGCACTGTAAAAATAGAATTACATACATAGGTATTGTCAGTTCTAGAGGCATTATAACAAAGTGTGATATAGAATTGTTGTATTGTAGCGGGTATCGAAAATTACGTCCTGTGTCGCAGTGTGGCGCTGGATTCGTTGTGTCTCCCTTCCTAGGCAACGTAAGCGATGAACGATCTATATGATTCCAAAAAATTAGCCTCGGCTATCTCTCTCTAAACCTAGGTACGTAGCTAGATCTAAAAACCTAGCTATCATCTCTCTCTGTATTACAAGGCATATAAGTTATTAGAAGCAAATACTAATCTCTAATCAGCAAGAATAAATCGATTTACAAGCGGTATGTTTTACCAAATTCCCCAAAGCCGGCTGCCTCTTTTAATGCAGCGTAATGAAAATAGATCTGTCGAGGCCACGCTAGATATATAATAACGTGGTGTATCTTAGACGATTTCAACTACAAACTGTCTGTGATATGAAACTATCATAGACAGTTTGTATTAATAACTATCCGTGAATTAGCACATTATCACAAACAATTATTTATACAAATCGTCTGTGATATGCTATTATCACAGACAGTTTGTATAAATAACCGTCTGTGATAATTCACAGATGGTTATTTATACAAATCGTTTGTGATAATACAAACCATCTATGATATTTGCCTTTATCACAAATGGTTTGTATAAATAACCAACTATGAATTATCACAGATGGTTATTTATAGAAACCGTCTGTGATGTCTGCCATTATTATAGACGGTTTGTATAAATAACTGTCTGTGAATTATCACAGACTGTTATTAATAGGAACCATGTGATGGCTTACATCATCACAGATGGTTTGTATAAATAACTGTCTGTGAAAATATCATAGATGATTCATACAAATAATTGTCTGTAATAGTTATAGCATAGATAATTTTGTATAAACTATAAGTATAGTCTCTATTACAGTGGTTTCTCCTGCGCGTACGCAATCTATGGTGCGGTATATTTATGCGTCGCTTTCCCTACTCAATTTGACGTACGGGCGCGAGAGAGACGACAAATTGTTTCTTCGAGGAGTTGATCGTCTAATTATGCACGCAAAAGGTAGGTGGAATGATCTACGGATTTGCTACGCAAAAGAAAAGGATATGTGAAAAATTAACATATGAAATATCTAATTAGTATGAAATATTCACACAACAATTTTAGCTTTCAATTCACTTTTGTTCTAGAACTATACAAAATGGCCAACCATGCAGTCCAATGTTAGGTTAGATTCCACAATGCCTTTTGAATCGACTTGGCCAGAGCATCGTGAGGAATCCGTCGTTGCCGAATAGAATGTCGGATTACTTGGTGTGACGCGCTGTGTCCGACCAGAACATCTACTGAGCGTTCGGAATAGCGATGGTTTTTAATTTTTAGTTAAAATTTTATTGTAGTTAGCTGATTTTTTACTATAATTAAATTGATTTTTAGACATAATTAAATTTTAAAAAAACATAAAAATAAAAACGGTATGCTAATCTAGAGTGGACAATGCACAGGAATACGAAAAAAAAAACACAAAAAAGAAAAAAAACAGACAAACACGCTACAAAAAAAAAGAAGCCAAAGGTCGTCGCTGGCGTTCGTCGCGTCGTGCCGCTGAGCGCGGCTTTAATGTGCTCATCACGACGTTCTCCAGGAAATTAATCCTACCCCGGCACCAGATGCGCGCATCCCAACCGTGGGTGCTGACAACTCTACTAAATCCACCGGCGATGATCCCCTGGGGGTCTTGTCTGACGTAGCTAGGCGATGAGTGCGAACATGGCGAGGGAGCGATTCAACCTTGGCGTTGGCCATCGTCCTGGACGCACAGAGACGTTGACCAAACTCCAAGGGCCGAAACACCACAGAGCCGCCGCCCGTCTATCCGCTGGCATGCATGCACAGAACTCCGTCGAGCCTAAGCTCAGCAGAAATCGTCGTTCCTAGAAGCATCGTAAACTACAACTCTCCACTAGAAGATACATAGGTTATGTTCTTTTGAGTTGGGTTGATAGTTTTTATCTGTATTTTTTGATATGGTAGTGAATGGAACAGACACTGACGTATACGATGTATATGATTTTAAACTTAAAAAAACATTTGGAGAACCGTTTTAACAAAAACTATTCTATTTGCTTTGACTTTTGGTGAAACCAAAACTCCAAAGAACGAGGCTATAATAGACCATGCGCACGTTGTCTTGTTCTTGTGATGCATGAGTGCACATCCATGGCGCCGTGATTGACCTATTGAAAGAAACAGCAAGCATTGGCAAGCAACAGCGCTTGGCCGAGTGGATTTGGATTGTGAATTGTGGTGTAGATAAAAGAACTGAAGCAAAGTTTTTTGTCTACCGTTTCTTCGTATCTTCTTGAGGCATCGCGCCCCTTTGCTCTACGGTTTAGGGTTCCTCAATTTATTTATCACATGGAGAGCAAGGTTGTCAAAATCTCGATTCTGTTATACGATCTTACAATTTTACAATCTAAGATTTATCCGATTCTATGATATAATCTAATGTGATAGAATCTTAATATTCTTATGATTTTACCAAAACTTTTATAAAATCGTGATCAAAATTTTCATACGATCACTTTACTATAAATAATTACTTGTATACTTCCTTTTAATTAAAAATTTTAACTTTTATATCTTCATATTCACTATAATTATCATAAAATAACACATGATATTACCTTTACTCTACAATTTGTAAAAAAAGTTTAAAGGGCATAATTTTAAAGATATAATAGTGATGTAATACATTGTAGATTTTTAAAAATATTTTTTTGGTAGAATTAGGTAAGATATTAGATTCTACATCAATCCTACAATTTGTGATTCTATCAAAGAATCTCCAATTCCATTCAGGATTACAATTCTACCAACCTTGATGGGGAGACTATCCAAAGGCATTTTGTGGTTCCTCACGCAACGCCAATTTATTTACCACGTGACCATTTGAGAGGCTATTTAGATAAAAGGACAATTTAATCGAAAGGCTAACATTTTAAATAGAAGAGGTTCAATGGTTGTTAAATTCCTGATGATATGGCTCGCTGAGATATTTGTTTGCAGTCAATAATGTAAGGGAGAGAGAGATATCTATTGCAAATCACTTTTCAGTAAAAGCACGCATGCATACTATACCAACAAATAGCAAAAATATTTAAAATTTCTCAGAAAATTTTTGAACCATGCGTACATCTTGACATTATTTGTTTCTGTCGGAGCAAGGTACTTCATTGCTCTGCCACATGACACATGCATATCACTGGTACACCACCCCATGTAGGCACGCACGTACGTGTGGTGTACGTAGAAAGAAAACAGAGGATATGTCCAAAGTATACTGGTGGTAAGAAATATTAGCAAAGTTATACTTGAAAATATCATAATCTACGTATAAAAAGCGGCTTAAACAAAACAAAATAAAATGAAATTAAAAAAGTATAAAATAGGTACTCGGAAGTATAATATGAATTTAGATGAATTTAAAAATATGAACCACTTGATTTAGAGTTTGGATGGCAGAGAACGGGTCATTGGAAGGTTTGCCGGAGGAGACAATATAAAATAAGATAAATGAGGCAATATACAGTTGTGCTATTTTTGTGGGTGATGCCTATTGATATGGCTGGGCAGCACAGTTTTTAGAACAAGTTTATCATGATTTTAATTTAGTTCTAGCAAACTGGGAAGGAATTGTACCGTAGAAAGCAGTAGTAACTTTTGCTCTCGAGCAATAGAACACTTAGAGCAGAGAGAAGGGCAAGAAGTAAGCAAGCAGTAAGCATTACTAAAAGTGGGTTATTGATTGTTTCTAATAGTAGAAGGCTTTTGATTTGCTTTGCTTGTTATTTTGCTTTGCTTTGTTTAAGTAAAATGGTAAGCAGTAAACAATATGAGAGTAACAAATATATATACAAAATCGTTTCTACTTTACTTGTTGATTGCTATCGAAGGAGGTGAGGCTAAGCCTTAGTAAGCTTCTCCGCTGGCTTCGCCTCAGGATGTACCTATAGCAAGATGTGCATATAGGGAATACGTACATGTGTGGAGGGTAATGTGAGGGTCGATCGCCTAGCAAGGTGAGATTAGTTAATCAATTTTATGCTATCGAATCCCAAACCGGGCGAATTTTGCTAGCTACCGTAAGGCTGTGGTACGTGTAGATTCCTTTGGAGCTTTTAGCCGTACACCGGCCGGCCACTCATAGAAAAATATTTACATAGCCATTGCTCAATATATCCTGCTATTAACTTTACGTATACTCAATTAGCCTGCTTAAAAAACTTATATTGATCGCAAAAAAAAAATCTTATACTAGATGGTAGTAGTGTGCAGTACTAATCATCCGTAACTACATACATAGATGTCTGACGGCTACTCTAAGGGCTCTGTTCAAATTTTGTGTGATAGGATTTTTCTATAAAGATATCTGGACTGGAGGAATTGTCCCTAAAAACCTTCAAGAACTCTTCACTTCCTATATATATATATATATATATATATATATATATATATATATATATATATATATATATATATATATATATATATATATATATATATATATATATATATATATATATATATATATATATATATATTCTGAAGGAATTCAAACATGAGCTCAAGCCTCATGTTATTTTTGCTGCGACAAGTCTAAGGGAGCGTTCAGAATAGTGATGTCTTTTAATTTTTTTGCTAAAATTTTACTGTAGCTGGCTGATTTTTTACTGTAGCTGAGTTGGTTTTTTGGCATAATTAAATCTACAAAAATGTAAAAATAAAAGCGACATGCTAATCTAAAGCGGACAATGCAAAAGAATACGGGAAAAAAAATAAAACTCAAAAAAACACAAAAAAATCAAATAAAAACAACAATACTACAGTATGCAAACAGTGTTTCGGTTGCCAACTTCTGTCGCGCAGCTGATATGAGCGCAGCCTAAAAGTGTTCTCTCTCTCTTCTCACTCTCATTTTAAGACATGTTGTACTCCAAAATTCATGTATTGCTTCTTGTGAACCATCCAAATGCATCTTTCTCCCATTCCCATATATTTTAAATTCATGTAGGATTAATCTACTGCACATGTCACGCCATTCCTACATTTTTTCTTATTCATAACGGACCTTAAAAGAGGTAAATCTGACCCATATTCGAATCTTTTATCCCTAATTGTACCGGATAACTTCATTAAAAAAACCACACACATGGAACAAAACTACCAAGTTAGAACCTATCTTGAAGTAAGCAATAATCAGAATTTCATTGAGCAAGCTGGAATTAATGCCAAAAGATGTTTAGTTTACATTCCAAAAATATTTTATTATACTGTTCATTGGCCTCTAGCGTCTAGGAGGTGGCACGGCTGCATAGGGTACCTGAAAACAGACAAGACCGCCGTGCACGTCCTAGATTGCTTATTACAGTACTGTACGTGCGGCTGTAAAATGATGAAATTACCCACCAAGGCTTTGGATAGATTAAAGACCTGTACTTTTGAGTTTTTAAATGGTTTTTGACTTTAACTTCTTTAAAGTCAAAACAAATAATGGTGCGGTTTCTCTAAGAGAATTCTCCAAATAGCTTTTCGAGCTCAAAAGCATATGCGTCATCCACATCGGTGTCTCTACCATCTGCTGCCATCTTGAAAAGTGCAGATAAAAACCATCAGTCGTAGCAAAAAGCTATCAACCGCAACCCAAAGTACATGGCCTAACTACAGTTAATAATTAATGTCTAATTTCTTCTTCTTCCTCCAAGAAACACAATTTCAATTTTCTCCCAATAAAAGTTGGAAGGGAAAGATTATATATAGATACTCATTCATCGATCTACTAGATCATGGTTCATTGGGCCTAGGGGCGAAGCCAAGGGGGGCTTAGAGAGGCTGAAGCCTTACCTCCCCTCTGGTAGAGACCCCCCCCCCCCCCCGGCGAAGCTCACAGCAGGGGCTGCTCCTTAGGTCACCTCCACCCCCAGCGGCCTAGCGTGTTTAGGCCCAACAAAGCCCAACAAAACACAACAAATCACAAATCACACAGCAATCTAGATCTGGGAGACCTGTCGTGCGCCGAAGTGTCGAACGGTAGAGCGGGCCAGATCTGGAGCAGAGTGGAGGGGGGAGGCGGGGAGCGAAGGGGGGAGGTTGGAGGCGCGGAGCGGAGGGCGGAGACAGGAGTGGAGGGGGAGGCCGGAGCGTTGGGGGGAGGCGGGGAGCGGAGACCGGGCGGGTGGAGGTGTGGAGTAGAGGGGGGAGGGCCGGGAGGCGGGGAGCGGAGGGGCCGAGGGGGGAGGCCGGAGGCGGGAGCGGAGGGAGGGGAGGCACCGAGCCGGCGAGCTGCTGAGTTGGGGAGCTGCGGGAGGGCCGGGAGGCGTGGAGAGGCTGACTGGCCGAGAGGAGTCGGCCGGGTGAAAAAGAAGGGCCGACCGGCCGAGCTCACTAACAGTAAGTATATTGTATATAGAAATGTAGAATCATAGATAGTTTAGATCGATAGTAATTAATCATAGATATAGATTTTTATTTTAATGTATATAGATAGTTTAGTTTTTATAATTAATTCATTATAGATATATGTAGATAGTTTAGTCTTTATCAATGTAATTTTTATAGCTTTGTACTGATAGAAATTAATACTTTATTTATAGATTTTGCTATAATAGAGAAACAAACTTTGTGTAACTAATTTTTTGATGTGTTTCATACATAGGTGACTTATCGCTACTCTGCACTCACGGCAGAATAATTATATATTTTTGGATATACGCTTTCTATTATCGAGGGACCTACTTTATATTTCTCTATTTTTTATTGTTTGTCTCTATCCAATTGTGTAATTTTTGCGTGTATTTGAAATTCCATACGAGTAAAAGACTAAATTTGTGTCAACTTAGTTTAAATCTATAAATAGTTCAGCCCCCCTCAATTTTATTCCTGGCTTCGCCCCACTAGTCTTGGATCGAAGAGTAGGAGCGCCAAGTATTCGGATCAAGGGAATCATAGGCAGACCACCATGCCACAGCGCTCCAAATCCTCTTCGTGAAGTGGCATTCGGCCAGAAGGTGGATGGCAGACTCTGGGGCCCGTGAGAATAGGGGACAAGTGAGTTGGTTTGGCTAGCCTATAATGCAAAGACGATCAGTTATCCTGTAACAGCCCAAGTTTTTGGTAAAAAAGCAAATAAAGTAAAATAAAATAAAATAATAAATAATTTAGTTTAAAATAAAAATAAAAGTTAATTGGTTGCTTGAAATTTTAAATTTTTAGCTAACCTGATTTTCTGCTATTAAAAAAAGGGTCCTTTCTTTAAAAAATATTTAAATTTTAGTTAGAAATATTTTTATAAGTTTGAAATAGCTTTAGAAACTTCTATGATTATTTTAAATCTAGAAAAGAAAAAGATTTTTAAAAATTAAAATAAACATCAATTAATTCTAAAATTATTTTGTTTAATCTTTTTAGGTTTCAAATTTTTTTTTGAAATTTTCTGAACTTTTTTCTTTTTCTTTTTTTCTTTTCTCTCTTTTCTATCTCCTTTTCCTTTCTTCTTCCCAGTGAACCGTTTCGTGCACAAACAGAGAGCCACCAAGGCTGTTTTCTAAAGCTTTCTTCAAGCATTCGTAACTATTGATTTTCTCCACGTTTTTTTATGAAATAAATTGCATTCACTTCCTCTTATTGTGACTCTTCCATTCCCCACCGTTTCCCCTCTCATCCATGACTATTTTCGCGAGATTTAACCCATGCCATGAATTAGCATGGTTTCTTGATCTCCCTTTTCGGACTTCCTCAGCCTCTATAAAAGGGAGCACCATGAGCCCCTTCTCATTCTCACTCAACCCTGAAAATATCAAGTCGCCACTCCCTCTTGGCCGCAATCAAAATTTTTCTTTCATGTTCCAAGCGTCGTTCTTCGGCTTATTGCACCTTGTACAGTGGAGCCCTACCACTTTTGACCACATCCCCAGATTTGTCTCGACGTGTTCTACGTGGTGCTCCTCTCGTCTTCGCCGGAGCATCGTCGCCACCGTAGGCTAAATCGGGTCGCTGTTTCTCGCGTCGCCACCGACCAATCGTGCATGTTTGACCACAACCAAGGTGAGCGTTATGTTCCCCATGTTCTACTCTTAGTTTCGTCGTAACTCTTGCATGCTATCTCTTCTCCGTTTGCCCAAAACGCCGATGTCAGCCCGTCGGTTGCCTAAAGGCTTCTCCACCGTGTTTCACTAGTCTGTTGGCTGAGCCGTTAGCGCCGTTGAGTTCATCTCAACACGTTCTACACCATGGTTTCCTCTGTTTGTAAATGGCACTTCGCGTCCCCATCTGTCCGGGAATATTTTCAACAATTCGTTCATGTCAAAATGTACCAAACCATCCTAGGTAGCTACTTTCCAGACAGTTTCTGATTCACCTCACCGAGCACCAAGATATTGAGTTTTTTGTTTTTCGGTACCGTCGTCGTTCAAATGACGATTGCGTCGCCTCCGGTGAGTTTTTGGCTTAGCTGATAATTTTTCTAGCCTCACCTCGCCGCGTTTTAGGCTGTGCTTAACTTACTTCTCCATGTTCTATGCCCGAAAAATATTTCTCTCTCCAACCGTATGTCGTTGTCGCCGTATGCGTTGTCACCGTGCTCCGTTTGACGTACCGTCACTTCTTACATGTGCCTCGGGTCCTTAGCAACCCATTTTGCTAGTTAGCTTCACCTCTCATGTCTTTTCTCACCGGCGCCATGGCCAAAAACTACTCTTTGTTAGTTTTATGCAGGAATATTCCTGATTTTTCTTTTTCCAGAATTTTCTGATCCGCCAATTTTCCAATCGCTCGTTCTCCCCCGTCCGAACTCCGAATTAAGTTATTCAAGTTTCTAAATTCATATAAATTCTTAATATATCTTCTAGTATATATTTTATAATTTTTGAATTTTGTCAACTAGCCCTTGGCTGAATCTCCTCACCACCGGAACACCGCCGCCACCACCAACATCTTCGACGGGACCGCGCGCACCTCCGAGCCAGAGCATTATCGGAGTACCCCACCGCCGGTGACCTTCCTCCGGTCCGCACGAACCTTCGACGCCCCTTCTCTGAGCAAGCCGTCGTCAGAGAGTTTCTGCCGTCGATAATCGTTTCCCGCCACCGCTACACCCTCGCCGCCAGCCAACTCTGTGCAGCCCAAACCTTGCGCCAAGGTAAAATCGGACTCATACTCTTCTCCCTCTTTTGTACATCTCACTGGTCTTCACCGCCATTGGATCACTCGGATCTTGTCAAGCGAAGCCATCCGACTTCTCCTAACCATCCGATTCTTAGACTCTGAAGTCCGCAGACTCATAAGACTCCGCTATTCAGAGGCTTCTTAGACTCCGATTGTTTGAAGCCTTCGACTTCGACCTTCAGAGACTCCAATTTTGACTTTAACCTTTGGAGACTTCAACTCCAGTTTTCGACCTTCGACTTTGAAGACTTTGACCTCGGAGCCTTCGATTTTGACCTCCATCTTCGAACCAATTATGGCTATTTGACCATTTTAACCTCCGCACCCTCCGACCTCTCTGAACCGTCCGATGCCTCCGACCTCTCCCAGCCGTCCGATCCCTCTGACCATCGTCGCTCACGACCACAGCTGTTCAACCACCCAAAGCCTATCGACCATAAGTAACCTTCAACCAGCAAGCCTTTGACCACTCTGTAACCTCCGACTTCGAGTGGCTACAGTAGCTACGACTTTAAAGCGGTTGTTGTGGCTAGGACTTCTGACCACTAACGCTCTCGACCACAGTCGGCATTCCCATGAATTTCCTTCAAAAATAATTCTAGAAAATCTTATTTATCTTTTTCCTCTCTTTTAGACTTCCAGAAGTCGTTCTCCTTTATCCTAACTCCATTTGGACCCATTCAAATTCCTAAATTCATATTCTATCTCATAGTATATATTTTATAATTTTTGGATTTTATTTGAGTTTAGTTTGTTTTGGTTTTTCGCGTATAGACTACGACTAATCCGGAGAGTATAACTTTGGCGAACCTCAGCAAACTTCGAAGCAAGGCAAGTTACACTTTTGATCATGTTGCTCCCAGTAATTTAAATTAATTATGTTATTTTTAAAATTAGTATGCATGGCCAAATTTGATATTGAACTTCCTTATACCTTGTCACCTTAGATGAAAACCTAGTTAATACAATAGTATTGACTAAAAATTTTATAGAATTGCTTAGTCATGCTTAGAATGATTTAAGTGGGAATATCTGTTTCACTTCAGAACAATGATTTTCTAAAATGTATTCTTGACTTCGGTGAGTCAAGAGGATATATGAAATGTTTTAAAATGAAATATAAAACTTGGTTGGACCTAGGCTAATGGTTAGGTGGTGGGTGCTGGTATGCATTGTTGTTCGGTGACACAATGTTGATTGTCAGGCACAAGTGGTATGCGGTTTGAGCGTAAGTCAAGTTAAGGACCAGTTTGCGAGCTAATGTTGCAAAGCTATATTGTATTACCACAAGACTAGTATGGAACAGTCCTGATTGACTAATTTGTGAAGTCCCTACTTTGGTCTCGCTATAGTTTCAATGTGAGCGTGGCGTAGGCCATGAGAAGTGTCACTTAGCACAAGATGGGGCTCCAACTTGTGGATTCAAGTTATGGTGAAACTTAGTGGCGGCGTGACCAGGTTGAAGGCTTAGCATTGTAAAGGCCTTGTCATGATATCTTCGCCGCACACCAAAGGAAGTGTGTTTATTCGATGGCAATATAGGATGATCATGTCTTGTGGGTAAAGCTGTACAACCTCTGCAGAGTGTATAATCTATCCTAGATAGTCGTGCCCACGGTCATGGGCAAGCCGAGTAAAGTTTTTCATGGATTAGACTTCGATTTTCAAAATGGTTTCTAAAAAGCTTATGGATGGATGGAATCTATAGGAGATTTTAAAGCATATGAATGGATGGAATCCGTATGAGATCTTTTGGAAAAGATGGATCAGGTGGGATACCTGTGAATAGGTTAGTGTTTGGTCGGAGCCTGCACTGACGATATTATTTTGTTAAATTACTCTTTCTATTTATTGTATCAAATTCAGCTTTTGAATCTATTTACTTTAATTCTGCTTTTACGCACAAATAACTTATTATGCCTTCCATTGTCAATCCTTATGTATGCATGAACTCTGTTAAACCTCCTGGTGTAACTTGTGGAGTACTTTATGTATTAATGTTGCTTCATTCACTATTTTTAGATAAGGATTTTATCAACTTCAGCGAGAATAAAGATGAGTAGGTCACATCTTACAGTCATTCGCCTGTAGGCAGGCAGGATGGGCTGCTGCCTTATTGTTCTTCTTCTGCTATTTATATTTAATTTTGGTTTATGCACCATTGATGCAAACTTTGGCCATCAGGCTCATATTTAGTTAATGAATCAATATCATTGTGCATGATATGAATTTTTGTTATCTACTGTGTGCACTAGCTTAATCCTGGACTAGTGCGATTTACACAGAGGATCTAGGAGTCGTTGCTCCGGGGTCCGACAGAGATGGTATCAGAGCTATAATGACCTTAAGACGTGACCGTAGATAGAATAGAATGGTTTGACTTTAAGGACTTAACTTAAATAATAAAATATTTTCAAGAAGCTTTGCTTAAGGACTTAACTTAAATTATAAAATAGAGCAGGCAGCCGGAGGATCGGAATCGAAGGTGCCACCGACTAAGGAGTCATATCGAGCAGTGATGATGAAGACACAGGCAGCGCAACTCCCTTTTGCGCGAGTCCTTGAGGGTGCAGGTAACTTGTCAAGGCATTGAAGCAAGAAGGATCTTGCACTGCTAAGTTGAGGAGTCTATTGGACATAGCAGTAGTTGAATGGTCATTATGGCCAGTAGGGAGCCTGTCAGCGAGCACCGGCTGGTGGATTGGAAGAAGCAGTTGGTCAGACACCCCTTGTGCCGCTTGCAAGTATTCCTCCACCTTGCAAAGCCAAGCAGCACGGGTGGCGTGTGCTTCCTTGTCAGAGTGTCCGCGTCAAAGCGTTGAGCCAACTCCTGTCGAAGAAGCGCCGTGTGGGAGGCAAAGAGTGCTTACATGGTTGAATCAGTGTAGTCCTTGTGGATGGTGTCTACAGGTGGCTGTTGGTTGATCTAACATTGATGGAGCATGATGAAGATCACAGGTTATGATGGTGTGTCATGGTGTCGATGGAGGTCCCCGCTAGAGGGGCGACGTGATGAGGGTCCCCAGCATCATTGATGGTCCTGCCTATGGTGGTGGTGATGATCATCGACTTCATCATTGTGTCGCTTAGGGTGGTACTTGTCTTCCTCTCGATAGGTCTTGGGAGTTGGCCTCCCGACCCTATTGTGACGGGAGGTGGTGATGGCGCCCTTGTCTCCTTGAGCTGCCTCATTGTTGTTGTTGTGGTTGTGTTGGTCATCCTCCATCACCGGGGTCCCATCCATGACGCCAAGGCGCCAGGAGAGGCTATGCTTCACCGACTTGAATGGCACATAGTCAGGAGCACCAAGGTCGACATCAGGTAGTGCAGCGGAGAAAGCTTCAATGAACTTTAGGTGGAGGAGCACCCGTAAGGTTAGCCCTCTCTTGCAATGGGCTGGCTGTGCTGAGGCGGCGTGTAGCCCTAAGGAAGAAGCTGGAGGAAGGCCATCTGTCAGGGTAAGCTAGGAGACCTTCGGGATGGAGCTAGGGTTTGCCGTCAAAGCCCACACAACTCGCTTGTGGGCGTCTTCTTGCTGCAAGGAACTTCCCTTGACTCTGTCAAGAGAACACTTGTTCCCAATGACTATGCTGATGACTTCATTGTTCCATGCATGGAGAGGAAGGCCCTCCAGGCAGATTCACACATCGAACCTGAGGGCCGCCCGCAAAGCGTGGCGGAGTAGCTTCCATGGCTTTATGTGGAACTCTAGATTGTGGAAATGGAACTTGTAGCTACTGGTAACCTCCTCCCTGTGATGCTTATGCTCAAAGTTGACAAGAAAATTTTCAGGGTAGTGGTGATGGACAGAGAAGTCAGAAGTTCTCAGGTTAAACCTCCTCCTTAGGGCCTCGGTAATAGTGTGAAGCTCCGTGTCCGGCCTTGTTTTGCCCAGCAAGAGGATGGCCAAGTAGTCCTTGCGCTTCTGGAGTTCCCTTTGGAGTTCAGCACTGGAGGGGATGATTCATGCATCCTCCATTGGGCGGGTGGCCTAGTCGCCGAGGTTGGGGCTAGCCATTCTTGCAGGTGGCTGGTGGCATTGACTGGCTTCATGGGGAGGAGTTGGGAGCCGCCTCCAAGGGTGGTTGCCTACGTAGGCGGGCAAACCATGGCCAAGGCTTGTTGCTAGTGGGCTTGGAGATGCAGGGGGACGAGGTGTTAAAGTTGGAACGGGCGGAGGTGGTGGAGTTGGTGGGGAGTGAGCTTGACGGCTATCCCTTGCCCTGTGATCAGAACGCGAGTTGTGGAGGCACCTAGGAGGGTCTCTGCAGGATGTGTCTCGGTAGTCTTGGGCGAGGTAGATGAAGCAACTACCTTTTGTGTGCTCGAGGAATGCTTGGTGGTTGTGCTTTGAAGCCGCATTGAAGGAGGTAGGGGATGAAGGGTTTGGTTTGCTCTGTGATCTTCCTGATATTCCTCACTTACATATGTCAATTGAAACGATTTAAGTATATATTGTTGATTTAAGTCGACTTGAAGGATTAGAAAATATATGTTGTGCTAGCTTGATTTTTGCCCAGAGGCAAAGAATCATTTGTAGGAGATGAAGGATCAGTTGATTGCATCATGCAATGAATTTATTGATGATTCTGGTGAACTCAACCCTCAACATTCTGAAGAGCTTCGTTGAAAGAGATTTAATTCTTGGTTCTACTGATTTTGCATTGAGAGATGGTTGATGTGTTGATTTGCATTGCTGTAGTGATGCATGATTTTACACCTTTTGAGATGAAGCACCTTGTGTATGTTTAATCCTGATCCAATTGCTGTTCAATGATAGCAATACTTCTTTACAAAATAGTTTTCCATAAAATTGAGAGGAACAATGAATGTTCTCCTATGCTGAAACTGTATAGTAGTAATTGACAAAGCATTGTCTCTAATTTTCTATTGCCATTCTTAAATCCTTCAGAAGCTCCATTGACTGCAGTTGTTATCGTTACCACCCCTCAGAAGCTCACTTTCATTGATGTTGCAAAGGGAGTTAGGATCCTTGATGGACGAGAACGCTACTTTGCCCTGTTTACATCCATTTCAGGCAGTGTGAAAATGATGTGGCCAAACATGTATATGCATAGTGAAGCAAAAGGGAAATTTTGGCTGTGTGCCAGGATTAGGTTCAGCCAAGGCAAGAAACGAAATTGGTGACTTATTTGAGACCAATTTAGAGTGTAGTTAAATGGGGGTAACTACCTCATCAGGCGTCACATTGTAGCAATCTTTTTAACATGTCAGGCATAACTTACTACTACATATACTTCAGAAGACGATCTCAGACCCTTATGGCTATATGCAAAACTTTCAAACGTTGTGGGTTTGTAATGGCTATTTCAACTGCTATTTGTTTGTCATTGCTGCAGCCTGTATTTTTACCATTCGACAGTCTTGTTCAATTTATCTGCTTCTCCAAATTACATTTCCAATACATATATGTTTTATTTAGTGCTTGAATGCATTATTTGTATAGCAATCTATAGTTTAGGCTATTATTGTGAAGACAAGCTATTTTCTGCAGTAGTTATCTGAATTTCTCAAGCTATTATAGCTACTTGGAAGGTAAACTCACTAGGGTTACCCTAATCCATCTCATCCACCTTTATCCACCCAACCAAACACAGCATTGGATCACCCCATCCACGTTTATCCTACCAACTAAACAAAAATCTTTATCATCCCATCCACCCAACCAAATACGCTCTTAGATTATTCCATCCCATCCCATCTCTCCAAATCCTGGATCATCCTATCCCATCCCATCCACCCTGATCCATTCAACCAAACACACCCTTATTGTTTTAGAGAGCCCCCAGTCTTGATCGCCACGGTAGAGCTTGAGCAAAGGTTTCCGTAGCTAGTCAAGGCGCCGTGCATCATCGACATCATCTTCTTCAACGTGACCACCTCTCTAGAATCAACCAAGAATGTATGGCAGTAATTTTGAAGGTTTTGAAATTTCTTTTTGTAAAATTTGGAAATGTAGTAAGGTAAGTGTTTCTATGCTTTCCTCTATAAGAAGACTAGCACTAACAATCTTCCATATCTCAATGCTGATGTTTGTTGAAGATATACACATTTATTCTGTCTCTTTAGAATGTTAGTATTGAGGGGGTTACCTTGAGCATAACAAAAAGCGAATTGACCACCATGCATGGTGCATATCTATGTCATGTACATATAGTTAGGATTTATATTATCGGAAGAAAAATTTAACCGAGGGACCGGTAAGATCGAAAAAGCTAATTATCCAAAATTTTTGAAACATTTCAGGCCAAAAATTTTAAACAAATTTTGAATTTCAAACTAGTTTCGGCTAAATATCGCCGATAATCGGTTGAAAATATTAGCCGAAAATCTTGAAATAAATTTCAGTAAAAATTTCTTCTAAATTTCATAAAATTTATGCAAAACAAAATTTTTAGAGCCGGTTTATATTTTTACCGGAGCTGATAAGACCGATATTTTCCATAATCGGTCGATTATCGTAACCGTGCATACAGTGCATTATCAGCTGTGGCGTAATTGATATCGATGTATCTGCCTATTGTTTGGTCAAAACTAGAGAACGATAAGGGGACACGTTGCGCTTTCATCCTTGCCGGTCCAGTCGCCAACAACTCCACACACAACCCACAAGCTGGCTTTAGCTATTACGATGCTACAACACAAAGTCCATTACTCACACAGGGACATGGAGAGCCAGCACACAGCATTAACTAGCTTAGCCATCCTCCTCCTGGCAAAGCAGATCGATGCATGCACCCATGGCATGCACTCCTAATAATATGAGGGTTCCTGTTTTTTCTATGGGACAAAAGAAAATGAAATAGTACGAGCTTACATAGATCACCAAACCGTCTGTATAATAAATATAGGTCGTTGGTTGAACGGGGATGGTCCTCCTCGTTTTTTGGCTTGTTCTTTTTGATTACAGTTGATGACTTTTGGCTACGGTTGATGGTTTTTTGGCTGTTTGCGATAGATATTGCGGAAAGAGATACTCACTTGTGATTTTTGATGGTACAGATATTAGTTTTTTAACGTGTACTACAATTAACTTGTAGATCCTATCTTAAAAAAATACCCTATTTAAAAATTAGTTACTGTAGTAAAAATTAAAAACGACTTTTAAAAACTGCAAATAACAGACCCTTTATTTAACAAGCTCCATGCGCACCACCATCTCACACACTCGTACTACAAAGGAACAACCACCCCTCTCTCCCTCTCTCTCTCTCTCTGTGCACACATACACAGCTCAAGAGCCAAGAACAAGAAGTAGATAGGTGGAGATGATGCTCCGGCTCGTCGGTGAAGCTAGGTACGCATGCACTTAATTAGCTTAATTTCTCCACACATTATTTCATGGCTAGCAACAGCTATATATCACCTGTGGATGTGATGCGTGTTCCTAGTTAATTACTGTCATGTCTCACATCCCACGCTAATTTCATGGCCTCAAGTCCATCGATCTTTCCCAAACAATTCTGTTCGACGCTGCACTACGCTCTTCCCTCTCAGAAAAGAACGAGACTTCAATCGATCTCTTTGTCGCGTACATGCATATTTATGGCGTTTCTGTTTGATTTCTCTTGCTGAAGATATATATGTCACGAACAAAACAATTCTGGCTACGTGGTTGTTTGACTTGCGCTCCTTGCCTTGGCTTATTTGTAGGAGGAGGGCGTCCGCGGAGGTGGCCGGCGGCCGGCGGTGGCTGGCGGCGGCGGCGGCGGCGGCGAAAGGGAGGTAATTGGAAAGCTACTACTAGCCGGTCTGCTAGTTGGTTAAGCCATTAGCATAGCTTGGTACCATTTGTTGTGTAGCTAGCTCTAGCTAATAGTACAAGAAATCAAAGCTCAAACTTTGTATTATCTTGGTTAAGAGATCTCTCCAGGGTGTTAGATTCCAGGTACTAACACAGCTGGTACTGTTGGTTGGTCATGTGATTGTGTTTAGAGAGAGAGAGAGAGATAGGGTTGTGTGGGGCCATGTGTAACAGTGTAAGTTTGCTTGTGAGTTGGGAAGCTCGGCAGCTTCCAAGAACAGTGTGCAGTGCTGTTTCCAAAGAACAAGCCAGCCACAGTGTTGTCAGAGCTTTTGCCAATAGCGAGAATCTTTCCGTTAAACTACGCACGCGTATGGTGATCTAACCCACCTCTTCTTTTTATCAGCCTTCTCAGGCATTGCAATTTTTTTTTTGCAAATCTTACTTACTTTATTGGCTGTTTTTACCTCACATATTTTAATTTCCATCTACTTTCTCGTAAAATCATTGCACGTTATTCCCCCTTTTTACCCTTTTTTTGAACTACAAGTATCAATCTCCAAACTTCTCAATCAAGCACCAACAAATCTTGCAAATTTTACTCACGATCAATTCTAACACCAGATACCTAATTTTGTGCAGGCTTGAGGGGAAGATTGCACTAATAACCGGAGGATCAAGCGGGCTCGGGAAGGCCACGGCCCACGAGTTCATCCAGGAGGGCGCATCCGTGGTCCTCGCCGACGTCAATTCCCAGCTGGGTCTCGAGACGGCCCAGGAGCTCGGCCCACAGGCCCATTTTGTCCACTGCGACGTCGCCGTCGAGGACAGCGTCGCCGGGGCCGTGGACGCCGCCGTCGCGCGGCACGGCCGGCTCGACGTCATGTTCAACAACGCCGGCGTCGTCGGATCGCTGGCCGGCACGTCGGAGATGGCCACCCTGGACCTAGCCCAGTTCGACACCGTCATGCGCGTGAACGTGCGCGGCACGCTGTCCGGGATCAAGCACGCGACGCGCGTCATGGCGCCGTCTGGCGCCGGCTCGATCCTCTGCATGGCGAGCATCAGCGGCCTCATGGGCGGCCTCGGCACGTACCCCTACTCGGTTTCCAAGTCCGCCATCACCGGCGTCGTGAGGGCCGCCGCCGCCGAGCTCTCCCGCCACGGCGTCCGCATCAACTGCATATCGCCGTACGCCATACCGACGCCGATGGTGGTGGAGCAGTTCTCGCAGATGTTTCGGGGCGCCGACGAGGCGCGGCTGGCCGCGATCATCAGGGGCCTCGGCGAGCTCAGAGGCGTGACATGCGAGGCGGTCGACGTGGCCAGGGCGGCCGTGTACCTCGCCTCCGACGACGCCAAGTACGTGTCCGGGCACAACCTGGTGGTGGACGGCGGGTTCACCAGCTACAAGCACCTGAACCTGCCGTTTCCCCAAGCCACAGGAGTGATTGGCGGCAGCTGATCCCGGGTTTGATATTGAGCTTCGGGCAGTTTGCTTTCTGTTCATGTCTCATTTCTCTGTGCAAAACTGCACCTAACCATCAGGAGGAGGAGGAAGAAAAATGTGTGTGATTTGGTTTAGAGGTGTTCTGAATCCTGGAAAGATAGTGGATTCAGTAGAAAGAAATGCGCATTTGCAGTTCTTGTCTGGTCAGTGTCGAGAGGCTGTGAATCCTGAACGACTCCGGATGTCTGGATTCAGTCAAAAAGATTATGGAACTTTTGATTCAACTGCGCGCATGCAAAAAGTTGATTGAACTTTGCGTTTGTACAGAACGTGCACCTAACCATGGCTCAATGGGAATGTTATCTGTGCTTGGTGTAAAGATCCCACCAATCCTGGAAAAAAACTGGGTTTAGTCAGAAATCTGGACGTGCAGTCAGTATCTGAAAGAAACAGGATTGAAAGGACCGTACAATATCTGCCAACTGAACAACACCATCCAAAATTCAGTCTAAATTACTTACAACGCATTAGTAATGTACTGGTATCATTACCATTTTAGAGGAGTAAAAATTTAGATTATACAAATTTGTGATTTTTTAGAGCAGTTGTCAGGCAAACCGGTCTAACCGGCCAGAGATGATAGTGTGACCGGTAGGCCTTGGCGGTATGATTGGCCCTCACCAGCGGATAGACCGGCTGAGGCTGGCAGTCTGACCAGCTGTGTTATGTTGCTTTGGTCAGTTTAAGGTTTTGGGGGAATTGTATTATGAGTTGATTTGGTTTGATCTAGGTCAGTGCATATGTATTGCATAATATATGTTTCAGCTAACGTGGATCAATTTACGAAGAATTTGTATCCAAATACGATTTCTTGATCCTTAGATGTGCAGAGACGGTTAGAGTCAACCATGTTCAATGGCGAAGATTAGAGCTACGTTCATGGAGGAGTTGATGCCCAGAATGATCAAGAATACTGGGTGAGATGGCTGAGCTCAAGCATGACATAAAGGAGGGCGGAGAATGTCAAAGGAAAGTTCGAGTGGCGGGACACTATGTGGCTTGGTTCGTCTAAGTGAGCCATGGTCCGATAGAATCGGAACGGGAGAGACTTGCTGACGTATGGAAAACCAGTGGTGTATCTACACGTGGCAAGCATAGTGATTGCTTGCAAGTGAAGATGAAGCCAGAGTCAAGAAAGAGTATTTTTGTAAGTTGACCAAAATACTGAAAACTACCTTAAATCAAAACTACGGTGCTTATTCGGAAAGCGGTTTAGGTCAAAGAGAAGCTGAGATGATCAAGTTACATCCAAGGCTAAGGAGTTAGTGGATTCAAGCTTATATGATTTGAAAAGCGTGTATAAGTGTAGCGTGTGAGTAAAACTCATATTATGTGGGATTAACGGGTTTCCATCATATGTGCTAAGTGGATAATATCTATCAGGGTTAGATCGGGTATTTTGTCTTGATTTTTTTGGTGTTCTTCCTTGCTGTGATATATGAAAATATATCTAGAGTCATATTTGTTAGTGATATACCCTAGAGGCAACATGGAGATGTTGTATATATCACATACTATGTTTATGATACATTACTTTGTTCCTTGGAATAGACATCATCATTATTGATCAATGAGTATGTGACTTATTCATGAGACTCTTAAATACTAAAATGTTGCTATTTCTAAATGATCCCTGATCGTATATCATATGAGGAACAAATATGATTCAAAGCCAAAGATCAGCATATGTATTGATTGATGATCATGTCTCATGGATCATGGTATGGTGATACCAAATCAATAATATGGACATGTGTTAGTGAACATATGTTGGATAGACTGCCATGAGACAACGCAGAGATTCCATGTGTCATCGGTTGGTCTCGAGTAGTGTTTATGTAGAATCCTTAGACTTGAGATCATCATGGTTCCCAACATGAGTAGTAGCTTATTTTGGGACTACTAAACACTACTCCGAATCGGGTAGTCATAAAAGTAGTCTTCGGATTTGCCATGAAACATGTAGTGGGATGTGAATGATCAAGATAGAATTTGCCCTCCTTATGGGAGAGATATCTCTGGGACCCTCGATGTAATAGATTATGAAAGTGCATGGCCATGCCAAGGTGATTGAGGAGTCAATCACAAGTTTATAATCCATCACGGAATCGAGAGAGTGATTGAGCTATTAAGAGGATGACACAGTCTCGCCTTGAGCTCAATCCATATCGTGAGGCAAAGGATTCGTACATGAGAGAACATTACGAGTTCAAATTGATATGATCTTTACATATACTTTGGGGTTAATATGTCTTACTAGAGGTCGCTATTAACGTGGTGACCGGAAGGTGTTTCGGGTCACGACCAAGTATACGTGAACCTGCTGGTCGCACGCTTAACGGGTTGGAACAACGATTCGAATATGATTCGGATATGGGCTCAATTCGGATAAAGATCCGAATAGACTCCTAATGGGCCTTGGTCCGCAAGGCCCACGTGAGGAGGTCTATATATATGGAGGCGAGGGGCGGAGGGGAATCATCCCAGTTAACATCTAGCAAAACCCTAGCCGCCACCTCCCGAGCTAAACCCTAGCTGCTCACAAGTGCTAGTACACTCGTGATCGGCGTTCCAGCCCCGGACGTGTGGATACCGGTGGAGGCGCCGCTCGTTGCGATCTTGATCGGCGTGCGTGGAGGAGACGATCTGTTCGGGACGATCGGCTACTTCCACTACTACCTCGACGCGCGTGATTGGATCGGTTTCCAATTCTTCTTCCGCTGCGCTGCGCGTCAAAGTGGTAACGATCCATGATCCTTCCTTAGCATGATGTTCTTGGGTGCGCGGTAGAAAAGTTTTGTTTTCTGCTTCCGTAGCCTACACGAATTCCTATAATATTGGCCATCTTCCACCTACAAGCAAGTTTTATTTCTCGTTTTCCTCTCTTGCCCGATTTAGTGCATCATTCCTTGAAATGGAAAAAAAAGTCACAACTTTGACAACAATTTTCTCGATCTTTGATTGGAACAGGTTCGTGACATCCCACAGAAGGTGCATGTCAAGTTTCAAGTTATTTAGATCCATGGATCAAAATTTACAAGGATTCTTGCTTTTGAAGTCGTGCTAATTTTACAGTTCATTGGGCTAAGCTTATTGTTCACCGGTTTGACCCCTACTGTTTACCAAACTGAATGCTACTTTTCACTGGTTTCACTAGAATTGGGAAGAGGTCTGACCGGTGGGTTTGGAATTTCTCAGAATTTTGGTTTCTTGTTTTCATCCTAAATCTTCATAGCTATATTGCTATCGGAATGAAGGGCTGGTGAAAACTTGTGAAAAATTTTGAAGGCACCATTCACCTATCTCTGTTGCCATACCGGTCCAACAACACATTTGTTTTCACACATTCCACTTGCTAGTTACGACAAGATGCATTATTCATCAGGCACAATAAATTCTTTTTAAATAGTTACATACATAAGTTAACTATAGGATTGAGTATGGTGAGGCAAAGGGGGTTGAATGACTCTTTTAAAATCTTTCTCGAAATATCAACAACAACATGCAACAAAAAACTAAACTCATAATCTTATCAAAGCCCAAAGCCAAGGAATGCAAAACTTCTAAAAATCCAAATCCTTACCGGTCAGACCAGAATTTGTAATCGGTTAAACTAGTATGAACAATAATTTCAGGCATATAACAGTACTTCCCATCAGACCACTATACATAGTGAAATCAGGTGAATGCTTGCCAAAGTTATGACCTTTTTTATTTAAGTGAAGGGTGCACCAAAACTAATCAAAAGAGGGAACTTCGATCTGCCCTTACTCGCGAATCCTTGATGGTATAGGTGATCTAAGATGAGTTCTCACATGTGATAGCAAGCTAGAACATAGCATGAATTCAACCCAAAACACTCATAAGAGCAAAACCCGAAAATTAACTCTCTTGAGAAAAATGGAGTAAACTTAATAACTTCCTCTAGATCATGTCTAAAGAGATAAAATTTTGTTTTCAGGAGACATCTCTACCTCTTATACATCGTTAGCACTAGAAAAGCCCAAGAGAAGAGAAATCCAAATAAAAAAGCCAAGAAAATCAAAAGCACATGAGGGGATCCATGGCACAACTCATTTGAAAAAACTTTGGATATTCATTTCACTGGGAAAAGAATGTTTTACAACCAATCTCTCAGGATAGCAGAGCTCTAAGCTTAGAACACACACAAAAGGTTCCAACACAAGAAAACTCTAACCCTAAACTTATATTGTATAGGCTCTTCACCTCTCACTAAACCAGCCACTCTTTAGTAGATCACACCAGTTACACTTGGGGAACACACAAATGGATTTTACTATTACACACACTTACACGCTTTTCAGAGTGTGACTTCCTAAAGGCTTCAGATAATTTACGAAACATAAACCACTTACACCAGCATCGCAGTTTTGTAAACCGCCACTCCACCCAGTTTTAGATAATTTTCTCAATCGCCGGTCTTCACAACGATGTGATGCTCATAACTTGTCATCAAGATTGTACGCCTGTGCCGAGGCCGTCACCACTTGAAACACCGAAATCCTATGGCACACCAACATTACTCCACAGTCCATAACAATGCCTTGTCGTCAAGATTGTATGCTTACACCAAGAAACATCGTCGCTTGAAATGCACAAATCCTAATTGTAAATAGATTTAAAGCGTACTTTAAGAAAATTGATAGTAAATGAATAATCAACAGAATTGAATAAGATACTTGTGAACCTCTCATTCATAATCTAAACCAACAGTGAACTAACTATTCACTTTCCAACGATAATGAACCAGACTTTATGAAAATTCTACCCTCGTGTAAAATCACCGAGCATTGTCTATAACTGGGGATACGACAATTTGAATAGTTTTACACTGGGGATACCACGATTTAATATCTCATCAAGTTAAATTAATTAATCACATGTGATGTCGAACCCATCGAACTATAAACATGGCTAAGTATATTAATCGTACCACCCATGTGACATCTAGTTTGGTATCACTAAATAATTTTCCAACCTATGTTAACAATGGTATCATAGTATTCAAATTATCAAAGAGGGATTAAGCAATTAGGACAAAGTACAAGTGTTTGTAATAAAATAGCAATGCAAGATAATTTAAAACACAATAGATAAATAATAGATTAAAAATTAGGTTCAACATGATCAAAGGACACGACTTGCCTTGTCCTGGCTTAGCGAGAAACTCAGGATCTTCTGGTGGTATTCCTACTCCTTCGAAGACGCGATCTAACGAGAGAGAATGACCAAGACACGAAAATAAAATAAAAAAGTTCAAATAAACTCCAAAAACCTCTAACTATAACCAATAGATAGAGCTTGATTTTAGATGAATTTAGAAAAAAGAGCGGGATGAATCGGAGCTAGGATGGAGAAGAACGGGCTCTTGAAAAATTAATTGGCTGAAAATACTAGAAAATCAGAAAAGTTACTGTACTGTAGACTCGTTGCACGGGAAAGCAGGTTCACGATGGACTCGGTGTACGGAACAATGCACGATGGCAAATGCTAACGCGGTGGCTAGGGCTGACATGACAGCTGGCTGGGCTGACACGTCGCACTAGGGCTGACGTGGCTGCTGATGTGGCTTGCTGACGTGGTAGCTGGGATGGCCAGGTGCTGACGTGGCACTAACATGTGGCACCCCGTGACAGGTGGGGCTGAGTTGGCTGTTGACTCGGACGAGGATCGGTGCACAGGATCCTAGAACAGTAGCTCTGACAAGTGGGTCTCGGTTAGCAACGGCTCGGTGCACGGTGGATGTGGTCCACTGAGAAGGTGAAGCGACGTGGGCGGCGGAGTGCGGGGTGACGTCAACATGATCGATGGCGAAGGGTGTGACACCTGGAAGGATCCCGACTGTTGGTTCAGATCTAGTCTGATGCCTGTGATGGGGGAATCCGATGGCCCGGGGAACAATGCGTGGCTGGCACGGGGTGCAAGGCATCGCTGGCATGGGCACAGGAACCGAGGGGCAGTGCTACGAGCGGTGGAGCGGACGCAGCGAGGCAGCGGAGGGCTGGCTCGGCTGGCGAAGGGTTTCGAATGGCTCTAAATAATGAATATTATTTTAAAAACTTCAAAATGGCTCTAAAAAATAGGATGTTACATTGTGTGATAGATGATTGTTTTCTAGAAGACCAAAAAACCAATGATGAGCCTAAAAAGTAACATGTATCACACATCACATGCATTATTCCATCCGGATTTACGCAGCACGCCATGGTCTCCGGACTCCTTCCATAGCCTCGGTCACACCACTGGCCACAACAACCATCTATGCACCTGCACACCAAAGAACAAAGTAATTGATCCGGGCACAAATGATATGCACTTAACTATCCGTTGGTAAACCATATGCATGGACACACGCCATGACTCACACATGCATGGGCCCCCAATGACTAACACTTGCACAACACCCGCCATGACTAACACTGCATGGACACTACCGTGACTCACAACCAAAACCATAGAACCAGCAGAAGAACACAACTCATCAAACCTACACCGGAACCGGTTGAACCACTATATAGCCCGACCAAAGTCCACTGTCTAGACTACCACTAGAGGCCGGTCTGAATGCATGCTCCCAACGGTCAGACCGCCTTGCCAGGCCGGTCTGACTGGGACTCTAGAATAGCACATGCCAAAATTCAAATTTGCAAAAATCAATCTCAAGCAATGAAAGCAAGACACGGCAAATGTCAAATTCTCATCACTCACATGGGGTTGGCACCACATGGTCATTTTGCTTATTTTGCTCTAATGCAACCTCACAAAGCTCATTTTCCATTTGTTAACCTTTCTCTCCCAATCTGAATATTTTCACCTTTTTTTTACTACAACCAGCTTTTGCCTAGATCTTTCTCCCCCTTTTGACAAAATAGTCATCAATGGCAAGGAGCTATGCAAGCTCACTACCACTCTCCCTCAAATAATGCATGAAAATACTTGTAAACAACAAGGGAGAAAGAAAGAGCATGTATACATGAATGAAAATGCAAAACATAAAAGAGAGCTTTAAAAATTATCCAGAGTGAAGTTAAAGATAAAAGATACCACTTGAAGCTATAGAATATATACAAAGTTATCTAGATCATGATAGGACATATATGACCAATCTAAGCAAGATATCATAATTTAGAGCATTCAATTTAGTTTTAAGTTAAGTAAGGCTTCAAAATTGATAAGTTCAACTAAAGTTATCTAAATATGAGCTAAGCCATGTCAAGAAAGCTAATTAGAACCAAGAAGCTCAAGTTAAATCATTAAAGTGCTAGAAGTTCAATTTTAGCCAATTATGGTCAAGTACTAGATAAAAGTTATTCATAAAATTTTAGAAATTATTTAACCTTATCGTAGCAAAGTAAGTCCTGGAGTAGGAGCTATCCACAACTGCCTCCTAGGCTTCAGTCATTTTTTACAATTTTGTTTTCGTAGTCATGTGCTAAGTCTCAAGCCTTACTACGACCATCCCAGGCAAGAAGCTTAAAAGAGTGATCTTGGTCATTCAAAACTCCCCCGAGTTCATGTTTAGTACAATGGCAAGCTATTTCATGAGAAAGAATTAATGAAATTATTTTTTTGCACAAAAGATATCATTTTTTATCAAGTTAGGTATTAGTTAAATAAGCAAGACATGCTTTTTTTTAAAGAACTAACAAAGCACTATATAATACTCAATAAGGGATTCAAGATTTAATAGAGTATTTTTTTGACATGGCATATATCATAAAAGAATCACTAGAGAGCAAACTAATCAAAAGATCCATTGAGCAAAGTTAAAAGATACCAATTGCAAAAATTGGTATCACTTGTGAAATTAAGTTCATATTGACAGGTTAAGCTAGCATGGCAAAGATTTAATTATACATACAAAAACATGACAAAACTAGTTAAATAAGCATAACATGGTAATGAGTAATATCAAATTAAAAGTACATCACAATTGAGTAATAGTCAAAACTCATATCTAAAATGCAAATCTTACAATGCAAAGTCATGTATGCATGATGCAAAAATGGAAGCAAGAACTAAAACTCTCCCTATCTAAAAGAACTACTTAGAAATAAAAAATAAGAGCTAAAAGAAAGAAAAAAACTCTTGCAAAAAGGGAAACCTCTCCACCACATGGCCTCTAGCCTAAGAAACACACACTACGAAGGAGCGAATCTACCATACTAGCCACCCCAATACTAGAAACTTGAGAAAGAAGTAAGTTCAACCTAGCCAGGGTAAGAGATCCTAGAGAACCTAGTAGGGAAGACAAGTGCATAAGAAAGACACAAGGCAGAAATTGTGACTCTTAACACCCTGAACTAACCTAAAAACCCTGCCACTCTCAAATGCTATGCAATGCTGAGTATGAAAACAGGGAATTGACAAAGCTCAAGCGAGAACTTGCATCACACTAAATGGCAGTGTGATGTAGTCAAAGCTAAGCAAGCCATCCTGAGAAGTGATAGCCATCATTGGATGCCCAAGAGTGAGGTAGGAGATCTAAAGAGACTGACATGATCCATATGATCTCCTCTCACTTCTAAATCCTATATCAAAGAGATGAAAGAAGCATGTGCCTCAGTACTAGGGTTACTGATATAAAAATGAGGAATCTAGTATTGAGACACATGACTAGTAGGAAAAGCTCCAAAATATGGGTTAGCATGATATGCAATGGGATGCAACTTAGAGCTACTAAAACCCCTCTCAAATCCTCGCTGTGAACCAAAACGACGAAAATCATGTCTATGGGCAGCTCTAGGCCTAAACCCACTCCCCTAGAACCTAGAACCATGTCGCTTTCTAAAGCCACCAAAAAGAATTAAAAAACCTATTACAAAGTGTGGTCTAGAGATAACTCTAGAGGCACTAGCTAGACAACACTGATCCTGAAAGCTCCTTAAGGATCTAGCATGGTTAAGACGTAGTTTTTGACCTACCTAAAATAGAACTCTATGATATAGCCATCCTTCTCACAAAACATGCAATGATATTTGGCCTTTTGAGGGGGTCATACCTGCTAAAGTAGAAGCACCTACATTGATAGAAGGGGACTGTGCAAATCTTGTAGACTTGAACACAATCTTGCTAGGCTCAGGAGGGGTAACCTCAAACGTTCTACTCTCAACTACACTTACTACCTTAGGAGGATGACTCTTAGAATGCTCATTGGGGTTGAAACCTAAACCTATATTGGCTTTACTAACTTTGGATTGGTCTAGAATCAGATTTAAGTTCTTTTTCCCACTAGAGAACTTTTCAAGGGTTTTATGCAAATAATCATTATCCTTGGTAAGGGTAACACAAGACTCATAAGCTTGGCTCTTAACAGCTCTAGCATATCTCTCCTTATACACATCCACCTCTAACTTCAATGCCTCATAAAAAACACAAGACACTTTCTTGATTCTATGCAATTGCTCATCAAATTTAACTCTAAATGCTTGATGCATATCATCTAAATCATTTTCAATTTCACCACAAAATGCACAAGCAATGGAAATAATAGAATCAACATTTGAAGCATGAACAGGAGTAATAGATTATTTATCATATTTGTCTTGCAACATCTTAGTGAGATCTTTAATTTTAGAATTGAGTTTAAAGCACATATCGCAAGGTTCAGTCTAGCATGATTAAGCTTGTTAGTTATTTCTTTTAATTTTTTCTCACTAAAGTCATACTGAGCACAAGAATATTCAAGACTTAATTGGAGAAATTTTTTAGTTTACATGGCTAGTTTATTTTCCAATTCATCATACTTCGAGCATGGTAAAGCACTAGCTCTAGAAATATCCCCAGCTCCTAAGGAGCTAGAATATGGATTAGCTTTGATGTCAACAATTCAGCTCTAGTGTTTTTTAGTTGTCCTAGCAAAGATAACTCAGAAGATCTCAATATTTCAATTATAGCATCCAAAGTAAGATAAGTATCATAATTATCAAGATCAATAATAGTAGTTCTCAGCCTATCCATTTGTAAAACTAGGACATCATTTTTAGCTTTAAGCTCATCATTTCTTTTCACCAATCATTCTAAGTGCTTGATTTTCTTAACATGATTAGCCACCATTTTATCATATTTCATCATGAGAGAGTTAAGGAATCTGCCTCATCATCATCCTTGGTGTAGGGATTATCCTTGTCATACATGCTGCGGGAATCAACATTGCTAGTAGCCGATGAGGCACAACCCGGTAAAGCCAATATACTTCTTCTCCTTCCTTTTCTCCTCCTCATCACTTGAAGTGGTAGGATCAACATCACTCATGTCTCAACCATTGAGAGGTGTGAGCAACAATATGGTAGCCTTGTTGATTGCGTCTTTGTTCTTGAATGGTCAATTAGGCTTCTTGTTGTAGTCCTTGCAGTCCCTCCTCCCATTATTATCTCCATCTCTATTCATAAGGCTAAGACATCTAGTACAAACATAGCCCATCTCATCAAACTCAAAGCACACAATTGGACCTCCTCTCCTACGCTCCCTTGCTTTGTGGTAGGCACAGGAAAATTAGTTAGTGATGAGGGCTAGATCATCTATGAGAAGGTTCTCAAGTTGCCTATTGCTCATGGCTTGAAAACAAGACAAAGAAAAGCTAGAAGAAATATTCTTACAAGAAGTGTCATTCTTGACAGGATCAGTCACAAAGCCATCGTTTGCAAAATTTTAGATTTCTTGGCTATGACACCCATCTCACGGGTCTTAAGATGTGAATATAGCTTATCCACAATCATAGTTGCCAAGTTCGCCTTGTCACTGATGAATGTAACTTTCATCTTCCAAACACTCATGTCAAGAGTACTCAAAGCATGAGACGTATTGTTGGCATCAGCATAGGTCACACCAACATACTTCAGATCACTCAAGATCTTCTAGAATCTACCAAAGAAGGAATTGATGGACTCTCCATATTCCATCTTAAGATTCTTGTAGTCCCTTTTGAACTAAGTCTTATGCACTTTCTTGACTTCCGATATTCTCTCATGGTAGTTAGAGAGGGTCGTACAGATCTTATGTGCGATGCAAGATGAGTTACTCGATTGAACTCAGATCTTCCTAAGCTTTAGATCAAGAAGTTGCATGACTTAGCATTTGCCTCAACCTCAACTGACTGAACAACATTAAGGACAACATCATTGGCAGACACAACAAAGGACTTCTCACATTGTTCCAAATGGTTATGCCTTGAGCCTCGATATACATCGTCATCCTTGTCTTCCAATAAGGATAGTCAGCCCCATCGAAGATAGGAGGTTTGTTGCGATACCTCTCCGACACCATTGCTCAATATAGGTTAAGATCAACAAAGAGAAATCTCGCTCTGATACCACTTATAGGATCGAGTATGGTGAGTTAGAGGAGGGTGAATAACTTTCAAAATCTTTCCCCAAATATCAGTAACAATATGCAACGGAAAACCAAACTCATAATCTCATCGAAGCCCTAAGCCAAATGCAAAACTTCTAGAAATCCATACCCTCACCGGTCAAACCGAAATTTGCAATTGGTCAGACCGATATGAGCAATGATTTTAGGTATATAAATAGTACTTTCCAGTCAGACCTCTAGCCTTAGCGATCAGACCGCTATAAATAGTAAAATCAAGCAAATAGATACTAATTTTAGTACTACTTGAAAACCTAAAATCCACGTAACTTTTGATGTGATAATCTAAATGACATGAAATATGGCATGCACCTTATCTAGGATGTTAATAACCTATTCCAATTAACAATCTTGAGAATTGTTGCCAAAGTTATGATCTTTTTTTCATTTGAGTGAAGGGTGCACCAAAACCAAGCAAAAGAGGGAAACTTCAATCTGCTTTTGCTTGTGAGTCCTAGATGGTCTAGGTGATCTGGGATAGATTTTCATATGTCATAGCAAGATAGAACATAGCACGAATTAAATCCAAAACACCCACAAGAGTAAAACCCAAAAATCACCTCTCTCTAGAGAAAAACGGAGTAAACTCAAGAATTCTCTCTAGATCATACCTAGATGGATGGGATCTTGTCTCTAGGAGATATCTCCACCTCTTATACATCCTTGGTACCAGAAAAACTCAATAGAGGAGAAAATCCAAATAAGAAAGCCAAAAAAATTAAAAAACACATGAGAGAATCCATGGCACAACTCACTTGAACAAACTTTGAATGTTTATTTTACTTGGAGGGGAATATTTTATAGCTAATCTCTCATGATAGCAGATCTCCAAAGCTAGAGCACACACACAAGGTTCCAACACAAGGAACCCTAACCCTAAATTTCTTACATGACTCAACTCAACACAAGGTTTATATAGTGGAGACTCATCACCTCTCACTAAACCGGCCACTCTTTAGTGGATCACATCACTTATACTTGAAGAAGCCCGGTAACCCACACAAAAATGGGTTTTAGCATTACACACATTTGCACGGAGAGCGCAACCTCCCAAAAGCTCCAATAGCCTGATAAGATATTTCATCCACAAGGATGTGACCTAAGCTAATTAGGCCAACACCATGGTTTTGCAAACCACCATTCCACACAGTTTTCAACAATTTTCTCAATTGCTACCTGCTGGTCTTCACAATGATGCGATGCCCATGACTTATTGCCAAGATCGTACGCCTGCACCAGGGATGTCACCACTTGAAATGCTGAAGTTCCATGGCACACCAATATCACTTCATAGTCCGTGATGCCCAACGCCTTATCATCAAGATTGTACGCTTGCACTAAGAAACATCACCACTTAAAACACACAATTCCAATTGGCATATCACATGCATATATTGTTTCTTCACGATCCTTGTCTTTCTTCTGTGCTTCTCATTTTGAGATGTTGCTCCACCCAGACCTACACGATACTCCATGGCCTCAGGACTCCTTCCATAGCCTCGGTCTCACCATTGGCCGCAATAACCATCTAAGCATCTGCACACCAAAGAACAAAGTAATCGATTTAAGCACAAATGACATGTACTTGACTCTCCATTAGTAAACCATATGCATGGACACACACCATGATTCACTCATGCATGGACTCCCCATGACTAACACTTGCACAACACTTGCTGTGACTAACACTGAATGGACGCCGCCATGACTCACAACTAAAACCATAGAACCAATAGAACAACTCATCTTAGCAAACTTACACTGGGACCAGTTGAACCGCTACATAGGTCAGCCAAAGTCCATTGGTCGGACCACCACTAGAGGCCGGTCTGACCGCATGCTCCCAGCGGTCAAACCACCTGACCAGGCCGGACTGACTGGGACTCCAGAACAATACATGTCAAAATTCAAATTCACAAAAATCAAACTCAAGCAATGAAAGTGAGACATGACGAATGTCAAATTCTCATCACTCACATCAGGTTGTCACTACATAGTCTTACATTAACTTCTGATAAAAAAATCAGAATCTAGACCTCTGCAGAGCTTGCACATTTTTCCGCTTAACTAAGTTATCCATTTCCCTAGTCAAGATCCCTTTTTCTTCAGGGCAACTCAATCAATTGCATAGCAAGGGAACAGGTAGCTATCTGCTAGACTTCAAGATTGGCAGGAAAATGCCATGTGCTCAAATATATGCAGTCTGTTGGTGACATTGACTGAATACCTTCAGACATATATGTTCACAACCAGCTCTATTTAAGCTGTCGGCCGGATCAATTCAATCAGGCTGGAACTTGCTTGCAAGCCCAATATCATTAGCATCACCAGTGGATCATTCACAAGCTATGCCATGTATACCAACAGTGCCAAGCTATGCCATGCATGAGAGGACAAGGGGACAATGAGCGATTATGGCAAGAAGTTATCAGCACCAACAGTTTATTCTTTATGATCATTGAACAGTTCTAGCATGATTTACTCATAGACGTTCCATGGACCCAATGACTGAGCAATCATATTCCGCTCACAGGCATGTTCTCATTGCCATGGGGTAGGTTGGGGAATGAAATTTGACTGTCAGAGGCTAATAAATCGGTGTTTCGATCAGTCAGGTACTTGCAATCACATTGCTTATATCACTGGATTCAACTTTGAGCTATTGGGAATTTGGGATACTGAAACAATTTTACCTCGCTTTAATATATTATTACGGGCTCAAACATACGATGAGTACCCACGAATCCATTATAAACACATCTACTAACGAGAGCGAAGCAATACGCCAAGAAGTTGTCCTAATTAATCATTAGTTAGAGCAACTGACTACGATGAAGCAATAGAAAAGGATCTAATCTGCGTCATCTACCTTGATCAAGATTCAAGACCATGGATTAATAACGATAGTTCAGATTTAGTCATTTTTTATTTATTCAGAGTCTAATTTAGTGTTGAACAGTTTGTTCTGAATTTTACTCTTAAGGACTCCAGGTTTTTTATAGATTCTATATGTACGGTTCCCACAATTCATGCTTCTTGTCTGTTGGTGTACAATGGGTGGGGTTGGCCAATTGTTCAGAGACGAATGCCGACATCACCCTCTAGCCACTGATTTCTCTAGTGCCATCCTTTCCGGCCATGCGCCACTACCGAGCCGGCCTCCCCATTGCTCAATCTGCCATATCTACACTATAAATGCCTACAAGCACCCCCCTTCTTCCACATGGGCACTCAACGCAACCCCTTAGCTCCCCTCTTCCCTCAATGGCCAGTAGATCGTCGTCGCCGTTACAAACCATTGGTAAGCCCCAATTTCCAATTTTGGTATAAATTTTCATCATTCTTCTATTGCCTCTATACAAAGCTCCATTACGACCCCCACAAACACTACCATGAGCTTGCCTTAGCTTTTCTGAGCCCCTAAATCTCCGATGACCATCTCCTCCGCCCGACCGAGCCACCTCACCATGGACAGCCCTCTTGAAGCACTAGAGCTTAAGCTATCACTGCCATGACCTTTCCCATGCCCCGAGATGCCCAACACCCCTCGCCCTTGTTGTTTAGCCTCGGGATAGCTCCTTTTCCATGGTCAAGTGCCGTAGAGCTTCTCTCGCTACCGGCCATCTACAATAAGCCCCAATTGCCGCAAAGCCCCAAAATGGAAACCCCTTCCATACTGACCTTAGCCATGCCTTCAGTTGCCATTGATGACCATCGCCGACACCGCATTTGGCTGCCATCGCCACACTCTACTCTATCATCCTATAGATCCAAAGGAAGAAGACGATGACCAAAATAGGCTAGACTTTGGTAGGCTATGCGTGCATGCACAACTGGGCAGGTTGACTAGCCCAAAAGCCAAAGGAAAACTGGGCCAAGCCCAATACTATTATAACCTAATATTGTTTAAGGTCCGAACCCAACACTATTCAAACCAACCTAGTACTATTTAAATCCAAACTGGCCACTATTCCCAAGCCCGATTCGTTACTATTTAAACTGGATCATTACTATTCCTGAACCAGATCCATTGGGAATAGTATTAACCCATTATTGTTCATAAAAACCCAATAGGCATATTTATACTCATTTTTGACCTCATGAAGCCCATTCTCAACTCCATTTAGCCTAAATAGACTCTGATAAAATCCTAGCTAGCCTAGATACTATTTCAAACCTAAGCCCAATGCTATTTAGGCTTATTACTATTCACAAAAACCTATTTAACACAAAAATACCCCTTTCAACCATCTCGAGCCCCTCTAACCCATTTTTAACTCTGTTCAATCAAACCAAAAACCGCTTATATCCTATTTATCCAAACCCATTTTTTTTATGTTTTTTCAGATATTTTATTGCATTTTGTTCCTAGCTTGTATTATGCAAAGTTGGAACTTGTTTTGAATTCATTCTTTTACGGTAGCATCCAAATTTAACTAGTTGGTAACGAAGGAGCTACAAGAGCAAATAAACTAGTTGGTGTCACGCCTATGAAAGCATGTAATGGTCGATATTATGAGATAATCATATCTTATGGGTAAAGTTTTACATCTATGCAGAGTATTATAATCTATTCAAATAGACGTGCCCCCGATCATGGGCAAAGTGTGAAAATACCACAATGTGTATGTTGTGGCTTCAGACTAAACAATGAAAATAGGTAGTAGTGGAACTTCTATTGATGAAAAAGAGAGTTCTGTCTCTCAGGATCACCCCTGGGGACCTTTTATATAGCCGCTATGCCTCCCTTTTTACAACTCTACCCCCGATTACGGACGCTGCCCTAGGACATACTTGTCCTCTACATACTTTGATGGACCTCTTGGGCTTACACTCTTTTTGCCACCCCTACAATATTGTGTATGCATCTTGCTGGGCCGCTTAGCCATGTTTGGCCAAATGGGCTAAGGTGGAGGCCATCCCCACAACAGTGTAGTTTTCATAAAATGGTTACTAGTTAATGGTGCTTATAGCCATGGTATAGTGGTATAATGTCGAGACTCGAATATGCAAATTCGGACTCTCTGTGTAAACAGCACTAGTCCAGGATCACGCTAGTGCACACAGTCAAACATAGATGTAATCACAACCATACACGTGTTAAATAAAGGAAAACTCAAATAATAATAAATCTCAAAGGTACGACCTTATGACCAAGCTTACAATAGACTAGCCCGAAGGGCTTAACAAAAACTAGCAGCGGAATCCAAAATAAAGCGTAGCAGCCAATCGACAAGCCCACAGGCTATCAAGTGGAGAACAAAGCCTTATCCATGAAGTCGTCGAAGTACTCTCCTTCTGGAACCTCCTGCTGATAATACTCCTCATCCTTAACTGAGCAACATAGACGTAAAGCCGTGAGTATATTGGTACTCAGCAAGTCGTTTGTAATAAATGAATGTAATATACTATGCAAGGCTTACCAATGGAAGGTTAAAAGGTTAATTTGCATGAAACAATATTTGAAGGTAAATACAGTAAATAGATTGAAGGCACACTTTAAATAAAATAATAATAATAAGTAAGTAATCAAAGGAATTGAAATAAACCACTTGTGAACCTCCCATCCACAAGCTAAACCACAGTGAACTACCTGTCCACTTTCAACATAAACCACCAAGTTTAAAATGGAATCACTACCCCTCGTGTGAAATCACCGAGCAATGTCCATAATCGAGGAGCGGCTATTCGAATAGTTTTACACTCTGCAGATGTTGCACAACTGTACCCACATGATGTGATTAGCCTTGCGCTAAGAAAATCACAACAAGGCCTTTACAAAGTTCAGTTCTAACCCAATCCTGCCTGCTAGGATTTCGCATCACACCCCCCTTGCGCCACATGAAAATCAGCAACCATGTTTATCTCAATGGCAAGATTAAACTTGAAACATCCCAAATTAATCAGTCAGGTCCATCCCATACTAGACATGTGGTTTGCACGGTAAAGCTCAGATCAATGGCGCACAAAGTTAAGTCCTTAACATTTCCCGAGCGAGACTTCCACATCCCTCGAAGTGCACCGACACTTCCCCTTTTACTGCACGATCACTCACCCGAGTGAAAACCAATTTTGTATAACCACGCCAATGACACACCAATGCCATGGCCCAAATTTTAATAAACGTAGCACCAACCACAGTTCCATATCTCATTAAGTCAAATTAATAATTCACATGTGATGATAAACCCGATCGCAAATTAAGCGAGGCTAAGCATCTAATCGTACAACCCATGTGACAAATAACATAGCATCACTACTATGTTTTCCAACATATGGTGACAATGGTATCATGGTATTCAAAATTATCACGGAGGCATGAATTCAATTGGGGCAATAACTACCAAGTACAAGGTTTCGTAATAAAGTAGCAATGCAATGTAATTTAAAATAAAAATAATTAAATATTAGATTGCAAACTGGGTTCAACATGATCAAAGAACACGACTTGCCTTGGTTATGCTCAGCGAGATACTCTTGGTCTCCGGGCGTAGCTCTGCTCCTCCGGAATCGGAATCTAACGAGAGAGAAAACAATCAAAACAAGAAAAACACATAGAATGATAAAAAAAATGAACTCCAAAAAGCACGAAACTAGAACCAAAAGCTAGAGCTCGATTTTAGATGAATTTAGAAAAAAGAATGGGGTCAATCGGAGCTAGGACGGAGGAGATCGGGCTCTCGGAAGTTTAACCCTAAAAGAAATTCAGGAAATTCAGAAAAGCTACTGTGCTATAGGCTCGGTCCACGGGAAAGCAAGTCTACGATGGACTCGGTCCACATAATAGTGCTTGCGAGCGACGATGCTGACGCGGTGAGGTTAGGGCTGATGTAGTTGCGTGCGGTGCTGACACATGGCACTGGCTGACGTGGCCGATACGTGGCACCGAGGGACGGGTTCGGCTGACGTGACGCTGATGTGGCATGGCCACGTGGCTGCCACGTGGCAGGCAGGGCTGACGTGGCACTCGGGTGCGACAGCGGCGCGGCTAGATCCGATGGTGGAGGGAGGACCACGTGGGTGAGACCGCGGCCGTTGGATCTTGATCCGGATGAGTGGTTGCGATGCGGGGCTCATGCGACGGATCGTCGATGCGTGGTGCACGCTTCACGAAGCGTCGCGGCAGACGCGGGCGCGCGGAAGCGAGCGGGGGTCGGCGCGAACACCGAGGTGGGGTGCGGACGCGTGCGGGTGCGGGACGTGCAGACCGAGGCACGGGCGGAGCGGGGTGCGTGGTCTGGCGAGCGCGGTGCGAGAGGGCTCCGGCGATGGCGGTGCGGCGGAGCGGGCACGGGACGCCGGCGCGAGGGGCGGCGGAGGTTAGAGCGAGTGCTCACCGGCGAAGACGAAGTTAGTGGCGGCGCGGTCAGCTCCGTCAGTGAGAGGGTTCTGGCACGGCGGCGATGACCTTACCGGTGGAGGACGGGACGCGGGGTTCACCGGCGGCAGAGATGACGGCTCCTGAGGTGCTTCGGCACGGTGAGGTGCGGTGGCGCGGAGAGGAGACGGCAGTGTGGGCTCGGGAATGGCGGTAATGGAGGCGCACTTGAAGGCACACGAACCGAGGGCAGCGGCCACTTGTACCGCGCGAACCGAGGAGAGTTCGGCTCAGAGATGGGCGGGCGGCAGCGGTGAGTCCCGATCAGAGATGACGCACAAGGAGGAGACGTGTGGCAAGGGAGCGCGGATCGGACGGCGGAGCGGGAGGCGGGGTGTGGTGCTAGGGCGAGCGGCCGGGTGCGCGACATGGACAGCACGGATGCCGCCACGTGGCACGGGGCGGATCGGGCGGCAGCGCGGTGGTGCGGCAGCGGGCCAAGGGAGGGGAGGTGGGCCGGGAGGCGGGCGCGACGCGGTCGGGTTGGGAGCCGACGCGTGGCCGCGGGAGACGGGCTGGGGGCGGTGGGCCGAGGGAATGGGCTGAGTGGACTTGGCCCACTAGGGTTAGGGGAAAGATTTAGGTTTTTATGTCGTTTTCTTTTATCAGAAATTCAAATAAAATACTAAGAGCTATAGAAAATAGCAAATAAATCCCAAAAATTCACCAAAAATACAAGAAAATTTCTTGAGACACAAGGAACTCGAATAAAAATATTTTCAGCTCATGTTGAAGTTTATTTTAATCACATTAAATCCTTTTTAATTTCTAAAAATTCCAATTAAGCTTTATTAATTCCAAAAAATTCCAAAATTTTATTTTTAAATTCAGGGTTTTAAAAATCTCTGAAAATCAGGATGTTACATATAAAAATGGATATAGAATGATGTCCATGGGCTGGACATAGTAGGTAACTGTGAGAAGAGTTGCTCTCGCAAAGTTAATTGAAATTTAACATTTTAATTTCAGTTAAAAATTGCTAAGTCATAGGTTTGGAAACTAGTTATAATATGATATTTGGCAAATTAGCTTCACGTTAAAGAAACATAATGGTATCATTTGGTTAAGCCTTGCATAAAGATATTTGCCCCTATAAATACAGTCTACTATAGGGACTTGCTGCGTACCTAGTACTCAATCTCGCTTTATTTCCACCAGAGCATATACCAAAAAAGAAAGGGTGCTTCAATTTTCATGTTAGGGTTATGACCGCACTAAATCATTCCTGTGGGGATTTCTTCGATTCTTCTGACTATAAATTTTGGGCTTGGACGTCTATAAACTTGCTAAAGTTGACCGTTAGGTTATATTTCAATCAAACTAACCTTTTTAAATGATTTGTGAGTAGGCATGATACTCTTTCTATCCATAACTAAACTCCTTGTGTGAAGTACAATAGCCTTATTCCAAAAAATGGGGTCGTTATAGATTAGTGCTTCAGTTAGCGCAAGGTGGTCGTCTTTTGCAGCGGTAGTGGGTTAGAATTATAAGCTATTCACTGGGATAGTGTTGTGATGACAGACACACCGACCGTAGGCATGGGGAGGGACATGGGTGGTGCAAGTCTGCTATTCGTCAACAGGAGCTTTGTCATTCATTAAAGAGGGAAAGAAGGAGGTGGGTACTTTGAACCCATCCTAGCATTTGAACTCGGGTGGGCGGAGGAAAGACAACCCTTCTTACCATACAAACCTTTAATGGCCCTGTTTGTTTTGGCTTTTGGCTTCGACTTCTCCGGAAGCACAAACAACAGGGTAGCCAAGCAACTTCTTGAGCTCAAAACTGTATGCGCCATCCACGTCGGTGTCTCCATCATCCACCATCTTCTAAAAAAACATAGCCAAAAGCCATCAGATCTAGTACAAAATCACATAGCCATTATGTTAGAGTCAGTTAAACATTTTAAGGGAAGCAAAGGTTCAAGTCCGAGCCTTTCTGCTTAGTTGTCGGATCAACAAGCAAAATTCTCAAAAAAAATTGTGGAAGTGGTTCTAGGCATATAAATTATTAACAATTTGTGGAGATAGCCCTCAATGAGTACTCTTCTGGCATGTTTATTATTCCAAACTGGAAGCTTATTTTTTTGAAACTAGATTCAGTCCAAGTTCAATATGAGTTTTTGGCGGATTTGGCCATTTTAGAGGTGTATTTATAAGAATAGCGTCAGTTGCATGGTAATGACAAAAATAGCACTTTTGTCGTCCCGCCACCGTGTGGCAGGGTCTGAGGTGCCAACACGCCAAAGGAATGCATGGTGGCCATGCGGCCAGGGCCTACCGCACGGCCATCATGGGGCCAAATTCGCTGCCGCATGGCCGCTGTGTGGCAGAGCCCAATGCCACACAATGGCCATGCGATAGGTGGTTAGCCTTTGCATTAATTACTTTAATAGCACAATTAGGGAATTTATTTACCCATACTACATTTAGAAATTTTTAGATATAGTAAATGAGCTCAAGAACTTATGAAATATTTTTTGGAGCTTCTCGACATAATTCATTGTGTAATTTATTCATAATTTTATCTGTCCTGAATTTTACTTAAAAATCATTTAATAAACTATTTGTAGGCATTATTTAAGTTCAAAAATGAGCACAAAAAATTATAATTTTTTTTTGAAGGATCCTTATGTAGTGAACTTGATTGTGTAATTTTTTGTAGAATTTTTTATTGTCTAAGATTGTACATATATAGCAGTACAAAATCGCATAACACGGGATATGATATGGCTGACTAATTTGAGCCACTACTGTCTCCTCACCACGTCTGCATCCATGGATGTGGCCTTGTCTTTCGTCGAGCATGTTTGATGGGATATGATAGCTAGTCCAGAGCGTGTGTCTCAGATCAAAGGAGGTACAGTGACCATTCAGTCTGTTGAGAAGGCCGAACACCTGACAGGGAAGTGCTCCCAACTCCACACCTACACAAGCACATAGCTGATGACCAGGTTAGGTAGCACCGGTGCCACACTACAAAGCGTCACACAACCCCCTATATGTGTAGCATAGGATGGCTAATCCCTAGTTATATTGGGACATTGCCTCAACCTCCACATCAGCCAAAGACTCGGTGATGTGGATGAATTCAGGGTAACAAAAATCACCAATTGTGAATGGAAACATGCTCCAACCAAAGAGTTGAAGAAGATACACGATGAGGTACGTCCTAACGACCTCGTCTGGTGTATCCTGTGGGCACTCACTGAAATGCCTCAGCCAAGTGTAGGAGACACCACGAGCACCCTCTAGGACAGCCAAACTGAATTGATACGCCAACCTGTCCCTCCAATCCGCCGATGGAGGGGCTAGAACAACTGCCTCGCCCTAAAGAGGGAGACTGGTCAAGAACGAGATGTCCTGGAGAGTGACCGTCATCTCACCCAACTGAAAGTGGAAGGTGTGTGTCTCTGGCCTCCACCTATTCACAAGTGCCGAGAACAGACTAGCGTCCAGGGTGAACTAGCGTTTGATGGAGACCAGCCTCGTAAAGGGCAACAAGCTTGTAGCATAGAGGATTGGGATGTATCGATCATCTAGCTCCCAATGATCCCTCCCTCCCCAAACCTTCAGGGCCAGCAGGCCATCCACGTCACCCGCGATCCACATGTTACACCCGTGGTTCTCATCATAGCACTCTTCCAAAAGCTCCAATAAAGATATACCTTACAACAAATGAGATAGATGAAATATTAGTGCAAGGATTGATAATGACAATAAAATACTACAAATTAAAATTTACGATGAAATAAATAGTATGTATATGTATATGTATATGTATATGTATATGTATATGTATATGTATATGTATATGTATATGTATATGTATATGTATATGTATATGTATATGTATATGTATATGTATATGTATATGTATATGTATATGTATATGTATATGTATATGTGTATGCATGCATGCATGCATGCATGTATGTATGTATGTATGTATGTATGTATGTATGTATGTATGTATGTATGTATGTATGTATGTATGTATGTATGTATGTATGTATGTATGTATGTATGTATGTATGTATGTATGTATGTATGTATGTATGTATGTATGTATGTATGTAGAAGTATTATTTAGTTGCTACAAGTACAATAAGCGCGTGGCCTTGACCGATCCAGTCAGCCAATAGCCCCACCATCCCACCCATGGACGGTTACTAACATTTGTTAATTATGATAAAGTTACTATCATATGCACATCAAGTTATCATTTGTAATTTATGAAGTTACTTACAGTTCATGCAATTGGGGGGAAATAGGGAGGTCGGTGCAGTGGTGCATGGCGGCGGCGTGTTGGTGGGGGCCGGGATGGCGGCAAGAATTCATGTGAGATGGAGGGCGTCAGTTGGTTGTGCCCTAACCCAAGCTCCCCTGAGAATCTGCGTGTGAGGGAGAGAAGGCAAGGAGGGAGAGAGAGGTGAGCACCATAGGAGGAGTACGTGACGATGACGCTGAGCGTCCTGGCGATGGTAGTAGGGGGAGAAGATGGGAAGGAGGCCTAGGAGGAGTGCGGCAGCAACGGCAGGGGAAAGGAAGTTAATCGGGGATGTTCTCGCAAAAAGAATTGAATGTGCAAGGGGGTTCCACAAAATGTTTTAAGTGGGATGGGGCATTCTACCTTGTCAGACCAGGATTCGAAATCTAGAATCCTCTGTTATTCCACTGCACTATTTTTTGAATCAATAGATAGTGCTCACAATACATTGCTGTTATCATCTCATACATCGCATGGTATTCATAAAGCCATAATATATTTACATATATCAGAGTTTTAAAATATGCCACGTGGGGCATCTGTTTTACATAATGGGCCTCCTAGGCCAAATATTACAGATCAAAAGTATAGCAACGGAAACGAAAACATCAGTGGGGCCAATAGCCACAAGCAGGCAACTGGGAGTAAATGTGTGTATCTATATTGTCTAACCCTATGTAATATAAGCGCACACCCTTACAGCAAGTCTACATGCTTAGGACTAAGCATTAGAAATCCACTCTAGTTGTAGTCGTCAACTCCCTGGCTTGGGGTCTCCTCGTAGGCATAATGGCCTTGTCCTCTTGCTTCTGGATATGGTGATGCGAGGGTGAGCACACTAACCACCGTGCTCCGTGAGCCAATACACAGAATGCAATTAAGTAACATGTATGGCTTGGCAAAGGGTAAGCTTGGGTTATTTTATTTGCCGAAAATTTGCTTTTAAAAGACATAAGGTACATATATAAAACTTCCAAAGACTTAGCTATTTGGACTAAATTCATAGTGTTTGAAAAAGACATGTGATGATAGTATTGGTACAGATTACATCCACCTTTACATGTCACCTACACTATATATTCATTTTTCAGTGTTATAGCCGCTTATCGTATCACTGGGACGACACTCAGGGCAACACAAAGCCAGGACAGTCAATCGTCCTTCATTCTTCTTCCAAGTCTCAACCATAAAAATTGTTTTTGAAATAGAACTATATCAGAGTTAAGTTCTCATGTCCGTCCTTGATCGTGGGCACGACTATTTGAATAGTTTTAACTCTACAGAATGTGTACACTTTCACTACAAGAGACAATCCGCTCATTGCCCTACATGATTCCTTAGTCATGCAGTTGAGTAGACCATCACAGTGACCTTTTAAAACTGTGACCTTTCAAAACTACCTGGCCTCTTGTTCGTATTTCATCCTATGGATTGCTCCCACTTGCGGTGGGTCCCATACATTGCACGGGATGTTTCTCACTATTACTAACGCCTCCAGGCTCCACTCCCCATAGCACTAGTAAGACAGAGAAACAAGTCACCCTCCCCTTGGTGTCCCTTTAGCCACAACAAGCCCTTGCATTACCACACTTCTCCCCTCCCTACCTGTGAGATGAGTCCAAGGTTCGATATATTTACTCAACCAAGTTGCACTTTATAGACTTGTGGTTGTACAGTTTTACAATGGGAGATCATGATCTGATTCGGTCCTTGTGTTATCTGGGCAGTTCTACCACAACCCACACACTCGTGCACTCCAATGCACCATACCCTCAAACCATCCGCCCAAACATATAAGCAGCGGAGGATTTTGAGGGCATAAAGTAATGTTCATTTTTAAAATACATGACCATTCTCAACTACAAGTCTCCCCAAAATTGTTCTTTGTATTTGCATGTGGTGCTAGGGTGTCTTAGCACCCCCAGGATCTAAGCCAAGCTGAGCCCTACGCATATACATATTTTATTTTCGGAAGATTAACATAATATTTTTTCCAAAGGAGATATGCAAGGTTCACTGATTAACACACTAAGAGGTATAATATTAGTACTTACATAAAGGCACTTAGCTAGAGCATTAAAAACAGAATATTATACATAAAATAACAACATGCAGTTTATTAGTTTGAATCTAAATAATTTGCAAAATGGGTATTCAAAATGCTCGAAGTATTGACTCGCCTAGGTCACTGTTGCCTGAATCTTACTGATCTTGACTTGCGTCTACCTCGGATTCTTCCTCCTGAGCCTCGTACGCTAATTTTGTGATAAACAGAATTTTAAAAATAATTAAAAAGATTTAATATAACCAAATAAATTCTCTTCAAAAATTCAAACAAGCTCAAAAACTTAGGATTTTGGTTCCATTGGAAAGAGGGTGGATTTAGATAAATTTAGCAATTTTTTTACTTAATTTGGAGTTGAAATGAATTAGTTATGAATTTTTAAAGTTTTCAGCTGAATTAACCCGAAAATTAAAATCAGAAATCATTTAAATATCCTAAGGAGAGAGAGTATGTGAGACTAACAGGTGGAGTCCACTGATTATAATATTTTTCTTTTACTTACACTGAGAGGTGGAACCCACTAACTTTTATTAATTCTTTAAAATTTCAAAGACTGACACGTGGGGCCCACTGGGGTTTAAATTTCTTAACTGTGCTAGAGACTGACATGTGGGGTCCACTAAGATTTAATACTCCTCGCTCGGTTCCACTGACGGGTGGGGCCGGGTACCGGCTTAATTAAAACACGGCCCACATGTCAGTGACTCATTATCTTAACCATTGTCATTAGCATTAATTAAGCGCACGCTAATTTAAACTTCGTCGATGAACAGTGCTTCATCTACCTCCCGAAGACGGCGAAGCTCACCGCCGGCGGTGACGGCGGAGGCCGGCCATGAGCATTCGCAAAATGGATTGCTCGTGGCCGCGCCCACCTCTGGCCGAGCTCTCGCCGGCCAATTTGGCCAGAGCATTGGCCGGCGGCGAGCCCGAGCGGCGGCGGAACAGGACAGTGGGGGCTACGACGATCTATGATGTTAGAGTTCAATTAACAACTCAGAGAGTACATGGAGGTGGTCACGGTGCTGTTCCATGGGTTGACGGAGCTCGGGCGTGGCTGTGGAGGGTTGTCGGCGTGCGACGGCGATGCTCTGAAGAGGGTGCACGATGAGGGAGCTGCTCGGGGGATGCGAGCTTCGGGGGATGGCCGAGATGGCTTCGCCGAGCTCCTAGGATGATTCTGCCGAATGGAATTAGACGGAGGAGGTCTCAGTCGTCGGCGATCCCGAAGGCCGAAGTTGGAGAAGAAGGCGGCTCCGGCGAGCTACAATGCACGAGAATGCAATTGCATTCGGTGGGAGTGAGAGGAGAGTGTAGGGAAGTGATGAGCGGCCTCGGTGGGCTTTTATAGCCTGCAGAGAAGGCTGTCGGCGTGAGGGTGAGGGCGATGGCTATGGCGGGTGACGGCGGAGCAGCGAGGCCACAGTGCTACTGAGCAAGACTTAGCGAGGTCAGGGAACGGGCGACAGGGAGCGTAGGGGATGGCGAATGGGGTTGTCATGGCTACTGGGCGGCTATGGCTGATGCGAGGAGTGGCACGACGGCATGGGCGCCGCTCGGTCGCGTTCAGAGGGGATGAGGGGTGGGTGGTGTGCTACGGGCGGGCGTGGAGGCAGCATGGGGTGAGGGACGCGCTGCCGACCCCTAGTCCAAAGGGAGCTCACGGGTGGGGGCGGCCGTAGCGGGATTTTGGGGGAGAAGACGGAGAGAACAAGCGTGCGTGCGCGAGGGGTGAGCGGGCGAGCGCAGCGGGAGGGGAGAAAGGGAGAAGGCGGAAGGGGCGAGGCCGTGGGCCAGTTGGGCCGGCCAAGCTCCTTCCCTCTCCTTTTTTTATTTTCTTTTTTATTTCTATTTTTGCTTTGAATTCTCTTAACATTTTGGGGACATATGTATGCATATATTTTTATATACAAAATTTCAGATAATATTTTCTCAAGTATTATTGCTTCTTTTTCAATTTTACACTTTTGTTTTTAAAAGCTATTTGTATTTTTATGGCTTAGGTGTGCATATACTTTCACATATATTTATGCATATGATTTCATGGCACCCATTTTAGTATTATTGCTTTCTTTTTCTTTTATATTTTCTATGTTCTGCATGCCTCCTTTTTAGACTTTTATTGCTAATTAAAATTTGAAATTCTTGGGCCAAGGTTTGGATCATCTTTTCATATTCGTATATCAATTTGAAATTTTCTTTTATTTAAATATATTCTTTCTTCTAAGTGTTTTCCCCTTTTTTATTTTGTGCTTCAACATCATTTATGTGTGTGTGTGTATATTTTCTTTTTATTTAATGGAACCTCAACCAATATTAATGAAATCCAGAAAATTGAGATGTCAGGAGTTGCCAAAAATTCAAAATCCCCCAAATTACACATTATCGTTAGTTTCAAAAATTGGAATGTTACACACCCTCCTCAATCTGAACCACACGAGATAGATTGGACGACTTTGATGAGTATTAGCACTTTTGCACTGAATTGGGCTTTAGCATTAGATATGTTACCATATATATCAGACGGTAAAAATGCTATTTTTATCATTACAGCGTGACCAACGCTATTCCTGTAATACACCTCCAAAACCAGCCAAATCCGCTAAAAACTCGTTCAATCCCGTGCTGACGGCCCATATCCTTCTGGTGGCCTAATAGCAAACGCGCAGGCCAGCGAAGGCACAAGCACATAGTGACCACGCACGTACTGGCCCAACAACATCCTGCACACAGCCTTAGTCCAGAGAGGATGCAAGGGCATTGAGCTCTTGGCCTATTACAATTGCACCCCAGGGAGGCCATTGAGCTAGTTCAGACTTAACTCCGTTTCAGAAGAGCATCACTCATGCAATCACCCGTTCGTACGAATTTGGTAGTGTTATGGTAGATAATTGAAAAGTAAGATACTCAGATTTAATATAAAAAACTCTTGTAAAAAAATCACCGACATTCGAAGACAAAATTTACTGTATAAGAAGATATTACAAACACATAAAATTTTAGCGTATCTTAACCGTACAACTACAGAGTATATATAGAATAGAGAATAAGAGTACTAGGAGATTATAAATCTGAGAAAATGTCAACGTGTATGTTTACCTGAATCTGTATACGAATTCCTATAATACTTTAACACGTGGGATCGGAGTCCTGTAGGAATTCTTCCTACGAAGCCCTTTTGTAAGGTAGGAATGAGTCTCGGGGGTGAACAAATCCCGGTTCGCAAAACCGGGTGAACCGCGGCCACGGTGTTCCCAGCTTCCTGCAGCGCAACCACCCACCCACTCCACGCGAAACGGGTTGGCAAAAATTAGCATGGTTTCAGAAATAAGCAGTAAAACTGGTTTTTCGTAAACCCAGAATATCGCGTTTGCCCAAAAACAAGAAACCATCGTTTTTAACAAAACCAGTTTCTGATATACTCTTCGCAGATATCTTGATAGGATGGCTTTTGACCGGCCCCGGCTCTAGTTGGTTGGGTCGGGAGAGTATGGACGAGTCAACCATGCTCCGCTGGGTCAGGGTTTGAGTTTTATCTACTTCAGAAAATAAGAAAGTATTATTTTACTAAATTTGACTGACATATTGTCGTAAACAATTGGTATTTAAAGATCAACCTGTAATATTGACAAATGCCTTTAAAATAGCAAGTACTAGTTGAATTTGCATTATCATACCTTGTAGAATATATTAATCCTTATCACACCGCATTACACCACAATCAGTGATACCCAATGCCTTGATGCCAATATCGTATGTCTGCTTCAATAAACATCACCATTTGAAATACATAAATCCAATTGGCACACCACATGTACGCACTATCTCTTAACAACCCTTATCTTTCTCCGATGTGGACAATGATTGGCAAACTGGGGCGTCACACGCTCTTGTGTGCAGTGGTCCTCAGGCAGGGTCCCATGGGTTAAGTTGGAGCCATGTTGCTAGGGATGACGATGAGTCTGGGAGGTGCTAGAGCGTAGATAGCTGACATCACTGTAGTATGCTCAAGCTCATTGACTACTGCTATCCTTTCACACTCCACAACAGTTAAAGTCCTCTCGCATCTGGTAAGCTAGGCATGAAGAGTGTCGGAGTGGCTGCAACTGGAGATTTGAAGCATGTAGAGCTGTGCGATCTCCTCCAAAGCTTCGGTGTAAGTGGCTCTCATAGCTCAGGTGAGCTAGACTTGGTGTGCCAGTAGTTTTTCACCCTCCCTGGTGACTAGGTCTCGTAGTAGCATTCTCCCTCTTGGATAGACAGGTAGTAGCAGAATAGAGATATCAATAGAGTAGCCTCGTGAATCTTGTATAAGTGAGTCGAAGCCAGGCGGGCTGTGTCTTGGAGAGCGTTGGAAGAGGAGCTCCTAGGGTACTCAGTCTTGAAGATGCAAGATTCAAACTCGCCAACCCTCTCAGAGAGAAAAACCTCCATCATACAGAACTCACAATCTAGTATTTGGGTCTTCTAACCTCTAAAAATGGGACAGTGATGATAGCCCAGGTACACATGAGCTTGCGAGAGATGTCCACACACTCCCCATCATCCTCACCATGGGAGAAGAAATCCCATGGGCCCTGATCAAATAATCCAACTATCTACAATTTTGAACAAGATAAAGTTGGCACAAAGTGAAGATGTAAAGAAAATAAAGGTAAGTCAAGCAATAATACGCTATATTTTATCAAAGTTTTTGCTTTTCATTTGAAAATAAGACTCAAGTCCTTATATACAACCATTCTAACTAAGGCTTTTACCATACAATCGTATGCTCTAATACCAGCTCTTTGGACCTAGATTTAGCCAATTCAAAATTTTATGTAAAACCACTACACTATTCCTTGAATTAGTAGATGTGCTCAAAGATACATCATTGAATCATTTTATACATAAAGTGAATCATACCATTAATTAATATTATATATTAGAGTTTAAATAGACCACATTGGGCCAAGTTTACGTATGGGGCTGATCGGGCCAAATAAATACACTACAAAAGTGGGAGCGAAAACTATAGCAAAAAGGGAGGGCATATATTGCCACAAGCAAACAACTGACTGGGGGTAAAAGAATGCCTTACTACTTTCTAAGAATTTGGATAATAGATGTGTACATAATCACCAACAAAGTCTAGCTAGCTAAGGTAAGAGCTATTCTACTACAAAAAGTCCTAATCTCCTCCATCAACTCTTGGGGCATCATAGTACACATAGTAATCTTGATCCATAAGTTTTGAGGTATTTTAGTGAGCGAGAGTGAGCATAAACAATAGTGCTCTATGAGTCAACACATATAATGCAGTATTATACATGTAAGATTCAACAAAGGTAGGCTCGGGTTCCTTTTTTTACTAAAGGCATTTACTTGAAAGTTACAGTAGATAATAATTCCTATGACCTAGAATTTTGAATAAATCATGCTTGTATTAAGGGCTTATTTGGTAGAGCTTTAGATTCTTATTTTTCAGCTTTTGCTTTAAATTCTCTAAGAATCTTGAGCTGACTCTGAAAAGTGTGTGACTAGTAGGTTGGTTCCAGATTCATAAGAGGAGGGATTTGAGGGAAATAGACTATGCTACGATTAGTTATAACACTTCTTTTTTAGTTATACAATACCAAGATTGTTCTACAGATAAAAGCTTGAAAGTTTCACCATACAAATCACGAATTGTATTCAACAGATTGGAAAGGTTCACTTGCCCATCAATAAAACCGCACGTCACTAGGAAAGTAAAAATAATTTTGCACAACGGAAATTCTCTTTCTTGTGAGGAGGACAATGTTCTATAGTGTCTTGCATGGTTCGACGTTCTCGTAGGAAGTCATTACATCTTTGTGCATAGCAATAGTGCGTAATCAAATAGTCACTGGGATCTGAGAGTGTTGTGATAAACATTGTGATATAATTCAAATAATGTTAGATACACTTACAGAACTACTATCCTATGTCATCAGCTTTTACAACAGTTGGAACTACATGCGAGTATCTGGGCTGAACTAGCAAGTTGTATCGTCAAGGTAATCACCCACAAGGGCAGAGGAATCCTGCTCAATCTCAGTAATTAACTACTCGGTGTTTCTTCTATACATAGGCATGTAATGCTTATTGATCACCATTTTCGAAAGCCTCAGCTCGCCGTACAAAGATCTTGGCATCAAGATCCCTATGCTGGTGTCCGACTCAGCACTAGTATCATCCTGATGAATGCTCGACTCCTCTTCATTTATTGCTTCTTCCCTGCTGGAAGTTAGTATGCGCATGATTTTTCCTGGAGGGCAAAATCTATGCACCTCCTTGGTCTCACTGAGCACATCTTTAGCTATGTCCCCACCTCCTCGGTAATAGTACTTTCAGTCATCTCTTCCACTATTTCATCATCTTCTCTCTCCCTTTATCGGTACAACTCATTTTCAAGTTGCTGCCACAGCTCTACATCAGTCATCTTGTCCTCATCCACATGGTGATCGATGATGTCCTAATCGTCACTATCTGCCTTGTATCCACCATGCCAACAGCATCACGCGTTGCAATGGAACTCTGAATCTCTTCTGATGTAGCACACTGCATGGTTTCAGATGTAATTAATTGTGTAGCTGGGGAAGAACAGAGAAGAGCTCAATTCTCAGTCAAATTAAGGTATAAGTTTATTTGAGATTCTAGTCTGCAAGCACCACCATGTTTGGGATAGCTTAAAATTATGGCAGTTCCAATCTTAAGGTAAACAAATAGCTTGTCAACATCATACTCCCATCCAAAATGTCAACGAATGGTACCATGGATACTTAGAAAAAAGTTCATGGGCTATTTTGTTGCCTCGAAACATTTAGATGCTTATTTACTCCAGGTCCCAACATTGAAAGATTAAAAATGGACCTTATTGAAAAGATCACAAGTTCACTATCCTTCAATATGGACTGTCACAAGTTCACTACGTACACAAAGCATAAAACTAGTGACAACATTACATGGACAAGGAATAAGGAGCCTTGATCTAATTGATTACCCACATTTGACGCAACTAGTTCACAGTAGAAACAAAACTGAAGGAGTAACCTGTTTCACAAGCTTTTTCACCTATTCAAACTGGCTCCCAGCAATAAAACATGTTTATAAATAGTTTATTTCCATTGTGGGCACAAATCTGAATTGCCTTAATATTTCATAAAAGTTGGACACCATGTCGATTCATTGTGAAGTTTCATACACTGAACTCACACCAAAGCTTAATCTCTTACTGAAGGATGGGCAGTCAACACTCCTTATGGCAGTTTGGTCAATCAACACCCCAAAGCTACCTACGCCCGAATCGCCAAAAACGCCCCAAATCGATGGCGGTTCGGGGTTGCGGCCGTCAGCGGCACCACACCTCTACAGCGGCGGTGGTGGACGAGGAGAGGAGGCTGACATCGGCAAGAGGATGCCAGTGGACTAGTCGAAAACTAGGGTTAGGAGTGAGGGTGGAGAATAGGGCTAACAGGCGACATTACCTTGCCGGGAGCAGCGGAGCAAGGGGAGGTTGCCATGGAAGGCGCCGAAGTTGCCACTGCTGCCTGCCTAAGCCGCCACCATCGCCTGCCACCAAGATCATCGCTCGTCTGCTTCTCTCCCCAAAGCGCATACGAATAGGCCGATGGAAACGAATCTGCGCATGTGAAACAACTGAAGGGTTACGTGCGATGGCATTTTGTGGGTAAGTAACTCGAACTTCCAAGGGTTCTTACGCCGCGGGTCTCCTAGCTCCCAACAAGAATTCATCCAAAGTTACTTCTTATTCCTAGTTCATTTTTTAACCTGCTCTTCATAAGAATCAGAATCTAGTGATTTTCGAAATCTAGGTGTTTAACATAGCTTCCCTAGATCTGAATAAGAAGCTAGGAGTAGGAGCTCTAACAAATAGGCCTTAAAGAGAATAAAAATGTTTAATATTAATAGTAGTGAAGGTTTCATCTAGCTGTTATATGGTTCTATCCATCACATGCTAGTTTTTGTTACTAGGGCTACATTCACCAATTATAATCACTAGGCTATATCCACCCAAGGAAAATCTAAATTTAGGGCTACATCCGCCCGACGAGTTTTCATCCTACCTATAAAGTTTTAGAAATAGATACTAACTGAGTAAGTTCCCATACTGGCTCATGACCGTGGATATGGCTATTTGAACAGTTTACACTCTACAAGATTGTATACTTAACTATAAGAGATAATCAACTTTTTATATTTCACACATTTCCATATATATGTGAATCAAGAAGATCACTACAAAACATTTATAATGCATCTCCCTAGTGAGGCCACACCCACAAGGTTTCCACCACTGTAGGGCTATGTCCACCCAATCTAGAAGCCCATCTTGTGTCGCACAAAGGCTTAAACCAACACTCGTCCTGTGTTCCACCGGATGGCGCAACCCACATTGGGTCAATGCAAATTAGTTGGTAGGTCGTACCTATTATAGACTTATGATTGCACTGTTTTACATTGGGAGGTCATCACCAGATTTGGTCATTAAAGTTATCTCGACGATGCTACCACAAACCATACATTCTCATGCTATATCTGCACTAACACCTCTTACCATCCGTGCTAATAGACATACCAATCATTTCCCTCTAATGGCTACCCCAGAACTAGTTTCATGCTTGTAAATAATGATAGGGCAATTTAATGCCCCTCGGGCATCTAAGCAAGACTAAGCATGGTGCTTAGATATGACTTATAGCTAGCTATTGTTACCATTATATTCCTAGGGTGACAAGGATTATGTATTCAAACATCCAAAGGTGGGGTATAATAACACATTGATTGATAGGCATGTATCTACAACCTTAAGACGAACATAGGTTTGCATAACAAATAATAGCATGCAACTTGGTAATTTAAACAAATATTATTTGCATAAAAATATAGCATGCTCCAGGCGGGATGAATTGGTTGGGGACATGTCGGAGTGAAGATGGCATCGACGACAAGGAACTTGGTCGAAGCCGAAGAAGAAAGGGGGCGGGAGCTGGCGGTGGCGAGGGATAGCAAGGGGAAGACAATTGGGGGCAAGGGGAAGCTACTTGGAGGCTTTGTAGTTGAGAGGAGGGGAAATGGCTGTTGGGCAGCTTCAATGCCCGCATGGATGCTGAGGGTGGTGGCGTGAATGCTAGGCACGGCACAGGTGAGGCGGTGGACTAACGCATGGCACGGGCACACGAGGAGTCAAAGCTAAAGGCACGGCATAGAGGGCAATGGTCAACTACGGAGTAGTTGTGATGAGCGTAGGTCTAACATGGCGCGGATGCGGCAAGAGAGATGAGCAGTGTGGGATGGCGTGGTGCAAAGGAGAGAAAAGGGAGAGGGATAGGGCGACTGAGCCAAGGCAAGGTCGGTGCGGCATGATGGCGCACAGGGACGCACACATGAGGAGGCGCCTAGCATTGAAGCGGCACAGGAGGTGGCATGGGCACATGCTGGCGCATCACACATGTGCGCAAAATGTGCATGACGTGTGCACATAGCAGGAGAGGAGTGGCTCGGGCCAAGTGGGTAGAAGAGGGTAGAAACGAGCTAGGCTCGTCCCAGGCCAATATGTAGGCTTCAGATTTTTGAAATGGGGTTTGCTTTTTTAATTGAATTTGAATTCAAGTTTCAAATTTTGTTTCATGCCTTGAGCTCTCCCAAAATGGGATGCTACATGTATGCATAATGCAAAAAGAAGCAAGAATTAAAACCCCCTAACTACAAGAACCATTTGCAAAAGAAAAACAATGGCTAAACTCAAGAAAAGGAAAAACTATTGGAAGAATGGAAAAACTCTTCACTACATGGTTTCTAGTTCAAGAAAAATACAGAGCTAAGGAGCAAATCTACCCACACTAGCTATCCCTATAACTAGATGCTAGTTTCATCTAGATAGCCCACACGAAAGGGGTGAAATGGAAGTTAGGCCTGTTGTGCCACTCGCCAATCCTCACAATGGTAGGTCCACTCAATATTAAGTCACGATTTTCGCATTGGCCGATGGATTCCCGAAGGTGATTGAATGGCTTCAAGTCTACCGGGCAGAAACTAGAACGAAATGAGTAGAGAAATGACCTTGTTACCTTAGCTTAATCACATGCTATCATGTAGCATTTTTGTAGCTTGACATTATGAGTATGATATATCTTGTGGCTAAAGTTGGGCAACTCTTTAGAGTATAATAAATGATATTTAAATATGCCATATTTTTGGTCAATGAAATTGTTTTTTAATGATTCCTACAACAAGACATAAGTAGAATTTGGGTGTTGTTTAATGTGAAAATTGCACATGACAAACCCCGTTGTTAATTAAATAGTGTTTTTTTGGGTAAAGTTCATTACTAGTAAACTTGCATTTATTCTTATTGTATTATAACATGTGACTCTATCCCATTGAACTTCTTGCATGTTAGTTAAAAAATCTTCTATGTGGCTTGCTGAGTACCTAGCGTACTCAATCTTAATTATTTTTATCAGAATAATACCTAAAGAAAGATGGATGCATTGGTTCCTATGGGATTTTCATAGTGTTAAGGTTACAACTACACTCAATCGTTCATGTGAAAATTCCATCGGTTCTTCTGAATATAAATTAAATTTTGGGTTTGGACGCTCGTAAAGCTGCTGTAACTTGACTATTAGGTTATATTTTAATCAGGCTATTTTTTAGAGTAAATTACTGAGAGACCATGTGGAGATAACCCTGGTTGTGTGATGAGTAATTGACACGTGTCCTAAAAAGTCTGAGTTTGTTCCGGATATTTTTATGCTAATTACTGATGCGGATATTTAATTATATCATCTTGTGCGGTGCTATGTAATGTATTTTCTTGTCGGTGATGACTGCAGGACTTTGAGACGGAGTCGTGGCGAGACACGAGTGACCGAACTAGGCACAGGCGGTGCTGAGGTCAGAGCGGTCGAGATGTGTTGAAGACGGCGAGGATTCGAAGTGGTTGCGAGGCGTGCGCAGCAAGAAATGAGGAAGCTTCCAGGAAGGTGCAGGAGGGGCATTTTGGTAAATGCGCAGGGCTGCACAAAAAGAAGCGGATTTGGATAAGAAATGATCCATTAGTGGAGAGTAGGTGTGACCTAATGGGTAAAGTAGGCTTGTAAACCCATTAGTGGAGAGTTGGTGTGACCTAATGGGTAAAGTAGATTTCTAAACCCATTAGTGGAGGCTATAAATAGAGGTGCTCTTTAGTGGTAGAAGTGCACTTGAGAGAGAGAGAGAGAGAGAAAGAGAAATGGGTACGAGTATTAGGGTTTCCTAATGCTTGTGCTCTTGGAGAGAAATTTTGTATGCAAAATTTAGGGTTCTATTCTCTCCTTGTGTGTGTTCTTAGATGAGACATGGAAGAGTTGATGCAAACATTCATTTGTTTTAATCGTTCATCGCTCTTCGTCTCAATATGAAAGTTCTCATATTTATGTTGTTATGGTTATTTACTTCTTTGTGATTTATTTTCTTGCTAGTAGCAGCAGTTTTTGTGGTGTGAGTCATGGAGAATGATTTGAGTTGGCTGTAGAAATATCTCATGTAATCACTCATTTCCTTACAAAAATAGAACAGCTCTGTGATGGGAAATCCTCAAGGTCTAGTTACCAGTTATTCCCAAGAGTAATAGCAAGAATACATGAGTCTCTTATCTCCCTGATTTTTGGTTTAAGCTACTGTCTTCTTGCGCATATCTGAAGTTTTGGGCAGCAGGTTCTCAATTCTTGGAGTTTGCTAGGAGAGCAAGTTTCATTTTTTTTTGGCAGCAAGAAGCAGTGCATGTGCTCGGCCAGATTTCTGCACTTCTTGTGTTCGGTTGTTCATGTTCCTTTTATTTTGGGTTCCTGCCTCATCAATCTGTAAAGAGCTATCAATTGTTTGTGTTGGGTTGGTAGCAGTTCTTTTAGTCCTGTGGTACATTCGACTGTGTTCTGAGCTCCCGCTTTCTACTAGTAATTATTTGTCGTTTCTCTCTGTCCTTCGGTTTAAAGGGCTGTTCTGCTATTATCTCTCTCTGCAATTTTTAGTTCGGTTGTGAGTCTTACAAAGAGACTTGTAGTCTTGTGTAGTTTCAGTTTTCTTTTCATCACCTAGCGCTTTTAGAGTAGCAGATGACCGCAGTTGATCGTTCTGATTCAAAGAAGCTCTTTTCATCCGAACAACAATAGTACTTCCTGTTTGGCGAGACTTGATGCGCTTGCCTTTCGCTTTCTCTCAGTCGTTCTCTCTGCAGGTCTTTTGGTTCTCTCGGTTGGGTAGTAATCAGCAGCAGTTCCCTTGCTGTTCGGGTTCTTCTTAGCAGCTGTGCGTGTGATTTGTTCACTATTTTGTAGCCTGTAATCCTTGCAGCCTAGAAGCAGATACGAGAGAGGCATTAAATTCTTTTTGAGCTGGTGCATGTAGTTGCTGTGGTGTTCGGCAACTGTGCTGTGTTCGGTTCTTAGAGTTCTTTTTATTTCTTTTGCCTTTTCACTTTTCAGTCTGCAATCATCTTTTTGGTAGCAAGAGAGCTGTCGGTCAGCACTACATATCCCTCTAGTGCATACTCTTTTATTTTCTTTTGCTGTGTTTAAACATTTTGCATGCAGTCTAAACAGTATTATTTTCAGCTGAAATTTTTACTGGTTAATCTCTTATTTATGCTGAATTTTTTAGTATCGCATGCGTTCCAATCTTTTCTTCTTTTGCATGCAATCCAAAATTAATTTTCTGTTAGTTGCTTTATTCTGCATCATGTTGAAAAATCAGTGTACGAATTTTTCAGGGGCGGATTTTTATTGTAGAACGATATTCACCCCCCCCCCTCTGTCGCCATTTCGGTCCTACAGTTGGTATCAGAGCCGGTTAGCTCTTTTCAATAGATCTTAACCGGTCTCAAGAGCCATGGCGATGGACAAGTACTCAACCAAGTCGCCCGTTTTCGATGGCATCGATTACCTCTTCTGGAAGAGCCAAATGGAGACATACATCCAGGCCCAGGGGTACGCCATCTGGCATAAGGTCAAGGTCCGGTTTGTTGTTCCTACCGATGAGAACATCAATGCCGGGAATATGGCTGATGTTGAGATGAATGCAAAGGCAAGGAACATCATCATCCAGGGCCTAAGTCGTAGTGAGTTTGATCACATATCTCATCTTTCGTTTGCCTTCGATATTTGGGAGACCCTCGATGCTTACCATGAGGGCACCACCCAAATAAAGACGGTACGACAAGACCAGTTCAAGCGAGAGTATAACAAGTTTGAAATACTCGCTGGCAAGTCTCTTGATGAGTGTTTTGCGCGTTTTCACAAGATTCTGAGCAACCTCCGAGCGGTCGGTCTCACATACTCCGACTTGGATAACGCTCGACAGATGCTCACTGCACTCGATCTGCGTGTTTGGGAGATGAAAGTGACAACCATCAAGGACACCACGGACCTCTCGACTTTGACTCTCGATGCGTTGTACTCGCGTCTCAAGACTCACGAGATTGACATTGTCTCTCGCAAGTCGAAGTCACAGTCGATGGCCCTAGTCACCGATCCTAGTTCGGCTTCTGGTCTTTCGTCTGATTCGCTGTGTGGTTTCTCCCTTGCTTCTCTCTGTGATGTAACTGATGATCAAATAGAGCAGCTCGAGGATGAGCAACTGGCCCTCCTAGCTCGGAAGTTTTCCCATGCTTACAAGAGGAGGAGGGACAGAAAGAGGGGAGGACCTGTCATTTGCTTCGAGTGTAGTGGCCCAACTACATTCGGGCAAATTGCCCCAAGCTAGAGAAGGGCAAAGCTGACTTCGACGGTTCGAGCAAGAACGACTACACCGACAAGAACCGCAACAAGAAGCCTCCAGCGCATCCACAAGGCAAGAAGAAGTTCCGCGACTTCGGGAAGGCCAAAAAGCTCTTCCACCGCGTCCTCGCCGCGTTCGACGACCTCGACCTCAGTGAGGTGGCTGGATGGAGCGACGACGACGGGACGGGTGACCAAGACCCCAAGAGCAGCGATGACTTCTCCGGCATGTGCTTCATGGCCCTCGAGGGCGAAGTAAGCGACAGCGAGCTATACTCCGATTCGGACGAGATATGCCCCACCTACGTCCAGCTCAATCATGCTTTTCTTAAGCTAGGTGATTTTCATGCTAGAGCTAAGGCTAGGTGTACTGAGTTAGAGAAGAAAGTAGATAGACTATCACGGGAGCTTACTTCACTTACATCTGCTCCCTCCCGTGATGATTGTGATACATGCTGTGCTCTGTTGGGTGATATGGAGAAATTAAGGACCTCGCATGATAGTTTGTCTTCCAAGCTTGATATTGTTAAGGCGGAGAATGTTAGTCTGCTTGCCGAGTTAGAACTGAGTAGGATGGCTGTTACCCTACTTACTACTGATGAGACTGCTTCTCCCACCTCATGTGAGGTTAAGGACATTGCTACTAGAGAACCTTATGCCATGCTTCTTGATCTGCCCGAATCTTGTGAAAATTGCAATAACTTGAAAATGAACTTAAAAAGGGCAGATCATAAAATTACTGAACTGCAAGCTTCTCTTCTTGAGCCGATTGATTCATGCTTGAACTGTCCTAAATTAACTGCTGAACTTGAATCTGTTTCTAAACAATTCCAAGAAATGATTGATTACAACAAGAAAATGGCTAAATATGCTTCTAAGGACCCTGTTAGCTCACCATGCAAAAATTGTGATAAACTAAAATCTGACTTGATTGTTTTGGAAGAAAAATGTGTGAAGCTAACTAAGGATTTACTAGAGAAGCCACAATCATGTTGTAATGTGTGTGCTGGTGTTAGGGAGAAGCCCAAGGGTAAGGTAGAGACGCCTAGCAACGTGAGCCAACCTGCTAGTAGTAGGACTGTCCCATCAGAGTTGGCTGTGCGTGCACAAGCCATTCTTTCCTCTACTGTTGGTTCTTCTTCTGCTTCCTTACCCTCTGCTGTTCCCTCTTCTCCCTGCTCTTCTTGCATCTCTCTCTTTTGGGAGTGTCAGTACCTTATGAACACTCTCGAGAGGTTTGTCGGAGGCAAAAAGAAGCTTAATCTTATTCTAGACCAGTCCAAGATTTACAAATTCAATCAGGGTCTAGGATATGATTATTATGAAGACATGAGGAAGCATCCACCTGCCGTGCTCAGACCCATAGCACCAGGTGTGATCGAGACTGAGCCCAGGACTGAGAAAGTCCAATTTAAGTCAACAGGCTATGTCGAGGGGATCTCTGACAGCAAGGTGGTTCCACCTGCTGCTTCGGCCTCTCAGAAGGCGAAGCCTCCCCGTGCTATTTCTAACTCTCAGAAGGTGAAGTATCACTGCACCTTCTGTCAGAAGGATGGACACATAATCGATCGATGCTTCAGGCACGCCAAGATTGCGCGTAGAGACCGTGCAAAAGCACTTAGGCGTATTCAGGGTCAGCCCCAGACTCTGAGTGCACCTAGGACCAGCACGAGGTCTAGGGTTACTGCTGTTGATGGGTTTGGGCAGCATCGAGGACTTGGTTTTTCTGAGTTTTCTGTTTTTCGTCCTCATGCTGCTCCTGGTTATGACTTCCGCCGTCCTGAGGGTAGATCTCGTTTCCCCCGTCGAGATAGCTACCCGCGGTGTGATCAGCGTGTTGCCGATGTTCTGACTCGCTCTTCCGTAGCAGTCGGATCCCGCAACAGCTTCAGACTTTCTGCCTCTTTGAGTCACAGAGAGCGTAGGGTAGATAGAGTTCAGTCGTGCTTGACTACTTCATCTGCTCGACGTGTTGTTCAGTATTGGGTGCCAAAATCACTTTTGGTTTACCCCAGTACTGAGACTTTACTCTCTTGTTGACTCATGTTCGCCGGGCAGGGAAGGGAAAAGTTTGGCTTGTAGACTCCGGGTGTTCTCGACACATGACCAGAGACTCCCGTTGGTTTTCTTCCCTAGCCCGAGCTCCAGGTGATGAGACGATCACATTCGGAGATGCTTCATCTGGGCGTGTCATCGCCAAAGGTACAGTGCGCATTAATGACTCCTTCATTTTGAAAGATGTGGCCTTGGTTAGTAAGCTGCAGTATAATTTGCTTTCTGTTTCTCAGCTTACCGATGACGACTTTGAGGTGAGCTTTAAGAAAAACAATTGTAAAATTCTTGACTCTTCGGGTAGTCTGGTTTGCGGGATTTCTCGTTTTGGGAGGATCTTTCGTGCTGATTTTTCTGAGTCTTCTGGTGATCCTCTCAGGTGTTTAGTTGCTTCTGATTCCCGCGACCTTTCTTTCTGGCATAGGAGACTTGGTCATATTGGATTTGACCATTTGACCCGAGTTAGCGGCCACGACCTCATTCGTGGTCTGCCGAAGCTCAAGATGGTCAAAGATCTTGTTTGCGGTCCTTGCCGGAACGGCAAGATGGTCGCCGCTTCCCACCCTCTGGTCACAGTGACTATGACTGATGCACCAGGACAGCTGCTCCACATGGACACAGTTGGGCCAGCTAGAGTGCAGTCAGCAGGAGGGAAGTGGTATGTTCTTGTCGTGGTCGATGACTTCTCGAGGTACTCTTGGGTGTTTTTCTTAGCCTCGAAGGATGAGACATTTACCCATTTTCGGGGTCTTTTTAGTAGGCTTTCTGTTGAGCTCTCGGGTGCCTTACGAGCGATCCGCAGTGACAATGGCACAGAGTTCAAGAATTCCTACTTTGAGAGGTTTTGCGATGAGACAGGTGTAGAGCACCAGTTCTCTTCTCCATACGTCCCTCAGCAAAATGGCGTTGTGGAGAGGAAGAACCGTACCTTAGTCGAGATGGCCAGGACAATGCTTAATGAATATTATACACCTAGGAAGTTTTGGGCTAAGGCGATAGCCACCGCGTGCCATGTTTCAAATAGAGTTTTTCTGAGGGCACACTTGCATCGCACTTCTTATGAGTTGAGATATGGGCGAAAGCCTAGCGTCTTGCATTTTCACGTGTTTGGTTGCAAGTGTTTTATTCTGAAGTCCAGGAACCTAGATAAGTTCGAGTCACATTCCTGTGATGGGATCTTTCTGGGTTACTCGACTTCTTCGCGGGCGTATAGAGTCTGGAACTGCGAGTCTAGTAAATTGGTAGAGATCTGCGAGGTGACTTTCGATGAGGCCAGTCCGGGGACTAGGTCCGATATCTCAGGTTCAGTAGAGCAGTCCAAGTCCATCTTTGTGGATGAGGAGGAGGACGAAGATGAGGGTTGTTTACCCGATCCAGTTTCTCCTCCCCTTGAGGTGCCTGCTTCTTCCACCGCACCTCAAGGAGATCAGTCCATTCCTTCCGCATCCTCAGGAGCTAGTGGCTCTGTTCCTACCTCATCAGCTCATAAGGTAGATGCAACTTCTTCTTCTCATCCAGGACCTCCTCAACATATTCAGCGTCGTCATCCTTCTGAGCAGATGATAGGAGATCTTCATGAGCGGGTCACACGCTCAAAATCTGGCTTATCTCTTTTCTGCTTACACTCTGCATTTGTTGCTATTTTCGAACCCAATGATGTTAGTCATGCTCTATCTGATGAGTCTTGGGTCAATGCCATGCATGCGGAATTAGAAAATTTTGAGAGAAACAAGGTCTGATCACTTGTCGAGCCCCCGCGAGGTCACAATGTTATTGGGACTAAGTGGGTGTTCAAGAACAAGCAGAGCGAGGATGGAGTGGTTATTCGGAACAAGGCTAGACTGGTAGCTCAGGGGTTCTCCCAGGTTGAGGGTCTAGATTTTGTGTAGACCTTTGCCCCTGTAGCCAGACTTGAAGTCATTAGAATCCTGCTTGCCTTTGCAGCTTCTAAAGGTTTCAAGCTTTACCAGATGGACGTCAAGAGTGCCTTTCTCAATGGTTTTATTGAGGAAAAGGTCTACGTCCGACAGCCCCCTGGTTTTGAAAACCCCAAATACCCAAACCATATCTTCAAGCTTTCCAAAGCTTTGTATGGACTTAAGCAAGCTCCTAGAGCTTGGTATGAGAGGCTTAAGTCCTACTTGTTAAGTCATGGTTTTGATATGGGTAAGGTAGACAAGACCTTGTTCATTCGCAGGCATGGCAATGACCTTCTACTCGTCCAGATTTATGTGGAAGCTGCTGTAACTTGACTATTAGGTTATATTTTAATCAGGCTATTTTTTAGAGTAAATTACTGAGAGACCATGTGGAGGTAACCTCGGTTGTGTGTTGAGTAATTGACACGTGTCCTAAAAAGTCTGAGTTTATTCCGGGTATTTTTATGCTAATTACTGATGCGGATATTTAATTATATCATTTTGTGCGGTGCTATGTAATGTATTTTCTTATCGGTGATGACTGTAGGACTTTGAGATGGAGTCATGGCGAGACACGAGTGACCAGACTAGGCACAGGTGGTGCTGAGGTCAGAGCGGTCGAGATGTGTTGAAGACGGCGAGGACTCGAAGTGGTTGCGAGGCGTGCGCGGCAAGAAATGAGGAAGCTTCCAGGAAGGTGCAGGAGGGGCATTTTGGTAAATACGCAGGGCTGCACAAAAGGAAGCGGATTTGGATAAGAAATGATCCATTAGTGGAGAGTAGGTGTGACCTAATGGGTAAAATATGTGTAAACCCATTAGTGGAGAGTTGGTGTGACATAATGGGTAAAGTAGGCTTGTAAACCCATTAGTGGAGAGTTGGTGTGACCTAATGGGTAAAGTAGGTTTCTAAACCCATTAGTGGAGGCTATAAATAGAGGTGCTCTCTAGTGGTAGAAGTGCACTTGAGAGAGAGAGAAAAAGAGAAATGGGTATGAGTATTAGGGTTTCCTAATGGTTGTGCTCTTGGAGAGAAATTTTGTATGCAAAATTTAGGGTTCTATTCTCTCCTTGTGTGTGTTCTTGGATGAGACATGGAAGAGTTGATGTAAACATTCATTTGTTTTAATCGTTCATCGCTCTTCGTCTCAATATGAAAGTTCTGATATTTATGTTGTTATGGTTATTTACTTCTTTGTGATTTATTTTCTTGCTAGTAGCAGCAGTTTTTGTGGTGTGAGTGATGGAGAATGATTTGAGTTGGCTGTAGAAATATCTCATGTAATCACTCATTTCCTTACAAAATAGAACAGCTTTGTGATGGGAAATCCTCAAGGTCTAGTTACCAGTTATTCCCAAGAGTAATAGCAAGAATACATGAGTCTCTTATCTCCCTGATTTTTGGTTTGAGCTACTGTCTTCTTGCGCATATCTGAAGTTTTGGGCAGCAGGTTCTCAATTCTTGGAGTTTGCTAGGAGAGCAAGTTTCATTTTTTTTTTGGCAGCAAGAAGCAGTGCATGTGCTCGGCCGGATTTCTGCACTTCTTGTGTTCGGTTGTTCATGTTCCTTTTATTTTGGGTTCCTGCCTCATCAATCTGTAAAGAGCTATCAATTGTTTGTGTTGGGTTGGTAGCAGTTCTTTTAGTCCTGTGGCTGTTCGGCCAGGTTCTGGAGCTCCTGCTTTCTGCTAGTAATTATTTGCTGTTCTCTGTCCTTCGGTTTAAAGGGCTGTTCTGCTATTATCTCTCTCTGCAATTTTCAGTTCGGTTGTGAGTCTTACAAAGAGACTTGCAGTCTTGTGTAGTTTCAGTTTTCTTTTTCATCAGCTAGCGGTTTTCGGCAGTAGTAGCACTAGACTGCAGGTTGATCGTTACAGTTCGGCAGTGCTCTTTTTCAGTCCGAACAACAGCTAGTACTGCCCTGTTTGGCCAGGACTTCAGTGCAGTTTGCCTTTCAGTTTTCTCTCCAGGCGGTTCTCTCTGCAGGTCTTTTGGTTCTCTCGGTTGGGTAGTAATCAGCAGCAGTTCCCTTGCTGTTCGGGTTCTTCTCAGCAGCTGTGTGTGTGATTTGTTCACTATTTTGTAGCCTGTAATCCTTGCAGCCTAGAAGCAGATACGAGAAGGCATTAAATTCTTTTTCGGCTGGTGCATGTAGTTGCTGTGGTGTTCGGCAACTGTGCTGTGTTCGGTTCTTGGAGTTCTTTTTATTTCTTTTGCATTTTCACTTTTCAGTCTACAATCATCTTTTTGGTAGCAAGAGAGCTGTCGGCCAGCACTACATATCCCTCTAGTGCATACTCTTTTATTTTCTTTTGCTGTGTTTAAACATTTTGCATGCAGTCCAAACAGTATTATTTTCAGCTGAAATTTTTACTGGTTAATCTCTTATTTATGCTGAATTTTTTAGTATCGCATGTGTTCCAATCTTTTCTTCTTTTGCTTGCAGTCCAAAATTAATTTTCTGTAAGTTGCTTTATTCTGCATCCTGTTAAAAAATCAGTGTACGAATTTTTCAGGAGCGGATTTTTATTGTAGAACGACATTCACCCCCCCCCATCTGTCGCCATTTCGGTCCTACAATTACGCTTTGCACTAGTAACTTGTCGCTTGTTTCACTTTACACTAGGGTGGACCAAATAAAATTTCATTTTACACTAGCCAATCAATCCAGTCCCAAACAAACCAATCAAATTGAAGGAACAAAGCAATCAAAATTGTGTATATGGACTTGTCATTATGTAGAGCCGGTTTGAGCTAAACAAGGTTAGGCTAGAGTAAAATAAAAACTTAATTAGTCCACCTTGGTGCAAAGTAAAAATATAAGTTAAGCCGATGTAAAGTGAAACATGCGATAAGTTACCCATTTGAAGTGTAATTCCAGTCCCAAACAAGCCAATCAAATTGCAGAAACAGGCCAATCAAAATTATGTATAAGGACTTGTCATTATGTAGAGCCGATCTAAGCCAAACAAGGTTGGACTAGTACAAAATAAAATTTTATTTAGTTCATCTTAGTGTAAAGTGAAAATATAAGTTAATCTTGATGCAAAATGAAACAAACGATAAGTTACCCTTACAAAGTGTAATTTACACTTTTTTAAATGCTTGTGAGCGACATAATACTTTTTATGTCTGCAACTAAACTTTTGAACTATTATAAAAACGTTGCGGCCATATTCTTAAAATGGGGTCGTTCCATGAACCCTCATGTTGGATTATAAATAGCCGGCTGGAATGCCGAATGATGTACAGGCAAATTGGAGCCTTCTTCTTGTTGTTTTGCCTTTGCAACAGAGTTTGTAGTCAAACATTTAGGAGTAGTTAAAAGTTAAAATGAATATTCTAGTCATGTGCGAATTTGAAGATAACTTGTAGCAAAATGTGACCTAAATAATTATTTATCGCCTAGCGTTTTAATTTCTCCGGATTCTAGTCAGGAGTCAGGATGCTCTTTGAAAGTCGTTAGACAAAATCAATTGCCTGTTATTTTAAACTACGGTTTATAAATTTTGATTATATTTTATTAATCTAATAAATAATAATAGCTAAATGAAGCTGAAACCAAAAACCAACTAAAAAACCGAAAAAAACAGGTCTAAGACACTTTTGTATCGCCCATTTCGCTATTCTACACGTTTTAGACGTAAGCTATGCGTTTCCTTTTTTAATAGGCGTGCAGAATGGTGATGGCTTATGACTTTTTTTTACTATAGTTGATTTATTTTTTACTATAATTGAGGTGGCTTATTTAGCATAATTAAATTTAAAAAAATAAAAATAGAAAAAATAAATTAACCTATCATGGACAATGGAAAAGAATACGGGAAAAAAAGAAGCAAAAATCCCTAAAACCCAAAAATAGAAAAAAGATAAAATTAACGAATAGTAAAATAAAAGCAAAAATCAGAAGCCACCGCTAAAATGAGTAGGACCTAAAGAAACCATTTTAGGAATCGATTAATTGCTCCAAATTAATCTATATAGGGAAACTAATAGAGACAAGCCAATCTAGAAACCGATTGATTGCTCAATATTTACGTATGGAATAATCTGATAAAGAAAAAAAAAGGTTCGCTGTATATTAATTCCCTCTAAGCTGTGTATGTATATCAAATACTTTCTTCACATTCGATCGAGGTAAAGCATACCCGTGGTAGCAGTAAACGCAATGCTTATCCATGGCTTAGCCACAAAGGCTTCCTTACATGTAGGGGTGCATACAGAATAAATATGGACAGATATTGTTCATTTTGTATCATTTTTCATATTTTTTTGTCGGAGTTGGAATCGAACACGGATAATACCGGATACGAATACGAATACGGATATTCTCGGATACGAATACAGAGCGAATACATGCTACTCTAAATATGTTTAGTCTCGGTCACAAATATTTAGTCGGATAATGCACGAAAACAAAAATTATATATATCATGTGTGTAATGATCAATCACCATACTACATATCCATAATGGAACTACATTAGTAGCTTAACAAGCAAATTTTACATGATGACAGGGACAAGTTAAACAACTAATAAATTCTAGTTAGCAAAGTAACATGTAAATGATAGAGACTAGTTAAACAAGTAGTAGCTAACTAGCTACATGCTACAAAGTTTGAAACTAATAATTAGCCATAGCCAAGTAGTTAAGTATATCACTTGATACGGAGTCGATCAATCTTCTTGATGTAGGATGGATACTCGCGGGAGTCTTGATGAATCGTAATGATCCTTCAATGCCAGTGCAAAAGACGAACACTTTTTAATCCGCCAAAATACGCTCACGTTGATTTCACCGATCACCAAGCGAAGATCTATCATGCATCCAATTCTCAGCGGAAAGGCTGAATGATCTTCATTGAAGAACACTCTTAATTCCATATGGAATTTTGGCAGTAATGATGAACTCAAACAAACTTTTATAGATTAATTTTTCTCAAAGATAGTCTGAGCTCTAAAGGCTGTGATTACAAGGCTTATATAGCCCTTTAGGATGTCCATATGGTCCCTAAGCCGAATACAACTCAAGTCTATATTGTTTTAGACTCGAACTCGTACAAAAAGGAAACTAAATTTTACATCCGTCACATTGTTTTGGTCATAGCAGATGATTTATGATGTATTTGAAGATGAGGTCTTATCCATTGCATAGGTCTTGAAATAAGCTTTCCAACGAGTATAAAAATACCTGAATCGAACTTCGTTTGTGAAAATTATGGCCTTTTTAGTAAGTGTCTGTTGAGCTGTCTCGAACCGAATCCGAATTGAGTTCTGAGTTGAATCCGAATTTGAATTCGGTAACTATCTGAAAAATATCCGGTAACTATCCATATAGTTCCGTATCCGTCGGATAATATTTGTTCCGAATCCGTTTCCGTATCCGACAAAAAATATCCGAATCCATATCTGTATCCAGCAAAACCTCTGTATATCCGAAAATTTACTCCGAATTCTATCTGAATTAAAACGGATGGACAGACGGTCAAAAAATATCTGCTCCGTTTGCACCTCTACTCACATGTACATTGTCCTATAAATAGCCCCTAAGTGCAATACTACAGACAATGCAGGGTAGAGATCGAAATGGAGGCAAGCTAGCGGTGATCTCTGTATCCTGCTTGCTGTTTTACATTAGCAATAGAGGTTAACCCACCACGGACAACTTGGTTTTTTTTATAGCTTATGATTTTTTATTGTAGTTGTCTTATTTTATACTGTAACTGCTGATAGTTTTTTTTGCGTATTAAATTTAAAAAATTAAAAATAAAAAATCAGGTTAGCTCATCATAAACAATACAAAGGAATACATGAAAAAACCAAAAACACACAAAAAAAAAGATAAAATTAAGAAACAGTAAACTAGAAGCTAAAAGCTATAAGTTAAAACCAAAACGAACGAGGCTAACTAATGCCAAGTATGCATTAATTCTAGGACCTGCACTACATAGGCTGCAAGGAATAGGTATCAATTGTGTCAATCTTCCTATGATTTGGTAGGGATTTGGATCTCTTCCAGTTCTTAGGATTTTAGCACTGTGCTGTGTAGGGTTCCTGGAGACCCATGGAGGTTCATTTACCTGGTCTCGCTTATCTTAGCTTTTTTTTTTCAGTTTGAGCTTTTTTTTAGTTATTTTGAACTTTTTTGTATTTCTTTTTTCTCGTATTCTTTTGTATTGTTCGTAATGAGCTAATATGTTTTTTCTATTTTTACATTTTGTTAAATTTAATTATGTCCAATAAGCTAACTCAGTTACAGTAAAATTTTATCCAAACATTAGAAGCTATCGTTATTCCGAACGTCTATTTAAGTTCTACCTTCTATAGCACACTAGATGGTGCTCCGAAATAATAGGTACGGAGCAGAAACAAGCAACATTCCTGTAGACCCAGAAAGGGGCACTACCAATGCAAAACCAGCTGGCCAAGCGACATCAAGGCCCCTAACGGTCAAGTGGCACTCTTTTCGGTTACGATGGATAGCATTTAGTTTTAATGTAAATATATATACGAATAAATTAAATAGTAATAAATTGATAAACTATTTCAAAAAACTATTCTGATTAGCTATTGTGGAAAGATGATAGAAAAATTGTATTTGTTCAGAGAAAACTATAAGCTGAAAATAAGAAGGCCAAACTCTATTTCACTTGTCTGCAGCATCGCAATTTGCTCAAATTCAGTGGTAAACATGCAAAAGCGTGAATTCTTAGCAGTTGATATGCAACTCTTAGATAAAATTAAGACACGTGGCCATTTTGCTATGCTGCACGTTTCATATGTGAAGTACATGTTGCTTTTTTTCAGAAGGATCTTTTTGTTTTTTGAACTTTCAGAAATCATTTTAGGAACCAATTAATTGCTCCAAATTTCTATATCTAAACTAATAGAGAAAAGGCCAATCTAGAAACCGGTTGATTGCCCAATATCCAAAGATGGAATCTAATAAAGAACATGATTTGGTGCATATTCCCTCGAAGCTGTGAATCAAATATTTTCTCCACATTTTGAGTAAAGGCAAATCCTAGGTCAGTAAATGCAATGCTTATCAATAGGTTAGCCACGAAGGCTTCCTCCCCATATACATTGGTCTATAAATAACCCCTAAGTGCAACATATGTAATGCAAAACGGCAAGAGAATAGAAAGCAGCACTGCGTACACATACTAAGCACGGTAGAGATCGATCGAAATGGAGATCAAGCTAGCAGTGATCTTTGTGTCCTGCCTGTTGTTTTGCATTAGCAACAGAGGTACGTATTATTTTGCGACACTAGAAGTTTGGGATATATATTCAGAGATGTGTTAGACATACCATAATAGGGATGTTCGTGTTGACGATGTCTTTTAACTGTGGTTGATATCTTTTAGTTAAAAATAAACCATAGTGACAGAAAGAATTGATTTTTAGAAGAAATACACGGATGACAATAAAAGTAAGAGAGAGATACATGTGCATAACAAAAACGAGAGGAGCGGGTGCGTAATGCACCATGACCCCTTTCTTACTCTGGAGTGAGATGAGAGTGAGAGAAATGAAAAAACTGTTTGAAAAGCTGAATATTTATATTAATTTTTGATTTCTTTAAATAAAAATTAGAAATAGAAATCAATACAAAACATTGATACGGTACACTTTTTTTTTCTCCGTGAGCAGGCGATGCGAGCGGGTGCGCCTTGTCGAACATCGTCGTCACCCAGAGCGGCACGGGAGGGTGGGCCCACGGCCAGCCGGTGTACGCGGTGACGGTGAAGAACACGTGCAGCTGCCCGCAGTCCGACGTGAAGGTGGCGTGCGACGGGTTCAAGACCACCCAGGTGGCCGATCCGGCCACGTTCCGACCCGTCGGCGACGGCACGCTCTGCCTCCTCAACAACGGCGACCCGATCGTGCAGGGCCGTGACCTCACCTTCGTCTACGCCTGGAGCGAGCAGTTCAAGTTCCCGCCCGTCAGTTCGACGCTCCAGTGCAAATGATTAATTGAACAATTATGGCCGATGAATGAATAAATTGTTTTGTGTCACCTTGTGGGGAAAAATAACAGTTGTAGCCCAGGTTAATTGTTCTACGTATGTTTCGAGAATACATAAAAGTAGATCTAGAATATCTCAACTTCGATGTGGTACATGCAAAGTTTCTCCTATGTTATTGACCAGCGTTTCTCTCTAGGCGCCTGCTTGGAGTGCATAAATTCCGACAGAATTTAGACAAGTGTCAGGGAGCACTTCTGTGTTTTTTTAGGTTAGTAGTACTCAGATTTTAGAACGTTAGATCTTTATCTAATGGATCTGTCATATCCTATCCTCTAAAAAAACAAATATGAGATGTTGAATCTCCATCCAACAGATCCCCTATACCTTCTAAATAAATATAGGTGCTCTGAATCTGCGACGTTAGATAGAGATTCAACACTCAAAAAATTTGAGTACCTAAGTGCTCTCTAGACACCATTTTTTAGAGAATTTACTATGGCGCAATAGTGCCAAACATAGCCTGATTGTTTCTAGTAAAACTAATTTCTAACTTTCACTAATCTGCATGAGAACATTTGCGCAAAAATACGTGGCATAATTTTTTAAGGAAAAAAATAAAGGGGTGTTCTGTTAGTCACCTTAAGGCTTGGCAAACCGAGATATTCATAAATATAAGTTCAAAAAAAAAAGAGTGAGAACCAATAAATAGATTCATCTGACACACAGTTTGTAGGCTTCGAACCATGACTTTTAGCCACCATTTAGTAATATGCCGAGTACGTTTCAAATATATAAGTAGGAAAGCAAACACACAATTAGCACACCGTTCTCTTTTAGAGAAAATTAATTATCAATCATCGAATATTCACGATATACCATCGAATAACTCCCTCTTCATTCTATGCTATTGGATTCCAAATTTTCTTTACAATATGTTATGGCATGAGAAAAAAACAATTTTGCCCTCGAATATCACGTTTCACTGCATGCCACTGTGAAATGAATGTTGTTCTATTCTTTGCCAACGCTAGGAGAACAGCAGGGTGCCGGCATCGATCAGTTCCATGCATGGCAATCTTTCCTTCGTTTCAGACGGCCCTTCTTCCTTACGCTGAAATTCCTTCCTTCTCTGGCCAATCCAGCCCAAAATTTGGCAGCAACGATCAGTAACTCTCTGTATCATTGAGCTACCATGTATATGATGTATTTATAGAGGAATGTCGATGTTGCTCTGTAACTTTGTGTTTCATACACGACTAGAGACTAGAGGCACAAAAACTTGTCACCGCGCTAGGGAGCGGCCGATAAGGATTATTGAGCAGAGGGAGTAGAAACCAATGTTTAAAAGAATTATTTTGTTTAGTATCATTGCAAAGATCATGGAGTTTGAATATAGCATCGTTTGTGAGAATGATATGTGAGGTCTAGGATCATCTGTCAGTGATACATTGGATGGTATTTTTCAATTTTGCGATCTTTTACTATGGTACTAGGCAATATTTAAAAGAATTTAATTTAAAACCAAAGTTTGCACTAGTTGGTACGTACGTTGCAATTTCTTACATAGAGATAAGATATATGTGGAATATAATACAAACTCTATATCCTAATACAACTCTATCTCCTTAACACCTCTCTCAAATGCAAGATGTATGCAATAGCATTGCATTTGAAAAGAGTTGTTACTAAAATAGTAAACAAAATCTGAAATCCGAGTCATAAAAATATTGTCGTAGCGTGCAGCTCTTGAAAAATACTATCGAGTCAAATCGAAAAGGAATAGATAGAAGCATGGTGGCGCAGATCGAAGCCCAAGACGACAGCGGCGCAGTGCACAAGATGCAGAAAAAGCGCGACGGGTTTAGAAGCTCGGGGCGGTGACATCATAATAACTTCTACGATCTGCACGCGGCTCAGAGAGAAGAGCGACTGTTGTTGCCATAGAATAGATAGAAGCATAACGACGCAGATCGAAGCCTAAGATGATGATGGCGTAATGCACAAAGTGCAAGAGAAGCGCGGTGGCCTTAAAGCTCAAGGCGGCGGCTAAAGAAGCAATGGCGCATAACGACTTTTACGATCAGCACGTGGCTCAGAGAGAGAGCGGCGGCTACTATCATGCAAAACAAATTTTCTATGCTTTTTGACTAACAATAAAATTTGTGGACTCATATGGCTTAGACGAATTGAAAGGTAGAAGCTACGGACTTAAGATAGACACAACAAAAAACTTTAAAAAAAACTTAAAGATTAGAGATACTAGCTAGACAAAAGTGATAACGGAAGACACCTATCTCGCAGTATAGTATTGATAGCTATGTTACATACAAATACAAAGTCTTCATCCATGTCCCCAATTTCTTGGACAAATCTTCCATATGCTCATTGTGCTCTCCTTCGTTCCCTACGTAAAACAAAACAAAACAAAAAAAACAGCATACATGTTACATATAATCGCAAAGTTGAAACCCACTTTTCTTCCCAAAAAGAAAAGTCTTCCCAAAAAGAAAAGTCGAAACCCTTTGAACCCAAATTTTTGAAATTGGCTTGATCTAGCGAGCACTCACGCTTGATTTGCGCCGCCACCGTCTTCGTCGTCCTCTCCTCGTAGTCTATTTGGCTGCTCGCTATGCGGCGGGTGCCCGACTTAGTAACAATGCGATGGCGGCAGCAACCGTTAGGAGTGATATCTTGTTAGCTCTTTATTTTATCGAGTTTTTTTAAAAATGATATAGTATAATTTAATATTATTTTATTGATAGTTTGAAGTACTTTTAGAATTAAGCTAACAAGCTAAGTCGAGCTGAGCCAAAGAAAAATTTAATTTTATCTAAAATTAGCTCTTTCAATATTTAACTAATTAATAAATATAATTAAAATAATTTTAAATCGAATCAACGAACCTCACTATTAAACTTTTTTTCACCTCTAGCAACAGCTAGCTAGCCCAGCGTGGAGCGGAGGCGAGCACCTGATCGACGAATCGAATCTCTAGTACGAATACGATCCGACGCTGCTGATTTGAGTTTATTTTGAGAAGATGCACGTGCGTGCGTACTGCTTTTAATGTCTGATCCGACAACGTACGACGTTACGTACGTACGCACTGATTCGACTCTGGTCTGGAGACTCTGGACCAGGGTTTTTGAAAATCCGTCTGTGTTTTTCACCGGAGGTCACCGACAGAATCAGTTTTTTCGATTATCGAAAATTTTCACCCAGTTTTGGCTGAAAATTTCGAATCAAAATTTAAATTTTGGAGTTAAATCCAAAAAGACCAAAAAAATGCACTTCAAAGGCTCCGCTCAGAACGACTGTGGGCGGTGGGCGATGGACGACAAAAACACTGTAGCAGGTACTGTAGCTACAGTACCTGCTATAGTAAAAAGTTTCGATTTTTTTAAAAAAAAATTTACTTATACTTTTTTGTTTTCATTTTTTATATTTTTTTACATTTAATTATACTCAATAAACCAACTCAGCTACAGTGTTTTTTCAGCCAGCTACAGTGTTTTTCAGAAGTAAGAGAGGTCACCACCAGGGTACACTTATACTTTAATATTGTTATGAATTTTCTTTATATTTGACAAAAATGCGTGCAAATCTGATTTTTTTTGCTGATTAGAAATTTAACCGGGAGGGTTCTGTAAAACCGGTTTTCCCAAAAATCAGACGATTTTCGGTGGATTTTGTGAAACCTGGTACGCTCGTGCAGGTGAGTACGTGACCTACTAGAAAACATGCACGTACATAGCTGTTGACGAAACAATACAGACAGAACCGGCCGGTAATTAAAGATCTGCAGGCTAAGCTCGTCAGGCCAGCTAGGTTACCTGATGATCAAGTAAATTTGGCAAAACTACATGTACATTACCAAAACTATGAGGCAACAGAATATTTAGGCTCCACTCATTTGAATTTAGACTTCTAACTTATTTTTTACTATTTATAATTTGTATCTTTTTCTAGCTTTTTGTCATTTTATTGAGCTTTTTTACCCTTTTTTCGTATTCGTTTACATTATACGTGATGGGCTAACTTATTTTTTTATTTTTAGATTTTTTTAAATTAATTATGACAAATAAACCATCATCAATTACAGTATAATTTTAGTCATAAGTTACTAAATTTCAATCCAATCAAGTAACCTCTTAAGATTTCATTTTGTAGAGTTGCAGATTTTGTGCACAAAACTTTCAAGAAACGTGGTGAGTTGGCAAAGGAGGGCCCACGTGTCAGCGGAAGACACGAAAAGCCGTTGTGCCTAGCGAGCCGAACACGATAGGTTGGGCTGCTGGAAACTGATGTGTGGGCCCGCCGGCCTTTTCGGCACACCTCAATGTGGCTGGGTTCCTTGAAAGTTTTATGCACCAAATTAAATATTCTACATGGCACCAAATATATCACATCAACCGCAAACTGGGCAAAGTCAAATAATGGATGAATTCAACCAATGTGAAGGTGGGACGGTACTGGGAGTGTTAATTTGACTTGTGATTTCTCAGATCTTGGAAGGACATGTAGACCGGAAAGCACCAAACTCCACGGGAGGGCAGGATTTTCAGGGCAGGGTTAAATATTTGGACCGAAATTTTGTCCATTTCGGTGGGCGCTGAGAGGCAAACCATTCGGTCAAATTTTAGTCAAATTTATCTTTATTTAAAATTTATCAAAATTTAACAATTTTATCAAAATTTAAATAATATTTGAATGATTTATCCGAAATTTCGGTCAAAATAAATGAAATTTCGGAATTCCGTTCGTTTCGCCGGGTTCCGAAATTTTTTGCAAACCGAATTAATTTTCCGTGTATCAGGATCGAGAAATGCCGATGCTCCAACCTGCCATCGTCGTGCGCGAGTACTCCGCTTACGGTGAATTGCCCAACCAGCCCGGCAACACGCCATCAACTTTTTCTTTTCTGAAACCAACATACGGCGAACTCAATTAGTCACTTCGAACTTACTGGCGTGATAGCTAAATTCTCGTCCACTAGGAACGAATTTGGAACTTCCAAACAAGCCAAAACTGTCTGACCCTAAGATTGCATTAATAATTAATGCAGAACACACTTGTTCAGAAATTTAGAACACCAACAATCTGAAATCATCTTACGACGACAATTAGAGATGATGGTGTCATGGGTGAGAGCGCTGATCACCGGGGGCGTCGTGAGCTCCACATCGCTGCGCCCCATGATCAGGACCCGCCCCCTCGACGCCGTCGTCCGCTCTTCCCGCCGGACGTAAATCAACACCATGTCGGGGGAGAACGTGAAGGACTCCGGCGCCGCCTGCTTATCCCTTGTCGTAGCACGGCCGGACGTGCAGCGTGGGCACGCCGCCGACGGGGTCGTACACGAGCGCGTGGTCGGCGGGGAGCTCGAACATTCTGAATGGTTGGAAGAATGGCGGTGCCTTCGCCTCAGGCGAAGACTCATGCCTTGGTTCAGTTCATTTGGGATACTCCACCTGCAATTACGTACGTACCTGATCGAAAGCAAAGGCAAACTAGCCAGTTAGTCCTGAAATATGGGTTGTGACTTGTGAGTTGTTTGAGGATTAAACGATGAAGTCGGTCTGTTCTTCAATCACACTGGCAGTTTCTCGCATATTGTCACGCAATTGATCCCTAATCTTAATCTTGTTATAAAGTTGAGTAGAAAACAAAGCTTATGGGGTAGCGTCACGTCACCCCAAGATCCACATGTTGTTCGATGAATCCAATTGTGTAAAAACGATTCTAAGGATATCATTTATTACCTACACTAGTTAGATTTATTTCTGCATAATTAGATTTATCACGTAAAAACAATACGAGTAGAATTTAAAAATAATGTTATACTTGTGTATCTTTTATGAAAAAATAATAATGGTCAAACTTGTACTCTCTCTCTCTCTATTCTTTTTTACTTGATTTTCTAGAATTTATGGTATCAAACTTTCTAAGGGATTTAAAACTATTTATACGAAAATTATATCATTAGATTTGTTATTAAAAATACTTTCATAATTTATAATTTTATTAGTATATTTTAATATAAAGTTATAAAAAATAGCGATCAAAGTTGTATCTTTAAATCATAAAATGTCAAAAAAATGTCAAGTAAAAAAATTGGAGGGAGTATATCAAAGATTATGAAAAATAAAAAACGCAAAGATTTTTCTTAGAGGGGGGGTAGAAAAGCAATGTTAAACGAAAGTTTGCACTTTAAGACCATTGTACCTACATTGTGATTTAACAGAGAAATACAGTTAAGGTCCAATATACCTATAGATGTTCCAAGATACTACATGTTACAGTACTAAGGCCCTGTTTGTTTTAGCTTCTAGCAGCTACAGCTACTCTCAGAATCTGTAGCTCCCCCAAACAGTCCAGATTATCATCCAGATTCTGAGTAGCCAGAAGCTACAGAATCCAGAAAATGAACTAGTAGCCAGAAGCTGCAACAACCCAGCTTCTCACAGATTCTTTGGGAAAATACCACTTAGATTTCAAAGTAATTACCCGCAAATGCCACCGAATAAAATCCCCTCCCGACGCCCCGTCGCCCCTTCCTCGTAACGCCTCGCCCCTTCCTCGGAACCCCGTCGCCGCGCGATCCGCCCCCTCCCGTCGCCTCCTCCCGCGCCGCCCCTCGTGCCCCTCCTCCCGGCGCCCCTCCCCTCGCCGGTGCCCCTCCCGTCGCCTCCTCCCGTCCGCCGACCGCTCCCAGCCCCATTCGCCGCCCCTCTTGGATTCGCCGCCGTCCTCGTATCTCTCCTCCCAGGCCTCCTCCGCCTCCCCACTCGCCGTCGCCGCCCCACCGCCCCCCCCTCCCGGCGCCCCCCCCGTCCGCCGACCGCTCCCAGCCCCATTCACCGCCTCTTCGATCCGCCGCCGCCACCCCGTCTCCTCCCCAGCCTCCTCGCCTCCCCACTCGCCGTCGCGCCCCACCCAGCCCCTCCCCCCCCGACGCCCCGCCCCGGCGACCTCTCCTCCTCCCAGATCCCCGCCGCCGCTCGCAGTTATTACTTGATTTTCATTTGCTTTGCTACTCTGCAGTTATGTGCTATTGTGCTTCAATCGTGTCCGTAATCCAAGCGGCGATTGTTGTGAATTAGTTGTTGTGAATTAGCCATTTGCCATCTTGTGAATGTTGAGTTGAATGTTAGGATGTCAGTGTTTTATTGGGACATCGAATGTTGAATGTCGAATGTTGAATGTTGAGTGTGAATGTTGAATGATGGACATTTATGGACAGTAGCTTCAGGTTATGTTAGAATGCAGGTTATTCGAATGTTGTTAGAATGTTTGAATGTTAAGATGTCCGCCATCTTGCAAATCAATATGGATGATAGCTTTGGACAATATGTCCGCCATTTGCCATCAATGTTTGAATGTTTCAAGTGATCAATATCTTCAGTAAAAAGTTAAAGAATTTATGGAGGATATGAACATTAGGATGGCTTTGAGTAGCTTTGAGTTATTCTCAACATATGGATAGTAGCTTTGGACAGTAGGTTATTACTTTCTCAATCATTATCCTCAATCATTATTCTCAACATAATGCATGTTATTACTTTCTCAATCTGTTATTCTCAACATATGAATGAGCTTTGAGTTATTCTCAACTGTTAGGATGGCTGTGCATTTTTTTAATTCCCATCTTGTGAATTAAACTGTTAGCACAACTCAACTGTTAGGATTTCTATTACTCAACTTGTAGGATGTCTGTGTTTTTGTTGCATGTTGCATGAAAGTAGATGGAGAAAGGGAAGACATCAAAAGCAAGTTGGGATGCCTGGGCAACCAAAATATTTTGTGAAATATGTAGGGATGAAGTACTAGCTGGAAATAGGCCAACTGCAGCCTTGAATGCCACTAGTTACAAAAATCTACTAGAAAAATTCAATGCAAAGACAAATAGAAACTATGACCGGACCAAATTAAAGAATCGTTGGGATGCTTTGAAGAGGGAATACAACTTCTGAATTGATCTAAAAAAGAATGCAACCGGTCTTGGTTGGGATGTCCAAAATGGAATAATTGTTGCAAATGACGAATGGTGGACAGAAAAAATAGCGGTATGCTATTGACATTTGTAAAATTATTTTCCATTCAATGCTTTGTGGCACCATTGTGTAAATAATTCTACATATATTTTTTGTAGGCCAACAAAGAGTATGCCAAGTTCCGTTGCACACCAATGGAGAACCTAGATGAGCTTGAAGTTATGTTCCAGAACATCCATGTGTCTGGTTCGTCTTCTATTATTCCTGGTAGTCGTGAAAGCACAACTCCAATTAATGTTGATATTGTAATTCCATTGAAGCTCTTGGTATGTTCTTATGGATGTGTGGTGGACCCCAATCATTTAGCCAAGTTGAGAACCGATTTAAACGGTCAACCGAAACAATTAGTACAAAATTCAGAGAAGTCCTTCAGTGTGTTAATGAGTTAGGCAAGCACAACATAAAACCAAAGGAGTCGCAATCTACTGTGCACCCAAAGCTTCAAGATTCTCGGTTCTCACCCTATTTCAATAATTGCATTGGAGCAATAGATGGCACACATATCCCAGTTGTAGTGCCAGCCAAGGATCAAATTGCACACATTGGTCGTCATGGGTATCCTACTCAAAATGTTATGGCGATTTGCGACTTTGATATGAGGTTCACTTTTGTTGTTGCTTTGGATGGCCTGGATCGCCCATGACTCTCGTATATTCAATGACACTCTATCTCGGTACTGGAAAATTTCCCACCACGAAGATGGTAATACAATTATCTATTTCTATCTCTCATTTTATACATTATCATTAATCCGATTTGATTCTTGTAGGAAATTTTATCTAGTTGATGCTGGTTATCCTAATAGAAAGGGATACCTAGCTCCGTACAAAGGGCAAAAGTATCACTTGCCGGATTTTCAACGGGGAGGGCGCCCAAGTGGCCAAAAGGAGGTCTTCAATCATGCTCACTCCTCTCTTCGTAATGTGATTGAACGTGCGTTTGGCATGCTAAAGATGAAGTGGCGAATTCTATTGCATATGCCAAGCTATAAGGTTGAGAGGCAAAAGAAGATCATCATTGCTTGTATGGCGCTTCATAATTTCATTCGAGACAGTGCTTTGAGTGACCATCTCTTTGAGAGATGTGATGATGATGAAGAGTACATGCCATATGTTGATTCAAGCACAGGAGGTGATTACATTGGCACGACACAAGATGATGGTGATATGTGTGCCTTTCGTGATTCCATAGCTAACGGATTGATGGCTTCAAGAATATAGATAGTACTATAGCAGTTTATTTTGATGGTGATATGTGCGCCTTATATGCCTATGAACACCTTTTATACATTCCTTTTGTATGGACATATGGTAGTTATCCATATTAATATTTAAAATTATGATTTGGAGTCAAATTTATTATCATGAAATTTAAATATTAGTTTTTCAATGTTTGAATTAAGTACAACAAATTTACAGATGGATGTCTCTTCTGTCAATATATAATCAGGACATCAACTCATCCAAGGGTATTTCAGACAATACATCTATCAGGATACCAGCTGCACAGCTAGAATCCAAGATGCCAAACAGCCTAGCTACTCAGACCAGCTGCTACTCAGACCAGCCAGCTACTCAGAATCTCCAGCTAGATACTCAGACCAGCTGCTTCTCAGAATCTGCAGCTGAAACAAACAGGCCCTAAGACTTGATTCGAGTGCTATCTCGCCGAATTTCATGGTATTTATTTAAGTTGATCTAATCCATTATTTGAAGGGGCCGGGTTATCAAATTAGCACGAGTTAAGAGTTACCACAGATTATTTAGATTGAAATATCCGGTCAATATGATTGGAAAGAAAATTTAAGGGGAAAAGCATGCATAGAAATACAAAGTCCTCATCCATGTCCCCGGTACTCTTGGGAGCCTTGGCTCTACATGAAACAAAACCAAACACAAAAACGGCGCGTTATCGCAAAGTTGAAACCCTCCAGGACCCAAAATTTTGAAATTCACTTGATCTAGCTATCACTTACGCATGCGCCTGAGTTGCGCCGTCAGCATCTTCGTCGTCTCCTCGGTGTCTGTCCGGCTGCTCGCCATGAGGCCGGCGCGCGGTGGAGTAGCAGTACGGCGGCGGCGGCGGCAAAGGCTAGCTAACCCGGCAAGGCGAGCACCCGATCGATGAATTAAAGCTCCTAGGAATAATGCAATCTCCTACTCTGCTAATTCGACTTTGTTTTGAGACGATTTATTTACGTACGTGCGTGCTGCTGCTTAATTTTAATGGTGGCTAGGTTACCGGATGGGGTTGATCCGTGCCAGCCCGAGGCCTGGCTAGCCTGACACGACCCAAGCACAGCACAGGTACACCACGTGGTGGACCATGCCAGCATGGCACGAATGGCAAGCCGGGTTAGACCTAGAAAGCCGGCCCGTCGACGGCATAGCACGACATATCGAGTTATACTTGGGCCGGCCCGACGGTACGGCCAGCACGGGGGGCACAGCTGGCACGTGGGCATGGCCGGCATGCCAGCGTCCGTGGCCGCCTCAGCCTCCCTGGCTCCCCCTCCCGCGTCCCCTGCCCCCGCCCTCCTATCACCATCCCTCAATCCACACCCCATAAGCAATCACAGAGTAGAGAGAGGGAGTAGAGGAGTAAAGTGGAGGGGAAGGAGCATACTCGAGCTTGAGCATGGACTGCACGGTGTAGGGGTAGCTGCTGTTGCGCATGGTGTAGTGGTCGGCCGTACTTTGAGGCCTCAAAGTTGTGCTGAGGTAGCGTTGCCCCGACTCATCCGCGACCATGGCACTTTGCAAGCTGAAGTTGTCGGGCGGGCAGCCCACCGCCACCCTCGTCCACCACCTCGACCTTCCGCATGAGCTCCTAGGACGACGCGGTCCACGGCACAGAGATGAGCCACATCTGCCCGCCTACGTACCATGGTGGCCGGGGGAAGGGGGGTGGTGGAGGAGGAAGGCGACTGGGGGAAGGGGGAGGGGGCCGAGGGAGGTGGTGGTGGTGGTGGCCAGGGGAGGAGGTAGAGGGGGCCGGGGAAGGAGGGAAGGGTTGGGGGAGGTGGCAGTGGTTGGGGGAGGAGGTAGAGGGCCAGGGGAGGTGGCCGGGGAAGGTGGAGGGGGCCGGGGGAGGAGGCCGAGGGGGCTGGGGGAGAAGGGAGACGATCGGGGGAAGGGTAGGAGGGAGGAGGCCGGGGGAGGTGGAGGGGGCCGGGGGAGGGAGCGATGGCCGGGGGAGGAGGTAGAGGGCCGGAGGAGGTAGAGGCGGAGGGGGCCGGGGGAGGAGGCGAAGGGGGCGGGGAGAGGAAGGAGGTGACTAGGGATAGGAGGAGGAGGGAGGGGATCGAGGAAGGAGGCGACGGCCGAGGGAGGTGGCGGTGGCTGGCGGAGGAGGTAGACGGTCGAGGGAGGTGGAGGCGTCCAGGGGAGGCAGAGGGGGCCGGGGCCGGGGGAGGAGGCGGAGGGGGTCGGGGGAGGAGTGAGGCGACCACGGAAAAGGGGAGGAAGGAGGGGGCCAAGGGAGGAGGTAGAGGGCTGGGAGAGGAGGCGGTGGCCGGGGGAGCCAGGGGAGGAGGGGAGGCGGAGGGGGTCAGGGAAGGCGGAGGTAGCCAGGGGGTGGAGGGATTAGGTGGACGAGGGAGGGCCGGAGGGGGGAAGACCGAAAGAGGGAGGGGGACAAGGTAGGTAGGAAGACCTAATTTTTCAGTTGAGCTATCAGTCTATCAGACATGAATATGATCATATGAGTGATTGTTATGACAATGGTCATAATACCTATATTTTACAAGAAGTAAAGTTCGGAATGAATGTTCGGGGCATACAACGACCGAGTAACGTTCATTTCTTTGTGATGCTTATAAATTAACTCCACTTATCATTCCTTCACAACTCATAAGCTATTCAATCTTTTATTTTTTTTCAAGAGCTCTCTATACTCTTCAATCTCCATTTCTTTAACATCCCTTTACACCCTATTTCTTCAACATCCATCTACTACACTCTCCATTTATTTACCATTCATCACTATGCTACCAAGAAGTCGGAGTATCAAGGAGCTCCCGAGTGGTATGCAGAGGAGTCGAAACATGAAAAAGACAATAGGGTGACTTAGTGTAAACTTCGGTCGTCGCTCTCCTAGTCCTCCTTCGGCTCCGACTCCCATTGATGCTTGTTGGCTCTCACCAAGTATAGGAGACTACGACATGGATAACCGTCATATGGACAATACAGAGGGCTACGAAGAGTATCAGGGTAGTTCGGGGCCAATTGGAGAGTCCAGAGTTCCCTCGTCAGTCTGTGGACGACAACATTGACGGATCTAGACGTACGGTGAATTGCTGGAAACATATGACCTAGAGCTAAGAAATCCGAGATGGTGAAATGGTAGAAATCGCAACTTGTAATTATTGCAATGCTAAATTAACTGATCGTACAGCTGTAGATACAGGACACTTGAGCCGACACTACAAAGCATGCTTACGTAAGATGGCGGTACAAGGCCAAGGGGGAGGAGGAGTACAAACGCAACTGAACTTCGAAGTTGATGGCTCTATAAGTACTTAGGTATACAACCCGCTTTCTGCCTGTCAAGGAAATTTCACTTTTTTCGAAATATTTATGTCATTGTGTACCTATATTTTTATACAACTAATTCAATTTCAACTAGTTTTTAACGAGACAGGTACGAGAGAAAAGAAGATGACGGTCGTCACCACCAGTGTCGCCGCCGCCTTTATTGTGTATAATTACTTTGGGCTGGGTTTAGGCTAGCACAGCATAAACGCCGGCATAGTGGGTTTTGGACCATGTTTGGACCTAGCTGGATGCGAAACGGGTTGGCACAGCACGGCGGGATGACTGGACCGAGCCAACACGACACGAAACGACCCGAAACATGATAAATCTGGGCCATACCGGTACAACATAGCCCAACTCCCAGCTCTAGCTACGGCCGGTCCTCTGTTGCCGTGCGTGCAACGTGACCGTATCTGATTCGACAACGGACGACAGTGTACGTACGCACGTATTCAACTCTGGTCCGTCCGTACGTACAGGTGACCGAGCAGGAGAGGATATAAATACAGTACTTAATTGTTGACGAAATCACACGGACTCTTGTGTTATAATCCTGTTACGTTTTACGTTTGCAGGGTGTTGCATGGTCCTGTTCACGTGTCGGTGTGTTGTGGCTCCACTCGTTTCGGTTTTTTTTTGTTTCAGTTTCTACTTTCTACTTTTTTTTACTATTCAGTATTTCGTCTTTTTCTGAATTTTTTTAGATATTTTAGGTTTTTTGTATTTTCTTTTTTTCCCGTGTTCCTTTGTATTGTCTTTAATGGGTTAACATGTTTTTTCTATTTTTATATTTTTTTAAATTAATTATGCCCAAAAAATTAAATTAACTACAGTAAAAAAAAGCCAGCTACAGTGCAATTTCAGTCAAAAACCAGAAGCCATCGCTAAAATAGTAGATGAGTCCTTTGTGTTTGTTGTTGTTGCGAAACCTTATCCCTAACGATTTGAAGTTATCGTATTAAACTCAAATTAAAGAGATATGAGAGTATACCGAAACTATTTTATATGTGTATAATTTCAGTAAAAACCACTATATTAGAAAAGTTGATAATTATACTTAATTGTTGTATTGGTCCAATCTTAAAAATTTATTACCCTTGCTGTTGTCGCTTAACCTTAATAACCACTGTTGGTAAAATATGAAACTTAGATATCAAACGATGTAGATGTGCTAGGTTGAAAATAGGTCAAAATATTTAAATATAGGAGATAGTTGAGAATTGGTCCAGTAAGGTTACCTCTATTATTTTGATTAGTAAATAAAATGGAAAACATATTTTTGCCTCCAAAGGCAGGAACGTTTGCTCCACTGCCAGGAGGGAAGGGGAGTGGGCGTAGCTCGCAGGCAAGGCGGCGGAGGTTGTGAGTGATAGCGGTTAGGGTTTGAGTTGAGGGTTGGGAGACATTTATATGTGGGAGTTGTGAGGAAGATGATTCGTTGGATCCTTGGACGGTTGGGTGCTAGGAATCAATGGGTGATCCTTCGACAGTTGGAGCTCACAGTTCAAGTTCCCACCTGTCTCTTCGACAGTTGGGTGATAGGAATCAATGGGTGATGCATAAAATTTGTTTAAGAATTTGTAGCTCAGGTTGTTGTATCCTTGAGAAATGTACTGAAGTTTGCTGGTAAAACATGAAGCATTTCACCACGGACATGATCGGACCATAAGAATTTCAGTGGAAACAGCGTAAATACTCTGAAATTTCTAAAGAATTCTTGCGTCCAAAACGAGGCCTAATTAATTATTTGAAGTCAAACTAGAGAGTACCATGGAGTCTGCACAAGCATTTGAAATCAATTTCATGGTAGAGTTTTCTAGAATACCTACATCAATCTGACAAATACTGAGATATGGTCCCAATGCTATACACCACAGCAGGAACCACTGGTGCAGAGAGAGATGCTCCAAAAAAGAAAATCAATTTAGAAACCTGTTGATTGCAACAAGTCCTCTGCATATATTTCTCTCTTAAACGAGGAATAAACAAAAGATTTCCATACTATACAACCGAGATACAACGAATACTCACTCTGTCCATAAATATAGATTATTTTTTATTTTTTACAGTCACTAATATAAGATTTTGACTATAATTTATTATCATAATATATTAGCAATAATATATATATATATATATATATATATATATATATATATATATTATGAAAGTATTTTACAAGACAAATTCAATGGTAATATTTTCATGCAATCAATTTATATACTTTAACATATATTCATGATTAGAGTTTGAAAAACTTGATCGCACGGAACCCATAACGATCTACATTTGTGAACAAAGAAAGTACATAGCAATAAATACAACGTAATCACGCATCACAAAGATATGCACCTGTTGATCGATAAATTAGCTGGCTGAAATGCCGAATCGTGTACAAGCACAAATCAGTACACTACAGTCACTACTACAGAAACACTATTAGTAGATACAGCATCACAGACGATTTCACAAAACCGTCTGTGCAGGGTTAATATCACATACTGTTCTTGGCAAGAACCGTTTGTGATACTTCACAGATGGTTCTTGCCAAGAAACATATGTGATACCAGAACTATCACAGACGGTTTTTAATAAAAAAACCGTCTATGATAATCTGTGATAATCAACTCATCACAGAAGGTTTTTATTAAAAACTGTCTGTAATAATCCCGCTATATATTATTGCGCCGCTTAAAATCGTATCTGTCTTCAATTCGATCCAGATCTAAGCACCCTCTTCCTCCCCTGAGCCCGGCGCCCTCCTCCTCCCCCAAGCCCGTCGCCAACTTCCTCGAGCCCGACGCCGCCTCCCTTGACTTCGGCGCCCTCCTCCTCCCCCGAGCCCGTCGCCGACTTCCTCGAGCCTGACGCCGCCTCCCTTGACTTCGGTCCAGATCTAAGCACCCTCTTGCTCCCCGGAGCCCGGCGCCCTCCTCCTCCCCCGAGCCTGTCGCCGACTTCCTCGAGCCCGACGCCGCCTCCCTTGACTTCGGCGCCCTCCTCCCCCATGAGCCCAGCACCCTCCTCCCCCGACTACGGTGCCCTCCTCCCCTGACTCTAGTTTGGTTCTTGATAGTTTCTCTCTCGGTTCTTTAATCCCTGTTACATGTAGATCTGTTATTCATGTTACATGTAGATCCTCGATTCTTTAAGATCTGTTATTCATCTTTAATTCTCGGTAGAATAATCCTCGGTTCTTTAAGATATGTTATTCATGTTATTCATCTTTAATCCTTGATTCTGTTATTCATGTTTCATATAGAATAATGAAGATAAATTAATTAAGATTTGTTTCATGTAGTTGTTTCATATTTCATATATAACAATGCATGTGTGATGTATATACTACATTTGCTTCTTAATCATGTATTTTCACTTAATTTCATGTCATTTTCATATTGATATATATATATATGCTATATTGTGCTTAATTTTCATATATGAGAAGGTCAATATGTCATCCACCCATTCTTGGAACCACAATGGAAAGAGTTTACGATGATGAAGATAACCAAAAATTTTAGAAGTGCAACTGTAGGTAAAATCCCACAATGGAGGAAGGAGGACGAGCAGGCAATCCTGTGGGACACCGCGCCACCATTTGCCACGATCCCGGATGAGCTCGGGCTCTTGCAGGAAGCGCTGAGTGTAGAATCTTCTCAAGGATCATTCCATGCAAGCATTGAGTGAAATACTTCAAAGATATCATTATACCTTCTAAGTGCAAATGCAATCGCTATCTTTTTATTGGTATAGGTATCTATCACTCCAGAATTGAGGTCTCGCGAAAGGAACAGATCCACAATCGATGAATTTGTCAGACTGCACAAGCAATACTTGGATGAGCGATTGCCTGTTTATGATGGAAGAAAAGACATTTACTACAGGGCCACTGCCATTCAAAGCCAAAGAATTTGTTGTCAAAACCGACTAAGGCTAACTGCATGTAAATACATTTTCTCTATACATAACTATATTATATTCTTTCTTTCCTTCCGAATGACTAAGGCTAACTTTTTCGAATCGAGGTCTCGCGAAAGGAACAGATCCATACTCGACGAACTTGTCAGGCTGTACAAGCAATACTTAGATGGACGATTGCCTATTTATGATATAAGAAAAGACATGTTTACCGCAGGACTAATGCCATTCAAAGCCAAAGAATTTGTTGTCAAAACCAACTAAGGCTAACCTTGCATAAATTCGAGGACAGTGCGCGTTCTTTTTTGTGGCTAAAGTTTGGGATACGATTGACCTTAATTGTACATGTGTATTTGTTAATAAATATTTTATTTCATTTCAATTAATTGATTTACGAAATGGATGTTTTTGTTTCTGAAATGAATTGAGATGTGAATTGGATGTATACGTGTACATGCTGATCTGCTTATTTCAAAGGGCATGGCTAGCATTTTCTGAGGCTAGCCAATAAACAGAAATAGATTTAGGAGAAGAAAGGAATATCACAGACGGTTTTTTAAATAAACTTTCTGTGATAACTAAATATCACAGACGGTTTTTTAAGAAAAACCATCTGTGATAATCAACTATCATAGACGGTTTGTAGTTAAAAACCGTATGTGATATTTACATCACAGACGGTTCGAAAGACGTTTGTGATGACCTCTCGTATTATTACTGACCAATTAATTTAGATGGCTCACACAACTGTCTATGATGACGTTTTTCAACCGTCTGTGATAATGTTTCCTGTAGTAGTGAGTGTAGCAAGCATTGCAGAGAGAGAAGAGGAAGTACATCAGAAGAGAAATGGAGACCAACAAGCTTCAAATAATCGCGTTCTTGTTGCTGCTCTGCCTTTACAACAAAGGTATGCATGTGTAACGTCTCTATTTCTGGAAGCGTTAGTAACCCCGTAACTGCTTCGGGATTGTAGAGTTGCAGAGTACTGCACGAGAATGAGCATAAGAACAACACATGCTTACAGATAAGATCCAAACATTATTACAAAAATAGGGCTTATCGGCTAGGTTTTGGACGCAAGGGCGTGCAAGCCTAAAGTTATCTTACAATACAACAAAACACCACAGGTGTACTTGAGCGAGACTAAAATCTAAAACCACTTATCATCGCTGAAGAACAGCTCCTCAGGTTCCTCCTCAGCAGCTAGTTTATCAAAGTTCCAATGATCTTCTGTATGTTGTTTTAACAAGTAATGAGTATAATCGTACCCAGCAAATCACAAGAATAAACCCTAATTTACTAATCACAAGGATTCTCAATGGATGGGAGTATACAGGTTTTATTAATGATAGTGGATGCAATTTTATTTGTAAATATTTTTAAATAATAAACTTGCAACTTCTTAAGAGTAAAAGGATTTTCCACAATTACTTGCTCTGATTACATGGATTAAAACATAAAGAAATCTACTTAAGTTGCATTGCTGGAATCACCCAAATGAACACAGCTCTAAAGACCGGGAGCACGGTGTATTCGAATACCATTTATTATCACTCTATAGAGTTGTCCAGCTTTACCCACAAGATTTCTCAAACTCTTAATATCAAGTTATAAACACGCTTCAGCTAGCGTGCTACTCAGTTGAGAAAATAAGGTTTTTCACTGCTCATTTCTTTATATAGCTTTTACCCGATAGGCTTCGAACCACACAAAATCAAGTATCCACGGGCCAATGCGGAACACAACCACCCAAGTTTTGTGTGGACCTATCGTTATGAGCATAGTGATATCACGACCCATGTCACATTCATTCCTCCTGTAGGAGTTCAATTGAGCTGAGCAACTACTAGATCATGATTGACTGGTCAATACCTGTGGTTGAGTGATGATTGTGTCCTTTACTTAGCATGAGGTTCTAGTCCTTACTTTATTTCTTGAGGCTGCCAACCACAACTGGGTATCCAGTGCACAACTACACTATTACCTGTCTGTTGCAGCCTTCACCATAGGGTAAGGTTGTGATCTTCCACTAACTAGTGGCTTTCCACAATTTTTCCCTTGCCCTAGATCATTTTTAAATAATTCTACTAGCAAACCACCAAGTCACTTAGTAGTACAAGATTCCAAGTGAACTTATGTACAATTCTTTATATAATAATTAAATATTACTACGGTTGTCAAGGTGAATATGACCTTAAATTAGAACAGAGTGTTTTTTTAGTGGTAAGACATAACTAATTTAGTATATCATTCTAAATATTTATTTTAATTAAATAACTTTGGAAAAATAATATTAATGCAAAATACTATAATTAGATAATATAAATTTTCATAGGATTAAATATGATCAAAAACTTATAACTTGCCTTACTGATCGACAACTCAATTGTCTTGAAAACTTCAATGCCTGGATCAGGTCCTAGAACCGACACCTTGGAGAGCTCGGGAACTAGCACAAACACATAAAATAATATGAGCCCGTGCTTGAATCTAAGCAAGATAGGAAAATAAATAAAAATAAACAGGAATAAAATGTAATAAAAATCAAATAGAGTTGGTTTAAATTTTTAGGACTTTGATATGGTGGAACGGATGCCGAAAATGGGTTCAAGGCGTCAAAACGGTTCAAATGGGGGTATTTTTGTAATTTTGAGCTCGGATGAATAGTGATCGCTATAGTAGCACAGTAACAGGTCAGCCCGGTCGCTACAGTGTGCTCGCAAGAGAAACATCGGCCGAAATGGGCCACGCGTGCGTGGCCGAACGGCTCGGTGACACGCGCGCTCGCGCCCGACGTCGGCCGTCGGATGAAGCGCGGACAGATGGGATGGCATCGCGTCGACGCCCGGGAGTCATCGTCTACCTCCAGCCGGCTTAGCGGCGGAAAAAACAAGGGCGAGGGCGCCACTGCCGAGCGGCGCTGGTGACGACCTCCGGCAGCTGAGGAGGGTATGGGCGAGTAGAGCTCGGATGTGAGGTTCTATTTTGGTACTTTGGAAGGCGAGAGCATAAGCGGTGGAGGTCAGCGGCAGGAGAGAAGGCGGTGGCTTCTTAGGTGGCTTGGGGCTGCTCTGGCGAAGGTCTGGCAAGATTGGGAGCGGTATAACCATCAACAGGAAATGGGTTTAACAGAGATGGAGCTGGTTTGAATCGGGGAAGCCTCTGGCGAGCTGTCCACAAGAGCAGTGATCCGGCCAGAGGGGGCTCACGGCGCCAGACCAAACGAGAAATGCTTTCGAGAAATTGATTTCGGCCAAAGGTTTGTAGTAATCTGAGGATGCCGTGACCGAATGCAATTGAATTTTCATTGAGGGGGGAAGAGATTGCCTTTAGGGTTTAGCGGGCTCAGGGGGCGGTGGTGTAGGAGCTAGGGTGAGGGAGAGTTTAATTGAATCGCTCTAGGGTGATAGTAGGAGTGGTGTGTGTCCTCCAATGAAAGTAATCGAGCTTTAAGGGCGGCAAGAGGTGGTGGGAGCAGTAAAGCTAATCGGGCGAAGCTAACACGTGGAGGAGGGAGCAGGCGAGGTGGCGCATGGCCTCTGCTGACTTTGACAGACGATGACATCATCGAGTATTGTGGGAGCACACGTGTTGATGATCGAAGCGAGGAGCTGTAGCCAGAGGAGTATGGTCAAATGGCGCGCTACGCGAGAGAGGGAAGGGTGTCTAGCTAGTGGGGCCGTGGCGACAGAAGTTGGTAGAGGAGGTGTGAACGCCGGGGTGGGGCAGCGCCGCAATTTCGAGCAACGACGCGCAAGTGCGTGGGCGGTGGCACAGTGGGGCGGTGGCTTCCCGGGTGTGCACCAGCGCGGGGAGGAGGCGGGAGGCGAGGGGAGGGGTTGCTAAACCAAAGATTAAGGCTAATTAGGAAGGATTAAGGAGTTCAAGCAAGAATTCAACGAAATTTAAATTTTATTTGAATTTTTGAGGTGTTTCAACATAGGTCTCCTGAATATCCATTCCATCTGGAAAAACAGACACAATCGGACACGCCGATATGACATGTACATTCTGAATTTGTCTCTCTGCAGGTGACGCGATGTGCTCTCTGAAAGATATTGCTGTGATACAGACCAGATTCCTCCGGATGTCGGAGGGCACCTGCAGTGACGGTGACTGTGGACAACAACTCCATCTGCACCCAGTCCGAGGTGAAGCTGGCATGCCCGGGGTTCAGCTCCTCCATACCCGTCAGCCCGGACCTCATCAGGCCGGACGCCGACGGCAAGCTCTGCACCCTCAACGGCGGCGGCCCGGTCAGGAACGGTGATGTGATCGAGTTCTACTACGCCTGGAGCACGAACTTGGGTTCAAGTAATAATGAAGTGTTGAAGTCTAATAGCTTTTCTCGGGAAGAAAAGGCTGAAGCGGGATGTAGGAATATTTTTTTTGGAGATAGTACAATTATCAGGCTAGTGTAATTATCTTAATACTTACGCTCTACGGGATTTAAATCCTATAAAATGTTGGTGAAAATCCACACTAATAATCTACCTAATCTATGGTTAATAGGAATCGATCTCTTTATCATTAGCTAGAAAGAATATATCACATTTTTAGGCTATCCTAGTTGGCTGCTGATGCGGATGTACTGGTATTGGTTTCTACCTTTGCGGGATGATTTTTGCCCCGCTTATTTTGACAATGGTTTCTGATTTCTACTTTTATTTTACTATTCCTTAATTTCATCTTTATCTAATTTTTTTGTTTTTAGAGTTTTTTTTGTCTTTTTTTTCGTATTTCTTTATATTGTATGGGTTAACCTGTTTTTTCTATTTTATTTTTTACAATTTAATTACGCTAAATAAGTCATATCTGCTACGTGAAAAATAAATTAGCTACAATAAAAAAAAGACATAAAACAACGTGAGTCTAAACATCCCTCTGTATGATCGTGATGTCAACCCATCCCACTCCAAGGAATGCCGTCTAAGATATGCCACCCTGGATTTTGGGGTCCTTAAATGCTACCTGATTCGTGTTTATCGTCTAAGAATGTCAGTCGATGCTCTGCTTTGCACCCCAACCGATATTAATTCTTTGAAGGGCATGATCTACCCGATATTAGTGTGGATTTCAATGCTCCAGGGAAAATAGTTTCGTTTTGCAAAAAAAAAAAAAAAACACTAGAGAGCAGCGAGATGAACGAATGGAACAAAATTCCATTTTTTTCGTTCAAAATTTCAAACGAAATATTCGAACGCTATTTGAATTTTGATGAGATATAACCAAAATTTGGATAAAATTCAAATGGGATAAATTCAGCCATGAGCGAAATTTCGTCAAAATTTTGAACCCTGGTTGTGACTCCCCCTATGCTGACACAACCCAATTCCAGTCTCCGTTTTTGCAGCTGAACCCAAAAATCCTAACTCCGGTGAGTCCCAACCCTAATGTCACCGGACAAGATGATGACGCCAGGGCACCCATATAAGTCTTGCTTGCAAGCCCTCTAATATCAAGAATAGTAAATACGTCCAATGAAACAATACTAAATAATTCCTTTGAAGAAGAACATTACGAGTGATTGTGAGTAATCTCATGGTCCACATAGAACTAACCAATCCTAACAATCCCAGAAGAGTAGTAATCTTTTATCATAAAATTTTGAAGAGTGGCGTCAACACACATAAATATCGCCACCGATTAGCAGATGCAGCAAACTTATTCGCCATCCCCAATACCCGAACCGACGCACGCAGGCCGCTCGTGTGCGCGGTCACGAGCAGGAGACGGTGGAGGAGACGGGCGCGAAGCTGAATTTCGTGCCCCAGGCGTAGTAGAAGCTGATCACATCGCCGTTCCTGACCGGGCCGCCGCCGTTGAGGGTGCAGAGCTTGCCGTCGGCGTCCGGGCTGATGAGGTCCGGGCTGACGTACATGGAGGAGTTGAAGCGCGGGCACGCCAGCTTCACGTTGGTCTGCGTGCAGATGCAGCCGTTCTGCACCCTCACGTGGTACTCCGGGTACCCTCCGATCTGCCCCGGCACGGTGGTCTGGGTCACGGCGAGATCTTTCAGAGAGCACATCGCGGCACCTGCAGAGACAGAGAAATTCAGAGCTTCCATGTCAGATTACGTGCATTTTTGCAGATGGAATCGGCGTATATTGGGGACGCATGCATGCATACCTCTGTTGCAAAGGCAGAACAGCAGCAAGGACGCAAAGATCTGAAGCTTGGCCTCCATTTCTCCTCTGCTCTCTCTGAAATGCGTATTACGCTGTAGACTGGAGATCTGTGCTTGTACACCACTCGGCATTTCAGCCGGCTAATTTATAGACCAACAAGAGCGTGAATTTGTGGTGCGTGGACTACGCTGTCTTTATTTTCCTGTATTCGTTGTATCTCGGTTTTATGGTATGGAAAGATTTTTTTTAATTATTTCCTAATTAAGAGAGAAATATGTGCAGAGGATTTGTTTCAAGATATCTCTTTCCCGGTTGGTTTCCATACAGATTTTTAGCAATTAATTGCTTTCTAAATTTATTTTGGTACATATCTTTGCCTCGTTTGTTACGGCTATAGTAAAAAAAATGTCAGATTGATGTAGTGGTACTGTGGTATTCAGGAAAACTTTGCCGTGAAATTGATTTCAAATGCTTGTGCAGCATACACAGTACTATCTAGTTTGGCAGAGAACAGTTAGGTCTCGCTTAGGACGCCGAAATTCCTTAGGAATTCAGAATATTTAAGTTTCATGTGAAATTCTTGTAGTTCAATCAAATAGTGGTGAACAGGGTTTTCAAAACCGGTTTCATTTTTTACCGGAGGAGGGGGCAATAGAACCGATATCACTGATAATCAAAAAAATTCGGACATAAATTTCAAATCAACATTTGAATTTTAGAGAAAAACTAGCCAAAAATCACCGATTATCGGCCAATAATCGGCTGAAATTATCGGTTTCAAATAGGCCGATATTCCGAATCACACGCATGTGCATTCACACCACATCCGTGACAAAATCAGCTGCAACCTGAATAAGCAAAGTCCTCGACATGAATACACACTAATATTAGTGCTACTACAGGAATAGCCTTTGTTTTTCAAAGCAGCACGGATAACAGCAATGAAGCTTTTGTAGCTCCGAGCAAAGCTTCATTAGTTGATGCAAAATGATGATTAGCAGTAGTGTACCTCCTTTCATAGCGACATTGCCTGCCATATATACAATTTTTAGCTTAGGATGTAGGGAAAGAAAATGTATGCACAAGTTCATAGATGTACTAGCGAAACTAGAGATCCTATATACTGTGTTCTGCACCTGGTAGCATTGCTATGTATCTCACAATTTTACATAATCCAATTCCAACTGAGTAAAAAAAATCAGTTCTAGTAACCAAATGGTGCCACAGAATGGATGTGTTTTCAGTGCAGTTTGATTGCGCGCTCACAGTGGCTTTTTCTGGGCGATCCACGTTCGGCTTTTGCTTTTTGTTCACTATCGCTCTTTTGTCCTTTTCTCTTTTTTTTTTTTGGTTTTTTTTGTGTTTTGTTTTTTCCCCTATTTCTTTGCATTGTCCGCTCTAGGTTACCATGTCGCTTTTATTTTTATATTTTTTAAATTTAATTATGCCCAATAAGTCAACTCAGCTATAGTAAAAAAATCAGTCAGTTACAGTGAAATTTCAGCCAGAAGCCATCGCTATTCTGAACGCCCTTGTTTCCCTTTTATGTATTCTCCTCAATCACCAACTGTACATGCAAGCCTAGCTAGCCAGTAGGCTCAGCAAGACCCACACATTAATTCAGCAACAGATAAACATTTGGAGAAACATGATAGATTTGTACATCACATTCATGAATTGCTAGTCTACTACCTCAAAAAACTTTACAGATGTTGAACTTTACAAAATCATCCTGTTGAACTTTGCAGATGTTGCAAGCAACAGGGAATGACAATTGGCCTCTGCTCGATTTGCAAGCAAGTAACATCGTCCAAGCAAGCAACATGAGCCAATTTGCTATTGCTAAATACTTCAAAATCATATTATCTATATCCATACATGTAGTTGTCATTGCTACCGATCCTCCCGTAGGTGTACCACTGTCAGCCCCGTCGTCGACCTAGCCCCTGCCCCAGCCACCCCGGCCACCACCACCGTCCCGACCACTGCCCTCGCCGCCCCAACCACCACCGCCGTCCTAGCTTCTGCCTCTGCCACCCCGGCCTCTGCCCCCAATGCCTTGGCCGCCACTACTGTCCTGGCCTCTACCCCCGCCACATAGGCTATCACCACCATCATGGCTTCTCCCGACCACCCCAGCCTCCATCGTTGTGTCTCCCCTCACCATTATAGGATCAAGGTTAACTAACTAGAAGGGAGGTGAACAAGAGGTTTTTAAAATCTTTTGGCTAAAAAACCAGTTTTTGAGCAAGTATAAACTAAAATTCAGTTTTGTATAATTCAAGGCCTAAATAATCTAAGTCTCACTATTCCTTGTTCATTACCACAATCCCACTCTCATCTTGTTTGTTTCTAAATGCCCACTTGGTGTCAATCATTGTGATCCTTTGGTCTTTCCACTAACGTCCACACATCATTGTGGGCGAAATTGTTTAATTATTCATACATGACGTTCACCCAATCCAGATCATCAAATGCTTCATATACATGTTTAGCCTCAAAAGAAGCAACAAATGAGTAAGGTTTACAATAGAAAACAACACAAAATCGAGTTTGAACACTCTTACTAACATCACCTAAGATTTGATCAATGAGTGATCCTTGGTAATTGCGTTGTGAATTCTTGGAGGCATCATTGGTGCTTGATCATTTTCCTTTTCTTCGACTTCGTCAATTTGAATTTAACTTGTTGTAGCGGAAGTAGAGGGTTCAACTTAAGTGGAAGAAGGTGGATCAACATTATTTTCCTTTAGCTTGATATCACCGACGGTTTGGTTGAAGACATGATATGCCTTACTATTTGAGGAATACCCAAGTAGGAAATCCACATCACACTGGCTTTAAAATTTTATAAGATGAACATACTTTCTTAAAATAAAACACTTTCATTCAAAAACATGTAAATAAGAGACGTTTGATTTTCTTTCAATGAGAAGCTCATAACAAGTCTTTTTCAAGAGATGATGCAAATAGAGATGATTTGAGTTATGACAAGCGGTATTGATTGCTTCCGCCAAAAAATATTGAAAGTGTTGTACTCATTAAACAACATTCTTTCTATTTCAATCATTGTTCAATTTTTTCTTTCTACAACTCTATTTTGCTCTAGAGTGTAAGTTGCGAAAAGCTCATTCTGTATTCTAAGTTCACCACAAAAATCTTTATTTTAGTGTTCTTGAATTTGGAACCATTATCACTATAGATTTTATTTATTTTAAAATCAAATTCATTTTGGACCCTTTTTTGCAAAACTTTTGAAAATACCAGATACTTTAGTTTTATCATGTAGAAAAAAACTGAAGTATACATTGAGTAGCCATCCACAATCACTAAACAATAACTATTACCCTTAATGCTCTTATATGTTGTTGACCCAAATAAATTTATGTGTAAAAGCTCCAATGGCCTAAAGGTGGATATGATACTTTTGGATATATGAGAACCTACCACTTGCTTACTAGTTTGGCAAGCACTACATAGCTTGCTTTTTCTCAAACTTCATACCTTTCAAGCCCACAACTAAGTCATATTTGAAAAGCGTTTTGAGTTGAATCACCCCCACATGAGAAAGCATTCTATGCCAAAACCAACCCAAAGAGGTTTTTATAATGAAACACATTTTTAGGCAAGAATCATTTAAAGAGAAATTCACCAAATAAAGATTACCAAAATAAAAGCCTGTGAAAATCAAAGAATTTCCTTTTACCTTTGAAATCATGACTCCATCTTGAGAAAAAAGTTCAAGTGAGACCAAGATCACATAATTGGACAACCGACAACAAGTTAAAGTTTGAAGTTTCAACAAGAGATACATTTGAAATGAAAAAATCATTTGAGATAGCAATTTTACCTAATTATATTACCTTTCCCTTGCTATTGTTACCAAAGCTGATTCTATCAATGTCTCCACTTCCAACCTCAAATTTAGTGAATATTTCTCAGTCTCCGGTCATATATTGAGTGCAACCGCTATTAAGCACCGAATGTCTTTCATCAATGTTATAGTTCACTTACAAAACAAGATCAAACCCTTTTAGGTACTGAAATTTATTTGGGTCCTTGGATGTTAGTAACTAAGACTTTGGGCACCCAAATGACATTCTTTTTATCACCAAGTATGAAAGTGCCAATAAACCTTGCTAAAACATTACCTTTCTTAGATTTCCAAAGCAAGTAACAAGAATCATAAACACCAAGAGCAGGAGTCTTACCAAAGGAGAAATATTTGATACGTGTCCCAACTCATGACACTTATGATAAAATTTGCCATTCTCCCTTACAAATCTTGTAGCCTTATAAATAGGCTTCTTACCCTTCTTGTAAATAAACCCAAGGCCTTCTTTGTTGTATAAGCATATTTGCTCACTCAAAATTTTGTCAAGGATCGTCTTACCCTTGAATCACCTTTCTAAGCTCTTACTTTGCTTGGTCACTTGCTCTTTGAGTTTATGGTTCTCAACCACAAGAAAAAGATCACAAGTATTATTCATGCAAGAGTTAGAATCTATTTTAGAGCTACATGACAAGAAGCAATGTCTATACTAGGCGTGTTATCAAGAATATCACAAGTAATACCTACATCCACTTTGGGCTTGGCGAGGCCCTTGAGGATAGGGCTGTACGTTCAGTTTTTTCGGTTTAATCGGTTCGGTATATACGGTAAATACGGTGTTAGTAGTTTTGTTATATACGGTATTTTTAGAAGTACGGTTCGGTTTCGGTAAATACTAATTTATTTCGGTGCGGTATCGGTAAATACCATATTTACCAAAGTTAACGCGAATTGCTAACGATATAGCGACTAGCGAGACGAGTAGACGATAATCATATACTTGAAGTATAGAAAACCAGAGCTTTTATGTACATATGTAATATATACATTGAGTTGAACAACGTAGTTAGCCTAGCTCAGTTGGTATAGATGGCATGGGGGCTTTCAAACCTATGGTCATGGGTTCAAAACTCACCAACGGCATAATATTTGATTATTTTTGGTATTTTCGGTTTATTCGGTTTTTAGCAAGTAAATCCCGAAAAAACCGAACCCAGAAAAAACCCAAAAATTAAAAACCGAACCGCATACCGAAAACCGATCAAACCGAGTTGATCGGTTCGGTTCGGTTTTTTTTGGCTCGGTTTTTTCGGTTCAGTTGAAAAATGCACAGTCCTACTTGAGGAGAGTACCATTAGCTCCCTTTATAGCTCCTCATAAGTGTCCTTAAAAGAAAGGAATTTTTTCTAAGACCTTAAATTTTGATTTTTCCTTTCCAAGATACTCATTCAAGTCTTCTAACATCATCAATTTTTACCTTGTTGTCCCCTTTTGTTATAAGGCAAGTGGGTGCAGAGAAGAGTGATAGAGACCCTTTTATTGCAATTATAACAATTCCCCTCTTCCCTGAAAACCCATCATCATTAGACTCGGAGTTGGAATATTCCTCATCAAAATTCTACTCAAGTTAGCTTCACCCTTTCCATCTTTATGAAGTTTCTTGAAAAGCTTCTTCTTACTATTATATTCCTGATGACTTATGTTTTCATCCTTCTTAGTTGGGTATTGAGAAGCAATGTGGCCTTTTTCATCACACTCGTAGCAATAAATATTGGTGTAGCATTTGTTGCTAGAGGATTGCTCCTTTTTTGCTCCTGTCATAATTTGCGCTTTGGTTTGAGCGCCTCTTCATAAATCATTTCATTCTCTTCACAAGGAGAGACATCTCCTCTTCAGAGTCATTTTTTTCATTATCATCTTCATCACTTGATTCCACTTTTGCCTTAAAAACGGTAATCTTTTTCTTGGAGGATGATTACACCAATAGTTCATCCTTATCCTTCTTGTACAACTTATCTGTGATAATATTACCCAAAAGACCAGTTGGAGTCATTCTTGCAACTCGGATGAGTTGAGAAACAAGGTCACCAATGTCTCATATTTATCCAGCGAGGCCCTAATCATTTTTTGAATAACATTAATATCCGTTAATGTGGAAGCTAGACCTCGAGTTCACTCAATATGTTGTTTAGCCTTGAGTATATCTCGTTGATATTTTCATGTGGCAACATAATGAATGTCTCATATTTAATCTGTAGTCTATTCAATTTGGCTTTTTTTAACTACACTGTGCTCTCATGAATTTTCGAGAATATAGTCCAAATCTCATGAGCCGTTTCAAAATTGCTCACTCAATTGAACTAATCTGCATTCAAAGCTCTAAAGAGAGTGTTCATCGTTTGAGTGTTGAGGTGAGAGTTTCACTCCTCTTGATCCGTGGGATGTGTATGACAAGAACCATACAAATTTTTCAATAAACATAATTAAAGCCATCAAATAGAGGTGGATTTCCTAGGGAGATTCTCTCACTAGCTATCCTTTCCCTCTAGACGGCAAAACCTAACAAAGAGATATCAAGCTCTAATACCACTTGTAGGATTAAGGATAACTGACTAGAGATATGTGAATAGAAGGTTTTTAAAATCTGTTGGATAAAACCCAGTTTTTGAGCTAGTATAAACTAAAATTCATACACAAGAAAGAAATATAAGCTAGGCCTAAGTAAGATATAATTCTAGATATATAAGTAAGCAACTAATCACTAGAAATATAAATACGCTAAGGAGCAAGAGAGTAAACCACAAGAAAGAACACAAGAGACTTTTTCCCATGATCTCGATGACTTGCTAGTCTCCCTTAATCCATATTAAAGGAGCTTGAATGAATCAAGCTGGCTTGTGCACAAATGAGTCTTTCCTCAATTCACTAGAGGTACCTATTTCCTGCTCCGGGAGGTAAACTCCAATCTTCACATCTACGCCGGGTCTCTTCACAAGCTTCATTAAGAGATCACCAGACATAACTCCTCCAAGTTGTCTAGGTGGCTGCAACCACCAAGAGTAACAAGTTGATGATACTTACTTGAAAGTCTTTAAGAGCTGCAAAGCTCAAACAATTGATGCAATGCATTTAAATGCTCTCAATAACCTTAAATGGTGAACTAAATGCTTTCGAGTTGAGAGAGGGATACAAGGGCATGAGTATATTCAGTAGAGGTCCAAGAGAATGCCTTTGCTACAGCTGGGGAGGTATTTATAGCCTCCACCAATCAAGGTGACCGTTGGAAATGAAATCACTAAAAATTAGGGCAAGCAGTAGTACTGCACCCACTGTTCAACTGCTACTTACTACTCGTTAAATGCATTGGAACTAGCCGTTAATACAAAAATCGACAATATCGCACTCACATGCCCCGGTCGTACCATCCAAAGCGGTAATACTGAATTTATGTTGCGGTAGTACCGTTTACCAAAGGGGAGAAAATCTCCCAAAATGTACCATTTTGAAAAATAGCTATCACCAACACAAATGTGATTATACCGCAGGTGCGGTAGTAGTGAACATGATTCGCAGTCATATCACAGTGGTAGTATCATGCCTAAAGAATTCCAGACCAGCACCTCTCTAGAAAAATACATACCAGCATGTAAGTCCCGATAGTATTGATGCAACGGTAGTACCACGGTGTCAATAGCAGTCATACCGGTTTTAGGAAAACAGAGCAGAGAGGGCAACAAATCAATTTGAAATGCATGCATGCACTAAGATTTGAGCAATGTGGCACAAGATCATCACTAAGCAACTAACCATGAACCCCTTTTAATAGTACAATATCTAGCCTATCAATCCAGTCTTGATTCAATATACGCCATGATTGGTAAAATCTAGAAAGAGGTTCTTAGCCCATTTTATACCTTTTCCTTGAGCCATGTCAACCCATAGTCATCTTTGCATGCTTTTCCATATTCTACTCTATGATACCTTTTAAATCCAGGACTAAATATTTTAATCATCTCAACAAACATGTTAATCTCTTAAACATAGTCGACATTAATAACCAAAACAATGTTAGGGGCCTAGATGCTTTAGCCACCATCTTGCCCCAAAACTTCGCCGCCATCAATGCCCTCCATTCACCTATTGTTCCCTGACAATCTCTTGAGACTTGAGAGGTAGAGAGTGGGGAGGAAGAGAAGAGGAGGCGAAGAGTAGGAGTAACCAAACACAACGCCACAGCTATCAGCAGGGAGGAGAAGGCCAACTTGCGCCTGTGTGGCTTAGGGAAGATGAAGATGATGGCGAATTTGGCCATTGTGGGCTGGGTTTCAATTCAAATTGGGCCAAATTTATTTGGCCGACACCTATTTTTATCGGTAGGTAATGGTAAACTTGATAGAATCAGCCAATTTTTGGCCTGTTATCAAAACTCTAGTGGTTTAACGGAGATCGAGCACATAGAGTAAAGGGCAATTTTCATGTACCACTGCGAAGTTCACATATTCTCAATCTACCATCAAACTTTAGTACATTTTCTGAATGATGCAACAATCTTAGGTACAGTTTTGATCAAATTATTATTCCCATAGGCCCATGAAATTCCTATGTATCGGTCAAGTCTATGCTAAAATGGTTATCAAGCACAAAAGCAAAAACAACTAATTAAGAGTCTATCCATATTGGCTTCTACTTCTTGCTTCTATTTCTAGCTTCTACTTGAAAAAAATCAGAAATCAATATAAACACTCGGTTTCCCAAAGCAGCTTCCCCACTCCTCTTATTCCTATCTTGCTCCGAGGATAAGATAGCAGGTCACGGGTATATCACGCACTCTACTCCTCTCACTTTCGTATCGCACACGCATCTATCCCTTACTTTCCATATCGCTCACTCACTCCTTCTACAAGCTACTTCTTTCAGCCACTACTATTTATTTTCAGACAAAATTCATCAATCACAGCTAAAAACTATCAACCACAACTAATATGAACAGACCTTAAGGGAACAGGATGGTTATCAAGCACATGAGCTAAAATAATTAGGGAATAGTGAACCGCCTTTGGTGGGGTGTTGGAGTCATGGGAGTATAACTCTACTCACTAATATTTAAATCTTAGTATCGTCTCTATGCACGTATTAGCACCTCAATAGGTGTTGTAAATAATGCAGTATAAATTCTAGCATATTTAATAAAGACACAAGCATAATACAAAAGGCATATTAATGACTTAACCAACATGTAAACATATGAACATTTTAAGTCATTGAAAATGAAACACGTGCCAAACCTATATATCATGTAGGTGTCTATAATCAGCATATGCATATGAGAACAATTAAATTCATTGCAACTGAATGCTGACATCAACATAAGCATAACATATATGACCAAATTAAACATGTTAATTATATTTTGAGTGCTATTTAGTGCTCTCAGAAGGCTAATTGCACAAGAATTAATCTTGGCCATCTCCGCCATGACAAAATAAAATCTTAATTATATATGACAATTATAGATTAGATCTTGAGCTCAAGTTAAATCTTGCTATCAAAAGAGGCTAACACATCACGAATATAGCTCGCTGGACAATATAAGTGATCCCAAAATCAATCTAACATTCAATTAACATGAATTTTATTGATTAAACAGGGTTAAGAAATTAGCTATAATGACTGAAAAACAATCACATATCGCTGGACGGAGGTAACACAGTGAGCAATAAGTAGCATACAACAATCTTAATTATTAGAGCATAAAAACAGCAAGCTAGCAACATGTTCAAGATCCATCTACCATCACATTCATATATAATTTCAGCAATATGTCATTTCATCAATGAGCAGTCTAACCCACAGAACCTCTTATCAATTTCCAATCAGAGATGAATCACAGATATCTGAGACAGATCAAGCAAAGAGAATAAATAGTTCATATACTCATAGTGACGGTGATACTCAAAATCAGTGAGAAGAAATCACACATAGCAAGGCACACATGGAGCGCTATCCTAAAAAACCAATCGCCTCGCTGTGTCGCGCAAAAGGGTGAGGTTGTCGGAGATACAATACCGACCTTTGCAAGTTGAGACACACCAGAATGTAAAGCTGAGGTACAGTAATGCTGCACAAGACCACCGTGGATGCACTGGCCAAGTACACCCAAGAACACCAAGAATTGCACCCAAGTCTTCTTCCTCACGGTTAGGCTCAAGCCAACCACCACGGGCACCAACCAAAGAAGCCTCCGATTCTCATCAAATTGAACACCCACCGGGGAAGAGGGCAAGGGGAAACCAACGGGATGTGCTCTCAACAGATCAAGAATTCACCGTCAAGTTCGTAGTGATAACTATGGTGGTAGAAACCTTCTAATCCCTCCAAAACCGCAGCCAAGAAGTAGGAGGAGGAAGAACTAGCAAAAGGGGGGAAAGGGATTTATGCATGTCTGCCAAGGAAGAGACTCGGGTCTTCTTATAGAGGAGGAGGAAGATGAGGAGGACGCGATGGCTACCAATGGCTGGCGCCGAAGCGCCCGGGCTACTAGCGCCTCCAACATCGTCGATCCCCCATAGCCACCTCACCTTCCATGCACCCGAGCCAGCCGAGATGAGATAACGGTTTGGAGACTAAGTATCCAATCCTTATCTCTTCCCACTGTCCCAGCGACAGGTGGGCCCCACAAGCCCCTTTTTTCCTTTTTCTCTAATTGAGAAATTACCAGAATGCCCTCAGCACATTCAACAGTCCCCACCAATTTATCAATTTGATAAAAGATGTTCATAAGTCTTGTTTAATATACAGTTATTCGATGATGGATACTGTCGGGACCCGGAACAACAACTCCAAGTCTCTCTGCGTAAATCGCACTATCCCAGGAAAAGCTAGTGCACACAGGGTTACAGTAATGTATATCATGCAAAAATCACCGCAGAATATTATTAAACGAAGGTACGGCTTATGGCCAAGTCTTACAATAAAATGGCACAAGGCCAAATGAAAATAAAAACAGCGAAAAATAATAAAGGTAGCAGATCAGCCCATTCAGCCTCCCACAAGCGAATGACTATAAGACGCGCCCTACTCGCTAAAGTAGTCCTCACCGTCGTAGTCGCCGTCGAAGTCTGGCAACATAATTCAGCAAGGTGAGCACATAAAGTACTCCCAAAGTAAGCACATTAAGTGCTTACGCAAGTTACACCAGGAATTTTAACAGAGTGGAGGCATGCATAGGGATAACAAAGGAAGGCTTAACAAGTTATTTGTGCGAAAAGCAGTACTTGAATTGTAAATACAATAATGGAAGTACAAAAGCTGAATTTTAATACAATATACGAAATAATGTTTGAAACAAGTAATTCTGTTAGTGTAGGCTCCGACCTACACTAACCTAACCACGGGAATTCACCCGGACCATTATCAAAACCACTGTTGATTTGATAAAACCAAGTTTTATAAAATTAAGTCTAATCTGTGAAGACTCTACTCAGCATGTTCATGACCGTGAATACGGCTATCCAGGATAGGTTTTAACTCTGCAGAGATGTACAGCTTTACCCACAAGACATTCCCCCTCACTTGAGCCACGCGATAAACACACTGCCTTAGGTGTGCGGCGGAGAGTTCATGACAAGGCTATTCCCATGATCCGTAGCCAAAATAGTTATGCCGCCACTAAGGTTTCACCACAACTCGAATCCACGAGTTGGAGCCCCCTTTGCTGCTATGTGAGACTTCTCGCGGCCTACGCCACGCTCACACTCAGCCTATAGCGAAACTATATTTGGAACTTCACAAATTACTTAGCCAGGTCCGTCCCATACGGGACTTGTGGTAATACGAAGTGACTTCGTAAAATGATTCACAGAAATAGTCCTTAATTCAACTTAGGCCCAATCCACATACCTTCATGCACGACAATCAACCAGGTGTCAACAAACACGAGGTATGCCGGCACCCCACCACCTAACCAATAGCCTAAGTCCAAATCATAAGTTTCTATTTTTATTTTTAAATCATTTTCATAAACCATCCTTGACTCACCGAAGTCAAGATTTCAAAAGGAACTGTCATTTCATGTGAAAGAGTTGATCCCACCTAAAATTATACTAAGCCAGGCTAAGCTTTTCTATAAAATTTCTAGTCAATACTATGGTACTAACTAGTTTTCAACTAGGGTGACAAGGTATATGAACTCGAGATTCAAAATTGGCTATAGTCAAGGATCATGGGTGTAACTATGTTTAAATCGAATTTGAATTACGTTTGAATAAAGTACGCATGCATATACAGTAAAATAATATAAATAAATTTGAAATAATAGGGTCAACATGGTCAAAGGTATAACTTGCCTTGCTCGAAGTCCTGCTGGAAATCTCGTCGAAATCGAACTCTCCGGAATCGTCAAAATCTAACATAAAAAGCCAATTCAAAAGAAATTCAAAAATAAAATTCAAATAAATTCAAATTTTCAAAAGGATGTCAGAATTGGAAAGTTCAAGATTTTATAAAAATTTAGAAATTTGAATGGGTCAATTTGGAGCTAAAATGAAGAAGTTATGACCTTCCAAAGTTTTAATACAAATTAAAAGAAAAAAAATACCCCTTTATTGGAATTATTTTTAAACCGAAAAACATTTATGACGTCAGCCTGAATTATTTTTCTAAAGGAAATAACAGATTATGACGTCAGCAAGGTAATTAGTTTTCGGTCGAATTATTTTTAAATGGAAAAATCGACTTTATGGCGTCAGCATGACGTCAGCCTTGAGAATTAAATAATCGAATAGAGGCTGACAGGTGGGGCCGGTCTACGGTGGATCTGGTCCATGGACCGGGTGATGCTGAGGTGGCATTCGGGCGCGCGGGGGAGCGAAGTGGCGCTGGCGTGGCAGGCCTGGCGCGGACGTGGCGTCCGCCGGGCGGCTACATCGGCTACCACGTCAGCCCTGCCTGCTGACGTGGCATGGCCGGTGGCGGTGGCGCTCGGGGACCAATGGTCGCCGGCGATCCCGTGGACGGCGGCACTGGCCGAGGGTACCAAAATGATGAGGGGGTCAAGGGGAGTGCACCGGTACCTTGCGAGGTGCCCGAAGACGGTCGGAGGGAAGGAACGGTGGAGAGGGGCGGCGATCGGAGGAGGCTTCACGGCGGCGGAAGAGCTCCGGTGGCGCACGTGCATGGGGAAGGGGTGGCCGACGTTCGCAGAGGCACGAGGAAGGTCGGGGTGGCGTCGGTGAGGCGCGGGGAGGCCTGAGGCGGTGGCGATTGCTTACCGGAGTGGATGAAGCCGGCAGAGGGAAAAACGAGCACAGAAGGGGCTTTCGGGCTTAATTGCGCGAATTGAGTAGAGAGGGGGAGGCGGTGTGGAGAGGGGATGCTCGGGGTGTGCTTTTTATAGGCGGGGAGGGGAGGTAACGGCCGCGCACTTCATGCCGGAATTGAAGCGGGTGGGTGACTTAACGCGACGGCGTAAACGGGCGCAATTGAGGGCAATTATGCCTGAAACAGATGCGGTGGAGGGGGAATTCCAATTTGCAGTTGGCGCGGGGAATTAATCGGGAAGGAAACCGAGCTTTAAAAGCTTCGGTTTGCGGCATCAATGGCGGCAACGGGCGGTGATCGCGCGAGGAAGAAAGGAAAGGGGGCGGGGACGACGGGCCTGACAGGGGGGCCCACCGATCAGCGAGAGAGAGCAAAAGGAAAGAGGCGAGGTGACGGTTCAGATGAAACCAGGTGGCAGGGGAGAAGGAGTGGGGTCGTCGATTCAAGAGCGAACCGTTAAGTGACAGCAGACGGGCGAGATGCGATCCGGCAACGGGAAGTAAATCGGGGCCGCTCGAACGGGACCGAAGGGGTAAGTGGCAGAGAGCGGACGAGATTCGGTACAACAACAGGGGACGGTGCGGATTACGCCACGTGTCAGGCGAAGAGGAGAGGGGAGCGGGCGAAGCGGTAAGTGGCCGCGAGCGGCTGGGATTGGCTCGGGCGGAGAGGTGGGCGGTCGGATGCGCGACACGCGTCGGCCTGAGAGGAGGGGAAGGCGGGATGAACCGATAAGTTAGATCGGACAGTTAAGAAAAGATCTGGCGGCGCGGATTGGCCCGATGAGTGACACTTGGCGGCCGGGGAGGGGTTTTGGATTTTTATTTCCTTTTTGATTTCCAGAAATGACTAAGAGACTTGAAAATACTCAGAAAAATACCAAATAAATTTTGAAAATTCTAGAAAAATTCAGAGAACTATCTGGAACTATTCTAGACTTAATAAAAATATTTTTAACCCATTATGATAATTGGATTTTACAAAAATACAAATTGACTTTTAAGGGAGGGTTTTAAATCTTTGCAATTTCCTAGAAATTATTATAATTACATATTTGACTTTAGGAAAATGAAATGCATTATCTTTACCTTTGTAAAATGAAATACTTTTATTTTGGCTCTTATGAAATGGCAAATTTTAAATCTTATCTTTTCAAGGCTTGGAATAAAATTCAGAAAAATCCAATAAATCCATAAAACACTTTAACAAGCAAATAAAATTTTTGGGATGTTACAGATACCTTGCGGGTTTGAATCCAAAGCCTAGCAACACGGACTACGACTCTACATAGACAAAGGAGGACTATGCCTTGATCCAATATCTTGGTGTGAGAATTTTCGCCCAAGTCACATTCTGTGCTAGGCGACTCGCCCTTTCCCTCTCGGGTTGAGACATTACGGTCACATCTCCATATCTAGCTCATGAGTACTTTAAGAAAGTATACCCTTATCTTTCTTTAATCACGAACTTACGATCATACTCAAGTAGGTAAATTCTTCTAGGAATCCTGTAAGACGATTTCTAAAGTCATATAGACATCGAATTCATTAAGAACTGTTGCTCAACATTTCATACAAAAGAGCACTACAGCTAATGGGACCTGTTAGATGTGCTCTTTAATCTCACACAGTTTATTTTTCTATAGCCTAATTCACTTCTTCGATCTTCTAGGGTAGGTTACCATCAATGTAAGCCTTTACACGGGTATAAGCCCTATTCCCTTATATGCTAAAAGGATGGCCGTCTACACCAATCCTTTAGTGAAAGGATCTGTCAAGTTCGTTTTAGACTGGATGTATTCTACAGAGATAACACTCGTCTCTCTGGCATGCCTTACCAACTTAAGTTGTTTCTTTATATGTTTTGAGGACTTCATATTGTCATTCCTACTCTTCGCCTTAACCAGAATGGTTTGGTTATCACAGTAGGTCAATATTACTGGAATCGGCTTTTCCAACACAGGTAGGTCAGAAAAGGATTCTCTAATCTATTTTGTCTCTACAACAGCTGAATCAAGTACTACTAACTCAGCTTCCATGGCAGACTGTGTAAGAATAGTCTATTTAGAAGACTTCCATGAGTCGGCCCCACCTGCTAGAGTGAACATGTGGCCACTCGTAGCCTTTATATCATCTGAGTCACTGAACCAGTTAGAATCATTGAATCCTTCCAAGACTGTCGGATGGTCAGAATAATGTATTCCTAAATTTGAAATCCCCTTTAGGTATCTGAGTACTCTCTCTACTGCAATCTAATAATCATATCCTGGATTGGACGTATAACGACTCAATCTGTTTACAGCATATAAAATGTCTAGCCTCATTGCACTAGTAGATACATCAAGAATCTAATTATTTGAGAATACTTAAGCTGTTCTTTTTCGTGTCCAATATTTTGTGGAACTTAGGATTTGGATTATAGGGTGTGGTAGCTGACTTACGGTCCATAAATCCAAATCTGGTTAGAACCTCATCCATAATAGGATTATAAAAGAGTAATCCCATTTTGACCCTTTATAAGATTGATGTTTAAAATAACATCTGTTTCACTCAGATCTTTCATATCAAAATTCTAGGAGAGAAAAGACTTTGTTGTATTGATTACACCCATGTTCGTTCCAAAAAAACAATATGTCAAGGAAGAGATTTCTACATATTTGCCAAGGAAGAGACTCGAGTCTTTTAATAGAGGAAGAGGAGGAAGAACTAGCAAAAGGAAAAAGCAGATTTCTACATATCTGCCAAGGAAGAGACTCGGGTCTTCTTGTGGAGGAGGGCAATGCGATGGCTACCAATAGTCGACGCCGAAGCGCCCGGGCCGCCAGCGCCTCCGGCGCCGCCGCTCCCCCATAGCCGCCTCACCTTCCATTCACCCGAGCCAATCGGGATGAGATAACAGGTTGAAGACCAAGTCTCCCATCCTTATCTCTTCCCACTGTCTCACTGACAAGTGGGCCCCACAAGCCCTTTTTCTTTTTTCTTCAATTGAGAAATTATCAGAATGCTCTCCGCACATTCAACGATAGGGACTTTGTAAGGTCGTGAATTTATCACCTGCTTTTGTCTTGTAGTAAAAAAGAAAAGAAAAAACTGGATGTATCATCCGGCTTTTGTACGTTTCTGAAACATACAACAACGTGACCTACAAATTCGAGCTACTCATTATTCCCACAAACTTACGCAAATTTATGCATCACCCATGCATAAATCTAACCCTTGCTTAACCAATTCCTAAACTAGCACGCGACCGTCGAAGAGACCAGGGTGGTGTTGAACCCATAGTGCGCCACCTCGACGTCTCCGGCTGACCGTGGGCCCGCCCTCCCGTGGCGGACTGTGAGACCAAGATGCTTGACGGTGAACAATCGTCGGCCGCGTCGCCTGCTTTCACAAAGAACGACGATACTGTTGGATATGTTTTAATTGCAGGTCTCACCTTAGGGCACGTACAACGTTATCACCACAGCCGTCTGTATGATATCAATTTTGCACATCGATCCTCCTTTTACCGCAGTGAATGAAGAGGGAGAAGCGAGTCGTATCCTCGTGAGACGACGGCACGGGCGCGTGCTCCCAGACAAATCACCGGCACGGCGACGCCGTTGTACGACCTGCTCCGAGTCGTCGCCGGCGTCCAAGATCCACTGCGCGCGGAGTAAATCCGAGGGTATGGCGCCAAATATTCGCTCGCGCTATTTCTCCTCCCCCTTCCCACCGAAACACCACGAGCACCATGCCGTAGGAGCAGCACCAGGCGGCGGCGGTGCCGGAGGGGAAGGGTGCTGGCTGCGTGGCGACACCGCCGGAGCGGACTGGTGCAGGACGTGCGCTCGTCGAAGCCGCGCCGTCCTTCAACGGCGGAGATGGAACCCAAGTAGCCAAGCAGCCTTTGTGGCCGCTCACCGACTGATCTCCGGTACGATCCATCCCAACTCTCTCTCGTCACCTCTCCCTCTCTTCTACACTCTAGGCCCCCACCCATCACTGGATCTCCTTCTACAAGGATTCGTTAGCTTTGGCCGTGATCTGATCTGACGTAGCTGCAGACCGATTTGGGTTCGTTGAATCGACCCACCATTTGACGCGCTCCTAGATCTGCAGTGGTAACCTTTCTTTTTTTCATTTCCTTTATGGACTTGTTGTTTGCACAGACAGTGCGGTATGTAGCAAATTGTTACTTTTCCGTAGCCAATTTCTTACTATGAAACTACTTAAACTAGTTTACAAACCCATACATTTTCTGTAGTCGAGATGACTCCACAAATGCTTGTCCTGGCATTCATTTTTCTTAAAAGATCATGTCCTGGCCTCATCAAATATTTTAATTTATAGCTTCTCTAAGTGACCTCCATAAGTGCTTTCCCCGGTGTTAGAATCAAGCAGAATTGGTATTGGTTTTGTATTTTTTTTTGCCTTTTCATGCTGATATTTTACATTTATACTGATCTGAATGTGAAATCCAATGTTGACGCTGATAAACTGTTATTACTTGACTCTGACAAACTTGTTCAGACACAATAAATGTGAGGCCCCCACGTCATTATCCCTCGGATAATTACGCGTGGCATACGGATTATTATTTGCCTGAACAGTAAGACACTGCTACGGCAAATAATAAGCCTATACCAGAGTAGCGCAGCAGAGCAATAATATAGATACTGACTTCTTTATTACATCAGTTGCCACCTGGCTTAAGGTCTGGTTTACAAAAGTAGATAACAAAAGTATAATTAGTACCCCAGGGCATTCTCGCCCGCTTCACCGGGTCTTCTACTCATCCCAGCCGAAGTATACGGGGTCCACCTCGCCAGGCTCCTCGCTGTCGTCATCCTCCTCTCTGGCCTGCTCTGCGGAACCAGTCCCCTCCTCATCCTGGCCATAAGTCTCCTCGATTGGAGCAGGGTCTAACAAAGGAATTAATAGCAAGGGTGAGTACCTACGGTACTTAGCAAGTATAATACTAGCAAAGATGTACTGCATGCCTCTCATGTCCTTAATCCATATTCTAATCTTTTTATTCTAAAAAATACTCTTATACAAAATAGGTGGCATCTTTTAGCTTATTAAAAACAACTTCTACTTTTCACCCGATAAGGTATGATCCCTAGCGATCACCGTAGTCCACAATCCAGTGGACTGGCATGAATTCATGATTTATTAGCACTGCGCAGGCTTTGTACCACTTTACCCAAAATTACCTTGAACCATCTGACCTAGGTCCTCCACACTGCCTTAGGTGTGGAATCAGGCTCAAGATACAGAACATTTCTCCGGTTACGTTAATCCATCCACCAGCCCATCTATTATCCATCGGTGTACCAAGTCACTCGCTTGGGCTCCACCGATTTCCAATAGTGTTGGTTGGACCGGCTCCCGGCCCAACACTCCACCTCAATACTCTCCCAATGTGGTAGACTGGTTAACGTAACGGGATACTACTTTCCACCCATCCGAGATGGGAGATTGGCTGGTACGAAGTTTACGGTTCCTGATCCGAGTAAAACACGATAAATCCTTATATTATAGCCCTATGTAAAAAGGTCCGCCTCATCCCTCTGCATCCTTGCCTTGAACCTCTTTACCCACCTTATGTAAATGCAAAAATAGGTATATGATAAACTACCTCTACTTGTGGTCCGCCGCCTTTCTCAGCGGAACCACTGCTACTAGCTTCCATCTGCTCTCTCTTACTTCTTTTCTCTTTCTTTTTCTCCTCTTTTCTTTTCTTTAACCTCTTACCTAATCTCTAAATTCATGCAATTGTTTCTTTTATTCCAAAAACGGTTTTCATGCATGTAGATATACATATAGTAATTATCCTGAAAATATATCACATACGACTGACATAACTAAGTGCATGGTCAAATTGGAACTTGCCTGAGCCGTAGTATGAACTGGAATCAATAAAAACAGTTGATTCTTCCTTGCTGCGAGATGACTTGAACTCTGCAAAGCCGAAACTAATTCTTAACAAAATAGGTATTTATTATAATAATAGTTTTAAGAAATCCATTTTCCTACCCTAAATACACATATACACATAAATGTACATACATATATATACACACATGCATATATATATATATATATATATATATATATATATATATATATATATATATATATATATATATATATATATATATACATACACCAAACTATCTATATATACATCTATATATATGTGTCCTCACACATATATATACATGTATATACAACTACATATATATATCTATATATATGCGCTCTCACACATATATATACATATATACAAAACTACAATAAGCAAGAATTATTTACTGGAATTTTAGGAATAATAATATCTATTGGAGATGCTTTTAAATCAATTTAATTGCAACAAAAAGATTTTACTAACTAGCAAGATATAAAAATATCAGGATAAAGAAGAAAAAAAACAAAAACCTAACTCTCGGCCAGCCCGGCCCGCTCAGCCTAACCGGCGCCCCCCCTCTCCATTTCCTCCTGCTTCCACCCGTCCCCTTCCTCAATCCCTTCATTCCCCACCGCCTGCTCTCCTCCTCCCTCTATCCTACCGCGCCGCCTCCCTCTGCCGCTCCTCTCTCCGAGCTCCCCCTCTCTCGGCTCCCTCCCTCTGCTGCTCTCTCTCTCTCCGCGGGCTCTCCCTCTCTCTCCGCCCAAGAGCCCCTCGGCTCCCCTCTCTCTACTGCCCCCCTCTCTCTCTCGGCTACCACTGAGCCCGCCGCCGACCCAGGTTCCCCTCCCTCTGCTGCTCGCCGCCTCTCTCCCCCACCGAGCGCCGCCCTGGCTCCCTCCGGTCTACCCCTCTCTCTCTTCCTCGGCTGCTGGGATCCGGGCGGATCTGGCCTCAGGCTCCACAAGGAGATTTACTTTTTGCTACTACTTGCTGCTAGGGTTTTTCCGGTAAGTGCTAAGTCTATGTGTTATGTGCATGAAGGAGAAGGAGATGGGGGACCTACTTGCTGTCGGCTCACAAAGGGAAGGTTGGGGGCAGGGGTTGCAGGATCAGCTTCACGTGGTCGCTGTCGTGGGGGTTGCGGTTGCGGATCCTTGTCGGGGTCGGTTGGATGTAGTGGTCCCCGGATGCTCCTCTTGCTGGTGGTCCTGTCGGCTTCACCTTCTGCGGTTGCTTGCTGCCATCCCGATGTGGTTCTTCCTGGCTTCTTGTGGTGATGATGTTGCTGGGTCCCCTTTCTCTTCTCCTTGCGACTCTGACTCCCGATTCTTACCTGTAGACCTTCAATTGGGGATGCATCTTGGGGGGAGACTTGGAAATGTGGGGATGCTGGTGGTTGCCTCTGGCTTTAGGAGTACTTCGTGGCTGTGGTTTGTGCTGCTTGTGAATACACAGGGGGGTGCTGGGGGAATGAACTGGGCAAAGGGGGAGGTAGCATCCAGTCTTGGCCTACCTGGGGCTGTCTTGCCTGGCTGCAGCTGGCTTGTCCTTGAGCTTATCCTCCTCTGTGTCTTGAGTCCCTGTGCTTGATATCCTTCGGTTGGAAGGGTGGTCTGAGCACTGTTGCTACAGTGGCCGAAAATTGGGAAATGCTTGTGGGCTGAAAGAATAGCAGTGGGCTTGTGGCTTAAATGCTTTGTTGCTTCTGTGGGCTAAAATCGCAATGAGGGCTGAAATGAAAATATAGCTTGTGGACTTTTTGGGCTGAGGTAGGTATTGTGGGTTTGGTTCTTTGAATTGCCGGATGATGACGCCCACAGAGACGAGAGGTGCCGACCGGCCCGGGACGGTCTGGGAACCTCAGAGACATGTCTCGAATTGGCCCTCGCAGCCCAAGGGCAACTGACGGCAATCACTTCTTTATCCTTTTTATTCTCTCTTGGATTGCTCGCTAATTACCCTTTTAACTGCTAAAAGAGGAATGGGTTTGGGTTGGTGCTAACAGCTGTCTAATTGCAGGTGAAGGGCGAAGGCGCGACTCGAATCCCTCCCCGACGCTACGAAGATACCCTTTTTACCCCTCCACCTCCCTTTTAGAAAACCATTTTGTAGATACAATGCAAGGTATATGTATATATGTATGATGCAATTGCAAATGTAAAGCTCAATTGTAAACTTGTTTGTAAATATTTTCATGAAATGCATTACAAGTGGTAGATTCGTTTTGTAATGGAATTTGTAAAACAATGGATAAAATGCTATGCACTCTTGTAAACTTTTGTTTGTATTCAATTTGAAATTAAATTTATGCTATGAATGCTTATAAAGATTGAATGCACAAATGAAATAATTACTGCAGCTGGCTTACTTAATTAGGGTATTAGGGTTAGGGTTCTTTCAATAAACTTCAAATACACTAGAAAGGAATTTTTGTCATCTGCAATATGTGCAGGTTGTCGATGGGAAGCTATCGCAGACATGCTATCTCATGGCATTGGATTCTTGCTACAATGCCTTTTGCAAAAAGTAAGTTGTCCCCTATTGATTTAACACATTAATCAACTTGAGCCAGCTGATTGAATCAGAACCCATTATTTTCACCTATCAGGTACGAAAAGCTTGAGGGAAAGCAATTTTCAATATCTGATGCAGATTATTTCGTATTTCATTCTCCATACAACAAGGTATCATACAACTCCATATTATGTGCCTTTGGCATCTCAGTGGCATAGTGCATAGGACAAATGGCATTACAGCGGCAGTCTTGCGAAGGCAACTTGCCATTTGCACTCTCTGCAAAATGCAAGGCATCTTATTATCAATCGAGATTCCTGATTTTGGTACTGGGCAACATATATGTGTTTTGAGTTTAGACTAGCTGTACATGTAGATCTTTGTTGCCATACTACGATATGATTCGCACTACAATCTTGGTTGGGCACCGCATAGCTATCAGTTTTGTATTATTTACAATTTTTGAGGAACTGCAGGTTGGTTAGCTACCGTATTAGGAACTTTTGTGCGTGTTCGTTGTTCACTTGTTAAAATTGAACTGGCACCAACTAACTAAATTTGTCTGTAGGAGCAGCATCTGAGATCTTTTATTCTGGCATGGGCTCTTTTGGGTTGGATTGGAATCACGCAGAACCCCAAGAATGTGATGCAGGCTGAACCGAAATTTGCAGGTGTTGCGGCTGCCATGGGCTGCTAGTGTGAATATGCTCATCTTATTTATGCTTGATCTGTTTTATATCAAGAAGCAACACAATGGTATACAGAAATCATATTCATGCTTGATCATGACTGCATGCATGCATTAAACAATTTGCTGATAGTCAAATAGACGACCCATTGTACAAGTTGTCTGTTCAGTTGTCTGTATGTGAAGTAAAAAGAACTTACAGACAGTAACCTGTCTGTGGGTTGTACATGCCCTTATACGCCCGTAGCATTTCCATACCCCAGATTAAATGGCATGTTTGATATGGCTGCGGTTTTTGGTTGAAATTTTTGAATTTTAGCTGTTTGCGACAAAACTTACGGACAGAGTGATAATCGTTTGCGATTTTGGATTATATAGATGTTGGGCTTTTAATGTGTGCTATAATTAACTTATAGACCCTGTCTTTAAAAAATATTTCATTTAAAAGTTAGGTACTGTAGCAAAAGCCAAAAGCCGCTTTTAAAAGCCGAAAAGAACAGGCTTAATTCATTCCGGCTTCAGCTTTTATCTTCTAACTTTCAGAAGTTAAAATGAACACATGAACTTCTTAATTTCGGTTGTTTTATTTTTTTTATTTTTTCCTTCACATTATCTATAAAGATATAACATAATTTTCTTTATTTTTTAATTAAATGATTCAGAAAAAATTTAATAGCCGCTAAGTGTAATTTTAATCAAAAGCTAACAATCGAAAGTTAGAAGCACTAAAAAAAAAGCGGAGCCTTGTTTCTGTTGTAGGAGACGCTACATAGCCCTGTCGCTAACGCAAAACAACAAGCAGGCCTCCATTGCGATCTATGCCCTGCTTTTGCCTCTAGTATGCGTGTACACTGCAGTATGCCACTATGTGCTAGCATGTATGTGCTTAACTTAGAGGCTATGTATAGACCAATGTACATGAGGAAATGCAAGCATTGTGTTTTTTTTCGTTTAGCAGTTTCCACCTCTGAATATTGAGGAATCGATCGATCGGTTACTAGTTTCTATATAGAAAATTTTGTGGGTTTTTTTAGAAGAGAAACTTTGAGCAATGTTTTATTGAGAAATTTTGAGCAATTCATCTGTTTATAAATTGGTTTTTTTTTTCTAGAATAGCAAGATGGGCCGTGTGCTAGTGCAACGTCAGCCCTTTCGAAGAGCACTCCAGTGAGGTTTGATTTTTAGACTGGCCGTAGTCTAAATCATCTGAGGCCCAGCTTAACGGCCCAGCTATTCTATTGGCATGAAACAGGGTTTCTTAGGCAGTTGGACCTTTTAAGTTACAACACTTCTTTCTCTCTTTTGAGTTCAGTCTGGATTTTAAAAAAAAAACAAAAAAAAAGTTCAGTCTGGGTTGTTTTTAGAATTCAGATAGATAATCCTTATTAAAAGTTGCAGCTTCTGTGTTTTATCATTATAGCTAAATTTTTGTTAAAGTTATAGGTATTAAATGTATTTTTGTTGTTGTAATAGCTAATTAGCTGGACTAGACATACAAGATATCGGACTAACAAGTTTGAAGTACTAATTTTAGTTGCTAGAGCTGTTCTATTTGTAGCTGTATAGTATAATGTATTTCCTTCTCTTGAGCGAGGAGTCCAATATTTTGTGCTATTGCACTTAAATGTGTACTTACAACTTTAGAAGGTTGAAGCATATGCTCGTGCAAAAGATGGTTGCGAGTATGGTTGTTAGTATCGTGATCCTAGATATCATCATTTTCGGGTTGATAGAATCGGGGTCGTAGTATAAGATGGTAGGATCACGATAGAATGGTGCATCGAAAAAATCTTGATTGTAACTAAGTTCGATCCCCAACTTCCTCTAATTTCATCCATCTGCTCGATCCCTAATCTCCTCTAATTTCATCTCACATGTATTGGCGACAGTGTTTACTAGAATTATCCTCACTTTTTAAAAATATGGACAACAACTTGCTAGTGCAACTAGCTTAATATAGCCTGATTGCTATTTCACACGTCTCATTCTCACTGAAGAAATCTGACAATACTACCAACTAGTAGGGTGTTCATGTGTTACAACAGAGTTTTAAAAGAGGGTCATACATATAAATAAACGTGATCTCAAACTATACAATCAACATCAGTTTTATCTTAAGCACATATCAAGTAAGACATATATATACAAGCTCGTAAAAAAATAAATTGGACACGGATGTCCACATTTAGTAGTGGTCTTTGTTTCATGGAGGGAGGAGAAGATTGATTTGGTGTGCTGCTCTTGCTATGAATTATCTCTTCGGCTTTACAATGTAGAATATCGTCAAGTGCTTTGGAATCGGAAATGCTAAAGTTTAAGAATACCTCCTCTGGCATCTCTGTGGATGGCAATTTCTGATGTACCATGTAGACGGCAAAATGTAAAGGAAGATCACTAGAGAAGGAGGCTGCCAATCGTTGGAGAAGGGAGTCATCGGCTGCCCATGGCCGTCGATCTTCCAAGGTGCGAGAGGGTGTAGTGAAATCAAAAGAAAAGCAAGAGTAACCTCACCATGAGATGGTATCAACGGAAGAATCAATCCACAAAAAAATTAGTATTGGGTATCAAATCAGCAAGGACTACAGAAGACAACAAGCATTTTCAACTAGCAAAAATATGAACCATAAGCTAGTGCAAGCCTTGTTTACTTGGGACATGAGCTCCAATTAGTGGAACTATCACACTGCTATAACATAAATTAGATATCTCATGCATAATAGGTAGCAACTGTGGCAGTGAGAGTAGGACAATAGGGCATGGATTGACCGCAGTGGAGAGGGTGTGGTTGTGGCAGCGCACGACGAAGGGGGAAGGGGGTAGTGACTGTGGCGACACATGACAGAGAGGGCAAGAGGGTGTGATAGAATGATGACGGCGTGATAGGAGGATGCGATAGCTATGGCATCAGAGCACCGATGGGCCAGGAGGGCACCACGGTGTGGTAGGAGGGCGCGACTACGATGATGAGGGAGCGACAATGGGGTAGGAGGTCAAGACAGCGATGGCAAGGGACCTCAGCATGGGAGGAGGTTGCGATAGCGTGGCAGGAGGTTGTGACAACTAGGGCCAGAAGACGCAATGGTATGGCCGAAGGATGACAGAGAGGGCAGTGGGGAAAATAGGGGAGGTGGGGAAGCAGTTGCGAGAATGGGAAGGCGGTTTCTACTCATCCCCAATAGAATCAGCCACCATTGGGGAGGGACACGCTGGATCCAGCCGATGCCGCCACACCACTACCGGATCCACCAGTAGCGTCGCCGCCATACGGCTGACATCGCTCACATGCCTTGCTGTCGTCAGAGGTAGGGAAGATGATCGGATCCAACAGTTCCTTGCCATGCCGCCATTGGTTCAGACCTCCCTAGCTGTGTCGCCACCGGATTTGGCCCTCTTGCCGTTCACCGTTGCACGCCTATTGTGCCACCACATCCTTGCCGCACCACCATCCTCCGGCCACCGGGCAAGCACTGCGCGACCGTCACGCCGTAACCTTCGGGTGAAGAGGAGGAGACAACAGTGAGAGAGGATGGGTGGGAAGGCAGTTGAAATTGGAGGCATTGCAAAAATAAGGATGCACGTGCCGGCATGCAGTAGGGGGAAGGGTGATGGGATCTTGGTGGCGGCTAAAGGTGGGGAAGGGGAGGGGGACAGTGCGCGGCTGGGTTAGGGCATTGGTTAAGGGCAAGCAAACCAGATGAGAGACTGACAACGTGGGTCTACCTGTCAGTGCACACCGGTTTTCTTGAGGGCCTTTTTTTCCATTGATGGTATGATCGGTGGAAAAGAGAAACATGCGTTGGTAGAGTGGTGAATGGATAAACTCCCATTTTATATTAGTAGAGATTAGAGCACATGTTCCAAAATGTATTTCCCTAGCTAGAAAAACACATCCGGATTCAAGTCAACCCAGTCAATGAGTTAATTTCAATAGAGTTCTAACCCCTAACGCTCCCAAGCAATGCAATGCAGCCATGCATCCATACCCATCTGCTACTCTGCAGGAAAAAACGAATCTCGAGGCAGCACCCATGACCATTTAGACCCCACAGGCATGCAGTGGCAGCGCACAGGCCGAACTGAGCTGAGACGAGAAACAAAAGGTGAAAAGCTGCAAGACGGAAGCGGAGAACAAGCCGGTGCTGCCGCCGCTGCCGCTGGAGCTTCTGCAGCTGCCGCAGATCTCAACTCAGCCATCGAAGAAGAAATTAATTTACAGGCGACGGCAGCTGGTAGCTAGAATTAAAGTGGTAATATTTACCGCGTAAATAAGTGAGCATAAATTAAAGAGCAGCAGAATCAGGAGGAGGAGATTAATTTGGAGAATCTTACTGCGTGCTGCAAGAAATTAACCACTACCTAAGATGAGAGACGGTTAATGTAATCCATGGTTACTCTCATTGCTGCCTGCCTTAAATACAGATCCAACTTTTATGGTGTTTTGTAGATCTGTCACGGGAAACTTGGCCAGGCCCCGGCTCTCTCTCTCTCTCTCTCTTTCTTTGATTGATTTGTTATCCTGAAATTTAATTATTCATATATGTATGTGTATATACGCGATGCAGTAGGGGACATGTACATTATAGTACACACGTACGTGTATTTATACATACGTCCCCACCTTTTGTCGTCCCTGCAGTGAAGAGTAACGTGCCCCGTTGCCGTATGGACTCTTGCAGACGTTAAAAATGTGGGGCCCACTATACCACTGTAAGAAAAGAAAGATGCCTGCCCCTCGATGCCTCGAAATCGTACATACATGCTAAGTAAGAATGGTAAAAGTATGGATAGGTCGTTTGTTAAAATTGCATTCGTTTTTTTTTTGTTACAAGGAAAGATGTAGATGCACATATATCATTATACACGCATACACACTTGAATACGCTTCCTTAGTGCACATTTGGAAAGATAAATGTTGAGGATAAATCCACGGCTTCATAAAATCCTACTAAAGCGTACTCGCGTGAGGGTAAAGATGGACAGCAAAATTTAAACCTTAGTGAGTAAAGTTATACGCTTATAACTTCACCACCCCACTAAGAAGTGGTTCTCAGAATTGCATACAATTGAGTGGCTGAGTATGGGAATAAATAAAGGTTTATTAAAAGATTATTCCCAAGGGAATTAAATGGATTGCTTAAAAATTGTGCATAATCACGTTTATGTATATGCATATTGTTGTGTGAGGGCATCTTTACAACGCTGGAATTTCTCCAAGATTTTGCATGTCTAACAAAAAAAAATCTCTTGAGTAGTCCTACATGGCATGCGTGTACTTAAAGCGGAAAGTGTAATCAAAGATGTTCTTACGTTTGAAACAGATAAATGCATTGCTAGGGAATATCCTAATGAAAGAAATTTCAGGTCAGGTCTTTGCATCCATCTCGCTATTCTTCTCTTTGGTCGTTGCTATCGAAAGAGAGGAGTGCACAAGACGTTACTTTCGCAGGCTCTTTTCTTGCGCAATAACCGCTAAAATTACAACTGGACTAGCCCGACCACTATATATAGTTCCATATTCAACCCAAAGTGTGATACGATTTTAGGTGGTTATTGCGAAATCCCGTAAGACTCCGAATGTTTGGAACGCAAGAATTTCACAGAAATCATATGGAAACTGAGAACAGAATTTCACAGAAATCATATGGGGAAACTGAGAGCCTATTCTTTTTTGCTGTGGCTGATGGCTTTTGGCTGCGGCTGATGACTTTTTGGTTGTTTGCGATAGAGATTGCGGAAAGAGAGATACTCGTTTATGATTTTTGATGGTACATATATTAATTTTTTAACGTGTACTACAATTAACTTGTAGACACTATCTTAAAAAAATACTTCGTTTAAAAGTTAGTTATTGTAGCAAAAGTCAAAAGCGACTTTTAAAAACCGCAAAGAACAGGACCTAAGAATCGTTTGTTTATTGTAGATATTGCTGTGTCCAATCTAAGCTTGTGCAACAAAATCTTTGCAAATGTGGAGATCTAGTGTAGATGAACGTTACATCTCTGCACATACTTAAATATCTACAAAACTTGTGCAAGATCGTTGAACCTACGAGCCCTTGTGTACCATGAGATCGCATCGGTCTGGCGTGTTCAGTGGACGACACAACATGTGGGATCGAACGCAGGTTAAACTTCTTGCCAGTAATTGCGTGAGCTAGAAAATGCATGCATGCGTGCATCGCCATGGTCGTTGGTCTAGTCACTTCCATGGCGCTCGCTTGGGACAAGAGGAGTTAAGGCGGCGCATGACGCCGCACCTAACACAGCGCACACAGCGCGTGCATCTCCTCAGGGTCTCGCTTTGGCTTCTACTATACCAATACGTACAGCTACTGGCCCTCCCATGCATGCATGCAACGAGATTGTTGTATGTATCTTTCACCACTAAATAACAACACCACATGCATGTATGGAGTATACATGGACTATGCATGGAATGGAAATTGTTGCAACTGGCAGACCTGTCCAAGCGGATGGCCCGGTATGGACTTACGCCGTGTCGTGCCAACTCATGGGTTAAGCCTCGGACCCAGCATAGTCCGAAGAAGTTACGGACCGTGCTAGGTGGGCCCAAGCACATTCAATCCGACTATCCAGGATAGGCCCGTTTAGCCCATCTCAGCGCAAAAAATTTGAAAATTTGCAAAAATCCAAAAAATGTATAGAATTCCAAAATGCAAATTAAAATTTACAAAAAAATATTCTATACCATAAAAAATATTCTATACTTTTGATAAACATCGGTCAATTTAGTACGAACATCTGAAAATTACGTGGAATAATCTATTCTTGTAGAATCCATTAGAAGTTGGAAAACATTACCAAATCCTCTAATTTTAGCTCTGAGATCTAAAATAAATGCAAAAGCATATAAATATGGAATATCTTTAATATTCAAATATTTCCTCTTCATAGCACTAATAGCCTCTCATAACACTATTTTATTTTCATTAGCCTACAAATGAGTAGCAATCTCAAGAACATGATGCACAGTAAAAGGAGATGTTGGATAATACACTCTAGATAACACAACAGTGGAATCATAAAAAAGTTCCAAAAACACTAGTAACTTTTCAATAACAAACCAATGTTGCTGAATCAATAGTGTAGTGCCATCATGGCTGTGATAGTGTATGTAAATAAAAACAAAAAAATATGCCCTTATAGGGTAAAAGGTTCTTAAGCATCCTGTAAGCAGAGTTCTATTTTATCGGCATGTCCAAACTAAAATTTCTTAGACATACATTCATTGCAATACAAAAGTTCTTCTATGTTGCTATTTGTTGGTTAGAATTATTTTGGAAATATATTGCATCATGGAAAGCTCTCATATACGGATCCAACCTCTTTAAACCACATTTGACTATAAGATTAATAATATGACATGTGCATCGCTGAAGTAGCAAGAAGGATTTGGCATATATACTAAATAATGATGTGTGAATATCCATTACCCTAGAGTTTGCAGCATCATTGTCTAATGTTATTGCAAAAAAAATTATTACTAAGACCAAATCTTCCACAATTTTGATAATATAGTCCACGATATTCTCATCTGTATATACTACATCAATTATTTTGAACCCTATAATTCTTTTTCGAATTCCCATTAGCTGTTAACATAATGAGCAACTATACTAAGATAATTCTTCTTAGCCCAACCACTTCATATGTCTGAGATCAAAGCCATCGAAAATGTGCAGGTATTGAAGAGTTCGTTTTACTTTAGCACAACAGTTATTATAGTATTTATAACTAGATATTTGGTTGTTGTCTCTCTAGAAACTGTAAAAAAATATAAGATTATATCTAATCCTAATGTACTTTTCAAATGTTACAGATTCACCAAAGTTTAAAGATAGATCATGTGAACTAATTAAACAACAAAGAGATTCTCGAGCTACCTCAGGAATATATTCCCAGACGTACCGAACTGTCCAGGTTGTACTTCAGTTATGTTTGCCTTATGATCGCTCCTTATTTTGCTTTACATCTTGCAAAATGTCTAAGAAAGTGTCACATTCCACCCGACGACTTTGCAAACAATTAATGACCACATATTTTACAAACAATAAATCTTACCTGGACTCCATTTTCATCTAGTTTGAATTTCTTATCGACATCTGCCTAGACTTTCGATGTACTTGACATGGATCTCTTTGCTCCAATGCTTGCAGATGCAAAGATAGTCGTAGAGCCTGATGATAGTATTGCTTGTTCTCCCGTTTGAGGTGAAGACTCGATATTCTCGAAGGAGATATGGTCCTCCAATGAAATTCCAAAATCAATAATAGGAAATTATAATAATTTTTATTTTTCATCAGAAAACTGGAAATAAAAAATTACACTATTATTTATTTTCACCTTAGTACAAAAAAATAAGAAAACAAAAATCTTCAAAAATTAATATTTTTACCTCTTTTCATGATTGCAAATGGATTTTAAAATTTCAAATATTTGGCAAAAATATTTCAAATTTTACCAAATTATCCCAAAGTGGATCTAAATTTTCACAATAGAATCAAGAGAAGAGAATAAGGGATGGATGGTTGATGAGTGAGGGGTGTTTGCTGCCTGTTTATAGGGAAAAATTCGAGATTTTTTGAACTTCCTAACGGGCTTTAAATGGTTAGAAAAATAAAAAATTCAATTGTTACCGTGCCTAAACAAGCTAAATAGATTGTGTCGTGCCTGAACGGGTCTTATCGTGCCTAAACCAGTCATGCCCATACCATGTCGGGGCCCAATGCCGTGCTGGGCTAGCCGCTTGGCCACGATGCTAACCAAGCATGGCACGACTTGTTGCGCTAGACTGACATAGCCTGTTTAACTCATGGGTCGTGTTGTGTTTGGGCCGGTGACATACCCCGGCCTAACACAGCCATTTGGCCAAGTCTGAAAACTGTATTCGGCCTAACCCAAATTTTTTTTGTCCATGGGATCAACATCCGACAACCGAAGCTTGCACATCTCCAAGCACTTCTAGTGACCAGAAAATTCGAGCCATTTTTGAAAATATCAGGCATTCGATAACCAGAAAAGACATTGTATTTGATACTGAGGTGAGCTTGTCGGTGAAAACCTACAAAGCCCTGGTAAAATGGAGCATTCGTACCCATACTTTCTATCGTACAAATATCCTGAAGATAAGAACACGTGGCATACACATATGCGCTCTCTCTCTCTCTCTCTCTCTCTGAAAGCTCTTCCCTTACTACTGTCACATGAACATGGCTCCCCCACCCCTCATTATGTTGGTACGTAGCATGGACCACTCAGCTACATAGACGCATACCATTGTAATAGTAGATTTCCCTTCCCAAAATTAAAACCAACAGTGGTTGCAGGCATGAGGCATGGCTACAATCAAATCATCCGCGGGCTATTTTTTATTTTTATTTTTTTTTGTGCTACTTCAGAATACAAGTAAATTCAATTTTAGCACCGTTTTTTAATCATTGTTATGTTAATTTTTATCATTTTGTTCAGATTTGGATGGTTTTCTTTCCCTTTTTGAAGTGTGAAATGAGCTTAGTTTCTTCACAAGAAGTAATATTTTCGATGGGATCTAATAGGCAACGCTTAATCTCAATTATGTAGTGCTTTGGATATCCAAGGGGTGTTCGTATTGGTTTCTGCTTTTAGCTTCTTCAAGCAGAAGCTAATATAAACACCAGCTTCTCGAGGTAGTTTCTCCACCCCCCTCATTCATATCTTGCTCCGAAGATAAGGTGGGGGATCATGGGTGCGTCACGCACATTACTTCTCTCGCTTCCGTCTCACACACGTAATATCTCTCCTTCACTTTTCGTACCGCTCGTGTCCTTCTTCTAAAAATTACTTCTTTCAACAACTATTATTTATTTTCAGTCAACAGCTGTCAGTCACAGTCAATATGAACGCTGCCTAAATCTAGGAAAGAGACACGTACAAATGTCTAGAAATTGAGTCTTACGGCTAGCAGCATACGGTAGGAGGAAGGATAACCAGATACACAGGTAACATGGAAAAACACGCACTCAACTGTCAGGAATAAAATTGATGCATGCATGTAGTGTGGTATTATAAAATGCGTAAGAACTATGATCGACACGTACGTAGGATGTACAATTTTTCGATGCTTTGTACTAACCTTACTTACGCACATAAATAACAAAATAACTATACCAAAATCGAGGAAAATGCATGTTGTCCACTGAAACTGCAGAGACTATGCAAGGTGCGCTCCCCCTCCCTCCGTAGCCGTTGCTGCCCGTAGCTAGCTCCAACCAGCCAAGTAGCTCCAAAAACAGAGACCTTAACTGCCACATGCTAGTGCAAACAGCAGCGGCCAAAGGAAAAGGTTCGGTGCCACTGTCATACATAGTCCTTCGCTTCTCTCTCTCTCTCTCTCTCTCTCTCTCTCTCTCTCTCTCTCTCTCTCGCACACAACGACAACAGCAAGACCAGCCAGAGCAAGGAATAACCAGCAGTGGTAGCGAAAATATGGAAATAATCAGAGATGGCTGATGGCCACACACAGAAAGACCTAGTCGTAGCACGTACAACGATGCATAGTGCAACAGTATATAGCACTTACCTACACCAAGTATAAATCAAAAGCCTGCATGGCTGCTACGGTGCAGAGGCCGGGTGTGCTATTGATCAACAGAGACCTGGGCAAAGGGATGAAATCAAAGGGCTACTGGCTGGCTAGATCTCTCTGCAGGAGAAATTAGTTGTTTGTGAGGCTAGGAGTACCAAATTTGATCGTGATGCACGCGTGATTTCCATAGAAGGCTGGTCTTTTTAAACCATAAAGCATAAATTCTGGGTAAGTATAGAAGGTGAAAATGGCATCGCAGAAGCGCAGGCATCCAAGAACCGAGACTAATCCGACTTGGTAAGTGTTCAAGGGAGTAGTTTAATTTGATGGTTGGATGGCTAGCTATCACTTGGTTAATCAAACAATTGTTGATGATTTGATAATGTGGTGCAACAAGGGACTCATCGGTTTGCACTCAAACTTCAGATGATAGAGAGAGAGAGAGAGAGATTGCAAGTTATTTTTGCAACTTAGCAATAGAGGCTTTCCCAGTTTAACCGAAGCTTCTCCGATGTTACCAATAGGGTTATGGAATCTCCTACACTTCAAACTCCAAGATCTACGATGGTAAACTCGATCGAATTGCTCCTAGCAGTAGAACTAAATATGTGACACGGCATCAGGTTCCATTGTACGTACGCTTGATCAAAAACAAAAACAAATCCAATGTATATATATACTACTTGAAACAACAAATGATCCATGCTCTAGTACTTCTCTTGCACTAATCAAGTGCTTGACAGCCTCCCAGCTGCCTCCCCTAGCTATATATACTGCGGTATAAGATTTCCAAGACAACAATTAGCAACAAAAATAGAGAGAGAAAAAACTGAAGGGAAGGGTATGACAGTAATTTCACTTCTCCAATTTATAAGTTGGAACCGTCTTCGTTACTTCCGTGGCTAGCTTTCCAACATTCCAGCTGTGAAGGACAAAGGGTGTGTTTTTTCCGCTATGGTTGATAGTTTACAATCGTAGCTGATGATTTCTAGTTCTAGTGTAAGTGTTTGTGCAGATGAATCAAATATCGATAAGTTAATAAGCTATTTTGAAAAGGCTATCCTGATAAACCACTTCAAAAAATCTATCCCGATAAATCGTTTCAAAATAATGACAGAGAAGATGTCTTATTTGTTTGTTCGGAAAAACTATAAATCTTGAAAAGAGCGGAACCTTTGGCTGCATGGTAACCGTTTTGCATGGAACGGACATAACAGAAACCGGTGGGGAGGATTACTCATGCTGATCACTTCCAAATATGGAACGAAGTTTATCGTTCAAAGGGAATTAAGAAATAATGCGTTACTAACCACAAACAGGAACTACTATATACCCCCCCCCCCCACCCCACCCCAACTGTGATCTGAAGCACTCAATTTTTAGGCATTTAATTTGGCCGCTCATGAGCAGTAACCTCCCAGAGAAACTAGTAGGTAGCATCCGAAGTGGTAACTTCCTTCGTCTTTTGCACCAGCCTGCCCATCCGAGTCAATGTTAGAAATTACCAAATGTAGAGCATTTTGGCTACGGGTCATAACTTTTAGCTAAAAATAAATAGTAGTGTTTGAAAGAAATAGTTTTTAGGAGGGATCAGCTGTAGAAAAAATAAAGAAGATATATGTGCGTGAGAGGAGAATAAGAAAAATAGGATACGTGATATATTCGTGACCACCTGGTTTGTCCTCGGTGCGAAACGAAAACAAAAAGAAGTAAAGAACCCGTTTTGAAAAACCGAATGTAATCACTCATCGTCATATCTCATCATAGTTCCCCACTTTTCATCCATTTTTGCATCTCCACTTTGTAATCACTCATCGTCTGGCAACTCTGCCAAACATCGTATACTTTATTTTCATATCGTTACCAGCATGTTTCCTCTTATATTATTCTCTGTTTTGATCACTTGCATGATGTGTTAGTAATCCCTCAAGGGTTAGAGGTCGTAGGTGACCTCGTAGAGGTATCGATGTAGGTGGAATTGTGCGCCAATGGAAGATAAATAGTGCGGTGTTTTAGTAAGGGTGGATGAACCGGTGATATTTTACCAAGTTGCGCATTGCATAACGGCATGGAAGCAATTCTCCTATTTTTGGAAGCATGGGCTTCTCCGAAACATCCACAAAAGAAAACCACCTCGCAAACTAGGAAAATTTTATCGATCGGTTACCGGCCGAAAACTGGTTTTACTGGTGACCTCTGGTAGAATTTTAAATCAGCTTTAAAAAAATTCATTTTATATGAATTTTATCAAAATTAGAAGAAATTGTGGCCGAAATTTGTTTTGAAAAATTCGGTCGGTATTTTTGGCTCGTTATCGGCCGATTTTTTTAAATTTAAATTTTGATCTAAAAATTTCATTCTAAAATCCTTCGAAATTTTTTTATTTTCGGCCATACCTGTCCCTCCCGATTAACGTTCGAAACCGGTTTTTTAAACCCTGCTCGCAAGACAATCTTGAGAGGATGGACATTTCCGAAACACACAAGCGGAAGAAAAGCGCACATAGAAACAATTTTGGAAGGGTGGTAATTTTGGGTGGGCATTGTGGTAATTTGACGCGCGCGCTCACACTCTCTCCTCTCTGGCCAGCCAGCAGTACTTCCCTTCCATACATATACACACACTGCGCTACCAGAGAGAGCTCAGAGGCCACCGCTCTCCTCTGTTGTTCCGCGCTGCCATCTCTGCCTCCTCCCAACTCCTCCTCCGGCCATTACCACACCAAGAAAGCAAAGAAGCTTCACGCCGCGCCGCCATCGCCGGCTTGCCGCGGCCATGCTCTCACGGTTCAACAATCCGCTCTGGATGCAGGAAGACGGCGGCCAAGAACAAGGCAACGGCCACGAGCAGCAGGCGGCGATGGGGATGCTGCCGGCGCCGGGGCAGGAGGCTGGGCACCACCACGACCAGCACCTCCTGGCCATGGCCGCTGGGGGAGGCGGGGGGTTCCGCGCGCCGGCGCTTCTTGACGAGGACTGGTACTTTGACTCGGTGGCCGCGGGAGCGGGCAGCGTTGCCGGCGGGCACGGCTCCATGCTCCTGGCACCATCAGCCCAGGCCGGGTTGGCGTCAGGCTCCGGCTCGCAGCAGTTCCCGCTGCTCAGCATGGGTGGGGCCGGGGCGTTCGACGTCACGGGGTTCGACCTCGGCGTCTCCGGCGGTGGCGGCAGCGAGTTGGCGGCGTTTCTTGGCGCCGGGAACGCGTCGAACACCGCGTCGATTTCCCTTCTCCCGCCTGGGAACACTGGGTTCCTCGGCTCGTTCGGCGGCTTCGGCACCGCTCCGGTTCAAATGCCGGATTTCGGTGGCCTCGCCGGGTTCGACATGTTCGACACCGGCGCCGGCGCCGGAAGCGGCTCCTCCTCCGCGACGCCCGCAGCTTCGGCGACCGTGACAGCCGCGCCGTTCTCCTGTCGCGGCAAGGCGGCGGTGCTGCGGCCGCTGGAGATCTTCCCGCCGGTGGGCGCGCAGCCGACGCTGTTCCAGAAGCGCGCGCTCCGCCGCAATGCCGGCGAAGAGGACGACGACAAGAAGCGGAACGCGTTGGCGGCTGTGAGCGGCCTGTCCGCCGGTGACACAGTACTCGACGACGCCGACGACGACGGCGTGAGCATTGACGCGTCTGGGCTGAACTACGACTCGGAAGACGGGAGGGGCGTCGAGGAGAGCGGCAAGAAAGACGGCAAGGAGTCGAACGCGAACAGCACGGTGACAGGCGGCGGCGCGGTCGACGGGAAGGGGAAGAAGAAGGGGATGCCGGCCAAGAACCTCATGGCGGAGCGCCGTCGCCGGAAGAAGCTCAATGACCGGCTCTACATGCTCCGGTCCGTCGTGCCCAAGATCAGCAAGGTGAGAAAGAATTGAGCAGTACTAGTTCTTGCTTGTGCTTGGGCAGTTACGATGACTTACAGCGCGTAATTTTGATGACTTGTGTCTGTTTTGTTGCCATGAAAGCTGGAAAAGTGATAATCCTGTGGTTAGAATCTAGCATTGCTACTAATGTTCATGTTATGTTAATATGTTCACTGCATTTGAATTCGTCAACTTCGAGTACTCGGTTTGATGAATTGTTTGTCATGGTCGATCCGCGCATCTCACGTGCAGTTGTTCGTGTATAATTGTGGATGTCCATAGGCTTTGGGAGATTTCTTTATCATCTACAGAAATTTTAGATTCTAGTTCATTGTTGGGCTTACACTCCTTAGTCTGACAAGTTTGTGGTTTTGCATCTACAGCCCCAGTTCTTCTGTTTAGCTTCTGCCGGCATGACTGTGATTTTACTTTTTTTAGAAGGCTACCATATTTCTATTTCTCGGAAGAATTAGATTATCGTAATTTTAGTTTCTAGTATTGCTAGTTATATGAATTAAATGCCATCTCTGTGCGTTAGTTGTACTACAAGCAAATTATTGTCCATCATACTGTCATTATCTGTTTCTGCTGCCTCTTGTTCAGTTTCCAGTCAAATATGAGTTATAGACAGACTGCAAAAATATCTACATCACAAGTGTTGTAGTTTTGTTTTAAAAAGAAGAATCTTTTAATTTTTCGTCGTATGAAAAAAGGAATGAATTTTTCTGTGAGGGGGAAAAAAGATCATGAGTTATGATGTATGCATCATCTCTTTCAGTTATCTGTTTCTGAATATTTCACCTTTAGTCTTATCAGTACTTCTCTAACTGTGTGCATGCAATTCACCAGTTATCCTTTCTGTGACTGGCCAATGAACTGATTTATGCTTTTGCAATTGGTAGATGGACAGGGCTTCCATTCTTGGCGATGCAATCGAGTACCTGAAGGAGCTTCTGCAAAAGATCAACGATCTTCAGAACGAGCTCGAATCATCCCCTTCCACATCCTCACTGCCTCCAACACCCACAAGCTTCCACCCTCTGACTCCGACACTGCCCACATTGCCATCTCGTGTGAAGGAAGAGCTTTGCCCAAGTGCATTGCCAAGCCCTACTGGTCAGCAACCAAGGGTTAGCATCTGTTCTCTCCAAATTTCATTAAAACAGTATTTTTCTTCAGATGAGCTAACCTGCGTATCAAAGAAACCCGGCCTTGACATGATATGGCATTCTTTTTGCTAATGCTTTACTGGCAACATAAAGAAGTCAGCTAAAGCTGTAATGTGATTGATGTATTCACCAGTTTGTGTAATTACTGTCATATCTGACAAAAACATTGGACTCACTTATGCATTTTCCTACTCTTGCAAAAGGTTGAGGTTAGGATGAGGGAAGGCCGGGCCGTCAACATCCACATGTTCTGCGCTCGCAGGCCTGGTCTTCTGCTCTCTGCCTTGAGGGCAATCGAAGGCCTTGGTCTCGATGTCCAACAAGCTGTTGTCAGTTGCTTCAATGGCTTTGCCTTGGATGTCTTCAAGGCTGAGGTAATGTACAAATCTTGCTTCCCATTTTCAGAAAGAGTTAAAAAATAACTTGTTGGCACATAAAGCTCAACTATAACTGACGATTGCTCACTCATTTTCTTCTTCACATCAGCAATGCAAGGATGGGCCTGGGCTTCTGCCTGATGAAATCAAGGCCGTTCTCTTGCAATCTGCCGGGTTCCATGCCGTTATCTAGGACCGGAGAGCTCAACCAACTGAAAAGGACAGTGTAGCTAAGGAAATTACAAGTACCGGTGTTTCCGGTTCTAGGGTTTCCGGTTCTAGGGTCTTTTCAATAGAAGCAACTTCATCTTCACTGGTCTGAGACCTGCTCAGGGTTTCCTGAACCAATTTATGTACCAGCCTTTAGTCAAAAATAATGTTAGTAATCTCTTAGTACTTAACATTGTGTTAAAAACTTATGCATGTTCTTACTTCTCGTCTCAGTACATGCTTTTGCCTTGTGTAAGTCCGAAGAAGAACTGTGTCGATTGTTAACAGGCGATGAAACCGTTTGCAAAACAGCGTGATTTCTCTCTATGTTCTGTCCTTTTCCTTGTATGATTTTTGCCATATGGTTGCTGTGGCTTTGCCTGTTTTTAGGTTTGTAAAAGCCTAAATATGTTACTGTATAATGACCAGTAACGGATTGAGAGACTCAGGTCAGTCATTGGAAGCAGGCAAAGTGGTCCTTGTACTGGACCAAACACGTCTTCGCCGCAGCCTGGCATTTACCAGGGCTGGATTTGGCTGGTTTCCAATAAAAGCTCAGTAGAAAAATGGTGAGATTTTCATCGTCAGATGTAAAAACATTTCTTACAGCCTGTTTAAATGCACCTGCAATGCAAAACAAGATCAGTAATAAGTTGTTTCCTACCCTAGTTTTCTGAGATTCTGTACCCTAGTAAAATAAGTAGTTTTATCCCCTGATCCAGGATTGGGGTAAAAATGAGCTCCTTGCAATGGAGCCAACTTCCAATTATTTCTTGGTAGTTCCTTCGGTAAAATGCTCAAATTATATTTCAGTAATTTCTGATCTTGTTTGTAATTCCTGGCCCAACGAGCAACGCTACCTTTACGAACATTTTTTCCCCTAGAATACGCAGGAGCGATGCGTGTCTTTTCATTAAAGAAGATAAAAAAAAAAAAATTTGTTCTCGTGTTCAAGACTTGCAAATGCCGCATCCTATCAGAGGTGCTTGTAGGATCATCATCCCATTTGAATATCTGATGCCGCTTTATGCACCAGCGTGCACACACGCGCGCGCGCACACACACACACACATATATATATATATATATATATATATATATATATATATATATATATATATATATATATATATATATATATATATATATATATATATATATATATATATATATATATATATATACACACACACACACACACGTGTAGTATACGAGTATTTAAAACCATCTATGTGGTATGTATATTTTTTCGACATACTTCTTTTCATGTGCGTATATAAAGGGTATTTACAAAATATGCTAAAGACTATGGACTCCCGTGTAATTTTTTTCATATAATTCACATTGGAGTATCTTATAATTAGTACACAAGTATATATCCAAAATGGTAAAGGAGTATTTCAAATTTGTTTAGATGTTATATTAGAGATAGGTATAATTACACTCGGATGTAAAAGATATTTTTCCTATATATATATATATATATCCTTCCTGGTTAACTACATCCTACAAAGAAGAGGAACTGACACATGATTATATAAACAAACCACTAATCCTCACTAGGGGGAAAAACTTTTCATCTCCATTTCATCCACCCATTCTCTTGAATTCAATTCAGAGTCCCGAGTTCTATCACCATTCTGTCTCCCAGGACCTCTGCCAGACCTGAAACAAGTGCTGATCTATCTGAATTCTGAAGTCCTCCCAACGGCTCACCGAACCACCCATGATGCTGAATTCTGAAGTCCTGACTCGATCCAGAGCTCATCTCACCGAATAAATGCCTGCAGATCCGGCGTGCGTACGAGCCGGCCGGCCGACCGGCGCCGCTGCGACGCCGTTATGTGGAGGCGCAGTGGTCGCCGCCGGGGCCAGAACGGCCACTGCCACCGGCTGCGCGCGGCTGCCGAATTCCTCGATTCCAATCATGAGCCTGTGCATGTGGGCGTGCATCGCAGTCGCAGCAATGCAATGACATGAAATGAAATGAAATGCGACGCACGCATTGAATACGGTTCACTCACTTCATGTGCTCCTCTCTCTCTCTCTCTCTCTCTCAAGAATTCACTTGGCATTTTATTTTGCATTAGTTGCACTCCGAACTGTTTCCGCCTGTGCTCGCAGCTGCCGTGTGGAGAAGGGAAGGGAGCAGAGATCGAAGAAGAGGAGAAATTACTCGGCGCACGCGCGAGCGACCTGTCAGTCTCTGTGACTGTCAGGGCACAATCACTCCCGTGCATGTGCGGCTGGATCTACTGCTGCCGCCCCGCCGTCGACGTCGCCCTCCAACCGCGTTGCACGCGGTAAAAACTTCAGACATGGTTTGGCCCCAGGCTGCGAGGCTCCGGGCCTCTTTGATATTAATGCGGCTTATAGTTTTTAACTAAAAATTTTAAATTTTAGCTGTTTACGATAGAGATTACAGAGAGAGATATTCGCTTGCGATTTTGGATGGTACAGATGTTAAGCTTCTAACGTGTATTATAATTAACTTGTAGACTTTGTCTTCAAAAAAATACTCCGTTTAAAAGTTAGATATTATAGCAAAAGTCAAAAGTCGTTTTAAGAAGCTGAAAAGAACAGGCACTACGTTTGGAATTCATGGCCTAACAGGTACGAGCCATTTTTTTTACTCATTTATGAATACTAATACGGGAGGAATAAGAATCGAATGCGAATACGGTCACGAATATGACTCGGTTCACGAACGATCTCTTAAAATGTATGCATAACAGCAAGAAAAACAAAGGATTAGTTGATTTAGTCAGCACAATTATATATTCATCGTGTTTTCAGCAATGAAGCCAACAATTACTTGCAACTTCAAGTCTTCAGCGATACAGATCATCCGTCTAAAAAAACTGGTATAGATCATCGGTCGGTCCATCGTGTATTGGTCTGAATCTGATTATTTGACTGGGCCCGTTACTGTTGGGCTACTGGATATCCGATGCTACATTCTCCGGACATCTGAATCTCGTTGGTTCCACTATAAAGTTCAGACTGACGGAACTGTACTATTTGCTTCTATGCGCATTTTTCAGCTAATTAAACAGGAAAGGGAAATTTGTATAGGTGACTCTGGCAATCCACTGTAGATTTCACCTGACTATGGCTGTTCTTCCACCAACAAAATTCAGTCACAACGATCAAACTGCTCCCTACTTTCCTCCTAGTCATATTCACATCGTCCATGACAAAAGTAGTTTCAGTCGAGGTCGTAGTACTGAAAATACAGGCATAAAACTTGTCCTCTTTATGTTTACCTTCTATTCCATTTCGAATGGAGAGTGGTCCGGCATTCCACTACTCCGCTTAACCTAACCGCGGTGTCATCTAGAGTGGAGTTGACAGCTTTGGAAGCTATCGACTCAATTTTCAACCCTAGTGGCATCTCTAGTTTCACGGGTTCGCATCCTTTTCCCGGTGGGTATAACTATCTTCAGTCCAATATGGTTTCGTTCTCTTCAGTTTATAGTTATGGCTTACATTTTCTCCGACAGACAAATAGAATAGTTTGAAGTCATTTTAAAACAGCTTATTGGGATAGTTTTTTTGAAGTTGTTTATCGATATTTGATTCGTTCACACGAACATTTGTACTAGAATCAAAAGCCATCAGCTGTAGACATAAATCATTAGCCACAGTCGAAAAGAACTCATCCATATCTTGGTTTACAAATACTTTTGTTTTAATTTATATATGCAGACAATATTTTCCACCACATGCACCGATTGCCTACTGATAGTCGTGTCGGCGAGATGGATATATACTCACTAGGGGCATATATGTCTAACAAGCAAGATTCAAAAATCAGTAACAGGCATTTGTTCGGCCACCCACTTACGGCCTAACCATGATTTCAGGGTAATAGGTAGGGCACTCGTTCCTTGTATACAGTCGATTACGTTATGAAACCTAGGGTATTTATATGTGCAATTACCAAAATAACCCTTGAAGGGTTTCATTCATTAGCCCATAAATAGGTCCCTTTATACATTAAGAGAGATGGATGTGATTCAATAGAGTTCTCTACTTGCTCTCACATTTATGTTCATTGGTGTGTTTGTGTATCATTGCTCTTGTTATGACTTGATGTATGAGTCAGCAACGTGACGACTACTGAAATTTAACATATTATCAGCAGGAACCTCTTTGATCCAGATACGTTGTTCTATATGCTTCGACAATCAGAACACTGTTTGATTTATCTCATGTTCGCACTGCGCGAGTTGGTCACCGTCCCCATCTAGCCACGCGCCGCCGTCGGCAACCTCCACGGCATCGCATCAAGGGTCACCACGCACGCTGCCGACACCTCACGTCCGGATCCAAGCCGACGTGCGTCCATCTTCATGGCGGCCGGGACTCCTAAGACGGCCGTCCACACCGCCGTACGTCCTGGCACGGGTGCACAGACCGCCCAAAACGTCGCCGACACCATCTGCAGAACCCATCTCGACTCACCGCCGGCCACGTTTTGCATTGCTCCGACGAATCGGTGAGTACGTGCAAACTCGACAAACTAATCCATTACAATCCTGTCGATAGCCACATGGATATGGCATGAATAGATCTGTTCCTTGTAATTGCTAGACCCTAGATCGATTATTTGCTAAGGGCATCTCCAATGGTGCTGAGTCAGCTGATTATTTGCATGTACACATCAGCATATATCCTATGTGGAGGAAAGAGAGTATGCAAAATACAAACAGCTAGCTACTATTTCGTCTCTAGTCTATAACGCAAAACGAGGTAACCTCTATAAATGACTGTGTGTGCATGTAAGCATCAAATAGCTATCCTTATAGATAGTCCTTTAGAATGCTAGCTTTTAGTGTGTACTATATAGATGATGTGGAACTCTTCTAGTTAGTTGCTAGCTAGGACCATTGAAGATACCCTAAGTATGATTAAAATTGGGATTACTGTTCATGGTATATGTGATGGATTGTGTTGCTGCGCCCGATGCGCCGGCCGCAACCGTGCGTCAGCACCCACCGCGCCCGCCGCTCTGAGTTTGCACCCGCAGCGCCCGAAGCGCCGCTCGCTGTTGCGCCCTAGCACTACCATAGAACTGCCGCCGCACCTAACAGGACGCAGGGGCGAACCTACAAGTGTTCATAGGTGTGCAGTTGAACATCCAGAATATTTAGAGAAAACATCAATATTTATACACAAAACTAGCTTTGTCATGTTGATCATTGGCCTGTGCTCTCAAGCAAGGTCTTGCGTTTGATGCATCAAACCCTCATGTTCATATTTTGTTCTCTTTTAGTTTGATTGGTGTAAATGTTTTTGAGATCAGTCGTGGATCCAAAACAAAAATGACACGAAGGCCTCATGCTCTACGCATATACTTATCAACATATCCATTAATAATGTAGTAGATAGTAATATGTTCTAAATTTTATAACATCAACTAACTTTATAACAAAGTTCAATGGTCCATAACCATAACTATTTGTCAGACAACTTAGCTAAATCAAGAAACCACTATCAGTGAAGAATCTAGAGTGAATTCTTGAACAAAAGATGGCCAGTATCAGCAAAAAAAAAACATCTAGCCCCATTGCCTACAAAATAAATAACAAAAACAATAAGTGAGTAAAATTTCAAGTTAAAAATTACAGAATAATTGAATAAAATGAAGCAAATTACATTTTATAGTTGGTTTCGATCATTTCTCAAGTTCTGGAATTGGTCTATTATAGAATCATTGGGGAACGAAGTCTAGGAGGCAAGAGCCCAAGACAAACTGCCATCGGCCCATCGTTCGCTACAGATGAAAGGATATTGCGTGGAGAACGAAGCCGGAAATGTAAGGCATCTAAGACTCTGGGGAAGTTGGTGAATAGAAGTCATAAAGAACCACTCACTGATGGTCAGGCTACGCCTGCACGTGGCTATGCCCTCGCCTAACTGCCCGCTGGCCTAGGCACTAGCCTGGGCAGGTGGGCTACACGCTGGCCTAGGCCACAGGGGGTATGGGAGAAGGCTAGTGGGAGAAGTTTTGACACATGCACTAACCTGGGCCGCTAGGCTGCAAGTTGTAGGGCACTAGTTTTAGTTACGTGGGAACATGTTGTGTAAACTCGGGCTATAACTAAGAAAAAATTGAAATTGGCCTGGCACCAGTGCCCCCGCATAGGCCTTGGTCCATCCACCCCTATTTGAGACCCTGTTTCTTTGTTGTCTCTTACGATTTCAATAACTTGTCCGAAATTTTTTTACAACTTCAATTACTTTATTCTGGAAAATAAATATAAAAGGATGCATTTTATCAATGTATTTCAAAAACCTGTAATATTAACAATTTACTATTGTATGTGTTACCGCACTTTCCATCTCCTCTATCAATTTTTCAAAATACTATTGCATCTTCTGCATTGACAACAAAACTCACTTGCTGAAGAACACCTTTTATATGTAACATTTTTCTAAATTTTTAGGTGTTGTCTCTAGTATAAACAATTTGTACTTTGATTTATGTTAATGCGGACCTTGACTTTTTTTCATTGAACAATGTTTTGTTAACTCTAAACACCCATCCAGAAAATCTTGGGTCTGTCGATGCGAGGACATCGGTGTGTCCGCCTACGTCCTACTGCCGAACACACGCAGAGCGCATTTGGGGGAACATGCTGACACCACTGCACTGAACATGGTTGCCGCAACTGAGGCTAAGGCTAGCAGCCTAGATCCTCCGCCACATCTACATGGATACCAGCTGCACACCGCCACAACTGCACCGCTACCTTAGCCGTGCAACCATGCACTTGAAGAACACACCTACTACTACTTCCCTGGAGCGCGGCCCCATCGCCACACACCGCAGACGCCGCAACCCACGCTCACCTGACCCGCTGCTGCAAATCAGGGCCTCTATGCCATAGGCGCACACGCTGCCATGCTCGACGCGCCCGTCCAGGCCTGCACCGCACTGATTTCAAACGGGATATCACGGTGTTAGGGCACCATGATTTCAAATGCATAAATTTAACCCAAATTCAGATATTTTTTTTGAAAATATCAGTTTTAGGGTACATACCCATCTATAACAATTCAAATGAAATGTATACCTTTGAAAAAATATACTCGAATTCAAAGTTTTGAATGAATTTAGATCACATGCTTTGCTAATTTATATATATAATCAGCACATACCTACAATTAAACTATCATCAAAAAAGGCAACTACAATTCAAATTTCAGTTCAAGCTTGTTTGAACTAGTTAGTAATTAAACTCGATATCTAAAAAATTCTAAAATTTTTCACACACAATACATAGACAAATAGACAAAATACCTATGTTAGATCATAGTGCCCAAGTACCATGGTGTCCCAGTTAATTATACTGAAATGGGATACCATGGACAGAGCACTATGATTTCAAATGCGTGAATTCAACCCAGATTCAGATATATTTTTTGAAAATATCAATTTTAGTGTATATGCTTATCTATAATAATTCAAATAACATATATACCTTTGAAAAAAATACTCAAATTCAAAGTTTTGAATGAATTTAGATCACATACTTTGCTGATTTATATATGTAATCAGTACATACCTGCAATCAAACTAACTACAATTTGAATTTCATTTCAAAGTTGTTTGAACTAGTTATTAAACTAGTTAAACTCGACATTCAAAAATTTCAAAATTTTTGGCACACGATACATAGGGGAAATACCTATTTTAGATCATGGTGCCCAAGCTATCACTCAGAATTATCATGGTTGGCATTAAAAGAGAAAGGTTATTGGGCATGTGAGGGATATTAGAACCCAAGAGGCATAGGGAAAATATTATAAAACAAGAGTCATGGCAGACATATCCTAGGATAAGCAATAATTAATCTAATTTATTTTGGAAGATTATTAAAATAAATTGCATGGCTATTGTCTATATCTAATTGATATGGAAATTGGTTTTATGCCATTGCTGATATCCATGATGTTGCCCATGATGGGCAGATGGGCAATTGATTAGTGTCTTCAGCAATATGTTAGCTACTAGCATGAGGCAATGCACATGGCGAACCGATGGCTGCCTGATGTTGCCGCATGTGTGCCATGTTGGCTACGCACTGAAGTGTACCATACTCATCGGCCATGACATATACATATTGGTAAATGCAATCCGCAACTACATCACCACAAGAGGTCATATAATTTGCTTAAAGTGAATATAACTCTCAAAAATGCAAGATGACAACCTATTGGAATTTGATGATCCAGAATGATCTAATTTTAGCCATATTTATTTGGCAAATTACATCAGGCAGATATATATTACCACCCACTTATTTAAATATTGTCTAGTTGAACAATAAATATTTCTGTTGAATAATTATTCCAACTGGGTGACTAAATTAGGTTTGTATTCCAGAAGAAAATCTAGTTTTTCATGATACATTAATTCTGGTCGGTGTTTTATATTCCAACATTATATTTATATTCCTGTGAGCACCCTGTAGATTTATATTATGTTGTTAGAACATACTACTTATGATCATAAGAAAACATGCTGCATAATTATAAACTTGAAGTTTGATGATCCAAATTAATTTATATATGGTACGATTATTTGGATCAAAACTTGGGCATAATATAAGAAGCTAAACTCTAGAACAATTTTATTGACCCTCATACCCCCTATTCGGGCTCCTTGTCGTAGATTAATGTGAGACTATGTGAAGGCCACCCCGTGTGTGTGACCGGTATTTGACTATTCTTGTGCTTCGCTGTCAAAGTTTGGGTTTGATTTTGAGTATTTGTAGTTTGTAGTATTGCTGTCAGGTTCAGGCAGTAGTACTAGCATGGCATCAGCGGTAGTACCAGTGTTGAGCAATGGTATTACTGTGGTATGGTATGAGTCTGCTCCCCTGTTACTGGAAAAGAGTTAAGTTAGTTTGTGGAGGTCCAACTGGTCGTTGATTGGCAGTCAGACCAACCTATGCTCAGTTGAGTGAATTGAGTTGGTTGCCAGTTGTGTTAGTCATGGCAAAAGTCTATACAAGTGTTAGTCATAGTGGGAGTCAATGCATGGTTGTGAAAATCTTGACATGGGTATCAAGTGGTGTATGATTGCATCGATTTTATTTATAAGAGTCAAGTGCATGTCACTCATTCTTAGAACGATTGCTTATTCTTTGATGTGTTAGGTGCTTAGTGATTGTTATGGTCAATAGCAAGACCAAGGCTAGGGAAGGTGCCCTGAGGCTATGGCGTGTCGCGTAAGTCTAGTTGGAGCATCATCTCAAATGAAAAAGCATATGAGAAAGACAAGAATCATAATGAGGCAAAGATATACATGTGGTGTGCCATTAGACTTGAGCATTTTAAATGGTGATGGTCCTCAGAACAGGTGTATGATCTTGACGATAAGTCATTGGGTATCACAGATTTCATGTGGAGGTTGCTTCAAGGAGAAGCTCCGTGAAGGCCAGTGGGTGGCAACTGAGAAAATTATTCGATACCAAGTGGAGAGGCAGTTTGTGAAACCATAGCAGTGGCCTAAGTGATTTAGGTTACGTCTTAGAGGATGGAGCATCTTATCGGGCTATTGGAGCCATATAGAAGTCATACTTTAAAATATGTGCAAGTGTATGTGAGTGTAAACCCATTTGTGTATGAGTTATTGGGTTTTTCTATTTGTAAGTGATTATATCCACTAAGAGTATGCTAGTTAGGGTTTGGTAAGATGTGAGAAGCCTCCACTATTTAAGCCATTGCATGTGTTGAGAGAAAGAATGCTCCAAGAGAGTTTTTGGAGAGGTTAGGGTTTTCTTATGTTGGAGACTTTGTGTATGTACGTTCTACGCTTAGAGCTCTGTCCTCTCTAAGTGAAATAAATGTCCAAACTTCATCCAAGTGAGTATTCCGTGGATTCCTCCTTGTGCTTTTGATTTGTTTGGTTTTCTTAGTTGAATTTCATTTTCTTTTGATCTCTCTTGGTGCAAAAGATGTGTGCAAGGTGAAAATATCTTTTGAAGATCAGATCCCATCTATCTAAGTACTTTAAAAAGGGTGATTTTAGGGTTTTGATCTTGTGAGCGTTTTGGCTTAAGTTCATGTTGTTATCTAATTTGCTATGATATGTAAGAACCCATTCAATGTCATCTAGATCATCAAGATCTCATGAGTAAGAGTAGATCAAGATTTTTCTCTTTTATTCGATTTTAGTGCAATCTTCCTTATTTTGGATAAAGGTAAAAACTTTGGTATTGATATTCATGATTCATGATTGGAATAGATTCCTGACATCCTAAGGAGTTATGCCAAGTTTCATCATGTTTAGATCGGTGATTTAAGACTTGTGCCAAGTTTCATCCTAAGGAGAACTCCTTTTGTTCTTATGTCATGTTGTTTTTAGCTTCACATCAGCGAGCAGTCATACCGCCATAACCCAAGCGGTCCAACCGCCCTAACCGGTTCGACTGGTGTCACACCTACGGTTAGACTGGCTGAGCGGTCCATCCACCCCTGGCCAACTATCAGATCGGTCAACAACAGTTGCCACGGGTGATCTTTGTGATCTTTGGCTCTTAGCTTTGGGATAGCTTGTAGACTTGAGTTTTTCGCTCATTTAGTTGCTAATACTAGGGGAAAGATTGTGAGAAGTCATTCACCCCCCCCCCCCCTCTGACTCATTATACCCAATCCTACAATTAATAACCCACTAGTTGTTTGGGATAACCCACTAGTTGTAGGGACACACAATTTTCATGCCACTGTATTTATATAAGTCTAGCCCACTGCATATGATTATCAAACCCCTAATTGAAACTAGTGCATGTTTGAGGAATCAAACATTTTCCAAATAAATATCACTAACTTAGGATACACCTTTGGGCCACCACCAGCTATCATCTGTCGAAGACTTATGTTGGATATGAAATTCCACCAACCCTATGCCCATGTTCAGGGATTTTTAGACATACTATTAATAAAGATCTAATCTCAGCATTAGAGGGAGAGAAATGCCCAAAATTTTGAATGCCGTGATATATTTCCTGGAAGAAATGATCATTAGTATTAAGATTCACGCAGTAGCCAAACTAAACTTAAGTTTAGTTGACTAAACTTAAGTTTAGTTGATGCTCTTGTATGTTAGAAGCAGGGAGTTTTCCATATGTTTTCCAATTTATGGAGGAGTTATCATTGTGTTTACTTGAAGTAAATCCATTGCTAAGAGTGGAATACCTCGGGTCAAAATAGTATATCCACCTTGCGAAATTAACATATTGGTCCAAGATCTAAAATCCGTAGGGACACCTGTAGGTCTAAGGTATAGTGACAAAGTCAAAACAATTATTAATCACTCATTAAACACTCATGAAGAGACCAATATTCTTCCATTATGAATAAAATAATGATATGTTACATAATAACTCTGGCAAATGGCATGAATAAATATGCAGTTATTGGATTATGAAAATCTTTGATGAGATTCTTGAAGGACTCAAAATTTCTAACAAGAAAGAAAAGAAAAACGCAACATATATATAACTCATACCTAATAATATCTTACTCAAAGAAAGAGCATCTTCCTAAAGAGAAGTACAGTCAACCTCTAAATTACACCAATAGCTATATGGTCCCTAGAAGTGGACAAGGTCCCATCAAGGCCCAAGAGAGTGTAATGAGGAGCCTGATGACTAGTAATATGCCACATAAGAGCTTATAAAGTGCATCTCTCACTAGAAGATAGTGGAGTGACGGTATCCTCTTGTACCATGAAGATATGATTTGCATTGGTGATAATGGAGATTTGATTAATCCCCTAAATACCAAAACTAAGACTTAGTTATACTTTTTAGTGATTATCTTTTTTCTTACCAATTGTAAACTACCTATCATCGAATTTTATTATATAATGGATTTTGATTCTTAATTTATATATATATATACACACACACACACATACATACAAATCAAATTCATTATCTTTTTTATTTTTTTCTCAAATTAGAATATATTTTTGTAATTTTAATTTTGAATAAAACCAAAATGTCTATTTTTTTACTTAGTCTAAAATTTAAAAAATGCTAATTTTATTTGACTTTTATTCTAAATTTTCATATTTTTGGATTGCACTTCTTATAGACTTTATTTTTTAATTCTATATTGGAATTCGTTTATAAATCTAGCTGCTAATTTTTATTTCAAATTTAGGTTATTCTTATAGTATTTGATATGGACTCTTTCTTTAATTTCATTTTTTATTTAATTTTGAATTTTTGTTTTAGGTTAGATACAAATCCAACTACTATTTTTTTTAATTTCTATTCCGAGTTTTATCTATGTAGTGGTTTTTATTTGGAGTTCATATTAAAATCAAATTGTTATTTTCCTTTTATTTTTCATTCCAAAATTATGCTATTTATTGCTTTTATTTTTTATTCAATTCCAATTTTCAGTTTTAGATTAGAATTTGGATACAAATCCAACTAATAATTATCATCTAATTTTTACTCTACATTTTAGCTATGTATTGGTCTTAATTTAGAGTTCGTATGAAAATCACATTGCTAATTTAAAGGAATGTTGGCCCTTTTGCAGGTTCTAGAGTTGCTTGTTGGAATTTCTTGCCCGGATTATTCGGCTTTCTGGTGCAAAGATTGATCCTCCTGTCTTCCCCGTTGCCTGCAGAGTGATCTGCTCCAGGTGGTGCAGCCATTCGGCCCGGTCGCGAAGCTCGTTATGCTGCGTGCCAAGAGTCCAGTCCCCCTCTTGGCTTCTGTTTGTTCGTGCGTTTCAGCTAAGTAGATGCGTGGGGCAAGGCCCAGTTGTGGTCTCCCCCCTCGGCATACTTCCCAATAGGTTTGCGCAATGCTGTTATTTTCGGACTCCGCACGGTCCAAATAACGGATTATCGTCGCTTTTAAATTTAAAAATATACATCTTTAAGCGATAACATCTGACGGCTGCTATAATTTTGCTTAATTAAGACCTAGTTGATTAACGTCCAGATATTTTACTTTTTATGAGAATTTTTAGTTTTTCTCTTTTTTTAGCGGCTTTAAAACGTCTATCATCGATTTTTAAGTAATAAATAGAGATATGCTAGAGCATGTACGGTGTGGATTTGCACCAAACAAGGCACGTGGCAGGTTGGGAAATTAGCACCGCTAACTCCAGTGCGTTGCTCCTCTCTGTTGAGGGGTGGGACCGACAACCAAACGAAGGCCCTTTTTTTTGTTTTTCCATCGGTTTCAGCTTTTTTTCAGCATCTCTATTTATTATATTAATAAATCATACTTAGAAATCGTAGCCTAAAAGACATAAACAAATGCTAATTTTATTTGACTTTTATTCTAAATTTTCATATTTTTGGATTGCACTTCTTATAGACTTTATTTTTTTAATTCTATATTGGAATTCATTTATAAATCTAGCTGCTAATTTTTATTTCAAATTTAGGTTATTCTTATAATATTTGATATGGACTCTTTCTTTAATCTCATTTTTTATTTAATTTTGAATTTTTGTTTTAGGTTAGATACAAATCCAACTACTATTTTTTTTTAATTTCTATTCCGAGTTTTTTCTATGTAGTGGTTTTTATTTGGAGTTCATATTAAAATCAAATTGTTATTTTCCTTTTATTTTTCATTCCAAAATTATGCTATTTATTGCTGTTATTTTTTATTCAATTCCAATTTTCAGTTTTAGATTAGAACTTGGATACAAATCCAACTAATTATTATCATCTAATTTTTACTCTACATTTTAGCTATGTATTGGTCTTAATCTGGAGTTCGTATAAAAATCACATTGCTAGTTTAAGGGGATGCTGGCCCTTTTGCAGGTTAGAGTTGCTTGTTGGAATTTCTTGCCCGGATTATTCGGCTTTCTGGCGCAAAGATTGATCCTCTTGTCTTCCCCGTTGCCTGCAGAGTGATCTGCTCCAGGTGGTGCAGCCATTCGGCCCCGTCGCGAAGCTCGTTATGCTGCGTGCCAAGAGTCCAGTCCCCCTCTTGGCTTCTGTTTGTTCGTGTGTTTCAGCTAAGTAGATGCGTGGGGCAAGGCCCAGTTGTGGTCTCCCCCCTCGGCATACTTCCCAATAGGTTTGCGCAATGCTGTTATTTTCGGACTCCGCACGGTCCAAATGACGGATTATCGTAGCTTTTAAATTTAAAAATATATATCTTTAAGTAATAACATCTGACGGCTGCTATAGTTTTACTTAATTAGGATCTAATTGATTAACGTCCAGATGTTTTACATTTTGTGAGAATTTTTAGTTTTTCTCTTATTTTAGCGATTTTAAAATGTCTATCATCGATTTTTAAGTAATAAATAGAGGTATGCTGGAGCATGCACGGTGTGGATTTGCACCAAACAAGGCACGTGGCAGGTTGGGAAATTAGCACAGCTAACTCCAGTGCGTTGCTCCTCTCTGTTGAGGGGTGGGACCGACAACCAAACGAAGGCCCTTTTTTGTTTTTCCATCGGTTTCGGCTTTTTTTCAGCATCTCTATTTATTATATTAATAAATCACACTTAGAAATCGTAGCCTAAAAGACATAAACAAAAAATCAATCATTTATTTCTTCCTCAATCTGTGTATAGAGTTATACTCTCTTCATCTAAGTTTATAAGTAAGGTATATTTTTTGAATAGTCTTATCTATAAATATAAGACGTATTTCATATTCTAATGCAAAATTAAAGTAATATTTTCTTTATACATCTAATAAATATACAGTTTTGTTTGCTATTCTCTACATATATGTATTGAATATAGTGCTTAGAAATAATAATTAGGAATAAATTAATTATTTTTACTAACTTTTTGGTCTATATATTAAAATATATATATATCTTATAAACTTGGATGAAGTAAATATATATAGCACGACACCGCTTTTGAGTGACTCCTCGCTGTGAATGGACGTCGGCATTTCACTTGCACGGGTCCCTGTCAGCTTTGCCGAGAATGACACGGTTAGAAGTACAGAAAATTGGTTGGTTATCCACAGCTATATGTCAGCTGAAAATATCCCATAAGGCGGCACAACATTCTGATTTCGGTCAAGGAGACGAGTGAACGGATAGACCCATTCAATCCAGTGATAGAGCTAAAAATTTTATATTAGATATACATCATTGGTGCTTAAAGGTGAGATAAAAGATAGTTAAGTGATTATCAGTTCATCGAATGGTAGTATTGGTTAAACCATGCATATTTAATGTTCCTATATAATTAGTTGAGTTTTCTTTCTAATTAATTGGCTACTTTACACATCTAATTATGAAACCAACTTATTTTACAGAGTGATAACAATAACAAATAATAATATTGACAAAAAAAAATTAAATATGTGTGAACATGTTACTACAAATGTATATCCATTTCACTTTTTTATTAGTATGCCAGACCTCTCATATCAATTCATGTACCCGACCACCCGATAAATACATACAGTTTTTAGTACATCTATACTTACTAGCTAGTATTAACGCCTATCTATGTCACATATTACTTCAAGATATTTAAGTAAAATATATTATATAAAATAATATTAGTTTTAAAACATTACACTTATTGTGACGGTAGCAAGTAGCAACCATACAAGCAGAGAAATTTCGGTCCGGTCGTCTGCGACGGAGGTTCCCCACGCGTGTTCCGGCTTTGCGTGTGGAACCGTGTTACAGTTCAATCCACAGCTGTATGGGTCCCATGGAAGCAGTGGAGGCACACACGGCACCCCCACACAAGCGGGCGTCACGTCGGCGACGGCGGAAGTCGCCGAGTTTTTTTTTTCTCTTTTTTTTTTCGTGTAGAACGATGCAGGTTTCCGTGTGAAACTCACAGGCTCCGGGGGCAGTCCATGGTGGGAACATCCGGGCGTGTCACGTATGGCGAGTGGCGACTCGCTCGCTAACGAAACAGAGTTCAGCGATAACGAGGCCAACCATCGCAATGAACACACCTTCTCAATATAGTTCTAAAGAATCGACGACATGTACTCAGTATGTAATTATAAATTTGTACCGACAGAAGGCGCCTGTTCTTCAGCCGGCTAGTCCATTCTACGATGATGAACTACTTGACAACCAGGCCAAAGCTTGTTTGGGAGCGCGCACGAACGGAAGCCGTCCATCGCAGAGCCTAGGGCCATCATACGGTAATAATGCACCTGCCTCACGGAGGTAGGCGGCTCAGTTCGCGCACCGCTGCCAACAACTCCGGCCAGTCCAGGTGCATGCATTCAGACAATACTTCCTCTGACCAAACAATCCACGTCAACGACAAAAGCTTCAGGGGACCCAATCGTGGGCATTCGCATGTAGCAAGAGCATATGCTGTCCTGCCTCTGACCAACCAATCCTCAGGTAGGCAAGCGAAAAAGAAAATCCCCGACATGCCTTGCAGATATACAATGCCACGCTAACACACAACAATTCCATATGCTGGCAGCCAAGTTACCAATTCTGCAAATTTCAATCTGACTGGACAGGAGCAAAAAGAAAAAAAAATGAAGCACATGCTCTCATTACGGGTTAGGAGGGCTACAATAATCTACCAGGAACTAAGGAGGATCTCTTCAATGTTCAAACCACCGCAACAGCGGTAGCTTAAGGAGGCAAGCCACAGGAGTGTCGATTACGGCAGATAATATATTAAAAGGCAGGGGGTGGGGCTATTTACAAGGAGGTTTAGGGCCCGAGAGCGCACGAGGGCTTAGCTTACTTTTCTACGCATAAATTATTATGGTAGGACCGGCGGCTGAGACGACTGACCAAAGTAAAAAAACCAAAACTGCAGCAAATAAGAGTGCAACTTGACCACCAGGACAAGCACCATCTACAAATAGGGTACTTTGGGCTTATCCAATACATAAAAAGCATTAAATCCACTACGAAACACATTTTCTTCCTCTGATACATCACTTTTTTCTCCCTTGTTACACATCCAAAGACCTGCCAAGAGCAAGATGATCGACAAAAGATCAGTCCAGTGTATGACATTTTTTTTTTGTAATTGAAATCAAGAACGAAACTAATATAAGAGCGGGTTCAGCCACTAATGAAGCAGCTCACAGTACCAGCTTAGAAGGCATTAGCAGTTCTCGGAATTACGAGACAAGGTGGATAAGCATCCTCGCATTTCTCTGGCAGCTGAGCCTCTTTCCATTGAATTAGCAGGACTCTCTTCAGACCTTGAGTTCAGGGTTCCTGGATTCATCCGCTGGACCTCCTCCCTCGTGTAGATGAAGATCTTGTGAACCATATTGCAGAATTCACTGTCCAAGGAGGAAATTTAGATGGACTCAAGGTTTGTAATTACATTAGGTCAGCTCAGCAAATGAGGAAAACATTCGGGAGTTACTCACTTCCAGGGATCATCCCCAACCAGCATCATGTCACCTTCATTGTCAGTGTAGACAACCATCCATTCCTTCCTAGAACTCTTCAGTTCACCATTAAAGTCGAACATGTCATCCAGCTCAGCGATCAACTCCTCATAGCCATCAAACTTTGTAAGATCCACAGACCTGCCAAGTGCAATTCCTTGCTTGTGGACCTGAAATGTGTAGTTTCTATCAATCATCATGTAGGCAACAGGGAAGCTGTAAAAAGTAACTGAACAGGACATGTCATGCGGCATTTTGTTATGGTAGTATTTTATTTGTTGAGGTGGCATACGTAAAAGTTGCGTCCAGATGGTGCCGACCACACAACTATAAATAAGGAGTCTATGTAAGAAACAAAGTTTTAATGCTGCATGCATAGCAACAATTAGATTATCAGGCTTTGTAAGTATGTCAAACTTGTGGACTCGAAACTATGCAAATAAATATATCCAAAGGAGTTTCAGAAGCAATCTCGTTGGACATATCTCCAAAATGAGAGAACAAATTATTTGGAGCATTATTTGAAAAGGTATTCACAAGAAAGCTAGATTCTAGGAGCATTTGGCGGACTTGGGATATCATAAAACCAAAAAAAATGGGGCAATAATAGCAAGAAAAATGCACCTTCTTGCAGCTTCTAGTTGATCCACCTTGTGTCTTGCACGACATGTTTCTTGAAGCTTGCTGGCAAGAAAATTGCTTCTCAGGAACAGAATCTGCCTGTGGAGCATCGAGTGGCTTCAGAGTCTTAGAAGGGTCAGAACATTTCTCTACTTCAGTTGCATCTGGTCGACGCCATTCAGCAGCCCCTGGAGTTTGCGGCATCCCATCATATGCAACACTCGATGGAGATTTCAAAGGCTCAGATTTCGCTGGGCTGTCAAGGTGAATCCCAAATAGCTTGCATGAAGTGCCTTTTGTTTTCTGCACATCACCATGGGCAATGACCAAAGGTTGAGGCTTGATCAGGCGCGCCTGTGTGTCATCCATGTGGGAACTTGGTATCATATGGCCAAACCAGCCCGTTGGGTATTGTTCGATGCCACGGCCTGGCAGTGCAGCATAAACTACATTGCCAAGCTTTGTATTTGCAGGCCTTTGAGGCAAGCCAGCAACTTCCTGCATCATTGGATAGTTTTGTTTGTTCAACCCAAAGCCAGTATTTGGAGGCATCAAGGACCATGAGCCGGGCAACATACTGTGATTGCCTTGCTGATCTTGATACTGAGTATTTACTCTACGCCAGAAGTTAGAATGACCTGCAGCAATCTGCTCAGGTAAAGAACAGAAACCCTGTGGATTTTGTACATCTTTAGGGGGCTGAAATCCAGATAACATTTCACTGTAACTTTCACAACTGTTCATATGCATCCAACCATCTGAACCTAGCTTTCTCTGCGTAGGAATGTTATTTTTCTCACGATCAAATCCTGACGGCCTCAGGACTGACTTCTGTGCAGTGTCCAACTCACTACCATTGCCAAAACCAGTTTTTGGGGTTGCATTCTCTTGAGTCTGGAAAGCCCTTTGTAAAACATTTTGTTGAGTCTCAACTGCTACTTTGGGAGCAGCTAGATTGAAAAGAAAAACACATGCATTAGTAAAAACAATAGCTATCCTACAAGTACCACATTGATGACAAAGCCAAACCTTCTTTTGCTTGAGCAGAAGAGTCAGCTGGGGCAGCTATAACATTCGGACGAAGCCTCTTGGTTCTTGGCACTGGAAGCGGATTGATGGGAGGAGGACTTACAGCAGGTTCTATTTGCCAGGGAGAAACTCTTTCAGGACGAGGAATGGAAGAAGCTTCATCCCACCGCACCTGAATTATATGAAAATACATAAGAACAAAGCTCAGTAAAACAAATGTAGCTCAAATGAAAAGCTAAGAAAGAAGGGTGTTGTAATACCTTAAGGGAACGCCATTGTGATTCAGCCCACCCAGCTGGATCAGAATCGCCCATTCCAACTATAGTCCCAGTGAATCTAATGTATGAGCATTAAAGGTTGTTAAGTTGCTTCTGATAGAGAAATCATTTATGGTAAAGTAGAACACAAATCCACCAAAGCCTGAACCAGGCAGCTGCTCACCTTTGCTCTGGAGCCTCTTCACCTTCAAACCTCATCTTAAATCTCATCCCGATTGAGTAATTATGCTTCAGTGAGTCCATATAGCGATCATAAGGGACCACAAACTCGGCTGGACTAGTCCTGAAAGAGCAATGTAAAGATTTCAGAAATGGATCTTGTAACAGCTAGCATGGTTGCACGAATTTAGACAATTCTATCACATGAAAGCACTATATAACCTCAGTTCAGAATTCAGGTGACAAATAAACAGCATGGCTCCTAAAAGTGCATTCAGGAATTTACGTGCCTAAAACCTAGAAAGAGTTTGCAACAAACCTAGGCTTGTAGTAGACAGTGAACATGGTCCCTGTGTTAACAGCATGCCATGCTGTAGCAAGAACACCAAGATGCATGCTGTGGCTTGATATTACTGAAGATGGAACATTGGTTGGTTGCCTCATTGCACGTCTGACTCCAACACGTAGTTCCCCATTGTCACCTCTGCACACATCATATTGGGGGGAGGGGGGTATTCATTAAGTGCTACAGGGGAAAATATAGCTAAAAAGCAAACAGCACAAATTGTTCAGTGTGCCAAAACATCAGACCTGAGAAAGATGAAGGCATCCCCAGCAACGAGTCGTTTGGCACTAACAAATACACTCCAACCGCTCTGCAAAAGGTGCCTTCGTGGCTGACCTGAAGTTAAGCAAACAGGTACTTAGAGACGGATTCGAAAAGGAATCAGAAACCTAGTTCTAGCCAAGCTACAATTAAAACTTGGGTATAATAACTTAATTAATTAGCTCTTAACTCAAAAGGCACTAAAGCATGAGAACTAATTGTCCTAAGAAACTAAGCATGAAAGGTGTGGCATTAATCAACAAAGTTATAGCTATGTATGCACATATCATCAAATGCAGGCTCATGCACAAGTTGTTGGAAATGGAAACACAAGTTGGTCCCTCTAATGAAGCCAGCGAGGTAAAACGAAGTATATGTATGGTACTGGAAAGTGCATTTAAGACCAATTTAAGATCAAGTAAAGGGGTTATTCACACACGCAAGAACTGTTTTTCACTGTACAATCAAGCAAAGGTCGGTCTGAAGTATGCTTCCCTTCCTAATCATGTAAACTTATGTTAGTGAGCATATAGCACTGAGCACCACACATTCTTCTGGAAATAGTCCAATCACAAAGAAGTTGCTGAGTGCTCACCTCTGAAGATGTGACGAAAGCGCCATTCCACACCATGCAGATCCTTGGCCACAAGCTCTTGTGTTGGAGGCTGACGGCTCATATCCTAACAACCAAGAAGCCAAAGCAAAGATCATCACTACAACTCAAGCAACATGTAGTAGACCTACAACTACAGCAATGAAAACAACATCAAGTCAAGATCCAGTGGATCTAACCAGTGGCGGGAGGCACTCATCAGCGTGGCGACGCAGCACCGAGAAGCCACCATGAGTGCTCGTGTCCGAGGCAGTCAATGTCTTGCAGAAAGAGTGCATACGTGGCCTCACAGGCGCAGCTGGTTGCGCGGCAGGCACCTCCTCGCTAGAGGCATTCTCCTCTTGCTGCTACACACCAAACCAACAAACACAGCCTGTTTAAACCCTCCAGACCTAGATCCCCATGTGAAACACTGAAAAGTGGAGATAATCCTCACCTTCGATTCAGGAAGCAGGGTGAGCTGAGCGTAGACCTCATCGGTGTCTGGTTCGGCCTACAAACGGAACTACCAATCAAACACGCGCGCTACTGCAAAGGAAAGCTTAACAGTTGCAAGCAAAAACGGTGCAAGTACCTTCAATTCAACATTCATGACCTCACACGGGATCTTCCATGGGAGATTGTAGAGTTGCATCCGCTGCTCAGCCACCTGGTTGGTCGATGCCTCCACCTGAAATGGACAAGAGCAAGAACTCCAAGATTAGCTCCCAAAACACACGGAACTTTTCCGACCGGGAGGGTACAAGTCAAGAACTCAGAGCTAAGTCACTGATCACTACTGAAGCATGAAAATCCCCAAATTTTTACCAAGTTAAAACAGAAGCCTGAAAAGGCACCCAATTATCTATAGCAACCAATAGAAGAAAAATAAAAGAAATTTCCCACGTCTAGTGAAACAACTCGGCCTAAAATTACTGCGTAACAGGCATAAGTCACAGGATAAAATCAAAAACAAGAAATTTTCTCAACCGGAGCATGGAGGATAAGTAACAAGTGAAATTCAGGGGAAAGACCACTGCTTAGCTATCCAGCACCAAAACTGCCAAATTCCACGCAGAAATGGCACCAACCTCAGGAGTTTCCAGCGAGGAAACAGAAAATGAAGCTCAGTTTGCACTAAACCAGTAAAAAATCTACCAATTTTTGGGGGAAACCAAGTATCTCCACCTGTTCAAGCAAATTCCAGCGCCAAGGCTCAAATTTTCCGGAGGAAAAAGAGCAAAGACCACTTGATTCGCTTCCGAGCACTGAATCCCCAAAATTACGGCACCTGAAAGGCTCAAGGTTTTTCACAAAAATCCCCAGAATTTCACCGACGAAGCCTATAATTATAATTCCACCCGCAGGTAACCGAAATTCCCCAAAACATGCTTAAAAAAGCACTGCACTGATCACGGGGAACGCAAAGATTTTAACCCTCGGAGCACACGAAAACCAAATCCCCTCAGCTCGACACCAAAAACAGCAAAGCGAGAAGCTGACGCCGCCCAAACCACAAGCCATCGCCCCGATCACCAAAAAAATCTCAAAAACCTCACAGAAACGGAACTTTCCAAAGCGAAACCACAGAGACAAAAAGGCACCCAAAAGAAGTCCCCCAAATTGGGCGGCGAGCGCTGCAGTTGCTGCTGCCGCTCACCTGCTCGATGTGCCCCTGCGGGAAGTAGAACACCTTCTCCCCGATTCTCGGCACCGTCACCAGCGGCCCGGCGCACGCGTTCCACAGCTCCGAGAACAGCGCGTCCTCCGCTCCCCCTCCGCCGCCGCCGCCACCTGCAAGCCCAAAGCCCAGGCCCAAAACCCACGTCAGAACCCACCAAGCCCAAACACACAGACACCACCAGAAACCCACTCACCTCGCGCCACCGCCGCCGCCGCAGCTCCATCCCCCTCGCCGGCCCCCACCGCCGCTGCCGAAGACATCACAGCCAAGATCTTCACATCCGCGCCGCCTCCCCGCGCGCGCTCACCTCCGGCACCCCCGAAACCTGACCCGAATCGCGCGAATTTCCGGTCGGAGTCGCCGCGCGCCCTCGAATTCCCCTCCGATTCGCGGCTCCTTCCCCCTCCCCTCTCACCTCTCTCCCCCCTTTTTTTACTGGGCTGCTCGCTCGGGAAGATTTTTAAGAAGGCAACGTCAGTTCGCGGAGGTGGTGTGGTGGTCTCGCCTCTCGCCCGTGTGTATTTGTTGCGCGCTTCGGGCGGGAGGTGAGGTTACCGTGGGGGTGAAGGGACGCGCGCGCGGCAGGGTGCAATTATTTCACCGGGGGAGGTGGGCCGGGCTTGGGTTTGGGTCTGGTCTTGGGTTTGGGTCTGGGCGTGGGTCTTGGGGTGGGGATGGGCTGTCTCGCTCCTGCAGGCAAGGGGTAGGTGCAATAAATATTCCTGTTGGGGTGTGGGATATTGGGGTGTCTCCTCGAGGGTATTCTTGTGGTTTTTTAATGCGTGCGGGGGTGGTCGGTTGGGTGGTGTGCTGCGTGCTTTGGAACTGGTCAGGAGAGGTGGCTCGTGGCCCTGATTTATTACCGGTTTTTTTATTCATTTTGGGTTTACTAAACCGATTTTATGTGATCTTTTTAGTGATGGTTTCTGATTTTTGATTGAAATTTCACTGTAGCTGACTTTTTTACTGTAGCTGAGTTAGTTTTTTGGGCATAATTAAATTTACAAAAATTTAAAAATAGAAAAAATATGTTAGCCCATCACGGACAATGCAAAGGAACACGGGGAAAAAAGAAAAAAGCAAAAAAGCTCAAAAAAATCTAAAAAAATTCAGAAAAAGACAAATTACTGAATAGTGAAAAAAAACTGAAGCTAGAAGCTGAAATTGAAATTGAAAAAAAGCTGAAACGAGCGGGGCCTTTGAGTGCTTTTTGGCTCAATTGTGTGTAGATTAGTGATTTTTTTTTGTGGGAGGGGGGAGTTTGGCATTTTAGTGGTTTGTTTTGTGTGTTTTAGTGTTGAGTTGCCGTGGTTATTTACTGGATTAGTGTTTTGAAATTTTGCTATATTATTTTGTAGTTACGACTTGTTATATTTCAAAAAGGAAAGTTATAACTTGTCATCGATGGTGACAGTGTTTTGCGGCAAAGTTTAGCCCTGTTCAACTTGGTTTTTTATGGTTTATGATTTTTTCACTTAGCTATTTTATTTTATACTGTAGTTGTCGGTAGTTTTTTGGTTTAATTAAATTTAAAAATAAATAAAAACATGTTAGTTCATTATAGGCAATACAAAGAAATATGAAAAAAAAAGAAATAATAAAAATAATAAAAACTCAAAAAATGAAATTAATGAGTAGTGAACTAGTAATCAAAAGCTAAAGTCAAAACGAGCGAATTGTTATTATAAAGGTTTATTTTATGGAAATGATGTATGATGTACCGTAGAGAATCCAGAAACTTGGGTTTTTATAACTAAGCAAGTGGTTAGATACTAATATTAGTCTCACAATAAGCGCGACACTAATTAGTGGTAGTTGGTACTATGCACTTCTACATTTTAAGTGGCTCATCTTAACGACAAAATTGGTATGCTTTTAAAGCTTTAGTGGTTACTAATCACATCAGAGGTGCAATACAAAGCACGTCCCTCAATATACCCAACTTTCGTGGTCATTATCCTCTACATACTAATAGTGTCATCCCACGGTTCCACGCAAGTTTTATCTGTCCTTATATGAAATAGCTACAATCTAAACATGCACTTTGGGCCCATTTAAAGTACAGAAATATTTCTTGAATATGAAAAAAATGAACAAATTCCTAGTTACGAACGTGTCTTTTACCTCGCGTCAAAGGCAAACAGAATAGCTTGGTACATATAAAAATAACAGTGGGGGCAAAAGAGAAACGGAAATGGAAAACGCGATGTGCTGTGTTTTGGAAAAGTTGGTGGTGGAGGCAGTGGTAGTACACACAGTTCCTGTTCTAAATTATTTCTATTTTTTACTTCTATTTTTTGAATATATCGATTTTTTAATTTTATCTTTTTGGTTATTTGGTTTTTTATTTTTTCATTCCTTTGTATTATTCATAACGATATAATTTTTTATTTTTAAAAAAATTTAATTACTCAAAAAAGATAACATCTACTATAGAGCTTTTTCAAAAGAAGTCGTTGAGACTGTTCTTTTTGGCTTAATAGGAACTCACATGCGAATTTAAGATATAAATAGAGTTACTCTAGTATGTATTATAATTAATTTATAGATTTCGTTTAAAAAAGATAATTCATTTAAAAATTAATTATTATAGTAAAATTAAATAATAGCTTTTCGAAGGTGAAAATATACTTTGAGGACCACAGCGAAGCAGAGTGGCAGGTGGCAACACCGCAACAGTGGGTTTCGTGGGCTTGGGGACGTGTCGCGGAATCAGAGGCCACGCGGGTCCCACATGTCACTTCCCCGTTCCTCTGCCCTCTTTATTGCTCTACTCATTCTGGCGCGACGGTTTCGAGGGGGCGATGATCTCAACGGGCGCAGAGCCGCAGTTTGTGACGCGCACCCCACAACCCAATGCTGTCTTAAATTCGCTGTATTTACGCACTACTTCGTCGAATTTTATGCTCATGCTTTTTCGCACGAAATTGAGAGCAGCGTTTTTCTACCTGGGAGCAACCATGAAGGGAGTTTTTAATAATATATATTTTTATTAATATTATATAAATACATCATCACTTAAAAATTACATAGGTAATCTTCTATCACCATTTCAAATGATCAAATAACGACAGAACTTTTGTCATTATTTGGAATGAACGACAAAATAACATGTGGTGCCATAGCTTCTGTCGCTATCGTCATTTCAAAATGGTGACAATCCAATGTGGAGTTCTGTGTGATAGTCAACAAAACTATCTCAAAATGAATTGATAGCAGAACATCATCGCCAATTGGATTGACGATAGAGGTAATTGACGGTCGTCAATCCAACTGGTGACAGATGTCCTGTCATCAATTCAATTGACGGCAGAGATCTATTGACTGCCACATGAAATTTCACATAGAATTGTTGCTATTTTAAATAGCGATATACTATTTATGTAATTTTTTAGTAACTATATATTTATGTAATATTAATAAAAATATATTATTTTAAAAAATCTAGCATGCAACCATCTACTCCGACTAGCACTAGCTTGCTTTTATTGATTTTTTTTCCTTTTTTCTTCCCCTTTAGATTCCAGTCGTTTGTTCATTTACAGGGTCAATGTGAAATTAATCATGTTACCTACTAGTCGTACAAGGATAGGTAGAATGCACATTCGAGCTTCAGCTTTTAGTTTTTAATTTTAGATTTCTAACTTTTAAATTTTTTTTTGATTTTTAGCTTTTTAGGGTTTGTTATCTTTTTTTTGTCCTTATTTATTTGCATTATCAATGATGATATAGCTTTTTTCTTTTTTTAAATTAAATTATGTTGGAAAGCTAATAGCAGCTAAAATGCAAAAAAAACTACTATAGTATCAAATAAGCCCACAAGCAGAGCTTATAATCTCTAATATGAGCACATCCATAAAAAGAATAATGTAAGATCTATGGCAAGTGGTAGCAGTTAACGGTGAGAATCAGACTAGGTTTTCATATTGAATTTTGCTGATAACTTTTGGTTTTGGTTTGTGAGTAGTATCAACTTTATAAAAATTATACGAAGAGAGACACTTGCATATGATTTTGATCGATATAAATAAAATCTGTACAATATCTAATATAATCAACTAGTAAAATCTATCTGAAAAAGATATTTTATTTAAAAGTTAGATATTATAGTTAAATCATTTATTGCAGAAGCTAATACAAAAGGGGCGGACTAACTAGTCAGCTGTCCCATGGCTGGTGTGGCGTAGAGGTGTGGTTTCGCCTATAAAAATGCAAGTGAACACGAGGAGGCATACAAAATGATGGTGTGTTTGGTGACACTGAGACAACCTGTAACCAAGAAAACAATTAATTTACAATGTTAACGGATCAGATGATGCGCTAGACTCCGACATCGGAGCTCGTAATATCAAAGATAAAATCCAACCCAATCCAATTAATTTTCTAATTGATCGCGATCTATAGCAAATTAGAGCATGGCAAAAAGATTAAAAAAAGAAAAACTACTAAAAAACACTAATGTACATGGCTATGGCGCGGACCAAGCAGCGCTTGGTTGGCTAGCTCAACCAGTGGGCAGAGCACCCATACGGGCTCAAGTCCGGATGTCGCATATCTGTGTGGTGTTGTATTCTTGTGTATATATGGGTACGTTATTATTGTACTCATGATCTTAAAAAAAATATATATGGCTATGGCTTGACCCACGAGGCAAGTCGTATAATAGAAGTGAATATCGAGTAAAATTCTTATCTTATCACTTTTTTCAAATTTAGCATAGTTTAATCCAATATTATTTTATATATAATTTGAAAGTATTTTTCAAGTAAATTCACGAGAGTAAAATTTAAATTTATTGAAAGTTAATTTATTTTAATATTTAGCTAATTTACTGATTATAATTAAAGTAATTTTGAATTGGACGCCTTACCAACGAGTTTTTTTTCCGCCTGTCTCGGGCTCTCCTCTCTCCTCGCGCTCTCTCCCCGAAACATGTCTACGCGCCGACCGACCCGCACACACGTCCGCGACCCCACTCTGCGCGGTGGGGCCCGCTCCACGGTGACCCTCGCCTCGCCTGCGCCCGCCACGAGACGAGAGGAGAGGGATCACAGACTCCAGAGCAGAGCAGGAGCATGTGGGCCCCACTGGCCAGGCCGTGACCTCACCGGGACGAGCAGGAGCGGGCCCACGGACTAGTATCGGCTCCATGACCTGTGGGGCCCTGCTCCACGCTAATGGCGTTGCTTATCGCGGTTGCTAATCCGAGATAAGCAGCGTCCGGCCCCCACCACACCACGAGATTAGTACCTTTCCCTACTCAGCAAACGGATCCTTTGCTCCGTGCCAGGAAGGGGGCGGGCGTGCGGTGCGCCACGATTGGCTTATGCTTCGGCGTAGCCACGTAGCGGTGCTCCCCGCGAGGATCAGGACGGGGGTGGCCTGGGATCTGGTGCGTGGTGTTCGTCGATCGCGCAGAGGATCTCCCGGCGCCGGCGGGGGACGAACGGCCGGCCGCCTGGCGCGCGGCACGTGCCTGTGGGGGCCCACCTGTCAGCGCCTCTGCCGTGGGGTCGTGGGACCGGGGCCACGCGACGGGTACTGGGTAGCAATTGGGTGTGCGGCATCATAGATACTATGTTTAGGTTTCGCGACAACTATATACTGTAAGCCCTTCCCCAACGACAAATTGGTATCATCCTTTTGTCATAAATTCAATCCTCACACTTCAGCCATCTACATCTAAGCAATGGACATCATAATAAGTTAGTTCCAATTGTACACCATATCACAATTGTTGACAACTCCGATTAACTACACACATCATTATATTTGTTAGTACTCTCCATAACCCACAGCAGCAGCCTAGGCCGCCTGGGCCATGTTTTTCTCTCTCACACACACAAATTAAGCACCAACAACCACCAACTAGCCAGCCAAAAGGAACTAATATTGCACCTGCCTACGTCATATGAAATGACCATATGGCCATATACTATGGCCCTGTTTTTTGCAGTTTTTAAAAATCGTTTTTAACTTTACTACAGTAACTAACTTTTAAACAGAGTATTTTTTAAGATATGGTCTACAAGTTAATTGTAGTACACGTTAAAAAACTAATATCTGTATCATCAAAAATCACAAGCGAGTATCTCTCTTTCCGCAATCTCTGTCGCAAATAGCCAAAAAGCCATCAGCCGCAGCCAAAAAGAACAGGCCCTATAACATCCCAAAAATACAGTACTATTATAATTATAAAAATTTAAAAAAAATTATCATTTTATCGTGCTATTTAAAATTTTAGGAGTTCGTTAGAAATTCTTGTTTTGTCTTGTGCTAAATAATTTAACAATCAGGACCGAATCTTGGATCAAGAGCCAATTGTCTGGACAATTTATTTCAACGAAAACTTGAGCCGCCCGAGCTGTATGGCATGCCGACACCTACCCACGCGTGTATGACACCACCGTCTAGCTTCGATACTCACCTTCAATACACCAACAACCAACTACCCTCTCAAATGGTCTGAACATTCCCATGGACGATCGGACGGTCCAAACATTTCCTTAGCCAATCGAAACGGTTCGTACATCCCGGCCGTTTGGACAGTCCGAACATTCTCCTTAGACAAACGGATGGCCCAAACGCCCCCTCGGACGATCGGACGGTCCGAACATCTCAACGATTCGGGCCAGTCCGAACGTAACCATCGTAGGCCCCATCTGTCAGTGAGAGATCGCTCTCCCTTTATGATTTCTAGATTAATTCAAGCAAAGAACTTTAAATATGCGTAATTTATTCATCTTAGCTCCAAATTTAGTGAAATAAATTTCTAAAAGCATCTAAATTCAAAATCTATCCAATGTATCCAAAACCGTGAATTTTGAAGCTCAACTGAATTGTGTAAGCTATAGAAAATTAAATTTAAAATGCCACGAAAGATCTTTTGAATAGTAGTTAACATAAACAACTATTAGGCTAAAAATGAGGAATTTTTTTCCTGAAGCACGGTTAAATAGAAATAAAGGTTATTTAGGAATCAAATCAATAATTAGTTTAGAAATTTAGCGACCCCTGGGCCATCAGTTGTTAATAGTAATCCTGCTAACTTACACTTTAATAAACAAAGTGATACTAAGATAAATTAATTAGACCAACAGTCGTGGGTCAATAGTAAATTGAAATCTACTAGAGCTAACTATCAAACAATAATTAAATGATTAAATAATCCCATGCTTCAATGAATCATTGAACGAATCATTCGGTTAGTAATTCGAATAACTGGCAAATAGAACCCCCATAAGATGCCACGGCTTAAGTTGCCAGAACTACAGACTCTAAAGATTAATAAACTAAACTCATATATTTGTTTTTTGGTTTAGCCAAACCTATGGAACTTTCTTAATAAATATAAATTAAATAAAGAAACTATTAATTAAAAAAAATCAGAAATCAGTATCTTGTCTTCGGCTATGTCCAAGCGCTATCTAAACTAGAATATTCCCATAAAATATTCCTCTAGCCTCAATACTTCATAAACCCTTTCCAACAAAGTACTCTGCCTTGTTTCTCTCCTGCAAACTCCGTAAAAGCTTCTCTCTATCTCCCAATCATAGCAAATTATAACTCTATTTGAACTTAATTGGAATTTATTTGGTTCTTTGGTCTCATTTGGTTCGTCAGTTGTTCGTCGCGCGATAAGAAGCTGCAGTCTCAAAAAGCGACAAGCTCAAGCGGGATTAGAATTCAAGTGGGGATGAAGGGGTTTAGGGGATTAGAATTCAAGTGGAGATGAACGGGTTTAGTACCACTGACTGATTAAGCAGGCTTTGAGTTTAATAAAGGTCGTGACAAACTAAGTAAGGCAAGTCATCACTTTGATTATATTGATCCTACACTTTATGAAAAATTATGTTATTTTAAATTATCAAACTGCATACTTAATTTGTTATGTAAATGTATGTCAAAGTTTAAGGTAGTTTTATGCCTACTTGATGTTGTAGTAATAGTATTCTTATGTCATTCCTTGACACTTGAAATAACTGATCATTGCCACCCTATATGTTAATAATAACTTTACTAACTATAAGTCATAATATAATGCTATGCTAGTCGTATGCAAATTCAGGACATTAAATTGTCTTGCTCATTACTCTTCAAATATAAAAACTTATTTTTAGGACAGTCGTTAGATGTAAGTGACCAATAATTTGTGATAACTTGGTTTATGTTTCTTAAAACCCCTAAAAACTTACTTTACCTGTTTGTGTGGATGGTAAGAGAGGTTGGTGTGGATGTAATACAAGAATTTATGGTTTGTGGTATACATTGTCCAGATAAATTAAGGACTTAATCCTATGATGACCTTTTTGTGCAAAATAGTACAATCACAAGCTGATAAGGTGTAGACATGATTAACTAATTTGTATTACCAGTAGGGCACATATTTAGACATGAATAATGCATCAGAGATGACATAGCAGAGCAGGGCTAGCATTATTGCAGGATCCGAACCATTGGTGAGATGGCGAAATCGAAATCGAAATCTCCCGTGTGGGCTCGGGGCCGTGCGTGCAGCACTAGAAATGTTCTGTCCTTTCCGGCCACTAATCAATACGGAACAGCGTCCAGTCATCAGCTACTATAAGAAAACAGCGAAGGGAGGAAGGAAACATCGTGTGTGAGCGTGTCGACGGCTCGACGCACAGACGAGGTGCGTACCATGCGTGCACGACGCCGTGCCACGTGCGTCTGTAGGCGTGTACGCGAATGGGGCTGTAATGGCCTCCGAGCTGGCGTCCGACAGTCTAACTTGATTTTTTTTCGTATTTGTTCGAATTTAGGCATGCACACAGTGTAGCTAGCGTTGTCTAATAGAATCCGGCCGGGACGTAGGATCAACTCTGAAGGACAATTTCTCGGAATCGAAAAGGTCGGTTTTACTTTGATCACAAAACAAAAGGTAACCGAAAATTTACATCCTCGGAATTAAAGGAACATTGTTCGATGCCAAAAAAAAAACCCATAAAAGAAGAAGAAGGAGAAGAAAGTAACATTGTTCGGTCTGGCTTCGAGCAGAACAGCTGCAGCCCAAACAGGAGTAAAACCGATATAAAAATATATTTTTTAAAAAAAGGCATCAAGAGGGGGAAGAAAAAAGCAAACCTTGGATGGCACGCTCCCCTAGGCAATCCGAAGAAAAGAGAGATCAAGCAGGAGAGAGAGAGGGAGAGTGGAGAGAGAAAGAGAGAGAGAGAGAGAGACCGACGAGAGAGAAAGGGAAAGGGGTTTTGGTGGCCGGGGAAGCGAGCCCCACCCGTGCCTCCCCGGCAGCCGACAGCTGCTGAGGTGGGGCCCACCTGCCTGCTGCCCCCGGCCCATTGGACAGCCCTGACACCCCGGCCCCACCTCACTCCCGGAAGCCGAACGCCCGGAGTCGGGAGAGCCCGGCCCAGGGACGGCCCTGGCAGGTGCGGTCCGGACGTGGCCGATCGGACGTGAGGTGGAGTGGATGGCCGTGGGGCCCACGGGCCACGTCTGAGGGGCTCGGGCCCGACACGTGTGCACGGCTCGCGTGTCCGTGTTTGCTGCGCTGCGCTCGTGTGGACCGCTGCGCGACGCCGTGGCACGCGCGTCGCACTGAACAGGCCGAGACATGCCCAAGCACAGGGCTATCCGGCTCAGCTGACGGTTTCAACTTTTAACTTTGGCTAGGTTTGTTCAGTTATATGTAATTTATGCTTATAGTATCTATAGTAATTAATTTTTAAATAATATATATTTAAAATGGAGTTAATAGAAAAATTATAGTAAAAAATATGCTAAGTTCAGCTATATCGGTCAAATTATATGTAACTATTTCTCTCTACGTACTGGCTCTTGCAAACAGTCAGAATTAAAATATTTAAGCCATAAGCTATCAGCCTAAAAGAACCCCCTATTTTTTCTTTTAGCTTATTCAATCAGAAGGTACATAAAACACATTGATTTCTAATTTTATCTTATTGCCTTTTCTTTTAATTGTCTATAATGATATGATAGTTTTTGTTTTTCCTTATTTTTACATATTTATTTAATCAAACTATTTATAGAAAATAAATAGTCGTTACGGAATAATTTCAACCAAAAGACATATGCTCTACCACTACATCAGGATCTCCGTGGGTTCAAACGCTAGTTTTAGCTACTGATTAGTAGCTGCTAATAGTTTGTTTGGACCGTGTGAACTCTTCTTCACGCAGAAACCCAACTGTTTGTGCAAGCAACATGCCATTAACCTTCTAATGTCACCTGCTTGAGCTGATCGATGCATGGAGCCACTAAAAAAAATATCTCGTTGATGGTCCTGTCTAAAAACCATATATCTTGTTTGGAACGTAAGAAAAGTGAGGGACTTGCATTGGATTATTTCTGTTCCATGCAGTAGACCTTATTAAACTGATGATTTCGTGTGTGTTTATATATATAGAGAGAGAGTGCGTGTGTGTGTTTCCCAGTGTGCAAACCGGTGCACACGCTGGTTAACCAGACCGTAAGCTGGTTCCCGGTCGGTCAAACCATAGGTAACTAATTCCCATAGTCGATGCCCGGTCGGTCAAACAGCCGGTACACGTCTGCAGTGCTCGCACTGCATTCTCGAGCCACTAAACCCAGTTACGTTACGTGCGTACAGGTACTGGCCCACAGCGAATCAAAACTCACGACAACGACGACACAGCAAAGCCGGCATTCGCTGCATGAATGCGTACGCGGCTGTCAGTGTCACGGCAACAGCGACGCAGCGAGGCCCGTTCAAAAATCTGAACTCGTTATTTTTTAAAAAAATTTTGATTTTTTTTCTTTTTATTGTCTATAAAAGTGTAACAGCATTTTTCTTACTTTTCTTTAATTTAATGATTAGAAAAACTAGCCGCCGCTGCATTACAGTTTTATTTATGTGGTGATCGTTTTAGCGATGGCTTCTGACTTTTGGCTGAAATTTTACTGTAGCTGGTTGAAATTTTACTGTAGCTGAGTTAGTGGATAGTATAATGAATAGTGAAAAAAATTGAAGTTGAAGCTGAAGCTAAAACGAGTTAAATTAGAAAAAAAACTGAAATCATCATGCCCCAAAACGAAAGGGTGTTCACGGTGTCCTCCTGCCGGATCCGGCCTTTATCCACAGTGCATCTGCACGTACGTACGGTACGGTACCGGCTCGCTTGGCAGTGCACTTGGCATGGCCTCGACCACTTTTGTCGACCGACCGAGCGATTAGCGATCGATGGATTCGGTCGGATCTACCATCCCCTCGTGACGATGGATCGATCGATCGCTGATTCCGGCGTCCACGTCGCCCTAAAGCGACGGCTTTACATTTACACGAGCATGATCGATGCGATCGTGAAAGCAACGCGCGGTACATGTAGCTAGTTTTTTTTGCAACATTTGGATTAGCTTGGATTCAACGGTATATTCCGTGGAATATGCACGGAGTGACGGAGATAACCAAGAGCATGTCGGCGTGTCATGTCGCAGCTAGAAGACAATGCTTAGCGCCCGTTTGTACTGACTAGATCAAAAGTTAATATAAATATCTAATTTTTTAAGTAGTTTATTTACTTTTTTATTATTATCTTGTTCTAAAGATAAGATAGAACATTCGGCTAACATTCCGATCAAGGCCTCCTTGTATTGTCTTACCTGCCAGATCATCATTCGGCTAACATTCCGATCAAGGCTTTTTCCAAACAACATTTCGATGATCCCACGAGGACAGCGACCTGTGCTTGACACGTCATCTCGGTCGGGAACCGGGGGTCGGATTAGTGGAACTGACGCGTGGGGCCAAGAGATGCCTCATGGGTGACCTGAGCAAAAGGGGAAAGGTGTGCAGCAACGGGAATCCATCGCACTAATGGCCCTTTAGTAATTTTATTTTATTTTATTTTTACAAATTTAGCATCCTCACATATGAAATTGTAATTATACTCTCTCTTTGATGATCGTGACAGACGACACGTGTTATCTACCATGCTGCCTCACCGTGACAGTTGTTGTGGTACCATGATATCTTGGCCCACTTGGCAGGAAACAAACGAGCACGGCAAATGGTGGGGTCCACCGGGCTACCGTGCTGGGTGGGCTCGGCACTAGGCTACCATGTTGGATGGGCTCAACACTAAGGTGTTCTTTGCGGTTTCTAAAAGCCGCTTTTGGCTTTTGCTACAGTAAATAACTTTTAAACGGAGTATTTTTTAAAGATGGGGTCTATAAGTTAATTGTAGTACACGTTAAAAAACTAATATATGTACCATCAAAAATCGCAAGCGAGTATCTCTCTTTCCGTAATCTCTGTCGTCAACAACCAAAAAGCCATCAGCCGCAGCCAAAAACCATCAGCCGCAGCCGAAAAAAACAGACCCTAACTCCTATTGACCTGGAACTATGCATTAGGTGTTTGCTAAGCTTCACCAACTCTGCAATCCGATGACATCCACCGTTTGTCATGCTTCTCACTCTCCTATTGAGTGGGTGCTTTCTATCGTAGTGGGATAACACGGTCGATGATATATATCGCTTGCCATTAGTATCAAGGTTACGAGAAAAAGCTAGATTTGTAATTTTGTATGAAGGACGTCTTTACAAAAGAAATTTGCTATAGGACTAATAGGCGATTGCTTCCAGCAACGGAGCTGCTTTGCGAAAGCGGAGACTGTGGGGTGGCCCGCCCGACAAGCAGGCCATCCGTTTCTTGCGTGTACCGCGTATTTTCCTTTTGGGGAAAAGCAACTCGTTTTGCCCGTCGATTTTGGTTTTCTTTTGTGTGTTATTTTCGGATTCTTTTGTAACTACAGAATGGCAAAGTGATACAGGCCGAAAACAGCATCACCGACGTTGCCCTGCGCAATGTGACTTATAAGTTATGGTCTCTGACTTCTTTTATACTTAACGGCTGAAATGCATTATAATAATTGTTAGTTTTTTAAATAATTAAATTTAAAATAATAAAAAATTATATAATCATAGATAATACAAAAAGAATAAAATAAAAAAATAAAAACATAAAAAACCCAAAAAAGAGAGATGAAATTAGGAAGCCATGGACTAAAAACTAGAAGCCACCGGATGAAGGTTTCGGAGCGGGCCCTCGTCCCCCCAAAATGGGCTCGCTCGATCTTGAGGTCGAGTCACCTTCAAACATGTTCTCGAACCCTTCGCTAATGAATTCGAATCTCGCCAAGGAATTGAGTCGATCCTGACGGTTCGTCAGGGATTAAAATGGATCATCTCCGTTCAATATCCCACCGTCGATGCCACCGCCGAGCAGTAGCAGAACACTTCGATGCCACGATCTGAGGATATGGATCCATCTCTGTGACGTGGACTCACAAGCATAGGATATTCGACGGGTTTATTTGTCACTAGTTTATTTAATAATCGATCAAAGGCCCAGGGTGAAGGTGCGGTTTGTCTCCTGGAGAGGAGATTAAGGAGGCGAGAGGGTCTGCCATGATGGGGTTCTGAGACGGAGGAGCGCTGAAACGTGTGAGCGAATTAAATAGCCTCATTAATGGGTAATGGCGCGGTGTTCCCGCGGACGTGTGCGCTCCCTGCTTGTTAGAAGTAGTGCTGTAGATACGAGAAACTCAGGGGCGGATCTATTGGGGCCACGTGACCCAATAGAATTTTTAAAACTTTATAGAAAATTATTTATTATGAGTAAAATTGATTTAGGGGTGATCGGAATAGTGATGGCTTTTAGTTTTTGCTGAAAAAACACTGTAGCTAGCTGAAAAAACACTGTAGCTGAGTTATTGAGTATAATTAAATGTAAAAAATATTAAAAAAACCGAAAACAAAACAAAAACGTATAAATTAATTTAAAAAAAAAACAAAAAAAACAAAAAAAATTCACTGTAGCGCGCACAGTGTACGCTACAGTGAAATAAACGCTGAACGCCCACAGCTACAGTTAAAATGAGCGCTACCTTAATTGTGCCATAGAGATAGTTCTAAACTCCCAATAATATTCTTGCCTGGATCCGCTCTGGAGAAATTAAACCATGGGTCACTGCCAATCTTTTTTCTTTTTCAGCCATCTCTCCCTACCGGAAAATTTGACCTGAGCATTTGACGGGCAGGAGCTAAGTTGACGAGAAACACAGGGTTGTTTAGAGGTACGGTGAAATATTCTTCAAAGTTTTCGAAACAATCAATGCTGCGTAGAAGAGCTAGCCTACCGAATCTTACGAACGACCACCGATTTGTTTATGTCATAGGCCATTTGAATTCCACCTACGCATTTGAGAATTTGGGGGTCGTTTGGTTCAATTAAAATAAACTAGTTTATAACTAAAATTATATTGTAACTAGTTAAAATTATACTATAGTTTATCGTGGTTTATTTAATATAATTATCTTTAAAAAATAAAAATAAAAAAACAGATTAATCCATCACAAACAATACAAACGAATATAAAAAAATCCTAAAAATAGAAAAAATTAAAAACTTAGAAATATTAAAAAATGAATAAAAAAATAGTAGCTCAAGCAGAAATAGGCTTAGGCTAATCGGTAAAATACATGGGTGGCTGGCGCTCGTTGTAGTACTAGCGTCACGGCCGAATTTGCGTCTACTCCGATGCTGCTTGTTGGAGCTTTCTGTTGACTCTTATGCCGGACAGTGCGCACGGGCCCACGCCTAACGAGTGGACGGGTCAGGGTTCGGACACCTCCACGCGGTGCTTCACCATTCGACGGGTCGCTGTAAGACCTGTTTCGAGAAAAACAAAAGTTTTTCCTAGGAAATTCACGGGGAATTGCCGACCTTTCCTCCCCGGTGAAATTCGTCCGAACCTTTCAGGTCGCAATGTCCAAGAATGTAGTAATAGATAGCCTCACAAAATTGACCTGTGAAACAGAAACTAATTTGTTTGGAACATTTAGTTCAGCGTTTGTTAACCGACGCAACATTTATGATATCTTCAGCAACCGAGCAGCATTGTACATAGTAAGAATAAGTAGTAGAGTATTCAGCAAGTTGCCCACAGATTCTTATAACAATATCGAAGCCCAATACACTCTCTCTTTTTTGAGATGGAATATGGCGGATTCTAATAGACCAAGGCCGCTAAATCACTGGCCACTAAGTTTTTTAGATGAACTGTGCTCAGTTAGACTTTTTTTTATGACTTTTGGCTTTTTTCATTACAGCTGACTTGTTTTGTACTGTAGCAACTGATAGTTTTTTTGTATAATTAAAATAAAAAAATTTAAAATATAAAAAAGATTTTTTCTATTACAGATAATACAAAAAAACATAAAAAAGAAAGGCAAAAAAAAGCTAAAACTAAAAAAAGACAAAATAATAGATAGTAAATTAAAATACAGAAGTTGAAATCGAAACGAGCCAGCCCACACTAGCCTCTTAGTCTTAATGAGTCCTCTTCAGAAAAAAAACTGTGTTAATGAACCAGGTTACTGGTGGATGAGCCCATGGGAATCACTAGAGGCCCCATCTGTTTCCTCTCCCCATCTGCCTTTTGAATGCTCCACGTACCAGTACGGTACCGCCACGCTCATCGCGGCCGTCGATGCTTCTCTCCAACGTACTCCGGCCACCGCCCGCCGTCCGATCCGGAGACCCCGCGCGCGTACAGGACCAGGCAACGCGGGCGCCGACCCGTCCCTCCGGGCTCGGCTCACCCAGCCCAGCCTGAGCCACCACGTGGCGGCACGTAGCCCGGACCCCACCTGCCATTGGGCATGCCGCTGCCTGCCCGCCCGCCTGCGCGCCTGGAGATTCGTGCCTGCCACTTCTGTAGCTAGCCGCAGGAGCGGGGGACCCAGCCAGGGATGCTCTGCGGTTGGGGCGCACTGTGCCTGGCCGTGTGTGGTCCTCGGCTCTGATCTCGATCGCCCTCCTCTTTTCCTCCCCCCCTCGCTCTCTTTGGGAGGGTGGGCCCGCACATGGTAGGGGCGGGGCCCATGCTGGGCCTGGGCTCCCTCGCTCTGGGGTGGTGCGCCTGGAGCGGAGACATCGTAGGGTCCGCGGCCCGAGGCGCGCGCCTCGAGATGCGTGGACGGCGCAGCAGAGCAGTGACCAGGGAGAAGGATCAGCCAGCGCCCACCAGTGTGCAGTGCACAATCGCTGTGTTCTCGTGGTGCAGTCATCAATCCGTGGCCCCACCACCGCATTAACATGCGGCAGCAGTAGCCCCTCGCGCGCGCATTTACCGATCTAGCCCCCTTTCCCACCGCGTGTAAGCACGACGAGACCGACTAGAAAACGATGGGCTCTCAAAAAAAAAAAAAACCAACCGACAACAAATACACTGTAGGCCGAATACTACCATGTCAGTTTAACCGCTCATTGTATATCGGTCAGACTATCAATAAATAGTCGGTCAAACTATCAACATATAACCGGTCTGACCGCTTCAGTCATACCATCATACTTAAGCTTGTGCTATTGGAGCATAGTCTGATCGCTCACATAAAGTCAGTCTGATCGCCCCGGTCGTAACGTCATACACAGTGTGATCATACCATCTTGTATTATTCAATAAAGACAAGAGCATGTACTTTAATAAATTTATAAAATACATTTGCAAATTATAGTACAATTCACATAAGGATCAAACCACGATTCTCAATAAATTGTAAAATAAATTCATATACTTTTAGAATCACAACAGAAGGTATAGATACATGAACTCAACACGTTTGCAAAACACGTTCGTAAAGTTAAGCCATATGTTGTAAGGATTGTGCATGAGTTACAATCATTTGGAAAATACATTCGTAAATCTAAGTACTATGCCACAAGAAGTAGAAAACATAGACATCAACCTTTTGCAAATCCAAGTCTCATGTCACAAAGATCATGCATGAGTTATAACTATTTGTAAAACACATTTACAAATCTAAACCTTGTGCTATGGGGAGTTATCAACATATGATGAGTCTCAAGCTATTGGACACGACCCCTCTTGATAGTACGATAATTTCATACTAGCAATTTAGTTTTTTAACTAAACACAAAGATCAATAAAAGACTAATAATATATTTTTAGCCTTAACTAGTTATACATTTGCCTTGAGTATTTTTTTAAAACATGATGACACATATTTTTACTTCAAATTTGAGTCCTTGTCTTGATATGCATCAACCTATGATACATTTTTCATTTGCCCTCTAACAAAACATGATGTGTCTTCTCTTGACTTGATGATCAACTTATGATCATATCGTCTTAGGATCTTGATCGACTTATGACCATCTTCTCTTCAAGATCTTAATATACATCAATACATAATGCATCATCTTCTCGATAACCTTCAATTCATGAAGCCACCCATCATCCCAAGTCTTGACTTGATGATCTTCAGTATAAGAACTTATCCTAAGTCTTCCATCACCATGAAACCTAACATATTTCGCAAACTCAATGCAAAACGTTAGTTCCACAAATGTTATTATTAATTACCAAAACTCACCATTAACACATAATGGCTGGGCTAGATTTTTTAATCTCTTGTTTTTTGGTAATTGATGGTAACACATAAATTCATTTGTTATTAATCACTAAAATACGCCATTAACATATGTAAACCGCGCTCTGATACCAAGATCCTACCGAGTAAAGGGATAATATCCTACCGAGTAAACTGCACTCTGATACCAAGATGATACGGGGTCGTCCGATCTTCTCGACGTAGGATTGGATACTCACAGGAGTCTTGATGAATCGCAGTAATCCTCCAATGCCAGTGCAAGGGACGAACACTCTTTAATCCGCCAAAACACACTCGTGTCGATTTCGTCGACCACTAAGCGAAGATCTATCGTGCACCCAATTTTCAGCGGAAAGGCTGAACGATCTTGATTGAAGAACACTCCGAATTCCCTATAGAATTTCGGCAACAATGATAAACTCGAACAAACTTTAGTAGATTGATTATTCTCAAAGGTGGTCTGAGCTTTAAGACTATTAATACATGGCTTATATAGCCCATTGGGACGTCTATAGGGTCCCCAAATCAAGTACAATTCAATTCTATATGGTTTTAGATACGAACTCTTACAAAAAAGAAACTAGATTTTACAGTTATTATATTATTTCGGTCATAACTTTTGATCTGTGATGAATTTGATGTTGGGACCAAATCCATTGCGTAGACCTTGAAATTATCTTTCCAACGAGTACAAGAACATCCGAATCGGACTCCGTTTGTGAAAGTTATGACCTTTTTAGTAACTGCCTATCAGGCTGTTCCGAACCGAATCCGAATTGAATTCTGAGTTGAATCCGAGTTTGAATCTAGTTGGGCTTGTGGCATGTACGAATTGGACTTAAAAATCTTATTCAAAACTTGTAGTTTAAGTCCTTGGACTTCTCCCTTTTGCTCTCCCAAGTCTTCACTCATACCTATGAATACATAAAATACTAGCATGAGGTAGTATCCTAAGTTTATCATCAATTAAAGGAAACTCCTTAAGAAACAAAATCACTTGTTTGTTTAAAAGCTTGGTTCTTGCCCTCGTCATTGGGCCCTCAAATTCTTGGATATTCTCATACATGCTTGGAGTGGAAGATGTGTATGTAAAGGGGATGTCCTCATCAGTACACGATCGCAGTAAGTCCTACTGCACTACCCAAGTGTGGTAGGGACCTGCTACGGTCATGTACCACAATATATCATCTCGTACATGTATATGGGCGCCTTGTGCTTGGCCTCTTGCTACACTCCTACTGCGCTCAGGTACTATAGTAGGTCCCTACTGTGCTCGGGTATCATAGCACCTCCTGCTACGGTCGTGTACCATGGGAGGTGCTGTCGTGGTTAGAAATAAGCTAGATTTGCAATTGCATGCGAGAGGGAGCTAGACCCAAATAAAATAGCTTGAGGGCCAAAACAAGGCCATGACTGCCCGCCGTTTTCTTCCATGTTCTTTTGGACTACGATGATGACTTTTGGCTATGGTTGATGAATTTTATTTGCGCTTTTCAAGATAGTAGTAGACGGCGGAGATACCAATATGAACGACACACATAATTTTAAACTCAAAAAGTTATTGAAGAATTCACTACAAGAAATCATTACATTTATTCTGATCTTAAAAATAGCTAGCTAACCCACAGCAGGACGCTGGTCAGCAACAAGGTACACTATGGTAAATGGAAAAAAGTACAGGCGATTTGCTTAGTGGGTTGAGTAGCATGACCAACACAGGCCATACATTTGGAATCGAGGCCAGCCAAGCCTTAAAAGAACCTGTCACTCCTTTTGTTTGTTTCGACGAAAAACTTCTCCCATTTTAATATAACATGTTCATGGCTTTCGGTTGGATAATTCTAGAAATTTTGAACGGCACAAACTGTGTTGCTTTCTTTGAACACAACTTAGCACTTAGCAGAGAGCACAATTTTACAGATATGATATAAATCACAATGTGTTTGACACAAGCCATATAATGCTACACAATTTAGCCTCGGGTGAATAATTATGCCTATCACAACTTAGGGAACTAACAAATTGGGTCTTGAATAATAACTTGGGCATATCATGATCCTGTATTTGAACAATAAATAAGTATGTACAACATAACTTGGAAGCATCTAATCTGTGTGAAAATATGACATTTTCTGCAGGTCTCCAAAACCTGTAAGTCAACACTCGAGGGAACTTTCCCCACGATATATCTTCTGACTGCCTCAAGAGCTTTCTTCGCTTCCATGAGAGACCCCTTAGTCATAGACAAGCTTGTGCCATTGTTCAAATTCCTCCCGTCATAACCACGTGTAGTGTCTAGTGTAATGCACCTAAGAGATGATGCATTCTGAATAATGCGACTTGTTAATTCAATCATGCCCTTTGCGGACCTAAATCCAGCGACTGTCACGTTCTTGAGGTTGCCATGCCGGCGTTCTGGCTTCTGCCTCAAATGGGACCGATCTCCATCGAAATCTCCAAGAATAGAATCACGCCTTAGTAAATGCCGCTGTACCTCCATATGAACAACACCAATGTCACTGTTCTGTATTAACCAAGAGTTTATTAAGTAAACTTGTCATACAAATTTTCAGAATATCTTTAGCAAGTGGGGATGAGGACATCACACTTGTGGATACAAATAAGACTTCTCAACTTGAAGCAATACAAGGGCCAATTACAAGAGCACGTGCACGACAACTAAATTATCAGGTCAATTCTTTCCTAGGAATGCATAACTGTCTAATGGAGAAGAGATTGCTACCTGATGCACGTAATGTTCTTTTACTCAGGAACTTAGGAGCTGATGATGCACAAGGAGTACAAAATGGAGAGAAGCATGTGCAAGCAAAGTACAAGAGTCACCACATCACTTTGGGGCCAGCTCAAGGAACAACTCCAGTGGGACACAACATGGAATCCAATTCGACCTCCAGGACAATTCGAGTCACTGATAGGTCTGACTTCAAATGAGCATAACTTTGCGTACAAAATCCAATTGAGGTGTGCAAGTACAGCATAGAAACAAGAATTCGTCCACTTTCCAATGGATCTGGCCCCACTACGAAATTCCTTTTGTGCGCACCACAATCAACAAAACAAGGCGACACGACTCACTGACAGTCCAAATTTAAATGCTCATAGATTTCGCATGAAGAGTCCAAATGGAATGTGTGAGTACAGCATGGAAAGCTTGATCCGTCCCTTTCCAATGGATCTGGCCCCATCCCAAAATTCCTTTTGTGCGCGACGCAATCCAGAAAACAATCTTCGGTTTGGAAACAGAGATAGAGTTTGCTATTATTTGATTACTTTCCATGTGTTAAGAACATTCCATAAGCAAGGGCCTGCGTGCCCCTATAAATAGAGGCTCATTTGGCCATGTAACTCAGGCTTGTTTTGATTAGTTTTCCACCGTGAAACTTCGTCGTGTGTTCTTGTGTCGACTAGACCAACAACTGCGATTGCAGGCCTCAACCCCTTTGTGTTCTTCATTCATATATGCAATATTCAGATTGCTCTTTATCTTGTTCTTGCTTGTTCTTCGATTGCTTGCGGGAATTGAACCTCGTGTTCAGTCAACGCGTTCTTGCACGGTTGATAGCGACTAGGTGTGGTGTAGCGATTGCGGGGCGGACTTGGTCGTCTCGGTCAAGTAGCCTCTTCGTCAACGTCATATCAAATCGAAGTTATCCATCTCATCGGAAGATCGGGCCACCCCCTCATCGGTTGGTATCGAGCACGCTTTGCCGGTGAGATTATCCATTTAGATTTGTTTTTCATACCTATAACCAGAAAATTGCCCTACAAAAGAGTTATTTCCATTGTCCAAACCCGTTGTGCCTTTCAATTTGTTAGTTTCGGTTTGCTAAATTGAATTTGTGTCCGTTTTAGCTTTGTCTTGTTGCTGGTCATATTCTTGGTCCCATAAAACACCAAAAACAAAAATCCCCACGTCCAACACCATCAAGAACACTTCAAACTCTATTTCCGATTTTCGGCCAGAAGACTCCCTCTTGTGCAGCCGCCACCAAAAATAGCATAACTTTCGATTCATTGATCCTTTTTGAGTGAGACCACTTCCATTAGACTCCCAACTTCATTATCCATCTTCTTGAAAAATTTCGCATCATTCCAATACTGCAAGTAAAAGATACATGCGGAGAACGTTGACCCAAATTTCTGTTTCGAATCTGCAACAGTTTGCACTTGTGATTTTTGTGCGAATTGTTCTGTCGGTTTTCAGAAGTTGGCCCAAAAAGAAAAGTTCTAGAAAAAGCCGTCAGTAAACGAGGAAAAAAAGAATCATCAAAAAAGAGGCAACTGACAAAAAGTTACGGCCAAAATACCGACAACTGGTCCAGTGGACAGAAATCTGACATTCTAATATTTTGGGTCAATAGTTGTGCTTTCCACTTCCAATTGCATTCAATTGAATTATCTTGTGTCTACCACTCCTATACTTTGATATCCACTTGTTTTAGCCTTCATCTATCCTTCTTTGATCAGCAACATAAGGCTAAGTGCTAGATACGAACTATAATTCAATTCTATGCAATTTCTGAAATTAACCGATTGTTCTCCATTGCTACATATCTAGAGCCTTCCAAGCTACACCTACTACTAAGCTTACAGGCCTTGACGTACCGGTAATCGCTATACTCATCACTCAAGTCAAGACTATCACGAACCAGCCACCGGTTGCACCACCTGTTTGCTTTGGTAAGAATTTGTAAGAATTTGGTAAGAGTCTGAGCGTGTGCGACTTTTGTAACCACCAAGAACCCAGTAGTGATAGGAAACTAACATATTTCTTGTGAGTTTCTTGTTTTCTACTAGTAATGGCGGGATCACAAAATTCAAACATGGTGGCAAGGATGATGGTTCATCTGCTGAACATGAGAATCTTTGGACCTCTCACTCCTCGCACCGGATGTTGGTGCAACACTTCAACCGTGAGGTCAACAAGAAAACGGAGGAGATCTATAATGTGTTGGATCGGCTCAATGACACCCTCACCACCATCAACAACGAGTTGAGAATCTTGAACAACGTCCGCCCCACTGCTCGGCGTACTCTATCTTCCCCTCACTCTTGGCGGATGAGGATGGCGATGTTGAAAATAACAATTGCGACGCCGACATCGAAGTTGAGGTACTTGATATCGCGACAATCGTCGATTCCGCAAAATCGACGAGGTATGGGCGAGTTACAACGAGAGGTACATAATGATGATGCATTGACTAAAGTTAAGTTTACAATCCCTCCATTTGCTGGTAGATATGACCTGAAGCTTATCTTGATTGGGAATTACAATTAGATCAAAAATTTGCATGCCATGATTTCCACGATGATAAAAGAGTTAGGGTGCTACTAGTGAATTCACCGATTTTGCATCAATTTGGTGGAGGGAACAATGTAGACTACCACATGTACCTAGAACTTGGGATGCTTTGAAAAGAGTCATGAGGGCTAGATTTGTGCCTTCATACTTTTCACGTGATATGTTAAATAAATTGCAATGCTTAAAACAAGGCAATAGATCGAGAGGAATACTATCAAGAATTGCAAATTGGCTTATTGCGTTGTGGTTTAGAAGAAATCAAGAAGCTAAAATGGCTAGAATTTTGGGAGGGCTTAACCGGAAATTCAGGACATACTTGACTATAAGGAATACAATCATCACCCGTTTGTTTCATCTTGCTTGCAAAGTGAAAGGGAAGTGCAGGGGCGACACATAAGAACAAGGAGTCATTTTGAGGCTCTTCTTCCTCCAAACAAAGTGTCGGAATAGCAAGGACACCCCTTCCATCTATACCAAGCCGGGGGCGCTCTACTTCTACTTCCATGCCCTCACGTGCACCCGAAGCTAGCAAGGCTACAACCATTCAAGCTCCCCCAAAACCTGCTCCAACAAAGAGTGCATCTTCGGTCGCTTCCACTGGACGTACAAGGGACATCCAATGTCACAAGTGCAAAGGGTTTGGGCACTTCATGAGAGATTGCCCAAGTCGTGAGCTCTCATTGTGAGAGAAGATGGTGGGTATACTTGACTAGTGATATTGATGAAGAATATATGTATGTTGCAAATGACCATGCAGGTGATGAGACTGACACTAGTGATGAACAAGAAGAACACTTGAGTGCTGAAGCTTCAAATAAGTACACGAGCCTTATAGTGAAGCGTGTTCTTAGTGCACAAATGGAGAGTGCCGAAAAAGACCAACGGCATAATTTGTTTCAAACCAAGTTTGTCATCAAGGATCGTTCGTGTCGTGTCATCATCGATGGAGGAAGTTGCAACAACTTGGCTAGTTTGGAGATGGTCGAGAAGCTTCACTTAACCACAAATCCTCACCCACGACCCTACTACATTCAGTGGTTCAACTCATGTGGTAAGTTGAAGGTAATCAAAACTGTGAGAGTACCATTTTCACTTGGTTCATATCATGATTATGTTGATTGCGATGTCGTTCCTATGCAAGCATGCTCCTTGCTTTTAGGTAGGCCTTGGCAGTTTGATAAGGATTCCACTCATCATGGTAGAACTAATCAATATACTCTCATGCATAAGGGCAAGAAAATTGTTTTACATCCAATGTCTCCTGAAGCGATTGTTAAAGATGAAATTGAGCGATCCGAGCGTGAGAAAAGGAGAATGCAAAAGTGAGAATCATACAGTAGCTAACGAATGCTTTCCACCTAAAAAGAAAGAAGCCAAAGAATCAAATGCTAGAAAGAATGAAATTAAATTGAAAGGTGCTGTTCTATTAGCTACTAAATCTGATTTCAATAACTTGGAAGCAGAAAATTCGGTTTGCTATGCCTTACTTTGCAAAGATGCTTTCTTTTCATTTGAGGATTTGCTGCATCTTTGCCTCCTGTTGTCACTAACCTTTGCAGGAGTTTAAAGATGTGTTCCCATCCGAAATACCCCGGGGTTGCCACCTTTGAGAGGTATTGAGCATCAAATTGACTTGATCCCGGAGCTTCCTTGCCAAACCGCACCATATAGGACTAATCCGGAGGAGACTAAGGAAATTCAACGTCAAGTGCAAGACTTGCTTGACAAAGGGCGTGCGTGAAAGCCTTAGTCCATGTGCTGTCCTGTGATTTTAGTTCCAAAAAGATGGATCTTGGCGAATGTGTGTTGACCGTAGAGCAATTAATAATATCATCATTAGATATCGTCATCCTATTCCTAGGTTGGATGATATGCTTGATGAATTGAGTGGCTCTATTGTTTTCTCTAAAGTTGACTTGCGTAGTGGATACCACCAAATTAGAATGAAACTTGGAGATGAATGGAAAACGCTTTTAAAACTAAGTTCGGATTATATGAGTGGTTAGTGATGCCTTTTGGTTTAACTAATGCACCTAGCACTTTCATGAGATTAATGAACGAAGTTTTACGTGCTTTCATTGGTAAATTTGTGGTGGTATATTTTGATGATATATTAATTTACAGCCAGTCACTTGATGAACATCTTGAACACTTACGTGCTGTCTTTATTGCTTTGAGAGATGCACGTTTGTTTGGTAACCTCGAAAAGTGCACCTTTTGCACCAATCGAGTTTGTTTCCTTGGCTATGTTGTTACTCCACAGGGAATTGAGGTAGATGAAGCCAAGATTGAAGCGATAAAGAGTTGGCCGACACCACAAACGGTCACACAAGTGCGGAGCTTTCATGGACTTGCAGGATTTTATCGACGCTTTGTGAAAGATTTCAGCACCATTGCTGCACCACTTAATGAATTGACAAAAAAAGGTGTTCCTTTCAAATGGGGACAAGCACAAGAAGAAGCTTTCAACCTTCTCAAAGAAAAACTCACAAATGCGCCATTACTCCAACTTCCTGATTTCGGTAAGACTTTTGAACTTGAGTGCGATGCTAGTGGAATTGGAATTGGTGGTGTGTTACTTCAAGAAGGTAAACTGTTGCTTACTTTAGTGAGAAATTGAATGGGCCAAGTCTTAATTATTCAACTTATGATAAAGAATTATATGCTCTTGTTCGTGCACTTGAAACTTGGCAACATTATTTATGGCCTAAAGAGTTTGTTATTCATTCCGATCATGAATCGTTGAAACACATTAGAAGTCAAGCTAAACTGAATAGAAGACATGCTCGTTGGGTTGAATTCATAGAATCATTTCCTTATGTCATAAAACACAAGAAGGGAAGGAAAATGTGATTCTTGATGCCTTGTCTCGTCGGTATACTTTATTGTCTCAACTTAATTGTAGAATTTTTGGCCTAGAGACAATAAAAGAGTTATATGATTCGATAATGAGTTTAAAGATGCCATGTCCAATTGCAAAGATGGCGAAGTTGGAATAAATTTGTTTTCAATGACGGATTTTTATTTAGAGCTAACAAGCTATGCATTCCAGCTAGCTCAGACGTCTTTTATTATTACAGAGGCACATGGAGGAGGATTAATGGGACACTTTGGCATCAAGAAGACGGAGGACATCCTCGCTGAACATTTCTATTGGCCAAGGATGAGGCGCGACGTCGAGCGCTACGTTTCGCGATGTACTACATGCCAAAAGCTAAGTCACGATCGAATCCACATGGTTTATACATGCCTCTTCCTGTTCCTAGTGTTCCTTGGGAGGATATTTCAATGGATTTTGTATTAGGATTGCCTAGGACAAAGAGGGGGAGGGATAGTATTTTTGTTGTAGTAGATAGGTTTTCTAAGATGGCACATTTTATTCCTTGTCATAAGAGCGATGATGCTACACATGTTGCTGATTTATTCTTCAGGGAAATTGTTCGTCTACATGGTGTGCCCAACACAATTGTGTCAGACCGTGATCACGAAGTTTTGAGTCACTTTTGGAGGACACTTTGGGGAAAACTTGGGACAAAGCTACTGTTTTCAACTACTTGTCATCCCCAAACTGATGGACAAACTGAAGTCGTCAACCGTACCTTGTCAACAATGTTGAGGGCTATTTTGAAGAAGAACTTGAAGATGTGGGAAGAATGTCTACCTCATGTGGAGTTTGCCTACAATCGGTCATTGCATTCAACCACAAAGATGAGCCCTTTTCAAATTGTATATGGTTTTGCTCCACGTGCTCCAATTGATCTACTACCTCTACCTACCTCGGAAAGGGTAAATTTTGATGCAAAGGTACGTGCTAAATTTATTGTTAAAATGCATGAGACAGCTAAAGAGAACATTGAACGCATGAATGAGAAGTATCGAATTTCAGGAAGTCAAGGTAAAAAAGAAATTATATTTGCACTGTGATCTTGTTTGGTGCATTTAAGAAAAGAAAGATTCCCGGAATTGAGAAAGTCAAAACTTATGCCTAGAGCAGACGGTCCATTCAAAGTATTAGAAAAGATTAATGATAATGCCTATAAGCTTGATCTGCCTGCAGACTTTGGGGTTAGTCCCACATTTAACATTTCAGACTTGAAACCTTACTTGGGAGAAGAAGATGAGCTCGAGTCGAGGACGACTCCAATTCAAGAGAGGGAGGATGATGAGGACATCACACTTGTGGATACAAATAAGACTTCTCAACTTGAAGCAATACAAGGGCCAATTACAAGAGCACGTGCACGACAACTAAATTATCAGGTCAATTCTTTCCTAGGAATGCATAACTGTCTAATGGAGAAGAGATTGCTACCTGATGCACGTAATGTTCTTTTACTCAGGAACTTAGGAGCTGATGATGCACAAGGAGTACAAAATGGAGAGAAGCATGTGCAAGCAAAGTACAAGAGTCACCACATCACTTTGGGGCCAGCTCAAGGAACAACTCCAGTGGGACACAACATGGAATCCAATTCGACCTCCAGACAATTCGAGTCACTGATAGGTCTGACTTCAAATGAGCATAACTTTGCGTACAAAATCCAATTGAGGTGTGCAAGTACAGCATAGAAACAAGAATTCGTCCACTTTCCAATGGATCTGGCCCCACTACGAAATTCCTTTTGTGCGCACCACAATCAACAAAACAAGGCGACGCTGACTCACTGACAGTCCAAATTTAAATGCTCATAGATTTCGCATGAAGAGTCCAAATGGAATGTGTGAGTACAGCATGGAAAGCTTGATCCGTCCCCTTTCCAATGGATCTGGCCCCATCCCAAAATTCCTTTTGTGCGCGACGCAATCCAGAAAACAATCTTCGGTTTTGGAAACAGAGATAGAGTTTGCTATTATTTGATTACTTTCCATGTGTTAAGAACATTCCATAAGCAAGGGCCTGCGTGCCCCTATAAATAGAGGCTCATTTGGCCATGTAACTCAGGCTTGTTTTGATTAGTTTTCCACCGTGAAACTTCGTCGTGTGTTCTTGTGTCGACTAGACCAACAACTGCGATTGCAGGCCTCAACCCCTTTGTGTTCTTCATTCATATATGCAATATTCAGATTGCTCTTTATCTTGTTCTTGCTTGTTCTTCGATTGCTTGCAGGAATTGAACCTCGTGTTCAGGTCAACCGCGTTCTTGGCACGGTTGATAGCGACTAGGGTGTGGTGTAGCGATTGCAGGACGGACTTGGTCGTCTCGGTCAAGTAGCCTCTTCGTCAACGTCATATCAAATCGAAGTTATCCATCTCATCGGAAGATCGGGCCACCCCCCTCATCAAGTGGAATCACTAATAATAAATCTAGACTGAAACAATATCAACTAGTTATCCTTGTAAACTTGCATTAAATTACTTGCTCATGGGATGTGATGAAACAGCCTCAAAATTTAAAAAAAAATTATTTTATTTTGAATTTTGTTTGAATTTGAATTTTGCCAAATCTGGAAACTTCATCCAATTTTTCGCTTTCCCTTTTGGGAAATGCACCTTCCACTCATTGAAACGTCCTTAGGCCACTATGTCCACACCCTTGTTTCCGCTGCTCGTGCTCGCCAGCATTGCGTTGCACGCCCAATGCCAGCAGCCGCGTCTAAAGCTACACAACGTCCACGCCACCTCGCCGACCGCCTGTAACCTGCCTTAACGTCGCCACTAACCACACATCGTGCCGCTCCACCGTCAATCTGCACTGCTGCCACCTCTCGCCTCCAGCTACTCGACATGCATAGCACGTTGCTGCTCACCGCGTCAGCTCGCGCGCCCACGCTAGTGAGAGGCAGAGCCTCAACTACCGCTAGCACATTTGCCAGCTCTGCCGCTGAAGTGCGAAAGTCTCTTGGCCATCCACACTGTCGTCCATGCGTCGAATCATTGCCACATTGCTCCTGGCGCTACCTATAAAGCCAAGCTCGGCGACTCCTAATTCACCTTTTGCACTGCCTCACAACCACCACAGCCCTTCCTTCCTCTGCTTCGGCCAAGCCGTGCCACAATCATCGACACCCAATTCTTCGTTGGGGAGCCCAAAATCTGATTCCTCACCGTTACCTTCTCTCTAATCCAATTGCCCGCGTCCCTAGCATCTCCTTATCATCGCAAAGCTATCCCCAACTTCCTGCCAAGCCTCGCCATTATCGTGCGCCACCGCTCCACCGCCCACGGTCTTTAACTTATTTCTAATAATCTTTTCATTGGCTTTAGCATCATGAGCAATTTATGCTCTAAGAAGTTGTCGTTCTTCAATTTATGTCTAGCTTAGTAGTGCTACATTCTTTTTTGTATAAAGCTTCAAATGGTGCCATTCCAGTATTAGCTTGGTAACTATTATTATAAAAGAACTAGGCAAATGGTAAACATGTATTCCATGCTGCTCCATACATGAGTGCATATACTCTTTACTAATCTTTTAAGATGTGATTGACCCTCTCTGTTTGTCCTTTAGTTTGGGGATGGTATGATGTGCTAAATACCAAATTTGTCTCCATTGCTTCATGTAATTTTTCTAAAATTTTGATGTAAATTGTGCTCCTCTATCTGAGACTATTCTCTTAGAAACTCCATGTAGTACCATAATTTTTATCAAATATAATTATGCTAGCTTATTTTTCCATAAGTTTGCTTGATTGGTAGAAAATGTGCCACCTTAGTTAGTTGGTCTACGATCACCCATATAGCACATATCCCTCCTGTATCTTTGGTAAGCTAGTAATGAAATCCATATCAATCTCTTCCCATTTCTATTCTAGTATTGGCAGTGATTGTAATAATCTTGCCAGTCTCTGATGGTCTATTTTATTCTTCTGACATACATCACAACATACTATGTATGCAACTATTTGTCTTTTCATGTTGTTCCTGTAGTTTAGTTAAAGCCAGACGTAGGTGTTGTTGATGTTCTTCTTCATTCTTAGAGTATATCAATATGTCATCCATAAAAACCACCACAAACTGATCCAAGTGTTCCATGTAGACCTGGTTCATTAAGTTTATGAAATATGTTGTTGCATTGGTCAGATCGAATGGAACTACTGTGAATTCAAATAACCCATATCTTGTGGTAAAATCATTTTTCTCTCAATCTTGTTATCAGATCTTGAGTTGATGATATCCAGACCGTAAATCTATCTTTGAAAATACTAACTTTGAGTGGATTAAGAATGTACTGGCTATGACGACAATGGCTCCTACGGCTTCCTCAGTGGTAATGTGGTTGACATGTCTTTGAATTGTTCTTGAAGTGATCCTTCCTCTTCCTACAGTTTGTCTTGCTTGTCTTCCCACCCGACTCTTGGTTGTAACATTCCTCCTTGACTGGCTGGTGCGGTGGTAATTGTCCTAGAGGTTGAGTGTTGACCTTTGACTTGTGTTTTTGCTACTTTAGGTGGTAAATCTCTCTTTGGGCATTGGCTTCGATAGTGTCCAGTTTGTCCGTATTGGAAGCAAGTTACTAATCCTAGTGGACAATTCCTTTAATAATGGTTCCCTCCACAAGCATGACATTGAACCATCATAGGTCGAGGGGCATTATATTGTGGTCTTTGGGCTACGGTAGCTAGTCTTCTTTATTGGTATCTGAATAGTGATGATGTCATCATTCTCCTACATGGAGTGCTTGATGATGGCACCATTTGTCTTGCTCATCTCTTCTAGGTGTCCTCCAATTCACTTCTTGCTTCTTCTAACACAAGAAGTTTGTTTACCATGGATGATAAATCCTTGAAGTCGAGGAACGAAATGTGAAACTTCAATGATTTTTGTAGTCCTTCAGTAAAGTGTTCCATCTTCTTCTCTGTGTTGGTAACTTCAGGAGCATAACGAGCTAAATAATAGAAATTATAAAGATAAAGATCTCCAGAATAACTTAACATATCAGTAGGAGCCTATACAAATTCTTAAAACCATAGAGAGACAGTTAAGGAATGGAAATATCCGATTTTGTGGAGTTCTTTGGAGAAATCATACTATAGAAGAAGCAACATGGGAAAAGGAGTCAGATTTGCCCAACCCGCTCCCCAGTTCAATTGAATCTTAGGGTCAAGATTCTTTTTAAGGTGGTAGGCTGAAACAACATCAAAATTTTAAAATTTGTGTTTATTTCAAATTTTGCTTGAATTTGAATATTTTGCCAAATTCAAAAACTCTAGCCAATTTTCTACTTTCCCTTTCAGGAAATATGCTTTCCACTCACTGAAACGCCCTCAGGCCACTACACCTTAACACTACCACTGACCACGCACCGCATCGCTCCATGTCAATCCGCACCGCTGCCACCTCACGCCACCAGCTGCTCGACATGCACAACACCCCACTGCTCATCGCACTGACTCGTGCACCCATGCTAGTGAGAGGTGGAGCATCACCCGCCACTAGCACACTCACCAGCTATGCTGCTGTAGCACAAAAGTCATTCGGCCATCCATGCGCAGAATTCATTGCTGCATCGCTCCTGGTGCCACCACCTTCACGGTCGATAAATCCATGCTCGACGACTCTTAATTCACCTTTTGCACCGCCTCACAACCACCATAGCCCTTCCCTCCTCCACTTTGGTCAAGCCGTGCCGCAATCGTTGACTCCCAATTCTTTGTCGATGAGCTCAAAATTTGATTCCTCGCTGCTGCCTTCTCTCTAATCCAATTGTCCACGTCCCTAACATCTTGTTATCATTGCAAAACTATCCCCAACTTCATGCCAAGCCTTGTAGTCCCTAACTCGCCGCTACTGTGCACCATCGCTCCATCGCTTATGGTCACCATCTCCATATCTCCTCAGATCACTTGAGCTAAGTCTTCACCACCACCAACCTCCTCTCACCTCCTAGATGCTCGAGCCACCACCAATTTGACCGAAGCCTCGCCACAGCCCTACCATGCCATGCTCCTGTTCCAGCCAATATCTGCAGTTGCTAACCATCTCTAAGCTGCCACTGCTTACGCATGTGCCCAAAAATGGGTTGATCATATTATGTTGGTGCCTATCGCACCACCACTCGCTACTGTCCGTCATTGTTTCCATCGAATTTGTCGTCGTCATCGTTCCCCTTGTCTCGGTGGCTATGAGAGTAAGCTCCACCTCACACTGAAGCGAACTAGGCTGCCAAAGTGGGCCGGCAAAGCCAGCCCAATTCGTTCCTTGGCCCAATCACCAATCGGTCTAGCTCACATTGTGCAAGTTCAACACTGTTCACAACTCAACTCAAACTATTCACCAATGACCATTACTGTACAGACATTAGTTTCAGCCCAAAATCCATTACTGTTCACCAAACCCGACTTGCTATAAATAGTGTTGGTCTGATACTGTTTACCACCTATTACTATTTATTCAAAACTCGTTAAGCATGTTTATATTCATTTCGACTATCTCGAGCCTGTCTAACCTATTTTCAACTCTATTTGACTTATCCAAGCACCATTTAGACCATAACCATCTAAACCCTCCTATGTTTAAATTTATTTTGGATTTTTCTGTTTTACTTTGTTCCCAGCTCGCTTTCTTTCGAGTCTAGACTTATTTGATTTCCTTCCTTTGCGATAGCACCTAGATTTATTGAGCAGATCACTGAAGGAACTAATCAAGACATAGGAGAAGTAGGCCCGATTGAAGACTACGTAATTGAAGACAAGTCACATATCTTTTATCATGTTGATCCCATATTAGTTAACATTATTACTTTCATTTATATTATTTGAGTACTTTATTTACATAAAATAATAATTTAGAATAACATAATGAATAGTTAGATCCTACCATTGAAAAGCTATGTCATATTTGTGAAGGCTATATTCAACCTGGCAACCTTGGTATAATCAATAATGGTAATTAATAATCATATGAGTAGTTAATAATCAAGTTGGACAACTAAAATAATTTATTTATACTAATAAGAAATATTCGACTTCATGTTGGTAGACTTTGAAATGAAAGTTAAGGATTGAGGCTACTTGGTGGGTAGCTACTAGATGGTTGGAGCCCATCACCTCACCCTACGATTGAGGTTTTGATATAATTTTGGTAGTATTGTGCTGTAATGCACATGGTATGTGAATGATAGCCCTATGGGGGCGTTCGTTTTAGCGATGGCTTCTGGTTTTTGGCTGAAATTTCACTGTAGCTGGCTTTTTTTTACTGTAGCTGATTTGGCTTTTTGGACATAGTTAAATTTAAAAAATATAAAAATAGAAAAAATATGTTAACCCATCAAGGACAATGCAAAGGAACACGGGAAAAAAAAGAAAAATGCAAAAAAGCCCAAAAAATCTAAAAAAATTCAGAAAAAGACGAATTACTGAATAGTGAAAAAAAGCTGAAACTAGAAGCTGAAGCAAAAAAAAAAGCTGAAACGAGCAGGGCCGCTAGTAAGGACTAAATCTTTATGCTAAGTAAAGAACAAAGATATCGCTTAACCATAAGTTTGACTTGTCAACTTGGTCCAATACACTGCTTGATCCGATTGAATATCTACAAGAGAAACTACTATCCCTGAGTTCAATGATGACCCGCGAGAAAGGAGTGAGAATTGAAGTTGGGTTAGTTATGCCACTAGCCATTCTTCACAATGGTAGGTCTACTCAATGTTGGGCCGCGATATCTGCACTGGCTAGTGGATTTCCGATGAAGGTTGAATAGTCTCGAGCCTACTAAGCAGAAGCTAGAGCATGAAGAGCAGTGAACGACTTTATTATCTCAACTCAGTCACACACTATTATATTGCATGTCTATTTTATGACATTGTGAGTTTGAGATATCTTACGGGAAAAGCTGAACAATTTTATAGAGTATAACATATAGTATTCGGATACGCTGTGCTTTTGGTTAATGAATATGTATTTAGTGGGTGAATCCAACAAGGCATAAGTATAATTTGTATGATTTTAAGATGTTATGCAAGATTGTTGAAACCCATTCCCTCTTAATAAAATAATGTTTGGTATTGAAAGTCCAAAGATCTTACAAACAAACATGCATCTATAACTGTAATGATAAAACCCTTATACCTTACTTACTCTATTGACATACTAGCAAGTAGTTAAGTATATATTTTTATACAATTTGTTGAGTACAGTTGTACTTATACTTGTTTAATCACCACCAAAACAAGTATTAGAAGACACTGGGGAACCTTTTGAGGAAGATTTTGATGACTCTCTAGAAGATGACAACTACTAATTTTAGATCTCGACTACACTTAAATGTGCTTGTAGTTATCTTTTGTGGTACTCTATTTTAGTTCTCGGCTATTAAGCCGCACTCTATACTGATCAATTCTGGGCTGTTGCGTGAAAACCCGACGGTCCTCTGGCCGTCACATGTGAGTGCGAGAATATGCAATGGTTTCACCATGGGTGGCTTGGATAGAGTGACTTACACGCAAGCCGAAAGTTGGCAGGAGCAGCATCCAGGAAAGAAACCAAAGAAAAGAAATCCTAGATGTGCAAGGTCATTGTTTCCAAAACAGAAATATCCAATTACTTGCGATGGCGGAACTTGCTGGGCATCATCGGTGTAGTGCCCGTCTGCAGAAAGAGACATTTCAAGAATTAATCATGCTCCAATGTACAAGTATTACCTACATATCACTGGCCTATAATAATGTAAGGTTTCAGAGAAACTGATTAGCATATAAAACATAACAAATACCTCAGAAAGCGATGCCAGAGTAAGTCATTCAACATTTGGCTTAACCGGCGGAAGCTCGGTACGAGCATGACAAATCATGTTGGGTTGAACATAACTCACCATAACATACGTGTTTGATTTCTAGTTGATATCCAAGAGAGAGTGGTATTCGGACCTCTCCGTAAATAAAAGTGGAAAGCCTTGGAGTATTTGTCTTTATGACCTGTAGCGTTTTACATGTTGTCACCTGAAGGTACTTGAGCTGCTGCAACGGGCAAGGCACCTTGAAGCAGATTATATCGTTGCAATGAGAAATTACCAGCTGCACCAGAGCGGAACAATTGGAAAGAATCTGCCCTAACTCCTCCCCGGTAATATGGCCTGAACTCAGACGCAAAGCTTGTGCGAGACTATGTGGAGGTCATCCCATAATTATAATAAGTAATTGACTTTTAGTTAAAAGAGTCTGCGGTGTTTGAATTTGGTCTTTAAGCGTTTACAATTTTTCAGTTGCTTTGTGTTGCCGGTGGTCTGATTGGCCTAGGTCTGGCGTTAAACTGGTTGTGGGAGGCGGCGGTCAGACTGGCCTTTGGTTAGTGGTCATACCGGTTGAGAAGTTGTTGGGTCGTGCATCTGTTTGAATTAAGTTGCTGGAGTGTGGCCATGGTATAGATGTTGTTGCTTGTGTGTATATGGGTTTATTAGTTAATCCTAGGTTTAGGATCAGTATTTTGGTTGTATATATTTTGCATGGTGCATTGTATGGATGATTGTGTCAATTGATGACTTTGCATATTGTGCGATGCTATGTGACGGTTTGCTTACATTTGTTAGTTGTAAGATTCTGGAGCTAGGTCATAGTGAGGCGTAGGAGGACCAGGACTAGGCACAGGGTGGTGCTAAGGTCCAGAACGGTCAGAGAGATGCCGAAGATGACCAAGACGTGCGAGGTGGTTACAAGCCAAATGACGAGAAACTAGAGCGGGAGCTATCGGTGGTGGACATGACGGACAATGGTAAAGTAAACCGGGACTAGGCTCAGGGAGGAGCCGAAGTCCTATGCGGTTAAGGAAGCCGAGTGCTGTCATGCGCGGGGAGAAGCATATGGTGCGCCAAGTGACTTAGGTCGTTTGTAAGTGAGGACGGTTCGGTATGTGAAACCGCGGCGTTGGCCTAAGTGGTTTAGATCTTGTATGAGCTGAAAATGTAAAGTGGATTGAGTGTTGATTCACTAATGGGTTAATAGTTGTTAGCCGCTTTGAGAAACGTGCATGAGAGAGTAAAACCCGATGTTAGGTGGGGTTAATAGGTTATCCCTGGTTTGGCCTAATGGGTGAATTCATTATATTTTGGTTCCAGTTGTAAGGCTATATAAGGGGAGGAGAGGCAAGGGCTAGGGTATGAGAAGGTCGGTTTAGCTTTTTGTGGTTAGCTCCTCTCTCCCATACAACAAGATCAATAAAGACTACAATTGAGCTCTCTACTCTGGTGTTTTTGTGTGTGCTATTGAATTGTCCTTGAAGATTACATTGTGATTTGCATTGCCGTTCATCGATCTACATCATTCTTCAACACGTTATCAACACGAGTCTCTACAACGGTGTACGGTATGCAATTTCTCAAATCAATCTCGTGGAAATTATTTCTAGTCATAGATCAATTTGTAATTTATGGCTCCGATCTAGAACACAATAGATCGATTACATACTGTCCTTAGAACAATCTCATATGGATCAACAATGAATCAATCTGTTATGTGGGTTTTGTTTTCTACGAATAATCATATCAACTCTAGATTGACCTTATCCCTGGTTAGAAAACAAATTTAAGTCTTAACTGAAACTAGTACCAAATCACTGCCATGACAACCACCGGATGTTGAAATCCTGCTGTGGCACCTAGCACCACCATGGCAGCCGTCGGCAAGGCGGCAACAGATCCACTACCACAGAAGCCGCCGACAGCATATGATCTACCAGCCCCTTCCGCAGTGCCCGAAGCACAGCTGCACCAAGCCGAGTTGCCGATGCGTCACTACGCCGAGTCGGCGGCGCCGTTGCACTACGCCGCCCCGTGTCCGGCCACCGTTGGCATTGCCGCAGTGCTGCGCCGCCCCGTGCCCAGCTGCTGCCACGCTTGGCCGCTGCTGCTGCTGCCGCCGCCGGTCCCACGCCTGAAGCGCCGCCGCCGGCTCGTCGCTTCCCCGCGCCCCTACGCCTGGGCCGCTGTCGCCCTACGCCCGGGCCACCGCTGCACTACGCCCCTTGAGCTGGACCGCCGCATCCCGTGCCCGGCCACAGCTTGCTACGCCCGAAGCGCCGTGCCCGCTCGCCCACATGTAGATTTGGAAAAGGGGGAGCGGGAGTCGCGGCCTGGGGAGGTGGGGATGTAGAGAAGGCGCATGGGGGAGAGATGCGGGCGGATTTCTCTGAGAAAATAGCCAGTGGGAAGATAAGGTTGTGGAGAAGATAAGGGTGTGCAGTTTTGCATTTTAACCCCGGTTTTTGGGTAAATACAATGATGCGATGGAAATTTTAGTATGCCCCTTGTTTTTTTGGTTAAATGAGAACAGATAAAACCGAAACTTTTGATAGGTGGAATTTCATAGTTTGGTCCCTAGGTTTTTTTGGTTATCTTACTGGAAATTGAAAATAACTATAAAATTTGACCCTGAAGGTTGTCCCAAATTGCAACTTCGCCCAGTAGGCTGATTTATTCCATATGTTTTATTTACTAGGTTATTCTTAACTTTCATGTTATCTAATCAATGTTATGGCACTTATTATATATATTTCTAAAATTAATTTTTCAGCATGTTATTTTCTGCTCATTTAATATTTCTAAACATTATTTATTAATTAGCATAAAATCATTAAAATTGCTAGAAAATTTCAGAAAATTCTAGTAAATCCTAAAACATGGTTTTAGGTATATGAGCTTCCATAAATTTATGAAACCCTTAGACTTAGTACACCTTGAAAGTGTCATATTTATTTTATGGTTTATTTCCTAGCATTGTGTGTTTGGGATTTATTTAATGGGTTAGTGATTTTTGAAAATTGCATAAATACCCTAATAATTATCAGAAAATTTCAAAGATTGCTAGAAAAATATGAAAAATGATACTTTATCTACTGAATAGATAAAAGTAAATCTTTACTATTCTGCACTCATTCCATGCTCCTGATATTGCTTACCTGCAGTAAGTATGTATAAAACTGCATGAATATTGTACGATATTGGGCATCACTAAGTGGATATTTGCACACCCCGAATGGCTACAAATTGTATCACTTAGGCTTATTTTGTTGGCATAAAGTCATACCACTGTTAAACCTGAAGTTTACAAAGCTGTACCTTTTTACCACTGAAAGATAAAAACTTTGTAGTTGGTGAGGTATCGACTCTACTTTACCCTGAAGTATTACTGGTGGCCCTGAAGGTATTTTGCCATGATCTATTGCTTTTCTAGGACTAGAAGTCTGTATGCGAGTATTGCTCCGTCTTGCACCACACTGTCTCTGGACCAAGTGTAGGTAACTCGTATGTTACCAATAAACAAGTGAACTCATAAGTCAGAATATGCATACGGTAAACAATGGAGACTAGAAGCATTCTCTCAGTTATCCATTAGCCTTATTAGATATCAATTTCCTACATGAGTAGCATCAATAGTAAAATACAACTCTTGTCAAGTTTGATCTTGCTCATGAAGAACATCTCTTACCTTTTGCTTTAAATTGAAATTATGCATTAGATAATTATTTTCCCAGATACCATAAATATTTGATCTAAGTTGTTCTGTTAAAATCTTACCTCTGCTGAATAGTTGCTCAATAGAACACATTGACAGTAGCATATCTTACCTGAAGAAAGATTAATTAATCATGCATAGAATAACATTTGTAAATATTATGCTTGACATTTCAAAGGAATGATATGCCTCAATTCATTATTGCCCAGATAGCAATAGAAAATATGTCTTTCTTGAAGACACAAGGAATCTAGTCAAATATTAAATCCCAGAAGGATCGTCTCGACTAGAAAATGCTATAAATCCCAAAGACTTCAAGTCTATATGTAACCCTATATTCCATATTACTAAGTGTGCGTTGGTTTCACGCCAATAAAATTATACTCTTGAAGTAGTATAATAATAACTTATTGCTAAAAAACTCTGAGTTAATTCGAAGCAAATACTAGAAGCATATGCTCTCACTTGGAATTTTATGGTTGGCGTGAAAAAGGAGAGGAATTTAGGGTATATGAGGAAAATTGGAACCTCCGAGGCATAATCACAAGAGTACTGACAAACATTGTGGCATATCCTAGGTCAAATACAGAAGTAAATAAGCCTGAAGCTATAATTTTGAGAGATAATTTAATCTACTATCCACTTTGGCAAATCATTGCAAAGGGTAATTGATTTGTCGTCAGCATGCGACCACACACATGGGTATTACACGGTAGCATGAAGCTACCGCACATATACCGCTAGAAGCTATAATCATTTGCCTGAAGCAAATATAACTCTCAAAATACTAGATGACCTATTAGATGTTAATGATCCTAAATGATCTAAATATGCTACATTCATTTGGCGTTATAAATTATAACATGCATATAAATTACCTTCCAAATTAATTACATATATTTCTGAAGAATAATTATTCCATCTGGGAGGTTAAATTAGAAGTATATTCCAGTAGAATATATATATATATATATATATATATATATATATATATATATATATATATATATATCCATGTAGATTAATTGTTAGGCATGTTTTATGTGATAGGATTATATTCATACTTTTGCCAACATCCTGAAGATGTACTTTATGCTATCAAAGCATAATACTCTTAACCAAATCAAAACATGTTGTACTAACACAAAATCTGAAGTTTTGTGTGATCTAAATTTGAAGTCAGAAGTATGAGTAATTGGATCATGATATTGGGCAATAAATAAGAGCCTAGAATATTTCTATTGTATCAGATTAATAACCCACCAGATGTTTAGGATAATCTACGAGAAGTAGAGATGTGCAGTTTTCTATGCTACTGCATTAATAAATATCTAGCTCACTGCGTTAAGAAAAAGAAACCCCCAATCAAGGATTAGTGTGTATTATGAGAACCAATCATTTCTTATATGATATCACCACCGCAGCATATTGAGGGGATTTTAAAGTATGCTATTAAGCAAGATCACATCTCGGCATTAGGGGGAGAGAAATGCCCAAAAAAATTTATGAATGCCGAGATATTTTCCTAAAGAAAGATCTTTACTATATGGTCTACGCACTAACTAAGCTAAATATAAGTTTAGTTGATACTCCTATATGCTAGAAGCGGAGAGACTGCCAGATTTCTTTGCTCATTGCATGAAGGAGTTACAAAGTATTTACCTGAAGTAAATATGTCGCTAAGTTTGGAATACCTCGGGTTGAATAGTATTTTCATCTTTGCGAAAATTGACTTATTGGTCAGTGACCTAAACTCTACGGGGACGCCTGTGGATCTAAAATCTGGTGATATTAGTCAAAATAATCGTTAAATACTCCTTGAATACTCCAGAAGAGAATTCACCCTAAAGGTGAAATACCACATAAAGAGGCTCATCCTGAAGATGAAAACATCAGTAATAAGGTGCGCACATATTACAATACTGGGGAACACGGAACTACCAAAAAGCCTTCGTTTTGGGAAATGACGAAGTTCTGGTTAATACTGAAAGACACTCAATTATGAGGATATTTGGAGAAAATTGTCGACAACCAGTTTGCCTCTATAATTGTTAAAAGTATGAGAATATAAATCTGGAACCAAATTCAATGGCCGAGCACCTGAAGTGTTCATATCGGGTCAAAAATGAAAGAAAGTAATTAGGGTCGAACCATAATCGCAGATGAAAGTCTTGGAACCTATTCGTTCAGACTTGATAGGTCATTATGAAATAATGAGGTGGTGAAAGCGATGGTTCAAGAATCCCTGTAGAGATCTACATTCTTCTGCTATGAATGAAATAATGTTCCGTTATATAATAACTCTGGCTGATGACATGAATAAGATATGCAATTATCGAATTTTGAAAATCCTTGATGGGATCCCTGAAGGAACTCAAAACTCGATTCCTAAAGGACTCGGTGTTTTAATAAGAAAGTAAATTACAACATGTATACATGTGTATACAAAACTCATACCTGATAAACTCTTACTTAAAGAAAGAGTATCTCCTAGACGAGAGGGCATTTCTTTGAAGAGAAATCATCAGTTGATCGAAAATACACCAACGATTGTGCAATCCCTAGAAGTGGATAAGGACCCATCCAAGACCCGAGGAAATGAAATGAGAAGGCTAAGAACTAGAAGTTCACCACATGAGCACATATGAAGTGCATCTCCTACCAGAAGATGATGGAGTACCAATATCTCTATTACCGTGAAGTATGACCATACTATTAGTTCTGTAGAATAGATATTTGGTTATATGGTACTACTCAGATATGGTTGCTAAATGTTAAAGACTAGAAAGGTTTTAATAAGTCACATCCTGAAGAAATGTGGTATTGCAATTAATTACCCCCTATATCCTGATTAGGATAAATATACTGGCCTGCATTCATTTCTTAAAATGAATTAAAGGCAGTGAAACAATAAGACTTCACCAGAAGTGGTCTTCAGGGGGAGTCTATGCTAAACTTTTATAGTTATGTATGAGATTCAGAAAATTTTGACTTTAGTCAAATCCAGAAGGTATTGACTTGATGATCACGACCTTGAAGGTTTTACCACCTATCGATATAAGTCCAATCGATGGACATGATAAAGGTCTTGAAGATCAAAATATATCCTGAAGATAGTTTATAAATACTGAAGATAAGTATTGCAAATCCTGGAGATAAGCGTTACACTCTTTTCTTTTAATAAGTTGTTCCTATTGGGTTTTCTTATTTGAAGGGTTTTTATAGGACAACAACTGTAATACAATTTAACATGTGCTATGTACTCTTTTCTCCATTCCCTTTTTTCACTGGGTTTTTGGAAAAAGTTTTTAATGAGGTATATGCATATTGTGGTATGAAGCCTCATCAGAATGTGTTTGGCTTTGATAAATGATTAGCCACATCCAGAAGTCATGTAGCATGAACACTGTTACAAACCCCACTATTATCTATGAAGATAATGCCGCTTGTGTCACACAAATGCAAATGAGCTATGTTAAGAGTAATATTACGAAGCATATTGCTCCTAAATTCTTCTATCCTCATGAGCTTCAAAGGAATAAGGAGATAAAAGTATTGAAGTATAAGTCTTGTGATAATCTAACAGATTTATTCACAAAATCACTATCGGTCACCAGTTTTCATAAGTGCATTCGATGCATTGGTATGAAAAGATTTAGAGAGTTACAAGGTTCAGGGGGAGCTAATACCTGAACTACAGCCCATATGTAAGGCTAGAAGACCTATATGATCCTAAAGATTTACAAGTTGCACTCTTTTTCCTTTAGTGAGTTTTTCCTAGAGTTTTCTCACGTAAGGTTTTTAATGAGGTAACAAGTGCCACAAGTGACGGGTGCAATATACTCTTTTCTCTATCCCCTTTTTTTCCCACTGGGTTTTTGGGAAGAGTTTTTAATGAGGCACGTGTATACCGTGGTATTCGCCTAAGGGGGAGTGTTACGAAATATCAGGACTTTCGGTTACAGGCGAATACCCAGTCTTCTTCTCTTCTTATATATGGGGCCTTGAGCCATGTAAAAGGTGACAACAACAAGATTAATAAAGACAACAATTAAGCTCTCTACTTTGGTGTTTTTGTGTGCGCTATTGAATTATCCTTAAAGATTACATTGTGATTTACATTACCGTTCATCGATCTATATCGTTCTTCAACAGTAACGACTTCTGAGAATGGGGGAGTGTTTGGGGGTACGCTCGGAGGCAGAAATGGTGCCCCCCGTCTATTTTCCAGCCTAATCGCCTGTCCGCTAATACAACTCTCAGGTAATTTCTGGTATCAATCATGCTATTGTTGTCTAGTGTAAGGCTCTGGGTCAGGAGCAGATGAGTAGATCAGGAGCACCTGCTCAATTATTCATTGAACCTAACACTACAACACCCAGCCTTGGTCCTGTTTATACATCTGCAACTAGAGTAAACTCACATATTGGTATTGGAACAAACCTTGGAATTAGTGATGTTGGTCCTCAGTTGTATATTCCAAATCATAATTCTATTGGAGTTAGTACTTTCGGCCAAGGTTGTGTAGTGCCACACCTAGTCAATACAGCTGGAATTGTACTAGTCAAGTGCCTTCTACATCCATGTATATGCATCCAACTTTGAATCCAAACCTGAACCAAGGTAATTACACCAAATATGGGGGACCTGGTCTTACAACTCATTTTCCTGGAGTACAGTGGACTGATACAATAGGAAACTCTAGCAGTGGAACTCATTTTTATGCTGAAGCTATGATTAAGGGACCTAAGTTAGAGTTGCCCTTATTTACTGGTGATGAACCTCTGGTATGGATAGAACAGTGTCAGAAATTCTTTGAGATGGCTAGCACCCCAAGAGAACAATGGGTTAACATCGCAACTGGCCACTTCTATGGTAGGGCAAGCACTTGGTTTAAAGGAATTAGTATTCCCTGGCAAGTATTGAACTGGCAACAGCTGTGTGCTCTAATCAATGCCAAGTTTTCTGAAGCTAGTGCCCACGAAGCTATGGAGAAGTTACAGACTATCAAACACATTGGCACCGTTAGCAAGTACATTGATTATTTTGAGAAATATGTGGAACTAGTGAGAAGGGATCACTCTTACCTTTAGGAGTCATATCTATTGAGTTGTTTCATTGGAGGACTCAAAGAGGAGATCAAATATGCTGTGTGCAGCCATCAACCAAACAGACTATTGGAAGCTTACTAGTATGCTAAACTGGAAGAGAAGTCTGCCTTAGCAAGGAAATTTGGTCATTCAGGAGGTCCTAGTAAACCAAAACCAACCCTTAATAATAGCAGAAATACATTGCAAAGAGGGCCTAACACTGAAAGTAGATATCTGGTCCAGAAAAATCAGACAGAAGGGAACAAGAAAACTTGTTGGCATTGTAAAGAACCATGGGTTACTGGCAATAACATGTATGTGAGAAAAGCCCTTCACACTATTCTAATGCAAGGAGATGATGATGCTGAAGGGACAAAGGAACCTGAAGCTCCAGGTGAACAAGGTTATGTTACTGTTCCTAGTAGCCCTATTTGTGCTGATAATACTGATAAAGATGAACACCTTATGCAAATATCTAGCCATGCAGTTAAGGGTACTACTGGACCTGCCACATTTTCACTTATCTACCGCATATCAATTTGGGGGGAGTTCCTGGGCAGCGAGCGCGTCCACGTCGGCGTCGCTCCCTCTGCGCCCGACGCGTGCGCGCGCCCTCGCCTCCGCTCCGCCTGCCGCGTGTGTGCGCTCGATAGCAAGCCGCGGCTTCCTTCTCCCGTGGTTAGCGAGCCGCAGCTTAACTGTTATTGGGGGAAGGAAAGCAGTAGCTTTGGTTGATAGTGGGAGGATAATAAGGACATCCCGATTGGACCGATTACACGAGCATTAGCTAAAAAGATTAATCAACAGGTGAATTCACTCCTAGTTGAATTTGATTTTAATTTATATGAGAATAATATACTACCTAATAGTTGCTATTTAATTGTTCTCAGGTTTATACGAGAAGAAGCCTTACAAGATAATGAGAATAAAGAAGATATTGATGTACAAATTTGCTTAATGGCCTGTGCTACAGAAGATGGTATGGGTCAGCATGTGTATGGAAGAAACCAACCCACAATTAAAGGCTTCAACGTGTGGAATCAAGAAATCAAAACAAAGGCAACGTGTACTCGGCAGCTATGCTGGCACTTCATTATCAAGGCTGCATGCAAGGGGTTGGTGGCTGTCTTCGGTTGGTGAGCACAGCAAGGAAGTCCAGAATGATACAGCAGTTAATTGCAAGAATAGAAGCCCAAATCACGTGGCCTAAAAGCCCACAACCGTGCGTCAAGTTCGGGCCGAAGCTATGTGATTATGCACCTTGATTAGGCATATGATTAGTGCACCTTGATTAGGCCATGTGTTTCGACCATGTGCTTTTGTTTTATCATTTGCTAGTCTCGGTTTGTTTTGAGGACGAATAGGATTGTGTCTCGGCTGCCTTGGCCGAACAGGATGCAAGTCGGCGTTAGGCCCGTGAGCCCGTGGATCTATACGTGCGTGAGTTAAATACCAGTGCCCCTTAGACCACCATGAACCAACCTATTATTTTTAGAGAGCTATACGCTTGTTCTTTCTAGAGTTTGGCATTTGATTGCAACTTAGAGAGGAATTGGGCGTTTTCAACCCTGTTGTTCTTGTGCTTCCTTGTGATCTGCAGGAGCGATGACACGTCTAGTTGTGCGGTCGGGTAGACGGGATCATGAGTGTGTAATTGGGTGAATTCTTTTATTACAGGTTGCTGTTCTAACAGTGGTTAGCACTATCGGTTCATCAGCTTACACGGATCCAAGTTATCATCATCGATTCTACGTTGTGAAGATCGAGCATCCCCCGTATCAGAGCACTAACTCATTCATGGATTATGAGTTTGCTATCAAGTGTAAATGCAAGTTAAAGTATATACCTAGCAAGAAAGTACTTGTGGCTGGTGGGGATGAACTGCACACTGAAGCTTTAACTGACTTATCTTACCAGGTGCAAGGTTGTCAATTGAGTAATTCGTTCCAGCTCTTGAAGCTAAGGAGTTATGAAATTATTCTGTGAGCATAGTCCCATTGGCTTAGATCTGAAGAAGAGAGCATTATCCATTAATAAGAATGGGGAAACCGTGATGTTCAGAGACTATACTGCACCAAGTAAATATTGTATAGTCAATGCTGCTAAATTGGAGAAAATGATACAGAAAGGTGTGAGAGGGTGCATAATTAATGTGAATTTGATTTAGGAGTCTGAATGCAAAGAAGACCTTGTTTTACCTGCTAAAATTCAGGAAGTCTTGTAGCAATATGCAAAAGTATTTCGAGAATCATCAAGATTACCACCTAAAAGAAAGTGTGATCATGCCATTCCTCTTAAGGCTAATGCAGAACCACCTAATATCAGGCCTTATAGAATTCCACATCACCAGCGCCATGGAAGAGATATTTCAACAACTGCTGGAGTCAGAGGAAATCAAAACAAGCGTTAGTCCATATTCTTCTCCTATAGTTATGGTTAGAAAAAAAAGATGGGTCTTGGAGAATATGTGTAGATTATCGGTAGTTAAATTCTATGACAATCAGAAACAAATTCCCAATGCATGTGATAGAAGATCTATTATATGAATTACATGGAGCAAATATATTCTCTAAGCTTGATTTAAGGTTTGGGTATCATCAAATTCGAATGACTGAGGAAGATATACATAAGACTGCATTTAGAACTCATTTGGGCCATTATGAATACTTGGTTATGCTCTTTGGACTCACAAATGCTCCTGCTACATTCTAGGCCTTAATGAATGAGATATTCTCTCCATATCTGAGGAAATTCTTATTAGTATTCTTTGATGATATTCTAATTTATAGTAAGTCTCTTGAGGAACATGTTAAACATTTGGAAATTGTCTTGTCACTCCTAAGACAGAATCAACTCACAGCTAAAAGGAGTAAATGTTGTTTTGCTATTCCTGAAGTGGAATACTTAGGACATATTATTAGTACTTCAGGAGTAGCCACAGATCCCAAGAAAATCCTAGATGTGGTGAATTGGCTTGTTCCTACTAATGCAACCAAACTCAGGGTTTTCTTGGTCTGACAGGTTACTATAAGAGATTTGTGAGGGGATATGGCTAGATTTGTAAACCTTTGTTTGATAGCTTGAAGAAGGATGCGTTTACATGTGGACAAGCACAAACCGAAGCCTTTGAGAAACTCAAAAAAGTGATGACCACTTGTCTAGTATTGGCCCTTCCTGATTTTTCAAAACCATTTATTTTGAAAACAGATGCTTGTGGCACTGTTTTGGGTGCAGTACAAATGCAAGAAGGCAGCTTATTATAGCAAGACTTTGGGAGTAAGAGCAGCAACCTAGTCAATATATGATAAAGAGTCCATGGCCATACTAGAAGCTTTGAAGAGGTGGAGACACTAACTGATTGGGAGCAAGCTAATCATCAAGATTGTATCACCCCGACCCTCTACAGGGCCCAAGATGCTACCACCATATTGTTACTATCTCACATAGGCACGTCATAAACAGAGTTAACGCCCGAGAACTGTACTAACAGAAGAACCCGTTCTCCTGAAACATACTGTAACTAGAAAATTTGCTTAAACTTCGTAACATAGAATTAATCATAACGCTCAGTACATAACTAAGCAGTTATCTCACATGTGCGGTGCAAAAGGAACTACTCCCATTCCATGCATGCCGTCATTCCGAATCACCTTAGAAAAAAAACAACGAAGCAAGAGTGAGTCCGAAGACTCAGCAAGCACACGATAAAACAGTACATCAATCCATATCTGTAAACTATAATCCAATTCTACGGCTGTAATCTGTAAATCACATCTACTGTGAACTGTAAATCAATCCACTGTAATATGTAATTCTACTGTAAACTGTAAATCTATCTACTGTAATATGTGAATCACCTCTACTGTGAACTGTTAAGCCAATCTATTATAAACTGTAAATCACGTCTACTGTGAACTGTAAATCAATTCTGTGACTCTGATCTATAAATCATATCGACTATAACTGTAAACTGTAAATCAAATATACTGTAAACTATAAATCCATTCTACGACTGTATTATGTAATTCATGTCTACTGTGGTCTATAAAGCCAATCTATCAGAATCGCACGCCACAACATCGTGAACGATATCTGAAATCGTAAATCAATTCATGGATCGTGAAATGTAAATCATATCTCATCAGAATCGTAAATCGTAAGTCAAATCTAATGTAATCGTTCCATCGTATCAGATCACTCTGTATGCAGTGCAATAAAATGCAATGCATCTGTAACTGTAAAATAAATCTCTATAACTGTATCGCTGTCTATTTTTCTGTTCATGCAATGCAATGATATGCAATGCACCTGTAACTGTAAGCTTATACCGGTATAGCGGAGGGTACACCCGTCGATGTCACCCTCTCCCTCCATCCCGTGGAGGTGCCTACCTCTGTAGGACTTATTCAAGAGCACTCCGGATTAGTCATAAGACTTTCTCACCGACCTAGCTCTTATGCACTTTGCATGATGCATGCTTTTTGAATGAGGCTGTTTACTCATAAATAGTACTCCTCAACATAATTAGCACATAATCATGTATCTCATCTTTTAATGCTATAAATCATGGTACGGACACAATTAGTAATCCTTTAACACACTTCATTGTTTTACCATGCACTTGCTTTCACTGTTGGCACTTAATTATAAAATTGTAATCATCGACATTTACCTACTGGTAATCATGTACCTCAGCAAACACTGTAAATCATGCATCTCAGCCTATAAACACTGTAAATCATGTTGTGGAAACATAAATAGCAATCATTAACCACACTGTACTGTTCTACCAATCAGTTTTAATCGGCATACTACTTTACGCGAGAAACTGCAAATAGCTGAAAAGGTGTTTTCGAACCATTACCCGAACCCGAAAACTGGATCAGGCCACGCCTGGACCAGATCTGACGGATCTGACACCGGATCAGGCAGATCTGACATCGGGATCAGGCAAAACCCCCTTTTTTTCTCTCTCTCTTCCTTTCTTTCCCTTTCTCTTCTCTTCTTTTCTTCCCTCTTTCTTTTTCTTTTCTTACCCGGCCGGCCTCCTCTCTTTCTTTTTCTTCTCCTCCTACCTTCTCTTTTCCTCACAACCGGCTCGGCCCGGCTGCTCTCCTCCTTCCTCCTCTTTTTCTCACACGGCTCCCCCCACCTTCTCTCTTTCTCCCTTCTCTCCCTCCCCTTCCTCACTCACCGCCGGCGCCTTCTTCCCTTCTCCACCGGGGTGGCCACCTCCCCTTCTCCAACCAACTGGCCCCCCTCTCTTCCCCCCGGCTAGCCGGCCCTCCTCCACCCCCCGTGGAGCGGCGGCGGTAGCGGAGGCGAGGCGCGGTGAGGGAGCACGGCGGAAGGCGACACGGCGTACGAGAGCGGAGGCGGCGCTCGACCGAGCCACGGGGAGACGCGGCAGCAAGGCGGCAAGGGGCGGGGACGACGAGGTGCAGATGGGGGTGGCGGCGCCGACGAAGGGGTGACGACAGCGACGTGCGCGTGGAGAAGAGGGCGGCAGCCAGGTGAGCTTGGGCTACCGCTGCGACAGAGAGCACATGGGGGAGAGGAAAGCAAATTGACTTTTGCTTCTCCCCCCGGCTCTCTCTCTCTTTTATATAGGCAAGGGGTGCATATGGGTTGGGATGGGCCGGGTCCGGCCCAGGTATCACAAAGATAGACCAAATGAGTCTCAAATACATTACCACTCAGAGGCTAGTAGAAGGTATTCAACACACACTATTACTTAAACTCTTGGAATTTGATTATTGTGTGGAGTACAAGAAGGGGAAGGAGAATTTTGCTGTGGATGCACTATCCAGAAGAGATGCTATTCCTAGAGAAAGGGGAGAGGAATGCCATGCTGTTGTTACAATTATATTTGAATGGATAGAGAATATAAAGGGGAGCTATGTCAATGACCCACAATGTGAGAAATTGTTAACTGATCTGCAGAACAATGCTGATATGAACAATAATTATACTAGTGAAGCAAGAGTTCTCAACTATAAAGGAATAATATATGTGGGTAATGGTAATGATCTCAGACATATGATCTTGGAATCATTTCATTCTTCTGCTTTTGCAAGATATTAAAGTATGAGGGCTACTTACGATAGAGTAAAGGAACTCTTCTTTGGCCTAGACTTAAGAATGGTATTGAAGTGTTAGTAGCCAAGTGTCCAATTTGTCACATTACCAAATTAGAGCATGTACACATTCCCAGACTTTTGAATTCCTTAGAAATTCCTGACATGGCCTGGACACATATAACCATGGATTTCATAGGGGGACTGTCTAAATCTAAAGGGAAAGAATGAAGAAATTTGTTGATAGGTTCAGAACCGAAAGACAATTGAAGGTTGGGGATATGGTATATCTTAAGATGCAGCCATTAGGATGACTGCCTTTGGACTGAGAGGTTCTCTCAAGCTAAGATCGAAATATTATGATCTCTTCAGGGTTTTGAGCAGGATCGGATAGATTGCTTACAAACTTTAATTGTTTGAAGATGCAGCTATACATCCTATATTCCATGTAAGTCAACTGAAAAAGCACATTGGATCTCAAGCCATACCAATACCTGGTTTACCCTTAGTCGGATCAAATGGGAAGACCAAGACTGAACCTATCGCTGTTTTGGAGAGGAGGGTTATTTCTAGGAAGAATGAACCTATGGTTCAGTGGTTGATTGAGTGGCTCAATCTTGGTGCAGAGGATGCTACTTGGGAAGATGCTACTTTTATTCAAGGTACTTTTCCTGATTTCAAACCTTGAGGACAAGGAACTTTCAGGGGTGGGTATTGTCAGGCCCCAGCAAAATGGTGCCCAGTTTTCTGAAGCAAAGGAAGCCAGCCAGCGACGAGGGAAACTCTTCTGCGATTTCATTTAATCAGAATCAGCGGTGTGGATTTCAACCGAGTTGCACAAGGAGAATCGGACGACCACATTTAGGCTCAGTATTTACTGTTATGTCCTGTATACATCATGGCATTGTCTTTTTCTTCTGAACTTTTACCTCAGTTACAGCTGAGCCACCAATTTGTTTTACTGCTAGGAGGTAAAAAACTTAAGGGTGTCTCTCTGTAGGTAAAAAGAAAGTAAAAAGAAAGAAAGCAAATTAGTTCTCTCTGTAGTTAGTCTAGAACCCTAACTCCCCACCTTCTTCGTCTACCCAGACTACCGAGAACTCTGAATATATCCGTAACCCCACGATCCCAGTTCATTTCGGTCGGATTTTCTTAGCGAGGATATGACAGGCCTCCGCCGGCGGAGGCCCACCCCGGCAACGGCCCCGCCTCCTCCTCGTCGTCGCCGGGGGGGTTCATCTTCATGTGCAGCGGCGCGACGAAGCCTGAGTGCTTCAGGTACAGGGTGCTGGGCTGCCCCGGGGGAGGCTGGACGCCGTCTCCCAGATCAGGAGCGGCGCGGGGCTCTTCCTCTACGACTTCGATGCCAAGCACCTCTACGGGCCCTACCGCGCCGACTCCGACGGCGGCCTCGCCCTCGAACTCACGGCATTCCAGGGCCGCTTCCCCGCACAGGTAGCTCGCTGCTCGTCGCGTCCCGCCCCTCAAATGTGCGAGATTTTTGTTCATCTGTGGGTGCTCTGTAGCGAGAAATGGGGTGGGCTGCTAGCGTTTTGACCAAATAGAAATCATGTAGAATTGAAATTTTACAGCATGATGATTGATGGGAAGTTGGCAACTTAAGGAGAATACATATCTCATTCTCCAGCCATATAAGCATTTTTCAGGTCTGATGTCAAACAGGCAAGTGCTTTGCCCTCTGTCCCTCGGAATCGGTTGAGAAACCAATTCACTAGTTGGATATGACGATATACTTAAATGCACCTTTTTCACACTGTCATTTTGATGTGAATTAACTTTCTCATTTTTAATTTTTTTGACATTTTCATTCCTCTTAGCCCATATTATGTGATCTTTAGTTTCCAATTGAAATAGTGTAATGATGTCCAGCGATTACTTCATAGATTAGTTGTATACTATTCTCAATAGAACAGAAATTTCAGTGACCACTAACATTCTTTTTATATGTGCAGATTAAATTTACAATTGATAGTGATTTTATGCCTATCCCAGAGAGTAGCCTAAGAAGTGCTGTAAAAGAGAAATATTCCCATTGGAAGTTCAGCCCAGAGCTTACCTTTACGCAAGTAAGTTTGAATCAGTGTCTATTGATGTTGTGTTCATGAGCAGTGGCGGAACTAGAACGAATATGATCGGAGTTCACCATTTCATGCATACATATAACACCATATATAATTTCGAAGCAACGTTAAGCTAAATAGTTATGTGTTCAATAATTTTTAGCATTAATAAGTTAACATAACCGATGACAATAAACAGTGATAAAAAAGTAGCGATCAGAATGCTTACCAAAATGAAGAAAACCACTAATATTATTGGTTAATTGCAACAAAGTAAAGGAATTAAGAGTGAAATCACGAACAAAAGATGGTAGACATTGGCAAAATACGTCATTATTTGAGAAAGCTGACTAATGGTATATATGTTGGAGAATCTATCATCTGCTCACATATCAGCAATGTAGAGGCAAAGATGATGGTTAAGGTCCCCCAATTCTCCATAATCAAAATTATTGGGATAAAGTTTAGCTAGATTTATCAAATTCTCCAAATTGAAATCATGAAATGAGTCTCTTGGACTTAAAGCAGCCGACCAAATAAGCAAGTTAGAGGTTGTCTTGTTGAAGCAACTATCAAGCTCTTGAAGTAACCAATCAAGAACATCATTAAAACAATCCACTTCATAATGATGCTTGTTGTTAATTCCAGTTCTTTGCCGTTTCTTCTTTGGATTAATATAAAGTTCTTCCATTTTCAACTTGGGAATATCATATTTCTCACAAAATGCATACATTTCACCCATAAGAGATTCCCACCCATCTCTTCTAAGTCCATCCAAATGCAACCTTGTTGATTTCACACATTTAATAGCATTTACAATATCTTGATTTTTCCGTTGCAGTGCCAATGACAAGGTGTTTGTGATTATTAAGATAGTCAACATGAGATGCAAATAGAAGACAAAATCAAATGACTGAAAATACACTAGAAGACCCAATGCTTGATCTCTATTTGTTCTGTCCTTGTCATCTTCTTCTACAAATTCTAGCACTTTAACAATTATTGGGAACAAGTCAACCAAACTTTTAAGAGTTTTATAATGAGAACTCCAACGAGTATCTCCAAGCCTTTGAAGACATTGCTCTTGATTTAACCCTGTTCTAGTTTGAAGTAGCCCACAACCTAAGGCCTTATGCACTTGTTCATGATTGATATCTCAAACCATATCCCTTCTCTTCGAAGATCCACCCACCACATTCAACAAGAGAGAAATCACACTAAATAAATTACTAATGCCTTTATGCTTTCTTACAACAGCCACAACTACTAATTGAAGTTGGTGAGCAAAACAATGGACATAATATGCTGAACTACTTTCTCTCATGATCAATGATTGCAAGCCATTGAACTCACCTCGCATATTGCTAGCGCCTTCGTATCCTTGACCTCTAATTTGCTTCAAGCTTATCTTATATTTTGCAAATAGAGTATCAATAGAAGACTTGAGATAGGAAGAAGTCTCTTTCACATGAACAAGACCAACAAATTTTTCTTTCACAATTCCACAATTATCAACGTATCGCAAGATCACCGCCATTTGTTCTTTGCAAGAGACATCTTTGGACTCATCAACTAGCAAGCAAAATACATCATGTCCAATTTCTTTGAGAATAGAATGCAATATTTCCTTTGCAAAACAATGAGCAATGTCTTTTTGGATGGGAGGAGACACCATAAGGCTATTACATGCAGCATTTTTACCCACCACCTTACCTATAGCTGGATTATTCTCTGCATACCATTCATAAATTTCCAAGCAGTTTTCTTTATTATTAAACTCTTTCGACTCATCATGGCCTCGGAAAGGCAACCCTTGCTTCAATAACAATCTAGCAACATCAATTGAGGCTCTTAGTTGAATAAAATAAGCAATCTTAGCAGCTTCACTGGACTAAGATTGCTTCAATAACAACCCTTGCTAAGATTGCTTATTTTACTCGACTAAGAGTCTCAATTGATGTTGCTAGATTGTTATTGAAGCAAGGGTTACCTTTCTGAGGCCATGATGAGTCGAAAGAGTCTTATAATAAAGGAAACTTCTTGGAAATTCATGAATGGTAGCAGAGAATAATCTAGCTATACGCAAGGTGGTGGGTAGAAATGCTGCAGGTAATAGTCTTATGGTGTCTCCTCCCATCCAAAAAGACATTGCTCATTGTTTTGCAAAGAAAATATTGCATTCTATTCTCAAAGAAATTGGACATGATGTATTTTGCTTGCTAGTTGATGAGTCCAAAGATGTCTCTTGCAAAGAACAAATGGTGGTGGTCTTACGATACGTTGATAATTGTGGAATTGTGAAAGAAAGATTTGTTGATCTTGTTTATGTGAAAGAGACAATTTCTTCCTATCTCAAGTCTTCTATTGATACTCTATTTGCAAAATATAAGATAAGCTTGAAGCAAGTTAGAGGCCAAAGATACGATGGCGCTAGCAATATGCGAGGTGAGTTCAATGGCTTGCAATCATTGATCATGAGAGAAAATAGTAAAACATATTATGTCCATTATTTTGCTCACTAACTTCAATTAGTAGTTGTGGCTGTTGTAAGAAAGCATAAAGGCATTAGTAATTTCTTTAGTATGATTTCTCTCTTGTTGAATGTGGTGGGTGGATCTTCGAAGAGAAGGGATATTGTTCATGATATCAATCATGAACAAGTGCATAAGGCCTTAGGTTGTAGGCTACTTCAAACTGGGATATGGTTAAATCAAGAGCAATGTCTTCAAAGGCTTGGAGATACTCGTTGTAGTTCTCATTATAAAACTCTTAAGAGTTTGGTTGACTTGTTCCCAACAATTGTTAAAGTGCTAGAATTTGTAGAAGAAGATGACAAGAACAGAACAAATAGAGATCAAGCATTGGGTCTTCTAGTGTATTTTCAGTCATTTGATTTTGTCTTCTATTTGCATCACATGTTGACTATCTTAATAATCACAAACACCTTGTTATTGGCACTGCAACGGAAAGATCAAGATATTGTAAATGCTATTAGATGTGTGAAATCAACAAGGTTGCATTCGGATGGACTTAGAAGAGATGGGTGGGAATTTCTTATGGGTGAAGTGTATGCTTTTTGTGAGAAATATGATATTCTCAAGTTTAAAATGGAAGAACCTTATATTAATCCAAAGAAGAACGGCATAAAACTAGAATTAACAACAAGCATCATTATGAAATGGATTGTTTTAATGATGTTCTTGATTGGTTACTTCAAGAGCTTGATAGTCACTTCAACGAGACAACCTCTAATTTGGTTATTTGGTCGGCTGCTTTAAGTCCAAGAGACTCATTTTATGATTTCAATTTGGAGAATTTGATAAATCTAGCAAAACTTAATCTTAATGATTTTGATTATGGGGAATTGAGGGACCTTAACCATCACCTTTGCCTCTACATCGCTGATGTACGAGCAGATGATAGGTTCTCCAATATGCATACCATTGGTCAGCTTTCTCAAATAATGACGTATTTTGCCAATGTCTACCATCTTTTGTTCGTGATTTCACTCTTAATTCCTTTACTTTGTTGCAATTAACCAATAATATTAGTGGTTTTCTTCATTTTGGTAAGCATTCTGATCGCTACTTTTTTATCATTGTATATTGCCATCGGTTATGTTAACTTATTAATGCTAAAAATTATTAAACACATAACTATTTAGCTTAACGTTGCTTCGAAATTATATATAGTGTTATATGTATGCATAAAATGGTGAACCTGATCATATTCGTTCTAGTTCCGCTACTGCTCATACAGCTGGGACCAGTGCTCAAGGAGCTTGTCTCGGCGATCTACTCCTACGTGGGCACCCCAGCAACCTCTCAGGCTGAGAATGTGGCTGCGTCATCGGTCTGTGTTGTCGTGGCTGCACCAGCGTAGCTGTGAATGCTGTGTAGCCAACTTCTGCATTTGCCAACATGATCTTCCTGCACAATTAGCGCTGCTTTGTCGTTTTGAATTTTGCATGCCACCCAAGGAACTAGGGATTAAACTCATTGATGATGGCATCACCTTGCTTCCTACTGATATGTTGGATATGATGTGTAGAGGAATTCAGCTCCTACATTTTACTTGGTTAGATAGGTGGCATTAGTTGGTGTCAAGAGGGTATTAAGCTTATGTAAATATTTTTAAGCTCCTAGCGAAATTCAGCATTGACAGATTCATGGCCTGATGAATGATGTTTCGGAATTTGGCATCAGAATCTCTCTCTCAGTACGTTGCATTGCACGTATGTAGCATATTTGTTTGCATTTGTACAGTTACTTCTCCCATTTCATTGTACACTTCCATTGTTTGATCAATATCTACCGGTATATTGTACAAGTTGCAAAAATATAAGAATTCCTCAAGTCTCATTCGCTAGTTTTTATAACAAAGGCAAAAAATCATAAAACTACTATAAGCCGCTTGGTTTTTCGGTTTGCCCTCGTGCATGTCATTTTTTGTTTACTTTGCCCTTCAGAAGTTACCTTACGAATGCACCCCCAAACCACACATCAAGGCTGTTTCTTATGGTTTTAATTATCGTTGGCACTTGTTTTTAATGATAACAATATTTGTTTCAATGATTTTGATATTTATTTCAAGTAATAATTTGAGTGATTTCAATACTTGTAATACACGATTTTAATATTTGTTTCAAGTAATAATTTGGGCGATTTAAATACTTGTAATACACGACTTTGTTTCTATGGTTTCGAATTGAGATCAATGCATCGCAAGTACCAAAATCACTCAAATAATTGAAACAAACATTGAAATTGCTTGAATAAGTATTCAAAATCATTGAAACGTGTACAAAAAAATAATGAAAACCACAAGAAATAGCGTTGCCGCTCGATTTGGGGGTGTATTTGCACGATATCTGAATTCGAATGTGTACGAATGTAGTATTTGATATTGCCATTCAACCAAGTGTTTCTTGACTATCCGAATTCTTTTCCGAATCCCTCCCTTTGCTATTCAAGTTTGTATTCGACAAATGCGAATATGATTTAGAATTTTCTATCTGATATGGTGTACTATCTGCATCCGAATTTGAATCTGAAAATGCAGTATATATAATTTGCTGCGGTATGCAATATATACATTTACTAGTAAGGTGCCCGTGCGTTGCAACGAAAAACCAAATAAAAGTGATGCATACTATCAAATATGATCTCAAACTGAATAATAAATACCAACCTTTTCTTACGTCATCATATATCAAACAAAACATCCTCCCCTCCCTCCTCCGCCGCCGCACCACCCTCGCCTCCTCCCCTCCCTCCCCCCCGCGCTGTCGAAAGATGTTTTACCACATGCCTTCAAATGCATAATGTTAATAAAAAAAAGTTTTGGTGCCCATATAAGAGTGAGTCCCCATTTGCGCAAAGTGTGATACTTGCATTGACGAACAGACCCAAACAGGTCAAACTTTTCACCTTTATCTACTTATCTACACATTCAAGCAATATGTCTGTCTAGCAAAATACACAGCACATTGCATAGCTGCATGACTACATCAACTGTATTAATTCAATAAAGAACATTGAGCTTTGTATGTACATAAACAAAGGTGTTTGACAAAAAGATATCCAATATTTGAGTCGATAACATTTGCTCAAACACAACAAATTATTGTATAAGTATCATAGACCAATGAAAGGACGAACATGGTTTGCTTGACTCAAAGCCCCCTTAGAAAGGGGAAAGGAAAAACGATCATAAAGAGTCCCCGAGACTAAATACATATTCAATTATTCATAAAGGATAAAGAAAATAATAAGTCCGAATTTTAGTTGGAGGTGGTAAATAGCAGTTGACATGGTGGCAACACTAATAATAGACACAAGAGTGTACAAACCATAAATAGGCACACAAGAGTGTACACCTAGCAGGAACTGCACTTAATGTGTTTTATGTCTCTCAACAAACTAATTGTGATCATCTTTAACTCACTTAAATCAAGTTTATTTGGCAAAGGAGAAGTAAATGAACAACGATTGAGATGAGAGAGGAGCGTACTTTGTAATGTCTGTAGCTGCTGCTGAGCTTGTAACATTTTCAGCTGACAAAAAGCACGACAAGAGATTACATAAATTACATTGAGAAGCAGCGCATATTCTCATACATAACTGTAATGACTAACGATGCCACATTAAAACAATTCTTATGAAACACAAGGTTGCCCTTTAACACATATAGTGATTGACTATGTTCTTCATTTCTTCTAAATTAGAAATAGATTATTTCTTATGTTCCCTTATTGGTTCATGCGATGAATTATATAGATATAGAGGCATTGAATGTATCTTGTCATTAATCAAAAGTTTATCCAACTTCATGCAAGCCAACTATCCAGGTGCCAATTCGATAAGGGTATAATCAAAGATCTTCCTTTTTTGCTTCTCCGGATTTTACCACCAACCCGTTGAGTCACTCAAGCTAAGACGGACTCAAGTTCCCATGATAAAGAGAACTACAGGAGGTATGATCAGACATAGAACTAATCTAAACCTCGTTTGATAAGAAAAGAACACTAAACAATATCGTGCATACCAGCTCCACCCGAGATAGCACCTCCAAAGACTCGCATAAGGTATACCATTTTTAGACAAGTGCTACATCATAAAGCACACAAGCTAAACAATCTAACAACTGATTGGCACTTACTCCCTGTGCATAAATCTTCCTAGCCCCTTCCAGCTGCGACATCTCCCCATCAAAGGTATTCGCCATCTTCAGTACCTCCGGTGTGCTCATGAAGCGCACGAATCTTCAAGCACAAGCCAACCAAACACCTATAAAAATTCAATCTTTTCGACACCACCAACTCGAAAAACACAACATAAGCCATATTAAGAAACCTCTCGAGGGCCACGCGACATGCCGCTCCAGCTGCAGCCGGATCGCCGACGGCAGCAGCTGGGCTGCTGCCTGCTCCTCCGCAGCCCGCAGGTTTGCCACGAACGGCTTTACTGACCTCGACGCGATCTTCTCCGTCCGCCCATTGCCGGACACCACCAGCTCGCACTTGCGTAGAGACCCAAAGGCACCACCTTTAGCCCACAAGAACAGCACGAACCTACCAAAAATGCGAGATTGTTCTTTTCCTAGTTCCCGGCTTCCTCATCGGGAGCGGCGGGGGGAGAGCTGAAAGAGCACGAAGTCGAGCAGCGCGTCGGGCTCCATGGCATCGCCACCACTGCCGCCGCCGCTAGCGATGTCGGATCTGGTGGATCCCAGACAAGACCAGCTCCTCCCTTCCCTGGAACCGCCCAAGAAAGGTCGGGGAGGAGGCAGCGCGGGGTGGGGAGGAGGAGGAGGCGGCGGAGCGGAGTGGGTGGGAAGGGAGGAGGCGGCGCGCAGGGTGGGGAGGAGGGGTCTGCACAATACGGCGCCCTCACGCTGCGCCGGGAGGAAGGCAGCCGGGCCAACGACGAGGACACAGGTGCGGCGCCAGCGAGCACAGACGGGCGCGTGGACGATAGCATGCTGACCACCTTGGACCAGCCACGCTCCGACACGACGATCTTCCCGGATGGCGCGGCGGACGACGATGAGGAGGGAGGCGAGGTGGAGGAGGGAGCGGCGAGGGATCTCGGGAGGAGGAGGCGGCCCGACGGCGGATCGGCACTGGGCGGTAGGGGAGGGGAGGAGGGGAAGTCGGGAGGGGGAGGAGGCGGCGGGGGAGGCGGCGACGGGGGGAGGCCAGGAGGGGGAAGGGGGCGACGGGGGGAGAGGGAGGAGGGCGGGGGCCGACGGGGGGAGAGAGAGGGGGGCGACCGTGCGGAGGCAGGGGGAGAGGGAGGACGGGGGGAGCGAGGGGGAGGCGGTGGCGGCGGGGCGTGCGAGAGGCAAGGGAGAGGAGGACGGGGAGCGAGGGGAGGCGGCCGGGGGCACTGTGTGGGAGAGCGAGGGGGGCGGGTAGAGGAGGGGGGAGCGGGTAGAGGTGGGGGATGGTGCAGATTTTATCTCATAATCAGATCGAATAGTTAAAAAATAAGGGAGAACTCATCAACCACCAATTACTTCTTTTATAATAGTAAAGATAAAGATGTTCATTAAGCTTAATTCATTATTATACCACAATGATTTACCATGCTCTATAAGGTAATATAAGCCAAATTATTTTCCTTCACTGTATGAATTTTACGGATATTCGAATTTGGAACATATTCGAATCGAATTCGATCAGTAGACGGAGTCGTACACGAATATGATACGGCACCTTCTGGGCCCACCACGATATTTCCGCAGCTGCGCTTATAAAGGGAGGAGAGCGACCAAACCTCCCCGATTCGAATCGCACCCAAATTGCAATCCCCCATCCCCTCAAACCTACCTCCGTGGACGTCTCCCCGCCTCCGCCGCAGCACCGTCGCCGGAGGATCGCGATGAGCGTCACCGTCGGATCGCTGGAGGGGCTCCATGAGGTGGTTGAGAGTTTCCGTACTGTCGGGTTGCGTGTGGCGATCTCGGACGTCCGCATGGACCAGGCGAAGGACGTGCTCGCCGTGCTCCGCCACCAGGTGAGGACGCTGCACTGGAGAGTCTACGAGGGCACGATGGAGGCGCTTGAAGCCGCGGCTGACGCCTTCTACCGGCTGGAGACGCTCGGCCGGATGGTCGACGTGGTAGCGAGAGACGTGAAGGAGGGCCTCCCGATCACGGATCTCTACTTCAGCTCCGTGGTGAAGGCAGCCGGAGACGTGTCCCGGCGTCCGCCCCCATCCCTGCGCGCCGAGTTCGTCTGTGCCACCCTCCAGGCGCAGGATCTAACGAGGGTGGCATGGCAGCTCGGCCGAGTGCCGTTCGCCGGCGCTATAAAAATTCTTTTCCCCTTTCCTTCATGGAAAAAGGGGCTGTCCCCGGATCATTTTGGCGTTCTAACGGCTGCTGTTACATTTGGTTGTCTTCTAACTCGATAGCATGCAAGTGTGAATGATCTACTACCCTCCGGTGGAATGAATACATTGGCAGAATTACTTCATAGTAACATTTTAGGGCCTATTCAATTTGCAGAATTCTAAAAACTCGGGAATAGGAAAACAATGGAATACAGATGATTGGATAGGAATGTATGCGCAAAACATATAATTGGAAGACAGCAATTACGTATGATTAGGCATTACTACAGAAAGCATAATATTAGATGGTAAGTCACAGACGATTTCACAAAACTGTATGTGATGTACACAATTACAGACGGTTTTAATTTGAAAACCGTCTGTGCTACTGAAGGCTTATCGCAGATGGTTCTTACAAATGAATCGTCTGTGATAGTGCGCTATCATAGACGATTTTTTCAGTAAAATCCGTCTGTGATAATCTGAATTACCATAAACGGTTTTTATTGAAAAACCGTCTGTGATAGTAGTCCATTATCATAGACGGGTTTTAGCCAACAACCATTTGTGATAATTTGGACTATCACAGGCGGTTGTTTACTAAAACCTGTCAGTGATAGTGGACTATCACAGACGGTTTTTCAGTAAAAATCGTCTGTGATAATTCTGCTATGTATTTATTGCGCCGCGCAGACCACATATGCATCTGTCTTCATTTCGATCCAGATCTAGCCGGTGCTGTAGCTGGAGGCGGTAAGGCTGTCGGGCCATTTTATTTGCATGGTGGAAGGAGGCTTATTTGGCAGGAATGCTTTGAAGGTTCATTGAGTTCTTGGTTGCTCTAGATATGGTTAGTAATGAAATTTATTTTTGGTTGCAATATCAAAATTGATCTAGCTAATTAGTTTTCGGTGACTGTTATATATATACTTTGAAGATCTAACTAATTTAGATTTAGCTAACCTCAATGCATGTGGTATATATGTAGTAATAATCAATTAAATTAATTTTAATACTAAGTTGTTATATATGTGCATAATATAAGACCGAAGCTGGATGTATACCGCAAACCGTGTGAGTGAAGAGTACATTAATGGCGTGTCTGCTTTTACAAGAGCCACCGAGGAGGATATGTTGAATAAGGGGGTGGAATATATGTATTATCCATGCACTGACTACGAGAATTTAAAGATGTTTAAGAATCAAGAGCAGATTGAAGCGCACTTGATTCGGAGGGGTTTCAAAAAGGGGTATATATGTTGGACCAGTCATGGCGAAGTCAATGATATACCGCCGGATAACATCACCGGTGAAGTCAATGATATGCCGCCGGAGGACATCGCTGGTGAAGTTAATGATATACCACCGGACGACATCGCCGGTGAAGTTAATGATATGCCGCTGGATGATGATTGTGGTTCGGATTTGGATAGGCTGCACGATGACAATCTGGATCAGATGCTTCGTGATATAGAAGAGAACTATGATGAGAGAGAGTATATTAAATTCCGAGGCTTGATGGAGGACTTAGAGAAATCTTTATTCACGTGCTGCAGGTCAAAGTACACGAAGTTGTCAGCTGTGCTTGAACTATTGAAATTGAAGGCAAGCAACGGTAGGTCCGACAAGAGTTTCACGACGCTACTAGATCTTTTAGCGGACATGCTTCCGGAGGAAAATAAGTTGCCTAAAACCACATATAAAGCCAAAAAGATTATCTGTCCATTGGGAATGAAAGTAGAAAAAATACATGCATGTTCGAATGACTGTATCCATTACCGTAAAGAGTATTCAAACATGCATGTCTGTCCGGTGTGCAACGCATCCTGATACAAACGTAACAATCAATCAGATGATGATGACGAGGGAACAGAGGTGAAGAAAGGACCTCCTGCAAAGGTGGCATGGTATCTTCTTATAATTCCCCGTTTGAAGCGGTTATTTGCGAATCCAAAGGAGGTAAAACTGCTGCGATGGCACTCGGAGGAGCGCAAGAAGGATGGAATGCTGAGATACCTTACTGATTCCATCCAGTGGAGAAGCATCGATAGGTGTTTTGCAGATTTTGGTGCAGAACCGAGGAATATAAGGTTTGGATTGAGTACAGATAGAATGAATCCTTTCAGTAGTATGAGCAGCCGACATAGCACTTGGCCCGTGACTCTGTGCATCTATAACATTCCTCCTTGGTTGTATATGAAGCGAAAGTATATTTTGCTGTCGATACTTATCCAAGGGCCAAAGCAACCTGGGAATGATATTGATGTGTACCTAGCGCCATTGGTGGAAGATCTAAAAGTACTGTGCGATGAAGGGGTACATGTATGAGATGCATACAAACGAGAGAACTTCACTTTGCGCTCCTTATTGTTCTGCACCATAAATGATTATCCTACCCTTGCTAACTTGTCAGGCCAGAGTACAAACGGTGCCAAAGCTTGTACTCACTGCGTAGATGGTACCGAGAGTGTGTGGCTGAAACACTCACGTAAAATCGTGTACATGCGTCACCGTCGGTTCCTTCGAAGGGCTCACCCATATCACAAGATGAAGAAATAATTTAACGGAGAGAAGAAAGACGGTTCAGCTCCGAGGCATTTAAGCGGAAAAGAGGCTTATAATATGGTTAAGGATTTAGATGTTGTCCTCAGAAAGGGATGTAAAGTGGGGGCTCGTGAGATGAACATATGGAAGAAAAGATCAATATTTTGAGACTTACCTTATTGGGAGTAGCTAGATGTTCGACACTGCATCGATGTCATGCACGTAGAAAAGAATGTATGTGACAGCTTGATTAATCTCTTACTGAACATTCGTGATAAAACAAAGAACGGCGTCAACGCACGGCTTGACTTGGCTGATATGGATATCAGGCCGGAGTTAGCACCGAGAAAAACAGATAATGGATGAATGTACCTTCCCCCTGCGTGTTACACTTTGTCTAAGGTCGAGAAAACAGAACTGTGCCAGTGCTTACATGGTGTCAAAGTTCCGTTTGGTTACTCCAGCAACGTGAAGAAACTTGTTTCGATGCAAGATTTGAAGTTAAATTGCATGAAGTCTCATGATTGTCATGTGCTGATGACACAGATACTTCCTATTGCAATTAGAAATATTTTGCCGATCAAAGTCTGAGAGACAATCATGAGACTATGTTATTTTTTTAACACAATTGCTCAGAAGGTTATCGATCCCGAAAGACTAGATACTCTGCAGGACGAGGTGGTGATGACTCTATATCATCTTGAGATGTATTTCTCTCCTTTGTTTTTCGATATCATGGTCCATCTCATTGTTCACGTTGTGTGGGATATAAAAATATGTGGGCCTGTATTCCTACGTAGCATGTACCCGTTTGAGAGGTTCATGAGAATTCTCAAGTCGTATGTACGGAATCGATCTTGACCGGAGGGCAGCATCGTCGAAGGTTATACAAGCGAAGAGGTCATTGAGTTCTGTGTCGATTATATGGCTCAGATTCAACCAATAGATGTACCTCAATCTCGTCATGAGGGGAGGCTCAAGGGTATCGGAACTATCGAAAGGAAATCAATCACTCTAGATATGGACGCGTATGCTCAAACCCATTTCACGGTCTTGCAATACATGACTGAAGTGGCCCTTTATGTCGACCAGCACAAGGATGTGCTTCGACAGTAGAACCCGGAGCGGCCGGATGTTTGAATCATGAGACAACACAACAGCTGATTCAACAAATGGTTAAAGGAGCAAATCGCTAGGAGATCGTCAAGTGAGATGCTGACATGGTTGGCAAAATGACCAACATTTACAATTGTGATATGGCAAGAATATGACATAAATCGGTACATATTCTATACATAGGCTCAGGATGTAAAGAGCATTAACCAGAACAGCGGTGTCCGCATAGATGCGTTCAGTACTGATGGGGTGAGAAACTCGTACTATAGGTTCATAGAAGAGATTTGGGTGCTCGACTACGTGGTTTTCAAGATCCCTTTATTTCGCTGCCGTTGGGTGCATCTCCGACAGGTGAAGGTTGACAAGTACGGTGTTACTACCGTGAACCTCCAACATGTCAGGTACAAAGATGAACCATTCGTACTCACCAACCAAGTTGTTTAAGTTTTCTATGTAACTGACCCAGCAAATAAGAAGCGCCATGTAGTTCTTCATGAAAAAATGAGAATTATCAGAGTAGAAAATGTAGTGGACGAGGAAGAATACAATCAATTTGATGAGTTATCTCCTTTTCAAAATGGCATAAGGGTCGACGACGAACAACGTGACGAAACTAGGTACGTACGCATTGATCATCATGAAGAGCTAATTTTTAAAGGAAATAAGTAAGTAGAATGAGAATGTGCGACATATATAACAATGCATGTATGTGATGTATATATGTGAATTGTCATTTATGTATATAACAATTAATGCATGTGTGTGATGTATTTGTGAATTTGTATTTATATATGTATATGTAAAAATGTGTGATATATTGGTGAATTTTGAGAATGAGTCATACAAATGTATCTCTATGTTCATTGGGCTATTTTAAAGAAATACACTGGGCTGTTGTAAAGAAATACACACTCTGTGAGGTCTTATTGAATGCTGATTGGTGTAGTTAGTTATATTAATTACAACAGCCGGGACGGGCTTATTACAGATGGTTCTAAGTTTAGAACCGTCTATGATAGTTATCATAGATGGTTTTACGTTTAGAACCGTCTGTGATAATTAATATCACAGACGGTTCTATACTTCGAACCGTCTGTAATAATATTAGAATCGCCTGTAATAATATATATCACAGATGGTTTTTAGTTTAGAACCATCTGTGATAATATTATCATAGACAGTTGTAGTTTAGAACCGTCTGTACTAATATTCCTTTATATACCCCCAAACTAGGGTTTTGTACGTACTTTGCAGTTATTTGTATACCAACCAGCACAGAGCCAAACTAGGGTTTAGTCGCCCCCAAGCCCACCGCTGTTCCCTCGTGACACCGCCACCGGTCCTTCCCGACGCCGCCGCCGTTCCCTCCTGACGCCGCCGGTCCCTCCCGACGCCGCCGCCGCCGTTCCCTATCGACGCCGCTCCCTCCCCCGAGCCCGGTGCCCTCCTCCCCTTACTCCGGTGCACTCCTCCCCCGATATATATGTTATTCATGTTTCATGTTTCATATATTGATATATATGCTATATTTGCTTCTTATTGATATATATGCTATATATGTTAAAGATTTGTTTCATGTAGTTGTTTCATATTTTATATAGATATGTTATTCATGTTTCATGTTTCATATATTGATATATATGCTACATTTGCTTCTTATTGATATATATGCTATATATGTTAAAGATTTGTTTCGTGTAATTGTTTCATGTTTCATAGAGAATAATTAAGATATGTTATTCATGTTTCATGTTTCATATATTGATATATATGCTACATTTGCTTCTTATTGATATATATACTACATCTGCTTCTTGTTGATATATATGCTATATATGTTAAAGATTTGTTTCATGTAGTTGTTTCATATTTCATATAGAATAATTAAGATATGTTATTCATGTTTCATATATTGATATATATGCTACATTTGCTTCTTAATCATGTACTTTCATATTGATATATTGATACGTATATATATATTGATATGTGTGTGATTGTCCCTGGGTTATTCTTAAATGTCAACTTTGAGGCTTTGATGGATGGCCTTGGGTGGCATCTGCAAAAGTATTTAAAGTTGGTGCCGTTGTCTTTAGGTAGTGATTTCATAGTTTATCTATGTATAATTTGTCTTCAGCAATAGAGCGAGGGGCACATGTGCTTACCTATGTATAGTTTGTCTCTCAACTATAGTTGGTCTTTCATGCTTTAAGTTTATATATATATATGTATATATATTATTGTATAAGCAAGTCCACCAATAGTCATAGGTTTTTGATCCAAAACCTAGGTCGAAGAAGAAGACAAGACTGAATTCTGAACTAAGATTGAGGACCCGAGATAGCAGCTATAACTAGAGATGGCCATTCCTGAACTCAACTAATCTTTAGAATTTTGACCACACAGTCGTCTAAAATTCTTCAATATGTGCTTACTTTGTGATTACTTTTTATATATGAGAAGGCCAACATGTTATCCACGCATTCTTCAACATCATCGCCGGATGCGCCCGCTCCAAAATCAACATGCAATGGAAGAGGACTATCGAAAAAGCCTGAGGGCCGATTTACCATCACAGAGATCGATAGATCTGGGACCCTTCTTCTTCCTCACCGAGCAGCGTCCGCATTTCGAACAACGATCGGAGTAGTTGCACGAGAACGAATTGAGATCACATTCGATTCGTGGAAGAGCGTGAGTGAGACTCGAAAACGTGAGCTACTAATAGAGATTTTTGCATCGTTCGAGATCCCAGAAGAACACCACGACTCCGTGCAACAACATGTGTTGGCAGTGGCGTGCAAAGTATATAAGAACTTCAAGAGCGTACTCGTCAAGAACTATGTGAAGAATGATCTAACGCCCTTTGACAAGTACCCATTCCTGGAACCACAATGGGACGAGTTTAAGGCGATGAAGACGACCAAATCTTTCAGAAGTGCAAGCGTGGTGCACAAGGCCCTCCAGGCAAAAAACACACATCCCCACAGACTCGGCACAGCTGGGTATGCGGGTAAAATCCCGTAGTGGAGGAAGGGTGACGAATAGGCAATCCTGTAGAACACCGCCCTGCCATTTGCCACGATCCCGGATGAGCGCGCTCGAAATTGGATTAGAGTGAGGTCATCTACCACGTCGTCGGGGGACATCTCCCTCCGGAACCCTATAGACTAGGAAGTGTCCTACCGCCTGGTAAGATATTGAATTACGTAGCTTGTAATTACTCCACAACTTTCTTGAAAACTAAATGACATGTCGGGCTCTTGTAGGATACACTGAGTGTCGAATCTTCCCAGGGATCATTCCAGTCAATTAGGTAGAAAGATATACTATCCGCAGCACTGCGAAACAAGGAGCACTCGGGTCGTACGAGAGGCATTGGGTTTTATGTTCCTTGGAAACGAGGTTTCTTAGATAACTCCAAATTGTATCGGAGTAGGAAGAGAAATAAAGCTGAGCGTGACGCACGACTACGAGAGGAGATAAAGGCATCTCTTAGAGAGGAGCTTGTTGATTACGTCAGAGAGGAGGTGCGAAGACAAACAGAAGAAAATCAGCAGGCCGCCGTCGCTCCTGTGCTAGCCAGCCCCCAACCATCGAGGTAGCTGCGCGTCCAATCCTACGACGGAAAGCGATGGCAGATTTCCTGTGCACGACATCCTGGAAGCTACGAAATGAAGCTCCAAGTGAGATATTGCTCTATTGCCTTGTGCGCTGCTTGGGGCCTGGTATATCCGTTCGGTGAAGGAGCCATGGTGGTGGTGTACCTTTAGCGTCAGGTTTCGAAAAAGTGAGTGTGGATGGTGTACATGCCAATTTTGAGGTCGTCCCACTACCGAAGCCCCCCAATGACGAGATCGTGACTCTAGGGTAAGCCATTGGAATCTTCATCCAGTGGCTCAAAAGAGACATCTGCCTAGAGGCTTCTTCACCGGTGGCAGGTCCACAAGGGCAATACAAAGTAGAGCTACTTGCACTGGTGCTATCTCCACAAGGTCTATCTCTACCATCGCTACATACACCGGTGATAAGTCCACGGGAGCTATTCCAAGTGCAACAACTTCTACCGGTGCTACCTTTACAGTCGACCTACAGCCGAGGCAGCAAGGACAGCCGAGGCAGTAAGGGCAAAGCAAAGAAGACCGATGATGATATCCCGTACCTATCATTGAACCGCAAATTCGTGCTTGGCGAGCCGATAATCGACCCGGTGAAGCGCCTCCTATTCCTACCAGTTAGTTGCAACCAATTACACATTTGGTATATGGAACAATCCAATAAGCCAGTGGGAGAATGACGCTCAGGTATCACTGTCAAATTCAGGCTGCATCATTTCTAGCACGAATTTCAAGATGGTGTCTTCGTGGTGACCTTCGGGGATTTATTTGATCTTTTCACGCTCAACGCTTTCGACGCCTCACTCGTTCGATGCTAGACACTGTAAATGTACAATCACAGTCTCTATTCATGTCATATCGATAAATGTCATATATAATTTGTTACTTTCGTGTATGTATATATAGATACATGGTGACTGAATCTAGATTATCCAGATCATCGGTTGGTTTCTTGGACCCATACTTGGTCGCCAGTCATACCATCAATGAGGATGCTGGCTTCGTCGAGAGGTACATTGCAGCAGCACTGCTGGCTTACCACGATAAGGAATATGTATTTATGCCCTACAATCAGGAGTTTCATTGGATTTTAATAGTAATTGTACCAAAATAGAATAAGATAATATACCTTGATTTCCTAAGTAAGAATAAAATCGACTACACAGTTGTCGGTAAAGTAATCGATAGATAAGTACATTTTCTCCATACATACCTATATTGTACTCTTTCTTTCTTTCCGAATAACTAAGGTCAACTTTTTCGAATCACGTAGGACGTTCGTGACATACGTTCAAATGGCAAAGCTTTCGATGCAAGGGGCCAAAGCCCTGACACATGATCGAAACTTTAAAGTATTCGCTAGTACATATTAATTAATTCTATGCAACAGTTGGTAGTAATGCCTCTTGAATCAATACATTCTATTTTTTATCGTGCCACTAGCAGCAGCCGAGCAACACGTGTGGATTCTACGTTTGCCACCATATGAGACTACTCCTCGATTCCTCGAGGACCACTAATCCCAATTCTAAGGTTTGTCAATATTCCCATAATTACTTTATACTTATCAAGTTATATATATACACACATTAATATTCCTATCGACAGGCTGCGTCCATCCTGAAAACTTCATTGAAACATGTCAACCTTGAAGGAATTCTAGGAGAGTGCACGTACTTTTTGGTAGCTCAAGTCCTAAATTCAAAGAGAGAGTTCCACAACGTACAATGATTTTTTTATTGCTCTTATCACTCCGGAATCGAGATCTCGCGAAAGAAATAGATCCATAATCAACGACTTGTCAGGCTGTACAAACAATACTTGGATGGAAATCATGCACCATCCAAGTATTGCTTATGCAACCTGACAAGTTCGTTGATTATGGATCTGTTCCTTTCACGAGACCTCGATTCCGGAGTGATAGAGCAATAAAAAATGCAATATTACCATCTAAGTGCAAATGCAATGTAGATCTTTTGTAATTGTGTATTTGTTAATGGATATTTTACTTTATTTCAATTAATTGATTTGCGAAATGGATGTTTTATGTTTGTGAAATGAATTGAGATGTGAATTGGATGTTATATGTTTCTGAAATGAATTGAGATGTGAATTGTCTGTATGTACATGTTGATATGCTTGTTTCATAGGGCATGGCTAGCATTTCCTGAGACTAGCCAATAAACAGAAATAGATTTAGGGGTAGGAAAGAATATCACAGACGGTTTGTAACTAAAAATATTGATATATCACAGACGATTTTTTGTTAAACACTGTCTATGATAAGCCTATATCACAGATGGTTTTTTCTTACAAACTGTTTGCGATGGTAACTATCACAGACGATTTTTAGTTACAAACTGTATGTGATATTTACTCCATAGACGGTTTGAAAACCGTCTGTGATAACCTTCGATTATCACTGACCCATAAATTCAGACGGTTCAGAAAACCATCTGTGATGACATTTTTGAACCATCTGTGATATGGTTTTCTGTAGTAGTGAGGTGTTTGGAGCAAGGGCCGAGCCAACTTGGCCTCATCAGGCTCTAGTCTACCCTCCAGTGGTAGAACTCTCCACAATCCCTCGCCTGTCATCCGTGCGCTTGACTGTGTCGTCACTATGCTCCACCACTGCCAACTCCCTCTCCGGTGAGTTTTTAACAAAACTGTTTGTGTCATCTCGTGTTTTAGCATCTAAGCAACCTGTTCTCCAAGTTAATTTGATTTTCTTGTAACCAATAGCCAGGAATTGAGAAGCACGCGGTGATGGACTGCTAGTCACCGCTGAGGTTGGCAGTGCCGACGACAGAGGAGCTCTGCTCGTGGCCCCTGATGCTACCGCATGGCTCCATGGCCTCCTCTGCTTCAAGGGATAGATGCAGGAGGGCTTCTACATCCTCAATGCCGATGAGGATCTCGCGATGTACGTTCCAGAGAATGGCATCAGCGGCCCGCTCGGCGGGCGCTTAGTGAAGTACATCGTCCATGCGAAGGCCAAGGACATGGCGCATCTGGGAGAAGCCGTCATTGTCCTCTTCCTCGTAGAGTCCTGCAGTAAGCTCTTGATGGTCAAGAGGTACCTCAGGTACGTCGACTCTAGCGGTAGACGACGTTTGATGTCTTCGCGGTGGAAGGTAAGTGAGCCATCAATCCCGATTGCGTCGCTGCTTCGTGGCGCAGGTGCACAATCCTCACTGGCCGCCTCTTCTTCCTCAGGCGTGTTTGCTCCAGGGCCCTCGAGACTGGCGAGTCAGACCCATCATGGATCTACTTCGGCGATGACACCATTGACTTCTATGACGCGAAGACACCATTGACTTCTATGATGCAAAGACCATCTTCAACTGGGAGGGGTTGTACTGCTGCAGCGCCATCAGCAAGCTCCACCATATGAGCCAGGAGGTTCACCGATTCTTGCCGGAAGCTAGCCCAGTAGACTACTCGCCATGGATTTGGTTATTCTGGTGAAGCGCACGACGTTGTGTTTTGATGGATTGCAGTGATACGATATGATCGCTACGGATTAATTTTGAATTGATCCTTGATTTGGATTCTAGATATGTGATTGTGAGAAAAAATAGTTTTTATCGATAATTGGGTATTACTATACTTGTTAGCTGAGTTTTGCATAACAATTTTCTGTGGGTAGGCAGTTTTGCTCTTGACAAATAACAATTAGCTGTGTTCATTGGCTGTCTCTCCAAATTTTCAGCTAACTAGCCTTCAAATCACCAAATGTGCTTAACCACACCCAGGTTCAAAGATACAAGTTTTCCCAATTGACTACTGAAAACAAAAGGACAAAAAGAACATGGATGCAGAACAACTCGCTCTAGCAAAATAGCTCAACTAGCATCGTGCCAATATAACTGATGCGGGGAGGGGTGGCTCGATCTTCACGACGTAAGATTATGGATAACTAGCCCGTGTAACCTAGCAATTGATGCGGCCAACCACCATCTCTATATGGCAACCTGCAGCACTTAAATTACTCAACCACACGCTACGGCCTTTGTCTACTCGCTATCATGGAGCAGACACATTCAAGCAATCCCTAAAGATTTGCAAGAACAACGGAATAACAGCTCAGAAATAACATCCAATCCCTGTTGGTGGTGAAAATAACTCACATACAAAGAGAAACAAGTGTTCTACTAAAACTCCAAGCATGAAACTTATGTCTGGGTGCCCCTATTTATAGGGTAAGATGACTTGAGGGCTAAGAAAGGATTGAGGTAAGCGCTGACATCATGTTATACGATCTTCTGTGACTATACGATCTTCTGTGGCTATGATGACATATGCGCTTATATCACTTCATGTTGATATTCTGTGGCTATACGATCTTCTGTGGCTATGGTAACATATGCGCTTACATCATTTCATGTTGATCTTCTGTGGCCACGCTATCTTTTGTGGCTATGCTGACATATACGTTTACATCACTTCATGTTGATTTTCTGTGGCCACGCGATCTTTTGTGGCTATGCTTCTCATGTCACTAAATCTTCTTTTTCTTCTGTGATCTTTTCCTCGAATCTAAGAACACATAAAATAGAAGCATTAGGTAGCAACAAATTCTCATGAATACAAGAATAACCACTAAGGAAAAAGATTCACCTCTTATTGCATTTGTTTTGCTTTAACTTTTGTGATTGGTCTATTAGTTTTTAACACTTGTAGTGTGTTTGTTAATGATGTCCTCATCAATAACTGCATCAGATTAGTCTCCGTAGCACGCCCAGTTTACCTGAGAATGGCATTCAGCATCTCTGCTCCCATGACTGTTATCTCTAACTAGTGTCTAGTCCCAGAAATAACGTGCATTATGAAAGCAAGGATCAAGGGGAGGCATGGCACCATCGTTGTCACTTTCAATTTCATATGCACATCCCAATGATTCATAAAAAAAAAGAATAAAAGAAATGCCATACGAAGTGCTCAAGCTTCTTCCCAAGGGCTTCTTGCTATGATTCTACTGCGCCTCTTGCATCCATTTCTTGGTACTCTCCATGAGCTCATCCAACTTTGCAATAATCTGATTTAGAAATTTTGTAGGCTCCGTTGCTCCCAGCTGTTGTTGTTGTTGCTGCTCACTAGATGGCGTCGCGGTGTAGCACCACCATCCCTGGCCACAGATAGGAGTATAGGGCCTGTTCTTTTTTACCACGGTTTATGGTTGAAAATTTTTAATTTTAGCTATTTGCGACAAAGATTACGGAAATAATGATACTCGTTTGCGATTTTGGATGGTATAGATATTGAGCTTTTAACGTGTACTATAATTAACTTGTAGACCTCGTCCTGAAAAAAATACTCTGTTTGAAAGTTAGGTACTATAGCAAAAGCTAAAAGCCATTTTTAGAAGCTGAAAAGACAGACCCATAGTTGACTCAACTAGTATGGCGCTTGGTCCATCTCTTCCCGTGCTGCGCATCTCTGCATGCAGCTCGCATGAGATGCCGAAGACTGCTGTTGAGCAGATTCCACGAGCATCCACAACTTGTGGTGGAATTCCATCGAGCACGCTGCAGGCGTGGCGTAGTTGCCATAGGCACCTCCTCTGTAGGGCTCAGAATCAGATGGCAGCGCACCATATGAGGTAAGAAAAGAATGTGTTTGCATAATCACCATCTGTAAGGTAGAATTTACTCTTCAGTCTATGCAATGAACTAAGTTTAGTTTCTTCTCAACTGAACGTATCCAATCATCCGCCTGCAAAGGCTCTGAAGACCGGGAGTAGGTGGCCGATCTTATCATCATAAACTCTGTGAATCGGGACTGCTGACGAGTGGCCTAAGTTGCAACTACCTCCTGGTTCTACCGTTGCATCATGATATTCATATTTTGCATCATGGATTGCATCATCTACGTCTAAGCCACCAGAAACTGACTGAGAGTTGGATCCAAACCCATTGGGGCTGCTTGGGCTGACTGGTTGGTGGCGCTGTTCCCTGGATCCTGATGCGCCTGGCTACGACCCGCTGAGTTCCTAGTGTCAACCATCTTTCTGCTGCTCTGAAAAGGGAAACAACTATTGACTTCAAATGCACAAAGGTGAGAGGGAAAAGTACAGATAAGGAGGAAACTCGTCTAAGGGGATTGCTAGTGGTAAACCTAGACTAAACAAACACTTAGCCAAGAGGCTAACAACAAAATTGAGCAAATAACTCTAATAAAGATTTGATATGATTGCAATATAATGCTTTTAAAGGTAAAATTTGCAGCTCACATCACACACAACTGCAATAAAACCAACGATCTACTCGCACTCTCTAATATAGGGGCTCCCACTCGGGTCCTGACAAGTAAAACTCGCTAGAGGCCTCCTCTGAGTCATTGTAGACCACCCACAAGTTGCGGACTCGCGGCGACTGCTCCTCGGCCACAGCTAGAATGAAGTGCCAAAGGTACTTCTGACGGTTGTTTGCTATGTGTCATCTCTCCTCTAGGCTCGGCGGTGTAGGCAAGGGTAGATGTACTGGCATCGGTGGTTGAGGCTCCTCCATGGCTGGCTCTGCTATGCTGGGGGTAGCTACATACTGCTTATTGAACCTCCGAATGAGCTTAGGCATGCTGATCTTCTATAACTTGCAAAGACGTCGTATGGCGTTGTGCGCCGCTCCTTGCGTTGACCACTCTCCACAAGCACTGGTACTCTTGAAGCTATGGTGTAGAACTTGGTTGCCGATCTTGGTGGTGAAGTACAACCTGGTAATGCTTCCAATACGTTGGCCTTTTGCCTTCTCATCCTTGGTGAGGTAGATTGGTAATCTCTTTAATCCGAGGCTACGCAACAAAACTTGGACAAATCCTCGCCAACCTCCAGATTGGCTGTAAGAAGCTTGAGACATCTAAGACATTATAAGGGAGAGAAGATCAGTTTAAGAATTTGGGGGGAAAACAAAATTTTGAGAATAGGGTGAAGAGCAAGAACCTTAAGAAAAAGATAAGAGAATAGAGATATTACTAAATATCCAATTTAGTTGATTTGATTTAGAAAATAGAATTTGAAATTGGGCTAAGATGACTACTCTAACTAGAGCTTCATCCTACAATCGATATAGCTCTGATACCACCTCTGTCGAGACTCGAATATGCAAATCAGGACTCTCTGTGTATATCGCACTAGTCTAGGATCACGCTAGTGCATAAGTTTAACATAGATGAAATATCAACCATATACACGATAAAATAAAGAAAAAACTCAAATATTAATAATTATCAAAGTACGACCATATAGCTAAGCTTACAACTTACTAGCCGGAAGAACTTAAAATCTAGTAGCGAAAAATAGAAATAAGCGTAGAAATCATTCGACATGCCCACGGGCAATTGACTGAAAAGCGAAGGCCTAATCCGTAAAGTCGCTGAAGTATCCTCCCTTTAGTACCTCCTGTTGATATAGCTCCTCCTCCTCAACTGAGCAACAGTGGGTATAAAACTGTGAGTACATTGGTACTCAGTAAGTCATTTGTAACAAGTGAATGCAATATAATATGTAAGGCTTACCAAAGGATGGTTGAAAAGTTAATTTATAGAAGGTAATATTTTAAAGTAAATACAATAAATAAATTGAAAGCAACTTTAAAGAAAACAATAATAAGTAAATAATCAATAGAATTGAATAAATTACTTGTGAACTTCCCATCCACAAGCTAAACCAATAGTGAACTAATAATTCACTTTCCAACGATAACTAATCCAAGTTTTCATAAAAATTCTATCCCTCATATGAAATCACTAGTATTGTCCATAACCAGGGACACGGCTATTTGAATAGTTTTACAATCTGTAGATGTTGCATAACTGTACCCACACGATGTGATAAACCTCACGTTAAAGAAAATCGCAACAATACCTTTACAAAGTTCAACCGCAACTCAATCCTGCCCATTAGGGTTTCTCATCACACCCCCCTTGCGTCTAATGGAAATCAGCAACCATGTTCATCACAATGGCAGAATTGAAATTGAAATATCCTAAATTAATCAGTTAGGTCTATCCCACACTAGACATGTGATTTGCATGGTATGGCTCAAATCAATAGAGTAAAAAGTTAAGTCCTTAATATTACTCAAGCGAGACTTCCACATTCCTCGAAGTGAATCCACACTTATCCCTTTACTGCACGATCACTTGCCCAAGTGAAAACTAATTTTGTATAATCAACACCAATGACACACCAATATCATGGCACACAAATTTTATCACTATAGCTCCAACCACGATTCTCTTTGGCTCCAACCATGATTCAATATGTCATTAAGTCAAGTTAATTAATTAATCACATATGATGACGAACCCATTGAACTATAAGCATAGCTAATCATATTAACCGTAACACCCATGTGACATTTAGTATGGTATCACTAAATAATTTTCTAAACTATAAGCATAGCTAATCATAAAGCTGTCCTACAACTATCTGGTCTCAATCCTTCTATGACCATCTCATAATCGTAAGTTCTCCTACAAGTATAAGATAGTCATAAGTGGTCCTACGACTACCTTATGGTTGTAGACCTTCCTGTGACCAGTATATGTCTGACTAACCTATTTACGATGATCTACCATGCAGTGGGTCTGTCTAACAAGGTAGTTAGAATGTACGCTTATGCCCAGTAACCGCACACATGATCTCTCTTTGACAGCAACTATCGCACGGTGAACAGCTAACCACATCTCTTTAACAATAAGCTCTGCCAGACGGTTATCTCCTGAAACTACACGACGTCTTATGGCATGGGACAACTGCTGATGTTTCGTCAACTATATATGGGATGATGTTGGAGAAGGGAGGGGAGATCAAGGGGATTCAGGAGAGACCGCAAGTTCTTTTCGTATTACTCTGTTGTATGACATATGATGTAAGGTTGTTATTCTCCAAAAGAAGGACCAAACCTGTATAAAAATTTCCATGTCTTTTGTGTATTCGTAGCATGTCCCTTGAGAGAGTTTCTCTTGAATCCATACAAATCATACGTAAGATCGATATTAAAACATCGACGATACTAATCTTATATCTACAGGAGAAGAGGATTGCATCCATGATATTTATGATAGCATGCTCCATGAATTAGTGGCGGAGCTAGGATTTATTAGAGCCTTGGGCCCAAAACTAAGGAGGACATAAGTCTATAACTAATATCAAATACTATCAGTACTGAGGTAAAACAAAAGTACAATATAAATACATAATCAAATTAAAATTTGTATTCCATGTTGAATGATACGACAAAATAGATAAAACATAGCAAAAAGATGAATGTAACATACCACTAGCATGAGGTAATTTTTACGTAATTAACAAAGATTTGGTTCATTTGAGCCTGTCATATCTTCATCAACAATAGTACGAGAACCTAAACATACAAAGATAAAATTGCATATGTAAATCAGGGAAACAAGACCATAACATTATTTTTAATGCAAATTATGGAGTTTGATTGGAATTGGATTGCGATGGGAAATAAGATGCCAATGTCTTGGTCCTCTTCATCATGTATTTCTAATTCTAGTATCACAAAAATTTAAATAGCAAGTTAATTGACTGCTAGTTAGTCTGATAAACATACCACACTAATAACACCGTATAACACTATCATGTATCACAGACTTCAAATCACACTATCACTCAAAGTCTCAATCAGACAGTCATACAAGTCGATCACAATTCACAGAAGCTCACCGGGAGATGGGAGAGCCAAGACCGCGGGCGGCGGTGAGGTGGCGAGATGGGGCGCGTCGCGCGGATCAAGCGGAGAGGAGGTGCCGGTGGCCCGGCGGAGTCGCGGAGAGCAGGCACTGAGGTGGGGGTTGGGGGGGTGCTGCGCCGCCGCTGGCCGAGGTGGGGGGCTCGGCGAAGAGGAGGCGGGCGGCGGCGGAGCTCAGCAGAGCCGAGAGGAGCCGGGGCGGGGCCTGCTCGAGGCGGGGAGGGGGCTCGGCGGAGGAGGCGGGGCGGGGCGGCGAGCGGCGGCGCGCGTCCACGGGCTCACGGGGCGGGGCTCAGCGGAGAGGAGGCGGGGCGGCCGACGGGCTCGGCGGAGAGGAGGCGGGGCTGGGGCGGCGCCGAGGCGGAGAGGAGACGGGGGGTCTCAGCGGAGAGGAAGCAGGGGGCGGGGGCGGCGCATCGCGTGCGGAGGTAGAGAAGGCGAGAAGCGGTTGGAGGCGGCTGAAGACGGGAGCTCCTCTGGTGGACCTCGCGGTTAGGGTAGGCCTCGGGCGGTCGGGCCGTTGCCCAACCGGGCCGTTGCCCAACTAAAAAATGCACTATTATTTTTTCTGGGCCTCGGGCTGTTGCCCAACCGGCCCGAGGCCCATCTCCGCCGCCCCTGCCATGAATTAAACAATTCTATAAAAAAAGAATGGATGTAATTCGAAAGTATGGTTTCTAGTAAGCAGACTATTTGATCGTGATATAATAAAAAAGATGTATATGCCCATTGTCTATGGTAAAACAAAATTTAGCACTGAATATAATCTGCACGATAAACTTTCAAAATACATATCATCGACTGACATAAAAGAAATTACGACAGAATGTTTTACATTCTGGGATGAGAATTTAAAAGAAATGAAAAACCTTATGCTTTTGATTTCTAATGTTAGCTGGGTAGCGGCTAACAAGCAGAAGCTCGTGATATATTCAACGGAATACTGGACCACAAAACAAGATTAAATAGTGATGATCCCATCAGAATATGGATTAATTATGACCGCCTGAAAAAAGAAAAGATCACTGGTCCATAGAGAAAACATAGTTACACTATATAACCTGTAAAGGTATAAATTGCATATGCTCACCAGAAATGAGCAATTTCATTATGTATAATATTTTCTAACCATGGGAAACCCTGAAACAACAAAACGAGTAAACTTTACTCTGCACATGTACACAGCCTTGGATGAAAAAATAACTACATGTAGTACTACAAGTCTGCAACCAGTCAACCACATTACCACAATATATTACCACACCAATTGATCGTAAACTTACAAAAGGGCATCAAGCAATCAATCTCACATTATCCCCCGTGTGCAGGGGAGGGTAGAGCAGGATCTATCAATTGAAGAAAGTTTCAGAAATATCAAGACTGGTTCAATGAGACATTGTATCAAACAGGTGGTTGTATCAAACAGGTGGTGTGCAAACTCATCACAGCAGCAGTGGAGGTGAGGATGGCTAAGATTGTGCATCTAACATCACCAAGAATCCCCAACAGACAGACTCCACCTACATGTAGTAGTTGCCAGCTCTCTTTTGGAGTAAGCTTCAGAATGTGCTCAATCTCCAGTTCATTGTATGCATTATTTGAGAGGGAGGCCCTCTTCTTGAGGCCATCAGGCAGATTATCCGACCAGTTTACAGGCGTACAATCAGTGTCCTGAAAATAAATAAGTTTAGTTATGCATTTCTTGAAATGAAAGTACAGCATTAAGCCAACTTATCATCTTGAGATTCTCAAATCTCGACTACATCAATGCTTGTGAATTTATTATTAACACATGCTTTCTGAGTTAAAAGCGAAAATGTGACTGAAATGTCATATATTTTCCTTTCCATGATATGAATAACTACTACAAATGGAACACATAGACAATCAGCAAAAATGCATGAGTGACCCCATGCCAAATCTTTACTATTATAAAAGAAGGAGTTGGTGGTTGCCGAAGCCTCCATCCAATCTGGACCGTCGGATCTTCCCTCCTCCTCCCGCCACCCGACCAACCCTAAAACCCTCCCACCCGCGCCCTCCCCACCCACCCTCCCACCCGCGCCGCCACCTCCTCTCCCTCCCCCTCCCCTCCCTCCCTCCCACCCGCACGCCACCTCCTCCCCCTCCCTCCCACCCCGCGTGCCGCCTCCTCCCCTCCCTCCCACCCCGCGTCGTCGCCGCCTCCCTCCCCCCACCCCGCGCGCCGCCTCCTCCCCTCCCTCCCACCCCGCGCGCCGCCTCCTCCTCCTCCTCACCCCGCGCAGCCGCCTCCTCCCCTCCCTCCCACCCCGCGCGCCACCTCCTCCTCCCCCACCCCTCCGCTCCGTCGTCACCTCCTCCCCCACCCCGCGCTGCCGCCGCCTCCTCCTCCTCCCCACCCTGCGCCGCAGCCTGCCTCCTCTTCCCACCCGCGCCGCCGCCTTGACTTTGCTCGACGAGTGGCCCTCCTCCCCTCTAGATCCGGCGTCAGATGGTGGCCCTCGATCATGCTCGATCGCGCCCCTTCCACAACGCCGCCTCACCTGGCCCCTCCACAGCTCCCTCCACCGCCCGTATCTGCAGCTCTCCCTCCTCCCCCAGATCCGGCGCCGGGGGTGCTCTACACCGGCGATGGTGGGGGGCGGCGCTGCGGCGGTCGGGTTGCCATCCCCGCCGACGGTCCCGGTGAGGCGACACTACGAGTGCATGGCCATGGGGGCCATCACCCTCGACCTTCGCCCCGGCCTCGGCGTCGGCCCCTTCACGCTCGGTTAGCCCCCAGCCCTAACCACCCATCGTCCTGATCCACCCCAGTTGGGATCGGAGGTCGTCGGTGGCTTGCTTGTTCTCGCTTCATACGGCAGAGGAGAAAAAACTTGTCTTTTAAACAACCTCCTAGCCGAAAGTTTCAATTTTTTTGGGGGTGAATTCTGACGTGAGAGCTCGCTATTGGTGCAGGGATGCCGATTTCCGATGCGTTCGCGCAGATAGAGCACCAGCCCAACATTTACGATGTTGTCCACGTGAAGTACTTCGATGAGGATTGTGATGCTCGGCTTCGTTTGATGCTACCAGAGCCACCGAAATAAGCTTAACCGATTGGTGTTGTTGCTTCTGTGGCTTCAGGAGCCTCTAAAGTTGGATTTTGTCATAAGCTTTCCGGACCACGAATTTCACCTATGCTTCGATCCTTGGTCACAGGTATGTTTTTATTGGTACAAACATATGCTTGGATTTTCGTCGATACTTGATTGCATCTTAGGCAGCACTGAACTCACTTATACTGAATGTATGAATACAACATTTGTTTGTAAAGAATTGAATTCATCTTGAACCGCTTATATAATCAAATTTGGGTGGCTTATGTATTGTATAAACTAGAAAGTGTAGCACAGAACCTTGTAATAGGGAAATGCCATAGTAATTTGAATTCGACAATAAAAATTACTTCAAGGATATGTGTTGTATTCTATAAAAATGCATGCTTTACATGTGCTAAAGTCGGTGAAATTTATTCATCATCCTTGAGAAAATGCTACAGTCATTTCTTTTTCCTTGCAGGCTCAGTCTCATAGAGATTTATGATGTTAAGAGACTGCAATTGTGATATGCAACATCTCTAATTGGGTGAGGAGCTTGTAGGCATTACTTTTGTTGTTTTTAGTCGTATTATGTAGCATGGTCACTCATTTCACCTTAACCATTCTCGCACAAGGCTTTGAGTGTGGCGAAAGGTGGCTCTGGGTTTTGGTGACCCCGGTGGTTGGACTCTTGCGGTATTAGGGGTGGGGTGGGCCAAATCTTTCGGTGCAATTTTTCTTATGTCCCCTTTTAGAGAAACTCGCTCGTTTTAGCCATTCTGTCTGAGAATAATAGTGGGATGTGATGGCACGCCTCGTGTGCGATCACTTTACGTTCCTACTACATATCTGTGATGCTTACTGCTGAGATTACCTTTTTTCAATACATGCTGCGTTGTTGTTTACCGAGTACTGACCTTAATTATTTGCCAAATGGAGTCACTGGATACTGGATATTGCGTTATCATAAAAGGGCAGCTGTTAGATTGGGTTGAATTGATTTGTAACTTACAAAAGCAATTATTTATCCGAAGAATTGACATTGCTATGATTAATTATCTGTATATCAATGTTCAAGTTTTTCCCTTTTAGCTACCTATGTAACTATGAAATCCGTTTGTAAGGAAAATTATCTATTTGGTATATCAATGTTCAAACTCAGAATTGTCTATTTGGTTTTGCGCTAGACTTGGAACCATGAAAATTATCTCTTTGATTGAGAAATAACCTCAGTTTATTTGGCATGTATCCAAGGACTACTCCTACAGTAGTGATATGCTGCTGCTATTTTATTCTCTTCATTATTGATTTTTGTTATGTTCTATTGATGACAGGGAACACTGATTTTAATTTGGATGGTACAATTGCCCGAAAGGGTTTGGAAAATCTTGTTAAAGCTGTGGTCACAACCTTGATCAAGCTACTCTCCTTTTTTCTGCCTTTTCATATCCAAACCAGTGATGAGGCTTGAGAATGTCCATCCTTCTATGGCACCAGTCTCAGTTGCAGATAAGCCACACCATCGGTCTATAAGTGATGCTGACATGAGCACTTGTTTACAGCGTCTTGACAATCTTGAGTCTTTGTGCAACATCTAGCAAGCAAGCCACCAGAGATCCCCGAGGAGGAGGAGCATATATTACTGAACTCATTTGAGCGGATCAAATCCATTGAGGCTGACCTGGAGAAGACCAAAAGAGTAAGTTCTTGTGCTGTACCATTTTAATTGATTATGCTAGCTTCAAAGTTGATATTTATTATTTAATTTGAGATCATATTTGATAGTATGCATCACTTTTATTTGGTTTTCCGTTGTAACGTACGGGCACCTTACTAGTTGCAGAAAAGCAATTGGTGTGTATTAATTATATGCTTTCTATGGATACAGTACAATATGTATTGATTAGTTATTCTTAGGAGCCTTAAAGTTTTAATGACATATAGCAGGACTACAAAGGCTGATAGTTTGCTTTGGAGCAGCCTTTTTTTGGGTTAAAACTTAAAACATGGTCATAGTCCTTAATCCTTATATGTTAAGGAATGAACTCAGAAAGTAAAAAATTACACTACTCAATTGCAGGGGCGATCTTTAGTGGACTACGAAATATTATTCTTCCTGCATACAGTGAAAAACTAATGGCTGAACTCTTCTGCCATAGAGATAGATGACACACTAAATTACGAGAAAATGCCTAATTGCCTATACAATGTAACAAGCATACCGATAATTGTTGAAAGAAATTAAAATATCAAATACATACCTTTATTATACCAACACCAAGGTCAGGCCTATCAAACTGGACCTTGTAACAATCCTGCTCCATCATCACCACTTTACCATCACAAAGTTCTCTGGTACTTGGGTGGCAAACAATGACCTGCTGACCAACTGAAAATGGCTGAGCTAGGTATGCTGGTAGAGAATGCTGCGAACCATTACTTAGCTAAGCATAGTATTTCCTAACATTTTCACAATAATTCTCAAGTTTTTCTTTTTCTACTATCAGGAAATGATCAGAAAAGCGTTGGGGTTTACCAAGAGAACTGCAGGTAAAAATTGCTTCAGTGTATAGCACAAAGAAACCAAACATCTACAAAATAAGAATAAAAAACAATGCTACAACTTCCAAGGTTTGCTCATAAATACCTTCATATTGTGCCCTGCTTAGATCGAGTCAACCTTGACAGATGGCTCAATTTTGCAAAATCCAAGTAGTTTACAAACTCATTGTTCATAAACCATGGATAATCAACTGCGCAGTAGAACCACTCATATGTACACCATCTACGAAGTGATCCAAATGACAAGCAATGCAGCAATTTTCTTGCCTAAAAATAGTCAGAGTTAGGAGAAAAGCCTACTGTGTATCGTATCTGAATCTACAATATTGATTAATTGTCACTGTACCTGTAAATTATCTGCACCTTCATTGCAAGACACATACTTGGTTCTACATTGTATTTTGGATTTTCTTTTGATCCTTCTTGGCATATTTATTTCAAGCTTAATTTCCATTGGCGCATTAGGGCATACTTCAGCGGAAATATTTGGAGATGATTCAGGTAAATCTATTGCTCCTCTTTCAGAATCAGAATTCAAGGAGGGGGGATGCTCAGTGGTATCAACCTGGCGTGCTTCTGGTAAACCTAAATTATTACCAGAAATTTTGTTTCTTTAGCCAGCACATGTGAAAATAGTATGACAAAAGAGAACTGCCATCAGACTAACTGAAGAGAGTAATACTGGAGAACACATCAATGGTGACTGATATTTAAGGTGCACTACAAAGCAATAAACATAAGGAAACAGTGGACATATCTTGATCAAAATGGATTCCCCATTAGAAACAAATAAGCAATGACTTTCCATAATTTTATGAATTAAATGGGATGCAGTGCCATACTAAGTTGAAAAATGCAAGAATGGTAGTATCTAATTGAAGAATAAAAGCATCTTTCGAAGTGTAACACCGACAGGATGAACACATCAAGTACAATGAGACATTGTATCAAATAGGTGGTGTGCAAACTCATCACGGTAGCAGTGGAGGTGACGATGGCCGAGATTGTGCATCTAATGTCGATCAAGAATCCCCAACGGGTAGACTCCATCTTACAACCATTCCACATCTAACAACGCGACTTCACAAGCACAAATCCTAAATCAGAATTATGGAAGAAACATGTTCGGGGAAGCAAAAAGACCTCACCTTGGAGGAATTGCTCAGAGTCTTGGACCTCTAGAGCGCGTCGACCTCTGCCATGGGGCTGCGGGATCCACAGCGGCCGGAGATGGACTGGGCTGGACCCAAGCGTGGGGGAGGAGGCCGACGGTGAGGAGTGGGAAATTTAGGAGGACGACGCCTCAGCAACGACGGGGAGCACGGTGCTGGGGTCGGAGGCGGAGCTCCGAGAGCCGAATTCATTGAAGGGCGAGCCTACGCGGGGGAGCGGCGGTAGAGGGCGCCTGCGCTGGCTGTGGGGTTGCGAGGGTGACGAAGTAGAGGAACTCGGTGCTGGGGTTGGACGATGAGGTCAGCATTGGACGTGGCTTGAGGAGGCGGCCCTCCTCATCGTTGTCATCGTCGGCGTGATGGTGGGCTGTGGAGGAGTAGGCCGCAGCGCCCGAGCGGCTGCGGTGTCGGAGGCGGCAGAAGAGGTGGAGTGAGAGCATCGCAGAGAGTAAGAGGCATAGGGAGAGGAAGGAGAGGAGCAATGGGAAGTGGTGCCCCTCCATGACCCGCTCGTGGGGATGAAGCAGCAAAGTGTAGGCAGCAAAGTAGGTGGGCCAGCCGGAGTAGCTGCACGTTGACGCCTTCCCCCTCGCCCTCCTCCGACCGTGATGCTAATAGCTGTCATAGATCTAGAGCTTCTCCGCCCGATCTCGGCCATAACCGCCGCCGTGACTCCAAGCCATCTGAGGGATGGGGACGGCGGGGGTTGCGGTGGCACGTGGACTCCTCACGGTGGCGGTTCGACGGTGGGTGAGACGGAGGCGGAGGCGGCTATCAGAAAGGGAAAGAACGTATTACCATCAACTTCTTTTATATAGTAGAGATAATTTAAGCTAAATCACTAATAATCGAAGGATTAATCCAATAATAAAGTAAAATTTAGGATCAGTTATTTAATTAATTGCTACTATATTTCTATACCGGAGGCACGCCTAAGTGGCTAATAGGTTATCCTACAACTTGCTAATTAACAGCTAACTTTAGTTAGAACACTAATAAGTAGCTTACGAGATCTTTTTGGCTGGAGCAACCATCAATCCATCCACGTAGCCCAGGAGTTGTTGGCTGCATGGGTAGGAAAGGAATTGAGTCTTCCACAAGAGATAGTTCTCTCGACTTAGCTTGATGTTGATCAGATGACCAGATGAAGGAGTCGGGAGAATGCCAGCAAATGTTGAAGTTGCAGCACCGGTCATGGTGGCTAAGACCTCTTAACTCTGATATCATAGAAGAAATTTTACAGAGATAGATTGATTTAGGAGAAGTTGCTGCGCGGCCAGGTTGCTCTGTATTCTTTGTATTTGTATAGCAGATGTGTTCTACTGTTGTTACGCAACAAGAGAGAGAGAACCGAAGAGATTACAGGAAGAGATTAAAAACAAAATCTCTCTCTAGGTACAGATAAGAACTAACTATACAAAGCTCTATCTTTAACAAATATGAACTCACATAACCATTTATGGGCCACTCAGAGCACCGCAAGATAGGATGGTTAATTTGTTAGATAAGCTTAAGGCATTCATTATAAATGTGTTGAACGGGAAACACTTGTGGGTGCTATAGAATTCAGTAGCGTTATTAACCTGTATTTCTCTGTTTTCGGACGGTAGAAGTGGGTTAATGGGGGGAAAGGCTAGCCTCTACTATCAAGGTTGCAGAGTAGTACGTACCGGACAAATGGGGAACATGCTTGTATCTAATCTTCATGGCAATTTGTTATTTGACAGATGCGTACATTGTAGTTAAGTTGAGCATGCATATTTCATCTGACATTTTTTTTTTGGAAAGCAAGGCAGGAGAACTACCACAATTAAAGCGGAAGGGCAACAAGTTCGTTATGTACAAAAGAAAGCAAGAACGGGGGGAAACAACAAGAAGAGACAACGGCTGGGTAGCCTAAGCAGCCCATCGATCTGGCATATATTAATTAGCTCCAAGTAACATTCCTTTTTTGTGGCTTTTGATTTTCCATGTAGTCTTGAACCTGGAGCTTGTCTTGAACCTGGGGCTTGTGTTAGAGTGATCTGAATACAGTTTATTATTTATTTGTTATACAGTTATGCTTATTCCATGTACTAATTTATTTTGTAGGTTGTTAATCTTGAAGGCTTGTTCAATTTGGTCATTGCCTCATCGGATAAGCCGAAGGAGGAGAAGAAGAAGAAGAGGAAGTGATGGGTTGCTCAATCATTTGTTTGTATGTGTGCTCCAATTATCTGTACTAGTCTTTGACTATGTTTTTGTGGTTGTTTGCTTCCTTGCTTCTAAGTTGTAATTTGGTGAACCGGATGTTTTCTGCTGCTTTCTTTCTGTTACCACTGTACATTTTGGTTTCCTACTAGTGCTTAATTTCCAAGTGAGGGTGTTAAAGTTGAAAGCTGGTTTAATTTGTCATCCGGTACTGTTATGGAGAATGATGCATTTTGTTTGGAGAACGGTTCATCTTTAACTCATGCTAAAGTCTTGTTTGGACATTGGCCCATAGTCTGTCCTTGTGTGATTCTAAGTGTTCTTTTAGTGAGAGTAGTAGCATTTGAAGAACCATGTAAAAATGTCTATAGTTGTGTTACGATGAATCATTGTTATTATGGAGAAATGGAAATTTGGAATTTGCACATTTGCAGTTTTTTCTTGACAGATTGCAAAAAATAGATGATTTTAGGAAATTTGAGTGATAGAATGATTTGGTGATATAGGTCATTACTTATAAGTCGTATGAGACATGTTATTACTAATATATGTTAAATTATGAAGAACTTGTGCACAGAAATGATTTCTTTATCTTTATATGTGCAGGGTCACTTAAAGTTAACAATGGTCAATGACAAGAATCAGAGTTATGCCGCTTTCTTTCTGTTACCACGGTACATTTTGGTTTCTTACTAGTGCTTAATTTCCAAGTGAGGGTGTTAAAGTTGAAAGATGGTTTAATTTGTCATCCGGTACTGTTATGGAGAATGATGCATTTTGTTTGGAGAACGGTTCAACGGTTCATCTTGAACTCATGCTAAAGTCTTGTTTGGACATAGGCCCATAGTCTGTCCTTGTGTGATTCTAAGTGTTCTTTTAGTGAGTAGTAGCATTTGAAGGACTATATAAGAAGGTCCATGGTAGAATGATTTGGTGACATAGGTCATTAATTATAGGTTACATGAGACATGTTATTACTAATGTGGGTTAAGTTGTGAAGAACTTGTACATGAAAATAATTTTTTTTGTTTTTAGATATACAATGCCACTTAGAGTTAATCATGGTCAACGACAAGGATTAGGGTTATGCTCATAGAGGAGCCGGGACCTAGAACGACCAATGATGTTAGGTGAGATGGTGAGCTCAAGCATGACACGAGAAAAATGGAAAATACTGAAGATAAGTTCGAACGGCGGGTTTGCACCATGTGGCTTGGTCGGTCCAAGTGAGGCGTGATCCAGTGGAACCAAAACGGGAGAGAATTGTTGATATATGGCAAGCACGGTGATTGCTTGCAATGGAAGGAGATGACCGGATCAAAGAAGGGTATTTTCGTATTTTGATCAAAATACTGAAAATGGTTTTGGAAGAAAACCGCGGTGTGTGAATGGCGGTTGGAAAGGTGATTTAGGTCATAGAGAAGCTGGTATAATTAAGATGAGCAAAGCATAGGACTTAGTAGATTCGCGCTTATGCGCTTTAAAAATCATGCATAAGTGTAGTGAGTGAGTTAAAACTTATGTGTGTGAGGTTATTGGGTTTTCTCTATTGTACTAAGTGAACAATATCTATTAAGGATTAGATGTGGCTGGCTAGCCCATCTATTTAAAGGGTTCGGGTGGAAACTTATGATTAACCATTCAACCATGCTCTCTTAAGATCAAGTGTTCATGAGTTCTAGGGTTAGGGTTTGAGAGAAGTTGAGTGCTTGTGGTGTGCTCTCGGTTATTCAAGGTGGAGTAGGTATAAAATTTTTCTCCTTAAATAGTAATACATTAATCTTTGTTCATCTTCATGAATCTTTTATGTTTTGATTGATTTACTTTTGATTTGGTTGGTTTTGATCTCTTCGCTTCACTCTTCCTAATCTTGTTGTGCCAAGAACGTATAAGAGATGGAGATAACCTCTGAAAATCGATCTCCACCCATCTAAGCACTTGGTTAGCAAGTTTATAAAGAAATTCAGTTTTTGCTGTTTTTGGCCTCTCCGAGTGACTTTTTGATTTAGCTATTTTTACATTGATTTCTTTGGTGTTCTTACTTGTTGGGATATGTGAGAATACATCTAAATCCATCTTAACCATTATTCGCTCACGAGCAAGTCATATTCACCGTTTGTGGTTTTGACCCGTTTTTTGTGCAATCTGCCTTCAAACGAAAAAACGTCAGAACTTTGGTAATGATTCTCTTGATCGTTGATTGAAAATAGATTTCTTACATCATAAAGAAGGTGCATACAAAATTTCATATGATTTGGAGTTTTTGTTTGAGAGTTAGCTTATTTTTATATTTTGGCTCGATTTTAGTGCAGTGGAGCTTCATGAATCAAAATATCCAAATTCTCTCAAGTTCTTTTAGATTTTTTTAGTTGGAATAGGTTACTAAGGTCATGAACTAGTTTTGATTTAAGTTTCAAGTCTTTTGGATCGATGGATCAAAAGTTACATAGTTTTTCGAATTTGAAATAGTGTTGATTTCACTATTCACAAGTAGAAATTTTCAATAGCTCCGATAATTTTTTGATTTTTGGCTTCTTGACATTCATAGTTTCTCATAGCTATTAAAATAAAAATTAAGAAAATTCTTTAAAAAAAATTAAAGAAAATATTCACCCTCTCTGTTGTTATTCCAGTCCTACAACATTTTCCACGAGGCTACGATCCGAGATGTGCTTTTCCAGTTACTGTCATGTGAAAACATGCTTGCTTTCTATGATATCACACATGTTTCGGTTACGACTTACAATTTTCTGTTTGTTGTTCATCTGCTGCTATTATGAACCAGAGACTCACCTTCGCGAGCACTCCGCATTCATAGCAGTGAAAAGAAAACGAATACGAAGAGGCCACGGTAACCCCAATGCTTGTTCGTTCCTTGTTTGGTATATATCGAATTTTCATTCCTTTTTTTTAAGCTTGCATTGATCGAGTGGTTCTGTTTGCCAATTTGCTGAGAATCGAAGTGCCCGGTCTGTGCTGTACACTGCCAGTACATTTCTTCCACCCAAGCCTGCATTTACAATTGAAGTCTTTTCATGTGCTGTTTCTCTGGTGATATTCTCTACAACTGTAACGTTACAGCGAGGGAACAAATTTAGATATTTTAATTTAGCTTCTGACTTCTAGTTTCTGCGTTTTTTCACTATTCATTAAATTTATCTTTTTTTATTTTTTAAATTTTTTTGCTTTTTTTCTGTATTCCTTTGCATCATCTGTGATGGACTAACATATTTTTTTCTATTTTTATTTTTTAAAAATATTTTATTATGCTAAATAAATCAACTCAACTATAATAAAAATATATAAACCAACGCTATTCTAAACACTCTTTAGTTCTCATGGCATCTTCTCACTTTTCTGTGCAGTATTACTCAACTTTATTTCTGCATCGGATGTGACTGATAGACATGCTGTGCTTATCGGTTTATATACCTACTTCATTACTAAGGTAGTGTTTATTCTGATTTAAAGTTAGTTCTTGTTTCTGATTTTTATTTTTTTTATTCAGTAATTTTATTTTTTCTATTTTTTAGATTTTTTGGACTTTTTTGTCTTTTCTTTTTTTTCTTGTATTCCTTTGTATTGTCCGTGACGGGTTAATATGTTTTTTTTCTATTTTTAATTTTTTTAATTTTAATTATGCCAAATAAACCAATTCAGATACAGTAAAAAATAAATTAACTACAATAAAAAAATTATAAACCAACATCATTCTGAACGTCTCCTAAATCACTCGAATATTTCTCTTTCAATAATTAAGGGCCACAAGACATAAAGTTATGGTGCTGATTCTCATCACTCAGAGACCAGCGGAAGAAAAATTATGCGCACCATCTGCGAAGTGTCTCAGTATAGCAATTCCCTTTCTCTTATTCCATTCATCAACTTTCAGGTGGCATATTTGCAGCGAAAGAAAGGAATGCACAAGTTGTACATCAAGAATTGATCCGAGCGATAGATGCTCATCTAAGAAAAAAAGATGAGTAGTCATGGAAGCACGCTGGGACGGGAGGGCCACTTTGAGATTCTCACTTTTTCTCCACTCAAGTTCCTTTTATACCTCATGCCTGTGGCTGGCTACAGGCCAGCTCTCCTTCAAACCATCAACCGCTGTGTCATTTTTTCAGTCCAGGGCGAGCAAGGTCGCTGATTGAAGCGTGCGATGGTTCATATTTTGATGTATGCTCCTCAATGTTTTCTGTTTGGTTAATTGACACTTATTCGTTCCTCATTATTTTTTCTCTTTTCTGATTGTCTAGTGCCTGAAGTAATCCTATCATTCAGAGGTAGCGCTTCATTTCCCTGTGATCACAATCTCACATATCATTCATGGAAGAGGACATGACTATTCATTTATACTGGTACCTCTTCGTTCTTCCTCTCACAATTTAGGCAATTTTGTAAGAAAATGAAAGACCGAATATAACAACAGAGGGGATGAATGGTGCCAACTCTGATTTCGCCTAAGTATTCAAAATTCTCTAATCAGACACCTGCAGAGGTGTAGAACACAGAATCTCTAACTAAAAATCAAACCAACTAGCCTAAATCAACAAAATTTAGAACCTAACTCTTTCCGGCAGTCTGACCAGCCTCCAAATGGTGGTCTAACCGCCTCGGGCGGTCTGACTAGCCTTCTAATGGCGGTCAGATCGTTGCTACAGTAAAATCAGGACGATAAATTATGTTTTCAGCTCGATTTCAAATCCAAAAATCGAGAGAACTTTTGATCTGTAGATCCAAATGATATGAAATTTTACATGGATCTTTTCTAAGTTATTGTGAACCTATTTCAATAAACGATCATGAAAATCATAACCAAAGATGAGACTTTTTTCAGTTTGTTGGAAGGTTACACCAAAACTAAGCTAAAATCATAAACGGTGAATACAATTTGCTCGTGAGTAGATTATGGCTCTAAATGTATTCCCACATATCACAGCAAGTTAGAATACCAAAGATCACTACCCAAAAACCTTTAAAACAAGAAGTTACTTGATGAGATTAAAATCAAGCAAAATCGGATTTTCTTGTGAATCTTACTATCAAAGTGTCTAGATATATAAAGATAGATTCCTAAGGATTATCTTCACCTTTTATACATCCTTAGCATAGTAGGATCACAAGAAGGGAAAGAAAAGATCAAATTTTGTTGATCAATGTTTTTTGTTTGGTTTATTGACACTTATTTATTCCTCATTATTTTTTGTCTTTTCCGATTGTCTAGTGCCTGAAGTAATCCTATCATTCAGAGGCAGTGCTTCATTTCCCTATCGATCACGATCTCACACTTATCATTCATGGGAGAGGACATGACTATTGATTTTATACTGGTACCTCCTCTTCGTTCTTCCTCTCACAACTTAGGCAATTTTGTAAGAAAACATACTTTATTTGGGCTACACTGACTGCATGGTATCTGTGGTCCGATGTACTCAGATTTGTGTGGTCCAATGATTTCAGTCATTTCCTACTGAGTAATGAGATATCTAAAAAATTCTGGGTACCAGGCTTCCACTTAAATAGGGACAATATTGTCAACATATCAAAACTGTAAATAGCATCTGAACTGTGCAATTCTGTCATCTAAATATTCTCCAAACATATTTGCTGGGAACTTATATATAGATATAATTCCAGCATAATTAGACAAACTTAAAGTATATATCAAGAGGTATATAAATGATATAAATTGTATATAACCATGTAATTCTATCATATCATTTGTAATAAAACACATATTCAACAAAAGGAGCAAAGATACCCCTAATCTAAACATATATGCCAATGTAAAGAGCATGAAATCAATTAAGACTAGCATAAAGCACAGGTTTTAAATGATTAATGTTTAGTGCTCTCAGAAGTAGGGTTACAGAAAACTAAATCTTGGCCATCCCGCTAGTAATATGCCACAGAAGAATTTCAAACTTTGAGTTCTAAATCACAATCGATAAATCTCAATTTTACAAATATCCAGATCATATAATTTCGGCCAGCAGAGCATAAATTCAAAGTGATCACTTAAATTCAATAAGAATTTAATCAAATATAACTTGATCTTTCCATAGATTGCAGAATTTCAGTTTACCAAGTTATGCAAAAACCGAACTGACTCATTGACAAGTGATCAGTATATGAATTGAAGTAATCCAATGACATGCAAATACCGAAACTACCAGACTGAAGGACAACAAGATCACAGACTGAACAAAGCTTCAAGCTTTAATCTTTCAGAAAGATTGATGACAAAACTAACATAGATCTAGAGCTAAAGGTGTATTCATTCAATCTCAGTATATGACCATTTTCATCATCGAGCATACAATCCGAGCCCACATACAAACAATGTCCCCTAGTACTAGATCATGCATCAGAGATTAATGAACTATCACAGCTCACAAAGTTTGCAATATGAATCTTCAAATATTCACAGTGTAGATGGTACTCAAAACCGTCCAGAAGCAAACCAAGCCGGTGACAAAAGATCAACCGGCAAAACTAGGCAAGACACACCCGAAAGTGCTAACCCAGAAAACTTAGCACCCCTATGTACCACCTTGTGAGAGGAGTGTGGTCGTCGGAGATACAATACCTCTCTTTGCCATTCGGAGGAACCAAGCAAGCAAAACCGAGGTGAGAGAGACGCCGCACAAGAATACGTGAGACACCGGCCAAGTGCCTCACTACCAAGCACCAGAGGTCGCAAAACCACCAACGAGACCGGCGGTTCCCAGCGAAGAAGGGACCTCAAGTATCAAATCTAGAGCCAAATCGGAAGGAGAAAGGAGGATGGAAGAGATCAGGTTTTACCGAATTCACTGATGCATCACGGAGAGGAAACGACCTCCTCTTATAGACGAGGGGAGGAGGGTTTGTGAGGCTCAACATGGTGGCCTCCAACGGCTGGGGCCGAAGCCCCACGCCTGTCGCCTACGTCGTTGTGCCCTTCACCTCTGTCGCCGCCGCCCCCACAGATCTGGACTGAGCCTCGCACGGGAGGAGACGTCTCCTCCCCTTATCCGTCCATGCTGGCCCACCGACAGGTGGGCCTCGCATCCTTCCCCCTTTTTTCTTTTTCGATTATGAAATTACAAAAATACCCCTAGATTTTCAACAGTCCCCATCAATTTATCAATTGATAAAAGATACTCAAAATCATGTTTAATATATAGCTGTTCAACGATGGGTACCTTGTGGGTTTGAACCCAAAGTCTAGCAACAAAAACTACGACTCTGCACAGACAGAGGAGGACATTACCCTGATCCATTGCCTTGGTGTGAGAGTTTTCGTCCTATTTACACTCTGTACTAGGCAGCAAGTCCTTTTCCCTCTCAGGTTGGGACGTTATGGTCATGTCCCCGTATCTAGTTCATGAGTATATAAGGAAGCATACCTGTATCTAGTTAATCAATCGACATACTTTCTTTTCTTGCCCGTTAACCACAAAACCATCGGGCTGTTGCATATAAATCTCCTCATCCAACTCTCCATTTAAAAAGCAGTCTTTACATCCATTTGATGTACTTGGAGTTTATATGCAGCAGCTAGCGCTAGAAGCACCCGAATTGTGGGTAAGCAAGCCACATGAGAGTATTATCAAAATAGTCTTCTCCTTCCTTTCGCGTAAAACCTTTAGTCACTAAGCAGGCCTTGTACTTTTCAACAGTATCATCAAGTCTACGCTTCCTCTTGAAGATCCATGTGTATCCCACTGTCTTACATCTCGGTGGAAGATCTGTAATCTCTCATATTCCGTTAGTTATGATGGAATCCATCTCGCTACGGACTGCCTCCTTCTAGTATTCTACATCTGAAGATGTGTATACCTCTGAAAGGATTCGTGGTTCATCGTCCATGATATAGGTGACATAGTCATCGCCCAGTGACTTTTTAGTCCTCTGTCTCTTACTCTTTCTCAACTCCAACTCTGTAGCGGTGTTATCCATACTAGAAAGAATAGAGCAGTCATTTGGCCCAATATGGTCAATGACTTTTGTTGATCTCATAGGAAACACATGTTCAAAGAAAGTCGTATCATGAGACTTCACTATATTTATGGTGATGTCACTCACCTTGGATTTGACTATTAAAAATCTATAAGCCGTGCTATTTGTAGTATACCCTAGAAAGACACAATCAATGATCTTCGGACAAAGCTTTCTTTTCTTCGACAAGAACACATGTACCTTTGCAAGGCATCCCCATGTCCGAAGAAATGACAAGTTAGGTTTTTTCCCCTTCCATCCTTCATAGGGTATCCTCCTGATTGCAAGGTGGAACCCTATTTAGAATATAATTAGTTGTGAGAACTGCTTCACCCCACCAATAGTCCGGCATATCTGAACTCTGGAGTATGGTGTTAACCAAGTTACAAAGAGTTTGGTTGTTTCTTTCAGCTATTCCATTGATTGGGGTGAGTAAGGTGGAGTAATCTCATGTATTATGCTACTTTCTACACAGAATTGAGAGAATTCATTTGAGACATATTCGTCGCCTCGATTCAACCTTAACCGTTTGATATTCTTTTCTAGCTGATTTTTAACTTCAGCTTTATAGACTTTAAAGTATTCAAGTGTTTCATCCTTCGACTTAAGTAAATAAATATAGTAATACTTAGTCGCATCATCTATGAGAATCAGAAAATAACGTTTGCCACCTTTCGTTAATATTCCATTCATCTCACAAAGATCAGAATGTATTAGTTCAAGTGGAGAAGTGCTCTGCCCTTCAATGCTATGAAAAGGTTTTCGGAGTTGCTTTGCTTGCACACACTTTTCACATTTTAAACCCTACTCATAATTATAGCTTGGAATCAAACTCATCTTGCTCATTCGCACAATGGCTTCAAAATTAACATGACACAAACGTCGATACCAAATATTATGGATTTTATTGCAATGAGAAGCATTGTAAATGATTATATTATTGGAATCAAGAATGGATAAGCGGAACATGCCTCCTCTATCATAGTCTTTGCCCATAGAATTTCTAAACTTGGTCAACACAACCTAGACTCAAACATTATTCCTTGCCTACATAGCATTGACCTGCTCAGGAGGTTGCGAGTCATTGCAGGCACATATAGTATGTCTTTGAGGATAAGTGTTTTGCCCGAGGTAAACTTTAGGAAAACCTGTCCAATCCCGTAGATTTAGACTGAGCCTCGCACGAGAGGAGACAAAGTCTCCTCCCCTTATCCGTCCGTGCCGGCCCACCAACAGGTGGGCCACGCATCCTTTCCCTTTTTTCAATTGTGAAATTACAAAAATACCCCTGGATTTTCAACAGCTTCCACTTAAATAGGAACAATATTGTCAACATATCAAAACTGTAAATAGCATCTGAACTGTGCATTTCTGTTTTCTAAATATTCTCCAAACTTATTTGCAGGGAACTTATACAACTTCCGAACTGGATAGGCATTATGCACTGACGCCCTATTGAGTTCCCTTGATTCCTGCGCATCCAGACTCTGTGAATCTTATTTGATGGCGACCATTTTAGACTCTGTTATCGGATTATGCATAAGAAAGCTGCAAGAGACCATCTTAGAGGAGGCGGTACTAATGCTGGGAGCATATGAAGAGCTTACAGAACTCCAACGGAGAATGACACAAATACAATATTTTCTTAGTGATGCTGAGCGGAGGAGCATAGAAGAGTCAGCAGTAAACAATTGGCTTGGTGAGCTAAAAGATGCTATGTATGATGCTGATGACATCATTGACTTGGCCAAATATGAAGGAAGGAAGTTACTAACGGACCGTCCTTCGTCATCTTTGGCACCAAGGAACTCAACCAGATGCAATGGCCTCTCACTTCTCTCTTGCTTTCGTAATATTCAGACACGTCACGAGATTGCCATTCAGATCAGAAATCTCAACACCAAACTAGAGAAGATCTCAAGGGATAAGACATTTTTAACACTTGAAAATGTGAAACCTGATGGGAAAGCCTCAATAAAAAATCAGAGAAAAACTTCCCATCTTGTAGAGCCCAATCTTGTGGGGAAGGAGATCAAAGCTGCTACTGCAAAATTGGTGGAAAAGATACTAGAGAATAAGGAAAATAAGGCTTACAAGCTTGCTATCGTTGGAATAGGAGGAGTTGGCAAGACAACACTAGCACAGAATATATATAATCACCAAAGAATAAAAGGGAACTTCAGCAAACATGCTTGGATTTGTGTTTCTCAAGAATACTCCGAAACTACTCTTATGAAAGAGGTACTACGGAATATCGGGGTAGATAAAGTGCAAGGTGAAACCATAGGAGAACTTCAAAGCAAGCTTGCATCATCCATCGAGAAAGAGAGCTTCTTTGCTGTATTGGATGATGTATGGCAGTCAGATGTATGGACAAATCTACTAAGAACACCATTATATGCTGCAACTCGAGGAGTAGTTCTTGTGACAAGTCGAGATGATACAGTTGCACAAAGAATTGGGGCAGAACATATGCATCGTGTTGAATTGATGTCGATAGATATTGGATGGGAGCTATTATGGAAGAGTATGAACATTAAAGAAGTGAAAGAAGTGCAGAATTTGCAGGAGATAGGGATTGAGATTGTTCGCAAGTGTGGTAGGCTTCCTCTTGCAATTAAGGTCATTGCCAGTGTTTTAGCAACCAAAGAGAAAACTGAAAAGCAGTGGAGGAAGATTTTGAGCAATAATGCTTGGTCTATGAGCAAGCTTCCTCCTGAGCTAGGAGGTGCATTGTATCTGAGTTACAGTGAGCTACCACCACATTTAAAGCAATGTTTCCTGCATTTAGCTTTATATCCAGAAGATTGCGATGTGTATTGTCAAGATGCTGTTAGGTTGTGGATTGCTGAAGGCTTTATAGAAGAGCAACAAGACCAACTACTGGAAGATACAGCAGAAGAATACTACTACGAGTTAATTAATAGGAACCTCCTTCAACCAATTCCTCGCTTCATTACTCATGCGATATGCAAAATGCATGACCTTTTAAGGCAACTTGCATGTCATTTGTCAAGAGAAGAATGTTTTATTGGAGACCCACAATCATTAGATGCTAAAACAATGTCTAAGATACGGCGTGTTTTGGTTGACACCAAGGAGACGGTAGTGTTCCCTAACTTGGACAAAGTGCAATACACGGTAAGGACTTTGAGGTTTAATGTTCGAAATTCAACAAGGATTGACAGTACTATTTTTGTGAGATTTCCACGACTTCGAGTTTTGGATTTGACTAATACAGATGTGGAAATCATCCCAGACTGTATTAGTCAATTGATCCATCTACGTTTACTTGATGTCCATGGTACTAATATATCTTGTCTTCCGGAGTCTATCAGTTCTCTCACAAACCTACAAACATTGAATTTGAGCCGCTGTCATGCTCTGTACAGCCTTCCTGTGGCAATCACTCAGTTATGCAATTTGAGGCGCCTTGGTCTTTCTAATACACCCATTAATCAGGTTCCAAAAGGGATAGGCACTTTGGTATTCCTTAATGATCTAGAAGGATTTCCAGCTGATCATGTCTATGGTAATACTAAATTACAAGATGGATGGAACTTGGAAGAGCTGCAGCCTCTTTTGCAGTTGAGGCAACTTCGTATGATCAAGCTAGAGAGAGCTGTTCCTTGTGGCACAACATCATTACTGATAGACAAGCACCATCTCAATGCTTTAACTCTACGTTGCACAGAACGAGCGGACGAGCGATATTCAGAAGAAGATATTAGTAAGATTGAGAACACTTTCGAGGAATTAGTCCCACCACAAAGCTTGGAAGATATATTCATTATAGGATTCTTTGGTCGAACGTATCCCACCTGGATATGTACTTGCTTGTCCTCACTGAAATACTTGAACCTCATAAATTGCATTTACTGTGTGCATCTTCCACCAATTGGGCAACTACCTAACTTGGAATTTCTGAGAATTGAAGGAGCATCTGCAACAACCAAGATTGGACCAGAATTACTTGGAGATGGAGTAGTTAACCCAGGATCCAAAGAGTCTATTGCTTTCCCTAAGCTTACATTGTTGGTCTTCTTGAATATGCACAACTGGGAAGGATGGTCCCTGATTTTAGAAGAGCAAGAAGAAGCTAAGGAAGGGAAAGAGGATGGGGGTTCTGCTGCGAAGCAAAAAGGAGGAGCTCAGCCACATCCAACACAACTTTTTCCCCATTTGAAGAAACTGGTCCTTAGATGCTGCCCAAAGCTAAGAGCTCTGCCACCACAGCTTGCACAAGCCACCAGCTTGAACAGGATCCATATAGTGGATGCGAGCTGCTTGAAGGTGGTAGAGAACCTGCCATTCATTTCTGATGCCCTTGTGATCAGGGGATGTGGGCTCCTCGAGAGGGTCTCGAACCTTCCTCAAGTGAGAGAGCTGCGTGTAGGTGACTGTCCTAATCTAAGGTGTGTGGAGAAGTTGGCAAACCTACGGGAGCTGTGGCTATCGAAGGCTATGCTAGAGATGAGTCCACTTTGGGTATCTGAGCTTCACCAGCAGTGCCAACAACATCATGGTGAAGACCTTGACGTATACACATGGCGTGAGGAGAAACCCAACTAGAGGCAAAGAAGATACAAGGTATGAACGTTGATGAGACGTTTCATTGTCGCATCTTAACTATCTGCTCAGAAATTTGCATTCTTGGTACCCAAATTTGCTGCTTTAGTAGACAATCATGTTCTATTATGTTTTATGCCATAATATTGCAGTTTGCTTTTGTATTTTGTTTTCAACGTCCATCAGATTATGTGATCCATGGTGCTTCACATATTCTTCGCTTGCAAGAAAGGATAAAAGTGAAAGCAGTACAAATTCTCAGATATAGATTTTCAAGTGTTGTATTTGACTTTATAAACTATTCGTAGTTTGTTTGAGAGTTATTTGCGTCAGGTAATAATATTAGAAAGCATTGAAGCACTTCCCATAAGCCATTAGCAGTATTTCTATGCTTTTCTCTTTAACAAAAGTAGCATTAATCTTAAAGCAAATGAAGAGGTAAGTAACATCTATCTACCATTTATCATGTTTTAAAAATTGTGCAAATCACTATTAAAGAAAGCATTGAAGCACCTCCCTATATGTAATTATCTTACTTTTATATGCTCGTTTGTTTTGTAGGTTAATTTCAAAGGATGGCGCTACTGGAATTTGTTCATCGACTGATGGATGCATTTCGTGATCTTACTTTTTTAAGTATTAGCCTATGTAGACCAAAAAGAGACAAAAAAAAAGAGAAAACAAAAGGAAGAAACCAAAAAAAATATAGAAAAACTCTAAAATGGAAAAAGAGTGAAATTGTCTTTACTTTGTTTGTTTCTTGTATTTGGTCATTTCTGTAAAAGTTTGTACGGACATGTGTTGTATATCTGCTTTTCTTTGGGTGGGTAACTCAGCCTATGTCGCTATAAGTGCAGTATTTGTGGTTGCATAGCCGGTCAATGCATTGGGGAGGTGCACGGCTGCAGGGCGGGAGAATGCGGTGTTGCCCGAGTGCGACGGAGGAAGGAGCTGAAGGAGCTGAAGGAGCAGAAGAGAGGAAGGAGGCAACGCCTTGCCTGCTCTGCAGCACTCTTGTTTAATTATTCTTAATATCGCATTCCTGTTTGCTTGTCTGAGTGTAAAGTACGGTTCTGGAGTCCTTTCAATTCTGCGTTGAATTTGCCTGGTGGCTTGCTTCTCTTGTGAGTTGTATAGTGGTGAGCTTAACAAGCTGTTATCCCCTGCTTCCTGTAGTTGTACATTGCAAAATGACTGTACATTTGATTACGAGTGCATGATGATTGGGAAATGAAAGAACCATGGCCTCAAATCATGCAGAGTAGCCCCCAGCATTTTCATTATTGTTATTCGTATACCAATCTCAACAGGCTTGATCTGGCCGCATTAGCGGAACATGTAAGCAATCACATGCTCGCACGTTCAGCATGTGCTCGAGTGGAATCCCGAGGTAAACACATCACACGGACAACCAATCTTGGCAATACTAGGGATGAATAACTCCTAGGGACCTACTCGTTTCAGTTTTTTTTTAACTTTAACTTTTTTTTACTATTCAGTAATTCATCTTTTTTTAGATTTTTTAGACTTTTTTGCATTTTTTTTCTTTTTTCCTATGTTCCTTTGCATTTTCCGTGATGGACTAACATATTTCAGCCAAAAAGTCAGCTACAGCAAAATTTTAGCCAAAAGCCTGAAGCCATCGCTAAAACGAACGCCCCCTAGTCAACTAGTAGCGTCGATGCAGTAAGCAGCCAATAGGTTGCAGCTTGTTAATTTATAAACTTTTAAATCAGAGTCAACACCATGGTTTGGGAAAAAAATTTTTGTGAGATTTCAACTAGGATAGAAATGTTTAAAAAATTTTGGGACTTTGATGTTTAATTATAGAAATTCAACAAGGATAGACAGTACTATTTTTGTGAGATTTCCACGACTTCGAGTTTTGGATTTGACTGATACAGATGTGGAAATCATCCCAGACTGTATTAGGGCCTATTCTTTTTCGCTGCGACTTTTGGCTTTTGGGTGAAATTTTTGAATTTTAGCTGTTTGCGACAGAGCTTATGGAGAGATACCCGCTTGCGATTTTAGATGGTACAGATGTTGGGTTTTTAATATGTACTATAATTAACTTGTAGACTCCATCTTAAAAAAAATACTTCGTTTGAAAGTTATGTACTATAGCAAAAGCTAAAATTCGTTTTAAGAAGCTGAAAAGAACATGCTCTTAGTCAGTTGATCCATCTACGTTTACTTGATGTCGATGGTACTAATATATCTTTTCTTCCGGAGTCTATCAGTTCTCTCACAAACCTACAAACATTGAATTTGGAGCACTGTCATGCTCTGTACAGTCTTCCTGTGGCAATCACTCAGTTATGCAATTTGAGGCGCCTTGGTCTTTCTAATACACCGATTAATCAGGTTCCAAAAAGGGATAGACACCTTGGTATTCCTTAATGATCTAGGAGGATTTCCAGCTGATCATGGCTATGGTAATACTAAATTACAAGATGGATGGAACTTGGAAGAGCTGCAGCCTCTTTTGCAGTAGAGGCAGCTTCGTATGATCAAGCTAGAGAGAGCTGTTCCTTGTGGCACAACATCATTGCTGATAGACAAGCACCATCTCAAAGCTTTAACTCTACGTTGCACAGAACGAGCGGACGAGTGATATTCAGAAGAAGGTATTAGTAAGTGTAACGCCCAGGGTTTGGGCCAGTTAGCACCCTAATGGGCCTTAACCCTAGGGTTAAGGATTAATAGAAGGGGGCACCTCTCCTTTCCCTTTCCCCCCTGTGAGCCGCCGTCTCTCCTCCCGCATCATCATCGCCTCGCGCCATCTCCACGCAAATGCCTCCGAGGGAGCTGCGAGGGAAGCGTCCAGGAGCTTCATCCACCTCGATGCCGCCATCGGCCAGGTGGAGTCTCCTGCTTGCACTCCCGCACACGCACGCGCTGATTGCTCCCATCCGTTGCAGCTTTGGCCAGCAGTGTTGCATGTAGCACTTGTACTCATACTTCGGTATTATAGTGCAACCAACAATCCATGGAATCTCCATGCTTGGGCTATTGGATTTGGCCCATGCCGCTGCTCAGACACGCGCTTGCCTCTGCCTGCCTGATGCAGATGCTCATAATTTAAGATGATTGTTTTCTGCTTCTAAGAAAAAATGTTGCTTTCTTGTATCTTTGGCTTTTTTGCATGAATTTTCTAGCTGGGCGTTTTATAGTAGAAAGTGAAGGAAGATAGAATTGGATGTATTGCATTTAACCTCTCAGGCGGTATATATAGAGGTACAAGACTTGGGAGTAAGACGGTACAAGGGATTGTAATCCTAAAGGGACTCTATCCTACCAAATATATTGTACTCTAACATCCTCGCAGTCACAACGGGAGCGTCGCAGATGGTGAGACTAGAGGAACCGAAGAGATGACATCCCCCCGCAGTCAGAACCGTCGATGCGTCGCGTATGCTACGACTGGAGTAGGAACCGACGAGTAGCTCAAATAAGGCGGTAGCCCTTTGTGCCGATGTCAAGGTAGCCGAGCGCGAGGGTAGAGTAGTCGTGGTCGAGGATGCTGTGCTGGAGATGGCCGTGGTCGACGTAGTCATGGTCGGGTTACCGATGTCGAGGCGGTCGCTCATGCAGCCGCGGGCGCAAAAGAGGCGCCATGGTGATAACGGAGACGCGTCAAGGCAGTCGTAGGGAGGGTGATGCCGAGGTTGACGCAGTCAGGGCCGTCGAAGATGTAGACGAAAAACGGCGATGCAATCGAGGCAGACGGGACGGGAACGGGAGGGTCGATGCCGAAGTCGATGCAGTCAAGCCGCCAGAGCCGAGGCGTGTGCCGGGTTTGCCAGACCCGGTAACGCGTCGACGAAAGCACGCGTCGGTGTTGCCAGTACCGGACGTACAAGGGAAAGGGCCCCAACCAGGTGTGGTTGTGCTGGACGAAGAAGAAGCAGCGTGGGAGCGGACACTCCTACCCAAAGGCGAGCAGTCCGGGCGGACGCTCTAGCTCGAAGGCGAGCAGTCCTGACGCAAGGTACGGCGGCGGCGATAGCGCTCGATGTCGGCGATGAAGGCCCGATCAGCATGACGAAGACCAGGTGCAGACAGATGGCGCACAAGAGGTTGCACAGCACAGTCGTCGATGCACAGGGGACGGTGATGTAGATGCAACGATAAGGGGACACACGTGCAGCGGTGCTGTGGCCCGAGGAGGTGACACAGCAGCAGCCCTGTTGCTCGGAGAAGATGCACGTAGTACTCGACGACGAACGTCACGGGAACCGATGGATCGCGCACAATCAGCTGATCAGACCGAGTACGCGCGAGACGGGACGATGATGGAAGAAGTCGGTGGAGGTGTCCTGATCTGTGGTGGCGATAATGAACCGGCGGAGAAGACGTGCGGACGGGATGACCGAGACGCGACGCGGGAAGGCGTCCCCTCGGCATCGCATGCCCGGCCTGGCCGCACAGTCGAAGAGGTAGAGGCCGGTGTAGTTGACGCCGATGTCAGAGTAGATATGTGCGAGGTCGACAGGTGGTGGGCGACTCAACCCCGATCAGTGATCGGGAAAAGAAAAAATACAACAGCAGTTGTGGAATCCTCCATGTGCAAACAATCAGGTACACCTAGAGCCATTCGCGTGGGCCCCGTCGCTTGGAGCTTACTCACGGTCGCCCCACGCCGTCCCCTCCTCGAATCTCTTAAGCCCCCTGCACTCTATTCTCTCCTGTGGCATGGCCCCCTCGCTTCTTCCCTTGTCTCGGTCGTGCCGCCGGCTCTTACGTCGCCACCCCCAAGATTGGGGCAGTGAAGGGGATGACGGGTGGGTTACCTCAGTCGTGGTCGGCGAGGCACGGGGGCCTGTGTGGGCAGGGGCCGGGGTCGGCGGAAGGCGTCGCTGCAGGGGGCAGTAGCCGGCGGAGCGACGGTCGGCAGAGCTGTGGAGGAGGGAGGCCGTGGCGGATCTGGTGGCGCAACAGGAGGTGGTCTTCGAGCGACGGACAGCGGCGGAAGATGACAGCGTCGGAGCTGCGGAGGAGGGAGGCCACGGGGAAGGCTGAGCAGCGGCGGCCGGCCGGATCTGGACAGATCCGGGAGCGGGGAAGCCTGATCTGGCGCGGGGAGGCCTGGGCGACTTCGGTCCGACGGCTTCAGCGGCTGCTCTCATGGAATCACGGCCGAACTTGCAGGGTGGAGGTGGCGCAAGACCGGGGCAAAGTCGGTGCAGAGGTGGCGACAGTGTATCTGGGTGCGGGGAGGCCCGATCCGGCGTGAGGAGTCCTGGGCAACGTTGGTGCAGAGGCGGCCGGTGGCGGGGAGGCCCGAGGGGAAGGCAGCGGGATCTGGTCGGTGACCTGGGGCGGTGGCGGCGTTCGAAGGCCGGATCTGAGGCGCGGTGGCCGGATCTGGCACGGGCCAAGGTGGAGGAGCCCGGGAGCGACGCTCCGACGGCGTGGGGCGCGCGTCCTGGCCCGGCCGCGACGAGGACGAGTGCGAGGAGGGAGGCCCAATCTGCTGTGTGACGACGATGACAACGATGGCGGCCGGATCAACAGGGTCGCCGCCTAAACGGTGGCGCTGCCCCCGGCGGAGATAGATCTCCCCGGGGGCGCGCGGTGCGGAAGCTAACGGCGGCTAGGGTTAGGATCTAAACCTAAACACTCTGATACCATGAAGGAAGATAGAATTAGATGTATTGCATTGAGTCTCTCAGGCGGTATATATAGAGGTACAAGACTTGAGGGGCAAGACGGTACAAGGGATTGTAATCTTAAAGGGACTCTATCCTACCAAATATATTGTACTCTAACAGAAAGTTAATGTTTGCATGTGCCTTGAACCACTTCGTAGGGAGTCTCCATAGGCCCATTTTGCACTGTGGGGCTTCAGCCAGGGTTGGTGATGCATGTCAACTACACGCTGGGAGCCATGTCATGGGAGATACTGAGCTAGGGGAGGGATGTGTTGTTTTCTCACTCTTGCACCGTTGTAGAGGGAGCTTTCGGGCAGCGACGCGTTCCGGATTCTTCGTGCAGCGAGTCCTAGGGCAAACTCAAGGCAAGTACTTCGTGGTCGTAACCCTTTTATGTTTTACATATCACGTGTTTTCAGATTACTTGTCACCTTTGCCATTGAGTACAGTTATCATGTCATTCATGCTTGTCTAGTTAATATCATATCACTAAGGGCATGTTCTTTCCAACTTCTAAAAACGGCTTTTAGCTTTTGCTACAGTACTTAACTTTCAAACAGAATATTTTTTTTCAAGACAGGGTCTACAAGTTAATTGTAGTACATGTTAAAACCCCAATATCTGTACCATCCAAAATCGCAAGCGAGTATCTCTCTTTCCGTAACTCTGTCGCAAACAGATAAAATTCAAAAATTTCAACCAAAAGCCATAAGCCGTAGTAAAAAAGAACAGGTTCTAAATCTCACCTAGCATATTACTAATGCTGGCCTTATTCTAAACTTTTAATATTGTTTGGATACCATAATGTTCTAGGATGTCTGATTTTTATGTACTTCTAGATTATTAGAATACTCCGTTAATGTTGTTCTAGAATTAATGTTTTTAATTAGTATTTTAGAATTCACGCTTTAATCGTTAATGGGAGGTAACGAATAATCATGTTGTAGACTTAGGTTAAACCACCAGTAATATTTTAATATCATGCTTTTATGTTATCTTTTAGATATCCTGATGTATTGTCGATATGATTTCTTACATGAGTTATAACTGATCGATGTTTATTAATAATTGTTAAGTTGACTAATAATCACTTATCACCTAATAAAACTTAGTCGATTGTCAACCCTTGTGTGAGCTTTAATATAATATCTCTTTTAGAATAATACCTTAATCCCTACCACCTTAGTATCATTCCTATCGCCCTCTTGGTGGAAACTGCTCTGTCCATTTCTAGTCTCAGCAAATCCTTCTATTTATCCTCATTTTACCTTCACCATCCTTTAGTTGCCTTAAATTTATATTATTAAACCTTACCTATAATGGAACCATTATCTCATCACTATATTATCATTCCTTATCGCTCTATCGAGTATTACACTTTTCTATCCCAACCTTAACAAATTCTTTCACTCCTCATAACTTTATCCTAGCATTCTCTTTTGTTACCTTAATCTATCAACCATTTGACCTGCTGATAATAACATGATTACCTAGCCTAGGATTATCCACATATATGGGAGATTTGCACTCACCTGGTAACGTACGGGGGGTGTACACTCTCGTTACTCAGGATATTACCCACCGTCGTGGTTATACAGTCGAAGACAATGATGTGCCTGACTATTCTCGTATAACCAGGTATATGGGAAGTAATCGTCAGTGCCATTGCTATAACTTGTTATATCATAATTGCCATTACTATAACTTACTATATCACAATTGCGATTGTCATAACTTACAATATCACAATTATCATAGCCGTAACTTGCTAAATAACAATTACCCTTATTTCCGTGGTTCCGGTTACCTCTATCTCTGCTCGGTATTTATGGTTCCAATAACTTAGTTTCATTGCAATTACCATGTGTCAATTATTTGTTTATATTACTTGTCCTTTACTGACTGTGTTGCGATCGTTGTTGGGTACTTGCTGAGTTTTTTAAATCTCATGCTTGCTCTTTTTAGTCTCAGGTAGAAAGTCAGTGAAGTGATAGCATCATGCATGGGTGAGAGCACTCGAGTTTTCAGCACCGTGGTTTGCCACTATTTTGTTACTTCATTTGCTCTTCATTTGGTTAGCAGTGGACCGGTCCCATGTTTTAAACATTTATTTTAGCTTTCGCTGGTTTCCTAATAAAACACTTTTTAAGTTTTAAATTTTCCTGCAATTTCTATTGTTGCTTTTATTTTTATTCTTTATGATGGTAATGACGTTCCATGGTAGCATCTCATATTGGTATCTGAGGTGTTACAAATAGTACTAGAGCCGACCCTCGCGATTGCACGGGCGTGTACGGGTCAGGGGCGTGGGCATATGACGCATGACACGTGTAGGCCCGGAGTGGATATACAGTATGGTATATATACTAACACTAGACGTACGGACGTGTGCCAAGAGGGCAAGGTCTTGGTCATTTGCCCCAGTGTGGGTATGTTGGACTGATGAGGACGTCGGGTTCTTCAAGGGAGCGTGTATGTAACACCACGGCCCGTGATGGCATATGTGTGTGTGCTCTTAAGGATGTGAATTAGTTTCATATTGCTAGCTTAACATGAGAAGCACTAATATATAAACCCATAGGTATCATTGGTAACAACTTTCGGTAAGATGTAAATCCCGCCCAATTTTCAAAATGAGTTAACACCAATTTAGTCCAATGTATTCAGATTTGTGGTCGAGTAGCGCCGATTCAAGATGATTTCAGTCGTTTCCTACTGAGTCATGGGATATCTAGAAAATTTGGGGGTACCAGGCTTCCACTTAAATAGGGACAATATTGTCAACATATCAAAACTGTAAATAGCATCTGAACTGTGCAATTCTGTTATCTAAATATTCTCCAAACTTATTTGCAGGGAAATTATACAACTTTCGAACTGGATAGGCATTATGCACGGATGCCCTATTGAGTTCCCTTGATTCTTGCGCATCCTCTTATTTGATGGCGACCATATTAGACTCTGTTATCGGATTATGCCTAAGAAGCTGCAAGAGACCATCTTAGAGGAGGTGGTACTAATGCTGGGAGCATATGAAGAGCTTACAGAACTCCAACGGAGAATGACACAAATACAATGTTTTCTTTATGATGCTGAGCGGAGGAGCATAGAAGAGTCAGCAGTAAACAATTGGCTTGGCGAGCTAAAAGATGCTATGTATGATGCTGATGACATCATTGACTTGGCCAAATATGAAGGAAGTTACTAATGGACCGTCCTTCGTCATCTTTGGCACCAAGGAACTCAACCAGATGCAATGGCCTCTCACTTCTCTCTTGCTTTCGTAATATTCAGACACGTCACGAGATTGCCACTGCTACAGACAGGCCTATCACAGACGGTTCGGAACCGTCATCACAGACGGTTTTCGAACCATCTGTTTTTATGTGTCAGTGATAATAGGTGGTTATCACGCAGCGGCTCGAGCCGCCTGTGATAACTCACATTACTGACGATTACACACAACAAACCGTCGTGATATTTCTGTATCACGCATTTATGCGAAACAGAACCGCTCGTGATATAGTGTCTATCACGAGCGGTTGTTGTGTGTAACCGTCAGGAAAGTCGTCTATCACGATTTGTTGTTGTGTGTAACCGTCTGTGATAGCAATTGCAACAGCAGCTTTATTTGCCGTTTTTGGCTAGCCTCGTGATATGCTAGCCATGCCCTCTGAAAGCAAGCAACAAGATTACAACATATATATACACCGTGTAACAAGATCACATACATTGCGGATACACGATCGACAAAAGAATCACATACAATTTTGCAACTAAAAGTTACACAGATAAGTTAATTGCAACTGATCAGTGAATTACAAATGTAACAAACGTCCAACAGATGACGTACAAATATAGAATGAAAATCGTCACACTGTTCTGACTAATGTTTGATTAAGCGCACAACTGAGTGATTTGTACAATTGCATGTAATGTTTCAACATCTAATGATCACCATTGCCGGGGTAGAACTCTCCAGCCTTTTTTATACACTGTGCTAGTAAGAACCCGGAGAGTGTTGCACGAATTTCGATTAGTCGTTCAAGATCATATGTACTTACGTCGAAGTCCACCCGCTGTCGCTAGGAGCAATAAGTCATTAATTAGCATGTGTGTATATATACATATATAATCAAAAAATAATAATTATTGCAAGAACATGACAAACCTCTGGATCATCGATCTTACTATCCACGATTTCCTTCATATGGCGGCAAACGTAGAATCCACATACGTTGCCTCTGTAGTTCTTGGTGACACTGCAAAAATTGCATTACGTACATAGGTATTGTCAATTCTAGAGGCATTATAACAAAGTGTGATATAGGATTGTTGTGTTGTAGCGGGTACCGAAAATCGCGTGTTGTGTCGCAACGTGTCACTAGATTTGTCGTGTCTTCCTCCCTGGGCAACATAAGCGGCAAACGACCTACGTGATTCAAAAAAGTTAGCCTCGGCCGTTGCAAACGAAGGAAATATTACAATAAAGTTATGTATGGAGGAAATGAGTTTACTTGTTAAGTACTTCTTGCACACGACTAAAGTCGTGGTTACTCCTAAGTAGGGAATCAAGGTATATTATCTTGCTCCACTTTGGTATAATCACAATCAGAATCCAGTGTTGCCTAGTCATGTACACACCATAGTGATTAATCCTAGGTTCATGCTGCATGTAAAGTACAAATGAAACATATGTGGCAACTAGTGAAGCACTTACCCTTGGTTGAAAGGAAACATGATGTACTCCTTGTCCATGTGAGTAAACAATCCCTTCGTTATGTAATTTTGCACGAAGGATTCATTATCTTTGATAACTGGATCGGAGACCAAGTGAGGGTCGAGGAAACCCACCGGTTGTCGCGATCGCCAGACTCCTTGGATCATGCATCTATACATAAGGAAAGAGTAATGACATTTATCGGTATAACGTGAAAGTAGAACTTCATTGTACAGTACACTTACGATGTCCAAAGCAGCGTAAAGCGGCGTCGAGTTCGTCAAGATTGAATAATAAAAATAAGTCATCGAATGTCACGACGATGTAGCCTGTGTCGTGGAGGAAATGCTGCTCGTATATTTCACGATGAATGCACTCTGCCGGGTTGGCTTCATGTTGGACTTCCCCATGTACCAGGCATGCAATGTATTGCAAATCATGCCAAGCCTGGGTAATTGTGACTCAGGGACCAATGACACTCCTAGAGTGAACTTCCATGGCACGGGAGGCTTATTTTTCTTCTCTTGAGTCTTATAGCCTCGCTTACGATACGTTCTCGGTGGCGTCTCGGCGGGAGCCGATGCAATAGGCTTCCGAACCGGAGCTGGAGGTGGAGCCACCGGAGCCGATGTGATAGGTCCAAGGCGATGTCCCTCTTGCGACACTGGAGGTGGAGCCACCGGAGCCGATGTGACAGGTCCAGGGCGATGTCCCTCTTGCGACACGGAGGTGGAGCCACCGGAGCCGATGTGACAGTCGGGTGATGTCCTCTTGGGACACCGGAGGTGGAGATCGTGGCACGGACAAGTCGAGGCAATATCCTCTTGGGCCATTTGAGCGAGTGTGTGGATAGCATCCCCTAATGTCTTAATCTCTTCGTTTGGGGGCTTCTCAAGAGGGACGGTGTTAAAAATATCATTAATCATGTCCACTGGACCTTTATGAAACCGGTCTCTACTTGTACACCGTGCACCAACGTACTTGACAAAGAATGGATACACCATCCCCGCCCGTCACAACGGAATAGAGCCAATAAGCGACTTTGAGGATGCAAGGTATGGGCACCTACATAACGACACAAGATGAGTTAAGGCGTCCACGGAGAGATCTATGCAGCATTCTAAAGAGGTGCATTACCCGAATGTCATCGATAGGTAAGTGGCGTCGCTATGTTCAAGATTTGGTGTGGGCACACCATCTGCGACGTTGAGGGGGACTAGGTACCGCAGTAGTAGGAGTAGTAGGGGTGGGTTGCGATTGGTTGCGGACTTGTCTCAGTTCTTCCCTCAATGAATCTATTTTCCACGAAGTGAGCGATGCTCTCTTGAAGGGAGGCGAGAGTTGTTCTGAAGTTGAGCACGAAGCTCTGTTTCATTTGGTCGTTGCGATGCACGCCTTGGATATCTTCCTACTCCTATATGTCTCGAGTAACTGAAATCCGTGCTTCCAAGATCGTAAACCCCAAGCCTCGTGTGCGACCTGGGTGCTCCTTGTTTTCCAGGGCCTGTGATAGTAAATCTCTCTCCCTGTATTCTTGAAAGGTTCCACGAGAATATTCGGTAGTCAATGATTGCTGCAAGAGGCAATTAATCATGTTATTTTTGAACCCATTAAGTTCAAGAGGTGTTAACAACTATATAGTTTAACTTATCTTACCAGGCGTTGGGACACTTCCTCATCTGCGAGGTTTTTGAAAGAGACACCCGAAGATGTGGTTGATGACCTCGCTCTTAACCAGTTTCGAGCACGCTCGTTTGCGATCCCGGCAAATGGCGGGGAGGCCTCCGATCTGAGTGCGACCTCGTCCTGCATCCTCCACTGCGGGATTTTACCCGCGTACCCAGTGGTGCCGAGTTTGTGAGGGTGAGTGTTTTGTGATTGGATAGCCTTGTGCGCCGCACTTTGTTGTTCAAATTCAGCCGTTGTCTTCATCTGCACAAAGGCCTCCCATGCTTCCGGCGACACGAAAGGATACTTTGTGAAGGGCGTAAGATCCTTGGCCACGTACCGCGTCACAAGAGTGCTCTTAAAATTCTTCCATGCTTTTCCCATTGCGAGGAGCGCGTGCCGTCGCACGAGTCCCTATACTTCTGCTGGGATCTCGAACGAATGTGTAACTTCCTCCCATAGCTGATTTTTCTAATCGTTTGACAAATCTCTCCAGCTTGCTATGGTGATGGGGACCCGTTCCCTTCCAATTATCCCACAGGTACTCCGAAATGATGCAATTGCTTTCTTCGGTTGTAGAGGGACCCTATCCGGAGAGACCACTCTGATGGTCATTCGGCCATCTGGCCTTTTCGATACTCCTCGGCCACGCTTAATTTTCCCAATCTTGGGAGCGTGAGACCCAGATGACAACGACGAAGCCTGTGAGGACGCCATCTCTCTTCTAAGAAAAAAATAACTGCAGTGTGTCACTAGCCTGTGAGGTGTGGGCCTAAACAAAGTGTGTCACTAGCTTCATGCCCTTTAAAGGTCTATGTGGTATATCTCTAGCTATAGCTAGCTGCTAATAATTCATATATAGCAATATAATTCTAGTATGATTATGTGAGCACAAAGATGACATCAATCCAAATACAAATGTCATAACATGTATGTAATCAATATGACAATGTAGCATATATAACAATGTATCAATATGACAATGTATCAATATGACAATGTAGCATATATGACAATGTATCAATATGACAATGTATCAATATGACAATGTAGCATATATGACAATGTATCAATATGACAATGTAGCAATATGACAATGTATCAATATGACAATGTATCAATACAAATTTCCAGCATGTGTAAATTCGGCCAGCATATATATCAATATGACAATGTAGCATATATATCAATATGACAATGACAATGTAGCATATATATCAATATGACAATGTAGCATATATATCAATATGACAATGTAGCATATATATCAATATGACAATGACAATGTAGCATATATATCAATATGACAATGTAGCATATATATCAATATGACAATGTAGCATATATATCAATATGACAAATCTAAAACCTAGCTAGAGTCTGGGGAGGAGGGCACCGAGTCGGGAGGAGGGCGCGGGCTCGCGGGGAGGAGGGAGCTAGAGTCGGGGCGGAGTCGGGCCCGGGAGGAGCGGCGTTGGGAAGGAGGGCACCGAGTCGGGAGGGGCGCGGCGGGAGGGCGCGGCGTCGGGAGCGACCGGCGGCGGGGGAGGAGGGAGCACGGCGGGAGGCGCGGCGTCGGGAGCGACCGATGGCGGCGGCGCGCGCGGGAGGGCGCGGCGTCGGAGCGACCGCGGCGTCGTTAGCGTCGGGAGGGTAGGGCGGCGCGAGATATCGGGCGCTAGAGATGTAGAGTGAGAGAGTGCGAGAATCGTGTCCTAGTTGGGGTATTTATAAGGAACACTATCACGACGGTTCCCTTAAGGAACCGTCAGGATATCTCTATCACTGACGGTTATAAGGTAAGAACCGTCGTGATATGATACTATCACGCAGCGGTTATAAGTGAAGAACCGTCAGTGATAGTCTATCACGACGGTTCTTCACTTATAACCGTCTGTGATAGTATCATATCACAGACGGTTCTTACCTTATAACCGTCTGTGATAATATAATATCACAGACGGTTATAAGTGGAGAACCGTCTGTGATAATTATCACAAACGGTTCTAAGTGTATAACCGTCTGTAATAAGCCTTTGCCCACTACTTGTCGATCTGTAATAAACCTTTGCCGGCTGGCTGTTGTAACTACACTACCAGCATTCAATAAGACCTGTCACAGAGTGTAATGAATATAACTACTCCTACCAAAGATGCAAATTCACAATCTGATTCGAGTCATTTTACAATTGCAATAAAACATATATAGTTACATTTATTACACATAGCTATTTTATTTTAAATAAAGCCCTTCACGATGATCGACACACATGTAGCTTGTTTCATCGCCTTGTTCTTCCTCGAGCCTGATGCCGTCTCCGAATAGAGGCAAATCATCAAATTGATTGTACTCTTCCTCATCCACAACATTCTCAACTCCGACAATCCTTCTTTTTCCCTGAAGAACTACATGGCGCTTCTTATTTGCCGGGTCGGTTACATAAAATACTTGAACAACTTGCCTTGCAAGTACGAATGGTTCGTCTTTGTATCCTACACATTCAATGTCCACGGTAGTGACACCGTACTTGTCGACCTTTACACCCCGTGTGAGATGGACCTTTACACACCGTACTTGTCCTCAATTTACGCCCCTTTCCAAGCACAACATTTATATTCTTGACCATATCATACACCTCTTTCCCGCTAAAAGGTCTTGGTACTGATTCATCTTCTTTTTTTCCATCAAATTATTTTTTTATCTTGCGGTATGGGTGATACTTTGGAAGGAACCTACGGTGATGCATGTACACAGTTTTACGCGAGTTGTTCAACCACACACTCTCGGTATTGTCTAAGCAGTGCGGACATGCTTTGGCTCCTTTTGTGCTCAACCCTGACAGGTTACCAAGGGCAGGAAAATCATTAATGGTGCAGAACAACATAGCGCGTAGAGTAAAGTTCTCTCGTTTGTCCGCATCCCATACATGTACCCCTTCGTTCCACAGTATTGCAAGATCTTCTACCAATGGTGCTAGGAACACATCAATATCGTTGCCAGGTTGCTTCGGCCCTTGGATAAGTAGTGACATCAAAATATACTTCCGCTTCATACACAGCCAAGGAGGAAGGTTATACATGCATAGAGTCACGGGCCAGGTGCTATGTCGGCTGCTCATGTTACCAAAAGGATTCATTCCATCTGTACTCAATCCAAACCTTATATTTCTCGGTTCCACACCGAAATCTACAAACATCCTATCGATGTTCCTCCATTGGGCAGAATCAGCAACATGTCTTATCATTCCGTCTTTCTTACGCTGCTCCAAGTGTCAACGCATCAATCTTGCATCCTTACGGTTTGCAATAAACGCTTCAAACGGGGGATTACAGGAAGATACCACAACACCTTAGCAGGAGGTCCTTGCTTCACCTCGATGCCCTTTCCATCATCAGAGTCATTTTTACGCTTGTATCGGGATGCTTTGCACACCGGACAAACATTTAAGCTAGCATACTCTTTACGGTACAGGATACAATCATTTAGACATGCATGTATTCTTTCTACTTCCATTCCAAATGGACAAAGAATCTTCTTGGCTTGGTAGGTGGTTCTAGGCAACATATTTTCCTCTGGAAGCATGTCCGCTAGGAGACTTAATAATGCCGTGAAACTCTTGTCGGACCAACCATTGCTTGCCTTCAATTTCAGTTGTTCTAGAACTGATGACAACCTCGTGTATTGCGGCTTGCATCCCGAGAACAAAGGTTTCTCCGAGTCCTCCATCAAGCCCTCGAATTTACCAAACTCTCTCTCACTGTAGTTCCCTTCTGCATCACGTAACATCTGATCCAGATTGTCATCCTGTGATCCATCCGTGGCCTCATGATCAAAAGCACAGTCCACAACTGGCATATCGTTGTCCCCATCGACTATGTCATAACTACCAGCTTCTTGTGTACACTTTTCTTCACCGTGACTGGTCCAACATTCGTACCCTTTTCAAACCCCTTCAATCAAGTGAGCTTCGATCTGCGCGAGTTGCTAAACATCTTGAGATTATCACAGTCAATACATGGACAAGACATATATTTTATCCCTTCTTTAACATATCCAACTCGGCCGCTCTTCTAAAAACAGACACGCCAGTAATGTACTCTTCACTCACACGGTTCTCAATGTACATCCAGCTTCGATCCATTTACGCTAGCTACACAAGTAACAAATGGTTGCCAAAAATGATTATTACCGCAACTAAGAAGATCCATTATCATCTCTAAGCCATCCATTACAAAAACATATATGCATAATTAAAAGTAATTGAGTACTAACCTCGATTAGATCACTAATTAGAAGATAGCGATATATTTTCACCCCGAACTCCCAAAAGCCGCGCCTTGCTCCACCGACGCAGCGCATGCAATAAAAAATAGATCCGCCGACCCGTCCAAGTCCAAGTATTAATAGGGCAATTATCACGAGCGGTTATTAACACGCACTGCCTCGCGAAAATTCGTATCAAAGATGGTTTGTTATATGCACCGTCTGTGATAGTAGGGACATCAAAGACGGTTCGTGTTAACAACCGTCTGTGAACTATCACAGACGGTTATTAACACGAATCGTCTGTGATGTCTCTACTATCACAGACGGTTCGTATAACAAACCGTCTGTGAACTATCACAGACGGTTATTAACACGAACCGTCTTTGATGTATCTATTATCACAGACGGGTTGTATTAATAACCGTCTGTAATAGTATCACAGCCGGGTGGCAGTATGAGCCGTCTGTGATAGTTAGGCACAGACGGTTCCGTATGAACCGTCTGTGATTTACCCGTCCAGTATAACCTGTTTTGTAGTAGTGTGCCATTCAGATCAGAAATCTCAACACCAAACTAGAGAAGATCTCAAGGGATAAGACATTTTTAACACTTGAAAATGTGAAACCCGAAGGGAAAGCTTCAATAAAAAATCAGAGAAAAACTTCCCATCTTGTAGAGCCCCATCTTGTGGGGAGGGAGATCAAAGCTGCTACTGCAAAATTGGTGGAAACGATACTAGAGAATAAGGGAAATAAGGCTTACAAGCTTGCTATCGTTGGAATAGGAGGAGTTGGCAAGACAACACTAGCACAGAATATATATAATCACCAAAGAATAAAAGGGAACTTCAGCAAACATGCTTGGATTTGTGTTTCTCAAGAATACTCCGAAACTACTCTTATGAAAGAGGTACTACGGAATATCGGGGTAGATAAAGTGCAAGGTGAAACCATAGGAGAACTTCAAAGCAAGCTTGCATCATCCATCGAGAAAGAGAGCTTCTTTGCCGTCTTGGATGATGTATGGACAAATCTACTAAGAACTCCATTATATGCTGCAGCTCGAGGAGTAGTTCTTATAACAACTCGAGATGATATAGTTGCACAAAGAATTAATGTACATCGTGTTGAATTGATGTCGACAGATGTTGGATGGGAGCTATTATGGAAGAGTATGAATATTAAAGAAGCGAAAGAAGTGCAGAATTTGCAGGAGGTAGGGCTTGAGATTGTTCGCAAATGTGGTAGGCTTCCTTTTGCAATTAAGGTTATTGCCAGTGTTTTAGCAACCAAAGAGAAAACTGAAAAGCATTGGAGAAAGATTTTGAGCAATAATGCTTGGTCTATGAGCAAGCTTCCTCCTGAGCTAGGAGGTGCATTGTATCTGAGTTACAGTGAGCTACCACCACATTTAAAGCAATGTTTCCTGCATTTAGCTTTATATCCAGAAGATTGCGAAGTTCATCGTCGAGATGCTGTTAGGTTGTGGATTGCTGAAGGCTTTATAGAAGAGCAACAAGACCAACTACTAGAAGATACAGCAGAAGAATACTACTATGAGTTAATTTATAGGAACCTCCTTCAACCAATTCCTGTCTTCATTAGGTATGCAAAATGCATGGCCTTTTAAGGCAACTTGCCTGTCATTTGTCACGAGAAGAATGTTTTATTGGAGACCCACAATCATTAGATCTTAAAACATTGTCTAGGATACGGCGTGTTTTGGTTGACACCAAGGAGACGGTATTGTTCCCTAATTTGGACAAAGTGCAATACAGGGTAAGGACTTTGATGTTTAATGTTAGAAATTCAATAAGGATTGACAGTACTATTTTTGTGAGATTTCCACGACTTCGAGTTTTGGATTTGACTAAAACAGATGTGGAAATCATCCCAGACTGTATTAGTCAGTTGATCCATCTACATCTACTTGATGTCGATGGTACTAATATAACTTGTCTTCCGGAGTCTATCAGTTCTCTCACAAACCTACAAACATTGAATTTGAAGCGCTGTCATGCTCTGTACAGTCTTCCTGTGGCAATCACTCAGTTATGCAATTTGAGGCACCTTGGTCTTGATAATACACCCATTAATCAGGTTCCAAAAGGGATAGGCACCTTGGTATTCCTTAATGATCTAGAAGGATTTCCAGCTGGTCATGGTTATGGTAATACTAAATTACAAGATGGATGGAACTTGGAAGAGCTGCAGCCGCTTTTGCAGTTGAGGCGGCTTGATATGATCAAGCTAGAGAGAGCTGTTCCTTGTGGCACAACATCATTACTGACAGACAAGCACCATCTCAAAGATTTAACTCTACGTTGCACAGAACAAGCGGACGAGCGATATTTAGAAGAAGATATTAGTAGGATTGAGAACACTTTCGAGGAATTAGTCCCACCACACAGCTGGATTATTTGGTCGAAGGTATTCATTATAGGATTCTTTGGTCGAAGGTATCCCACCTGGATATGTACTTGCTTGTCCTCACTGAAATACTTGAACCTCATAAATTGCATTTACTGTGTGCATCTTCCACCAATTGGGCTACTACCTAACTTGGAATTTCTGAGAATTGAAGGAGCATCTGCAACAACCAAGATTGGACCAGAATTACTTGGAAATGGAGTAGTTAACCCAGGATCCAAAGAGGCTATTGCTTTCCCTAAGCTTACATGGTCGATCTTCGCGAATATGCACAACTGGGAAGGATGGTCCCTGATTTTAGAAGAGAAAGAAGAAGCTAAGGAAGGGAAAGAGGATGGTTCTGCTGCGAAGCAAAAAGAAGGAGCACAGCCACATCCAACACAACTTTTTCCCCATTTGAAGGAACTGGTCCTTACATGCTGCCCAAAGCTAAGAGCTCTGCCACCACAGCTTGCACAAGCCACCAGCTTGAACAGGATCGAAATAATGCGTTCGAGCTGCTTGAAGGTGGTAGAGAACCTGCCATTCATTTCTGATGCCCTTCTGATCAGGGGATGTGGGCTCCTCGAGAGGGTCTCGAACCTTCGTCAAGTGAGAGAGCTGCGTGTAGGTGACTGTCCTAATCTAAGGTGTGTGGAGAAGTTGCCAAACCTACGGCAGCTGTGGCTATCGAAGACTATGCAAGAGATGAGTCCACTTTGGGTATCTGAGCTTCACCAGCAGTGCCAACAACATCATGTTGAAGACCTTGACGAATACACATGGCGTGAGGAGAAACCCAACTAGAGGCAAAGAAGATACAAGGTATGAACATTGATGAGACATTTCATTGTCGCATCTGAACGATCTGCTCAGAAATTTGTATTCTTTGTACCCAAATTTGCTGCGTTGGTAGACAATCATGTTCTATTATGTGTTATGCCATAATATTGCAGTATGCTTTTGCATTTTGCTTTCAACGCCCATCAGATTATGTGATCCATGGTGCTTCACATATACTTCGCTTGCAAGAAAAGATAAAAGTGAAAGCAGTACAAATTCTCAGACATAGATTTTCAAGTGGTGTATTTGATATTGAATTTATCTAAGTCTAAACGTAAACATTAGACTTAATCCTAGACTCAAATCATGAAGAAAAACGTTAGTGCGGAAGCGTAAATTACATACCCGAATTGGATGATGCCATGAGGGTGCTCGGTGTTGCTGCGATTGCGGTTGTGAACTGTGGTTGTCGGCGTCGAAGTCGCCGTAGACGGGGACGAAACAGGCCTGGTCTTCGTCCACCTGAGTGCGCCAAAAGGATCGGGTCTGTGTGGGATATCGTGGGCTTGAGATAACCATCATATTTTAGCCTGCCGTATCCCCTTTATTTATAGCGCTCGGTGACCAGGACCACAACCAAAAATATGGTCAATCGCGCCCCCGATCAGGGCGCGTGAGTGGAGGTGTGCCTCCCTGAAATCTCGGGATTTGGTTACTCGAGACGATCAACCCAACATTCTCCCCTTTGATTGTGAGGCTAACATCATAAGCCCATTCTTAATGAAAACAGCTCACCAAGGCAATGTGTTGCATGGTCAATGAAGTGTGATACAACCCTAGTACCTATAGTGTACTATTCCATCTCGAAGTGGATATGCATTATACTTAATGGGAGTTGGTTTGCTTTAGGTCCTTTTATCTAGAATCAGAGGCTTTCCAATAAACCCATACCGGCAACATGATCACGAAAGATATTGGGTGGTAAGCCTTTAGTAAGCGGATCCGCAAGCATTAACTTAGTACTAACATGCTTGATACTTATGGTTTGATCCTGGATTTTGTCACTCACAACATAATACTTAATGTCAATGTGTTTGGCAGCACCACTTGACTTGTTGTTATTTGCATAAAAGACTGCGGGTTCGTCATTGCAGTATAAGGTGAGTGGTTTAGATATGCTGTCTACCACTCTAAGTCCCGGGATAAAATTCTTAAGCCATACGACCTGCCTGGTAGCCTCATAACATGCCACAAACTCAGCTTGCATCGTTGAAGATGCCGTAAGGGTTTGTTTGGAGCTTTTCCACGAGATAGCTCCTCCAGCGAGTGTGAAGATATAACCTGACGTGAATTTTTTAGTATCAACACATCCCGCAAAATCTGAATCTGAATAACCAACGACTTCAAGGTTATCAGAAAACTTATATGTGAGCATGAAATGCTTAATAGCTTGCATATAGCGCAAGACATTCTTAATGGCCTTCCAATGGTCCGATCTTGGATTTGACTGATATCTGCCAAACATCCCGGTTACAAAAGCTAAATCAGGGCGTGTGCATACTTGAACATACATAATGCTTCCGACAGCTGAAGCACAAGAAACCGACTTCATCTGATCAGTTTCATATTGGTTCCTTGGACATTAAAATGTTCCAAACTTATCGCCCTTACAATAGGAGCAAGCGAGCCAGAGCACTTATGCATATTGTATCTCTTCAGTACTCTGTCAATGTATGTCTTCTGAGATAAACTTAATGTTTCTCTGGACCGATATCAGTGAATCTTAATGCCAAGAACATAAGAGGCATCACCGAGATCCTTCATATTAAAATTAAATGAAAGAAATCTCTTGATCTCAAACAACATATCCTTATCGCTACTGGCCAATAAGATGTCATCCACATAAAGTACTAAGATGGTGAATTTACTCCCCTTGAACTTAACATATATGCAATTATCGACTTCATTTTTCCTTAAAAATCAAAACTCATTATAATCTTATCGAATTTGAGGTACCACTGCCTCGATGCCTGTTTTAAAACATAAATGGATTTCTTAAGTCGATATCCCATATACTCCTTGCCTTCCATGACAAAACCTTCCGGTTGAGCCATGTAAACTTTCTCTTGCAAGTCGCTATTAAAAAATGCCGTCTTAACATCAATCTGATGCAGCTCTAAATCTGATGCAGCTCTAAATCGTCGAGTGCAAAATGACTACTAGTGCATGATGATTGGGAAGTGAAAGAACCATGGCCTCAAATCATGCAGAGTAGGCCCCAAAATTTTCATTATTGTTATTCGTATACCAATCTCGACAGGTCAACACATCACACGGACAACCAATCCTAGGGATGAATAACTAGTCAACTAGTAGCGTCGATGCAGTAAGCAGCCAATAGGGTGCAGCTTGTTAATTTATAAACTTTTAAATCAGAGTCAACACCATGGTTTGGGAAAAAAAATCTCAAAAACGCAAGAGGTTTCCATTTCATTCATTAAGTAGGAAGGAAATACAAAAGGGCCTAAGGCCAGGTTACAACTTAGGTCGGTATTACAATAGCTAGATGACTAAGAAACTGAACACAGAAACTAAAAGACATTAATTTGGGCAGGGGGTGACCCAGGACGGAGGTCGCGAAGTTTGGATTTCTTAGAAGAGGACCAATCAGTGAACTCTTGCTTGATGCGCTCTGAACTCTCGGCAATGTTAAAGGTTACATGATCATGCCACAATAAGTTCCTTTCCTTCCAGATCATCCAAGCCACCAAGATTACAAGGCAGTCAAGTCCTTCTCTCTTGGAGGTAAGCACCAAATTCCGGTTGGCTGTCCAGTGTTCCTGTAACAATTTATTGGTGAGGGAAATGGGGAGCAGCAGCCAGGAGAAGGTGAGATGCCATAGCTGCTTCGCCACTGGACACCCGATGAGGAGATGGTCCACAGTCTCCGGCTCTTGATCGCAGAAAAGGCATGTTGTATGTGTAGATACATTATGATTTCAAAGCCTGACAAAGGTCCAAACTCTGCGTTTGATTGCTATCCAGACGAATATCTTTGCTTTCAATGGTATTGCACTCTTCCACAGTTTTTGGCGTAGGGGAAAAGTGTAGAGCCCTGGAACAAGGCAGTATACGCCGAAATGGGGGGATACATGCCATCCAGAGAATAGCACCAAATGAAAGCGTCCGATACCTCTTCCTGCAATTGGACTTGGCTCAGGGTTGAGTACAGTAGCAGGAATTCAGAGGTGTCTGATCCAGTTTTGGTTCAGAGATGCAATTGGACTTGGCCAGGTGAAGGGGCCTTGTAGGTGTTTGATCCAGTTTTGGTTCTGAAGTGCTTCCTTAACCTTTGCCCAAATTGCCGGAGCTATTCGTCATACTCCTTGGCCTTGCAGCCAATGGTCAGTTCAGAAGATAGCCTATTTCCTATTTGGCAAAGAGTAGACACATAGAAGAGGTTCTTCGTTGCACTATCTTCGATCACCTGGAGGCCTTGCCATAAGCGAGCTGGATCAACACGTGCTAACCACTCCCAGTGTGTGTGAAATGCAACGTCGGCGGTCTTGAGATCCATGATGCCGAGCCCTCCATATGCATAAGGGTGACAGGTTTGTTGCCAATTCACTAGACATTTTCGAGCTATGGAAAGACCATCTCTGGCCCAAAGAAAACTTCTACGCTTCTTATGAATTGCCTTGATTGCCCAAGCAAGGAATGTCTGCGTGAGCCGCTTTGACCGTGATGAGTCTCCCTACCCGTGAGAGCATTTTGGCCTTCCAAGAGGGTAAAGTGGCTTGAAGTTTGTCAACATAAGGTTGGAGGTCACTTCGCCTTAGTCGTTCGGGTGACAAAGGCATTCTTAAGTATTTGATAGGGAAGGAGTCTGAGTCACAGCTGAAAAACTCTTTTTGCCCTCAGGAGCTCATCCTATGTGCACCAAATTGGGGTTAGGGATGACTTGAGTAAATTCGGTTTGAGGCCAGAAGCAGACCCAAAGAGAGACAAAATTTCTCTAGTAGTAAGGAGGTCTTGGGGATTCGGATCAATGAAAAGTATCACATCATCTGTATAGAGAGAGGACTACTTGATGAGGGTCTCTGTTGGTGTTAAGATGTGGGCTTGTGAAGCTGCGACGAGGATTTTGCGTAAGTCACCCATGGAGATGACGAAGAGCAGCGGCAACAATGGATCTCCCTACCTAAGGCCTTTGAAATGGTGAATAGGCTTGCCTTGTGCACCATTAAGCAAAATTTTGGTTGTAGCCGTAGAAAGAAGCATAGAAATCCAGTCACCCCACCATGTGCCAAAGCCCCGGTGATGCATAAGTTTTAGCAGGAAGGGCTAGGAAAGACTGTCAAAAGCTTTAACAATGTCAAGTTTGAAGATGATTTTCTTCTCCCTTTTGCCGCGCAATGTCCTAACTGCATCGTGGACGAATTTGAAGTTATCGTGAATTGAACATCCCTTGATGAAAGCACTTTGGTTGATGTCCACTAGATGGTTCATGTGTGGCTGCAACCTGAGGGCCAACAACTTGGCGACAAGCTTGGAGAAGCTGTGAATTAAGCTAATTGGCCTAAACTCTGAAGGCTGGACAACTCCTTGCTTTTTTGTCAAAAGAACAAGCAAATCTAAGTTTAGACGGTGGAAGCCGCGACGGTCCGTAAGGAAGAAAGCTTGGATGGCAGCCATGATGCTGTTTTTGATGATAGGCCATGCCTTTTGGTAGAACATGCACGTGAATCCATCTGGACCCGGAGCCTTCTCGGCCGGGAGAGCCTTGATTACTTTTAAGACGTCGTCCTTAGAGAAGGGCTTCTCTAAGCTTTGAAGATTTTGATGGCACAGATGTACTGCATCGAAGTTAATGGATTTTGAGGGTTGATCATCAGATTGCAGCACGGCCGCGAAGAGTAGGTGGAGAATAGCTGCCATTTCATCATGTGACTAGAAGGTGTCCCCATTATGAGAGAGGGAGTTAATTCTATTTTTATGACTTTGGTACTTTGCCTAGGCGCGGAAGAAAGCCATGTTGGCATCACCTTCTCGTATCCACAAGAGGCGGGATCTTTGCTAGGCAAGTGTTCTCTTAAGGAACACGGAGCTAGGAATCTATGCTGTTGAGTATAATCCTTGTGTGCAAGATTAGCTCTTACCATATTTTAGTTGCTATATTTAGACGCATGATCCTGGATGATTGTGCAAGTATCGGCCCACATTAAAAGGCCATGATTTCTTTCCTTTTATTTGTCTACATAAGCAAAGCAATAGAGAGGGAAAAGCTGCCAAGTTGGAAGCACCAAAACAAGATCGCACTTTCTGTGTTTGTGTGAGTTTCGGTGTGTTTGGCCGTGGAATCGCCGGCGACGTGGTTCACGTCGTTCCTCAGGCGGCTTCCTAACAAGTGGTATCAGAGCCACTTTCGAGCCAGGGATCGATGACTGAAGAGAAGAAGCCCGCCGACGGCACTTCCCAGGATGGCGTCACGATCCAGAGGGTGATTCGTGAGGTGAGAGGCGGGAGTAGCTACCCCGTCCTCACCAAGACCAATTATTTCGATTGGGCGCTCCTGATGAAGGTGAAGTTGAAGGCGCGAGCGCTCTGGAACGTCATCGAGACCGGCGGCACCAATCAGCAAGAAGAGATGATGGCGCTGGACACCCTCTGCAGTGCGGTGCCACCGGAGATGGTGTCGGCAATCGCCAACAAGAAGACGGCGAAGGAGGCTTGGGAGACCATCTCGAAGATGCGGGTTGGTGATGACCGCGTGAAGAAGTCTGCCGCGGTGCAGCTCCGGCGGAAGTTCGACTTGGCGACGTTCAACGACGGCGAGACCATCGAGGACTACGCGCTGCGCCTTTAAGGCATGGCGACGACCCTCGCCACACTAGGCGAAGTGTTTGAGGAAGCCAAGATTGTGGAGAAGATCGTCCGTAGCGTGCCGTCGTGATTCAAGCAGATCGTCCTCACGATCACAACGCTACTCGACGTGTCAACACTCTCCGTAGCGGATTTGACGGGGCGGTTGAAGGCGGCAGAGGACTCGTTCGAGGAACCGTCGGCGTCTTTGCAGCACGACGGGAGGCTGTACCTCACGGAGGAGGAGTGGGATGCGCGGCAGAGGAAGCGCGAGGCGGACTACCACCCCGATGGTGGCTCCAGTGGCAGATCAGCGCGCCGCGGAGGAAGACGTGGGCGCGGCCGCGGGCGTGGAGGCCCGTCGTCAAGTGCGCCGCCGAGCCCCTTCGGGAAACCCTCGGGCGATGAATGTAGAAGGTGCGGGAAGATGGGCCATTGGGCCCGTGAGTGCCGCTCGAGGCCCAAGAGGGAGCAGGCCCACGTCGCACACAATGAGGAGGAGGCTTCGTTGCTGCTCGTGAAGACCGCACCCAGTCCACACTCACCTACTCCCGAACTCGCAGTGACGGCGCCGCTGCTCCCATCGCCGACGGCGGCGAGCGCCCAGATCCATCTCAGGGAAGAAAAGGTGTTCGCCCACCTTGGAGAAGAGGAAGACCGCGACGCCAAGACTTGGGTCCTGGATACCGGGGCCACCAACCATATGTGTGGAGGTCGGGCGGCGTTCACGGATCTCAACAAGGAGGTGCTAGGGACGCTGCGGTTCGGCAACGACTCGGTGGCGCAGATCGAGGGCCGAGGGACGGTCGCGTTCGTGTGCAAGACCGGTGAGATTCGGTCATTTTTCGGGGTCTATTTCATCCCCCGGTTGACGACAAACATCGTGAGCATCGGGCAGCTCGACGAAGCCGGGTACAAGATCGACATCGACACCGGAGTCATGCGCATTCGGGAGCCAGGTGGTCGTCTGCTGGCCAAGGTGACGCGCGCGGCAAACAGGCTGTATGTGCTCAACATCAAGATGGCGTCGCCGGTCTGCCTGGCGACGAGCGACGATGCGGAGGCCTAGAGATGGCACGCGCGCCTCGATCATGTGAACATGGCGGCGCTGCGGAAGCTAGCTCGGGAGGAGCTAGTTCGGGGGTTGCCGGAAATCGGCCATGTGGAGCGGGTGTGCGAGGCATGCCAGGCCGGGAAGCAGAGACGCACCTCGTTCCAGCACAAGCCGAGTACCGCGCACGGGAGCTCTTGGACCTGGTGCATGGTGACCTGTGCGGTCCCATTGCGCCAGCGACTTCGAGGTGCAACAAGTACTTCTTGTTGCTGGTGGATGATCTCAGCAGATACATGTGGGTAGCCGCGATTCCATCAAAGGATCGTGCAGCGGCTGCCATCAAGGAGATCCAAGCACGGGCGGAAGGCGAGTCTGGGCGCAAACTGAGGGCGCTCCGCACCGATCGCGGTGGTAAATTCACCTCTACAAAGTTTGCCGAGTACTGCGCGGCGGAAGGAGTTCATCGCCAACACACCGCGCCCTACAGTCCGCAACAGAATGGCGTGGTTGAGCGCCGTAATGGCACGGTGGTGGCTGCAGCAAGAAGCATGCTCAAGGGAAAAGGGCTGCCTGGGTGGTTCTGGGGCGAGGCAGTGAGTACTGCGGTGTATGTGCTAAACAGGTGCCCGACAAAGAGTGTGGAAGGGATGACTCCATTCGAGGCGTGGCACAGGAAGAAGCCAGCCATACACCACCTCAAGACTTTCGGGTGCATCGTCTACGTCCGGAACACGACGCCTCACCTCAAGAAGCTCGAGGACAGAGGCCGCAAAATGATCTTCATCGGCTATGAACGCGGAACAAAGGCATATCGTGCCTACGACCCTGCCACGAAGAGCGTTCATATCACGCGGGGCGTGGTATTCGACGAGCAAGCCCGGTGAGGCCGGGCACGCGCGCGCGGCAATGGCGCATCTGGTGGGAACGACGACACCTTCACGGTGGAATACTCCATCGTGAACCAGGCATCTCCGGTGCCAGAAGACACCGTCGAGACACCTGGAGGGCGGCGAGAGTGGTGACACCGCCACAATCGCCATATCTTTGCGGGAAGTGCGGCGCCGGGAGGATCAAGTGAGGGACAGGCAGTGGAGTTCGCTTCACCGCCAGGAGAGAACGGCGACAACCTGGATGCCGACTACGACGAGGATGACCCACTTCGATTTCGCACGATCGACAACATCATCGGGCCGGCATCGCCTCCTGGGTTCGCACCACGGGTGCTGGTTGCGGAGGAGCTGCATGCGGTGAGCTCCGACGAACCTGGTTCATTTGCTAAAGCAGAACACAGACCGAGCTGGAGGAAGGCGATGGTGGAAGAGCTGGAGTCCATCGAGGACAACAAGACCTGGTCTTTGGCTGACCTCCCACCTGGTCACCGGGCGATCGGCTTGAAATGGGTGTTCAAGGTCAAGAGGGACAAACACGGGGCGGTGGTCAAGCACAAAGCACGCCTCGTGGTGAAGGGATACGCACAGCGACATGGCATCGACTACGATGAAGTATTCGCACCAATAGCGCGGCTGGATTCGATGCGCCGGCTCATTGCCCTTGCGGCACATGAGGGATGGGAGGTGCACCACATGGACGTCAAATCAGCATTCCTAAACGGCGACCTACAAGAGGAGGTGTCGTGGAGCAATATTTGGATTCATCATCGCGGAAAGGAGCACAAGGTGCTCAAGGCTGCGAAGGCATTGTATGGGCTACACCAAGCACCACGAGCACGAACGCGGGCGGATGACACGCCGTATCGCTCGGTTTCAAGAGGAGTCCGTCGGAGCACGCCATATACGTCAGGAAGACCAGTGATGCCCAGCTGGTGGTCGGGGTGTACGTCGATGATCTGGTGATCACCGGCGCCAGCTGTAACGACATCAAACTGTTTAAGAGGGAAATGGCAGCCGCTTTCAAGATGAGTGATCTAGGCCTACTTCACTACTGTCTCGGCATTGAAGTGAAGCAGAGCATGAGGGGAATTTCGCTCAGCCAGGGAGCCTACGCCGTCAAACTTCTGGAAAGAAGTGGTATGACAAGGTGCAATCCAAGTCAGGTACCCATGGAGGCACGGCTGAAGGCCGAGCAAGCAAAGCACCGAGCATTGGTGGGCGCAATCGCTTACGGGAGCATCGTCGGGAGCACGAGGTATCTTGTTAACACCATACGATCTAGCATTTCTTTGTCGGGTATGTGAGCCGTTTCTTGGAGGAGCCACGGGAGGATCATCTTGCAGCAGTAAAACGAATCCTTCGCTATGTGGCGGGAACCAGAAATTGGGGACTTTGGTTTGGAAGGAAGAAGGAGAATCAGGCACAGCTGACCGGATTCAGTGATGCTGATTTCGCTGGTGATGTTGATGCTAGGAAAAGCACAACGGGGGTGATCTTCTTCTTGGCCAACAGTCCAATTACCTGGCAGTCCATGAAGCAGAAGATTGTGGCTCAGTCCAGCTGCGAGGCAGAGTATATTGTAGCTGCAAATGCGGCGTGTCAAGCACTTTGGCTCGCTCGAGTGTTAACTGAAGTGCAAGGGTCTACACTGAGCGTACCAATGCTGAAGGTAGACAACAAGTCTGCCATTGCTTTGATCAAGAATCCGGTACTCCATGGACAGAGTAAGCACATCGAAGTGAAGTATCACTTAGTCCGGGAGTCCGCAGATAAAGGTCTGATCGATGTGGATTTCATCAGAAGTGAAGAGCAACTCAGTGACATTCTGACGAAGCCTCTCGGTAGAGTCAAATTTCACGAGCTTCGCACCAAGATCGGCTTGTTCGATGTAGACGTCGAGCACAACAAGGCTTAGGAGGAGTTTGTTGAGTATAATCCTTGTGTGCAAGATTAGCTCTTACCATATTTTAGTTGCTATATTTAGATGCATGATCCTGGATGATTGTGCAAGTATCGGCCCACATTAAAAGGCCATGATTTCTTTCCTTTTATTTGTCTACATAAGCAAAGCAATAGAGAGGGAAAAGCTGCCAAGTTGGAAGCACCAAAACAAGATCGCACTTTCTGTGTTTGTGTGAGTTTCGGTGTGTTTGGCCGTGGAATCGCCGGCGACGTGGTTCACGTCGTTCCTCAGGCGGATTCCTAACATATGCTTCAATAACCCCCTGAAGTCGGATTCTTGTGTTGTCAAAGGTCTGTTGTCCTACACGCATTTGAGCTGAGCAATGACCTCATTGGCCATGTGGATTTGAAGAGTGATGTTGCCGAAGAGAGTTTGGCTCCATTTCTAAAGTGGTTTTGCTGTTGTTCGAAGCAGACTGTCAAGGCGGTGAAAAGGTGATGCCCAGTGTTTGTCGAAATAGAAACGATCGCCATTCTTGATAGTTGCATTCGTAAATAGGAGTAGGGGGCATGATGGAAGCAAGCAAAGGGCGGGGCCAAGAGAAAGGAATGTGGGAATAGGGCCTACCAATCTACCGAGGTGAGCACCCTATCTAGCCTCGACATGGTTGGAGGACTGCGCTCATTGCTCCATGTAAATGCTCGATCGTTGAGGTAAACATCATTTAACTGGAGGTCATTTACCAAAGCATAAGAAGAGCAATAAAAAATAATATTATTCACATAAATCTATATAAGTAAAAAGTTATTGCTATGCCTATGAGTGAACAAAATTTTATCTACCATTCTTATTTTTAAATTATTTTTAAGTAGAAAACTCCTAAACCTATCATACCAATATTTGGAGAGCATACATGCATCGTTTGAGAACTTGTGATTTTTAAAACCAGGAGGCTGCTTGACGTTGATCTCTTCTTCTATGAAACCATTAAAAAAAGCACTTTTGACGTCCATTTGAAATAGCTCAAAGCCCTTAGATGCAACAAAAACAAGCAGAATGTGAATAGCTTCTAATATAGCTACAGGAACAAAGGTCTTCTTAAAGTCTAAGCCCTCTACTTGGAAAAAACTCTAAGCTATAACCTAGCCTTATTGCGAACTACCACACCGAGATACTGGTCGTCGGCAGCCATAGCTACGGAACAATCAAAAGGTCTTGATTTTTTTTCTACGTTTGCTCTGTTCTCCCTTGTTTTTTCATCTAGAGAATTGGCACCTTCGAGTTGTGATCGATACTCTGTGAAAAAAAAATCCATGACTTAGTATCGTCGTCATCTCAATGGAACTACGTTGGTTTGCACAGTTTTTGAGCAAATGTCTATTTGGGTAATATGCGCAACGAGCTCTTGACATTATTTGTAGTAGCTCACGTGGACTTTACGTATGAGGAGAGAGGAAAGGGTAATTTGTGAGGTAATTAGTAAAAGTTAATTAGTTTTCTTTTTGGTATTACGCTTGAGGTTCTTGCATGCATGGGTGAAAGTCAATCTAGATTGCTTTGCTTGTATTATGATTAGAAGTGATAACTTTTGATTTTTCATAAACATTTTTTCCCGCTGCTACAGTAATCCGAAAATTAAAAATATATTTTCTTTCAGTTTTCTTACAGAATATCAAGAATAAAAATTATATATATATATATATATATATATATATATATATATATATTTGCCTCATTTGTGTTGTCTTTTAAGCTACTATCTAGGTTGAACGATCAAACCACAGCATATTTTGAAGAGAAAATTTTCTTGTGGATTGCAATCAGTCACCCCCCTCTGATTGCCATCGACGATCCTACAAAAATTTTATATACAGTATCCCGACATAACATGTTTCATTGTGTAATTTTTTTAATAATTTTATCCACTATGAATGTTGCTCAAACATTTGTAGGTTTATGATATTTATAGGAGTTGTTACGAATAGAAAACAAGTTCAAAAAATTATGAAATTTTATGTGCAACCTTGGGACATAATCGATCTAATTGACTAATTTTTTGAGAATTTTATGTGCTCTAAATTTACCATGTTAATTTATGGTAATTTAATTATAATTGGCGATCTGCGATGTTTATTTAATTAGCGATTGTAATCGCCTGCCGCACGACCACCATACAACATGCATCTTTTGTAGTGTTTGACCTCTATCCTTTGCACATATGTCAGCCCATTACTGCTATCTTTCCTTTTCTGTTGTGTCGTTCGCACAATTGTCACTCTATCTGTGCCATTGCCCTCGCGTGCTCCCTCATCCACACTTATGTCGTTATGTCCGTATCATCCCCCCTCACTCGAAGTGCTACATGTTAACAAGGAGTCCTTAATTTGCGGAGTAAGCACACCGAGTTCCCTTTTCACTTGACCATAAATGCGAATCTCTCGTAGTTAGTCATCGCTCATCTCAGTCGTTCATCACAAAAACTCATTCTCACGGTCGTCGCCCAAAATTAAGAGTGCATAGATCATTATTTTGAGAAGCCAACGCATAGTTCATTAAGGATGCGGTAGAAGGACACAACAGTGTTGATGGCTTCTCCCGAAAGACACGGTAGTCCAAGTTAATTAGTGTTATTTAGTTAGTCGTAATTAATGTAGTTTGTATTATAAATTAAGTACGTCGTAGTAATTTAGCCATAGTTTTTACTATTTTTGTGTACATACGGTACACATAATTTGTTACTTTCTTTGTGTTTGACCTATTCTGACCTCTTCTTATTGAAAATTGTAGATGGTCAGATCTTCCTTAGATAGTTCATGGGACTACATGTCTCATGCAGAGACAGAGGGTGAGTACGTAGGCTTGCTGTGTCAGCTTCTTTAGTACCTCCACTACTATCAGCTACCCATCTTCAGGGGGAAGAGGACGAGGGTTCTGGACCATGACGTCTGGACCATAGAGGCTTTTATGTATGCTAGGGAGGGAGGAATCGATCCCCTCACCGTCCGTATCACACATCCTCGCAGTCACCGTTCAGATGCCATGCAGGATGCAGCTCAGTTTGCGTTGGCTCAGATATATCGACTGCATGGGAGTGAGTTGCTGTAGTCCCCCTACTACTTCTTCCCTATCATATGGTCAGGAGACTTCTACCCCGACCCCATGGAGGTCCTAGTAGATGACCCGAGACTCTCCCATCAGGTGCAACTTACTCAGTCTATGGCGAACTCATACTCCCGTGCCCTCCAGGAGATAGGACAACCTCAGATGCTGTTGGCATCTAGTTACCAGCATTTAGACACCCTCCAAGCTCAGCTAGCCAGGTTGGACACCACTCTCACTTTTGTTGAGCGAGAGCAAATTGCAGTAGAGATCGAATTAGAGCATTACCGGTATAAGGTGACCTACACCCCATCATCACCCGTGCGAGTCACAGCTCTAGTCCCCGACCCTGGTAGCTCCACCAAGCGGTATCACCATGCAGCACCACGGCACGACTGCCCGCCACTGCTCTCCCCGCCCCGCCCACCCCGTCGCGTGTGGCGCAAAGACGACATGTTACCCAGGACCCCACACCCGGCTTACCGCTCGTAAGAGCATGCACCCGTCACTCGCAGCAGATGCTGGGGGTTCTAGTAGAGGCCATCGCCTTTCTTGTTCTCCTTCCTGCTCCAGCTCGAGTTCTCTAGACGTCAGCCACAGCTGCTCCTGCTCCCCAGGGGACTGCTCCACTTGTGGAGGGGACCACCCCGAGAAGGAGTAGTTACTGTACCGTAAGTTAGTCGGCAGTGCTTTGCCAGGCAATATTTTGGTTTGCAAGCACTCCTTCTCTATCCCTTTTGTACTCCCGTCAATAGACGATGTGTATAGGTCATGTCGTGTAACATCTTTTGTAATGAACTAGTCTATGCTCTATACTTTTATTACATTAGTTCTTTGGTTTAGTTCTTTTTCTCCTGTGATAGTAGAGGTTAGATGTAATCCTTGTGTAGTTTAATAAACAATTACATCATCAAGTTCACTTTGTACGGATTCTAAAAAATTTATGAATTTTCCAGCTCATTTATAATATTGAAATAGTCCTACAAATAGTTTACGTAAATGAATTTTGTTAATCACATTTTTGCGCTAATTTTTGATTAAAATTCATACTGGATAAAATTTTTAAAAAATTACACAATGAATTACGTTGTGTTGGAAGGCTGCACATAAAATTTTATAATTTTTGGAACTCGTTTGCTATATCTAACTACTTCTACAAATATCATAATTATATAAATTTTTTAGCAACATTTTATCAACAAATTACACAATAAAGTAAGTTGCATCGGAAGACTGTACATAAAATTTTATAATTTTTCAAGCTCATTTACTATATTTAAAAATTTTCATAAATAGTAAACAAAAAATATTAATTCAGCAGGTAATTAAACCGGCTAATTAGCTGGCTTGATTACCTACCATCTGGTGGCAAGGTGGTAGGTAGGGAGCGCCGCGCAGTGGTAGGGCGGTAGGCCCCTGCTGCCTAGTGGCCGAGCTCCACTGGCCATATGTCACATGTATAGTGCTGTCGTCCGGTGGCCGGGGTGCAGAAGTGCTATTTGTGCTATTATCCCTTGCAAACAGCTATTTTTATAAATACAAAATGAAGTAGTGTTATGGTAGCACTCAGTTTGGCATTGGCTTATAGCTTTTTTTACTGTGGCTTGCTTATTTTTTTTACTGTAGCTGAGTTGACTTATTTGGCATAATTAAATTTAAAAAAATTTAAAAATAGAAAAAATATGTTAGCCCATTACAGACAATGCAAAAGAATATGGAAAAAAAGAAAAGGCAAAAAAAATCTCAAAAAATCTCCTGATGTTAGCTCGGTCGTGCGGTGCCGGACCGTGCGACTACGCATGCGTCGATCCCCCGAAGTCATGCGGTCGGAACGGGGGCCAAAAACAGAATTTGTATATGCAGGGTGCTATTTTTGGAATTTTGAGGGCATACAGTGCTAGATACATCCAAGTTTCTCGTTTATGTATGTAAGTTCCTTCTCCCTGAACTAAGCGGTGTTCGAATTGATTATGGCTAATAGTTTTTTATTATAGTTGTTGGTTTTTAGTTGAATATAAATGGTATTGGCTAAAAGAAATACTTTTTAAAAAAGGGGACAAGAGGTGAAAAAAATAGAAGAGATATGAACGCGAGATAAGAACGAGAAGAGTAGAGTGCGTGATACTTCCATAACTCTATGTCTTATCAAAGTAAAAGGAGTAAAGAAGCCGATTGTTACCCTAAATCACATCAATATTTCTCTTTCAATAATTAAGGGCCACAAGACATAAATCTGTGGTGTTGATTATCATCACTCAAAGAGACCAGCGGAAGAAAAAAAAATGCGCACCATCTGCAAATTGTCTCAGTGTAGCAATTCCCTTTCTCTTATTTCATTAATCAACTTTCAGGTGTCATATATGCAGTGAAAGAAAGGAATGCACAAGTTGTACATCAAGAATTGATCTGAGCCATTGATGCCAAAAATCTATCACTTAGAATGTGTTGACTAGACTTGTTTTAAATAGTTTCTGATTTTAGAAGCCAAAAATCGTTTAGAACATGTTGACTTTTTAACGTAACTTTTTTCTTTATATTCTTCGTGGAGATATAACAATATTTTTAATTTCTCTATTTTTTAGTTAAATACCTCACAAAAATAATAGTTATTATAATATTATTTTAACTAAAAATTAAAAGTCACAGTACTTCTAAGCGCGACCTAAGTTTTCTCTTGTCATCTTCTCATTTTCCTGTGCAGTATTTACTCTACTTTATTACTTTATTTCTCCATCGGATGTGACTGTGATAGACATACTGTGCATATCGGTTTATATATGTAACTTCTTCTCCCTGATACCGCATACATGTGAATTCCTTCTCCCTGAAGTTTATTTCTACATCGGATCTGACTGTGATAGACGTGCTGCGCTTATCGGTTTGTATATGTAACTTCCTTCTCCCTGAAGCAAGCGGTGTTCGAATTGGAAATTTTGGGCATTGTTGGCCCATGGCACTCTCCTTCGCGCGAAATACCAAATATAAGATTTGTTCTTTTTAGTTTCTCAAAACGGTTTTTAACTTTTACTACATTACTTAACTTTTAAACGGAGTATTTTTTTTAACATGGAGTCTACAAGTTAATTATAGTACATTTTAAAAACCCAACATCTGTACCATCCAAAATCGCAAGTGAATATCTCTCTCCGTAATCTCTATCGTAAACAACTAAAATTCAAAAATTTAGCCAAAAGCCATAAACCACTGTAACATCCTGATTTTTGGGGATTTTTAAAATCTGAAATTTAAAAATTAATTTTTGAAATTTTTCTGAATTTAAATCAAGCTTAAATAAATTTTTAGAAATTTAAACAGATTTCATATGATTAAATTAAACTCCAACATTTGCTGAAAATATTTTATTTGAGTTCCTTGAGTCACAAGGAATTTTCTGATATTTTTGGTGAATTTTTGGGATTTATTTGCTATTTTCTAGAGCTTTTTGGAGTTTTTTTGAATTTCTGGAAATAAAAGAAAACGGGAAAAATCCACCACCGCCCGATCCTCCTCCCCTCCACGCGTCAAGCATCGCAGCTCCCCGCGCGCGCCCACGCCCTCGCCAGCCTTGCCACGCGGCGACATCAGCTCGCGCCCGCGCCTTGCCCCTTTCCTCAGCCGCCCGATCCGCCTTTCCCCGCGTCGTGGCTTCATCCCCGCTACCCAATCCCCACGCCCGCGCGTAACCCTAACCCTAACCCGGTTCGCGCCCTCACCCGTCGGATCGTCCCGCGCGTCATCCAGACCGTTCAGACTGCGCCCGCACGCCTGCGTCGTCCCGTAACCGATCGGGATTGCCTCAGTTTGCGTGTTAAAACCCGCCGCTCTCCTCGGTTCACGTGCCCACCTCGCCGCTCTCATGCCGCCGCTCCTCGCCCGTTCCAGCGCCTGCGCCGCCGTTCCGGAGCCGCGCCGTCGTCGCCCATGCGTCGCCCGTCGTCGCCGTCGTCGTCGTCGTCGCCGAAGACCGTCGGTGAGTCCCTCCGCCACGTTCCCCGTCGGCGTCACCCGCGTCGCCGCTCCATCGGCACCGTCCGTCCAAATCGGAGCCGGAGGCACCAGCTCGCGCCATGCGTCCCCTCCTCCGCCGCCGGATCCCGCCGCCGCACCCTCTCGTCTGCCTGCGCGCCCGCGTCCGCGCGACCGCATCGCCGCCGTCCATCCGGATCTGAGCCAAAGGCTCAGATCGCGCCGCGCGTCGTCGCCCCAGCCGTCCGATCCCGCGCCACCGCCGCGCACGAGCCGGAGCCACGTCAGCCCTAGTCGACGTGGCAGGCCACGTCAGCCCTACCGCCACGTGGTAGCCACGTGTCACGCCACGTCAGTGCCACGTCAGCCCAACCCGCCCCTCGGTGCCATGTGGTAGCCACGTCAGCCGTCACATCAGCTGACACGTGGCAGCACCAGCAGCTGCCACGTCAGCACCACCCGCCCCCGCGTGCACTGTTTCATGCGCTGGGTTCACCGTGGACCAGTTCTACCGTGGACTGGGTTCACAGCACAGTGTCATTTTTGAATTTCTCGATTTATCTTTTGGATTTATTTTCCGAGAGCCTGTTCTCCTCCGTCCTAGCTGCGATTGACCCCGTTGTTTTTTGTAAATTCATCTAAAATTGAGCTCTAGCTTTTAGTTCTGGTTTCATGATTTTTGGAGTTCATTTGCTTATCATTTTATGTGTTTTTCTTGTCTCGGTCGTTTTCTCTCTCGTTAGATTAGGATTCCGGAGGAGTAGGATCATGCCCGAAGACCAGGTCTCGTCGTGGGTAGGAGCCTCCACGGCGTCCTCGTGCTCCTCCACGACGTCATGCTGCTCCACCTCCTCCTCGTCGTGGCCGTCGTCTTCGGCACCGACGTCCCAACTGAAAGTCGGAGTCGGAGTGCGTGACGCGCTCCTCGTGGACGCTCGCCTGGTACGATGTGACGACGAGCCTGCAGCTGTGGAGGCACCTGAGCGCTGGGAGGCCGCCGGTATGCTCACGTCTACCGACGAGCGTACGCGGCAACCTAAACGACCTGCCGTCTGAGTGAGGCGACGTTTAAGTTTTTGTTTTCAACTCCTCCAACTTCTCCTCAAACAGCTTTACCTCCCTCTGCCGACATACCTCCTCGAAAAGTGCGAAGTTATCCTTCACCCCATCTTTTTTGAACAAGTTCTCCGCAAGGTGTCGTGTGCACCAACGATGATGCACAGGAGAATGTCCTGGCATAACTTCCTTAACGGCGCTCAAGATCCCAGCGTGCCTATCAGACAACACACATACCTCCCTCCCCGGACCAACCACATGGATCCGTACAAGCCGTAGAAATCAAGCCCAGCTGGATTTGTCCTCCTTCTCCACCAAACCGAAAGCCAATGGCACAAACGAGTTGTCCGCATCACAACCAATAGAAATCAACAATATCCCCTCATACTTGCCCAACAAGAACGTCCCATCAATTGACAGAACAGACCTGCAATATTTGAAAGCCTCGACACACTGACCAAAGCACCAGAATGCTCGAAAGAAAACCTGCCTCCCATTAACCCATACATCGGGCTTAGGCACGTACTCATACTGCATTCCTGGATTCACCGCTTTCATTGCGTTTAACATGGCCGGCAAACGCTCATACGCCTCCTCCCAATCACCATAAATCAACTTCAAAGCACGTTGTTGCGCCCTCCATGCTTTCCCATACTTGATTGTGTAATGCCACTTTAGCTTAACGGCCTCTATCACTGCTGTCACGCGCATCGTCGGCATGTGCTTTATCATAGGGTACAAGCGGGTTGCAATAAACCGAGAAGTCAACTGACGATGTTTCTGGTCGGGCTCAGAGGACCCACAGCTGTGCGGTCCATCCACAGTTGTAATCTTAAACTTCTCCGTAACCTTCACCTTCCTAGCACAGACTTTCCATGCACACCCTGCGCTCTCACATTTGATGGTGTACCGACGTTGGGCGTATGAGTTCTTAACCTGGTATGGACGGTTGTGCACGATCGAGTACTCTTTTAACCACATCTTCAATGCCGACATATCCTCAAAGACATGACCCTTCTGAATTATGATACTAGCCCCAGGCCTAGGTATGTCCCTCTGCGTTTGCCCTCCATCCGCTACAGCCATATGTGCGTTGCTTAGGTCATTGTAATCGGACACCAGCGGGTCACGGCCAGGAAACATTCTTCTCAATAGCTCAATTTCGCTGGACGTCAAACCTGGGACCGGCCTATCATCATCTGAGTCCACAACCCTCGCATCCTCATAAGCAGCCTCATCTCCCACAAGCTCTACATCCACCCTGTTAGATGCTTCACAAAACATGGGTTCCTCAAACACTGCCTCCTCGTCGAATCCACCAACAGACCGGTCATCGACATCCTCAAAGTCAGCTTCTACTTGAGTTAATGGAACCTCATATACTTGAGCCGAGGGTTCAACTTGCATCTCGACCTCTTCATGACCCGATGACCCAACCAACGATGAGTCATTGCGATCGAATACAGCCCTAGGAGGTGATGGATCTCTCACCACCATGCGCACAAACAAGTCAGGTGCTCTGACCTCTGTGCCCAAAATGATGGCCACATAGTCATCCCATTCACCGTCGCTGCCAATCGGAACCAATCTCTTTATACGCGGCCCCTTTGACGACCCAACATCAATTAATCCTTCCATAACGACATCACCATGCTCATCTGTCCATCCCAGCCTCTCTTTCAAGCGACTAATGACATCACCATACGACGGACTTGACCTAAATAGCAACGTGATCTCTTCCATACCCTCCAAATCAACACCTCCATTCTGACTTCTCTTCACAATTCCATCATGGTGCAAAGTCACAATCTTATTCATCTATAATCAACAAACAAACATACCTCAGTCCAATCGGCCACGACAACAAAATGCTATGACTTTTAACGAAAATTAAACTCTATTTCTAAACCTATTTCTAAAATCATATCAAACCCTAAACCTAACATTTCAAGAAATGGACCCTAATTTCATATCAAACCATATCATATCTACACCCTAAAATCAGAACCTACCACATTGATTCATATCATATCAAATCAAACCCTAAAATCAAACATATATCATATTTCTAAACCTACCACATGAATTCATCAATTTCATTCAAATCAAACCCTAAAAACGAATCTACACCCATAACTACTCTTATATTTCGCATATTCAACGCAAATCAAACCTAAAAGCGAGCCAAATTCATCAAATTTCATCTAGGGTTTCCACTATTTCCCCACAAAATGTAGCTCAAATAAACAATATATATTCAAAAAAATTAAGGGAGGGGAGGGAGGTCACCTTGCTTTGTCGATTTGGAACAAAAATCACCCAAAAAACCGAGCAAAAACGATGGATTTAGAGCAAGAGGAGGGGGCGGCGGCGCGCTTTTGGGGGAAGAACAGAGAAAACAATGAGGGGGTGAGGGGCCGGGCGGCCGCGCTCGGCCTTAAGTCCCACAGCACGGCGCCACATCCTTTATCGCCGTTGTTACACATCACGGCGCCGTGTCCTTTGGCGCCGAGGGTACATATCACGGCGCCATGGCCTTTGGTGCTGTGCTACGCCACGCTGGCTCCTACGTGGCATATATCGGCGTCAAATATCATGGCGCCGTGATATGTACCTCGGCGTCATGTGTTTTGGCGCCGTGGGAGGGGTCCATTTTTGTAAATCGTTTCTCCAGGGATCTATTTGTAACAATCTTTCAAAATTTAAACTAAAAAGCAAAAAAATTTTCGACAGAGGCCAAGCAAGCAATATCTGAAGAATGTTGCACGAGAAACAAACATCAAGGTTACTTATTTCGTTTCCCTCTCTGATGCGAGTTTCGTCTCTCGCAGATTTCTCATGTTTAGAACGTCTTGATCAGGCTGGAGGGTGCAAACGCGAGCAGAGGGATAGCGCGTAGAGTTTTCATTCTGCAACATAGAATCATATACAAGGGCCTTTATGTAAAAACGTACTGTACATGTAGAGTCATATACAAGGGCATTTATGTAAAAACATACTAGGCGTACAACTGGGAGCTGGCTTTCAGGCCTCCGAATTGGGCCATATGGGGATTTTCCATGGGCCAAACTGGGTCGCGAATTTTATTCACGATCCGAATCTAAGATGGGTTGTTGGATTGCAAATAAGATCCACGATCCAATTTGGCCGGCGTTTTTTACCAACGTGAAGCGTGGAGGGACACTTGGTTCCAAACTTTGGTAAGACTAGCCACATAGACGCAGCGCCACGCCGCACTAGCTATCATGTGGATTGAAGTAAAAGAGATGAAAATCCGTATAAGGGAATTATCTGAAAAAGCGAGGGCTCAACCGTATTTCCAAAAAAAGCAAAGGGTCTTTTTGCATAAAACCAAGGACCACTGCGTATTTTCGCAAAAACCGCGAGGCGCTATCGAGAAAAAGGAAGGCCTTCATGAAAATTCGGAGAACTTATACACAATTTCGGAGAAGTGGAGGGGGTTTTGGAGAAGAAATGACGTGCCAGAGGACTCTCCGCAAAAACTAAGGACCTGCGCGTAATTTAAAAGAAACTACGAGTCGTTATTCAATAAAAAAAGAACGTAGGGGTTTTTTCACAAAAAACCAAAGACCTTTTCAAAAGAACCGAGAATCTGTACGTAATTACAAAAATACAGAATTTTTTTTGCAAAACTACCACGTGGCACGGGCGCCTGGGGGCACACCCCCCGGCTTTGTATACTTGATGATTCTCACTGCTCTTTAATTCCATTTTTTTTGTCAACATTTAGTCAAAACTTATGCTAATAAACTTTTATCTTGCCAAAAAATAGCACACATTAGTAGGGTTCATATGTCGTGACCAAACAATCGCTATAAAAACAGATAACTTATGGCCTGCTCATTTAGGTTTATGCTTTTTAACTTTTAGTTTATATCTTTTTAATTTCATATTTTTTGAACTTTTTTTATTATTTCTTTGCATTACCTGAGATGATATATTTTTTTCTTTTTCTATTTTTTGAATGTAATTACGCTAAAAAATATCATAGCAGATACAGTACAAAATAAGCCCGAGTGCAAAAAAAAAAAGAAGCAAAAGCCATAATCTTTAAACCCAAATGAGCATAGCAGCACCAGTCATTCAAAACCGATAAGCCCAAAATAGTATAAAAAAGCCAAAAAAATCATAAACTTTAAGTTCAACTGAGCAGGAGAGCACCAGTCATTCAAAACCGATATGAGTAAGCCTGTACCACCTTTGTGTTTAAGCTGACGTGGCACCCATCTAGCATGTATGATCAGCATTAGGAGCAAGTATGATAAGCATTAGGTGTTGATGTGAGGATTCGTTAGCAAATTAAACAAAAAATACTCCCTCTCTATCCCAACTCCAGTCCTATGCCCTGTCCTGTGTCTGCCGCGTGATCGGGTGCCGTCGCCTAGGGCATCAACTCCGTTGAAATTGGGAGTGGCTCTTCGTTCTCGACGAGGTAATCATCATGGTTGGCTGTAAGGCAACGGCCAGCAGTAGCAGTGGCACGGGCAACATCGTTTGTGCGCTACTCTCCGTGCTCCCTGGGCTATATTCGGACTTCGGAGAAGAAGATCGCGAGGAAGCAGACCATGTCACAGCGGCGGATCTAGAAATTTCAAGATAATTCGATAAAAAACATAAAGATTCATAATAACAAAAATTAAAGTACAATTGTTTATACTAGAGACAATATCTCAAATAATATAAAAATAATTAAAAATTAACGCGATGATACTTCATACAAAGCAACTTTAGCAATAAGTGGAGCAGAAGAGAGGAAGGAGGCAACATCCATGTTTGCCTGTCTGAATATCCATAAGTTAACATTGCCTCGCTCAACTCGGTTTTTTTTTCAGTTTCAACTTCTAGCATAAGCTTTTTTTTTACTATTCAGTAATTTGTCTTTTCCTGTTTTTTTTAGATATTTTGAGATTTTTTTGTATTTTTTTTCCCGTATACCTTTGTATTGTCCGTGATGAGTTAACATGTTTTTTCTATTTTTACATTTTTTTAAATTTAATTATACCCAATAAGCTAACTCAGCTACAGTAAAAAAAGTCAGTTACAGTGAAATTTCAGCCAGAAATCTGAAGCCACCGCTATTCCGAACGCACCGTGGTGGCTTGCTTCTCCTGTGAGTTTGTATTGTGGTGAGCTAGACGAGCTGTTATCCTCCGCTTCCTGTAGTTGTATATTGCAAAATGGCTGTACATTTGATTACGAGTGCATGATGATTGGGAAATGAATGAACCACGGCCTCAAAGCATGCAGAGTAGCTGAAGCAAGATTTTGTACAGACTGTACACCATGGTTTTGGAAAAAAAATTATTGGTGCCTATGTAGATCGTGTTATCTAGTCTACGTTTTTACGCAAGATTTTCCCACTATTCACGTGTTGCACCAAAGCAAATAGAGGAGGCTTCGGCAGAAAATGCTCATTTCAACCATTCCTCTGCTGTTACACCCTTTCAGCTCATGGTAAGATATTGGCTCATTTCAACCATTTCAACCATGCTTACTTTATATGCTTGTTTGTTTTGTAGGTTAATTTCAAAGGATGGCGCTACTGGAATTTGTTTATTGACTCATGGATGCATTACCTGATCTTACTTTTTTAAGTATTAGCCTATGTAGACCAAAAAGAAAATTGACAAAAAAAAGGAGAAAACAAAAGGAAGAAACCCAAAAAAATTAGAAAAACTCTAAAATGGAAAAAAAGTGAAATTGTCTGTACTTTGTTTGTTTCTTGTATTTGGTCATTTCTGTAAAAGTTTGTATGGACTTGTCTTGTATTTCTGCTTTTCTTTGGGTGGGAAACTCCGCCTATGTCGCTATAAGTGCAGTATTTTGGTTGCCTAGCCGGTCAATGCATTGGGGAGGTGCACGGCTGCTGGGCGGGAGAATGCAGTGTTGCAGCACTGTGAAGAAGAGAGGATGAGCTGAAGGAGCAGAAGAGAGGATGGAGGCAACGCCTTGCCTGCTCTGCAGCAGTATTGTTTAATTATTCCTGTTTGCCTGTCTGAGTGTAAAGTACGGTTCTGGAGTCCTTTCAATTCTGCGTTGAATTTGCCAGGTGGCTTGCTTCTCTTGTGAGTTGTATTGTGGTGAGCTAGACGAGCTGTTATCCCCTGCTTCCTGTAGTCGTATATTGCAAAATGGCTGTACATTTGATTACGAGTGCATGATGATTGGGAAGTGAATGAACCATGGCCTCAAATCATGCAGAGTAGTTGAAGCAAGATTTTGTACAGACTGTACACCATGGTTTGGGGAAAAAAATTATTGGTGCCTATGTAGATTTTGTTGTCTAGTCTACGTTTTTACGCAAGATTTTCCCACTATTCACGTGTTGCAGCAAAGCAAATAGAGGACGCAGAAAATGCTCATTTCAACCATTCCTCTGCTGTTACACCCTTTCAGCTCATGGTAAGCTATTGGCTGTGGTAAGCATCCCTTAATCAATAACGAGTTCAGACTTCAGATTTCTTCTCTTAATTCATGCCTGTTTTTGCATGCCGTGATCATGCAGAGGTAGAGCAAGTTTCACGACCGCTGATTGAAGAGATCCTGTCGGGAAAGAACCGCCCTCGTTTTGCAGCACTCTAATCAGTGGCTGATCAATTCACCCGTATTCTGGTACTTCCTCTAGTTCTGATACCTCCAATTCAGTGCCGATTCTTCCTGTTCCCTGCTGAACCATTCTAGTTTGTAGCCATTGACCGACCGAACCTGCTCTATTTTACCGAGCACTTCACCATTTTTGCAGGTGTAGCAGCGTGATCTGTGGTTTTCTCTTGGTGATTGACTGATAATCTTTTGTTATCTATTCTATACATTAATTTCTCCAAGCTGTTACTTTTCATGCACACGACCCACCTGACAGGCTTCACCCTGTTCAAGTTGCTCTTCGGCAACAAAGCCATGACGAACTCAAGATAAAATCCCACCGAGTGGTAGTGCACCCAATGCCGGTTGAGCGTAGCATTTCACTCGACCTCATCGACGGAGACAGGATGCATGCAACATTAAACATTGTGAAGTACCTCCGCAAGATCAGTGGCAAACCCAGGATGAAAATAGAGGGAGAGCTCTACTGTTGAGACTATAGCACAACATAAACATATGAAAGCTGCATTTACTGGTCTTTTGCCATTAGAATATGAAATTCATATATAAATAGAAAGAGAGCAAATTGAAAATATACAATACAATAAATTTAGTACCTTATTAATAGATAATGTGCCCCTAAATGTTCAAAAATATATGAGTACCGATCTGTAGATAAGAAATATCAAATTTAGTGATACAATATTAAATTGTGAATGTTCATGAACAGTAAAAATGGAATAAAAACATACCACTAAGTCACTAAATATGATCATGACGTAATTTCATGTGGAACTTTTTTGCTTCAATTTTGCTTTCTCCAGTTATCCTAGATAGAGCATGGAACACTAATTAGGAAAGAAAGCACTAAAGATGACACAATATAAAACTGAATACTCGGAAGCCCGTTGTGTGAGTCCAGTACTCCAGTGACACTGAAAGGTACCATTTTCAGACAAATTTGAGTTAGTAAAGCAGTAAAGCAAATTTGATTTGTCATAAGAACCAGTAAATCAGTAAAGCTTAGGAACATCAGAATCCATCTTGATTTGGAGGAATATATATATCCTAACTTCCCCAATTTGAGCCAACTGACACCCTTCAATGCCCCATAATGAATTTCAGACAATTCTTAACTTCCAGCTACCCACTTCAACAACTTATATCATCATCAGATCTCTCGCTGACGAATCGATCTCATCAATTAACTACTTGACATGGTTTTCTAACATCACCCGCACATTCTTGTTAACTGGAATGCATCACACCGAGACAGCAAAGAAATCTGGAAAAGACTGACCTGAGTGAGTTGAGTGAAGAAATTTGGCACTCCCGGCCTGCTCCCTCCAATCTGCCCAAATGTGACGGCAATCACAACAGCAGCAACTACCAGATGCCTTGGGCCGCTCGCCCGCTCTAGCCTTCGGGCTCCGGCCTCCCCCTCCACCTCCGGCCTCCGGGCTTCCCCTCTGCCTCTGCCTCCGTGTTTCGGCCTCCCCCTCCGCCTCTAGCCTCCGGCGGTCCGGTCTCCGAGCCTCCGCGGCTCCCCCTCCACCTCCGCTTCGACCGCCTCCGGCCTCCCCCCTGGAGCCCCCTCCGGCCTCCGGGCTCCCCCTCTGCCTCCGCCTCCAGGCTTCGGCCTCCCCCTCCGCCTTCGGTCTCTGTGCCTTAGCGGCTCCCCCTCTGCCTTCACGCCGACCGCCTCTGGCCTCCCCATCGGAGCCCCCTCCGGCCTTCGCGGCTCCCCCTCCGCCTCCGCACCAACCGCCTCTGGCCTCCCCCTCCGGCCTCCGTGGGAGGAGGGGGTGCTTGAGCACCCACAAGCACCCATGGTGGATTTGCCCCTGCGCAAGATGATAGCTTCATACAACAAGAAAGTCAAGCCGCACAGTAAGGGACCTTGTCCTCAAGAAATCACTCCGCGCAAACACTACAGTCAAGCTGGAGTTTAAATGGGAGAGACCCTACATAGTCACAACGTCAGTAAGGGTGGGTTCATACCACCTCGTGACCCTTGATGGAGTAGATCTGAAGCACACATGAAATGGCGACCAACTCCACCATTACTACACATAGACGTTGTCGAAAGTATGGCCACCAAGAGCACGTGTACATGAATTGTAAAAAAGAGTACCCGCAGCATCTTTTTGACTCACACACATTGTATAATCCCAACACTATGGAGTATAAATAGAGTATGGAGCCCCCGGGCTCTATGCTAATTCTACGGAGTATAGAGCGCTGGGACCCCCATGCGTCTCGGACAACTATACAAAGTATAAATAGAGCATGGAGCCCCCAAACTCTATACCAACTCTACGAAGTTGACAGGCTCTGTGTCAACTCTATAGAGTATAAATAGAGTACAGAGCCGATGAGCTCTACGCCAACTCTACGGAGTATGAATAGAATGCGGAGCCCCTAGGGCCCGTGCCAACTCTGGGGAGTATAAATAGAGTGCAGTACCCCCGGGGCCCATGCAAACTCTACCGAGTACAAATTGAGCGTGAAGCCCATTGGGCCCGTAGCAGCTCGATAGATAAAGACATGAGCACACGTGCATGGAAGTCTCTACATCCTACCACTGACTTCGTCGACCTTAGTCCGAAGGGTGGGGATAGAGCACGCAAAGCTTATCACGTCCTACCGCCGGCTTCATCGACCTTAGTCCGAAGGATGGGGATAGAGTGTTTGAATCCTATTGCGTCCTACCACAAACTTCATCAACCTTAGTTCGAAGGGTGGGGATGGAGAGTGCGAAGCCTATCACATCCTACCGTTGACTTCGTTGACCTTAGTCCGAAGAGTGGGAACGGAGCGCATGAACCCGCTTCATTGACTTAAATCCGAAAGGTGTGGATAGAGTCCTGTGGCCGGCTTCGGCCTACCAATGGTGACACCAGAACCCTTACGAGCGAATAAGGCCTAAAAGAACAATTTCATAAGCGCTTACAAAAGGGGGGGTGTGAAGCACATACATATATGTTGTCGACCCAAACGAACCCCCTAACCCATTAAATAAGATGGCATCACGCAGCCTGATCACTCTCGATTTTTACATAGGCATTCGGGCGGACATGAGGTCGAGGCTCAAAGTCCACCCAGAGGTCTATTGAGTCTTCCACCCAACGCCAGTGATGCAGCCCTCTTCGAAGAAGGTGCTCCGTAATGGAAAGATGATTTTCATTGAGCACCTACTAAAGCAAGATACAACAGTTGAAATCACCAAGCCATGCAAGCAGAAGAATCGAGTGAAGGGTGCAAATATTCACCATAACAAAAAGCAACACAAGGCGAACTAGTCCGACAGTAGTGGCACCATGTTACAAAAGTACAAAAACACAAAAGGGTCAAAGGGTAGGAGCCTCGTGGGGAGGCCCCGCCATGACCAACACTACCACAGAAAATCGTATTACAGACGGTTGGAAAATATCATCACAGACGGTTTTGTAAGCCATCTGAATTGATGGGTTAGTAATGATACGAGGTCATCACAGATGGCTTTCGAACCGTCTGTGATGTAAATATCACAGACGGTTTTTAACTAAAAACCATCTGTGACAGTCTATTATCACAGACGGATTTTAAAAATCATCTGTGATATCTAAATATCACAGATGGTTTTTAGTTAAAAACAGTATGTGATATTTAGCTATCACAGACGGTTTTTAGTTAAAAACCGTCTGTGATATTCTTTTGTACTCCTAAATCTATTTCTGTTTATTGGCTAGCCTCAGAAAATGTTAGCCATGCCCTCTGAAACAAGCAGCTCAACATGTACATGTATACATCCAATTCACATCTCAATTCATTTCACAAACAAAAACATCTATTTCGCAGATCAATTAATTGAAATGAAATAAAATATCCATTAACAAATACACAATTACAATTAATGTCGATCTTATCCCAAACAAAAAATCACTCTACGTTGTGGAACTCTCCATCTGATTTTATGACTCTAGACACCAAAAAGAACGCGCACTCTCCTCGAATTCGTGCAAGGTCGGCCTGTTGCAACGTAGTTGTAGGGATGGGTGCAACCTATCGATAGGAACATCAATGTGTGTACATATATAACTTGATAAGTATGAAATAATTATTGAAAGATTGACAAACCATAGGATTGGTGATCTTTGAGGAATCGAGTAGTAGTTTCATATCGTGGCAAACGTAGAATCCACACGTGTTGCCTAGTGGCTACTGGTGGTATTGCAAAAAATTAATGTGTTAATTGCAGAGGCATTACTACCAAGTGTTGTATAGGATTAATTAATGTGTACTAGTGAATACCGAAGAATTTTGAACATATCGCAGGGCGTTGGTCCCTTCCGTCGAGCCACGTGCCTCTACAACGTACATGGCGAACGACCTACGTGATTCAAAAAAGTTAGCCTTAGTCATTCGGAAGGAAAGAAAGAGTACAATATAGTTATGTATAGAGAAAATGTACTTGCCTATCGATTAATCGGTCGATAACTGTGTACTCAGTTTTGTTCTTACTTAGAGAATTAAGATATATTGTCTTGTTCCATTTTGGTATAATTACAATTAAAATCCAGTGAAACCCCTGATTGTAGGGCATAAGTACAAATTCCTTATTGCGGTGAGCCAGTAGTGTCGTTGTAATGTACCTCTCGACGAAGGATGTATACTCATTGATAGTATCCATGGCGACCAAGCGTTGGTCCAGGAAACCATTTGGTAATTTGGATAATCTGGCTTCAATCACCATATATCTATATGTATACACACAAAAGCAACAAATTATATATGACATTTATTGGTATTACATGAACGGAGACTGTGATTGTGCACACTTACAGCGTCCAACATCGAATGAGTAAGGCATGAAAAGTGTTGAGCATGAAAAGATCAAATAAATCCTTAAAAGTCACTGCGAAGACACAATCATAAACTTCGTGCTGTAAATGATGCAGCCTGAATTTGACAATGATACCTGAGCACTGTTCTCCCTATGGCTTATTGGCCTATTCCATATACCAAGAGTGTAATTTCTGGTAACTAAGTCCTAGGGTTAGGAGGCGCTCTGCCAGGACGATCAGCGGCTCTCCTAGCACGAATTTGCGGGCCAATGGCAGGTATGGGATAGCATCATCTATCTTCTTTGATTTGCCCCTGTTGCCTCGGTTGTAGGTTAACTTCATGGTAGTGGACTGTAAAGGTAGCACCGGTGCAAGTTGCTTCACCGGGAATAGCACCCGTGGACATGGTATCGGTGCAACTCATCCCATTGTGGTTCCAGGAATGGGTACTTATGAAAGGGCGTTAAATCCTTCTCCACATACTGCTTGACAAGCAGGCTCTTGAAATTCTTCCATGCTTTGCACGCTGCTAGCAAGGCATGTTGTTGCACAGAGTTGTGGTGTTCTTCTGGGATCTCGAACAATGCAAAAATTTCTGTCAGCAGCTCATATTTTTGAGTCTTAGTCACAGTCTTCCATAAATCGAATGTGATCTCAATTCGTTCGCATACAACTATTTTGACCATTCTTTGAAATGCGCATGCTGCTAGGCCTCTGTGATGGTAAATCGACCCTCAGGCTTTTTCGCTAATCCTCTTCCTTGGCGTTTCAATTTTGCAGCACACGCATCCGGCGACGATATTGAAGAACACGCGGATGACATGTTGGCCTTCTCATATATGAAAAGTAAGTACAATGTAGCATATACGTAAATAGTACGGTATAAGCATATACGTAAATAGTGCAGTATAAGCATATACATATATTTAATTCCAATATAATCAATAATGACATGAGCATGGTACAAAAGACATATAAAAGACTTAGTATAAAGCATCAAATAGACCAATAAAGTCATCATAAAGCATCACATAGACTTAGCATAAAGCATGGTACATAAGACATATAAAAGACATACAAAAGACATGAGCATAATGACATGAGCATGGTACAAAAGCCAATTCCATATAACCATATACCCATCAAATAGACCAACAAAGTCATCATATTTAGCATAAAGCTCAAAATTGATTAATTTGTGATTAGTGCTTTCACATTGTAGGGTTACACAAGTTAAAACTTGGCCGTCCCGCTACTATTGTCTTATACTCTTCACGAATTGAATATACCAAAAGAAGATTGAAACTTTGAGCTCTAAATATCAATGTAAATCTCAGAAAATATATTTTCAGTCAACTGAACAGGGAATCGAACCACAATTTACCAAATCATTCTCAAGCTGAATCGGCTAGCAAATATGAATAAGTATATAACATGTGAATCAACTAGCTAGACCATCTGAATAACAATGATCATGAACATATATATACCGAAAGCAAGTAGTCACAATCAGTGAGAAAAGATAGTAGCAATAATATTTAGAGCTCAATGTTAATCATTCAATTTTAGCATAAGACAATTATCTTCATTAAGCTAGGGGGAGGAGAAGGGTGATGTGCTTGCATAAGACGAACTGCAAAGTACAGTAACTGAGAACTCACAGTGCAGGTGATACTCAAAATCACCCAAATGAACCGAGCTAGGGGGAGGAGGAGCGCATCAGAGTAGGGGGAGGAGGAGGGTGATGTGCTCGCGGGGGAGAAGGGCGCCAGAGTCAAGGAAGGTGGTGCTGGGCACGGGGAAGGCAGCGTCGGGCTCGGGGAAGGCGGCGTCGGGCTCGGGGAAGGAGGAGGGCGTCAGAGTCGAGGGAGGTGGTGCTGGGCTCGAGGAAGGTGTCACCAGGCTTGGGGAATGGAGGCGGCGACGGGCTCAGGAGAGCGGCAACAACAGTAGTCTCTCTGTTGGTTGGTAGCTAATAACTCCAATACGCGTAAAACCCTAACTTAGGATATATATATATACGAAGGCTTATTACAAACGGTTCTATTTCAGAACCGTCTGTGATATCATTATCATAGACAGTTCTAAACTAAAACCGTCTGTGATAATGATGTCACAGACGGTTCTGAAATAGAACCGTCTGTAATAAGCCCTTCTCCTTTGCGCATATTGAAGATAGATATACATAAATGTATTTGTTTACAACATCCCAATGAAGATAGATATACATAAATGTAAAATCACATATGTATGACTCATTTTCATATATATATATATATATATATAAATGAAAATTCACCTACATATCACATATTTTCACATATACATAAATGCAAATTCACATATACATTACACACATGCATTGTTATATACATAAATGCAAATTCCCACATATATATCGTACATTCTCATTCCACTTGCTTATTTCCTTTAAAAATTAGCCATTCATGATGATCAATGCGTATGTAACTAGTTTCATCATGTAGTTTATTATCGACCCTTATGCCATTTCCAAAAGGAGGTAACTCGTCAAATTGATTGTATTCTTCCTCGTCCACTACATTCTCTACTTCGATAATTCTCCATTTTCCATGAAGAACTACATAGCGCTTCTTATTTGCCGGGTCGGTTACATAGAAAACTTGAACAACTTGGTTGGCGAGTACGAATGGTTTGTCTATGTATCTGACACGTTGGAGGTCTATAGTAGTGACACCGTACTTGTCAACCTTCACATGTAGGAGATGCACTCAACGGCACCGAAATAAGAGGATCTTGAAAACTATATAGTCGAGCTCCCAAATCTCTTCTATGAACCCATAGTATAAGTTTCTCAACCCATCGGTACTGAACGCATCTATGTGAACACCGCTATTCTGGTTAGTGCTATTTACATCCTGAGCTTGTGTATAGAATGTGTACCTATTTATGACTATCCTTACCATGTCACCACTATAAATGTTGGCGCTTTTGCCAACCTTGTCTGCATCTCACTTAACGAGCTTCTAGCGATTTGCTCCTTCAACCATTGGTTGAACCGACTGTTGTGTTGTCTCATGATCCAAACATCTGGTCGCTCTGGATTTTGTTGCTGAAGCACATCCTTGTGCTGGTCGACATAAGGGGCCACTTCAGTCATGTGTTGCAAGACCGTGAAATGGGCTTGAGTATACGCGTCCATATCTGGAATGATTTCTTTCCTTCTGATAGTTCTGATACCCTTGAGCCTCCCCTCATGACGACATTGAGGCACACCTATCGGTTCAATCTAAGCCATATAATCGACACAAAACTTAATGACCTCCTCGCTTTCATAACCTTTGACGATGCTGCCCTCCGGCCAAGATCCATTCCGTACATAGGACTTGAGAATTCCCATGAACCTCTCAAATGGGTACATGCTACGTAGGAATACGGGCCCGCATATTTTTATCTCCCACACAATGTGAATAATGAGATAGACCATGGTATCGAAAAACGAAGGAGGGAAATACATCTCAAGATGACAAAGTGTCATCACCACCTCGTCTTGCAGAGCATTTAGTCTTTCGGGATTGATGATGTTCTGAGCAAATGTGTTAAAAAAATAACACAGCCTTATGATTGTCTTTCGGACTTTGATCGGCAAAATATTTCTAATTGCAATAGGAAGCATCTGTGTCATCAGCATATGACAATCATGAGACTTCATGCCATTTAACTTCAAATCTTGCATCTAAATAAGTTTCTTGGTGTTGCCGGAGTAAATAGACGGACCTTTGACACCATGCAAGCATTGATACAGTTCTGTTTTCTCGGCCTTTGACAGAGTGTAACACGTAGGGGGAAGGTACATTCGTCCATTATCTGTTTTTGTCGATGCTAACTCAGGCCTGATGTCCATATCAGCCAAATCAAGCCGTGTGTTGATGTCATCCTTTGTTTTATCATGAATGTTCAGTAAGATACCAATCAAGCTATCACATACATTCTTTTCTACGTGCATGACATCGATGTAGTGTCGAACATCTTGGTAGTCCCAATAAGGTAAGTCCTAAAATATTGATCTCTTCTTTCAGATGTTCTTCTCATGAGCCCTCAATTTACGTCCCTTTTCGAGGATAACATCTAAATTCTTAACCATATTATAAACCTCTTTTCCGCTTAAATGCCTTGGAGCTGAACCATCTTCCTTCTCTCCGTCAAATTGTTTCTTTATCTTGCGGTATGGGTAAGCCCCCTGAAGGAATCGGCGGTGCCGCATGTACACGGTTTTGCGTGAGTGTTTCAGCCACATATTCTCGGTACCATCTAAGCAGTGAGTACAACCTTTGGCACCTTTTGTACTCTGGCCCAACGGGTTAGCAAGGGTAGGATAATCATTTATGGTACAGAATAATAAGAAGCGCAAAGTGAAGTTCTCTCGTTTGTATGTATCCCATACTTGTACCCTTTCGTTCCATAGTACTTTTAAATCTTCCACCAACGGTGATAGCTACACATCAATATCATTCCCAGGTTGCTTTAGCCCTTGGATAAGTATCGACAACAAAATATACTTTCACTTCATACACAACTAAGGAGGAAGGTTATAGATGCAGAGAGTCACAGGCCAAGTGCTATGTCAGCTGCTCATGGTACTGAAAGGATTCATTCCATCTGTACTCAATTCAAACCTTATATTCTTTAGTTCTGCACCGAAATCTGCATACCTCTTATCAATATTTCTCCACTGGGCGGAATCAGCAAGGTGTCTCAGCATTTCATCCTTCTTGCACTCCTCCGAGTGCCAACACAACAATTTTACCTCTTTTGAATTCGCAAAAAACCGCTTCAAACAGGGAATTATAGGAAGATACCATGCCACCTTTATAGGAGGTCCTTTCTTCACCTCTGTTCTCTTGCCATCATCTGATTGATTGTTACGTTTGTATCAGGATGTGTTGCACACCGGACATACATGTATGTTTGCATACTCTTTACAGTAGAGGATACGATCGTTTGGACATGCATGTATTCTTTCTACTTCTATTCCCAATGGACAGAGAACCTTCTTAGCTTTATATGTGATTTTAGGCAACTCATTTCCCTCTGGAAGTATGTTCGCTAAAAGACCTAGCAGCGCCGTGAAACTCTTGTTGGACCAACTGTTGCTTGCCTTCAATTTCAACAGTTCAAGTACAGCTGACAACCTCGTGTATTTTGACCTGCAGCACGTGAACAAAGGTTTCTCTGAGTCCTCCATAAAGCCCCAAAATTTAACATACTCTCTCTCATCATAGTTCTCTTCTACATCGCGAAGCATCTGATCCAGATTGTCATTGTGCAGCCTACCCAAATCCGAACTACAATCGACATCATACGGCGGCATATCATTGACTTCGCCATGACTGGTCCAATACGTATACCCATTTTTGAAACCCCTCCGAATCAAGTACGCTTCAATCTGCTCTCGATTCTTAAACATTTTTAAATTCTCGCAGTCAATGCATAGACAGTATATATATTCCACCCCCTTATTCAACATATCCTCCTTAGCAGCTCTTGTAAAAGCAGACACGCCATTAATGTACTCTTCACTCACACGGTTCGTGGCATACATCCAGCTTCGGTTCTATGTTATGCATATATATAACAACTTAGTATTAAAAATTAAATTAATCCATTATTATTACATATATACCACATACATTGAGGATTTGCTAGCTTAATTCATATTAACACAACAGCTATTTCCCCAGCGATCGAGGAACCATTTATAACCAACAATTTTGACAAATTTGGCCTCCCACATGACATGAACTGATCATGTTTGGTCAAGTAGATGCAAACCAGCTTCAATAACAGTCATCGAAAGTTAGATCTAAATTTTAATGCAACGAAAAATAAATTTCATTACTAACCATATCTAGGGTAACCAAGAACTTGATGAATTTTTAAAGCTCTCCTGCCAAATAGCTAGCCTCCTTCCACCAAATTAACTGGCCTGAAAGCCTTGCCTCCTCCAGGTACAACATCGGCTAGATTTGGATCGAAATGAAGACAGATGCGGTTCTGAGTGACACAATAAATATATAGCCGGATTATCACAGATGATTTTTAATAAAAACCATCTGTGATGAGTTGATTATCACAAACAGTTTTTATTAAAAACCGTATATGATATTGCTAGTATCACAGATGATTTTTGGCAAGAACTGTCTATGATACTTCACAGACGGTTCTTGGCAAACCGTCTGTGATATTAATCCTTTGCAGATAGTTTATTCCGATGACAACAACACAGACGATCTTGAAATTAAAACCATCTGTGATAGTATACCTCACAGACGGTTTTGTGAAACTTTCTTTGATTTGGCATCTACTAATAGTATTTTGTAGTAGTGCAGGTACTATAGAGTACGCTATGTAATCAATCAGGCGGCCTCACACTGTTGGGTGGCCTTCGTGGGCCCCATGCGAGAAGAATGCTGGAGGACCACTTCACATGTGGACACCTTCGGATGTGCAGAAAACTGAGGAATAGCTGTGTGGTGACATACGAGTAGTGGTCCTCATAAGCACGAGCCGCCCTTAGGAAAAGCGGAGACACGTCGTGTATGCGTCGAACGCTCCCCATAGATCCTCTAGGCCATGCAAGTAGGGAGGGACCTCAACGGCAAGGTTCGTTAATGTCACTTCCAGGCTTTGCATAGCCTCCCAGGCCACTACAAAGCATTGATCGCGCAAGCGGTGGCCCTCCGAGACTTCGGACTACAGGTGGCCCCTCTCCTCCTCAAGCACGGGCACCTACGGAAGGAAGTTCTCCCTTTCCTCCGTTGTGCAAGCATTCACTTCAGCTATAGTAGCCTATGTAGCAGCCAACACCTTCGCCCCCTCATCCTCGAGGATTCAGACACGGCCCTTGCACTCCTCCAAGGCTTGACGAAGGGTGTTGGCTTCGGCCTGAGATGCATTTAGTCGCTCCCACAAGCCCGACGTCTCCCAAAGCATAGTACATTGCCCTCAAAAAAAGAAGAGAGAGCATAAAAAGACAAAGCTCCCCTCAGGGATACCAGGCATACCTTCGCTTTGGTAGACTCAAGTGCCCCAAAAAGAAGCTCTGCACCGCAAGACAGCAAGGTGCTTCGATCAAGGCCAATGTCCAGACAGTCCACAGCGGTGCAAAGGGACCGAAGTGTGTCTGGGCGAGGGACAAAATCACCCAGCAAGAGCCTCCCAGGCTCTGCCGTGACTCCTACTCTTGGGCCATTGTGGGAGGCCACCTCCATGCTCATTGCTTCTGCTATCTCCAAGTGCGAGCTTCCCTCTACGCTAAAGTCTACCTCGAGCCTGCTAGCTTCCTCTTTGCCAAGCGGCTGGTTCTCTGACACTAGCAGAGGGGGAGTAGCTGACGAGGATGATAGAGTGAGGGAGCATAGCGGGGACAACTACGCGAAGTACTAAGAACAAAAAGAGCTCTTACCTGCAATATGCCAGTTGGCACGTGCATCAGTCGCCCTACCTTCATCTTGGAGGCCCCCTTCAACAGCGTCACCGCTGGAGGCACCACGGAGCCAGCCGAAGGGGGTGTGGGTGTGCTTGCCTCTGAGCTTGAGTCATCGTCTGACACTCCCAAGGCAAGACGAAACCCTTCCGGAGCCATTAGGTGGGAACTCACATGCACACACTTTGTCGAACAACCCAACAAAGTCACCAAAGCATGGGGCATCAGAGGCAAAGAGGCCTCTGCCTCGACCGTCGCAAGGCCCACATTAGCATTTGCACTACTGGCCTAGTCTTCACATGCATCCATGGGTGCTCCATATCGGGGGACACCTTGTCCCCCATCACCACGCCAGAGTCTGGCACATCGATGATGCGCATATCCCCATCATCAGTACCATCTATGTCACCATCATCATTGTCATCACCATCCTCACTCTCACTATCCCCTGCCTTGGAGTCGCCAAGATCGCCAAGGTTGTCCGGGAGGGTCTCCAACCTAGCAGGGCCGAGGGGGCGAAGACAGAGGCACAACCGCGAGAGGCGAGGTCGACCTCCTGCTCACTAGAATCCTTGTTGTCGGTGATTTCTTCACCATCCTGGCTGGCCGCACCATGCTCCTGACCCCCACTCGAGCTAGGCACGACCTGTTTGGGTATGGCCATTCCTACTGCATCACACACATGGTTAATGTGTGGACCCTCCATAGCCGCTGAAGCTCAGAGGCCATGCTCCTTAAGGATATATAACCCCAAGAACATGTACCCTGCATGCTTTGCCTGCACCGGCGATAGCACTGCAAACGAACGAGATTAGCCATAGTAACAACACTTTGGGCTGGTAACATTGTTGTAGCACATAACAAATTACCAGGATCCATAGGCCTTGTCAGCATTGTCAGTGAGGGGCCGACGCCATCCACTCAAGTAGGGCTCATCCGCACCTCCCATCAGTGAGCCAATGGGGACAGCTGAAGCTTACAGAACTCTTTGGCATAGTCTCGCATGTTAAGCTAAAGGGCGACTACACGAAGCCTCTAAAATCACATCTTGTCATCTTAAATGAGAACCACGGGGGCGACTAGACAAAGTCCATGAGGCAACAAGTGATGCGGAGGCTGCTATCATGTTCGATTTTATGATAGAACTACCACTCCATCCAATACTTGGGACTAGTAGTTTAACTGAGAATCACTGCCACGACGTAAATGTGCGCACGTCTCAGGCCACTAGTTATGACTGAGTAAAATGCAAATATGCAACGTAACAGGCTTAAGTCCAACAAATCACCCTTAAGCCTGTTGCACAGACTTCACCTCAATGACGCCAAGCTTCTATCTTATCTCGATGAACTTGACTCGCCCAAGTGCCTTGGTGAGTATATCGCCGAGTTGTCCATCCGTATCAACATGGTCGATGTCCACCTTGCCATCTTCAATGCATTCATGAATAAAATGAATATGGGTGTTGATATGCTTACTCCGTTTGTGATGCACTGGGTTCTTGCTTATCGTGATGGCTGACTTGTTATCCACCAAAAGCTTTATTATCTTCGGTGCTTGTCTGATTAGCTCACCATACAGTCGGCTCAGCCAAACACCTTGACATGCCACCGTTACCACCACGATGTATTCTGCCTCACAAGACGAAAGTGTGACAACCATCTGCTTTTGGGATGTCCAAGTGATCACGCTCGTGCCGAGGAAGAACACAATTCTAGTAGTGCTTCTGCGATTGTCGATGTCACCGACAAGGTCACTGTCATTATACCCGACCAATGCAGCCACTTGCATTCTTGTAGCAACACCCATAGCTCATAGTGCCGCTAAGGTAGCATAGTATCTGCTTCACGCCACCCAATGTGATGCAGCTAGTGATGTTGGGCCTCGTATTGCAGAGCTATCGCAGACTCCGAATAATACTCCTGTACCGTGTTGCATCCACACCAACATCAGTGTCCTTCTTACTCAGCTTCAACCGATTCTCCATCGGTGTGTGACATGAATTGCATCTTGCCATGCCAGATGACTCCAAGATCTTCCCGACATAGGCAATTTGGCAAAGTGTGACCTCACCAGCTTCTTGCTTGACCTCAATTCCTAAGTAGTAACTCAGGAGACCGAGATCGCTCATCTCGAACAGGTTGCGCATCTGGTCTTTGAACATGCTAATGTCGTTGATGCTGGTGTCGGTGATGATCAAGTTGTTGACGTAGATGCCTACCAGCAGCAATGACATGCCACTGGTCCTCCGGTACATAGCATGTTCTAGAGAGCTATCCTCAAACCTAAGAGAGGCAAGCAACACGTCCAACTTTGCGTTCCACGCTCGTGGCGCCTGATGAAGACCGTACAGAGCCTTGTGCAGCTTGAACACCATGTGCTCATTGTTGGGGTCAATGAAGCTAGACGGTTGATGCACATAGACCTCCTCGGCTAGATCACCATTCGAGAATGCTGACTTGACGTCCATGTGGTGCACCTCCCAACATCTGTCCGTAGCAAGTGCTAGTAAGAGCCGCATCGTCTCCATTCATGCCATCAGGGCGAAGACTTCATTGAAATTCCCCCTTACCGCTGAGCATATCCTTTAGTGACTAGACATACCTTGTGCCTCACCACCTTGCCTGCAAGGTCCTTCTTAACCTTGAACACCCATTTGAGCCCGATGGCCCTATGTCCGGCTAGAAGTGCGACGAGCTCCCATGTACCGTTATTGTGGATGGCAGTCAGCTCTTCTTCCATTGCCTACTTCCAGCATGCTTCTTCGAGTGCTTGGTTGACATTGGCTGGCTCCTCAGCAGCCAAAAGGCAAATCCTACTCTACTCGACATCGACTTCCTCCGTAGTGTCGTAGATATTCGACAACTGCCGGTAGCGACGTGGCTCAATGTCAGTGTCAAGCACGTCATCATGAGTTGGTGGTGTCGCCCACTCGACGCCCGTAGATGCCGGTGGAGGTGTCGTTTGTGGCTTTGCCACCTGCGATGCCACTGGATCTGCTTCGGGTGTTGATGCTGTCGCTTCGACCGCGACGTCTTACTCTATGGTGTATGTCACGGTGAATGTGGCAACTGGGCATGGTTCAGCACTGCATTCGCTTGACTCCTAGTCCCATTGCTTATGTTTCTTGAACATAACATTGTGAGTCACATGAAGCTTCTTCGTCGCCGAATTGTACACCTTATATGCCTTTGCTCCTTCCTCATAGCTGATGAACACCATCGGCGTCGAGCAGTCCGCTAGCTTATTCACACTTGGCCCGACATTCTTTACGTGCGCAATGCACCCGAAAAGTCAGAGATGGTGCACCTTCGGCTTCCTTTTGTGCCGCACCTTATACAGTGTCTTGTTGTTGAGACTCTGTGTCGGTTCCTTGTTGAGGATGTAGACTGTAGTTTTCGCTCACGGTCGAACATGAGCAGTTCTTTGTCTTCAATCGTCACTTGCACCCGCTGTCATCCAATTGCCCAATTGAAATAATGTTGCTTTAGAGATGCGGGATGAAGTATACCTCTGTGAGAAGCCAACGCTCCCCATTTCGGTATTGGAACATGATAGTTTCCTTGCCACGGATGACCACAAGCAAACCGTCACCGAATCGGACGGTCATGTGGCTGCTTGCTCCTATGTCGAGGTACCAGACATCGTTGCTTGCGTCCGTCGAGATCACCTTCTCCTCATTGAGGAGCACCGACTACTGTTGGACCTTACTGCCGGCTTGTGATAGCTTGCAGTGCTTGACTATGAGCAGTGTGGGTTATTCATCTTGCGTACGTGTCAGGTGCACCTCCTCCTTATGCTCGCGGCGAGGCTTGCGGTAGTTCCTGAAAAAGTGCCCCATATGGTCACAGTTGTAGCAATTTACTTGCGACATATCACAGTGCGTGTTGGACAAGCCACCGCCCCGAGCATTGTGCCCGGCTTTGTCACACCCGTGGCCAAGTCGCCTACCATGGTTGTGATTGTCGCTGTTGCTGCCGCTTCTCCAGTCTCCACCTGAGGAGCTGTCGCCCTGCTACCGTTTCTTGGCATGAGCGAGCCACTCCTCCTCAGTGAGGAGCAAGCGGCCTCCAAAGCCGCCTTTATCATCAACTCCATATCGCTCCTCTACCACACGGAGCCACCCGGTGAGCTCATCGACCGAGAGTATGCTTAGGTCAAGGAGCGTCTTGATGGAGATGGCCACCTACGCATACCATGAGGGTACGACTCATAGAAACTTTCTCACAATCTTGGATTCCTCGATCGTGTCTCAGAGGATGTGAAGATTGTTGACGAGGTCCGTAATCTGTATCGGGAACTTGTCGACGGTCTCACCGTCCTTGAAGGCGATGTCCTCAAACTCCTTGTGGAGCTTTTGCACATTTGCCTCGCGCACGCGATCGACGCCCATCCGCTGCACCTTCACGGTGTCCCACGCCTATTTTGCCATGTTCTTCATGACGAGTGTTGACAGCAAATCGGACAGCACCGTGCGGAGGATCGTGGACAGTGCCATCCTGTCGTCACGGAAGTCGATGTCGCCAAGCTCAATTGCTCGCCATAGGCCTTGCGCCTGCAAGTTGACTCTCATCATGAGAGCCCAATTGGAGTAGTTCGTACGCGTTAGCATGGGGTAGACCACCATCCCCCTGCTCTCCCATATCACCTACTGTACCACCACCTCGCGGCTGCGCACTCTCGTCCTACTACGCCCGCGGATCCTCGGTGAAGTAAGGGACCTCAAAGGAGACTCTGATCCGTCGCAAGACAATGTTGACATGATCTCTTCACTACTCTGATACCAATTGTTGGAACACACACGCGACTATAAGTACCTAGCACTCGTTCATGATTTCAGCACAAACGACTACGAGTACCTAGTACTCGTTTATGACTTCAGCACAAATGACTACAAGTACCTAGTACTCATTGATAACCATGACACACTAGACTACTCTTAGGACTATAGTGGTTTTACGATTCCTACAGTACCACTATGATTGCTACAGTGATTCTACGGCTACTACAGTGGTTCTACGACCGCTACAGTGATTCTATGACTACTACAGTACCACTGGTACAGTGTTTCTACGGCTGCTACAGTATTCTATGGCTTCGAGCAGTCGACTATGACTACAAGCACTCGAACACTCGGGGATTTTTGTACTCAGTAACGACTATGAGAGAGTGGAGTTTTGTGCCACGCTGAAACTGTGCAGTTTTTCTCAGCTTTCTTCTCTGCTTTATAAGATTTGAATAAAAGAAAAACTAAAACTTATTGCCTATTCTCAGCTGTGACATCCCACGTACAGCGTAACCACGTCTCCACTAACTAACAGTTTAACCGAGAATCACGGCCATGATGTGAACGTGAGCACATCTCAGGCCACTAGTTATGACCGAGTAAAATGCAAATATGCAGCATAACGGGCTTAAGACCAACCGATACTTTGGAAGTATTGGTGTGAAGTTTCAGCACTAGGATGATCCGCAACTTGTAACGATCGAAAGGAGCTGGAGGAAGAAACGTGCGGCTAGTACGACTACTACTACTACACCAACACGCTACATCGACTATACTTCTGCTACAAATTTACGCGTCTAGTGGTAATCCCGTGATCTATTACCAGTGGAGTTTCCTTGTTTATGCCGTAAATTTTTGAAATTATGTTATCATAGCCTACCCATGCCGCAACATCCCCGACAACTTCTTTGGTTTACTATTTGGTCTATAACCACAACACTTTCTATGATATCACACGTGTTTCGGTTACAACTTACAATTTCCTGTTTGTTGTTCATCTGCTGCTGTTATGAACAAACGGCTCCCCTTCGCGAGCACTCCACATTCATAGCAGTGAAAAAAAGCGAATATGAAGAGGCCACGGTAACCCTAATGCTTGTTCATTCCTTCTTGTTCGGTATATATGGAATTTTGATTCCTTTTTTAAGCTTTCATTGATCGAGTGGTTCTGTTTGCCAATTCACAGAGGAAGGCGCCATGGCTGCTACTTCATGCTTGAGAGAATCGAAGGGCCAGGTCTGTGCTGTACACTGCTAGTACATTTCTTCCTCCCAAGCCTGCATTTACAGTTAAAGTTACAGTCTCTTCATGTGCTATTTCCTTGGTGATATTCTCTACAACTCTAACATTAGAGCGAGGGAACAAACATAGTTTTCTCATGGCATCTTTTCATTTTTCCTGTGCAGTATATACTATACTCTATACAAAGGAGGGGGGTTCCGGCTCCCTCAAGCTGTCCACGCGTTAGGCCCCGTGAAATGGCCCGCAAAGATTTGGTAATTACGTAAAGGTCCCTAATTTTCGCAAAGAGGTCCCTGGATTTTTGCAAAAAAGTCCCTACACACTTTTTTGCTGGGTAGCAACCCACAGTTTCTTGTAATTATGAATAGGCCCTTATTTCTTCCGAAAAAGGTCTCAGTTTTTTGCGAAAAAACCCCTCCGCTCTCCTTTTATTGCAAAAATGCCCTCGATTTTTTTGCAAAAAAGCCCCTACACTTTCCTTTTTCTACGAATTTTTGCCTCTTTTACTTCGGTCCACACGGTGGCTGGCGCGGCGTGGCACCACGCCTATGTGGCTAGTTACTCTACTTTATTACTTTATTTCTGCATCGGATGTGACTGATAGACATGCTGTGCTTATCGGTTTATAGATGTAACTTCCTTCTCCCAGAACTAATCACACGAATATTTCCCTTTCAATAATTAAGGTCCACAAGACATAAAGTTATGGTGCTGATTCTCATCACTTAGAGACCAGTGGAAGAAAAATTATGCGCACCATCTACTAACTGTCGCAGTGTAGTAATTTCCTTTCTCTTATTCCATTAATCAACTTTTAGGTGGCATATATGTAGTGAAAGAAAGGAATTCACAAGTTGTACAACAAGAATTGACCCGAGCGATGATAGTGTCAACTTTGAGCTAGCCCCCTCTATAAACTATTTAGGGTCTAGGCATTGTCACCTAACACACAAATTGAGTTCAACTTTCATGGCTCCTCGCCCTAGAAGAACTAGTCAATGGGGAGGGCCTTAGGGTGAGACCTCCTTCATCCTTCGTTGATCAGTTTTGATCAACGGTGGATGAGGGGCCTTACCCTGATACCCTATCCCTCATGGAAAATCCTTCCTTTCCTTATACCTCTATGTATGTTCTTATTTTATAGGTCTTTTTTTCATCTTCTAAAAGTTGCTTTTCAATTTTCCATAATAACTAGCTTATAAATGGAGTGTCTTTTAAAGTGTGATATATAAATTGACTGCAGTATATATTATAGTGACTTTATTTATATCGGTCAAAACTACACGTGAGTTTCTATTACTCCGTACTCTCTCTCATAAACAACCTAAAAGTCATAAACCACAGCCAAAAGCCATAAGCCGAAGCTAAAAAAGCAGACCTTATTTATCCCCTTCCCTTTAGCTTTTGTTGTTGACAGCCACCAATTGAGTTGTTTATAGGACCAGTTTGTGCCGTGGATGTAGTGCTGGTCTCCGCTTCCGATAAATTGCCATCTAGAGGAGTAATGTTCTATTCGGTGTCTATGTGATGTTTTCATTGGCTAGAGCATTTGATTTTTGGCTGAAATAAAATAGTAACAATCAAAAAATGTAGTTTTTAGAATAAAATTAGAAATATAGTTTTTAGAAGGCACGGTTGTTGGATCAAGGATAACCGACTAGAGGGGGGTGAATCGGAGGTTTTAAAATTCTTGCCTAATTAAACAAGTTATGACTAAGATTACTATGCAATTATGCTAAGACAACCAAACCTACTCAATTCTAGCAATACTAAGCAATAGATATAATAACAAATGTCAAGAACTAGCAAATATAATCAAACTGCTTATCAAAGGTAAATGCCAAGGAAGACAAAGAAATAATCACAATGAAACATGTGATGTTTTCCCATGGTATCAAAGACTTACCGGTCTTCACTAGTCCACGTTGAGGAAAGCCCAAGCGCTTTTGGACCGGCTCCACGAATTCAGCCTTGCTCCTCGATCACTAAGGGTGGCTCTTCCTCCGCTCCGGAGTTGGCGAGCTCCAAACCACTCACAACTTGGCTTGGGCTTCTTCACAATCTTCCTTGAAGAAGTCACGGGGCGATCAACCTTCCCGCCGTCTAAGTGCCGGCAAGCACCAAGAGAATAGATCAATGATTCCGCTTGACGGTGCTCAAGTGCAATTGGATCAACTAGAATTTCATGCACCTGAAAATCTTTCCACTACTCAAAATGAGTGCTCAAGTGAGAAAAAGAGAGTGGAGTGAATGCTCTAGGGCTCAAGATGATCAATGCAAGTTCAGCAAGCTGCCCAAAGACAGGTGGAGGAGTATTTATACCCTCACCAACCAAAACTAGCCGTTGCTAAAAATTAATCTGAAAAATTCAAGGAAATCGGAACTACCGCCATTGTACGTGCGGAACTACCGCACTTTACTGTAGCACACAGTAACGGCTATGTTAGATGATTCAGAACTAGCCGTTGGAATTTAGTGCAGTACTTCCGCCGTTATAAGTGCGGTACTACCGCACTGCGGTAGTTCCGCAAGTCGGTGTGGTACTACCGCACTGCGGTTGTTCCGCCGTGCTATTTCTGATACTTCTAATTTCTAGCTAGTTAAGTTTTTCTCGGGGTGCTTTCTGGAAATAACATACCAAAAATCAGTAGTTCCGTAGTACCGTGCGGTACTACCGCACTGCGATAGTTCCACCATTGAAAATCTGGTACTACCGATATCTGTTGAATTTAAGTCCCCAGAAGGGTGCTCTCTGAAAAAAAATGTACCGCACAAAATACGGTACTACTGCACTGCGGTAGTTCTGTAGATAAGTGCGGTACTACCGATTTTGCTGAGAGGGCACAATGAGTTTTTAAACTCATTTTCAAATACATGCATGATCCTAAGTTGATCCAATGTGCACCAAAACATGTCATCAAGCTCTCTCTTAATAATACGGCATCTAACATATAATCCGGTCTTCTGCTATTTCTCCTGAGATCGGTAAAATAAAATGATCCTATATTTCACGTACCTTGGCTCTTGGTTATTTTCAAGTCCATTTCTCATGCAGCTTGTTCTTGTCTATTGCACATATGAGACTTTGTCTATATAATCTTAGCACACACATTAGTCCCATATTCATAAATTGTAATTAATTACCAAAACCCTAAACTTAGGGGCCTAGATGCTTTCAATCTCTCCCTTTTTGGTAATTGATGACAACACTTGAATTTTAAGTGAAAAGAAAGATTTTAAATATACTACTTGCATGAGAACAAGTTACATACTCTATTTTTGACTTTTGAAAGAGAGAGTTGAATCTTTCAATTTGTTGCAAAAGCTAAAAAGATTCAATTTCTTTTAAAGTCATTTTTGAAACACTCCCCCTAAATATATGCATGGATTGCATATATAAACAATAGATATAGAGGGGCTTAATTAATCATGAATTTCAAGAATGTATGATATGCAAATGACAATCCTACTTGAAATTTCATATGACAATAATGATCATGAACAGAAATTTAGATTTGCATTAAGCTAAAGCGAAAGCATAAAGATCATTACATAGCACATCCTTCATAACACATAGATAATAAGGACGACGAAAATAAGCATTCAAAGTGTTATTACACCCCATAGTCTTTTACATAAATAGATAGAAAAAGATAACTTGATGATCTTGTCCTTTCTCTTCTTCTTCTCCCTTTCAGTACTGTACTTCTCCCCCTTTGGCATCAAAGTACCAAAAAGGTCACTCCTGAGGGTCCTGTTCCTGAGCTTGAGGAGAAGCGTCACGGCGACGGCGCTGGCGACGCTCGTAGTGGCGCGGAGCGACGGTGGTCTCAAGCGCTGTCATCCGGTCGCCGAGGGAGAATATGGCAGTCGATAGAGAGGACACATCGCCGGACAGAGAGGAGTACTGCTCGGTGAGAGAGGAGACATTTCCACTCCTGGTGGCCAGACTGTCTGTCATGGTAGTCATTCTACCACTCAAACCCATGACCGCATAATAGAGCTAGGCCATTGTCACCTCATCTCCTTGCTGCCCCTGCTGCTGCGAGGAGGAAGCTCCAGACTGTGTTGTTGGGCATGGAGGTATCGAAACTGGGGGCTTCTCTCTTGGCTTGTACGGCTTATGCACGCCCACTTTCCCGCCTCTGAAGGGTCCGGTCTTGTAGATGATCAAAGCCATGATGCAGGGAGCATAGTTGATTTGGCGGCTTCGATCATTCTTTGAAGCGTCCATTTCACGAATCATCATATCAATCACATCAAATTTGGTGCCTGTAGTGATATACTGAATTAGGTTCCAAACATGCCCTCTTATGGCGTCGTAGTTTCCGCTCTTGGGCAGAATTGTGTGATTGATGATTCGGTTGATTAGACTTGGTATTGGACGCAGACCATGAAGCTTGTCCGGCACAAATTTGCAGTCCGATCATAAAATGCTGAGCACTGATGCAGTGGGATTGCTGGTCTATCAAATACTTTCTCATGTGCACTTGAGAAGGTGTTCAATGCTGCCTCAAACTCTGCCTTATTTGCGCTCATATACTGATCTCCAAACATCCACTCGTGGTTCTCGAAGTTTGGAGATATCCAAAGTGTAGCATAAAACTGACGGACTACTTCCTCATTATAATCCGACTTGAGTGAAACCAAGTGTAGAAGCCCAGATTGCTGAAACAAACGCCAGGCTCCGTCAAACATATCAAATTTGTCAATGTGATCCCAGTTCACATACTTATGATCAGCAAATTTGTTGTTCATGTAAATTTCTTCATACACCTCCTCTTGGAACTATGTATGGAACTTAGGATTTTCTGTGTTCTTGGGGAGCACATACTGCCGGCGATGCCTGAGAATGGTGTAGTCGTCGCTAGACATGCGACGAATGTCCCTATGCTCATTTGCAGCCGGTCCAGTGTCCTCTTCCTCTTCTGACTCAACTGCTGCTTCCGGAATCTAACTGTCAAAGGGAGAACTCATGTGCTGATCAGACTCAGTGTCAGTGTTGGAACCATTGGGGGTTCCATTGTCACTGCCCTCTGGAGTCCTCGCAGGAAACTCCTCATGATCAGGCTCAGCAGGAGGCAAAGCTGGAGCAGATTCCTATCGAGACGAGCCTTGGTCTGCACTTTTGCCACTAGCATAAATCTTCTTTGAGGTATTTTTTTATCTTCTCGACTACTTTCTTGAGAGCATTCCGAGTTTTGAGAGCCATTTTAAAAAAGAATAATATTGAAGTCAAGGAAGTGCTAAGAGATAAGAAAATTAGATTGAAATTGAATGAAGACATCATGCTGCAATTTCAGGGAAATCGGTAGTTCCACAGCACCGTGCGGTAGTACCGGGGTGCGGTAGTTCCGCTGCACCTAGCAGTAGTTCCGTATTGCGGTAGTACCGGTGTAGGTGCGGAAGTACCGCCCAACGGTAGTACCACGCTTTCGAGCGGTATTATCGTTTTTCCTGAAACTTTCTAAGACAATTTTAATCTATGATTTTGAGTAATGTTTTTCTATGGATATGATCAAATAGAAAGATGTTAAATCATCTAACATCACTAAACATACTAATTTGCCTAATAATCTATCAACAAAATTGTCTACATTTCAAATTTAACCTAGCTTCACAAAAGAGTTTAAAAAGAGATGAAACTTCAAGTGTTGATCCAACATACCTCAAGCAATGGAGGAGTTAAACTCTTGTGAAGCAGAATCAAGCCCAAAAACGGAGAAAACTGCACTAGATTTGGAGATTGGGTGGGGGATTTTGGAGTGTTCTTGGGGGTGAGAGAGAGAGAGAGGAAGTTTTTCGGATGTATGAAGTAATGAGGAGAGAGGGAACGGATTTGGAAAGAAATGGGAGATAATCCCGGAAGTAACCACCCACTTTATGAAAAATCGGTAGTTCCGCACTTGGCTGCGGTAGTACCGCGCCGTCAACAGCGGTAGTTCCGATTTTTCTGGGACTTGCTGATTTTGAGATTGGACTGAGATATATGCAAATGATCCCTAGTTTTGCACTCAAGGAAGACTCATTCAGGATCATTATGCATTAGAGAACTATTTGAAATCTAATAAAATAGTTTTTTATGAAAATACAAGATTTTAGCAAAAAAACAAATCTTTGATAAATCACCACAAAAATGCTCAAGTGACTATAACAGCACCCAAACATATGCAACAAGGGTTCAAACAATATTTGAGAAATGTAAAACATTTAATTCATTCCTCTACTTGCAAAAAATGGCTTTCATCTAATGGCTTGGTGAAAATATCCGCTAGTTGATCCTCGGTTCTTACGTGGCTAATTTCAATATCCCCTTACTAACATGATCTCTCAAGAAATGGTGTCTAATTTCTATATGCTTGGCTCTTGAGTGTTGGACGGGGTTATTGGCTATTTTCACCGCACTCTCATTATCACACAAAAGAGACGTTTTTATCAAATTTGATTTCATGATCCATCAATATTTGCCTCATCAATAATAATTGTGCACAACAACTACTTGCGGAAACATATTCGACTTCGGCTATTGAAAGTGCTACGGAGTTTTGTTTATTTGAGTACCAAGAAACTAAAGATCTTCCTAGCAATTGACAACTTCCGGAGGTGCTTTTTCTATCCACTTTACAACCCGCATAATCAGAATTCGAATATTCAATTAAATCAAATTTAGCACATTTGGGATACCACAAGCCTACACTAGAGGAATGTCTTAAATATCTTAGAATTCTCTTTACGGCCACTAAATGACACTCTTTTGGAGATGCTTGAAACCTTGCACACATGCACACACTAAATATAATATCGGGCCTAGATACGGTAAGATAAAGCAAACTACCTATCATAGATCTACAAAGCTTTAAATCTACCGACTTACCTCCTTCATTGAGGTCTAAATGCCCGTTGGTTGCCATGGAAGTCTTAATGGACTTTGCGTCCTCCATGCCAAACTTTTTGAGTAAATCTTTTGCGTACTTGGTTTAGCTAATGAATGTTCAATTGTTGAGTTGTTTGATTTGAAATCCAAGGAAATAACTTAATGCACCTATTATGGACATCTCAAACTCTCTAGACATCATATCACCAAATTCTTTACAAAGTCTTGGTTAATAGAACCAAATATGATGTCATCAATATAAATTTAACATATAAAGAATTCATTGTCAATAATTTTAGTGAATAGTGTAGTGTCAACATTCCCGATTTTGAATCACTTAGAGAGTAGAAAATCTCGAGTGCGCTCATACCATGCTCTAGGAGCTTGTTTAAGCCCATAAAGCACCTTTAAGAGTTTATAAATATGGTTTGGATTCTTAGGATCCTCAAACCTTGGAGGTTGCTCAACAAATATAAGTTCAGTTATTTTTCCATTTAGAAATGCACTTTTAACATCCATTTGATAAACTTTTATATCAAAGCATGATGTAAAAGTAAGCAATATTCTAATTGACTCTAGTCTAGCTACGGGAGCAAAAGTTTCATTATAATATAATTTCTCGACTTTAGTAAATCCTTGAGCTACTAATCTTGCTTTGTTTCTTACCACAATTCTATTTTCATCTTGTTTGTTGCGGAAGACCCATTTTGTGCCAATTATATTGTGCTCCTTGAGTCCTCCACCAAACTCCACATATCATTCCCTACAAAGTTGTTTAGCTCCTCATGCATGGCATTAACCCAATCGAGGTCATCTAGAGAATCTACAATCTTGGGCTCAAGAGAAGAAACAAAACAGTAATGTTCACAAAAGAAAGCTAATCTAGAGCGAGTTTGAACACCCTTACTCATGTTACCCAATATTTGGTCTATTGGGTGATCTTTGTTCAAAGCGTTATGAATTCTTAACGGTTGAGATTGCTCTTCCTCTTCTTCATCTTAAACTTGAATGGTGCTAGGTGTGGAAGAGGTAGGAGGTTGAACTTGTGTTGATGAAGGTGGATCACTTGTATCTTCCTTTGGCTTGATATTTTCGATTTGCATATTTTCCATAGCCTTCCTTAATCCTTCATCACCTACATCATCCAAGTTTTCTTACTCTTTTTGAGTGCCATTAGTCTCATCAAATTAAACATCACAAGACTCTTCAATTATACCTAAATTTTTATTGAAAACTATATATGCTTTGCTATTGGAAGAATAACTTAAAAGAAATCCTTCATCACCTCGACTTTGAAAATTTGAGAGCTGAACACCTTTTTCTTAGAATAAAGCATTTACATCCAAATACTCTAAAGTAAGAAATGTTTGGCCTCCTTCCCATGAGAAGTTCATAAGAAGTCTTTTTCAATAGACGATGTAAATAAAGGCGATTTATGGCATGATAAATGGTTTTGATAGCTTCCGCCCAAAAGATGTCGGAAGTGTTATATTCATAAAGCATTGTCCTATCCATTTCAATTAATGTACAATTTTTCCTTTCTACAACTCCATTTTGCTCCGGAGTGTAAGTTGTGAAAAACTCGTGTTTTATTCCAAGTTCATCACAAAAATCTTCAATTATTGCATTCTTGAACTCGGAACCATTGTCACTCCTAATTTTCTTTATTTGAAAATCAAATTCATTTTGAACCCTTTTTGCAAAGCTTTTAAAAATCTCGAGAACATTACTTTTGTCATTTAGGAAGAAAACCCATGTATATCGGGAATAATCATCCACAATGACTAAACAATAGCTATTGCCCCCTAAGCTCTTGTAGGTTGTTGACCCGAACAAATCCATATGTAAGAGCTCTAATGGTCTAGATGTTGATATGATACTTTTGGACGGATGAGAATTAGCCACTTGTTTTTCGGCTTGACAAGCACTACAAATCTTGTTTTTCTCAAACTTCACATCCTTCAAGCCAACAATTAAAATATTTTTAAAAAACTTTTTGAGTTGAATCATGCCCACATGAACTAACCTCCTATGCCATAACCATCCCAAAGAGGTTTTAGCTAATAAACAAGTTTTCAATCCCAAATCATTTGAATTGAAATCTACTAAATAAAGATTTCCAAAATGAAAACATTTAAAAACAATTTCATTATCCTTTTCTTTTGAAATTAAAATAGCAACTTTTGAAAATGAGCAAATTAAGCCTAGATCACACAATTGAGCAATACATAGCAAATTGAAATTTAATGTTTCTACCAAAGAGACATTAGAAATGGAAAAGTCATTGGAGATAGCAATTTTACCCAATCCTAATACCTTTCCTTTGCTATTATCGCCGAATGTAATCTTTTCGTTGCTTCCATTCTCAAAAGTGGTGAACATTTTCTGGTCTCCGGTCATGTGTTGAGTGCATCCACTATCCAACACCCAATGCCGTCCACCGGTCTTGTAATTCACCGACAAAAGAAATTAAGTTCTTTTAGATACCCAAATTTGCTTCGATCCTTGGAGGTTAGTAACCAAGGCTTTGGGCACCCAAATGACATTCTTTTTAGCACCTAGAATTAAAGTGCCGATAAATTTTGCAATAACCTTACCACTACTAGACTTTCTAAGTAAATAGCAAGAATCATACAAAGTAGTGGAAGCAATTTTATTTTCTTGGTTTCGATTACCAATTGGCCTTAAAAACCTTGTGACATTCTTTGAGGGCTTTTTACCTTTCTTGGACACATACCCAAGTCCCTCCTTATTGAATAAGCAGTTTTGCTCACTCAATAAGTTATCAAGAGTGGCCTTACCCTTAAAGCATCTTTCTAAACTTTTGTTTAATTGAACGACTTGTTCTTTTAATTTACAATTTTCAACAACAAGTTCTTCATCACATAGATTAACAAAACCATTAATACTTGAACTAGACGACATAACAATCAAATCATCACATAAAGTAGAAATATTAATTTTAGCACTTTCTACTCTAGGCATATCATCAAAAATATCACAATTAATTTCAATGCTAGAGTAAGATTTGCTTGATGTTTCTTGGAGAAGTAAGTCATGAGCTTCCTTTAGCTCCTCATAGGATTCCTTTAGAGAGATGTGTTCTCTCCTTAGTTCCTTGAATTTTGATTTTTCTTTTCCAAGAAATTCATTCAAGTCAATTAGCATATCCATTAATTCATCATATGAAGACTCATCATCATCATTAGTTTTTACCTTTTCTCCCTTAGCCATAAGGCATGTCGGGATTGAGAAGAGTGATGGAACCTCCTTGATTGCTATCCCGACAAGTCTCTTCTTCTTTGGGGACTCATCCTCTTCGGAGTCGGAATCCGAATAGTCTTCATCGGAATTCCACTCTCCAATATGGGTTTCATTTTTCCCATATTTGTGAAGCCTCTTGAAAAGCTTATTCTTGGAGTTGAATTCCCTCTTCTTGGATGATTTGCCCTTGTCATCCTTTCTTGTTGAGCATTGAGAGGCAATGTGCCCCTTCTCATCGCATTCATAGCAATAGATGTTGCTATAGTGCTTGTTGTCATTGAATGAGCGCCCCTTACTACTTGATCCTTGATTTTCATTCCGGTAGGGTCTCCTCATAAATCTCTTCATTCTTCTTACAAGGAGGGCCATTTCCTCCTCGGAGTCCTCTTCTTCATCTTCGGATTCCTCACTTGATACCACTTTAGCCTTAAAAGCGGTGATCTTCTTGCCCTTGGAGGAGGATTGCTCCAAGAGCTCCTCCTTATTCTTCTTGTACAACTCATTGGTAATGAGATTACCCAAGAGTTGCGTTGGCGTCATTCTTGGCAATTCAGGCGAGTTCAGTCACCAACACCTCGTACTTTTTTGGTAACGCCCTAAGCATTTTTCTCACAATATCAAGATCGGTTAGTGATGTGCCAAGGCCCTTGAGCTCATTTACAATATTGTTCAAGTGAGAGTACATCTCTTTGATACCTTCGTGAGGCAACATTATAAATATTTCATATTTTATCCGATGACGATGCAATTTAGCTTCCTTGACCGTGGATGTTCCCTCATAGATTTCTGAGAGGGTTGTCCAAATAGCATGAGTAGTTTCTAGGTTGCTCACCCTATTTAACTCATTCGCGTTCTATGCTCCAAATAATGCATTCATTGCTTGGGCAATTAAATGAGAGTTACACGTATCTTGATCTGTGACGTGTAATGGATCGAGAGGCATAACATAACTCTTATTTACAATTTTTCAATTGCTTGGGCTCATAGCTTTAAGATAAATTGACATTCTAATTTTTCAATAAGAATAATTAGTGCCATCAAATTATGGTGCCTTACCTATTGCAATCCTTTCGTTAGCTATCATTTTCTCTCTAGACGGTTAAGTCAAATAAATGAGAGACCAAGCTCTGATACCACTTGTAGGATCAAAAATAACCGACTAGAGGAGGGAATAGGAGGTTTTAAAATTCTTACCTAATTAAACAAGTTATGACTAAGATTACTAGGCAATTATGCTATGACAACCAAACCTACTCAATTCTAGCAATACTAAGCAATAGATATAATAAAAAATCTCAAGCACTAGCTTATATAATTAAATTGCTTATCAAAGGTAAATGCTAAGGAAGACAAAGAAATGATCACAATGAGACACGTGATATTTTCCCGTGGTATCGAAGATTTGCTAGTCTTCACTAGTCTACGTTGAGGAAAACCCAAGCGCTCTTGGATCGGCTCCATGAATTAAGCCTTACTCTTTGATCACGTACCTTGGCTCTTGGTTCTTTTCGAGTCCATTTCTCGTGCAGCTTGTTCTTGTCTATTGCACATATGAGACTTTGTCTATACAATCTTAGCACACACATTAGTTCCATATTCATAAATTATCATTAATTACCAAAACCCTAAACTTAGGGGCCTAGATGCTTTTAGCGGTGGAGACCAGCTGACGGCTTTCAAAAACGGCATAAAGAAGGCACTTTTATAAACCGATATATTCAAATTGGTTTCATTTAACCAAATGCCGAAACCGGTTTAAACGCCCCGGTGACCAGCCAACCGATTGCAAGTAAGAGATACACGACTTACAGGCAGGGCAAAATCTTTTACTAATTATCCCCTCAAAAAAACTCTCACTAATGACGTTTAATGTTTGTGTATAAGTTCAGCTCCGATTAACTCTGTTTCTACTCTTAACATAGTGTGTCTGTGACCCTACTGCGAAGATCCTTAAAGTAGTTGGAATTCATGCCATTGATTTTCACTCGATAAATCATGCCAACGAGTAGTTACCGCAACGGATAGTTCGCATGATATCATGCTGAAATGATGGAAGCACAGTTCAAAATGTTGGGATACGGGTAGACTACACTAGCGCAAATTTAAATTTCTACACGTAAAACAGGAAGCCATGCGGGTACGAGATCATAGATCGTTACCACTAGACGCGCAGTGCAGCGGAAGAATAGTTGAAGTAGCCGATTCAATGAAGAGCGCGTCGGTGTAGGCAGTGCAGCGGAAGAATAGTAAATCCGAAAGCTACCTTTATGACCACTTAGTCACGGAGTAGTGTTTGGTAACCCCTAGGTAAACTATTACACATGTAGGAAACAATGACGATCTTAGGTCTAAGGATCCCACATATACTATATATGAGACCAACTGATGACACTTAAGGATATAAGATCAAGGATAATTTAGAATAATATCAAAAACATAAATAAAGAGTTTTATGAACAAGTCACATACTTGTTGATCAATATTAAAGACATTTATTTAAGGAACAAAATTATATATTATTCAAAAGATCATAAACATAGAAGTGATATTATCATCTCCATGATTGCCTCTAGAGTATATCACTAACACAAAACCCAACCCCCGTTGCAGTATTACAGTACTGCACAAACTGATTATCCCCAATTCAAACAAACAAAGAACTCAGCAGTTCACATAATTTACTGTATTTACTTTTTGACTAATTTAGTTTTCGTATATAATTTGGGCAGCATTAAGAAAGCATGGCAAGAGTACAAGTTGTAGGGAGGTGCGGTCCAACCTTCAAGGCACTACCTAATAATGTACTAGTACTTCCACTAATCTAATTTAATTAATCCTGGTCCTCACAGTACTGCCCACTAGCCACATAATTTAATCGTAAGACCACTACTTCCATTGGGACATTCAAGATGAATTATGTGTGGATTTTTTTAGATTGTGGTTTATGGTTTAAATTTTTAAATTCTGATTGTTCGTAAGAAGCAGTACATAGGAAAAAATAGTCATATGTAATTTTGACCAGTATAGCTGAACTTTGTATATTTTTTACTATATATTTCTATTGACTTTGTGTTAAAAAATACACTGATTAAAAGCTAATTACAATCCGTATAAATCACAGCCGGCTCAAAGTTGAATGGAACCCGCCCTATAATATCAACCATAGCGTGGTGTCCAACAAGACTTTTTACCTTGCAATCATTAGTGTCAAACAAGGAGATATTGCCCTAGGCAATCATTAGTGTCATATAAGAAAACACGAGTAGTCATGGAAGCACACCGGAACGGGAGGACCACTTTAAAATTCCCTGTACACTTTTTCTCCACTCAAGTTCCTTTATACCTCATGCCTGTGGCTGGCTACAGACCATCTCTCCTTCAAACCATCAACCGCTGCGTCATTTTTTCAGTTCATGGTGAACAAGGTCGCTGATTGAAGCGTGCGATGGTTCATATTTTGAGGTATGCTCCTCAATGTTTTTTGTTTGGTTAATGGACACTTGTTCATTCCTCATTATTTTTTCTCTTTTCTGATTGTCTAGTGCCTAAAGTAATTCTATCATTCAGAGGTAGAGCTTCATTTCCCTATGATCACAATCTCACACTTATCATTCATGGGAGAGGATATTTTTTTCAAAACAACATGGGAGAGGACATGACTATTCATTTATACTGGTACCTCCTCTTCGTTCTTCCTCTCACAATTTAGGCAATTTTGTAAGAAAACATACTTTTATGTGGGCTGCACTGACTGCATGGTATCTGTGGTCCAATGTACTCAGATTTGTGGTCCAATGATTTCAGTCGTTTCCTACTGAGTAGTGGGATACCTAAAAAAATTCTGGGTACGAGTGTAATACTAAAAAAAAAAAAATGGGGGCAGCTAGGCCAGGTCCAAGGCCTAGCCAACTTGGCCCATATCACCCCCATAAAAGGGGATCCAGGAGGGGAAAGGAGGCAAAATCGGATTTGCCTCCCCCCGTGCAGTCATGCCGCCGCCGCGTCACCCTGTGCAGTCACTACCGCCACTCCATGCCTCCGGTAGTTACTGTCCTTGCCTTCCGGGCACCGTCATGTGCTGCTGCTGTTGCCACGTCGTTCTCCCTCCACAGCGCGCACTACCGCAATTAGCCATCGTTGCCGCCTTCTCCCCACGTCACCCTATGCTGCTGCTCTCGCCCTTTGGCCGCCGCCTTTCCTACCCTCTGGCCGCCACCATCCGTCCCACTGTCCCCAGGTCGAGTCTCGCCGCTCCCCCCAACTCGTGCGTGCCACCGCCGTCGCCTACCCCTCACCGACGCCGCTGCCCAGCTGCTGCATTGCTCTGCACCGTTGGCCGCCAGCGTCGTCCTTCTCCCTCTGGTCAAGAAGGGTTGGGAGGGGGAGAGGGTATGAGCGGCCAAGAGGAGTAAGCTGTTGAGCCGCCGTGAGAGGGGAGAAGCCAAGCTGGCCAGCTGCAGCTAAGGGAAAAAAGAGGGAGGCCGGCCATGAGGAGAGGAAGGGGAACAAGAGGAGGAAGAGGGGTTCGGTCGGGTGAGGGCAAAGCAAGCCGAAAGAAAGAAAAAGGAAGAAGCCACCAGAGAGGGAAGAAAGAGAAGAGGGGAAGAAAAGAAGAAGGAAGAGGAAGAGGGAAGGAAAGGGAAGAGAGGAGAAAAGAAAAAAAGTGATCCGCACTTGATTCATCAGATCCAGACAAGAAACGATAAGTAGAGCCCCGATCCAGTTGTTTGGGGTTAGGGTAATGCTTGGAAGACCCTTTTCCTTGTTTATTTATCGATTCCTGTAGAAGCTATTAGGTCATCTATTGGACAATGAATTGATATTGTTGCCATTGATCTTATTAGATTCACAAAAAGAGAGAAAAGTAGTGTTGCCTGTCAAAGGTACTGGGGTAGTAGTAGCATTTGGCGATATTAATTAGTAGATGACAAATTTAAGTAAGGTTAATTAGTATAACTATTTGGGGAAAGATTGTAACAGCCCAGCTGTTTCATTTAAAATATTTGATTTAATTAAAAATAAAACAATTACTTTTGATTTCTTAAGTTTTTTTTTAAAAAAACAAAATTTAATTGCCTGATTTTCGGCTTAAAAAAGGTTATGAAAAAGTGATTTGAGAAAAAAAAATAAAAACAAAAAAATAATAAATAAATAAGGTATTAAATAAGTTAGTTTAAAACAAAAATCAAAGTTATTTAGTTTCTTGAAATTTTAAAATTTTTGGCTAACTTAATTTTCTGCTTTAAAGAAAAGTAGAAAAGCGCCTTTCTGCTAAACAAAAAAATATTTTAGAAAGAAAAATATCTAAATTTTAGTTGGAAATATTTTTATAAGTTCCAAATAGCCTAAGAAACCTCCATGAATTTTTCTAAGATTTTTAAGCTTTATTTGTTATTTATTGTATTATTTAAAGCTAGAAAAAGGAAAATATTTTTAAAAATTAAAATAAACGTCAAAAAATTCCGAAAATATTTTTTTATTCTTTTCATGTTCCAAGGATTCTAAAAATATTTTTTTTGGAATTTTTCTGAATTTTCTTTTTTTTTCTTTTTCTTCTTTTTCTCTTTTTCGTTTCTCTTTCTCTCTCCTACCTTTCTTCTCCAGGAGGCAACGTCGCGTGCGTGTGCGTGTGCAGCGCCATAAAAAAACGTTGAAGCTTCTTTAAACCCTCATAACTTTTGATTCTCTCAACGGTTTTCCACGAAATCAATTGCATTTACTTCCTCTCATCAAGCTCTCTCATTCCCCCAATGTTTCCCCCTCATTCATGAGCCGTTTCACGAGAATTTAATCCATGCCATTCATGGACATGGTCCTTTGATCTCCCTCCTCGGACCTCCTCAACCCCTATAAAAGGGAGCCCCGTGAGCCTCTCCTCATCCTCACTCAACCCCGAAAATCTCAAGTCCCCACTCCCTATTGTTTGGTCGCAATCGGAGTTTTATTTTGTGTACCAAGCGTCGTTCTCCGGCCTTTTGTACCTCGTCTGGTGGAGCGCCGCCACGTTTAACCACACCATTGGCTTCGCCTCGCTGCGTTCTACGCGGTGCTCACCTCGCCTTCGCCGGAACTTCGCCGGAGCACCGTCGCCACCGTGGGCCAAATCGGGTCCGTGTTCGTCGCGTCGCCACCGGCCAACCGTGCATGCCCGACCAAAACTAAGGTGAGCATCATGATCCCCATGCTCTACTCTTCGATTCGCCGCAAGTCTCGCATGTTAATTCCTCTCCGTTTGCCCGGAACACTGATGTCAGCCTGTAGTCTGCATAAAGTCTTGTCCACCGCGTTTCGCTAGTCCGTTGGCCAAGCCGTCTGCGGCGTTGAGTTCTTCTTGATGCGTTCTACGCCGTGCTCCCCTCCGTTCGTCCAAAAACCTTTCCTAAATATTTGCGCCCGACACCTTGCCATGGCCACAAATGGCACTTCGTGTCCCCGCCTGTCCGGGAATGCTCTCGACAATCTGTTCACGTCAAAACGTGCCAAACCATCCCAGGAGGCTACGTTTCAGACGGTTTTGTATTCGCCTGACCGAGCGCGAAGATATTGAGTTTTTCGTGTTTCGGTACCGTCGTCGTTCAAACGACGATTGCGTCGCCTCCGGTGAGTTTCGGCTTAGCCGATATTTTTTCTAGACTCGCCTTACCGCGTTCTACGCCATGGTTACCTTACTTCATCATATTCTGTGCCCGAAAATTATTCTTCTCTTCACACCCTGTGCCGTTGTCGTTGTCCGCGTCATCACCGTGCTCCGTTTGACGTGCCGCCAATTCCTACATGTGCCTCGGGTTATTAGCAACCCATTGGCTTCACCTCCCATGCCTTTTCTCACCAACGACACAGCTAAAAACAGTGAACAGGGCTGCTGCCCGTTACTGTTTACGCGGGAATATTCCTTCGGAATATTCCTGATTTTTCTTTTTCTAAAATTTTCTGATTCGACAATCTTCCAATCGCTCGTTCTCCTCCGTCCGAACTCCGAATCAGGTGATTCGATTTTCTAAATTCATCTAAATTCATAATCTATTTTTCAGTATATATTTCATAATTTTTGGATTTTCTCGACCGCCCTTGGTTAAGTCTCCTCACCACCGGAATACTGCCGCCACCACCGCCCGAGTTACGCCATTGCTCCAACTCGCCACCGACCACCTTTCAACTACTTCTGGTATTGCATGAGAGCACCAATGCACTCCTCGCAATCCCCTCTCTCTTTTCTTCACCTCGCCACCCCTCCGCCAAGCAATTTCCCCTGCCGGAGTGTCTCTTTCGCCGACACCGACGCTACCACTACCAAATCTTCGACGGGACCACGCGCACCTCCTTCACCCTTTTTCCTGAGCCAAAATATGACCGGACTACCCCGCCGCCAATAACCTTCCTCAGGCCCGTGCAAACCTTCGACGCCCCTTCTCCGAGAAAGCCGTCGTCGGAGAGTCTCCATCGTCGATAATCATACCCCGCCTCCGCTACATCCTCGCCACCAGCCAACTCTACGTGACCCAAACCTTGCACCAAGGTAAAACAGGACCCATACTCTTCTCCCTCTTTTGTACACCTCCCCGGTCTTCGCCGCTGTTGGATCGCTTGGATCCTGTCACGTGAAGCCGTCCGACTTCTCCCAACCATCCGATTGTTAGACTCCGACATCCGAAGGTTCTTTAGACTCCGCCGTCCAAAGGTTCTTTAGAATCCGACCATTTGGAAGCTTCTTAGACTCCGACTTTGACTTTGACCTTCGGAGACTTCGACTGTAGCCTTTGACCTTCGACCTTGAAGACTTAGACTTCGATCTTCAATCTCGGAACCTTCGACTTCCACCTCCGCCTTCAAACCGACCATGGTTGTTTGACCGTTTTAACCTCCGTACCCTCCGACCTCTCCAACCATTCGATTCTTTCGATCACTCTGCATAAACTCCAATCCTTTCGACCACAATTGTTTTTCCAACTACATTCACTCTCGACCACAGTCGCTCCCAACCACTGCCGTCTCCATCTACCTTCGACCGTTATCGCTTTCGACCACTGTCACTCTTCGTTCTAAGTCTCCCAGTACCTTCACTTTTTCAGTGAGGAGTAGTTGGAAGAATACTCGGTAGTCGAAGTCGTAGCCGACTCTGAGTACCTTCGCTTTCCACCATCGGCGTTCATTGTCGTCCCGACCACTCGACTCCGATTACCATTTGTTCTCGACTGTTGTAGTGTTCTTCGACCACTGTACAGTTTCGACTGGGTCTACAACTGAATCTTCGACTACACCTTCGATTATGGTTTCGACCATACACAAATATTGTAGCTTCCAACCACTTTTCTTTCATAAAGAAAAGAATTCCAAGAATTCCTTTTATTCATTTCTTTGGAATCCAAACTACCAGAAGTCCTTCTTCTTCGCTCTAACTCCGGTTGGACCCATCCAAATTTCTAAATTCATATTCCATCTCCCAGCATTTATTTTATAATTTTTGGATTTTATTTGGATTTTGTTTGAGTTTGGTTTGTTCTAGTTTTTCACGTGTAGACTACGACTATTTCGGAGAGTATAACTTCAACGAATCTCAGCAAACTTCGAAGCAGGCAAGTTACACCTTTGACCATGTTGAACCTAATATTTCAAATTTATTTATGTTGTTTTACTGTATATGCATGCGTACTTCTTTCCAAAATTAATTTAAATTCAGTTTAAATGTTAGATATACCCATGATCCTTTGATTATAGCCCATTTGAAATCCCGAATTCATATACCTTGTCACCCTAGCTGAAAACTAGTTAGTACCATAGTATTAACTAAAAATTTTGTAGAAATACTTAACCCGGCTTAATATAACTTTAGGTGGGATCAACTATTTCACATGAAATGACAAACTTTGGAAATGAACTTTTGACTTCGGTGAGTCAGGATTGGTTTATGAAAACGAGCTAAAAATAAAAATAGAAACTTATGTTTTGGACTTAGGCTAATGGTTAGGTGGTGGGTACTGGCATGCCTCGTGTTTGGTGACACCTGGTTGATTGTCAGGCACAAGGGGGTATGTGGTTGAGCCTAAGTCGGATTAAGGACCGTTTCTATGATTCATTTTACGAAGTCACTTCGTACTACCACAAGTCCGGTATGGGACGGACCTGGCTAAGTAATTTGTGAAGTTCCAATTATAGTCTCGCTATAGGCTGAATGTGAGCGCGGCGTAGGCTGTAGGAAGTCTCACATGGCACCAGAGGGGGCTCCAACTCGTGGATTCGAGTTGTGGTGAAACCTTAGTGGCGGCGTGACTATTTTGACTATGGATCATTGTAACAGCCTTGTCATGATCTCCTCGCCGCACACCAAAGGAAGTGTGTTTATCCGGTGGCAATATGGGATGATCGTGTCTTGTGGGTAAAGCTGTACACCTCTGCAGAGTTTAAATCTATCCTGGATAGCCGTGTCCACGGTCATGGACATGCTGAGTAGAGTTGTCACAGATTAGACTTTGGTTTTTAAAATGATTTATGAAAAAGCTTATGGATGGATGGATGGAATCCATGACCAGGTGGGATACCTGTGAATAAGTTGGTGTTTGGTCGGAGCCTGCACTAACAAAATGAATCCATAAGAGATTTTGAAAAGCATATGGATAGATGGAATCCATGTGAAATCTTTTGAAAAGATGGACCAGGTGGGATACCTGTGACTAGGTTAGTGTTTGGTTGGAGCCTGCACTAACGATATTATTTTGTTAAATCGTTATTTCTATCTACTGTATCAAATTCAGCTTTTGAATCTATTTAATGTATTTACCTTAATACTGCTTTTCGCACAAATAAACTTATAAGCCTTCCTTTGTTATCCCTATGCATGCATTCACTCTGTTAAAACTCCTGGTGTAACTTGCGTAATTACTTTATGTGCTTACCTTGGGAGTAATTTATGTGCTCACCTTGCTAAAATCTGTTGCCAGAGGATGACGTCAACAACTTTGGTGAGGATGGTGATGACTAGGCCGCGTCTTACAGTCATTTGCTTGTGGGCAGGCAGGATGGGCTGCTACTTCATTGGTTTTCTTTCGCTGTTTATATGTATTTTTGGTTTATGAACCATTGATGTAAAATTTGGCCATCAGGCCCATATTTAGTTAATGAATAAATATCATTGTGCATGATATAAAACTTTGTTATCCACTGTGTGCACTAGCTTGATCCTGGACTAGTGCGATTTACACAGAGGATCCAGGAGTCGTTGCTCCGGGGTCCAACAAAGATTAGCGATGAATTGAAATGGTTAATACTTGTTCAGGTGGAGGTTCGGGATTCGTGCTGTCCACATATCACCCATGGGATTGATCAAGCAAGTGCATGGTAAAATGGTAAATTCGGGTAGTGATTACTATGAATTTGGTTTTGATGCACTACCTACCATGCTATTGTGAATTATTTATTTCTGTTGGCATATTGCCATAATGATGAATGTTGAGTTATGGCACATGTGATGAATACCCGATGCTATTGGGTTGACGAATAGTAGTTAATAGAACATGACATGTTGGAACGTTTAAATGGAGAAGCTGCATTGAATGCATTCATGTCATGATAATAGATGACCTCTGTGGTGTCTATGGTCTACTATGTGTGGACCCTCTACGGGAGTGGAGAAAGAACTAATTCGGTAGGCACTCCACGGGAGTGGAGGTTGAGGTCCCCATATGAAAAAGGAAGGGCTTAAGGTCCCAGCATGAAAGAGGGCGGGCTTGGGTGAGCATTGATGGGTGCTCACTCCGCTATACCGGTATAAACTAAACAAAGGAAAGACATGTGTATGATCATACGCATTTGCATAGCGTCAGAGAAAGGTAGCAAAGGCGTAAATAAGGGTTGATGAAAAATGAAAAAGGTGTGAAAATGAATGGAAGCGTCTGTGTTGGACACAAAATGTTATATGCATCTGCTGTTACTGTTTTACTTTGTACTTGCTGAGTCTTCGGACTCACCCTTGCTTTGTTGTTTTTTAGGGTGATTCAGATTGATGGCATGCATGGAATGGGAGTAGTCCTTTTGCACTGCACATATGCAATAACCGCATAGTCAAGCACTGAGCGTTTATGTTTAATCTCTTGTTTAGTCTTTTGAGACTTGCTTTTGGTGTATACTTGCGGGCCATGGTGGTGGGTTTCCATAGTTATAAACCCCATAGTTTGTTTAAATTATGGCTACTTGCATTATGAAGTAGTTGTTTTTATCGCAATTGACCTATGTTTGTTTTGTTTATTACATCTTGTTGGTAGTCTTAAGAATGAAGGAGGTGCTGCTAAGTCTTTTAGCAACATTAATTTGAGATAGTAACAGTGTGGTGGTAGCATCCTGGGCCTTATAGAGGGTCGGGGTGTTACAGTTGGTATCAGAGCGAGCGTTAGCTCCGTGGTGAAGCAAATTGATAATGTGGCTTAATTATTTCACTAAAACATGATTTAGGCCTAATAATTAAATTCAATTTGACACACTGTGTTGTACAGTAGGATGGGGTTTGGGATTTGCACTACATATGCATTTTCCCTAATCGTGTTGTTGACTTATATTGCTAAAGTCAATGTTTGTGAGTTAATTGTGTGATTGCTTCTCTGTTGTGAGTAGACATGCTGAGAGGTAGAGGTTGTGGTCGTGGTACTAGCTGAGGCCGTGGAGGCTGTGGTCGTGGGAAGGCATCCTTTCGGCCAGGACCCCTACCCAGGGTCCAGCCCCTTGGGAGATCTTCTCGAGCAATTCAAGGTGAAGTATTACCCATAATCTTTTGTGAAAAGTATGGAGGTTGCCCTGTCGACCCTCGTACAGGGAAAGATGACCGTGGCTGAGTATGAGGCACGATTCAATGATTTGATCCGCTTCATACCATCAGTCGCAAGTAGTGACCTTGAGATGGCCAAAAGGTTTCATTGAGGGCTCAACTCAGAATTTTGGCATGTTATGGGAGCTACTGCACCACGTGATTTTAGGTCTTTGGTCGAGCAGGCTAGAGGGATGAAAATGGAGATGCAGCTCACTAAAGGGTTGCAACTCTCTGGTGGTCCAAGCACTTTTGGTGGTGACTAGAAGAGGGGTTATAGTGAGGCAGGTGGGTCATCTCAGTGGCCCACTCCTAAGAAGTTCAAGTGGAGCCAGCATTTCCCACAGTCATCTAATTTGAAGTCTTCGAGGTTGCCTTCCTCAGCTCCTCATCAATCTTCGGCTATCCAAGCCTATCGTCTAGTTCCAAGGCAAGGCTTGATGTGCTGTAACTGTGGCGATGATCATTAGGTGCTGAGTGCTCCTAGGTGGGGAACTACCGCCAATGTGGCCAGACAGGCCACAAGGCATTGGTGTGTCAGCAAAATCCTACTAGTATCATCAAGTGGGAGCTAGTACCTACATCATCATTGGTTGCTTCTACTGGGGGTCAGTCCAGATGCTGGTGGCTGCCCTTGTGCCGTAGCCTCCTTCCTGGGCACCACCTACCAGGTACTACTGGTCTCCACCGACTACTCCATTTTAGTATGCTGCACCGCCTTCAGTCCCAATGTCGCCACAGTAGAGCATCGGGGCTCTCGCCGCCCCAGTGCCACCCAGAGTCTACACGTTGCCTGCCGCTGAGTCCGTAAGTCGATTGAATGTGGTGACAGGTACCCTGTTAGTGGATTCATGCAGTGCTCTAGTTCTTTTCAACTTCAGTGCTACTTATTCCTTTGTTTCTCACAAGTTCACTAGAAAGGCAAAGTTGAGTATGCAACAGATTTAGCGATCGGTTATAGTCAGTTCTTTGGGAGGTATTATTGTTAGCTCTATGGTCTGTCCTAGATGCATGGTTTCAATAGATGACAAGGATTTTGTGGCCAACCTCATGGTTATTCCAATAGAGTATTTTTGATGTCTTCCTCGGTATGGATTGGTTGCATCGTTACCGAGTAGTCATTTCCTGTTTTTGGAGGTCAGTCACTTTGCAGGCCCCTTCAGGAGAACAGATAATATTTCAGGGGAGTGCACCCCCATGTTCTCTTTACATTGGCCAACCTGTTCCTTGGCCAACGAATGTTGAGCTGAGTGTGCCTTTGTGCATTGAGGGTATCCAAGTGGTGCGAGAGTATCTCGATATATTCCCCAAAGAGCTCCCAAGAATGCCACCCGAGAGAGATGTGGAATTTAGAATTGATCTTGTTCCGGGTACTCGACCTATTTCTATATCCCTGTACCGTTTAGCACGACCGCTCTAAGAAGAGTTGAAAAAGCAATTGGACGGTTTGTTGTCCAAGGGGTTGATTTGCCATAGCGTGTCGCCTTGGGGAGCCCCTGTCCTATTCACCGAGAAGAAGGATGGGAGTTAGCGCATGTGCATAGACTATCGTGTTCTTAATCGAATGACCATCAAGAATAAATACCCATTGCCTCGTATCGAGGACTTGTTTGATCAATTGAAGAGAGCTAAGGTGTTTTCCAAAATTAATCTACAATCTGGATATAATTAGATTCGAGGTATGGGCACTATGAGTATAAAGTTATGTCCTTTGGACTAACGAATGCCCCTACTATCTTTATGGAGACAATGAACAGCATGCTGCATAAGTATTTGGATGACTTTGTAGTTGTGTTCATCGATGATATCTTGATTTATTCTAAGACAGAAGAAGAGCATGAGCGACATTTGAGACTCGTGCTTGAGACTCTGAGGGAGAATCAATTCTTTGCCAAGTTGAAAAAGTGTGAGTTTTAGATATCTGAAGTGGGCTTCTTGAGTCAGGTGATTAACTAGGAGGGCATTTCAGTAGATTAAACCAAGATTTCCATAGTAATAGACTGGAAGAGACTATCTAATGTTAAAGAGATGAGAAGTTTTCTTGGCTTAGCTAAGGGCCTGTTTGGTACAGCTCATGCTCCCAGCTTCTCAATAGATTCTTATGGAGCTGTGCTAAACACCCAGATTCTCAAAATGAGTAGATTCTGCTTCTTGCGAGAAGCAAACTCCAAAATGAACTAGAAAGGAGAAGCAGCCTTTTGTTGGATTCTCGTGGGGAGCTGTCCATCCTACATCAAATCTACCCATTGAAGTTAAAAGAAATTACCCGCAATTGCCATCCAACTACCCACCCGAGCGCCACCCTCCCTCTCCCCAGTCGGCGCCCCCCTCGCGCTTCCCACCCGAGCGCCCCCTTCCCCTACCCCTCTCGTGCCGTCACCCCCCTCGCGCTCCCCACCCGAGCACCCCCTTCCCCTACCCCTCTCGCGCCGTCGCCTCGCCCTTCCCCTCTCGCGCGCGCCGCCTTCCCCTCTTCCCTTCCCCTCTCGCGCCGCCGCCTTCCTCCTTCCCCTCTCGTCACTGCTGCCTTCCACGTGCTCACGCTCGAGCCCGAGCTCGCCGCCTCTGTGCCCTTGTCTGTGTCTGCACCGGCATCGCCGCCCGCACCCGAGCTGAGGCCCCCGCCAAATCGTACATCTCGCAGCTATCCCTAGAGTATGCGGTGCCGCCGGAGCCCAGGCTCTCCAAGCTCGAGGTTTGTGGATGAACTGCCCGTCGAGCTGGCCCCCTCCATCTCCTCCATCAAGCCCGTCACCTACGTCGACTTTGACGTCGACCCCCACGGCCTCAAGGCCTGGGACAAGGAGCTCCTCAGCGTCGACAACTCCACCCTCTTCAAGATCATCCTCGTAAGCGACCAACCCGATTCTTTCCCTTCTTGCTCTCTCTCCCCCTTCAAGAAAGAACTTGGATTGGTATGTATTGCTTGCGAATTTGTGCAACAGTGTATGTGCAATTTGGGGTAATTTGGTGTGCGGGTTTGTGCAGGCCGCGAACTACCTGAATGTCGAGGACCTATTGGACCTAGGCTGCAGGACGGTGGCGGACAAGATGAGGGGGAGGACATCGGAGGAGATCCGCGGCATCTTCCATATCTAGAACAACTACTCGCCGGAGCAGGAGTCCGAGGTCAGAAAGGAGAACGCATGGGCCTTTGAGGACTGACTTGTTGCCTTGGTTCATGATGTTCTTGGTTTCGAGTAGAAAGCATTACCTTCAGTTTAGTTTGCTGTCGAGTATGCGGATAGACAGATGAGTTGGTGAAAAACAAACAATGTCCTATGAATTTAGCATCGTGTACTTCCAAGTTTTGGTGTGAATTGTGGATGCCGGGATGGATGTTTCTATAGTGGTTCGTATCAATAGAAGCTGGTATGGTGATTGCGCTTTGTATTCAGTCAAGTTTATACTGGTTCGTACTTAGGAGAATTTGGCATGCTAATTGCAAATCTTGTTCGGTTACATTGTTTTGTTTGTGTTTGCATGCCTGTCCTTACCTGCCTCTTCGCTGTGAATTGTGAATCTGTTATATTGGGTTGTTGGATCAGTGTTTGACACACTGATGAAAAGTATGGACGTTTGTTCCTACTGCTGTTCTTGGGTCTGAGTAGAAATTGTTATGTCTGTTAGGTTGGCTGATGAGTGGATTTGGTGAAAACCAAAGAATATGATATGAATTGAGCTCGTATACTGCAAGTTTGGTGTGAATGTGGATGGAAGTTTTAAACCGGTTCATATAAGCAGAAACTGCTGTGCTAATTGTGCATTGCCTTCAGTTAATTATCAGGAGGTGGTATTTGGGAAAGATTTGATTCCTACTTGCTCACATTGTCAGTTACGTTGTGTTGTTTGTGTTTGCATGCTTGATGCTTCTCCTTGCCCCTCTTTGCTGTGATTTGTGATGTTGGGTTGCTTGATCGGTGTTTGATCACTTGATGCACTGGCGATGAGTATGGATATCTGTACAAAAGCTAATGGTAAAAATGGATCACATTCTGTAGGAAATAACATGTTAACATGTAAAAAATGAAAAAAAAATGTTATGACAGTTATCAATACTTGGAGAGAAATGGACCTGAGATAGTAGACAATGACTAGGGGTAACATGGTCTATTTCCCTCAAATCTCCTCTTTTATGAATCTGGAGCCAACCCACTGGCCAAACGCTTTTCAGAGGTAGCTCCAGATTCTCAGAGAAGTGGATTCTTACATAATCTGGAGCAAAAGCAGAAAAATGAGAATCTGAAACTCTACCAAACAAGCCCTAATTATTACCAACGTTTTTTGAAAGACTTTTCCATTGTTGCCAAGCCAATGTCTTAACTCATGCGGAAGGGCATGAAGTTCCAGTGGATCGATGAATGCGAGTGCAGTTTCAAAACTTTGAAAGAGAAGTTGGTAACTGCCTCTATTCTCACTCTTCCTAAGCTAGGAAAGCGTTTCACAGTTTGGGTTGCGTGCTCATGCAAGATAGCAAAGTGATCGCGTATTCCTCACGACAATTGAAGAAACATAAGCAAAATTATCCCACTCATGATTTAGAGCTGGCCACAATGGTTTTCACTCTAAAGATTTGGAGGCATTATTTGTATGGAGAGTCCTGTGATATTTTCACTAACCACAAGAGCCTCAAGTACATCTTCACTCAGAAGGAATTGAATTTGAGGAAAAGAAGGTGGTTGGAACTGATCGAGGACTATGATCTCACTCTCCAGTACCATCCAAACAAAGCGAATGTGGTTGCTGATGCCCTTAGTCGCAAAACAACACCCTCCACTCTAGGTTGTCTCGTTGCTGACTTTGAACGGATAAGAATTTTCTATTGTTATGCTGGTACAACACAGGTTGAGATACAGTTGTTGCTGGAATTAGCAATTCCAGAACAAGTGAGAGAAGCGCAGAAAAATGATCGGTTGCTCCAACAAGTGAGGAAGCACATCAATGAGGGGAAAATAGGGGATTTTACCCTTGATGAGTCAGGCGCAATATGGTTTAAGGGCTGACTTTGCGTGCCACAAAAAGCTCAACTCAAGGATGAAATATTGAGGGAAGCTCATCGTACCCTATACACGGTACATCCTGGCGAGACAAAGATGTATCTGAATTTGAAAAAGAGTTTCTGGAGGAAAAGAATGAAAGTGGATTTTGCTTGGTATGTGGTATCATGCAGGATTTGATAGCAAGTGAAGGCTAAGCATAAACGTCCCGTTGGGCTATTGTAATCCTTAGATGTTCCAAAGTGGCCATGGGATGGCATTACCATGGATTTCATGGTCAGCTTACCTCGTACTCAGCGAGGTAAAGATGCAATTTGGGTAGTGGTGGACCGATTGATAGGAACGGGGTCCCGATCTTCCAACAGGTTCTGGATATGTTCGATTTGATAGAGGCGCGACACAAATCGATCCAGCTTCCGAACAACATGTTTCGAACCCCGCAATCATAGCACCACATCTCCTTAGGTTATCAACCGCCCGCTGATCAATGTTGCCATCCGCATCATACACTGTGTCATCATCATGACGATGGCCGTCATTGACAGGTGGCAGGCGTGCCTCCAATGTGTCCATCCGACCAGTGAGGTCAGCCATCCGCCGCTCCACCCGCTCAATGCCTTCTGTCGTGTTCAACTGGGCAATGGCAGCGACGATGGTGTCCATGTGCGCACCGAGATCAGTGAGTGAAGCATTTTGTTTGTCGAGTGCAGCTTGTAGCTGGGCGCGACTAACACACTCATTGAAATCGCTCGGTGTCCCGTCCCCTTCGTCTCCTGCCATGGTTAGTGGAAACACAGGGAAAACAAAAGGATTATCCCTATCAACTACAAAGTAAGGACAGTGGGAACCCGCAAAGGAAGTGGTTTACCAAGCTCTTACAAGTGTTCTTACCAAAGCAAGGCTAAGGATACCTGGAGAGTGTGATCCGGCGATTGCAAGGGTCAAAAACTGTGCTATCCGAAAGTAGGTATATGGAGCTTGGAAGGCCAAATATGTTAGTGGAACACAAATCAATAACAGATAGTAATGCTAAATAAATGTCCAAAGCACTGGTCCTAGTTGCTGGTCTAAATGTGTCCTATATGAGTTATGATATGATGAACAAGGAGTCAAGACTAGAATAGTAAAGCAAAGACAGCAACAAAGATGGCCAGGCAAAGACAGCACAAAACAAATGAAGCTCAGTCACCTAAAACTGTGCTCTTTTTTTGGCACGGATAGCACTCTCAGCACTATAAGCCCAGGTGCCGAAATTTTTTTCTTTTTTTTATTTTTTTCACAAAGCAGAGCACATAAATAGGAACCACACAAAGTTTCACCTCAATCTGATGTAAGGTGTGGCCTACAGAAAATGATGAATGTGCTGTAAGTTCGGTAATGAAATTTTGGAGCTCGAGTACTGCACTTTCCAGACCGAATTTGGGCAAAATAAATTTGCTAAATCCAGTAAGACTGGAGAGTTTCGGATGCAAAATTTAATTTCACCCAATTTGAAAAAAAATCGCCTGATTTCGAGTCCGTATGAGAAAGTTATGGCCGTTTGAAGAAGGGCCTCCGAGTTATGGTTGCTGCGGAGGCCGAAACGAAATCGGGTGGAGGAAATTGGTGGAAATTGGGGGCGGAAGCTCAGGAAAAGGTGGAGGATGGTGCTGGGTGATCACGAAACACGATGGATGACTCAAAAACAGAGGGTGGGATATGGGTGGGAAAAAGAAAAGTTGACGGCTAGGGTTTGTATGAGAGGTAGTGGAAGCAAGACAACCCGAAATAAAACACGATCTAAACCAGCAACACAACTCGACTAAGGACACAAACTCAACACTACGGACTCTGAAATCAATTGTGCAAAAGGCTAAATGAGATCTGGGATAGGGAACAACCTATGACTACAATTTTTTGTAGGGCTTTCTCTTGGACTCTAGGATGAAACCGAAAACAACAAAGGTAGGGTAAACTCGAACCTGAAGGAACACCTGAAGCTCTGATTACCACTTGATAGGAACGGGGTCCCAATCTTCCAACAGGTTCTAGATATGTTCGATTTGGTGGAGGCGCGACACAAATCGATCCGGCTTCCGATCAACACGTTCCGAACCCTGCAATCGCAGCACCACGTCTCCTCAGGTTATCAACCGTGCGCAGCCCGGTTGACCTCGCCAAGAAGGCTAATCCTCGCCTGCGAATCAAAGAACACAAGCAAGAATAAGGCAGAATACAACTGAATTGCAGATGTATTGATTTAGCACTCGAAAGTTGGGGTCTCACAAACCGATGAACGCGAAACTGTTCAAAGACAGAATAATCTAAGCAAAATCCAAACCCTAATGGTGGGGGTGGCGGCTGGATATAGAGTAGTGAGGGGCGTGCAAAACCCCTGGACGCGCCCTAATGGGCTCCAACACGATACAAAGCCGAACGGCCCAAAAGACGGTGGCGCAGCACCCTGACAGATTCTGAATGCCCACTTGTTTCGACGATTTCTGTTTACTCAGAAGAAATTTTGACATGGGACCAGAGCCATTGGAAAGGTCGCCTTCTCAGCTTTCCATACATATGTAGAACGTCCAAAACGGAGCCCGGATGCGATCTGGACGTCCGTTTTAGTGCGGCCTGGTCCTGGACTCCGAATTGGATTCGAAGTCGGCTTGAGTTGGGCCTCCAACATGATTCGACCGCCCTTGCTGGACTTGTACGCCTCGTAGCCCTTCTCCAAGTACTTCCAGGTCCTCTCCATGGTTCCTAATCATAATTAAATCATTAGGTAGCAATCGATTCTTAAATGAACAAAAAGAAGTACTTAGGAACGAGCTCACCTGTAAATTCAATTGTCGGGCGCGAGCTCTAGTGATTGGTCCTTGAATGTCAAGTGGAAGAGTGTTGTGTGTATCCGAAAAAGTGATGTCCTCATCACCGATTCAGTAAGTCCATGCACTTTATCCATATTCGCACGATGAACTCGACAAGTGATTTGGCACCCATCTATGTGCATGAGATAGTTAGATTGCATGGTATGTCCAAAACAATAGTTTCGAACTGATATGCTAAGTTTGTCTCCAAGTTTTGGGAGAGTTTGCAAAGCTCTATGGGTATGAAACTTAAGTTTAGTACCGCTTTCCACCCACAAACGGATGGGCAGTCCGAACGCACAATTCAAACACTAGAGGACATGTTGAGATCCTATGTTTTGTCATGGAAATGTAGTTGGGAGGATCAATTGACACTCGTAGAGTTTGCCTATAATAACAGCTACCACTCCAATGTTCGGGTAGTGCCATTTGAGGTTCTGTGTGGGTGGAAGTGTAGATCGCCATTCTGTTGGGATGCCATAGGCGAAAAGGCAGTTCTAGGTCCAGATTGGGTTCAACAGACAGTGGAACGAGTGGCGGAGGTTAGACAGAATCTGCTAGCTGCCTAGAGTAGGCAGAAGAGCTATGCAGATGTTAGAAGGCGAGACATGGAATTCAAAGTGGGGGATCACGTGCTTTTGAGAGTATCACCCACCAAAGGAATATTGCGATTTGGTACCAAAGGGAAGCTTAGCCTACGGTACATTGGGTCATTTCTGATTTTGGCACAAATTGGAAAGTCGGCATATCGTTTGGATCTTCCCGAGTCCATGCAAGGAGTGCATAATGTGTTTCATGTTTCTATGTTGAGAAAGTAATTAAGGGATCCAGAGCATAGGATTGCTCTAGTGCCGTTGACCCTTAAGCAAGACCTCACCTTTGAGTCTTGTCCAGTTCAGATTCTAGAGGAATCAGAGAAAGTGTTGAGGCACATAACATTAAAATATGTTAAAGTACAGTAATCATATCAATCTGAGTGAGAAGCGACTTGGGAATTGGAGTCTCGCATGCGCGAGAAGTACCCAGAGCTGTTCTCTTTGGGTATGAGATAGAGTTGTTCGCAGTTTAGTCCATTCTATTTTTTTGTATTGATTGTCGAGTTTCAGAATTTGAGGTCGAATTCTATTAAGGGGGCTAGAATGTAATACAAAAAAAAGAAAATGGGGGGCAACTGGGCCAGGCGCAAGGCCTAGCCAGCCCGGCCCACGTCGCCCCCATAAAAGGGGATCCAGGAGGGGGGAGGAGGCAAAATCGGATTTGCCTCCCCCCGTGCAGTCATGCCACCACCTTCACCCCCGCGTCACCCTATGCAGTCGCCGTCGCCACTCTATGCCTTCGGTGGTCACCATCCTCGCCTTCCGGCCATCGCCGTGCTGCTGCTATTGCCGCGTCGTTCCCCCTCCACAGCGCGCGCCGCTGTTGCTGCCTTCTCCCCACGTCGCCCCGTGCTGCTGCTGTCGCCCTTTAGCCACCACCTTTCCTACCCTTCGGCCGCCACCATCCGTCCCACTGTCCCCAGGCCAAACCTCGCCGCTCCCCCCAACTCGTGCGCACCACCGCCGTCGCCTACCCTCACAAACGCCGCTACCCAGCTGCTACGCTGCTCTTCGCCGTTGGCCACCGGCGTTGTCCTTCTCCCTCCGGTCAAGAAGAGTAGGGAGGGGGAGGGGGTATGAGCGGCCAAGAGGAGTGAGCTGTTGAGCCTCCGTGAGAGGGGAGAAGCCAAGCTGGCCAGCTACAGCTGAGGCAAAAAAAGAGGGAGGCCAACCGTGAGGAGAGGAAGGGGAAGAGGAGGAGGAAGAGTGGTTCGGCTGGGTGAATGCAGAGACAGCTGATAGAAAGAAAAAAGGAAGAAGCCGCCGGTGAGAGAAGAAAGAAAAGAGGGGAAGAAAAGAAGAAATAAGAGGAAGAGGGAAGGAAAAGGGAAGCGAGAGGAGAAAAGAAAAAAAAGTGATCCGCGCCCGATTTGTCAGATCTGGACAAGAAACGAGAGGTAGCACCCCGATCCAATTGTTTGGGGTTAGGGTAACACTTCGAAGACCCTTTTCCTTGTTTATTTATCGATTCCTGTAGAAGCTATTATGTCCTCTATTGGACGGTGAATTGCTATTGTTGTAGTTGATCTTGTTAGATTCACGGAAAGAGAGAAAAGTAGTGTTGCCTATCAGAGGTACTGGGGTAGTAGTAGCATTTGGCGATATTAATCAATAGATGACAAATTAAAATAAGGTTAATCAGTATAACTATTTGGGGGAAAGATTAGCGATGAATTGAAATGGTTCATGCTTGTTCAGGTGGAGGTTCGGGATTCGTGCCGTCCACATATCACCAACGGGATTGATTAGGCAAGTGAATGGTAAAATTGTAAATTTGGGTAGTGATTGCTATGAATTTGGTTTTGATGCACTACCTACTATGCTATTGTGAGTTGTTTATTTCTGTTGGCATATTGGCATAACGATGAATGTTGAGTTATGGCACATGTGATGAATACCCGATGCTATTGGTTTGACGAATAGTAGTTAATGAAACATGACATGCTGGAATGTTTAAATGAAGAAGCTACATTGCATGCATTCATGTCATGATAATAGACGGCCTCTGTGGCATCTATGGTCTACTCTGTGTGGACCCTCCATGGGAGTGGAGAAAGACCTAATTCGATAGGCACTCCATGAGAGTAGAGAAAGATCTACTTCGAAAGGCACTCCACGAGAGTGGAGGTTGAGGTCCCCGTATGAAAGAGGATGGGCTTGAGGTCCCCGCATAAAACAGGGCGGGCTTGGGTGAGCATCGACAGGTGCTCACTCCGCTATACCGATATAAGCTAAAGAAAGGAATGGGAGTAGTACTTTTGCATTGCTCATATGCAATAACTGCATAGACAAGCACTGAGCGTTTATATTTAATCTCTTGTTTAGTCTTTTGAGGCTCGCTGTTGGTGTAGTATACTTGCGGGCCGTGGTGGTGGGTTTCCATGGTTATGGATCCCATAGTTTGTTTACATTATGATTATTTGCATTATGAAGTAGTTGGTTTTATAATTAACCTATGCTCGTTTTGTTGATTGCCTCTTGTTGGTAGTCTTAAGAATGGAGGAGATGCTGCTAAGTCTTTTAACAGCATTAATCTGAGATAGTAAGAGTGTGGTGGTATCATCCTGGGCCCTGTGAAGGGTCAGGATTTTACAACCAGGCTTGCACTTAAATAAGGACAACATTGTCAACATATCAAAACTGTAAATAGCATCTGAACTGTGCAATTCTCTTACCTAAATATTCTCCAAACTTATTTGCAGGGAACTTATACAACTTCCGAACTGGATAGGCATTATGCACTGACGGCCTACTTAGTTCCCTTGATTCTTGCGCATCCTCTGTGAATCTTATTTGATGGCGACCATATTAGACTCTGTCATCGGATTATGCATAAGAAAGCTGCAAGAGACCATCTTAGACGAGGCGGTACTAATGCTGGGAGCATACGAAGAGCTTACAGAACTCCAACGGAGAATGACACAAATACAATGTTTTCTTAGTGATGCTGAGCGGAGGAGCATAGAAGAGTCAGCAGTAAATGTTAGGAATGTGATCTCAGGCCAAACGGTCAAAACGAGAAAGAGATTATTCAGCGCCCTGATCGGGGGAGCTTTCCATATTTTGGTTACGGTCCCCCGTTGCAACAGCGCAATATAAAGAAGGGGTTCCGGCCTCTCACGGACGTGTGTACTCGTGAGACCAAGAAACCCCGTACACACCCAAAACGAAAACCGATCTATTGTGCGCTGTTGAGCAACGGGAAGACCGTCGACCGTCACCGTAGGATCTCGCTGGTGTCAAGCCCCTGCACCGACTCTTCCTCACGCCTGCATCACGCAGGCACGGGTCTTCGCTCATGGCGTTCATCGGCGACAGTGAGTTCTCGATCTCCCTCCCCTCTAGGTGTTCTAGCGAAGACTAGCGGATTATGCAATATTCATAAAGATTAGGAATCAACATTTGGTATCAGAGCAACTGCTAGTTTTCTTAGAACCCTAGCCCATTGATGAATGCATAGAATTTTAGAAGGAGGGGATTGAATCAAAACTCAAGACTCAGATCGGGATTTAAAAAAAAGGTGAAAGGGGGCTCACGCGGGCCGCCGCCAGGGCCTTCTGGCCGGCTCTTGCGCTGAGCGCCTCCTCCCGGCCGACGCTGCGCGCCACGGCCTGCAAGCGCTCGGCGAGCCCGTCGCGCGCGCTGCGCTGGCTGAGCGCCGCTACCTGCTGCTGCCGCTGCATGGCTCGCCGCCCATGCGCCGCCGCTCGCCGCGCATGGCGCTGCGCGCTGCTGGCCTCCTCGCCGCGACGCGCTTTGCGCTTCGCCTTTGCGCGCCGCCGCCCGCCAGACGCGCGCCGCCGGCCGCCCGAAGCTGCCCGGCCGCCGCGCTGCTGCGCTGCTGCGTGCCGCGACGCCTAGCCGAAGCTCTGCGCGAGCTGCGCGCGCGCGCCGCCCCTCTGCGCCCAGCGCCTGCGTGCGCCGCTGCCCCGGCGCCCTCCGGCCGTGCGCGCAGGCCCAAGCTCCCCCCTGGCCGAGCCTCTCTCCAGATCCAAAGAAAAACAGGGAGTGGTGGAGATATTTTTTTGGGTGAGAGGAAATGAATGAGTGGTGGAACTTTTCCCACGAGCATGTGCATCAGATTTTTTCTTTGGGGAAGGAGTAAAGGTGTTGACTGGTCAAGTGGGTATGGTTTGGTTTGGTAATATTGAAAAGCACCCCTTACCTTTTTGGAAATCATGTATATTAAGGTTAATAAGTTCAAGGCAGTTCACATTCTTTGGGCATTCTTACATACATTTTTCATGCATATTTTTAGGTGTATATGTGTACATATATATATATATATATGTATACATAAATTTTGTTTCATGGTATATTCTTACGCTGTTACGTTTTATTTCAGTATATATATATTTCATGTATTATGTTATGCCTCATGTTCTTTAATTAATTGATTATTTGATGCCTCTCATGCAATATATTACTGAATGTCTTTTAGCTGCTGAAATTTTATGCTATAGTTTCCGCTGCATGATGTCCTCCCCTAATTGAATGGAACCAACGAGAAATTCAATTAGAGGGATATAATTAATTTTATGTGCTATTACTTTTGACCAACGTTAATTGTAATAGCATGTTATCGATTATGTTTCTTTTGATATGTCGTTTTGGCCATGCTATTACTCTTTGACCAACGTCAATTGTAATAGCATGCCCTAAATTATGTTAAATTTTTCGTCATCTGCCCAACGGTGATACGAAAAAATTATTATGAGCATGTTATTAATCATACCAACGTAAGATTAATTTTCATGTAAATCAATTATGTATTTTCCTAATGTAAAATTTTTTAAATTTTTTCAGCTGGTTCTATTTCGGCTCAGGTTAATGCAATTGAGCCACTTAATGGCAAAGAACTTCCGTAAATGGAAGTTCACCCTTATGACGACTTTCCAGCTCTTGGACCTAGACTATGCGTTTAGGTTCGATGAGCCTGTCGCTCCTAATGAAGGAGATGATAATTTTGATGATAAAATGAAGGAATACAAACTTAATGTTGAAAAGTGGGAGCGGTCTAACCGCGTTTCACTTGCTGTCATGAAAAACTCCATCAGTGAGGCTATTAGGGGAGCAATCCCTGAAAAGGAAAGGGTGAAGGATTACTTGTCCTCCATCGAGGATCATTTTAAAGGATCCTCTAAGGTTTATGCTACCACACCGATGCACGTGCTCATGAACACAAAGTACAATGGTACCGAAATGTCCGTGAGCACATCATGACCATAATCAATATTGCTGCCAGACTTAAGACAATGGACATGGCAATTTCTGACGGTTTTGTTGTCCATTATATTATGATGTCTCTTCCTAAGCAATTTGAAGCTTTCAAGGTGAACTACAACACCATTAAAGACAAGTGGACAATGAGCGAGTTAATCGCCAATGTTTCTCAAGAGGAAGAGAGGCTCAAGGCTGAAGGGGGTGATGATGTTGTGAATTACATCAACTCCTCAAACAGAGCTGGCTCCTCTAGAAATAGAGGAGGCTATAAAGGAAAGGGCAAGAAGGAGCAAACATACTCCCTTATAATAAAAGGCCACAAAGATCCACAGCGTCCTCAAGCGCCTAAACACGCTTGTCCTGGGAGCTCAAATGGACAAAAGAAAAATGATGAGTGTCATTTTGTCACCCAAGGACCATTTCAAAGATAATCGTCTGGATGGCTAAAATGGCTCGCCAAGAAAGGTACTTATGAAATTACTTTCGTTGATGAAGCATTTTATGCTGATTTTCCTGTAAATTCTTGGTGGATTGATTCGTGCCATCAGTGCACGTTATTTAATTCCTTGCGAGATTCCATATGTTGAGAAATCTCGGAGGAAAGAAGCCTAAGAGTGGCTAATGGAATGGAAGCTGAAATTAAAGCCATTGGATCAGTTTCTTTAGTTTTGAATAAAGGTTTTGTAATAGACCTTAATGATGTTCTTTATGTTCCTCGATGAGAAGAAACTTAATTTCTGTCTCATTATTAGATAATGATGGATATTCATGTAATTTTGGACACGGACGGTGTCTTGTTTACTTCAATAATAATAATGTTGGTCGTGCCATCCGACACGACAAGCTTTATATGTTATCCCCGCAAGATTCTCCTATATCCATGAATGTATGTGATGTGAATAAAAAGCAAGCGAATTGATGAGACTTCGTCGAAATTGTGGCACTATCGCTTTGGGCCACATTTCGAGGGGAGAATTGAACGCCTCATTAAAGATGAAATTCTCCACCCTTTAGATTTTAATGATTCGGATGATCATTGTCTTGATTGTATCAAAGGCAAGTATGTAAAGCAAATAAAGAAAGGTGCTACTCGAAGCACAGGGATTTTGGAATTAATCCATACTGACATATGTGGTCCTTTCCCTGTGACATCAGTGGATGGTTATAATTCTTTCATTACATTCACTGATGATTACTCACATTATGGCTACATCTATCCCATTAAAGAGAGATCGGAAGCACTAGATAAATTTAAGATATTTAAGGTCAAGTTGAAAATCAGCACAATCTAAAGATTAAAGTAGTGCGTTCGGATCGCGGGGAGAGTATTATGGACGACACGCAACTTATGGACGTGTTCCCGGTCCTTTGCCAGTTCCTGCAAGAAAATGGTATAGTCGCCAAGACTCAATGCCCGTGATCCCGCAGAAATGGAGTAGCGGAAAGAAGAAACCGCACACTTATGGACATGGTTCAAGTATGTTGAGCTACTCCACCTTGCCAAGAAAGTTATGGATGGAAGCATTAAAGACCGCCGCACACATACTCAATCGGGTTCCCAGAAATCGCTGCCTAAAACACCCTATGAATTATGGATGGGAGAAACCAAGTTTGAATTACCTACATGTGTGGGGTTGTGCAGTGAAGCTAAATTATTTAACCCACAGATTGGGAAATTAGACCCCAAGACGTGAGTTGCCATTTTATTGGCTACCCCGACAGTCTAAAGGGTACCGATTCTCTTGTCCCGCATCGTACCACAAAATTTGTAGAAACAAGACACGCAGTGTTCTTGGAAAATGATGGGATCAGTGGGGACTTGGAGCCTAGGAAAATTGATCTTGAGGAGAAGCGGATTTATGTCCCTTCACCGCTAATCCGACAAACTGATGATTTTCCTATGCCCCAAATGGTTGTACCCCAAGCGGTTGTACCCCAAGTGGTTGTGCCCACAGTTGACCCTGTTGTTGCAACTCCTGTTGCATCTCTAGTTAATCCTGTGGCCACTCCTCCTGTTGAGGGCTCTGAAAATGCTAGTGCTGTACCTAATGATGAGCTTTCACAACCCTCTATGACAGTTAATGAACAGCCTAATGAGCCTACTATTGTACCTGTCAGGAGATCAGAACGAGTGAGGAGATCTGCTATCCCAAGTGATTATGAGGTTTACTTAAATGAAGATGATCTTGGGAAGATGGATGATCCTAACTCTTATAAAGAAGCTATGAAGAGTAAGGATTCGTCTAAGTGGCTAGATGCCATGAAAGATGAAATTAAATCTATGAGCGATAATGATGTATGGGACTTAGTAGAAATTCCTAATGGAGCCAAAACAGTAGGCTGCAAATGGGTCTACAAAACCAAACGGGACTCCAAAGGAAATATCGAAAGGTTTAAGGCGAGACTTGTAGCAAAAGGGTTTACACAAAGAGAAGGAATTGATTATAATGAAACCTTTTCTCCTGTCTCGACTAAAGATTCTTTTAGAATCATAATGGCGCTCACAGCACATTTTGATTTAGAGTTGCACCAAATGGATGTTAAGACTGCATTCCTAAATGGAGACTTGTATGAGGACGTTTACATGACACAACCGGAAGGTTTTGTTGTGGAAGGCGAGGAACATTTAGGATGCAAGTTAAAGAAATCCATATATGGCCTGAAGCAAGCTTCTAGGCAATGGTATCTTAAGTTCGATGAAGTCATAAGGAATTTTGGATTTAAGGAGAATAATGTTGACAATTGTACATATGTTAAGTTCAGGGGGAGTAATTACACCTTCTTAATCCTTTATGTGGACGATATATTATTGGCCACAGGTGTGTGGACATGTTATGGAAACTAAAAGATTTCTCTCATCCAATTTTGACATGAAGGATCTCGTGAAGCATCTTATGTTCTTGGTATTGAAATTCACCGAGATAGGTCCAAAGGAACATTAGGTTTATCACAAAGGCATACATTGACAGAGTACTAAAGAGATACAATATGCATAAATGCTCTGCCTACTTTGCTCCTATTGTTAAGGGCGATAAGTTTGGGAAATTTCAATGCCCAAAGAATGACTATGAATCTGATCGATGAAGGCTATACCTTACGCCTCATTGCCGGAAGTATTATGTATGCTCAAGTATGTACACGCCCGATTTAGCTTTTGTTACCGGGATGCTTGGCGATATCAATCAAATCCAGACCGACCACCGAAAGCCGTTAAGAAAGTCCTACGCTATATGCAAGGCACTAAAGGTCACATGCTCACATATAGAAAATGCGATAACCTTGAGGTTGTCGGTTATTCGATGCTGATTTTGCGGGTGTAAAGACACTAAGAAGTCCACATCAGTTATATTTTCACCTCGCAGAGCAGCAATATCATGGAAAAGTGTAAAGCAAACACTTCATCGCATCGCCGACAATGCAGCTGAATTTGTGGCATGTTATGAGGCTACCGGGCAGGTCAGTATGGCTAAAGAACTTTATCCCGGATTAAGAGTGGTAGACAGATTTCTAGACCACTCACTTTGTAATCGCGATAATGAACCCGCATTTTCTATTCGAGTAACAACAAGTCAAGTGCGGCTGCCAAGCACATTGACATAAAGTATCATGTTGTGAAAGATAGAGTCCAGGATCAAACAATTAAGGTTGAGCATATTGGAACTAAATTTATGCTCGCGGATCCGCTCACAAAAGGCTTACCACCCAATAATTTTCGTGATCATGTTGCCGGCATGGGTTTATTGGAGAGCTTGTGATCCTGGAATAAGTGGACCAAATAAAGTAACCAACTCCCATGAAGTATTATGTTATCCGATCGAGATAGAATGAAGCACTATAAGTACTGATGTCCAGCGATACTTAATTGATTGTTGTGACGCACTACTTTGGTGTGAATTTTTATTGAGAGAAGGATTATGATGTTTAGCCTTACGATCAAGGGGGAGAATGTTAGGAATGTGATCTCAGACCAAACGGTCAAAACGAGAAAGAGATTATTCAATACCGATCGGGGAGCTTTCCATATTTTGTTACGGTCCCCCGTTGCAACAGCGCAATATAAAGAAGGGGTTCCGGCCTCTCACGGACGTGTGTACTCGTGAGACCAAGAAACCCCGTACACACCCAAAACGAAAACCGATCTATTGTGCGCTGTTGAGCAACGGGAAGACCGTCGACCGTCACCGTAGGATCTCGCTGGTGTCAAGCCCCTGCACCGACTCTTCCTCACGCCTGCATCACGCAGGCACGGGTCTTCGCTCATGGCGTTCATCGGCGACAGTGAGTTCTCGATCTCCCTCCCCTCTAGGTGTTCTAGCGAAGACTAGCGGATTATGCAATATTCATAAAGATTAGGAATCAACAGTAAACAATTGGCTTGGTGAGCTAAAAGATGCTATGTATGATGCTGATGACATCATTGACTTGGCCAAATATGAAGGAAAGAAGTTACTAATGAACCGTCCTTCATCATCTTTGTCACCAAGGAACACAACCAGATGCAGTGGCCTCTCACTTCTCTCTTGCTTTCGTAATATTCAGACACGTCACGAGATTGCCATTCAGATCAGGAATCTCAACACCAAACTAGAGAAGATCTCAAGGGATAAGACATTTTTAACACTTGAAAATGTGAAACCTGATGGGAAAGCCTCAATAAAAAATCAGAGAAAAACTTCCCATCTTGTAGAGCCCAATCTTGTGGGGAAGGAGATCAAAGCTGCTACTGCAAAATTGGTGGAAAAGATACTAGAGAATAAGGAAAATAAGGATTACAAGCTTGCTATCGTTGGAATAGGAGGAGTTGGCAAAACAACACTAGCACAGAATATATATAATCACAAAAGAATAAAAGGGAACTTCAGCAAACATGCTTGGATTTGTGTTTCTCAAGAATACTCCGAAACTACTCTTATGAAAGAGGTACTACGGAATATCGGGGTACATGAAGAGCAAGGTGAAACCATAGGAGAACTTCAAAGCAAGCTTGCATCATCCATCGAGAAAGAGAGATTCTTTGCTGTATTGGATGATGTATGGCAGTCAGATGTATGGACAAATCTACTAAGAACACCATTATATGCTGCAGCTCGAGGAGTAGTTCTTGTGACAACTCGAGATGATACAGTTGCACAAAGAATTGGGGCAGAACATATCCATCGTGTTGAATTGATGTCGACAGATGTTGGATGGGAGCTATTATGGAAGAGTATGAACATTAAAGAAGCGAAAGAAGTGCAGAATTTGCAGGAGATAGGGGTTGGGATTGTTCACAAATGTGGTAGGCTTCCTCTTGCAATTAAGGTTATTGCCAGTGTTTTAGCAACCAAAGAGAAAACTGAAAAGCAATGGAGAAAGATTTTGAGCAATAATGTTTGGTCTATGAGCAAGCTTCCTCCTGAGCTACGAGGTGCATTGTATCTGAGTTACAGTGAGCTACCACCACATTTAAAGCAATGTTTCCAGCATTTAGCTTTATATCCAGAAGATTTCGAAGTTCATTGTCAAGATGCTATTAGGTTGTGGATTGCCGAAGGCTTTATAGAAGAGCAACAAGACCAACTACTAGAAGATACAGCAGAAGAATACTACTACGAGTTAATTAATAGGAACCTCCTTCAACCAATTCCTCGCTTCATTACTCATGAGATATGCAAAATGCATGACCTTTTAAGGCAACTTGCTTGTCATTTGTCAAGAGAAGAATGTTTTATTGGAGACCCACAATCATTAGATCTTAAAACAATGTCTAAGATACGGCGTGTTTTGGTTGAGACCAAGGAGACGGTAGTGTTCCCTAATTTGGACAAAGTGCAATACAGGGTAAGGACTTTGATGTTTAATGTTAGAAATTCAACAAGGATTGACAGTACTATTTTTGTGAGATTTCCACGACTTCGAGTTTTGGATTTGACTAATACAGATGTGCAAAGCATCCCTGATTGTATTAGTCAATTGATCCATCTACGTTTACTTGATGTCAATCATACTAATATATCTTATCTTCCGGAGTCTATCAGTTCTCTCACAAACCTTCAAACATTGAATTTGAATGGCTGTCATGCCCTGTACAGTCTTCCTGAGGCAATCACTCAGTTATGCAATTTGAGGCACCTTGGTCTTGATAATACACCCATTAATCAGGTTCCAAAAGGGATAGGCACCTTGGTATTCCTTAATGATCTAGAAGGATTTCCAGCTGGTCATGGCTATGGTAATACTAAATTACAAGATGGATGGAACTTGGAAGAGCTGCAGCCTCTTTTGCAGTTGAGGCTGCTTCATATGATCAAGCTAGAAAGAGCTGTTCCTTGTGGCACAACATCATTACTGATAGACAAGCACCATCTCAAAGCTTTAATTCTATGTTGCACAGAACAAGCGGACGAGCGATATTCAGAAGAAGATATTAGTAAGATTGAGAACACTTTCGAGGAATTAGTCCCACCACACAGCTTGGAAGATATATTCATTATAGGATTCTTTGGTCGAACGTATCCCACCTGGATATGTACTTGCTTGTCCTCACTGAAATACTTGAACCTCATAAATTGTGTTTACTGTGTGCATCTTCCACCAATTGGTCAACTACGTAACTTGGAATTTCTGAGAATTGAAGGAGCATGTGCAACAACCAAGATTGGACCGGAATTACTTGGAGATGGAGTAGTTAACCCAGGATCCAAAGAGGCTATTGCTTTCCCTAAGCTTACATTGTTGGTCTTCGAGAATATGCACAACTGGGAAGGATGGTCCCTGATTTTAGAAGAGCAAGAAGAATCTAAGGAAGGGAAAGAGGAAGGGGGTTCTGCTGCGAAGCAAAAAGGAGGAGCACAGCCACATCCAACACAACTTTTTCCCCATTTGAAGGAACTGAAACTTATTTGCTGCCCAAAGCTAAGAGCTCTGCCACCACAGCTTGCACAAGCCACTAGCTTGAACAGGATCCGAATAGCGGATGCGTGCTGCTTGAAGGTGGTAGAGAACCTGCCATTCATTTCTGATGCCCTTGTTACCAAGGGATGTGGGCTCCTCGAGAGGGTCTCGAACCTTCCTCAAGTGAGAGAGCTGCGTGTAGGTGACTGTCCTAATCTAAAGTGTGTGGAGAAGTTGCCAAACCTACGGCAGCTGTGGCTATCGAAGGCTATGCAAGAGATGAGTCCACTTTGGGTATCTGAGCTTCACCAGCAGTGCCAACAACATCATGGTGAAGACCTTGACGTATACACATGGCGTGAGGAGAAACCCAACTAGAGGCAAAGAAGATAGAAGGTATGAACGTTGATGAGACGTTTCATTGTCGCATCTTAACTATCTGCTCAGAAATTTGTATTCTTGGTACCCAAATTTGCTGCTTTGGTAGACAATCATGTTCTATTATGTTTTATGCCATAATATGCAGTTTGCTTTTGCATTTTTTTCAACATCCATCACATTAGCCGGGTTCTTTTAGGCTTCAAGCTGGCTTATGCTTGTACTGTCTACAGTAATTAATTTTTAAATGATATGTTTTTTCAAAGCGGAGTCAATAGAAAAATTGTAGTAAAAGTGTACTGAGTTTAACTGTACTGGCCAAAATTGTACATAACTATTTTCCTCTGCGTACTGCCTTTCGCGAACAGTCAGAAAGAACTCACCAATGTGATCCATGGTGCTTCACATATACTTCGCTTGCAAGAAAGGATAAAAGTGAAAGCAGTACAAATTCTCAGACATAGATTTTCAAGTGTTGTATTTAACTTTATAAACTATTCATAGTTTGTTCGATAATTATTTGCATCAGGTAATAATATTAGAAACTAAGCACTTTGCTCTACTAATGTAGTGTATATGTGTGCAGATCATAATATCATGGGTATGGGCCCAGTGCACTATAGCGCTGCCCTATAGCACAAGTGGCTACTGTAGTGCGACTACAGCAGCACACGTCGGGGTGCTCATTCTGGTTTTTAAGCTCAACATTTTAACTTATTTTATATTATAGTAGTTTTTTTGCATTTTAGTTGATGATAGCCTTTTCAGCATAATTAAATTAAAAAATAAAAAATATTATGTCATCCCAAAAAATACAAACAAATAAGGGGAAAAAAACAAAAAATTCAAAAAAAAAGACTAAATTAAAAGGCTAGAAGCTAAAAGCTTAAATCCAAATGAGCACCAGCATTGTTATCTCCTTTTTTTTATTGTGTTATCTCCTGATTAGTTGAGATAAGTCAGTAGTAGTTACATTAAAGATGATTTTTTTTTGCCCAGATTAGATTATTGTGACACCATGTCTCTTAGTAGTGTGGCCCATGAGGAGTTATGGGGTAGGATGTTTGTTAGGTTCAAACATAACACCTTTGAATTAACCCATTACACAAAACGGGAAGTGCTATACATACATGGGTCCAACATTGTGTGAATTTTGGGCTAAGGGTGTTACTCATGTAGGCCCATTTATGGGTACCCATGGCATAGAGGTTGTACCTACAGGGGTGATTCTAGGTATTTATTATTTATACGGTGGTTTTCGGGGTGTAAACTGTTTAAGGGGGTGATTGTAGCACTTAGCCTGCTAGTGGTGTTGCCATATTAGAAGTTCAAAGTGAGTTATAGTAGAATATAATATTTGTTCGGTCCAAATAGCACAGCCGAATTAATCCCTTTACACCGTGATGGTGAAAGTGGTAAGCAGGGTACTATATATGTGTGGGCTTGTCCCATGTGAGGGCTGGGCATTGAGCAAAATTTAAGTCTAAGATGTTACAATTATACTGTCAGGGATTATCTCTGTATAAGAGGGAGGGCAGATAGGATCATCAATTAAGCAAATATGAATCAATTCTTAAGTCTCCTCTCTTCCTGAGTTCCTCCATGTCTACGTGTTCTGAGTGTCACCATCCGGCCTCCTTTCTACTGTGTGGTCGCTACAGTGCATGCACTACAGTAGTGGGCCCATGTGACCATGTCCATGACAATACTACAACTTCTAGCAATTGATAACCCTAAAAGTTGGATGTAATATTGAATTATGAATATCCCATTCTCCGGTTCAAAGAAAGAAAGAATATTCCATTAGTGTGGTCTGTCAATCTTCATTGGGAAAGTGTTCAACTTATATATTTATATTTTGTAGTATTTTACTCCAAATCACTAGCGATTTTGACTGACAATATTTTCATACAACCGCTCAAGACCAGTTACTAGCCTGTCAATTTCATCCTTAAATTAGCAACGGATTGCCACGGTGCCAAACCTCTTTACGGTCCTGAAGTATAATACCGTGTCTACATATTTCATCTTCTGCATGTGAATACTTTATATCTTTGGGAAAGTTCCAGAAAGTGATATAGGCATTTCCACCAAATGTCGGCCTAATGGATCATACAGATATACTATATCCAGCCACATATAAGCGTTGTTTTGGACATTGACATATTCTACAAAATATAACTTTAATTAGCAATCTGATGTTGAGGAAATTTCATTCCTAACCTACCCCAATTTATTTAGGATAAAAGTCTTTATTGTTGTTTTGTTGTTATATTTGTAAAACCAAATAAAAATACGATATTATAAAAGTATTTTTTAGACAAATATATATGTATCATTTTCATAGGCCCGATCTAAATATTCATAAAGAAATTATTGGCCAAAGACATACAAGTTTTCTGACATACATAGAGGCAAAACCTAGGCAAGCTAGTAGTAGAGTGTTAAGGGTATTAGAGATATAATAGAATTGTTTCGATTGCTTCCTTATATGCCTAGGTTTTCTTATCCGTATATGTCATATTCCTCTGTAATATCCCTTTGTACTCCCTATATATATACCCATTGGGCCTCTTCAATATACACACAATATTCATAACATGGTATCAGAGTAAGGTTAAAACCCTAACCTCAATCTCGATCTACTTCCGCTGTTGCTACCCCCGGGAGGATCGATCTCCGCTCCCGGGGGCGGCCACTTTCTTCGGTCGCTGGTTCCACCGGACGCCACCGCTCGTCGGTCGTCGCCCTTACCTGCTGGCTGTCCACCCAGGCCGTCGCGCCTCCTCTGCTTCTGCTTCCTGCTGCCAGCAGCCGCATCCACACACGCTCTTGAGAGGCTGTCCAATGGGTTCATCGAGAAGAAGTTCTTCGGGCTCCAACACCTGCCCAAGATCGGCTTCAACTACGACTACTTCCTCTTCCAGTGGGCCTTCGCCATCGCCACCGCCACCGCCAGTATCACGTCCGGGGCAATCGTCAAGAGGACGCAGTTCATGGCGTACCTCATCTACTCGGCGTTCCTCACCGGGTTCGTCTATCCGGTGGTGTCCCACTGGATCTGGTCCACCGACGGGTGGGCATCCGCCAGCCGCACGTCCAGCCCGCAGATATGGCACTCAAGCTGCTGCCTTGCCTTGTCGTTGTGCTGCATGGCCTTGGCGTCGACGCCGAGCTCGAGCCCGTGCTGGCCCCGCAGGTGGCTGGTCCGGTGCTTACTGAGCGCTTGGAAGGAGGTGAAGGCGCCGACGAGTCCGTGCTGAGTGACAGCACCAGCGACACCTCCTCCTCCCTCAAATGCATCATCTCCGCTCTGATCGCTTCTAGAATCTATCAGGGGAGATGGATCGAACTGTGCGACTAGGCTGTGATATTTTGGTGGGGAGCCGATGGATATTAGGAGTTAGGATAGTGAGTTTTTAGTACTTTATTTTTGAGTCTTTCGGTTGCATCCATCTTAAATCCATAGTCCTCTAAACCTTTCAGTTCATCTAAGCCATGCGAGTCCATAAATTTATTGTTAGTCACAGAAGTATAGAAATTTATTTTGCATGACAACAGCTACCACTCTTCTCTCTGAGCCGCGTGCAGATCATAGAAGTCATTTTGATGCCACCGCTTCTCTAGCCGCCGCCCCAAGCTTCCGAGGCCGCCACACTTCTCCTGCACCTTATGCATTGCGCCGCTGTCATCTTGGGCTTCGATCTGCACCGTCATGCTTCTATCTATTCATCTTCGACTTAATTTAACAATATTTTTGTCGAGACCCGGATATGTAAGTCCGGACTCTTTGTGTATACCGCACTAGTCGAAGATCACGCTAGTGCACATCATTAAACATAGATGAAATGTCCACCATCTACACACTAAAAATAAAGGAAAAACTCAAATATTAATAATTATCAGAGTACGACCTTATGGCCAAGCTTACAATCTCACTAGCCGGAAGGGCTCAAAAACTAGTAGCAGAAAATAGAAATAAACGTGGAAGCCATTCGACATGCCCATAGGCAATCGACTGGGGAGCGAAGTCCTAATCCGCGAAGTTGCTGAAGTATCCTCCCTCTGGTACCTCCTGCTGGTATAACTCCTCCTCAACTGAGCAACAGTGGCATAAAGCCGTGAGTATATTGGTACTCAGCAAGTCATTCGTAACAAATGAATGCAATATAATATGCAAGGCTTACCAATGGATAGCTGAAAGGTTACTTTGCATAAAGCGACAGTTTATTGTAAATATGATAAATGGATTAAAAGTGAACTTGATGGAAAGACAATACTAAATAAATAAACAATGGAATTGAATGAGCCACTTGTGAACCTCCCATCCACAAACTAAACCAACAGTGAACTAGCCATTCACTTTCTAACAGTAACCAACAAGTTTCATGAAAACTCTACTCCTCGTGTGAAATCACCGAGCACTGTCCATAACCAAGGACGCGGCTATTCGAATAGTTTTACACTCTGCAGAGGTTGTATAACTGTACCCACACGATGTGATTAGCCTCAATATAAGAAAATCACAACAAAGCCTTTACAATGTTCAATCTCAACTCAATCCCGCCCATTAGGGTTTCGTATCACACCCCGCTTTGTGCCTCATGGAAATCAGCAACCATGTTCATCACAATGGCGAGATTGAAATTGAAATATCCCAAATTAATCCGTCAGGTCTATCCCATACTAGACATGTGGTTTGCATGATAAATCTCAGATCAATAGCGCACAAAGTTAAGTTCTTAATATTACTCAGGCGAGACTTTCACATCCCTCGAAGTGAATCCACACTTTTCCCTTTACTGCACGATCACTCGCCCAAGTGAAAACCAGTTTTGTATAACCAACACCAATGACACATCAATATCATGGCACAAATTTTATAATTGTGGCACCAACCACGATTCAATATCTCATTAAATTAAATTAATTAATTAATCACATGTGACGACGAACCCAGCGAACTATAAGCATGGCTAAGCATATAACTCGTACCACCTATGTGACATCTAGTATGTATCACTAAATAATTTTTCAACATATGGTGACAATGGCATTATGGTATTCAAATTATCAAGGAGGGATGATTCAATTCGGGACGGTAACTACCAAATACAAAGATTTGTAATAAAATAGCGATGCAAGATAATTTAAACCAAAATGATTAAATAATAGATTGATAACTAGGTTCAATATGATCAAAGGACACGACTTACCTTGGTTTGGCTCAGCGAGGCACTCGGGATCTTCTGGTGGCGCTCCTACTTCTTCGAAGACGGGATCTAACGAGAAAGAAAATGACTGAAACAACAAAAATAAAAGTAAATAAAATTCAAATGAACTCCAAAAATCTTAAAACTAGAACCAAGAGATAGAGCTCGATTTTAGATGAATTTAGAAAAAAGAACGGGGTCAATCGGAGCTAGGACGGAGAAGAACGGGCTCTTGAAAAATTAAATAGGTTGAAAAATACTAAAAAATCGGAATAATTGCTGTGCTGTGGACTCGGTGCACAGAAAGGCTGGTTCACCGTGGACGCGGCTCACAGAACAGTGCAAGGTGCAGGCGCTGATGCGGCGGCTATGGCTGACGTGGCAGCTGGCTAGTCTGACACGGGCACTAAGGCTAACATGGCATGCTGAGTACCTTCTCTTCTGAACAAGAGTACTCTAGTCGAGGTCGTCAATGACTTTTGGTAGTCGTTAGCTACTCGGAGATCGTAAGTCATATTCGACTTCGAGTGCTACTCGGAGGTCAGAACTTGAAGGTCGGAAGTCGTAATCGACTTCGAGTGACTTCGTACTCAGAGGATGGCACTCGGAGGTCAGAAGTCGTAACCGACTTTGAGTAGTGTTCTCTTCAACAAGGGGGTATTAGGGCTACACATCTGGGGCGATCGGTGCTGGGGCGGCAGGGTTCCAACGGCAGTGCTTCGGCGACGACGAGGAAGCAAGACGTCGATGGGGCTTACTGGCGAGGGCGACAGCGGCAAGGACGACTCAGCACGGACATGGGCGAGACGACGATAGCGTCGGCGGTCAGCGCATGGCGAGAACGGCGGTGGCGGGGCTGCGGTAGCTTTTATGCACACGAACTAAGGAGAGTCCGGTGAGGAGACGGCGCGGCGCGAGTTCGGGTTGGACACGGCCGGGACACGTGGCACATTCGGATGCACGACGCGTGGCACAACAAGAATCGAACGACGGTGGGGAATCACACAGATGAACAGTGTGCAAGGCACCGATGCTCGACACGTGGCACGGAGAGGAGATTCGGCGGCTGAGGCAAAGCGACGGGCGTGGGCACACGGATGGGCGATGCGTGGCAAGGGCGAGATCACATGGCGGTGGGCGGCTGGGCTGGATGAACAGTGGTGGGCTGGCCCACTACTGTTCATTGGGATTTTTGGGCCTTTTTCTTTTTTAGAAAAAGTAATAAAATAAAAGGAGCTCTAGAAAATAACAAATAAATCCAAAAAATTTACCAAAAATTTTAGAAAAATCCTTGAGATACAAGGAATCCAAATAAAATATTTTTAGCTTATGTTGATGTTTATTTTAATCATATTAAATATTTTTTAATTTCTAAAAATTCAATTTAAGCTTTATTAAATTCCAGGAAATTCCAGAAATTTATTTTTAATTTAAAGACTTTAAAAGCAACTGAAAAACATGATGTTACAATTTTTCAAGAGCTGCACGCTACGACGACATTATCAAGACTCAGACTTCGGATTTTTACTAGTTTAATGATAACTCTTTTCAAATGCAATGCTATTGCATACGCTTTACATTTGAAGGGGGTGTTAATGGTATTAAAGATATAATAGAACTGTTTCGGTTGCTTCTTTATATGTCTAGGTTTCTTTTTCTGTATATGACATATTCCCCTGTAATATCCCGTTGTACTCCCTATATATATATATGCCCATTGGGCCTCTTCAATATACATACAATATTCATAATATAGAGCACATGGCTGTGGTTATTGAGGTCACGGGTTTAAGTCCTTGCTCTCCTTAATATCAAAGATACATGGTTCCTTCTATGTATGCTCTATATTTCGCTTGGTGTATATTAATGTATATTTCGCTTGGTGTATATTAATTTGGCAAATGTATATTTCGCTTGGTGTATATTAATTTGGTCCAAGGAACATCTCTGTTTTTTTTCATGGCTTTTGATTTTCGATGTAGTCTTGAACTTGGTAGTTCTATTTTACATTTTCTGATGAAATCATTTAGATCTGTTATACTTATATATGTAATTATGCTTACTTTATATGCTTGTTTGTTTTGTAGGTTAATTTCAAAGGATGGCGCTACTGGAATTTGTTTATTGACTCATGGATGCATTACCTGATCTTACTTTTTTTAAGTATTAGCCTATGTAGACCAAAAAGAAAATTGACCCAAAAAAAAAGAGAAAACAAAAGGAAGAAACACAAAAAAATTAGAAAAGCTCTAAAATGGAAAAAGAGTGAAATTGTCTTTACTTTGTTTGTTTCTTGTATTTGGTCATTTCTGTAAAAGTTTGTATGGACCTGTCTTGTATTCTGCTTTTGTTTGGGTGGGTAACTCAACCTTTGTCGCTATAAGTGCAGTATTTGGGGAGGTGCGCGGCTGCTGGGCGGGAGAATGCGGTGTTGCACGAGTGCGATGGTGGCAGCACACATGCTGTTGCAGCACTGTGAAGAACATCCATGATGAGCTGAAGGAGCAGAAGAGAGGAAGGAGGCAACGCCTTGCCTGCTCTGCAGCAGTATTGTTTAATTATTCTTAATATCGCATTCCTGTTTGCCTGTCTGAATGTAAAGTACGGTTCTGGAGTCCTTTCAATTCTGCGTTGAATTTGCCTGGTGGCTTGCTTCTCTTGTGAGTTGTATTATGATGAGCTAGACGAGCTGTTGTCCCCTGCTTCCTGTAGTTGTATTATGAGTGCAAAATGACTACTAGTGCATGATGATTGGGAAGTGAAAGAACCATGGCCTCATTAAACGCAGGAGGTTTGCATTTCATTCATTAAGGAGGAAGGAAATACAAAAGGGTCTAAGGCCAGGTTACAACTTAGGTCGGTATTACAATAGCTAGATGACTAAGAAACTGAACACAGGAACTAAAAGACATTAATTTGGGCAGGGGCGACCAAGGACGGAGGTCGCGAAGTTTGGATTTCTTAGAAGAGGACCAATCAGTGAACTCTTGCTTCATGCGCTTTGCACACTCGGCAATGTTAAAGGTTACATGAACATGCCAAGCCACCAAGATAACAAGGCAGTCAAGTCCTTCTCTCTAGGAGGTAAGCACCAAATTCCGGTTGGCTATCTAGTGTTCCTGTAACAATTGATTGGTGAGGGAAATGGGGAGCAGCAGCCAGGAGAAGGTGAGATGCCATAGCTGCTTCGCCACTGGACACCCGATGAGGAGATGGTCCACAGTCTCCGGCTCTTGATCGCAGAAAAGGCATGTTGTAGGTGTAGGTACATTATGATTTCAAAGCCTGACAAAGGTCCAAACTCTGCGTTTGATTGCTATCGAGACGAATATCTTTGCTTTCAATGGTACTACACTCTTCCAAAGTTCTTGCCAGGGTTGAGTAGAGCCCTGGAACAAGGCAGTATACACCGAAATGGGAGAATACATGCCATTTGGAGACCAGCACCAAATTAAAGCGTCTGAGACCTCTTCCTGCAATTGGACTTGGCTTAGGGTTGAGTACAGTAGCAGGAATTCAGAGGTTTCTTGCAAGGTGAAGGGGCCTTGTAGGTGTTTGATCCAGTTTTGGTTGTGAAGCGCTTCCTTAACCATGGCCTTTTTTCTAAGTGCGCTCTTCACCTTTGCCCAAATTGCCGGAGCTATTTGTCATACTCCTTGGCCTTGCAGCCAATGGTCAGTTCAGAAGATAGCTGAGGTGCCATTTCCTATTTGGCAATGAGTAGACACATAGAAGAGGTTCGCCGTTGCACTGTCTTCGGTCACCTGGAGGCCATGCCATAAGCGAGCTGGATCAACACGCGCTAACGTCGGCGGTCTTGAGATCCATGATGCCGAGCCCTCCGTACGCATAAGGGCGACAGGTTTGTTGCCAGTTCACTAGACATGTTCCAGCTATGGAAAGACCATCTCCGGCCCAAAGAAAACTTCTACGCTTCTTATGAATTGCCATGATTGCGTGAGCAGCGGGTGGATGATCATAGAAGTCAGGACCGCTTTGACCATGATGAGTCTCCCTACCCGTGAGAGCACTTTGGCCTTCCAAGAGGGTAAAGCAGCTTGAAGTTTGTCAACATAAGGTTGGAGGTCACTTCGCTTTAGTCGTTGTTGATTTGTGATCCAAATTCTATATATCAATTAGGCCAGCTTCTGGACGGAGCGTAGCGGAGGCCCGTCGCCGGAGGCTTAAGGCCGGAGCGGAGCGGAGTCCTGATATAGCGAATTAGGGTTTCCTTGTTATATATATCCTGTAAGCCGCCGTTTGGGATAGAGAGCATTAGAGTTGTAAATCCCCGGCGTTGTAACCTCACCCGATATAGCGAAGATTGTTGCTGGCTGGCGCCCGTGGTTTTTCCCCTCTCGCATTGGGAGGGTTTTCCACGTTAAATCTTGTGTCTCTCTGCGATTGATCTTGTTTACTTCGTCGTTTCTTCCGCCGTCACGTGCAACAAGTGGTATCAGAGCTTTGGTTCTTCAGATTGGGCATCGTGATGGCGTCGATGAAGTTTGATCTACCGCTACTCGACTACAAGACGAGATTCTCGCTGTGGCAAGTGAAGATGAGGGCGATACTCGCCCAATCACAGGATCTGGATGAGGCCCTAGATTGCTTCGGGAAGAAGAAGAAGGATCAATGGACTCCTGAGGAGAATCGTAAAGATTGTAAGGCTCTGTCGCTCATTCAACTTCATCTTTCTAATGATATCTTGCAAGAAGTGCTGCAGGTGGAAACTGCTGCAGAACTTTGGTTGAAACTGGAATCGATCTGCATGTCAAAAGATCTCACCAAGAAGATGCACATGAAGATGAAGTTGTTCTCGCTAAGTTGCGGGAGGAGGATCGGTGATGAACCACATATCGGTCTTTAAGGAGATCGTGGCGATCTGTTATCCATGGAGGTAAAATTTGATGATGAGGATTTAGGTCTTTTGTTACTATGCTCACTGCCCAGTTCATATTCAAATTTCCGTGACACCATATTGTTAAGCCGTGATGAACTAACCCTAGCGGAGGTTTATGAGACGCTCCAGAGTAAGGAGAAGATGAAAGGTATGGTGCGGGGTGAGCCGTCGTTCTCCAAGGCGGGCGTTGCGGTCGGGCGATCGAGCAAAGTCCTATGATAACAACTATCGCGACAAGAGCCAGCATGGTAGAGGACGTTCAAAGTCCAAGGATAAGAAGTTCTGCAAGTACTGCAAGAAAACGAACCACTTCATCGAGAATTGCTATAAGGTAAAGAATAAGGAGAAGAGGAATGCTGCATACCAACAGAAAAATAAATCTGAAGGTAATGCCTCTGTTGTCTCCGGTGCTGATAATATTGATTCTGGAGATTGCCTTGTCGTATTTGCTGGTTGTGTTGCTGGTCATGATGAATGGATACTCGATTCGGCATGTTCGTTTCATATCTGCATTAACAGAGAATGGTTTAGTTCTTATAAGCCTGTGCAGAGTGGAGATGTCGTACGCATGGGAGATGACAACCCATGTGAGATCGTGGGCATTGGATCTGTTCAGATCAGGACACATGATGGCATGGTTCGCACGCTGGACAGTGTGCGACATATACCAAGGATGGCAAGAAATCTCATCTCCCTCAGCACACTCGATGATGATGGGTACAAGTACTCCGCTTCAGGTGGAGTTTTAAAGGTATCAAGAGGTTCTCTCATTTACATGGTTGGTGATATGAATTCTGCCAAGTTATATGTGCTTAGGGGAAGTACATTGCGTGGTTCCGCTACGGCTGCTACTGTCTCTGATAATAATACTAACCTCTGGCATAAGTGTCTTGGACACATGAGTGAACTTGGTATGAAGGAATTGATGAAGAGGAACTTGCTGGATGGCTGCACTCAGAGTAAGATGAACTTCTGTGAGCACTGCATTTTTGGTAAGCATAAGAGGGTAAAGTTCAATGCCTCGGTACATCGCACCAAAGGTATACTTGAGTATGTACATGCTGATTTGTGGGGGCCTTCTCGTAAGACCTCGTATGGTGGTGCAAATTATATGCTTACTATCATTGATGATTACTCTAGAAAAATGTGGCCTTATTTTCTGAAAGGTAAAGATGATACATTTGCTGCTTTTAGAGAGTGGAAAGTAATGATAGAAAGGCAAACTGAGAAGAAGGTAAAGCTGCTTCGTACTGATAATGGTGGTGAATTTTGCTCGCATGAGTTTAATGATTATTGCAGGAAGGAAGGCATTGTGAGGCATCACACCATCCCGCACACTCCAGTGAGAATGGTGTGGCTGAGCGCATGAACAGAACCATCATATCGAAGGCTCGTTGCATGTTGTCCAACGCAAAGATAAGCAAGCGTTTTTGGGCAGAGGCCGCCAACACCGCATGCTATTTGATCAACAGGTCGCCTTCTAGTCCACTCAACAAGAAAACTCCCATTGAGGTATGGTCCTGAAGCTGGCCCATTGTGCAAGGCCCGTGCACCCAGGGACGCCTAGGGGGTGCGGGGGGGCGAAGCCCCCCCACGGTATGGATCCTAGTCGAATTAGGGTTTCCTTGTTATATATATCCTGTAAGCCGCCGTTTGGGATAGAGAGCATTAGAGTTGTAAATCCCCGGCGTTGTAACCTCACCCGATATAGCGAAGATTGTTGCTGGCTGGCGCCCGTGGTTTTTCCCCTCTCGCATTGGGAGGGTTTTCCACGTTAAATCTTGTGTCTCTCTGCGATTGATCTTGTTTACTTCGTCGTTTCTTCTGCCGTCACGTGCAACAGTCGTCCGGGTGACAAAGGCATTCTTAAGTATTTTGATAGGGAAGGAGTCTGAGTCACAGCCGAAAAACTCTTTTGCCCTCAGGAGCTCATCCTGTGTGCACCAAATTGGGGTTAGGGATGACTTGAGTAAATTCGGTTTGAGGCCGAAAGCAGACCCAAACAGAGACAAAATTTCTCTAGTAGCAAGGAGGTCTTGGGGATTTGGATCAATGAAAAGCATCACATCATCTGTATAGAGAGAGCACTACCTGATGAGGGTCTGTGTTTGTGTTAAGATGTGGGCTTGTGAAGCTGCGACGAGGATTTTGCATAAGTCATCCATGGAGATGATGAAGAGCAGCGGCAACAATGGATCTCCCTGCAGCCTAAGGCCTTTGAAATGGTGAATAGGCTTGCCTTGTGCGCCATTAAGCAAAATTTTGGTTGTAGCCGTAGAAAGAAGCATTGAAATCCAGTCACCCCACCATGTGCCAAAGCCCCGGTGATGCATAAGTTTTAGCAGGAAGGACCAGGCAATACTGTCAAAAGCTTTAGCAATGTGAAGTTTGAAGAGGATTTTCTTCTCCCTTTTGTTGTGCAATGTCATAACTACATCGTGGACGAATTTGAAGTTATCGCGAATTGAACATCCCTTGATGAAAGCACTCTGGTTGATGTCCACTAGATGGTTCATGTGTGGCTGCAACCTGAGGGCCAGCAACTTGGCGACAAGCTTGGAGAAGCTGTGAATTAAGCTAGTTGGCCTAAACTCTGAAGGCTGGACAACTCCTTGCTTTTTTGGCAAAAGAACGAGCAAAGCTGAGTTTAGACGGTGGAAGCCACGACGGTCCGTAAGGAAGAAAGCTTGGATGGCAGCCATGATGTTGTTTTTGATGATAGGCCATGCACGTGAATCCATCTGGACCTAGAGCCTTCTCGGGCGGGAGAGCCTTGATTACTTCTAAGACCTCGTCCTTAGAGAAGGGCTGCTCTAAGCTTTGAAGATTTTTATGGCACAGATGTACTGCATCGAAGTTAATGGATTTTGAGGGTTGATCAGATTGCAACACAGCCGTCAAGTACTGGTGGAGAATAGCAGCCATTTCATCATGTGATTGAAAGGTGTCCCCATTATGAGAGAGGGAATTAATTATATTTTTCTAACTTCAGAACTTTGCCTAGGCGCAGAAGAAAGCCATGTTGGCATCACCTTCTCGTATCCACAAGAGGCGGGATCTTTGCTAGGCTAGTGTTCTCTTAAGGGAACCCACAGCTACGAATCTATGCTTCAATAACCCCCTGAAGTTAGATTCTTGTGTTGTCAAAGGTCTGCTGTCCTGCGCGCATTTGAGCTAAGCAATGACCTCATTGGCCATGTGGATTTGAAGAGTGATGTTGCCGAAGAGAGTTTGGCTCCATTTCTAAAGCGCTTTTGCTGTTGTTCGAAGCAGACTATCAAGGCAGTGAAAAGGTGATGTAACTGGGATACGAGTGGTCTAACTGGTGCTAACGGTATGAAGGAAGTCTTCATGCGATGCTCAATGTTTGTCGAAATGGAAACGATCACCATTCTTGATAGTTGCATTCGTAAATAGGAGTAGGGGGCATGATCGAAACAAGCAAAGGGCAGGGCCAAGAGAAAGGAATATGGGAATAGGGCCTCCCAATCTATCGAGGTGAGCACCCTATCTAGCCTCGACATGGTTGGAGAACTGCGCTCATTGCTCCATGTAAATGCTCGACCGTTTAGGTGAACATCATTTAACTGGAGTTCATTTACCAAAACATAAGAAGAGCAATAAAAAATAATATTATCCACATAAATCTATATAAGTACAAAGTTACTATTATGCCTACGAGTGAACAAGATTTTATCTACCATTCTTATTTTTGAATTATTTTTAAGTAGAAAACTCTTAAGCCTATCATACCAATATTTGAAGAGCACACATGCATCGTTTGAGAACTTGTGATTTTTAAAACCAAGAGGCTGCTTGACATTGACCTCTTCTTCTATGAACCCATTCAAAAAAGTACTCTTGACATCCAATTGAAATAGCTTAAAACCCTTAGATGCAACAAAAGTAAGCAGAATGTGAATAACTTCTAATATAGCTATAGGTACAAAGGTCTCCTTAAAGTCTAAACCCTCTACTTGGAAAAAACACTAAGTTCTAAGTTTAGCCTTATTGCGAACTACCAACCTATTCTCGCTTTGCTTATTTTTTAAAACCTATTTTGTACCAATTACATTCTGATTAGGAGGAAATTCAACTAAGGTCTAGATTTTTTTCCAAAGTTTTCAAGCTCTTCATGCATGACATGACCCAAAGAGGAATTAAATGAAGCTAGGTGACATCTTGGGACTCAAAAGACGCAATAAAAGTATAATGTGTATGAGAACTGTCGAGACCCGAATATGCAAATTTGGACTCTCTGTGTATACCGCACTAGTTCAGGATCACACTAGTGCACACAGTTAAAAAAAGATATAACAACCACACACACGCTAAATAAGGGAAAAACATGAACATCGATAAATATCCAAAGGTATGACCTTATGGTCAAGCTTACAATAGCACTAGCCCGAAGGGCTCAAAATCTAGCAGCGGAAACAAACAAAACAAGCATAGTAGCCATTTGACATACCCACAAGCAATCGACTGGGGAGCGAAGTCCTAATCCACGAAGTCACTGAAGTATTCTCTCTCTGGTACCTCCTGCTGGTAATACTCCTTCTCCTCAACTGAGCAACAATGGGCATAAAACCGTGAGTACATTGATACTCAGCAAGTCGTTTGTAACAAATGAATGCAATATAATATGCGAGGCTTACCAAAGGATGGCTCAAAGGTTAAATTGCATAAAGTGATATTTTAAAATAAATATGATAAATAGATTGAAAGCGAAATTTAATAGAGAAACAATAATAAATAAATAAATAAATAAGCAATGGAATTGAAATAAACCACTTGTGAACATCCGATCTACAAGCTAAACCAACAGTGAACTACCCGTTCACTTTCCAATCATAAACCACAAGTTTCTACGAAATCACTACCCCTCGTATGAAATCACCGAGCATTGTCCATAACCGAGAACACAGCTATTCGAATAGTTTTATACTTTACAAAGGTTGTACAACTGTACCCGTATGATGTGATTAACCTCGATCTAAGAAAATCATAACAAGGCCTTTACAATGTTTAATCTCAACTCAATCCCGCCCGCTAGGGTTTCGCATCACACCCCCCTTGCGCCTCATGGAAATCAGCAACCATGTTCATCACAATGACGAAATTGAAATTGAAATATCCCAAATTAATCAGTCAGGTCTATCCCATACTAGACATGTGGTTTACATGATAAAGCTCAGATCAATGGCGCACAAAGTTAAGTCCTTAACATCACCCGGATGATACTACCACATCCCTCGAAGTGCATCCACACTTTCTCCTTTACTGCACGATCACTCGCCCAAGTACAAAATCAAGTTTGTATAACCCACACCAACGACACACCAATGCCATAGCACAAATTTTATATTAGTGGTACCAACCATGATTCCATATCTCATTAAATCAAATTAATTATTCACATGCGATGATAAACCCCACATAATATAAGCATGGCTAAACATTCTAATCGTAACTCCTATGTGACATTTTGAGAGACCATGTGGAGGTAACCCCAGTTGTGTGATGAGTAATTGACACGTGTCCTATAAAGTCTAAGTTTGTTCTGGGCATTTTTATGCTAATTACTGATGCGGATATTTAATTATATCATTTTGTGCAGTGCTATGTAATGTATTTTTTTGTCGGTGATGACTGCAGGACTTTGAGACGGAGTCGTGGCGAGACACGGGTGACCGGACTAGGCACAGGCGGTGCTGAGGTCAGAGCGGTCGGGATGTATCGAAGACAGCGAGGACTCGAAGTGGTTGCGAGGCGTGCGCGGCAAGGAACGAGGAAGCTTCCAAGAAGGTGCAGGAGGGGCATTTTGGTAAATGCACAGAGCTGCGCAAAAGGAAGTGGATTTGGATAAGAAATGATCCATTAGTGGAGAGGTGTTGTAACCTAATGGGTAAAATAGTGTGTAAACACATTAGTGGAGAGTTGGTGTGACCTAATGGGTAAAGTAGGCTTGTAAACTCATTAGTGGAGGCTATAAATAGATGTGCTCTCTAGTGGGAGAAGTGCACTTGAGAGATAGAGAGAAAGAGAAATGGGTATGAGTATTAGGGTTTCCTAATGCTTGTGCTCTAGAGAGAGAAATTTTGTATGCAAGATTTAGGGTTTTATTCTCTCCTTGTGTGTGTTCTTGGATGAGACATGGAAGAGTTGATGTAAACATTCATATGTTATATTAATCGTTCATCGCTCTTCGTCTCAAATATGAAATTCTTGTGTTTTATCTCGTGCCATTTGCTTGCTTTCTTTTTAATTTAATGTTCTTGTTCTAGATGCTACTATATTTATTTTTGCTTTGAACGGGGATATATCTCATAGCGCTTTGGCTAGTTCATCCCGAAAGCAATCCTTCAAGTCCTTTTGTTTCATAAATCTCTTCTTTCCTTTTCAGCTTGCAGAAATTTTATTGCTCTAAACAATGAATACTTCCTCAAAGCCTCTTGGCTAGAAAATTCATGAGAGCAATTTTCTTTGAACCAGCTTGATGTTAGTTTCGGTGCTGCTGTGTTTTACTGCTGTTTGCTGCAGGATTTTGCCGCTTTATGTGCTGTAATTTCTGTTTTAGGGACAGCAATTAGGTGTTCTTTTGAACTGCTTTTTGTGCTGTCTTTTAATGCTTGTCTCTGTTATTTTGGACAGGGTGCAGCCCCTCTGTTCTTGTGTTTGGCCAGCAGTCTAGGCAGCAAACTTTAGTGCATGATTATCAGTGTTCGGCTAGGCCTTTTTGTGATGCATTGCTGCTGAAACAGTACTAAAGTTCTTGGACTATTTTCAGCATGCAGCACATACTGCTTTTGGCTATATGATTGTGGACAAAAATCAGGGTGCTTGCAATAGTCTTTGAACTGTTAATGTCTTGAGTTTCTTTGTTCAGGCCAGAATTATTTTCTTTTGCTGGTAGCCCTTTTATGTTTATTATTAGTAGCTCTCTTATATAAGCTTGATCTCATTTCTTTTTCGGTCTCCAACTAGCTGTTATTCTCATCAATCTTCATAGCTACTATAGCTATCGGAGAAGATTTTAGAGTGATTATTCGGGGCGATTTTTTTAGAGGCACCATTCACCCCTCCTCTGTTGCCATTTCCGATCCTTCAATTGGTATCAGAGCCGGTTAGTTCTCGTCTATAGATCTTAACCGGTCTGCGAGCCATGGCAATAGATAGGTATTCCACCAAGCCACCTATTTTCGATGGGGTCGACTATCCCTTTTGGAAGAGTAGGATGGAGTCTTACATACAGGCTCAGGGCTATACGATCTGGCAAAAAGTAAAAACCCGATTTGTTGTTCCTGCCGATGAACACATCACTGCGAATAACATGCCAGATGTGGAGGCAAATGCTAAGGCAAGAAACATCATAATCCAGGGTCTGAGCAGGAGTGAATTTGATCGCATTTCTCATCTTTCGTCGGCTTATGACATCTAGGTGACTCTCAATGCATACCATGAGGGTACCACCCAGATTAAGACCGTACGACAGGACCAGTTTAAGCGAGATTACAACAAGTTTGAAATGCTCGCTGGCGAATCCCTGGATGAGTGTTTTTCGAGATTTCACAAGATTCTGAGCAATATCCGAGCCGTCGGTCTCACATACTCCGACTCGGACAATGCTCGTCAGATGCTTTCCGCTCTTGACTTGCGTGTTTGGGAGATGAAGGTGACCACCATCAAGGATACGATCGATCTTTCAACTCTGACTCTTGACGCGCTGTACTCACGCCTCAAGATTCACGAGATTAACATTGTCTCTCGCAAGTCGAAATCGCAGTCGATGGCTTTGGTCACCGATCCCAGTCCTCCTTCTGGTGTTTTCATGGATAGTGCTTTTGGTTTTTCCTTAGCCGCTCTCTGTGATGTAACCGATGATCAACTAGAGCAGCTACCGGAGGACCAGTTAGCCCTTTTAGCCAGAAAGTTTTCGCATGCCTACAAGAGAGTGAGGGATAGAAAGAGGAGTGGGCTGATAATTTATTTCGAGTGTGGTGGCCCCAACCATATTCGGGCAAATTACCCCAAGCTGGAGAAGGGCAAGAACGACTACGGCGGTGTGAGCAAGAACGTCTACATCGACAAGAACCGCAACAAGAAGCCCCCAGCTCACGCTCAAGGCAAGAAGAAGTTCCGCAACCTTGGCAAAGCCAAGAAGCTCTTCCACCGCGTCCTCACCGCCTTCGACGACACCGACTTCAGCGACATGGAGGGGTGGAGCGACGACGATGGCAAGGATGATCAAGATCCCAAGGACGGCGATGACTTCATCGGCATGTGCTTCATGGCCAACGACAACGGCGTCGTGACGAGCTCTGGCGACTCCGATGAGGTAGGTCCCTCCTACGACCAACTCTACGATGCATTTCTGAAGCTAGGAAAGTTTTATACTAGATCTAGAGTTAGGGTTGTAGATCTTGAGAAGGAAGTAGAGAGATTGTCACGGGAGCTTACTTCACTTATATCTGCTCCCTCCCGTGACGAATGTGATGTATGTTCTTCTTTGCTTGGAGATATGGAGAAGCTAAGGACCTCTCATGATAGTTTGACTTCTGAGTTTGGTTTGATTAAGGTGAAGAATGATAGTCTGCTTACTGAACTAGAGATGAGTAGGACTGCTTCTATTTCCCCTACTGTTCAGACTACTTCTTGCACCTCATGTGAAGATAAGGACAATGCTTTTAGAGGCCTTTACACTATGCTTATTGATCTGCCTGAAACTTGTGAAAATTGCAATAACTTGAAAATGAAATTAAAAAGAGCAGATCATAAAATTGCTGAATTGCATGCTTCTTTGCTTGAGCCAATTGCTTCATGTTTGAACTGTTCCAAATTAACTGCTGAACTTGAATCTGTCTCAAAACAGTTTCAAGAAATGGTTGACCATAACAAGAAAATGGCTCAATATACGTCTAAGGACCTTGTTAGCTCACCATGCAATAATTGTGAAAAACTAAAATTTGAACTCGTTACTTTGAATGACAAATGTGTAATGTGTGTGCTGGTGTTGGGGATTAAGAATCTACTAGAGAAGCCACAATCATGTTGTAATGTGTGTGCTGGTGTTGGGGAGAAGCCCAAGGGTAAGGTAGAGACGCCTAGCGACGTGAGCCAACCTGCTAGTAGTAGGACTGTCCCATCAGAGTTGGCTGTGCGTGCACAAGCCATTCTTTCCTCTACTATTGGTTCTTCTTCTGCTCCCTTACCCTCTGCTGTTCCCTCTTCTCCCTGCTCTTCTTGCACCTCTCTCTTTCGGGAGTGTCAGTACCTTATGAACACTCTCGAGAGGTTTGTCGGAGGTAAGAAGAAGCTTAATCTTATTCTAGACCAGTCCAAGATTTGCAAATTCAATCAGGGTCTAGGATATGATTATTATGAAGACATGAGGAAGCATCCACCTGCCGTGCTCAGACCCATAGCACCAGGTGTAATCGAGACTGAGCCCAGGACCAAGAAAGTCCAATTTAAGTCAGCAGGCTATGTCGAAGGGATCTCTGATAGCAAGGTGGTTACACCTGCTGCTTCGGCCTCTCAGAAGGCGAAGCCTCCCCGTGCTACTTCTACCTCTCAAAAGGTGAAGTATTACTGCACCTTCTGTTAGAAGGATGGACACCTGATCGTCGATGCTTGGCGCGCCAAGGCGTGCGTAGAGACCGTCTTGAAGCGCTTAGGCATATTCGAGGTCAACCCGGACCACGAGTGCACCTAGGACCAGCACGGGGTCTAGGGTTACTGCTGTTGATGGGTTTGGACAGCATCGAGGACTTGGTTTTTCTGAGTTTTCTGTTTTTCGTCCTCATGCTGCTCCTGGCTATGACTTCCACCGACCTGAGGGTAGATCTCGTTTCACCCGTCGAGATAGCTACCCGCGGCGTGATCAGCGTGTTGCGATGTTACGACTTGCTCTTCCGTGCGATCGGATCCTGCATGACTTGACCTTCTGCCTCTTTGAGTCACGAGAGGCGTAGGGTAGATAAGTCGATCGTGCTTGACTACTTCATCGCTCGGCGTGTTGTTCGATATTAGTGCCAAAATCACTTTTGATTTACCCGATCGCGAAATTTACTCTCTTGTTGACTTCGGGTTAGCCGGCGAGGAAGGAAAGGTTTGGCTTGTAGACTCCGGGTGTTCTCGACACATGACCGGAGACTTCCGTTGGTTTTCTTCCCTTGCCCGTGCTCCAGGTGATGAGACGATCACCTTCGGAGATGCTTCATCTGGGCGTGTTATCGTCAAAGGTACAGTGCACATTAATGATTCCTTCATTTTGAAAGATGTGGCCTTGGTTAGTAAGCTGCAGTATAATTTGCTTTCCGTTTCTCAGCTTACCGATGACGACTTTGAGGTGAGTTTTAAGAAAAACAATTGCAAAATTCTTGATTCTTCGGGTAGTCTGGTTTGCGGGATTTCTCGTTTTAGGAGGATCTTTCGTGCTGATTTTTCTGAGTCTTCTGGTAATCCTCTCAGGTGTTTAGTTGCTTCTGAGTCCCGCGACCTTTCTTTCTGGCATAGGAGACTTGGTCATATTAGATTTGACCATTTGACCTGAGTTAGTGGCCACGATCTCATTCGTGGTCTGCCGAAACTCGAAATGGTCAAAGATATTGTTTGCGCTCCTTGCCGGCACGGCAAGATGGTTGCCGCTTCTCACCCTCCAGTCACAGTGACTATGACCGATGCACCAGGACAGCTGCTCCACATGGACACAGTTGGACCAGCTAGAGTGCAGTTAGCAGGAGGGAAGTGGTATGTTCTTGTCGTAATCGATGACTTCTCGAGGTACTTTTGGGTGTTTTTCTTAGCCTCGAAGGATGAGACATTTACCCATTTTTAGGGTCTTTTTAGTAGGCTTTCTGTTGAGCTTCCGGGTGCCTTACGAGCGATCCGTAGTGACAATGGCACGGAGTTTGAGAATTCCAACTTTGAGAGGTTTTGCGATGAGACAGGTGTAGAGCACCAGTTCTCTTCTCCGCACGTCCCACAGCAGAATGGCGTCGTGGAGAGGAAGAACCGTACCTTGGTCGAGATGGCCAGGACGATGCTCGATGAATATTCTACACCGCGGAAGTTTTGGGTTGAGGCTATAGCCACCGCGTGTCATGTTTCAAATCGAGTTTTTCTGAGGGCACACTTGCATCGCACTTCTTATGAGTTGAGATACGGGCGAAAGCCCAGTGTATCTCATTTTCGTATTTTTGGTTGCAAGTGTTTTATTCTGAAGTCTGGGAACCTAGATAAGTTCGAGTCACGTTCTTGTGATGGAATTTTTTGGGTTACTCGACTTCTTCACGGGCTTATAGGGTCTGGAACTGCGAGTCTAGCAAAATGGTAGAGACCTGTGAGGTGACCTTCGATGAGGCCAGTCTGGGGACTAGGCCCGATATCTCAGGTTCAGTAGAGCAGTCCAAGCCCATCTTTGTGGATGATGAGGAGGACGACAATGAGAGTTGTCTACCCGATCCAGTTTCTCTCCCCTTGAGGTGCCTGCTTCGTCCACTGCACCTCAAGGAGATCAGCCCATTCCTTCCGCATCCTCAGGAGCTAGTAGCTCTGTTCCTACCTCATCAGCTCATGAGGTAGAGGCCACTACTTCTTCTCATCCAGGACCTTCCCATCATATCCAGAAAGCTCATCCTTCAGAGCAGATAATTGGAGATCTCTTTGAGCGCGTTACACGCTCAAAGTCTGGCACGTCTTACTTCTGTCTCCATTCTACCTTTGTTGCCACCTTTGAGCCCAAAGATGTTAGTCATGCTCTATCTGATGAGTGTTGGGTCAATGCCATGCATGAGGAGCTAGAAAATTTCGAGAGAAACAAGGTCTGGTCGCTTGTCGAGCCCCCGCGAGGTTACAATGTTATTGGGACTATGTGGGTGTTCAAGAACAAGCAGAGCGAGGATGGAGTGGTTATTAGGAACAAGGCTAGACTGGTAGCTCAGGGGTTCTCCTAGGTTGAGGGTCTAGATTTCGAGGAGACCTTTGCCCCTGTAGCCAGACTTGAAGCCATTAGAATCCTGCTTGCCTTTGCAGCTTCTAAGGGTTTCAAGCTTTACCAGATAGACGTTAAGAGTGCCTTTCTCAATGGCTTTATTGAGGAAGAGTTCTACGTCCGACAGGCTCCTGATTTCGAAAACCCCAAATACCCAAACCATATCTTCAAGCTTTCCAAAGCTTTGTATGGACTTAAGCAAGCCCCTAAAGCTTGGTATAAGAGGCTTAAGTCCTACCTGTTGAGTCATGGTTTTGTGATGGGTAAAGTAGACAAGACCTTGTTCATTCGCCGGCATGGCACTGATCTTCTGCTCGTCCAGATTTATGTGGATGACATCATCTTTGGCGGCTCCTCTTATGCTCTCGTTTCTCAGTTTTCCGATGTCATGAGCTCGGAGTTTGAGATGAGCGTGATGGGCGAGTTGAGCTTCTTTCTTGGCTTCCAGATCAAGCAGACTCGGGAAGGTACCTTCTTGCATCAGGGCAAGTACACTCGAGACCTCCTGAAGCGCTTTGACATGAGTGATGGTAAGCTAGTATCTACTCCAATGGCGACAACGACTACACTTGATCCAGATGAGGATGACGAGCCAGTTGATCAGAAGGAGTTCTGTAACATCCTGTTTTTCTGAGATTTTTAAAGCCTGGATTTTAAAAATGAATTTCCTGGAATTTTCTGAAATTAATTAAAGCTTCAAATGAATTTTTAAAGTTTTAAATGATTTAATATGATTAAAATAAACATTAACATAAGTGGAAAATATTTTATTTGTGTTCCTCAGGTCTCAAGGAATTTTCTGGTATTTTTGGTGAATTTTTGGGATTTATTTGCTATTTTCTAGAGCTTTTAGAAGTTTATTTGGATTTCTGGAAAAAGAAAAGAAAAACAATTAACCTCGTGCCGATCACCCTCTCTCCTCCACGCGTCGCCCGATCCGCGCGCGCGCGCGCCGTACCTTTTCCCGCGCCCACGCGATCACGGCCGTCCCGCTCCGTGCGCGCGAACCTAACCCTAACCCTAACGCGCCCGCCGTCCGATCTTGCCGCGTGGCGCATCCTAGCCGTCTAACCCGTCCGCGCGCGTGCGTTGCCGTAACGGATCGAATCCTCGGTTCGCGTGATAAAGCGCGCGTTCATCCCTCGGTTCGGCGTGCTCGCTCCGCCGAAACCCTCGCCGCGCCTCGCTCGCCCTCGCGCCCGCGCCGTCGCCGAGCGCTCGCCGCCGCCGTGTGCTGCGCCTCGCCGTCGCCGAGTCGCGGGCAGCAGCCCGCCGCCGCGTCGCCGCCGGTGAGCTCCCGCGCCGTTCGCGCGCGTCGCCTTGATCGCCCTCGCCCTCGCCCTCGCCCTCGCCTCGCCTCGGCGCGTCTGCGCCCGCGCGCCCGCGACCCGGCGCCTCGCGGGCGGCGCCACGCATCGCCGATCCGACCTCCGCGCCCGGCCGCGCGTCGCCACGCGCGCGATCCGCCCTCGCCTAGCGCGGCGAGCCGCCACGCGTCGCCGATCCGCCCTCGCGCCCGACCACGCGTCGCCTGCGCGCGATCCGCCTCGCCGCGCACCGCGCGCGCGCGCGGCGCCGCGCGCGCGCGCCCGCGTCGCCGATCTACCGTCGCCGCGCCGCGCGCGCAATCCCGCCGTCGCTCGGATCTGGACCGAAGGTCCGGATCGTGCCAGCGTGCCGCGTCCCCGCTGTCGGATCCGCCGCGCCGCCGCGCGCCGAGCGCCCGGCTCGGCCTAGCCGCGTGGCAGCACCGGCGCGTGCCACGTCAGCCCTAGCCCGTGGCACGACACGTGTCAGCGCCACGTCAGCCCGAGCCGCCCCCCGAGCCACGTGGCAGCCACGTCAGCTGCCACGTCAGCATGTGCCACGTGGCGGCATATCTTCTTTGCCACGTCGGCGCGCCCCGCCGCGTCGACCGCCGCCCCGTGCCTTTATTCGTGGACGCGTCCACGGTGGACTCGAATCGTGGACCGGGTTCACGGCCAGATGCTTTTCCGATTTTCCCGATTTAATTTTAGAATTAATTTTCCGGGAGCCCGTTCTCCTCCGTCCTAGCTCCGATTGACCCCGTTCTTTTTTCTAAATTCATCTAAAATCGAGCTCTAGCTGTTAGTTCTGGTTTTGTGAATTTTGGAGTTCTTTTTCTTGTCAATTTATGTGTTTCTTTGTTTTCGGTCGTTTTCTCTCTCGTTAGATTCGGATTCCGGAGGAGCAGGTTTCGCGCCAGAAGACCAGGAGTACCCCGCTGAACATAACGAAGGCAAGTCGTGTCCCTTGATCATGTTGAACCCAATTTTGCAAACTATTATTTAATTATTTTGCTTTAAATTACATTGCATTGCTATTTTTATTCAAACCTTTGCACAGGTAGTTATTGTCCCAATTGAATTTATACCTCCTTGACACTTTGGAATACCATGATGCCATTGTCACCATAGGTTGGGAAATTTATTAGTGATGCTAGTTTATTTATCACATGGGTTGGTACGATTAGATTGCTTAGCCGGTTTATAATCTCGTTTGACCTCATCGCACATGTAAATTATTAAGTTGAATTAATAACATATGGAACTGTGGTTGGTGCCACGTGTATTAAAATTTGTGCCACGTCATTAGTGTGACGTTGGCTTGATTATACAAATTGGTTTTGCACTCGGGCGAGTGATCGTGCGATAAAGGGAAATCTGGTGTACTTTGGGGATGTGGTAGTCTCGCCCGGGTAATGCTAAGGACTTAACTTTGTGCGCCATTGATCTGAGCTTAATCGTGCAAACCACATGTCTATTATGGGATGGACCTGGCTGATTAATTTGTAATATTTCAATTCAATGCTGCCATTGTGATGGACATGGTTCTTGATTTCCATGTGGCGCAAGGGGTGTGATCGAAACCCTAGCGGGCGGGATTGTATTGAGATAGAGCATTGTAAAGGCCTTGTTGTGATTTCCTTAGGCCTAGGCTAATCACATCGTGTGGGTACGATTGTGCAACCTCTGCGAGTGTAAAACTATTCGAATAGCCGCGTCCTCGGTCATGGGCGGTGCTCGGGGATTTCACACGAGGGTTAGTGTTTCATTTATAACTTGGTGGTTTATGTTGGGAGTGGGCGGGTAGTTCATTTGTTGGTTTAACTTGTGAATCGGTGTTCACAAGTGGTTCATGTTTATTCCTTTGATTATCTATTATTCTGTTTTGATTAACTTTAGCTTTCAAGTTATTTAATATATTTCATCAATAAATGCCTTTATGCAAATTAACCTTTCAGCCTTCCTTTGGTAAGCCTTGCATATTATATTGCATTTATTGTTACAAGCGACTTCTTTGAGTACCAATGTACTCACGACTTTACGCCTATGTTGCTCATTTGAGGAGAGGAGTACTATCGGCGGGAGGTTCGGAAGGAGAGTTCTACGACGACTTCACGGATTAGGCTTCGTTCTCCACTCGATAGCCTGTGGCTTGTCGATTGGTCGCTACGCTTTATTTTGGATTTCCGCTGCTATTTTGTTATGCCCTTCCGGCTAGAGATATTGTAAGCTTGGCCATAAGGTCGTACCCTTGATATTTTATCGATATTCGAGTTTTCCTTTATTATTATCGTGTGTATGACTATGATGACATCTATGTTTGACTGTGTGCACTAGCGTGATCCTGGACTAGTGCAGTTTACACAGAGAGACCGAATTTGCATATTCGGGTCTCGACAAGTTCAGAAGCATGATCGGTTCCCTCTTGTACCTCACTGCCTCGAGACCGGACATACACTTCTCTGTGTGTCTGTGTGCTCGATTTCAGGCTTCTCCTCGCGTATCTCACCGTCAAGCGGTGAAGCGTATCTTTCGGTACCTTCGAGCTACCATTGACTATGGTATCTGGTACTCTTCGTCTTCCTGTCTTTCCCTTAGAGCCTACTCCGATGCAGACTTTGCTGGTTGTAGGATAGACAGGAAGAGCACTTCTGGCACCTGCCAATTCATTGGCACTTCTCTTGTTTGTTGGTCATCTAGGAAGCGATCCGGTGTTGATCCACCGCGAGAGGCGAGTGCGTTGCTGCGCCGATTCTTTGCGGCGGTACTCTGGATGGCTTCGACCCTGTAGGACTTTGGGTTAGTTATAGACAGTGTTCCACTCTTTTGTGATAACACTTCTGCTATTAACATTGCTAAAAACCCAGTGCAACACCCCCGGACCAAGCACATCGATATCCGTTATCACTTCCTTAGAGACCATGTAGAGAAGGGCGATATAGTGCTCCAGTTTGTGGAGAGTGACCACCAGTTGGCTGACATCTTCACCAAGCCATTGGATAGTTCGAGGTTTTCAGCTCTGCGGGGAGAGCTTGGGGTGGTCTGTCCTTATGGACTGTTGTGAGGGGGAGCTTTATGCTTTACTGCTTTTATTATATTGACTATGCTTTTACTCCTTTCTGTTGCATAGCATTCGGGGTGCATCGGGGTTAGTCCTTCTAGCATAGGTTAGAGTGGTCTTCTTGTCTAGCGCTCAGTCTCCTTCCTCTTATCTTGTGACGCTAGGATGCTGCTTATTAGCTGTCTCTCTTCTCACTAGGTTGAGTTCACTCACTTCTTATAGGTCTAGCGAGGGTTGGGCCACCCTTGGGTAGACAGGGAACGTGTTTACTCCCTAGTGTGTTAGAAGACCAGCTGATAGTCCTAGAGTCTCATGGGGTAGATGAGAGTCAGTCTGAGCTATAGTATCCTCTACATCTTGTCTATGCTTTCAGGACTGCCTTTCTGTTTTTTTTATTTACCAGCTTCTCGTTTTATTGCTTTGGTTCAGGGGGAGTTCATTTGGGAGCTTCTAGATCTTAATTAATTATGACATAACTCAACTTGAACTAAAAGTGCATCTCATGTTGAGGGGGAACTGGATTTTATTGCATTTCAGTTTGCATTGTAATATAACTACATGGAGCCTTGATTATTATTCTTTTATGACTTGTTTACAATGAATTACACCTTGCCATGATCTGTGCTACAATTGCTAGATTATCATGACTTTATATGTGTAGTCTAGTCTTTGCCATGATAAGTTAATTAAAAATGCTTAACTTGAATTAAATCGTGTCATTGTTAGCTCTTGATAATAGTCTGTCTTTAGTTATCTTTTTATGATTCACGCCATGTCAAATAGGCTGAGTTGAGTCTTGAATCTTTATTGAGCTTTAGATTGAGTTATGCTAGTTCCTTTATGAAGCATGAACTATCTTTATCTCCTTGGTCTAGAATTAAATTTGGCAAAAGCAAAAAGATCTCTTTTGTGCGAAAAAATTGATCTCACCAATTCTTTCTCATGAGACTGCTTGCCATTGAACTAGGCATGAACTCAGCGGAAGTTTTGGTTGACCAAGATCACCTTCTTAAGCTTCTCGCTTGGAGTGATCGCATAAGGCTTGAGATCTAGCACATGGCTAAGAAATTAAAATTTGTGAAAATGGTTGAAGCTTAGGAGGCAGTTGTGGATGGCTCCTAGTCCAGGACTTGCTTTGGTAAGATAAAACCAAATATGATTTTTTAAAAAAGTCATTTGTGCTAAATCTGCTTATTTACAAAAGACCAAGTACTTGAACATTTGAGTCCTTCTTGAACTTGTAGCACTCTAATCCGGCTCAATATTAGCTTCTTGATTTCAATTAGATTATTTGACATGGCTTGTATCATCCTTGGATACCTCTAGTTAGACTAAAATCATGTTTAACTTGACATGTTCAAAAATTGACCTAATTCACAGATTATGACTTATTTGATTTAGCTTTTCTATACACAAATTGTCATGATCTTAATAGCATTCTTATGAACTATGGCTTGGTGTAATACTCGAAAAATTATTATGGATAATCTTCATGGCTCCGAATATTTAAAATAAAGAACACACAGTCATTTCATTCTCTCTTGAGTATCTTGATGATTTTATTGCCAAAAGGGGGAGAAGTTTGGAGAAAAAGTCTTCTGGAGCTTTGCAGAAAAATTTGCTTTTTCAGTTTCTGCTCCAGTTTTCTCTTTTGTCGATATGGTCTTAGTTACCTTGATTTTCTTTTAGACCATATTTGACTCTCAAACTCAACTTTATGCTTTTTCTGTGTTTGTCAATATACTCATCAAGGGGGAGATTGAGAGACCATGTGGAGGTAACCCTAGTTGTGTGATGAGTAATTAACACGTGTCCTATAAAGTCTAAGTTTGTTCTGGGCATTTTTATGCTAATTACTGATGTGGATATTTAATTATATCATTTTGTGCGGTGCTATGTAATGTATTTTCTTGTCGGTGATGACCGCAGGACTTTTAGACGGAGTCGTGGCGAGACACGGGTGACCGGACTAGGCACAGGCGGTGCTGAGGTCAGAGCGGTCGGGATGTGTCGAAGACGACGAGGACTCGAAGTGGTTGCGAGGCGTGCGTGGCAAGGAACGAGGAAGCTTCCAGGAAGGTGCAGGAGGGGCATTTTGGTAAATGCACAGAGCTGCACAAAAGGAAGCGGATTTGGATAAGGAATGATCCATTAGTGGAGAGGTGTTGTAACCTAATGGGTAAAATAGTGTGTAAACCTATTAGTGGAGAGTTGGTGTGACCTAATGGATAAAGTAGGCTTGTAAACCCATTAGTGGAGGCTATAAATAGAGGTGCTCTCTAGTGGGAGAAGTGCACTTGAGAGATAGAGGGAAAGAGAAATGGGTATGAGTATTAGGGTTTTCTAATGCTTGTGCTCTTGGGAGAGAAATTTTGTATGCAAGATTTAGGGTTTTATTCTCTCCTTGTGTGTGTTCTTGGATGAGACATGGAATAGTTGATGTAAACATTCATATGTTATATTAATCGTCTATCGCTCTTCGTCTCAAATATATAGTTCTTGTGTTTTATCTCATGCCATTTGCTTGCTTTCTTTTTAATTTAATGTTCTTGTTCTAGATGCTACTATATTTATTTTTTGCTTTGAACGGGGATATATCTCATAGCGCTTTGGCTAGTTCATCCCGAAAGCAATCCTTCAAGTCCTTTTGTTTCATAAATCTCTTCTTTCCTTTTCAGCTTGCAGAAATTTTATTGCTCTAACAATGAATACTTCCTCAAAGCCTCTTGGCTAGAAAATTCATGAGAGCAATTTTCTTTGAACCAGCTTGATGTTAGTTTCGGTTCTTAAGCAGTGTTTGGTTGTTTTTGGTTCTCTAGACTGCATTCATTTGATGAACATCTATTGTGTGGTTTCCAGCCGAGCAGTGCAGTTAAAGCATCAATAGTCCTTCAATGTTTTGTTGCTGCTGTCGAACAGAGGTTCAATGAGTGTTCGGTCATTAGATTCTGCACAGCAGGTTTCGGCTAGCAGTTTGATCTCCTGTTCTTGATTGCTGTTTCCTGTTTTGGCCAGCATCTAACCTGCTGTTTCTCTGCTATTCTGCTACTGTTTTAGTGCTATTTTGGCAGCAGTTTTTGCTTTGGACAGCAGGTTCCAACTGCCATTTGTTTTTCTGATCGGATGGGGTGTTTTGCTACTATTTGCTGCTGTGTTTTACTGCTGTTTGCTGCAGGATTTTGTCGCTTTAGGGACAGCAATTAGGTGTTCTTTTGAACTGCTTTTTATGCTGTCTTTTAATGCTTGTCTCTGTTATTTTGGACAGGGTGCAGCCCCTCTGTTCTTGTGTTCGGCCAGCAGTCTAGGCAGCAAACTTTAGTGCATGATTATCAGTGTTCGGCTAGGCCTTTTTGTGATGCATTGCTGCTGAAACAGTACTAAAGTTCTTGGACTATTTTCAGCATGCAGCACATACTGCTTTTGGCTATATGATTGTGGACAAAAATCAGGGTGCTTGCAATAGTCTTTGAACTGTTCATGTCTTGAGTTTCTCTGTTCAGGCCAGAATTATTTTCTTTTGCTGGTAGCCCTTTTATGTTTATTATTAGTAGCTCTCTTATATAAGCTTGATCTCATTTCTTTTTCGGTCTCCAACTAGCTGTTATTCTCATCAATCTTCATAGCTACTATAGCTATCGGAGAAGATTTTAGAGTGATTATTCGAGGCGATTTTTTTAGAGGCACCATTCACCCCCCCTCTGTTGCCATTTCCGATCCTTCACATTTAACATAGCATCACAAATGATTTCTCAACCTATGATGAAAATGGCATCATGGTACTCAAATTATCAAGGACGGGTAGTTCGATGTGGGATGGTAACTACCATATACAAAGTTTGTAATTAAATAGCGATGCAAGATAATTTAAAATAAATTGGGTTCAACATGATCAAAGGACACGACTTGCCTTGGTTATGCTCAGCGAGGTACTCAGGGTCTTCTGGCGTCACTCCTGCTCCTTCGGAATCGGAATCTAACGAGAGAGAAAGCGACCGAAACAACAAAAACAAATCAAATGAAATTCAAATGAACTCCAAAAACCTTGGTCGGGTGCTCTTTATAAGACAGATCCTCCTGAAGGTCAACGGCCTCGACTGGAATAACCTTCTTTGGCACTCTCAGACACTCTTCAACTAGGACACAAGGAAGACGTCATGTATCCCGCTGAAGGAGATAGGTAGCTCCAACTGATACGCAACCTCTCCCCTGCATTTGAAAATCCTGAACGGTCCAACATATCTCGGCGCAAGCTTCCCTTTTAACTGAAACCTCTTGACACCTTTGAATGGTGTGATCCTGAGATACACAAAATCATCTGGCTCAAAGCTCAGCTCTCACCGTCGAGTATCTGCATAGCTCTTCTGCCTAGCCTGAGCAGTCCTCAATCTCAGCCTCTTTTAAACAATCTGGCTCAAACACTTACCTTATCCCGTCTCTTTCCAATTAAGAGGGGTCATGCATTTCCTGCCATATAGTGTCTCAAACGGTGACATCTGCAAACTGACCTGATAACTGTTGTTATACAAAAACTATGCAAAAGGCAAACAGCTGTCCCACTTGGCTCCATGATCTAGCACACATGCTCTTAACATGTCCTTAAGAATCTAATTTACTCACTCAGTCTGATCATCTGTTTGTGGGTGATATGCTGTACTAAAATTTAAGTGAGTTCCCATAGCCTCATGGAAACTTCCCCAAAAACGAGAGGTGAACTGCGATCCACGATCTGACACTATTTTCTTTGGCACTCCATGAAGACTGACAATCCTTGACATGTACAATTCTGCCAATTTATTACCGGTGTAGGTTGTCTTGACTAGAATAAAATGAGCAACCTTGGTCAAACGATCCACAATGACCCAAATCGAATCATATCCCTCTTTGGTCTAGGGCAATCCCGTAATGAAGTCTATACCGATCTCTTCTCACTTCCACTCGGGGATTTTTAATGGCTGTAACAAACCTGTTGGCCTCTGATGCTCAGCTTTTACCCTCTGACAAACATCACAAAGTGCCACATACTCAGCAATCTCGCGCTTCATGCTGGGCCACCAGTACTTGTCTTTAATGTCCTGGTACATCTTGGTACTGCCGAGGTGAATTGAGTACAATGACTCATGAGCTTCCTTTAACAACAAATCTTTCAATTCTTTCTTATTAGGCACACACAATCGCTGTTTGAACCACAGGGTTCTTTACTCATCCTCTGTAAATCCTGACTCTTTTCTTTTACTCATGTTTTCTCTTATCCGCTGGAATGCCTGACGAATCTGACCATCCAAGGTTGGTTGCAACTCCAATGTGGCTAAAAATCCTTGCTCAACCAACTCCAAGCTAAACTTCTGAAATTCCTCATGCAAGGCTAGCTGACTCTCTTTAACCATCACTGTATTGCAATAGACCTTTTCTGCTCAAAGCATCTGCGACCACATTGGCCTTCCCGGGATGATATTGTATACCGACATTATAATCCTTTATGAGCTCCAACCATCTCCTCTGCTTGAGGTTGAGCTTGGCCTAGGTAAAGATGTATTTCAGACTTTTGTGATCCGTGTAGAGGCTATCGCCTTTCTTGTTCTCCTTCCCGCTCCAGCTCGAGTTCTCCAGACATCAGCCGCAGCCGCTCCCGCTCCCCAGGGGACTGCTCCACTTGTGGAGGGGACCACCCCGAGAAGGAGTAGTTACTGTACCATAAGTTAGTTGGCAGTGCTTGCCAAGCAATATTTTGGTTTGCAAGCACTCCTTCTCTACCCCTTTTGTACCCCCGTCAGTAGACGATATGTATAGGTCATGTCATGTAACATCTTTTGTAATGAACTAGTCTATGCTCTATGCTTTTATTGCATTAGTCCTTTGGTTTAGTTCGTTTTTCTCCTATGTTAGTAGAGGCTAGATGTAATCCTTGCGTAGTTCAAAAAAAATTACATCATCAAGTTCACTTTGTACGGATTCTAAAAAAATTATGATTTTTCCAACTCACTTCTAATATTGAAATAGTCCTACAAATAGTTTACGTAAATGGATTTTGCTAATAACATTTTAGTGCTAATTTTTTTAGTAAAATTCATAGTGGATAAAATTTTCAAAAAATTACACAATGAATTACGTTGTGTTGGAAGGCTGCACATAAAATTTTGTAATTTTTGAAACTCGTTTGCTATATTTAACTACTCCTATAAATATCGTAATTATATAAATTTTTAGTAACATTTTATCAACAAATTACACAATAACGTAAGTTGTGTCGGAAGACTGTATATAAATTTTTGTAATTTTTTGAGCTCATTTACTATATTTAAAATTTTTAATAAATAGTAAACAAAAAATATTAATTCAGTAGGTAATTAAACAGGTTAATTAGCCGGCTTGATTACCTACCATCTGATGGCAAGGTGGCAGGCAGGGAGCCGCCCAGTGGTAGGGCGGTAGCCCTTGCTGCCCAGTGGCCAGGCTCCACTGGCCATATGTCACATGCACGACGCTGTCATCCGGTGGTGGGGCTGCAGAGTGTTATTTGTGCTATTATCCCTTGCAATTAGCTATTTTTATAAATACAGAATGAAGTAGTGTTATGGTAGCGCTCAGTTTGGCGTTGACTTATGATTTTTTTTATTGTAGCTAACTTATTTTTTATTGTACCTGAGTTGACTTATTTAGCATAATTAAATTTAAAAATAGAAAAAAAACATGTTAGCCCACTACAGGTAATGAAAAGGAATACGGGAAAAAAAGAAAAACAAAAAAGCCCAAAAAATCTAAAAAATTAGAAAAAGATGAAATTACTAAATAATGAAAAAAAGTAGAAGTTAGAAGTAAAAATTGACTTTAAACCGTTCTAAGCGGTGTCTATACATACCAAAAATTCTAGTAATAGAGCCCAACTTCTAAAGTCATGAGTTCAAAAGTCACGACGCATTTAGGGGGCGCTCATTTTAGCGATGACTTCTGGCTGAAATCTCACTGTAGTTGGTTTTTTTACTGTAGCTGATTTGGCTTTTTGGGCATAATTAATTTAAAAAATATAAAAATAGAAAAAATATGTTAACCCATTAGGGACAATACAAAGGAATATGAAAAAAAAGAAAATACAAAAAAGCCTAAAATATCTTAAAAAATTCAGAAAAAGATGAAATACAGAATAGTGAAAAAAAACAGAAACTAGAAGCAGAAACAAAAAAAAACTGAAACGAGCGGATCCTTAAACGCGGTCTTTGCATGTTCTCATTTTCTTGTGCAGTATTACTCACTCTTTTATTTCTGCAGCGGATGTGACTGTGATAGACATGTCGTGCTTATCGCTTACATATGTAACTTCCTTCTCCCAAAACCGCGTATATGTTACTTCCTTCTCCTGGAACTAAGCGGTGTTCGAATTAATTATGGCTAATAGTTTTTTTATTATAATTGATTTTTAACTTAATATAAATGGTATTAGCTAAAAAAATACCTCTTGAAAAAGGGGACAAGCAGGGAAAAAATAGAAGAGATACGAACGCGAGACAAAAGCGAAAAGAGTAGAGTGCGTGATATTTCTATAACTCTATGTCTTATTAAAGTAAAAGGAGTAAAGAAGCCGATTGTTACCCTAAATCACATCAATATTTCTCTTTCAATAATTAAGGGCCACAAGACATAAATCTGTGGTGCTGATTATCATCACTCAAAGAGACCAGCGGAAGAAAAAAATATGCGCACCATCTGCAAATTGTTGCAGTATAGCAATTCCCTTTCTCTTATTTCATTAATCGACTTTCAGGTGTCATATATGCAGTGAAAGAAAGGAATGCACAAGTTGTACATCAAGAATTGATCCGAGCCATTGATGCCAAAAATCATTCGCTTAGAACGTGTTGACTTAGACCTGTTTCAAATAGTTTCTGATTTTAGAAGCCAAAAATTATTTAGAACGTGTCGACTTTTTAACGTAACTTTTCTTTGTATTTTTCGTGAAGATATAATAGTATTTTTAATTTCTCTATTTTTAATCATTTTTTAGATAAATACCTCACAAAATAATAGTTATTATAGTATTATTTTAACTAAAAATAAAAAATCACAGTACTTTTGAGCGCGACCTAAATTTTCTCTTGGCATCTTCTCATTTTCCTGTGCAGTATTACTCTACTGTATTTCTTTCTGCATCGGATGTGACTGTGATAGATACGCTGTGCTTATCGGTTTATATATGTAACTTCTTCTCCGTGAAACCGCATATATGAAGTTAATTTCTGCATCGGATGTGACTGTGATAGATACGCTGTGCTTATAGGTTTATATATGTAACTTCTTCTCCGTGAAACCGCATATATGAAGTTAATTTCTGCATCGGATGTGACTGTGATAGATACGCTGTGCTTGTCGGTTTATATATGAAACTTCTTCTCCGTGAAACCGCATATATGAAGTTAATTTCTGCATCGGATTTGACTGTGATAGACATGCTGTGCTTATCGGTTTGTATATGTAACTTCCTTCTCCCTGGAAAAATTGGAAATTTTGGGCATTATTGGCCCATGGCGCTCTCCTTCGCGCGAAATACCACATATAGCTTTTTGGCATGACACCCTAACACGCCAGCCTCCTGGCATGGCCGTCCAGTGCGCGACGCCCTCTCCCCACAACGCCAGCGATCTGGCGCGCCGCCCGACCACGCCAGCACCACCCGGCTTTTCTGAAGTGCAAACTGGTATTGGAAATTAAACCTTATCTTCTTTTTATTTTTAGTAGCAAATTCTATAAGAAATTTAATTAAGAAAAATAATATCTATCACAATAAATTTTGAATTACTTGCAATCAAAAAAGTTATGGATTTAATTGATGTAAGATTAAACCACATAAAAATATAACTGTTATTTGTATGTAAGACTACACCGCATGTTGGACGCACCAAAGGGTTTTCAGTTCAATAATTTAAAATAATAATAATAATATTTTTTGATTGATCTGATAGAAATAATTATAGGGAAATAAAGAGCAATTTTTGTTGGTAATACATGTAGCAAATGTTGTTTGTAGGTTGTTATTTTTTAAAAAATAACTGAGCAGACAAAGTAGGTAGGTTGGTCCGTTTGTGATTTTCATAGATTCTCAAGGTTATGAAATCTGTTAGACTCGTAATAACATTTTATGATCATCGTATATTGTTGTAGTGCGATAAATTTCTAAAGAATTTTGTGGGGACGATTGAGACGACAATGACTTGTAAGTATAAAGGTAAGTGATATTGTGATGTAACTTAGAATTCATACATGGAGTACTTTGGATAAATGGCATAATGGTAACAACACGGAGACCTTTGGAATTTTTGTGTATGTTTTTTAAGAATTAGTAAATGGGCTAAAAAAGTCACAAATTTTTTGCAAATTTAATATTTATGAATTAGTCTAGAAAATTTATATGATCATATTATTTGCAAGAATTTGTTTAATATAGGAAATGACACTCAAATATTAGGAAATTTATTTTGTAGGCTCGTTATATAGTGTATTTGGTTGTGTAATTTTTGCCAAATTTTGTATGTTGTGAAATTATCTCACAAATTTCATGTAAAATTGTGTTTTATCATGGCTTTTTTAGTGAAGATGTTATTTATGTCAAATGATGTCATTTTATGTAGCTTACAGTAATGTTCAGATGTGATAAAAAGATAGTAGCATACAACTTATTTTTGAGAGACATCCGACATCCGATTGTTGTGCAAGGTATACTTGAATTGAAATTGTATTATGCAGGCATACAATACGACAGTACTGAAGAGAGTTTATATGAAATCACGGTGCACCCGGCCGCTGCAGCCTCTGACGATGTAGGTGATCCTCAGAGAAGGTAAATTTGGCGAGGGGCGGCATGTGTCTCAGAGTTTGTACTACGAGGCCTATGTCGGAGGCGGGGCTGTAGACGACTCCGTGTAGGGGTATGGCGAAGGGTCAAACCAAGTGCTGAGCCAATCGGTTGAAGATGGATCAATATCCTACATAGATGGAATAGGTGGGTTAGGATAGGCGATGCGACATTTGCAGTGTGTAGTACTATTGGAAGGCATGTATCTAGGGAGTGCAAAGTGCTCACGATGAACCCTATTTGATGACTAAGCTGCTATGTCCAGACCAATGGATTTTGTGCGATGTGTTAGTGCGGTGCGGTATGGAAATATGTTCTATTGTGTACGTTACAGCGTACTGGTGTATGTGGCTGTGTGGACGATGATCCCCTAACATAATCACCACAATAGTGTTGCACGGTGTATCCTTTGTACATCTGGGTGAACTAGGCATCACCCTCGCGTAGGTCAGACGGTGCCCCATGTGCAAACGTGGGCAATGCATCATCGAGACGCGATGGAGAGTTAGGGTCACTATCTGGACTTAGTTCCTATTAGCCTAGCAAGGAAGTCTATTCTCGCATCTCCCTCTGTGATGAAGATGGCTGTAGCAGAGTGTTGTCCCCTATCAAATGCTGCAAGAACAAAAAATAGTGAGACGTACTTTACAATGGAGTGCACGAACAAACAAAAAGGACAACATCTATGAACTCCTGTACCGCTACCCCGAAGCGCATAGAGGAGGAATGATTGTAGCTAGGACTGCTGCCAGAGTGTGATGGACGTGCGGAGGGTGTTGTGGAGGGAGGCATAGAGGGTGGTGGGGATGGAGTCTGTCCTCAGTGCCCGTGTCGTGGCACAGCAATGTTGCTGTGCTGACCGCAACTGATAGACCTCAGTCCCGCCCTCGCATCATTGTAGATAGAATGTATCGTACCTAGGAGTCGTTTGACGGTAATGTTTCTCCCACGGCGCATAGTGTTAGTAGCCTTGCGGTGGACATGGTCGAGATGGTCGTATTGTAAAAAAACGAGAACTAGTTAGAAACATGCTGCTGTTGAGAAATTGTACAAAGATTGGCTTACCGCCTTGTCCCAGTGTGCCACTTGGTGAGCATCTGGACTCACTCGTACAACCTCATCATGGGTGATCTCTGACAGATGGTGCGGTGCTGACCCAGTAAAACTACTCCTGGTGCGCGGAACGTACCACATCAAGTACGAAGTCTACATGTCCACGTCGTACGGTTGTTTCTCCCAGACAACGTTGATCGTTGCCCGCTTAGCCCATTGTGTCATGTACGACAGCTGAGCCTAGGTCCAGTCATCGCTCTTTCGCCCTTTCGTTATTTGCCTACAAGTCAGTATGCATGTAGCAATATCAAAAAGAGATATGCGAAAAATAGGGCAACGAACGAAAACAAATGAGGACACACCTATGTGCTTGCTCTCGAAGCGGTCATCGCTGTGCCAATGGCACCTGTTGGCATAGCCCGAACTGTCTTACGACTCGCTGTGGGCTGTATGGCTCTACCATGTGGGAGAATACCAGGTGGTAAGGCATAAGCCAGTACGCGTGATCCTGAATGCACTGAGAGGACAAGATGTAGGTGGTCGTCTCGACAAGGAACTGCGCAATCCACGGCCACCAGATGACCTCACTCTAGTGGAGAGTCTCAAACAGATTGTGAAACTCGGGGTACACACGTCTAGATCTCTCCCTGGCCCACCCTAGGTCATCACATGTCTAACGTGTGCCCATTGTGGGCTTGTCAACGGGGTCCCCGCTAGCACCCTCAGGGAACAACTCAGGCACAACTGGAAAGGGTGCACGAGGCTGTGAAAGTACGGTCGGCCAACCGGAAGTGGTCCCAGGACCACAGCTACAGCAGGGTGTAGCATGCCGCAAGGACTGGCTTCTCACTAGTGCTACGTTGTGAGGCATCACACAAGACTCGATACATGGCGCAAAGCACCACAAAGCCCTAACTATACTGTGGCACCTCGTCAGGCCATGCATCCATCAATGACTCAACAAGATGGATGTAGCTAGAGTACATGTAGTCTCCCTTGGTCATAGGAAATAGCACCCACCCAAATAGAAACAATACATACGCGACGTAGTGCGTGCGCACCACCTGCTGGGTTGTGTCTACGGGGTATGTCATGAACCGCCGTAGCCACGAATGTGGCACCCCCCCATGATCTCTCATGGATTGAGTGACCGAACCATTCCTCCATTCGTATCTTCCATTCAGGTCACCTGGAAAGGGGCACTACTGCAGGACCATGTAGCGGTAGACCTATGAGTATGGCAACGTCCTCGAAAGTAATGGTCATCTCCCCCTAGCGAAAGTGGAACGTGTGAGTCTCCGGACGCCAACGGTCCACGAGCACGGACAATAGTAGCGCGTCCAACTGGAACACATGCAGTATGTCCAACATGCGAGCAAAAAGTAGGAGCCTCGTGTCTCACATTAGTGGGACGTACCACTGGTCGAGAGGCCATTGCTCTCTGGGGGGCTCAGGATGAAGGCCGGAGGGGGACCCCAGCAGTATCAGCCATCCCAGCATGAGTCCAGCAGCTCAAACACGAGGTCAACTGAAGGCTACGCCATGTCCTATTAAAAGTTTAACATCAAGTTTGTCCGAACTGAAATCATGAGGCACATCAAACCATTTTTAATTTAACATTTTCAACTCAAATATAATAGTTAACACCCCGTGAAAACTAACCTAAATAATTTCACAGCACAAATTGGCTTACCCAATAATATTGAAACTTTTCCCTAGATCATTCCGATACTACACAATGCAAATATAAAATTTCATGAACTTACACTTCCATTTGATCTATTTTTTAAATTTAACACCAAAATCAGTAATTTTGACATAATTTTTAATCCAGAAAAAATTCATTGTACATATTTGAAAAATCATAATTTTCTCATGCTATGTCACATATTAGGAGCATGTGAGAATTTTCCCAAAATATTTAGACCTCATTTACTCTCTATTTGTAAATAGCACTCTTTATTACCATTTACAATACAAATCTGAAATTTTTCTTTCAAGAGGGTCTCCAAATATTTTCTCACATCACTAACATATTAAACAACAACTCCACGGATTTTCATAATTTTTGGAGGTTGTATGCTATTTTTTAAAAAATCAGGTCTTTCGTCTATTGCTAGGGGCTTTTGGGTCTTTTTTTTTAATAATTCTCTCATTATTACATGCTGTTAATTTTAGATAAATCACAAAATGGCACAAATTGTGATTTCAATATTACTTATATTTCCTGGAGTATCAATTATTTTTATTTTCATATTTTCATCGCAATTACCATAGTTTTACCCTCCATCCAAACTAACCAAAATCTACATATCTAATAGTTTTTGCAAAATACCATATAAAATGCTAAGCATAATAAGTATTTCCAAATACAAAAAATATTAATCTTATTCCCATGCAAACAACATTACTTGCGTATAAGCAGCGACATTCATATAATTACCGTGACTAATAACGATTTAGCGACACAAATAACGCGACTTCTTGGATGCCAACTAAGGCCAATGGCCAACTACAAAAGGCTATTTACCACATTTTTCTACTGATAAGCCACCCCTTTCTAATTAAATGGTAATCATAGTGCTAAAACTATAGTCGCACATGAAAGAAACATACCTCCTCTTGATGCTCGCAAGTCGATCTGCAACTTTCGCAACAATGCAAACTTCAAATTCCAAATCAGGAACTACTCCTTGGGATTTCTCGGCTTTCATTGCTCTGTTCTCTAGCTCTCTCAACATCACATTTGTGTCTACGAAATGCTAGCCTTTGCTTACTGATAGCGATTCCGGGGTCATTTTATGGCCAAACTGCATGGGCGACATCGGCACAAAGATATGGGCCGAAGGGGCCAACAGTGTGGGAGCTGACGCCTGCCGGGCGCATGCTTGTGGGGGGAGGGGCTGGACAGTAGGGCGGCGCGTGGCACCTCGCGTGGTGGGGGCCATGCCACACCTCCAACGTGAACTGACAAACCGCGCAACATCACCTCGTGCAGGGCCTACCCACCTCACGCTGTCTATGACCGCGCCAGCCAGGCTCACGCGCCACCCACCCGCGCCCAAGCAGTTCGTGTGGTCCCCAACCACGCCAACCAGGTCACGCGCCTCCCGACTGTGTCAGCCAGGCTAGCACGGCGCTCGACTGTGCCAGGGGGGGTAAATTTCGGGATTTCGATCTGCCAGCGGCTAGTTACGGAAAAACGCCGAACCAGGGGGTGCAGATGGGTCCAAAATTCTCGAATTGGCCATGGCGGATGGTTTTCATTATGACTGATGGTTTTTGATTGAAAATTGTAGGACCGAAATGGCGACAGAGAATGTCGCTCGCTTCAAAATCGCCCCCGAGAAATCGAACACTGATTTTTCAAAAAGATACAAAACAAAGCACCTCACAGAAAATTAAAATTAATTTTGCTGAAATTTGGAACGCATGCGACACAGAAAAATTCCGCATAAATCAAAGATTAACAAGTAAAACTTTTAGCTAAAAATACCGCTATTTGATCTGCATGCAAAATGGTAGAAAAACAGAAAAAGAAAAGAAGGGCATGCACTAACAAGGAGAGGGAGAAATGAAGTAACAGTACGCTACACCCTTCCTTGATTAGCAATAAAGCAAACTACAACATCTAAAAACAGTGTCCAACAGCAGTGATGAGGCAGACTACAAACCGAACAGAACACAGCAAAAGAGGGGACAGGAACTACCGAGAGAAATAAAGAACCTGGTGTTCCAAACTGAAAACAAAGAACAGGTGCACTGCACCGAAAACAACCTGCAGAAAAACCTCATAGCCTGCTGCCGAAAGGAATCAAATAGCAACTAGAAGAAGCCGAAAAAAATCAGAATAACAGCAGCAACCGAACCAGACAACACAATTAATCTGCTGCAATTAATCTGTTTGGCACAGCACAAAAAGAAGGAACTAAACTACAGCTGGCTAACAAACATTAAGACTTGATACTACTGCTGCAGAACAGAGAACAGAGACTAGAAAAGATCAAATCCTTGCTGCTCCTCTTTGGGTTGTTTCAATAGGACTTCATCCCCAACAATTCATCAACCTTAGAGAGGAGAGGGTGGTGCTGCTGTCCAACTTAAGGATTGCACACACGCACTCGCTGAAAACTAGCAGATCGACAACAAAGACTGGAACTATTTCTTGCGTCAAGAAAAAAGAAGTGCATAAGATTTAACAGAAAACAGCAAGGATATATATATATAAAGAGAGAGAGCACCTAGAACAAGAACATTAATTAAAAGGAAAGCAAGTAAATAGCACAAGATATAAAACAAGGATATTCATATTGAGACGAAGAGCGATAAAAGATTATAGCATATGAATGTTTACATCAACTCTTCCATGTCTCACTTAAGAACACCCACAAGGAGAGAATGAACCCTAAATCTTACATAAAAAAATTCTCTCCCAAGAGCACAAGCATTAGGAAACCCTAATACTCATACCCATTTTTCTTTCTCTCTTTCTCAAGTGCACTTCTCCACCTAGAGAGCACCTCTATTTATAGCCTCCACTAATGGGTTTAGAAGCCTACTTTACCTATTAGGTCACACCGACTCTCCACTAATGGATTTACTAGCCTACTTTACCTATTAGGTCACACCAACTCTCCACTAATGGGTTTACACAACATTTTACCCATTAGGTTACAATTTCTTTCCACTAATGGATCATTCCTTATCCAAATCCGCTTCCTTTTGTGCAGCCCTGTGCATTTACCAAAATGCCCCTTCTGCACCTTCCTGGAAGCTTCCTTATTTCTTGCCGCGCATGCCTCGCAGCCACTTCGAGTCCTCGCCGTCTTCGACACATCTCGACCGTTCTGACCTCAGCACCGCCTGTGCCTAGTCCGGTCACCCGTGTCTCGCCACGACTCCGTCTCAAAGTCCTGCAGTCATCATCAACAAGAAAACAAATTACATAGCACCGCACAAAATGATATAATTACATATCCGCATCAGTAATTAGCATAAAAATGCTCGGAACAAACTCAGACTTTAGGGACACGTGTCAATTACTCATCACACAACCGGGGTTACCTCCACATGGTCTCTCAATCTCCCCTTTGATGAGTATATTGACAAACACTAAAAAAGCATATAAAGTTGAGTTTGAAAGTCAAACACGGTCTAAAAGAAATCAAGGAAACTAAGACCATGTCGACAGAAGAGAAAACTGGAGCAGAAACTGAAAGAGCAAATTTTTCTGCAAAGCTCCAGAAGGCTTTTTCTCTAAACTTCTCTCCCTTTTGGCAATAAATACATCAAAATGCACGAGAGAATGAAATGACTTGTGTGTTCTTTTTTTTAAGCATTCAGAGCCATGAAGATTATCCATAATGATTTTTCGAATATTACACCAAGCCATAATTCATAAGAAAGCTATTAAGATCATGACGATTCATGTATAGACGAGCTAAACCAAATAAATCATAATTTGAAAATTTTATCCAATTTCTTAGCATGTCAAGTCAAACATGAGTTTAGTCTAGCTAAAGGTATCCAAGGATGATGCAAGCCATGTCAAATAATCTAAGTGAAATCAAGAAGCTAATATTGAGCCGGTTTAGATGGCTACAATTTCAAGAATGACTCAATTATTTATGTACTTGGTCTTTTGTAAATAAGCAATTTAGCATAATTGACTTTTGCTGAAAATCACATTTGGTTTTATCTTAACAAAGCAAGTCCTGGACTAGGAGCCATCCACAACTGCCTCCTAAGCTTCAACCATTTTCACAATTTTTAATGTTGTAGCCATGTGCTAGATCTCAAGCCTTATGCGATCACTCCAAACGAGAAGCTTAAGAAGATGATCTTGGTCAACCAAAACTCCCCCTGAGTTCATGCCTAGTGCAATGGCAAGCCGTCTCATGAGAGTGAATTGGTGAGATCAGTTTTTTCGCACAAAAAGAGATCACTTTGCTTTTGTTTCATTTAGCTCATAGACCAAGGAGTTAATGATAATTCATACTTCATAAAAAAACTAACATAGCTCAATCTAAACCTCAAAAGAGATTCAAGACTCAACTCAGCCTATTTGACAAGGCATGAATCATAAATGGAGAACTTAAGATAGACTATTCTCAAGAGCTAACCATGACAAGATTTAATTCAAGTTAAGCATTTTTAATTAACTTATCATGGCAAAGACAAGACTACACATATAGAATCATGATAAATCAAGCATTTTTAGCATAGATCATGGCAAGATGTAATTCAGTGTAAATAAATCAACAAGGATAATAATCAAAGCTCCATGTAGTTATATGACAATGCAGCATGAAGAAAAACAAGAGAATCCAGCTCCCCTCAACATGAGATGCACTTTTTGATTCAAATGGAGTTATGACAACATTTAATTCTAGCATACCCAAATGAACTCCCCCTGAACCCAAGTAATAAAACGAGAAGCTGGCAAATAACTCAAAAAGGCAGTCCTTAAAGCATAGACAAGATATAGAGAATATTATGGCTCAGACTGACTCTCATCTACCCCATATGATTCTAGAACTATCAGCTGGTCTTCTAACACACTAGGGAGTAAACACGTTCCCTGTCTACCCAAGGGTGGCACGACCCTCGCTAGACCTATAAGAAGTGAGTGAACTCAACCTGGTGAGAAGAGAGACAGCTAATAAGTAGCATCCTAGAAGCACAAGATAAGAGCAGATGTATAAGCACCTAGATAAGAAGACCACTCTAACTTATGCTAGAAGGACTAACCCCAATACACCCCGAATGCTATGCAACAGAAAGGAGTAAGAGTATAATCAATATAAGAAAAGCAGTAAAGCATAAAGCTCCCCCTCACAACAGTCCATAAGGACAAACCACCCCAAGCTCTCCCCGTAGAGTTGAAAACCTAGAGCTATTCAATGGCTTGGTAAAGATATCAGCCAACTGGTGGTCACTCTCCACAAACTGGAGCACTATGTCACCCTTCTCCACATGGTCTCTAAGAAAGTGATAACAGATATCGATGTGCTTGGTCCGGGAGTGCTGCACTGGGTTCTTGGCAATGTTAATCGCAGAAGTGTTATCACAAAAGAGTGGAACACTGTCGATAACTAACCCAAAGTCCCGCAGGGTCGAAGCCATCCAAAGCACCTGGCTGCAGCAATTGGCGGCAGCTACGTACTCGGCCTCTGCGGTGGACTGTGCAACACCGGACTGCTTCCTCGAAGACCAGGAAACAAGAAAAGTGCCAATAAATTGGCAAGTGCTAGAAGTGCTCTTCCTATCTATCCTACAGCCAGCGAAGTCTGCATCCGAGAAGGCTCTTAAGGAAAGACAGGATGAGGAAGAGTACTAGATACCATAGTCAATGGTAGCTCGCAGGTACCGAAAGATACGCTTCACCGCTTGACGGTGAGATACGCGAGGAGAAGCCTGAAATCGAGCACACAAACACACAGAGAAGTGTATGTCCGGTCTCGAGGTAGTGAGGTACAAGAGGGAACCGATCATGCTTCTGAACTCCTTCTGATCAACTGGTTCGCCATCCTCATCTGGATCAAGTGAAGTCGTTGTCGCCATCGGAGTAGATACTGGCTTGCTATCACTCATGTCAAAGCGCTTTAGGAGGTCTCGAGTGTACTTGCCCTGATGCAAGAAGGTACCCTCCCGAGTCTGCTTGATCTGGAAGCCAAGAAAGAAGCTCAACTCACCCATCATGCTCATCTCAAACTCCGAGCTCATGACATTGGAAAACTGAGAAATGAGAGCATAAGAGGAGCCACCAAAGATGATGTCATCCACATAAATCTGAACGAGTAGAAGGTCATTGCCATGCCTACGAATGAACAAGATCTTGTTTACCTTACCCATATCAAAACCATGACTTAACAAGTAGGACTTAAGCCTCTCATACCAAGCTCTAGGAGCTTGCTTAAGTCCATACAAAGCTTTGAAAAGCTTGAAGACATGGTTTGGGTATTTGGGGTTTTCGAAACCAGGGGGCCGTCGGACGTAGACCTCTTCCTCAATGAAGCCATTGAGAAAGACACTCTTAACGTCCATCTGGTAAAACTTGAAAACCTTAGAAGCTGCAAAGGCAAGTAGGATTCTAATGGCTTCAAGTCTGGCTACAGGGGCAAAGGTCTCCTCGAAATCTAGACCCTCAACCTGGGAGAACCCCTGAGCTACCAGTCTAGCCTTGTTCCGAACAACCACTCCATCCTCGCTCTGCTTGTTCTTGAACACCCACTTAGTCCCAATAACATTGTGACCTCGCGGGGGTTCGACAAGCGACCAGACCTTATTTCTCTCGAAATTTTCCAACTCCTCATTCATGGTATTGACCCAAGACTCATCAGAAAGTGCATGACAAACATCCTTGGGTTTGAAAGTGGCAACAAAGGTAGAGTATAGGCAGAAAAGAGATAACCTAGATTTTGAGCGCGTGACTCGCTCATAAAGATCTCCTATCATTTGCTCAGAAAGATGACGACGCTGAATGTGTTGGGGAGGTCCTGGATGAGAAGAAGAAGTGGCCTCTACCTCATGAGCTGATGAGGTAGGAATAGAGCCACTAACTCCTGAGGATCCAGAAGGAAAGGGCTGATCTCCTTGAGGTGCGGTGGAAGAAGCAGGCACTTCAAGGGGAGGAGAAACTGGATCGGGTGGACAACTCTCATCGTCATCCTCCTCATCATCCACAAAGATGGGCTTGGACTGCTCTACTAAACCTGAGATATCGGGCCTAGTCCTCGGACTGTCCTCATCGAAGGTCACCTCGCAGGTCTCAACCATTTTGCTAGACTCGCAGTTCCAGACCCTATAAGCCCGCGAAGAAGTCGAGTAACCCAGAAAAATCCCATCACAGGAACGTGACTCGAACTTATCTAGGTTCCCGGACTTCAAAATAAAATACTTGCAACCAAAAACACGAAAATGAGATACGCTAGGCTTTCGCCCGTATCTCAACTCATAAGAAGTGCGATGCAAGTGTGCCCTCAGAAAAACTCTGTTTGAAACATGGCACGCGGTGGCTATCGCCTCAGCCCAAAACTTCCTAGGTGTAGAGTATTCATTGAGCATCGTCCTGGCCATCTCGACCAAGGTACGGTTCTTCCTCTCCACAACGCCATTTTGCTGGGGGACGTATGGAGAAGAGAACTGGTACTCTACACCTGTCTCATCGCAAAACCTCTCAAAGTAGGAATTCTTGAATTCCGTGCCATTGTCACTGCGGATCGCTCGTAAGACACCTGGGAGCTCAATAGAAAGCCTACTAAAAAGACCCCGAAAATGGGTAAATGCCTCATCCTTCGAGGCTAAGAAAAACACCCAAGAATATCTCGAGAAGTCATCAACCATGACAAGAACATACCACTTCCCTCCTGCCGACTGCACTCTAGCTGGTCCAACTGTGTCCATGTGGAGCAGCTGTCCTGGTGCATTGGTCATGGTGACTGTGACCGGAGGATGGGAAGCGGCGACCATCTTGCCGTGCCGGTAAGGAGCGCAAACAAGATCTTTGACCATCTTGAGCTTCGGCAGACCACGAATGAGATCGTGGCCGCTAACTCAGGTCAAATGGTCAAATCTAATATGACCAAGTCTCCTATGCCAGAAAGAAAGGTCGCGGGAATCAGAAGCAACTAAACACCTGAGAGAATCACTAGAAGACTCAGAAAAATCAGCACGAAAGATCCTCCCAAAACGAGAAATTCCGCAAACCAGACTACCCAAAGAATCAAGAATTTTGCAATTGTTTTTCTTAAAGCTCACCTCAAAGTCGTCATCGGTAAGCTGAGAAACGGAAAGCAAATTATACTGCAGCTTACTAACTAATGCCACATCTTTCAAAATGAAGGAATCATTAATGCGCACTGTACCTTTGGCGATGACACGCCCAGATGAAGCATCTCCGAAGGTGATCGTCTCATCACCTGGAGCTTGGGCTAGGGAAGAAAACCAACGGGAATCTCCGGTCATGTGTCGTGAACACCCGGAGTCCACGAGCCAAACCTTTCCCTTCCCTGCCCGGCGAACCTGAGTCAAACAGAGAGTAAAGTCTCAGTACTGGGGTAAATCAATAGTGATTTTGGCACCCAATACTGAATAACATGTCGAGCAGATGAAGTAGTCAAACACGACTGACCTCTATCTACCGTACGCTCTCTGTCACTCAAAGAAGCCGATGGTCTTAGTGAAGACCTGAAACTGTTATTGGGTCCAACTGCTACGGAAGAGCGAGTCGGAGTGCCAACAACACGCTGATCTCGCCGTGGGTAGCTATCTCGATGGAAACGAGATCTACCCTTAGGACAACGGATATCATGACCTGGGACAAATCGAGGACGAAAATCAGAAGAACCAGAAAAACCAAGTCCTCGATGCTGCCCAAAAGCATCAACAGTAGCAAACCTGGACCTTGTGTTGGTCTTAGATACACTCAAGGTCTGGGGCTGACCCTGAATACGCCTAAGAGCTGCAACACGGTCTCTCTGCGCGATCCTGGTGTGCCTGAAGTATCTCTCGATCATGTGTCCATCCTTCTGACAGAAGGTACAATGAAACTTCGCCTTCTGGGAGGTCGAAGTAATCGGTGTTACCACCTTACTGTCAGAGATCCCTTGGACAAAACCCGCAGATTTGAATTGGACTTTCTCGGTCCTGGGCTTAGTCTCGATCACACCTGGTGCTATGGGTCTGAGCATGGCAGGTGGATGCTTCCTCATATCCTTATAGAAATCATACCCTAGACCCTGATTAAATCTGCAGATCTTAGATTGGTCTAGAATAAGATTTAGCTTCTTCTTGCCTCCTACAAATCTCTCGAGAGTGTTCATAAGATACTGACACTCCCGAAAGAGAGAGGTGCAAGAAGAGCATGGGGAAGGAGAGACAGCAGAAGGTAAGGGAATAGAAGAAGAACCAACAGCAGAGGAACGAATGGCATGTGCATGCACAGCCGCCTCAGAAGGGACAGTCCTACTGCTAGCCATTTGGTTCACGTTGCTAGGCGTCTCTACCTTACCCTTGGGCTTCTCCCCCACCCCGGCACACACATCACAACAAGATTGTGGCTTCTCTAGTAAATCCTTAGTTAGCTTCACACATTTTTCTTCCAAATCAATCAAGTCAGATTTTAGTTTATCACAATTTTTACATGGTGAGCTAACAGAGTCCTTAGAAGCATATTTAGCCATTTTCTTGTTATAATCAACCATTTCTTGAAACTGTTTTGAAACAGATTCAAGTTCAGCAGTTAATTTGGGACAGTTCAAACAAGAAGCAATGGACTCAAGTAAATAAGCATGCAATTCAGCAATATTATGATCCGCCCGTTTTAAGTTCATCTTCAAGTTATTGCAATTTTCACAAGACTCGGGCAGATCAAGAAGCATGGCATAAGGTCCTCTAGCAGCAATATCCTTAACCTCACATGAGGTGGGAGAAGCAGTCTCATCAGTAGTAAGTAGGGTAACAGCCATCCTACTCAGTTCTAACTCGGCAAGCAGACTAACATTCTCCGCCTTAACAATATTAAGCTTGGAATACAAACTATCATGCGAGGTCCTTAATTTCTCCATATCACCCAACAGAGCACAGCATGTATCACAATCATCACGGGAGGGAGCAAATGTAAGTGAAGTAAGCTCCCGTGATAGTCTATCTACTTCCTTCTCTAACTCAGTACACCTAGCCTTAGCTCTAGCATGAAAACTACCTAGCTTAAGAAAAGCATGATTGAGCTGAGCGTAGGTGGGGCATACCTCGTCTGAGTCGAAGTACAGCTCGCTGTCGCTCACTTCGCCCTCGAGGGCCATGAAGCACATGCCGGAGAAGTCATCGCCGCTTTTAGGGTCTTGGTCACCAATCCCGTCGTCGTCGCTCCATCCCTCCACCTCACTGAGGTCGAGGTCGTCGAACGCGGCGAGTACACGGTGGAAGAGCTTCTTGGCCTTCTCGAAGTCGCGGAACTTCTTCTTACCTTGTGGATGCGCTGGAGGCTTCTTGTTGCGATTCTTGTCGGTGTAGTCGTTCTTGCTCGAACCGCCGAAGTCAGCTTTGCCCTTTTCCAGCTTGGGGCAATTTGCCCGAATGTGGTTGGGGCCACCACACTCGAAGCAAATGACAGGTCCTCCCCTCTTTCTGTCCCTCCTCCTCTTGTAAGAATGGGAAAACTTCTGAGCTAGGAGGGCCAGTTGCTCATCCTCGAGCTGCTCTAACTGATCATCAGTTACATCACAGAGAGCAGCAAGGGAGAAACCACACAGCGAATCAGACGAAGAACTAGAAGCCGAACTGGGATCAGTGACTAGGGCCATCGACTGTGACTTCGACTTGCGAGAGATAATGTCAATCTTGTGAGTCTTGAGACGCGAGTACAGCGCATCAAGAGTCAAAGTCAAGAGGTCCGTGGTGTCCTTGATGGTAGTCACTTTCATCTCCCAAACACGCAGATCAAGTGCAGTGAGCATCTATCGAGCGTTATCCGAGTCGGAGTATGTGGGACCGACCGCTCGAAGGTTGCTCAGAATCTTGTGAAAACGCGCAAAACACTCATCAAGGGACTCACCAGCGAGCATTTCAAACTTGTTATACTCTCGCTTGAACTGGTCCTGTCATACCGTCTTTATTTGGGTGGTGCCCTCATGGTAAGCATCGAGGGTCTCCCAAATATCGAAGGTGGACGAAAGATGAGATATGCGATCAAACTCACTACGACTCAGGCCCTGAATGATGATGTTCCTTGCTTTTGCATTCGCCTCAACATCAGCCATATTCCCGGCATTGATGTTTTCATCGGTAGGAACAACAAATCGGACTTTGACCTTGCGCCAGATGGCGTACCCCTGGGCCTAGATGTATGTCTCCATTCGGCTCTTCCAGAAAGGGTAATCGATGCCATCGAAAACGGGCGGCTTGGTCGAGTACTTGTCCATCGTCATGACTCTTGAGACCGGTTAAGATCTATTGAAAAGAGCTAACCAGCTCTAATACCAATTGTAGGACCGAAATGGCGACAGAGGGGGTGAATGTCGCTCGCTTCAAAATCGCCCCCGAGAAATCGAACACTGATTTTTCAAAAAGATACAAAACAAAGCACCTCATAGAAAATTAAAATTAATTTTGCTGAAATTTGGAACGCATGCGACACAGAAAAATTCAGCATAAATCAAAGATTAACCAGTAAAAATTTCAGCTAAAAATACCGCTATTTGATCTGCATGCAAAATGGTAGAAAAACAGAAAAAGAAAAGAAGGGCATGCACTAACAAGGAGAGGGAGAAATGAAGTAACAGTACGCTACACCCTTCCTTGATTAGCAATAAAGCAAACTACAACATCTAAAAACAGTGTCCAACAGCAGTGATGAGGCAGACTACAAACCGAACAGAACACAGCAAAAGAGGGGACAGGAACTGCCGAGAGAAATAAAGAACCTGGTGTTCCAAACTGAAAACAAAGAACAGGTGCACTACACCGAAAACAACCTGCAGAAAAACTTCATAGCCTGCTGCCGAAAGGAATCAAACAGCAACTAGAAGAAGCCGAAAAAAAATCAGAATAACAGCAGCAACCGAACCAGACAACACAATTAATCTGCTGCAATTAATCTGTTTGGCACAGCACAAAAAGAAGGAACTAAACTACAGCTGGCTAACAAACATTAAGACTTGATACTACTGCTGCAGAACAGAGAACAGAGACTAGAAAAGATCAAATCCTTGCTGCTCCTCTTTGGGTTGTTTCAATAGGACTTCATCCCCAACAATTCATCAACCTTAGAGAGGAGAGGGTGGTGTTGCTGTCCAACTTAAGGATTGCACACACGCACTCGCTGAAAACTAGCAGATCGACAACAAAGACTGAAACTATTTCTTGCGTCAAGAAAAAAGAAGTGCATAAGATTTAACAGAAAACAAACAAGGATATATATATATATATATATATATATATATATATATATATATATATATATATATATATATATATATATAGAGAGAGAGCACCTAGAACAAGAACATTAATTAAAAGGAAAGCAAGTAAATAGCATAAGATATAAAACAAGGATATTCATATTGAGACGAAGAGCGATGAAAGATTATAACATATGAATGTTTACATCAACTCTTCCATGTCTCACTCAAGAACACCCACAAGGAGAGAATGAACCTTAAATCTTGCATAAAAAAATTCTCTCCCAAGAGCACAAGCATTAGGAAACCCTAATACTTATACCCATTTTTCTTTCTCTCTTTCTCAAGTGCATTTCTCCACCTAAAGAGCACCTCTATTTATAGCCTCCACTAATGGATTTAGAAGTCTACTTTACCTATTAGGTCACACCAACTCTCCACTAATGGATTTACTAGCCTACTTTACCTATTAGGTCACACCAACTCTCCACTAATGGGTTTACACAACATTTTACCCATTAGGTTACAATTTCTTTCCACTAATGGATCATTCCTTATCCAAATCCGCTTCCTTTTGTGCAGCCCTGCGCATTTACCAAAATGCCCCTTCTGCACCTTCCTGGAAGCTTCCTTATTTCTTGCCGCGCATGCCTCGCAGCCACTTCGAGTCCTCGCCGTCTTCGACACATCTCGACCGTTCTGACCTCAGCACCGCCTGTGCCTAGTCCGGTCACCCGTGTCTCGCCACGACTCCGTCTCAAAGTCCTGCAGTCATCACCGACAAGAAAACAAATTACATAGCACCGCACAAAATGATATAATTAAATATCCGCATCAGTAATTAGCATAAAAATGCTCGGAACAAACTCAGACTTTAGGGACACGTGTCAATTACTCATCACACAACCGGGGTTACCTCCACATGGTCTCTCAAAAATAAATAGTACTGTTAGAAAGAAATGGTTTTTAGAAAGCAGGGGTGCATTGCAAAAATAAGAGAGAGAGAGAGACGTACATGAGATTAGAGTGAGATGAGTGGGATGTATGATACTCCCGTAACCCTATGTCTTATCCTCAGAGTAAGAGGAGTAGGGAAGTCGCTTCGAAAAACCAGTTGTTACCCTAAATCACATCAATCTTTCTCTTTCAATAATTAAGGGCCACAAGACATAAAGGTATGGCGTTGATTCTCATCACTTAGTCAACTTTCAGGTGTCATATATGCAGTGAAAGAAAGGAATGCGCAAGTTGTACATCAAGAATTGATCCGAGCGATAGATGCTCATTTTTTCAGTTCAGGGTGAACAAGGTCGCCGATACAAGCTTGCGATGGTTCATATTTTGATGTATGCTACTCAATGTTTTTTGTTTGGTTAATTGACACTTATTCGTTCCTCATTACTTTTTCTCTTTTCTGATTGTCTAGTGCCTGAAGTAATCCTATCATTCATAGGCAGCGCTTCATTTCCCTATGATCACAATCTCAAATATCATTCATGGGAGAGGACATGACTCTTCATTTATACTGGTACTTCCTCTTCGTCCTTCCTCTCACAATTTAGGCAATTCAAGTGGTAGCCATAAGTTTGACCCACCTTTTGTAAGTACTGACTGACTGCATGGTATCTGTGGTTATTTCAGTGTTAAGATGATCATAATATTTTTTGTTACGTTGTACATCTTCCCAAAACTCCCAAAGAGTGCTTGCTTCTGTTCAATGAACCCTAGTTTCCTCTTCAACTGAACTCCACTTAAATAGAAAATTCGGGATATCTAGAAAATTCGGGGTATCTAGAAAATTCAAGATGATTTCAGTCGTTTCCTACTGAGTCATGGGATATCTAGAAAATTCTGGGTACCAGGCTTCCACTTAAATACGGACAATATTGTCAACATATCAAAACTGTAAATAGCATCTGAACTGTGCTATTCTGTTATCTAAATATTCTCCAAACTTATTTGCAGGGAAATTATACAACTTCCGAACTGGATAAGCATTATGCACTGACGCCCTATTGAGTTCCCTTGATTCTTGCGCATCCTCTGTGAATCTTATTTGATGGCGACCATATTAGACTCTGTTATCGGATTATGCATAAGAAAGCTGCAAGAGACCATCTTAGAGGAGGCGGTACTAATGCTGGGAGCATATGAAGAGCTTACAGAACTCCAACGGAGAATGACACAAATACAATGTTTTCTTAGTGATGCTGAGCGGAGGAGCATAGAAGAGTCAGCAGTGAACAATTGGCTTGGCGAGCTAAAAGATGCTATGTATGATGCTGATGACATCATTGACTTGACCAGATATAAAGGAAGGAAGTTACTAATGGACCGACCTTCATCATCTTTGGCACCAAGGAACTCAACCAGATGCAGTGGCCTCTCACTTCTCTCTTGCTTTCGTAATATTCAGACACGTCACGAGATTGCCATTCAGATCAGAAATCTCAACACCAAACTAGAGAAGATCTCAAGGGATAAGACATTTTTAACACTTGAAAATGTGAAACCTGATGGGAAAGCCTCAATAAAAAATCAGAGAAAAACTTCTCATCTTGTAGAACCCAATCTTGTGGGGAAGGAGATCAAAGCTGCTACTGCAAAATTGGTGGAAAAGATACTAGAGAATAAGGAAAATAAGGCTTACAAGCTTGCTATCGTTGGTACAGGAGGAGTTGGCAAGACAACACTAGCACAGAATATATATAATCAGCAAAGAATAAAAGGGAACTTCAGCAAACATGCTTGGATTTGTGTTTCTCAAGAGTACTCGAAATTACTCTTATGAAAGAAGTACTACGGAATATCAGGGTACATGAAGAGCAAGGTGAAACCATAGGAGAACTTCAAGGCAAGCTTGCATCATCCATCGAAGAAGAGAGCTTCTTTGCTGTCTTGGATGATGTATGGCAGCCAGATGTATGGACAAATCTACTACGAACTCCATTATATGCTGCTGCTCGAGGAGTAGTTCTTGTAACAACTCGAGATGATATAGTTGCACAAAGAATTGGGGCAGAATATATGCATCGGGTTGAATTGATGTCGATAGATGTTGGATGGGAGCTATTATGGAAGAGTATGAACATTAAAGAAGAGAACGAAGTGCAGAATTTGCAGGAGATAGGGATTGAGATTGTTCGCAAATGTGGTAGGCTTCCTCTTGCAATTAAGGTTATTGCCAGTATTTTGGCAACCAAAAAGAAAACTGAAAAGCAGTGGAGTAAGATTTTGAGCAATAATGCTTGGTCTATGAGCAAGCTTCCTCCTGATCTACGGGGTGCATTGTATCTGAGTTACAGTGAGCTACCACCGCATTTAAAGCAATGTTTCCTGCATTTAGCTTTATATCCAGAAGATTGCGATATTTGTCAAGAAAATCTTGTCATGTTGTGGATTGCTGAAGGCTTTATAGAAGAGCAACAAGACCAACTACTAGAAGATACAGCAGAAGAATACTACTATGAGTTAATTTCTAGGAACCTCCTTCAACCAAATCCTCACTTCATTACTCGCGGGGTATGCAAAATGCATGACCTTTTAAGGCAACTTGCTTGTCATTTGTCAAGAGAAGAATGTTTTATTGGAGACCCACAATCATTAGATGCTAAAACAATGTCTAAGATACGGCGTGTTTTGGTTGACACCAAGGAGACGGTAGTGTTCCCTAACTTGGACAAAGCGCAATACAGGGTAAGGACTTTAATGTTTAATTATAGAAATTCAAGAAGGATTGACAGTACTATTTTTGTGAGATTTCCACGACTTCGAGTTTTGAATTTGACTAATACAGATGTGCAAAGCATCCCTGATTGTATTAGTCAATTGATCCATCTACGTTTACTTGATGTCAATCATACTAATATATCTTATCTTCCGGAGTCTATCAGTTCTCTCACAAACCTTCAAACATTGAATTTGAATGGCTGTCATGCCCTGTACAGTCTTCCTGTGGCAATCACTCAGTTATGCAATTTGAGGCGCCTTGGTCTTTCTAATACACCCATTAATCTGGTTCCAAAAGGGATAGGCACCTTGGTATTCCTTAATGATCTAGAAGGATTTCCAGCTGGTCATGGCTATGGTAATACTAAATTACAAGATGGATGGAGCTTGGAAGAGCTGCAGCCTCTTTTGCAGTTGAGGCAGCTTCGTATGATCAAGCTAGAGAGAGCTGTTCCTTGTGGCACAACATCATTGCTGATAGACAAGCACCATCTCAAAGCTTTATATCTATGTTGCACTGATCGAGCGGACGAGCGATATTCAGAAGAAGATATTAGTAAGATTGAGAACACTTTCGAGGAATTAGTCCCACCACACAGCTTGGAAGATATATTCATTATAGGATTCTTTGGTCGAACGTATCCCACCTGGATATGTACTTGCTTGTCCTCACTGAAATACTTGAACCGCATAAATTGCATTTACTGTGTGCATCTTCCACCAATTGGGCAACTACCTAATTTGGAATTTCTGAAAATTGAAGGAGCAACTGCAACAACCAAGATTGGACCGGAATTACTTGGAGATGGAGTAGTTAACCCAGGATCCAAAAAGGCTATTGCTTTCCCTAAGCTTACATTGTTGGTCTTCGCGAATATGCACAACTGGGAAGGATGGTCCCTGATTTTAGAGGAGCAAGAAGAAGCTAACGAAGGGAAAGAGGATGGGGGTTCTGCTGCGAAGCAAAAAGAAGGAGCACAGCCACATCCAACACAACTTTTTCCCCATTTGAAGAAACTGGTCCTTAGATGCTGCCCAAAGCTAAGAGCTCTGCCACCACAGCTTGCACAAGCCACCAGCTTAAACAGGATCAAAATAGTGGATGCGAGCTGCTTGAAGGTGGTAGAGAACCTGCCATTCATTTCTGATGCCCTTGTGATCAAGAGATGTGGACTCCTCGAGAGGGTCTCGAACCTTCCTCAAGTGAGAGAGCTGCGTGTAGGTGACTGTCCTAATCTAAGGTGTGTGGAGAAGTTGGCAAACCTACGGCAGCTGTGGCTATCGAAGGCTATGCAAGAGATGAGTCCACTTTGGGTATCTGAGCTTCACCAGCAGTGCCAACAACATCATGGTGAAGACCTTGACGTATACACAATGCGTGACGAGAAACCCAACTAGAGGCAAAGAAGATACATGGTATGAACGTTGATGAGACGTTTCATTCTCGCATCTTAACTATCTGCTCAGAAATTTGTATTCTTGGTACCCAAATTTGCTGCTTTGGTAGACAATCATGTTCTATTATGTTTTATGCCATAATATGCAGTTTGCTTTTGCATTTTTTTTCAACATCCATCAGATTATGTGATCCATGGTGCTTCACATATACTTCGCTTGCAAGAAAGGATAAAAGTGAAAGCAGTACAAATCCTCAGACATAGATTTTCAAGTGTTGTATTTGACTTTATAAACTATGCATAGTTTGTTTGGTAATTATTTGCATCAGGTAATAATATTAGAAACTAAGCACTTTACTCTACTAATATTTTATATATGTATGAAGCTCATAACATCATATTTCAGTTACTAGCCTGTCAATTTCATCCTTAAACTAGCAAAGCATTGCCACGGTGCCAAACCTCCTTAAGGTCCTGAAGTCCTAATGCCGTGTCTACATATTTCATCTTCTGCATGTGAAAGCTTTATATCTTTGGGAAAAGTTCCAAAAAGTGATATAGGCATTTCCACCAAATGTCGGCCTAATGGTTCACATAGATATACCATATCCAGTCACATAAGCGTTGTTCCGGACATTGACACATCCTAAGAAACATAACTTTGACTACCAATTTTATTTTAATATATTTATAAAACCAAATAAAATATGATATTATAAAAGTATTTTTTGAAATAAATATACATATATCATTTTCACAGGTCGGATCTAAATATTCATAAAGAAATTGCTGGCCAAAGACATACAATTTTTCTTGTATACATAGAGGCGAAACCTAGGTAGCTAGGCTAGTGATAGCTGTGGTTGTTGAGATCACGGGGATTACTCTCCTTAATATCAAATATACATGGTTCCTCCTATCTATGCTCCATTGCTTTTTGCATACATTTGACCACGCCATTTACTGATGCAGTCGTCTTTCATTATTATCTTCTCAATTTACTGTTGTATGTGGCTATTGATTTTTATAGACCACATTGGTATAGTTGCTCAACTCATGTCTTCTCTGTTCCATCTTTGAACTAACAATGCGTTGTCAAACCCCTACTGTTGCTTAGATTATCAGAATTGTCCATATTACTCTCTGTTCTCTGCACACACTCAACTTGTGTGCTTCCGTAAACAGATAGTAGTAATACCACTTTAATTATTTCTCTCTCTCTTTTATGAACATTACTCTGGTTCTATCTTGATAAAGTAGTACAAGCCTTGTACGCTGTAGCAATGCTCATACCGGATGGGCCACGCAGACATGCAGCTATACTCATGCCGGATCAGCTACATGCTTATGTCTAACCTTTGGGGGCAACATGTTGTTGAATAAATTTCATAAAACCACATGTATTTGTATAAATTATCACAAAACTGCAACTTTAAAAGAAGTTTATAGAGAACTACACATAGATCGACTAAATGTACATAACGGAACTTCATTCTTAACGGTATGAACGTACCCCACCCGCAAGAGATCAATTATGTGTAGTTCTATGAAACCTTGTCTTAAATTTGTCAATAGTTTGCTCAAAGTATGTGTAGTTTTACGAAATTTACTCTTCTTCTATTTGTTTCGCAAATGTATATTTCGTTTGGTGTATATTAATTAATTTGGTCCAAGGAACATCTCTGTTTTTTTTCATAGCTTTTGATTTTCGATGTAGTCTTGAACTTGGTACTTCTATTTTACATTTTCTGATGAAATCATTTAGATTTGTTATGTATGTAATTATGCTTACTTTATATGCTTGTTTTTGTTTTGTAGGTTAATTTCAAAGGATGGCGCTACTGGAATTTGTTTATTGACTCATGGATGCATTACCTGATCTTACTTTTTTAAGTATTAGCCTATGTAGACCAAAAAGAAAATTGACAAAAAAAAAGTGAAAACAAAGGAAGAAACTCAAAAAAAAATAGAAAAACTCTAAAATGGAAAAAAAAGTGAAATTGTCTGTACTTTGTTTGTTTCTTGTATTTGGTCATTTCTGTAAAAGTTTGTATGGACATGTCTTGTATTTCTGCTTTTCTTTGGGTGGGAAACTCCGCCTATGTCGCTATAAGTGCAGTATTTGTGGTTGCCTAGCCGGTCAATGCATTGGGGAGGTGCACGGCTGCTGGGCGGGAGAATGCAGTGTTGCAGCACTGTGAAGAACATCCATGATGAGCTGAAGGAGCAGAAGAGAGGATGGAGGCAACGCCTTGCCTGCTCTGCAGCAGTATTGTTTAATTATTCCTGTTTGCCTGTCTGAGTGTAAAGTACGGTTCTGGAGTCCTTTCAATTCTGCGTTGAATTTGCCAGGTGGCTTGCTTCTCTTGTGAGTTGTATTGTGGTGAGCTAGACGAGCTGTTATCCCCTGCTTCCTGTAGTTGTATATTGCAAAATGGCTGTACATTTGATTACGAGTGCATGATGATTGGGAAATGAATGAACCATGGCCTCAAAGCGTGCAGAGTAGCTGAAGCAAGATTTTGTACAGACTGTACACCATGGTTTTGGAAAAAAAAAATTATTTGTGCCTATGTAGATCGTGTTATCTAGTCTACGTTTTTACGCAAGATTTTCCCACTATTCACGTGTTGCAGCAAAGCAAAATAGAGGAGGCTTCGGCAGAAAATGCTCATTTTAACCATTCCTCTGCTGTTACACCCTTTCAGCTCATCCTAAGCTATTGGCTGTGATAAGCATCCCTTAATCAATAACGAGTTCAGATTTCTTCTCTTAATTCATGCCTGTTTTTGCATGCCGTGATCATGCAGAGGTAGAGCAAGTTTCACGATCGTTGTGCCCGTTGCTGTTGGACCGCTGATTGAAGAGATCCTGTCGGGAAAGAACCGCCCTCGTTTTGCAGCACTCTAATCAGTGGCTAATCAATTCACCCGTATTCTGGTACTTCCTCTAGTTCTGATACCTCCAATTCAGTGCCGATTCTTCCTGTTCCCTGCTGAGCCATTCTAGTCTGTAGCCATTGACCGACCGAACCTGCTCTATTTTACCGAGCACTTCACCATTTTTGCAATTTTTGCAGGTGTAGCAGCGTGATCCGTGGTTTTCTCTTGGTGATTGACTGATAATCTTTTGTTATCTATTCTATACATTAATTTCTCCAAGCTGTTACTTTGCATGCACACGATGTCCCCTCGACAGGTTTCACCCCGTTCAAGTTGCTCTTCGGCAACAAAATCATAACGCCCGAGGAACTCAAGACAAAGTCCCATCGAGTGGTAGCGCACCCAATGCCGGGTGAGCGTAGCGTTTCGCTCGATCTCATCCAGGGAGACAGGATGCATGCAACATTAAACATTGTGAAGTACCTCCGCAAGACGATAGCCTCATACAACAAGAAAGTCAAGCCGTGCAGTAAGGGACCTTGTCCTCAAGAAATCACTCCACGCAAACACTGCAGGCAAGCTGGAGTCTAAATGAGAGAGAACCTACATAGCACAACCTCAATAAGGGTGGGTTCATACCACCTGTGACCCTTGATGGAGTAGATCTGAAGCACACATGAAATGGCGACCAACTCCACCATTACTACACGTAGACGTTGTCGAAAGGATGGCCACCAAGAGCACGTGTACATGAATTGTAAAAAAGTGTACCCACAGCATCTTTTTGACTCACACACATTGTGTACTCCCAACACTATGGAGTATAAATAGAGTATGGAGCCCCGGGCTCTATGCTAACTCTACGGAGTATAAAATGCTGGGACCCCCATGCGTCTCGGACAACTCTACAAAATATAAATAGAGCATGGCCAGGCTCTATACCAACTGTATGAAGTCGACTGACTCTGTGTCAACTCTACAGAGTATAAATAGAGTACGGAGCTGATGGGCTCTACGCCAACTCTACGGAGTATGAATAGAATAGGGAGCCCCTAGGGCCCACGCCAACTCTGGGGACTATAAATAGAGTGCAGCACCCCTGGGGCCCATGCAAACTCTACCGAGTACAAATTGAGCGTGAAGCCCATTGGGCCCGTAGCAGCTCGATAGATAAAGACATGAGCACACATGCATGGAAGTCTCTACGTCCTACCACTCACTTCGTAGACCTTAGTTCGAAGCGTGGGGACAAAGCATGCAAAGCTTATCACGTCCTACTGCCGACTTCGTCGACCTTAGTCCAAAGGATGGGGATAGAGTGTGAATCCTATTGCGTTCTACCACCAATTTCATCAACCTTAGTTCAAAGGGTGGGGATCAAGAGTGCAAATCCTATCATGTCCTACCATCGACCTTAGTCTGAAGAGTGGGGATGGAGCGCGTGAACCCAGCTTCATTGACTTAAGTCCGAAGGGTGTGGATAGAGTCCTGTGGCCGGCTTCGGCCTACCAATGGTTACATCAGAATCCGTACGAGTGGATGAGGCCTAAAAGAACAATTTCATAAGCACTTACAAAAGGGGGTGCGAAGCACATACCTACATACCTACTCAAGCAAGATACAACAGAGTTGAAATCACCGAGCCATGCAAGCAGAAGAATCGAGTGAAATGGCGACCAACTCCACCATTACTACACGTAGACGTTGTCGAAAGGATGGCCACCAAGAGCACGTGTACATGAATTGTAAAAAAGTGTACCCGCAGCATCTTTTTGACTCACACACATTGTGTACTCCCAACACTATGGAGTATAAATAGAGTGTGTACTCCCAACACTATGGAGTATAAATAGAGTATGGAGCCCCCGGGCTGTATGCTAACTCTACAGAGTATAGAGCGCTAGGACCCCCCTGTGTCTCAGACAACTCTGCAAAGTATAAATAGAGCATAGAGCCCTCAGGCTCTATACCAACTCTACGAAGTCGACAGGCTCTGTGTCAACTCTACAGAGTATAAATAGAGTACGGAGCCGATGGGCTCTACGCCAACTCTACGGAATATGAATAGAATGCAGAGCCCCTGGGGCTCGCGCCAACTTTGGGGAGTATAAATAGAGTGTAGCGCCCCCGGGGCCCATGCAAACTCTACCGAGTACAAATTGAGTGTGAAGCCCATTGGGCCTGTAGCAGCTCGATAGGTAAAGACATGAGCACACGTGCATGGAAGTCTCTACGTCCTACTACTGACTTCGTCGACCTTAGTCCGAAGGGTGGGGACAGAGCACGCGAAGCTTATCACGTCCTATCGCCGACTTCATCGACCTTAGTCCGAAGGATGGGGATAGAGTGTGTGAATCCTATTGCGTCCTACCACCAACTTCATCAACCTTAGTTCGAAGGGTGGAGATGAAGAGTGCAAAGCCTATCACGTCCTACCGTCGACTTCGTCGACCTTAGTCCGAAGAGTGAGGACGGAGCGCGTGAACCCAGCTTCATTGACTTAAAGTCCGAAGGGTGTGGATAGAGTCCTGTGGCCGGCTTCGGCCTACCAATGATGACACCAGAACCCTTACGAGCGGATGAGGCCTAGAAGAACAATTTCATAAGCACTTACAAAAAGGGGGTGCGAAGCACGTACATATACGCTGTCGACCCAAACGAACCCCCTAACCCATTAAATAAGATGGCATCACTCAGCCTGATCACTCTCGATTTTTACGTAGGCATTCGGGCGAACATGAGGTCGAGGCTCAAAGCCCACCAAGAAGTCTATTGAGTCTTCCACCCAACGCCAGTGATGCAGCCCTCTCCGAAGAAGGTGCAAGATGATTTTCATTGAGCACCTACTCAAGCAAGATACAACAGTTGAAATCACCGAGCCATGCAAGCAGAAGAATCGAGTGAAGGGTGCAAATATTCACCATAACAAAAAGCAACACAAGGCGAAGTAGTCCGACAGTAGTGGCCCCATGTTACAGACAAAAGGGTCAAAGGGCAGGAGCCTCGTGGGGAGGCCCCGCCACGACCAGGTACTACAGACTACGCTACGTAATCAATCAGGCGGCCTCACACCTGCTGGGTGGCCTCCGCGGGCCCCACGCGAGAAGAATGCCGGAGGACCCACTTCCCCAAGCAATGACCCAAATTCGTAGCTACCCCTAGGGTGTGTCGTAGGGAGACTAGGCCTTCATAGTAGCTTCGCCCAAGTAGTCCCAAAGGCGATGGCGGAAGGCACGAGTGAAGCGACGGGTTACATGGATCGTATGTATTCCGGGGGAGGTCTAGGGCCAGATCCGCTAGCTTGCTCACATGTGGACACCTCCGGATGTGCAGAAAACTGAGGAATAGCACGAGCTGCAGGGAGGGAGGGACCTCAATGGCAAGCTTCGTTAATGTCACTTCCAGGCTTTGCATAGCCTCCCAGGTGGCCCTCCGAGACTTCGGACTACAGGTGGCCCCTCTCCTCCTCAAGCACGGCCACCTACTGAAGGAAGTTCTCCCTTCCCTCCGCTGTGCGAGCATTCACTTCAGCTACAGTAGCCTTTGCGGCAGCCAACACCTTCGTCCCCTCGTCCTCGAGGATTCAGACACGGCCCTCGCACTTCGGCCTGAGATGCATTTAGCCGCTCCCGCAAGCCCGACGTCTCCCAGAGCATAGTACGTTGCCCTCAACAAAAGAAGAGAGCATAAAAAGGACGAAGCTCCCCTCGGGGATACCAGGCATACCTTCGCTTTGGTAGACTCAAGCGCCCCAAAAAGCAGCTCTGCACCGCAAGACAGCAAGGTGCTTCGGTCAAGGCCAGTGTCCAGACAGTCCGCAGTGGTGCAGAGGGACCGAAGTGTGTCCGGGCGAGGGACGAAATCACCCAGCACGAGCCTCCCAGGCTCCGCCGTGACTCCTACGCTTGGGCCATCGTGGGAGGCCACCTCCATGCCCGTTGCTTCTGCTGTCTCTGCGAGCTGCCCTCTACGCTAAAGTCTGCCTCGAGCCCGCCAGCCTCCTCTTTGCCAAGCGGCTGGTTCTCTGACACTGGCAGAGGGGGAGTAGCTGACGAGGGCGATAGAGTGAGGGAGCATAGCGGGGACAACTATGTAGAAAAAATCTAAGTTTAAACATGAACCGTAATCTTTAACTCTAGATCAATCAAGAACACATACGTAAACTTTAGTGCGGAATCATACCCGAAGTCGGAGATACCATGATGGAGGTGCTCATGTTGGACCAAAATGGCGACAGAGGGGGGGTGAATGTCGTTCTCTAAAAACTTGCCCCTAAAAAGAACTCACTTCGAAAACTCTCCTCAATAGCTATGTGAAGCTAAGAGAAGAGATCAAGGAAGCTTACTGGAACTCAAGAATCCAGAGGAGAAAACAAGAGAATACCTGCTAAGACAAAGCATCAAGAAAACTTATTGATCATTGAGTAACTGCTGCTCAAAAACCCCCTACCCGGTCTGACCGGTCTTCTGAAATTCAGACAACCTGAGAGCAGTCCAGAAAACTGAATTTAGAGCAAACTTTTCAGACCTTCAAAAACTGACAAATTGAGGGTTTTGCTCCTAACTTTTCCACCTCAAAGCATCACAACAATAGACTAAATAGCAAGGGGACTCTAGGAAACAAAGAAATCAATCTAAAGAGCAAAAAATTCCAGATTATGACAAAAATCTGAAACTTTGCAAGAACTGAACCAAAATCCAAATTACTCCCTATTCTTTGATCCTTTGGCCACGAAACTTTGAGGAGAGCTAATTGATAGTCTCAGGACTCTAGATACCAAAATTCACGCCATCTCACAAAGGGAATCAAGAAGTGCACTAATACCCTAGGAGAGGAAAAATAAGAACAGAGGAATCCAAAAACCAAAACCTGGAATCAAGAATGGGTTCTTGGGATTTTAACTAATCAAATGATCTTGAGACATTATCCCAGCATAGAGCAACCCATTTTGGCCCTTCTCAACAAGAAACAACAAGAAATTTAATAACTCACGAATCAACCACAGAGAGCATCAAAAAAAGGTACGGGAGAAAAACTTCAGATTTTTATTCCAAAACAAAAGAGGATCACAAAGGAGTCCCCATACGCATGGACATTAGAACAAGATGAATGATTACAAGAGGTCTCAATCCATCCTCTCCTTCTCCCTAAGTCAAGAACACACACACTCTCTACATGCTTCTTGGAGAGGAGACAACACACGTACACACAGGAAGACAACCTCTGCCTCACTCAACAACCCTCACCAATTAAAGCTTTAAAGCCAAAACAAACTCTCAAAACCTCTTTTGACTCAAGCAAACCCTAATTCTCTCTCAAAGCCATACGACCAAGTTTGACCAAGTCCGACCGAGCCCGTTGCACCACGCCACGTCAAGGTCCGAACCACCCAAACCAAACTCGACTTACCTAAACCAAAGTCAATTACTCATCACCCACGCGGGATGACCACCAATTGGTCTCTCAATCTCCCCCTTGATGAGTATATTGACAAACCCAGAAAAAGCGTGAAGTTGAGTTTGAGTTTGAAGAATCCAACATGGTCCAAAGAGAGAAAATGGAACTGATGACCATGTCGACAGAAGGAACACTAGAGCAACATCTGAAAGAGCAAATTATTCTCCAAAGCTCTAAACTGATCCAAACTAGCTTTTTCTTCTCTATTCTCCCCCTTTTGGCAATAAACACATCAAGAATGTAAAAGAGAGAATATGACATGTCAATGGATGAAAACGGCTGAAGTTTGTTTATTTAAGCATTTAGAGCCATGAGAATTATCCATAATGACCATAATGAACTACACCAAGCCATAACTCAATAAAAGGCTATCTAGATCATGACAGGATATGTATATCCTAGCATGATCACATAGATGACGAACTGAAATGTAATGCATTTTATGAGCATGTTAAGTCATCAACAGGCAAAGTCTAACTAGAGATATCAAGGATGATGCAGGCCATGTCAATAAGCTAAGCGGAAACAAGAAGCTAGTGTTGAGTCAATTAGAGTGCTACAAGCTCAAGAGTTTATCATTTGGTTAGGCACTTTTCATCTTTAGGTGATTAAGCAAATCTTGCACACTTGACATATTTTCTTTTAAAGCTTATGGCTGTTTCCAACCAAAAATTTTGTCATGTGCTAGATCTCAAGCCTTATGCGACTACTCCAACCGAGAAGCTTAAGAAGATAGTCTAGGTCATCCAAAACTCCCCCTGAGTTCATGCCTAGTGCAATGGCAAGCCATCTCATGAGAAAGAATTGGTGAAATCAGTTTTTTCGCACAAAAAAAGAGATCCTTTTGCTTTTTAACAGATTGTGCTAACTCATGATGTATCAAGATGCTAAAATAGCTCAATCTAAGATTCAAGTAGATTCAAGACTCAACTCAGCCTATTTGACATGGCATGAATCATACAAGGATAGCTAAAGATAGACTAAACTCAATTACTAGCATGACAAGTTTTTATTTCAGTTGAGAAATTTTAATTAATTTATCATGGCAAAACCTAGTCTACACATATGAAGTCATGATAAATCTAGCAAATAAGCACAAGTCATGGTAATGTGTAAAGCATTGTAAACATGTCATAACAGGATAATAATCAAGGCTCAAAGTAGTTATATTACAATGCAGAATGCTGAAATGCAAGAAAATCCAGCTCCCCCTTAACATGAGATGCAACTTTTAGTTCAAATTGAGTTAAGTCAATATTAAGCACCAGAAGCTCCCAAATGAACTCCCCTTGAACGAAAGCAATAAAATCGAGAAGCTGGCAAAGAAAACAGCAAATAGGCAGTCCTTAAAGCATAGAAAAGATATAGAGACAACTATGGCTCAGACAGACTCTCATCTACCCCATATGACTCCAGGACTATTAGCTGACCGTAAAACACACACTAGAGAGCAAACACGTACCCTGTCTACCCGAGGGTGGCCAGACTCTCGCTAGAACCTACAAGAAGTGAGTGAGCTCAATCTAGTGAGATAAAAAAGCAGCTAATAAGAAGCATCCTGGAAGCACAAGATAAGAGTAGGAAGTCTAAGCAACTAGGCAAGAGAAGCACTCTAACTTATGCTAGAAGGACTAAACCTAATGCACCCAAATGCAAAGCGACAGAAATGAGACAGAAGCATAATCAATATAGTAAAGCAGTAAAGCCCAAAACTCCCCCTCACTACAGTCCATAAGGACAAACCACCCCAAGTTCTCCCCGCAGAGCTGAAAACCTCAAACTATCCAATGGCTTGGTGAAAATGTCAGCCAACTGGTGGTTACTCTCCACAAACTGGAGCATTATATCGCCCTTCTCTACATGGTCTCTAAGAAAGTGATAACGGATATCGATGTGCTTGGTCCGGGAATGCTGCACTAGGTTCTTAGCAATGTTAATCGCAGAAGTGTTATCACAAAAGACTGGAACACTGTCGATAACTAACCCAAAGTCCTGCAGGGTCGAAGCCATCCAGAGCACTTGGCTACAGCAACTGGCTGCAGTAACGTACTCGACCTCTGCGGTGGACTGTGCAACGCTGGACTGCTTCCTCGAAGACCAGGAAATAAGAGAAGTGCCAATAAATTGGCAAGTACCAGAAGTGCTCTTCCTATCTATCCTACAGCCAGCAAAGTCTGCGTCCGAGAAGGCTCTCAAGGAAAGACAGGATGAGGAAGAGTAACAGATACCATAGTCAATGGTAGCTCGAAGGTACCGAAGAATGCGCTTCACCGCCTGGCGATGAGATGCGCGAGGAGAAGGCTGAAACCGAGCACAAAGACACACGGAGAAGTGTATGTCCGGTCTCGAGGCAGTGAGGTACAAGAGGGAGCCGATCATACTCCTATACTCCTTCTGATCAACTGGCTCGCCATCCTCATCTGGGTCGAGAGAGGCTGAAGTAGCCATCGGAGTGGACACCGACTTACCATCACTCATATCGAAGCGCTTCAGGAGGTCTTGAGTGTACTTGCCTTGATGCAGGAAGGTACTCTCCTGAGTCTGCTTAATTTGGAAGCCAAGAAAGAAGCTCAACTCTCCCATCATGTTCATCTCAAACTCCGAGCTCATGACATCGGAAAACTGAGAAAGGAGAGCATGTGACGAGCCGCCAAAGATGATGTCATCCACATAAATCTGGACGAGCAGAAGATCAGTGCCATACCGACAAATGAACAAGGTCTTATCTACTTTACCCATCTAAAAACCATGACTTAATAGGTAGGACTTAAGCCTCTCATACCAAGCTTGGGAAAGCTTGAAGACATGGTTTGGGTATTTGGGGTTTTCGAAACCAGGAGACTGTCGGACGTAGAACTCTTCCTCAATAAAGCCATTGAGAAAGGCATTCTTAACGTCCATCTGGTAAAGCTTGAAACCCTTAGAAGCTGCAAAGGCAAGCAGGATTCTAATGGCTTCAAGTCCGCTCTGAGGGGGCAAAGGTCTCCTCGAAATCTAGACCCTCAACCTGGGAGAACCCCTGAGCTACCAGTCTAGCCTTGTTTCGAATAACCACTCCATCCTCGCTCTGCTTGTTCTTGAACACCCACTTAGTCCCAATAACATTGTGACCTCGCGAGGGCTCGACAAGCGACCAGACCTTGTTTCTCTCGAAATTTTCTAGCTCCTCATGCATGGCATTGACCCAAGACTCATTAGATAGAGCATGACTAACATCTTTGGGCTCAAAGGTGGCAACAAAGGCAGAATGGAGACAGAAGTGAGACATGCTAGATTTTGAACGTGTGATACGCTCAAAGAGATCTCCAATCATCTGCTTTGAAGGATGACGACGCTGAATATGACGGGGAGGTCCTGGATGAGAAGAAGAAGTGGCCTCTACCTCATGAGTTGATGAGGTAGGAACAGAGCCACTAGCTCCCGAAGATGCGGATGGACTGGGCTGATCTCCTTGAGGTGCGGTGGAAGAGGCAGGCACCTCAAGGGGAAGAGGAACTGGATCGGGTAGACAACCCTCATCTCCATCCTCCTCATCCTCTACAAATATGGTCTCGGATTGCTCTACAAAATCTGAGATATCAGGCTTAGTCCCTGGGCTGGCCTCATCGAATGTCACCTCACAGGTCTGTACCATTTTGCTGGACTCGCAGTTCCAGACCCTATAAGCCCGCGAAGAAGTCGAGTAACCAAGAAAGATCCCATCACATGAACATGACTCGAACTTATCTAGGTTCCTTGACTTCAGAATAAAATACTTGCAACCAAAAACACGAAAATGAGATACGCTGGGCTTTCGCCCGTATCTCAACTCATAAGAATTACGATACAAGTGTGCCCTTAGAAAAACTCTGTTTGAAACATGGCACACGGTGGCTATAGCTTCAGCTCAAAACTTCCTAGGTGTAGAGTACTCATTAAGCATCGTTCTGACCATCTCGACCAACGTACGGTTCTTCCTCTCTACAACGCCATTTTGCTGAGGGACGTATGGAGAAGAGAACTGGTGCTCTACACCTATCTCATCGCAGAAACTCTTGAAGTAGGAATTCTTGAACTCCGTGCCGTTGTCACTGCGGATCGCTCGTAAGGCACCCGGGAGCTCAACAGAAAGCCTACTAAAAAGACCCCGAAAATGGGTAAATATCTCATCCTTCGAGGCTTAAAAAAACACCCAAGAGTACCTCGAGAAGTCATCAACCACGACAAGAACATACCACTTCTCTACTGCTGACTGCACTCTAGTTGGTCCAACTGTGTCCATATGGAGCAGCTGTCCCGGTGCATTGGTTATAGTCACTGTGACCGGAGGGTAAGAAGCAACAACCATCTTGCCGTGCCGGCAAGGAGCGCAAACAAAATCTTTGACCAACTTGAGTTTCGGCAGACCACGAATGAGATCGTGGCCGCTAACTCGGGTCAAATGGTCAAACCCAATATGACCAAGTCTCCTATGCCAGAAAGTGAGGTCACGGGACTCAGAAGCAACTAAACAACTGAGAGGATCACCAGAAGACTCAGAAAAATCAGCACGAAAGATCCTCTCATAATGAGAAATCCCACAAACCAGACTACCCGAAGAATTAAGAATTTTGCAATTGTTTTTCTTAAAGCTCACCTCGAAATCGTTATCGGTAAGCTGGGAAACTGACAGCAAATTGTACTTCAGCTTACTAACCAAGGCAACATCTTTCATAATGAAAGAATCATTAACGCGCACTGTACCTTTGGCGTTGACGCGCCCAGATGAAGCATCTCCGAAGGTGATCGTCTCATCACCTGGAGCACGGGCAAGGGAAGAAAACCAACGGGAGTCTCCGGTCATGTGTCGTGAACACCCGGAGTCTACAAGCCAAACCTTTCCCTTCCCTGCCCGGCGAACTTGAGTCAACAAGAGAGTAAAGTCTCAGTACTGGGGTAAATCAAGAGTGATTTTGGCACCCAATACTGAACAACACGTCGAGCAGATGAAGTAGTCAAGCACGACTGACCTCTATCTACCCTACGTTCTCTGTGGCTCAAAGAAGCAGAAGGTCTTTGAGCAGACCTGAAGCTATTGCGGGGTCCGACTGCTACGGGAGAGCGAGTCAGAACATCGGCAACACGCTGATCACGCCGCGGGTAGCTATTTCGACGGGGGAAACGAGATCTACCCTCAGGACGGCGGAAGTAACGACCAAAGGGAGCATGAGGATGGAAACCAGAAACCTCAGAAAAACCAAGTCCTCGATGCTGCCCAAAACCATCTGAAGCATCTGAAGCAAATCTAGACCTTGTGTTGGTCTTAGATGCACTCAAGGTCTGGGCTGACCCTGAATACGCCTAAGAGCCGCAAAGACGGTCTCTGCGTAATCTTTGGCGCGCTGAAGCATCGATCGATCGTATGTCCATCCTTCTGACAGAAGGTGCAATGATACTTTGCCTTCTGAGAGGCTGAAGTAGCACGAGATGGCTTCGCCTTCTGAGAGGCCGAAGTTGCAGGTGGAATCACCTTACTGTCAGAAATCCCTTGGACAAAGCCCGCAGACTTAAATTGGACTTTCTCAGTCCTGGACTCAGTCTCGATAACACCTGGTTCTATGAGTCTGAGCACGGTAGGTGGATGCTTCCTCATGTCCTCATAGAAATCATATCCTAGACCCTGATTAAATCTGCAGATCTTAGATTGGTCTAGAATAAGATTGAGCTTCTTCTTGCCTCCTACAAATCTCTCGAGAGTGTTCATAAGATACTGACACTCCCGAAAGAGAGAGGCGCAAGAAGAGCAGGGGGAAGAAGAGACAGCAGAAGGTAAGGTAATAGAAGAAGAACCAGTAGCAGAAGAGAGAATGGCTTGTGCATGCACAACCGACTCCGAAGGGACAATCCTACTACTAGCCATTTGGTTCACGTTGCTAAGCGTCTCCAACTTACCCTTGGACTTCTCCCCCACACCGGCACACACATCACAACAAGATTGTGGCTTCTCTAGTAAATCCATAGTTAGCTTCACACATTTTTCATCTAAGGCAATCAATTCAGATTTTAGTTTTTCACAGTTATTGCAAGGTGAGCTAACAGGGTCCTTAGAAGCATGTTTAGCCATTTTCTTGTTGTGGTCAACCATTTCTTGAAACTGTTTTGAGACAGATTCAAGTTCAGCAGTTAATTTAGAACAGTTTAAGCATGAATCAATCGGCTCAAGAAGAGAGGCTTGTAGTTCAGTAATTTTATGATCTGCCCGTTTCAAGTTCATCTCCAAGTTATTGCAATTTTCACAAGACTCGGGCAGATCAAGAAGCATGGCATAAGGTCCTCTAGCAGTATTGTCCTTAACCTCACATGAGGTGGGAGAAGTAGTCTCATCAGTAGTAAGTAGGATAACAGCCATCCTATTCAGTTCTAACTCGGCAAGCAGACTAACATTATTCATCTTAACAATATCAAGCTCGGAGGACAAACTATCATGCGAAGTCCTTAATTTCTCCATATCACCCAACAGAGCACAGCATGTATCACAATCATCACGGGAGGGAGCAGATATAAGAGAAGAAAGCTCCCGTGACAGTCTATCTACTTCCTTCTCTAACTCAGTACACCTAGCCCTAGACTTAGCATGAAATCCACCTAGCTTAAGGAAAGCATGATTGAGCTGGTCGTAGGAAGGGAATACCTCGTCCGAGTCGGAGTACAGCTCGCTGTCGCTCACTTCACCCTCGAGGGCCATGAAGCACATGCCGGAGAAGTCATCGCCGCTCTTGGGGTCTTGGTCACCCGTCCCATCGTCGTCGCTCCATCCCTCCACCTCACTGAGGTCGAGGTCGTCGAACGCGGCGAGGACGCGGTGGAAGAGCTTGGCCTTCCCGGTCGCGAACTTCTTCTTGCCTTGTGGATGCGCTGGAGGCTTCTTGTTGCGTTCTTGTCGGTGTAGTCGTTCTTGCTCGAACCGCCGAAGTCAGCTTTGCCCTTCTCCAGCTTGGGGCAATTTGCCCGAATGTGGTTGGGGCCACCACACTCGAAGCAAATGACAGGTCCTCCCCTCTTTCTGTCCCTCCTCCTCTTGTAAGCATGGGAAAACTTTCGAGCTAGGAGGGTCAGTTGCTCATCCTCGAGCTGCTCTAACTGATCATCAGTTACATCACAGAGAGCAGCAAGGGAGAAACCACACAAAGAAATCGCATTTAAAGACCGTGTTGAATCGATCGGTGACTAAGGCCATCGACTGTGACGTCGACTTGCGAGAGACAATGTCAATCTCGTGAGTCTTGAGACGCGAGTACAGCGCACCAAGAGTCAAAGTCGAAAGGTCCGTGGTGTCCTTAATGGTAGTCACTTTCATCTCCCAAACACGCAGATCGAGTGCAGTGAGTATCTGTCGAGCGTTATCCGAGTCCGAGTATGTGAGACCGACCACTCGGAGGTTGCTCAGAATCTTGTGAAAACGCGCAAAACACTCATCAAGGGACTCACCAGCGAGCATTTCAAACTTGTTTATAATCTCGCTTGAACTGGTCCTATCATACCGTCTTTATTTGGGTGGTGCCCTCATAGTAAGCATCGAGGGTCTCCCAAATATCGAAGGCGGACGAAAGATGAGAAATGCGATCAAACTCACTACGACTCAGGCCCTGGATGATGATGTTCCTTGCCTTTGTATTCGCCTCAACATCAGCCATATTCCCGGCATTGATGTTCTCATCGGTAGGAACAACAAACCGGACCTTGACCTTGTGCCAGATGGCGTACCCCTGGGTCTGGATGTATGTCTCCATTCAGCTCTTCCAGAAGGGGTAATCGATGCCATCGAAAACGGGCGGCTTGGTCGAGTACTTGTCCATCGCCATGGCTCTTGAGACCGGTTAAGATCTATTGAAAAGAGCTAACAAGCTCTGATACCAATTGTTGGACCGAAATGGCGACAGAGGGGGGTGAATGTCAATCTCTAAAAACTTGCCCCTAAAAAGAACTCACTTCGAAAACTCTCCTCAATAGCTATGTGAAGCTAAGAGAAGAGATCAAGGAAGCTTACTGGAACTCAAGAATCCAGAGGAGAAAACAAGAGAATACCTGCTAAGACAAAGCATCAAGAAAACTTATTGATCATTGAGTAATCGCTGCTCAAAACCCCTACCCGGTCCTGACCGGTCTTCAAATTCGCACAACCCGAGAGCAGTCCAAAACTGAATTTAGAGCAAACTTTTCAGACCTTCAAAAACTGACAAATTGAGGGTTTTGCTCCTAACTTTTCCACCTCAAAGCATCACAACAATAGACTAAATAGCAAGGGGACTCTAGGAAACAAAGAAATCAATCTAAAGAGCAAAAAATTCCAGATTATGACAAAAATCTGAAACTTTGCAAGAACTGAACCAAAATCCAAATTACTCCTATTCTTTGATCCTTTGGCCACGAAACTTTGAGGAGAGCTAATTGATAGTCTCAGGACTCTAGATACCAAAATTCACGCCATCTCACAAAGGGAATCAAGAAGTGCACTAATACCCTAGGAGAGGAAAAAATAAGAACAGAGGAATCCAAAAACCAAAACCTGGAATCAAGAATGGGTTCTTGGGATTTTAAGCGATCAAATGATCTTGAGACATTATCCCAGCATAGAGCAACCCATTTTGGCCCTTCTCAACAAGAAACAACAAGAAATTTAAAACTCACGAATCAACCACAGAGAGCATCAAAAAAGGTACGGAGAAAAACTTCAGATTTTTATTCCAAAACAAAAGAGGATCACAAAGGAGTCCCCATACGCATGGACATTAGAACAAGATGAATGATTACAAGAGGTCTCAATCCATCCTCTCCTTCTCCCTAAGTCAAGAACACACACACTCTCTACATGCTTCTTGGAGAGGAGACAACACACGTACACACAGGAAGACAACCTCTGCCTCACTCAACAACCCTCACCAATTAAAGCTTTAAAGCCAAAACAAACTCTCAAAGCCTCTTTTGACTCAAGCAAACCCTAATTCTCTCTCAAAGCCATACGACCAAGTTTGACCAAGTCCGACCGAGCCCGTTGCACCACGCCACGTCAAGGTCCGAACCACCCAAACCAAACTCGACTTACCTAAACCAAAGTCAATTACTCATCACCCACGCGGGATGACCACCAATTGGTCTCTCAGCTCAGTGTCACGGTGATGTTGTGGTCGGCGTCGACAGGGACGCAGAGGGCTCGGCCTTCGTCCACCTGATGCGCTCGTAATAGATCGGGTCTGTTGGGGCTTTGGGGCCTTGAAACAACGTCGTGTGTCACAAAACCCTGCCGATCCCCTCTGATTTTTATAGCGCTAGGTATCCGGGACCAAACCAAGCGAGGGTCGGTTGCGCCCCCGATCAGGGCGTGTGAGTGGAGGTGTTCCTCCCTGAAATCTCGGGACGGTTAGCTGAGAGATCAACCCAACATTCTCCCCTTTGATTGTAAAGCTAACATCATAAGCCCAGTCTTAATGAAAATAGCTCACCAAGGCAAAGTGTTGCATGACCAAAGAAGGTGTCATACAACCCCAGTACCTATAGTGTACTATTCCATCTCAAAATGGATATGCATTATACTTAGGGAGTTGGTTTACTTTAGGTCCTTTTATCCAGAATCAGAGGCTTTCCAATAAAACCCATGCCGACAACATGATTACGAAAAATATTAGGTGGTAAGCCTTTAGTAAGCGGATCCGCAAGCATTAACTTAATACTTATATGCTTGATACTAATGGTTTGATCATGGATTCTATCTTTCACAACAAGATACTTAATGTCAATGTGTTTGGCAGCACCACTTGACATGTTATTTGCATAAAAGACTGCGGGTTCGTTATCACAGTACAGGGTGAGTGGTTTAGAGATGCTGTCTACCACTCTAAGTCCCGGGATAAAGTTCTTAAGCCATACAGCCTGCCCGGTAGCCTTATAACATGCCACAAACTCAGCTTGCATCGTTGAAGATGTCGTAAGGGTTTGTTTGGAGCTTTTCCACGAGATAGCTCCTCCAGCAAGTGTGAAGATATAACCTGACTGGATTTCTTAGTATCAACACATCCTGCAAAATCTGAATCTGAATAACCGACGACTTCAAGGTTATCAGAAAACTTATATGTGAGCATGAAATGCTTAGTAGCTTGCATATAGCGCAAGACTTTCTTAACGACCTTTCAGTGGTCTGGTCCTGGATTTGATTGATATCTGCCAAGCATCCTAGTTACAAAAGCTAAATCAGGGCGTGTACATATTTGAGCATACATAATGCTTCCGACAGCTGAAGCATAAGGAACCGACTTCATCTGATCAGTTTCATATTGGTTCCTTGGACATTGGAATGTCCCAAACTTATCGCCCTTAACAATAGGAGCAGGCGAGCCAGAGCACTTATGTATATTGTATCTCTTTAGTACTCTGTCAATGTATGCCTTCTGAGATAAACCTAATATTCTTTTGGACCTATCTCGGTGAATTTCAATGTCAAGAACATAAGAGGTATCACCGAGATCCTTCATATCAAAATTAGATGAAAGAAATCTCTTGGTCTCAAACAGCATATCCTTGTCGCTGCTGGCCAATAAGATGTCATCCACATATAGTACTAAGATGGTGAATTTACTCCCCTTGAACTTAGCATATATGTAGTTATCAACTTCATTTTCCTTAAAACCAAAACTCCTCATAATCTTATCGAATTTGATATACCACTGCCTCGATGCTTGTTTTAAGCCATAAATGGATTTCTTAAGTCGACATACCATATGCTCCTTACCTTCTATGATAAAACCTTCCAGTTGAGCCATGTAAAACGTTCTCTTGCAAGTCGCTATTAAGAAATGCTATCTTAACATCAATCTGATGTAGCTCTAAAACATAATGAGCTACAAGTGACATAACAATTCTGAATGAATACTTAGTCGAGGCAGGAGAAAATGTGTCATTATAATCAATCCCCTCTCTTTGTGAGAAGCCTTTTGCTATAAGCCTTGCTTTGAACCTTTCGACATTTTCCTTTAGAGTCATGCTTGGTTTTATAGACCCATTTACAGCCTACTATTTTGACTTCGTCGGGAATTTCTACTAAGTCTCAAACATCATTAGTGCTCATAGACTCTAGTTCATCCTCTATGGCTTCAAGCCATTTAGAAGAATGTTCACTCATCATGGCTTCCTTATAAGAGGTGGGATCATCTACCTTCCCCATATCATTAATATCCTCATTCATATAAACAACATAATCATTAGAGATGGTAGATCTTCTCTTCCGCTGTGATCTTCTGAGAGGTACATCAGTTATTACAGGGGACTGTTGAGGCTCATCATTAGGTGTAACATTAGGAATTTCAGAGACCTCAGCAGTGGGTGCAACAACAGTATTCTCTATTGGAGTTGCTACTGGAGTTGCAACCACCTGAGGCACAAGAATATAAGGCTCTGGGATGAGCGGTGTAGGAACATAAACCCGCTTTTCCTCAAGATCTATCTTTCTAGGCTCCAGGTCATCGTTATTCTCTAAGAACACACCATGCCTTGTTTCTACAAACTTAGTTGTCCTATCAAGACAATAAAAGCGATACCCTTTGGATCTCTCAGGGTACCCAATAAAATGGCAACTTACTGTCTTAGGGTCTAATTTCCCAATATGTGGATTAAATATCTTAGCTTCAGCACGACAACCCCACACTCGTAAATATTTCATACTCGGTTTCCTCCCAGTCCATAATTCATAAGGTGTCTTAGGTACTGATTTACTGGAAATCCGATTAAGAATATGTGCGGCTGTCTTTAGTGCTTTCATCCACAAGCCAGTTGGTAAACTAGAATGGCTAAGCATGCTCCGTACCATATCCATAAGTGTACGATTGCGTCTTTCAGCTACTCCATTTTGCTGAGGTTCATCTGGCATAGAATATTGGGCAACAATGCCATTCTCCTGAAGGAACTTAGCAAAAAAGGGCCAAGAATTTGCCCGTAAGAGGCATGTCTTCCGTAATATTCTCCCCCTCTATCCGATCTGACCACTTTGATTCTTAAGTTGTGCTAATTTTCAGCCTCAGCCTTAAATATCTTAAATTTGCCAAGTGATTCAGATCGGTCTTTAATGGGAAATCATCAGTGAACGTAATGAAAGAATTAAAACCATCCACTGATGTCACAGGAAAAGGACCACAAATATCAGTATGAATTAATTCTAAAGGTCCTGTGCTGCGAGTGGCTCCCTTCTTTATTTTCTTTACATATTTGCCTTTAATGTAATCAATGCAGTGGTCTGAGTCAGAGAAATCTAATGGGTGGAGAATCTCTTCTTTAATGAGACACTCCATTCTCCCCCTCGAAATGTAGCCTAAACGACAGTGCCACAGTTTCAAAGAAGTCTCATCATTATTTTTATTTTTTTATTGCTGAGCATCACAAAACTACAGTTCTAATTCATATCACTGTTGGACAGAAAATGAAAAGAACTGATAATTTTATGGCGACATATGATTACAGTCAACGTTGGTCAGAAAGTAATCACATACATACATAATGCCAAAATAAAACATAACATACATAAATAGTTCTCATCCACATCACCGTTGGGCTGAAAAAGTGGAAAAGAACTTGACATTTTATGTGGCAACATATGATTACAGTCAACGTTGGTCAGAAAGTAATCATATGCATACATAATGCCAAAATAAACATAACATCTCAGATTAAAATGTCTCGTTGGTTCAATTTTAATCTGAGATAAACATAATAATGTATGGCAATGATACATCATAAATAGTCGTCTTAGAAAAGTAATTGAAACAGTGCTCAAGAGGTAAACTAATGATACACCGTAATTAATTAGCCAAAAATTAATCTTCTTATAGCGACATATGATTACAGTCAACGTTGGTCTGAAAGTAATCATATGTATACATTATGCCAAATAAAACATAAATTTCTGATTAAAATGTTTCGTTGGTTCAATTTTAATCAGAGGCAATACACAATAATGTGGTAATGATACACATTTCAAATGCCGAAAACCACATCACAAAAAACATAATTTTCAAAAGACATAACAAAAGTCATTTGAAGCAATAAATTATTGCCAAAATCTATAACTGTATCATTCATAACAAAAATTCATAATTGTCGAAATACTTCAAATGTTATCATTCATAATTGCCTAATTGAAGCAATAGAAGACACAATTTATTGCTGTATCATTCATAACAAAATTCATAATAAACATAAAATCTCCAATTAAAATGTCCCGTTGGTTCAATTTTAATCAGAGATTAGTCATAATAATGTTGTAATGATACATCATAAATTGTCAATCGAAAAGTAATTAAATAGTGCACAAAAGGTAAATTAAATAAGACATAATGTGCACAAAATTAATTAAATTGGGCACACAAAAGATAAATTAATGATACACTGTAATTTGCCAGTCGAAACAGTGCACATTAGTTGAAAAGTAAATGTGCTGAAAGATACATTAAATAAAGCATTATGCGGACGGCCCAAAAGCGAAACGCGCACGGCCGCAGCAAAACATGCGCGCGGCCTACAATAAAAAATGCGCTGCTCAGCACACGCTAGGGCGCGGCCTAGCTCGAAAACTCGCGGGGCCCAATATGCTCATAGGCGCGCGGCCCACAACTTCATGCACGCAGCGCAGCACTTCATGCGCGCGGCCGAAAAATAAAACATGTGGGCGCAGCCCAAAACTCAATGCGCGGGCGGCCCAACTCATGCACCTACAGCACTTAACACGCGTGCGCGCTGTCTGATTGAAATGAACGGACGAGATCGCATGGTAAGGGATATAAATGGGTTCTGAAAACCCTAACCCCACTCATTAGTCTCTCTTCTCCCGAAAATTGCGGCTCGCCTCCTCTATATTTCGGATCTGAGCGGCAGCTGCACAAGCGGAGGGCGGCCGGAAGGCAGGAAGCCGAGCGAGCGAAAGCGGGAAGAAGCGCACAGGGCGGTCGCCGCCAGCGGAGGGGCGCGGCGAACATGGGGAAACCGGCGGGGCGCCGATGGCTGCGAGAGAGCCAGCAGCGGTTGCAGCATAGCAGGCCAGCAGCGGTCGCCAGCAGCACACGCGCGGCAGTAGGAGGCCAGCAGCAGCTGCGTGTGGGCGCAAGGCAGTCAACGGGCGGGACGTGCGGCCTGGCGCAAGGCGTCGGCGGGAGGCAGGCCGCGCCAAAACGCACGACGTAAGTTTTTTTTTTTTGCCGATCTAAACTTGAATCGGGTTTGTGTGCTTGGATTTGGGGATTTCATCAGGATTTTGCAAAAGTTTATTAGATCCCCTCCTTCTAAATGCTAATCCGAGCCAATATACTTTAGATCCGAGTTCGGTTAAGGTTCAAGATGATCCTAGGGGTGGCTCTGATACCAAATGTAGAAAAAATCTATGTCTAAACATGAACCGTAATCTTTAACCCTAGATCAATCAAGAACACATACGTAAACTTTAGTGCGGAATCATACCCGAAGTCGGAGATACCATGATGGAGGTGCTTAGCATCACGGTGATGTTATGGTCGGCGTCGACAGGGACGGAGAGGGCTCGGCCTTCGTCCACCTGATGCGCTCATAATAGATCGGGTCTGTTGGGGCTTTGGGGGCTTGAAACAACATCATGTGTCACAAAACCCTGCCGATCCCCTTTGATTTTTATAGCGCTAGGTGTCCAGGACCAAACCAAACGAGGGTCGGTTGCGCCCCTGATCAAGACGCGTGAGTGGAGGTGTGCCTCCCTGAAATCTCAGGACAGTTAGCCAAGAGATCAACCCAACAAACTGCACGAAATCCTAAGAACAAAAAAGTTCTTACCTGCAATATGCCAGCTGGAGCGTGCATCAGTCGCCCTACCTTCGTCTTGGAGGCCCCCTTCAATAGCGTCGCTGCTGGAGGCACCACGAAGCCAGCCGAAGGGGGTGTGGGAGTGCCTGCCTCTGTGCTTGAGTCATCGTCTGACACTCCCAAGGCAAGATGAAACCCTTCCAGGGCTATTAGGCGGGAACTCACATGCGCACACTTTGTCGGACGACCCAACAAAGTCACCAAAGCACGGGGCATCGGAGGCAACAAGGCCTCTGCCCCGATCGCTGCAAGGCCCACATTAGCATGTGCACTAGTGGCCTAGTCTTCATATGCATCCAAGGGTGCTCCATATCGGGGGACACCTTGTCCCCCATCACCACGCCGGAGTCTGGCACATCAATGATGCGCATATCCCCGTCATAAGTACCATCTATGTCACCATCATCATCGTCATCACCATCCTCTTCAGCATCCTCACTCTCACTATCCCCTGCCTTGGAGTCGCCAAGATCGTCAAGGTCGTCCGGGAGGGTCTCCAACCTAGCAGGGCCGAGGGGGCGAAGACAAACGCACAACTGTGAGAGCCGAGGTCGACCCCCTGCTCACCAGGATTCTTACTGTCGGTGACGCCTTCACCATCCTGGCTGGCCGCACCACGCTCCTGACCCCCGCTCGAGCTAGGCACGACCCGTTCGGGTATGGCAATTTCCAGTGCATCACACACATGGTTAATGTGTGGACCCTCCATAGCCGCTGAAGCTCGGAGGCCGTGCTCCTTAAGGATATATGACCCCAAGAACATGTACCTAGCATGCTTTGCCTCCACTGGCGATAGCATTGCAAACGAACGAGATTAGCCATAGTAACAACACTTTGGGCCAGTAACATTGCTGTAGCGCATAACAAATTACCAGGACCCATAGGTCTCGTCAGCATCGTCAGTGAGGGGCCGACGCCATCCACTCAAGCAGGGCCCGTCTGCACCTCCCATCAGTGAGCCAGTGGAGACAGCTAAAGCTTATAGAACTCTTTGGTACAGTCTCGCATGTTAAGCCAAAGGGCGACCACACGAAGCCTTTGAAGTCACATCTTGTCATCTTTATCGAGAACCACAAGGGCGACTAGATGAAATCCAAGAGGCAACAAGTGATGCAGAGGCTGCTATCATGTTCGATTTTATGAAAGAACCACCACTCCATCCAATAGGACTCTTACTTCGTTCACGTCGAGTTCGAGGGGAAGTCTTTCGAAGAGGGATTGCAAAGCTGTTGGCTAATGCTATAAAGGTTGGAGAACTAACCAGGCTCTAGGCGCTTTGGCTGGCAGCATGCATCATGAAGGGATGTGAAGATTGCCATGCGAGGCTGAGTGCCCTATGAGCGGGCTACCTAGGAGTAGACGGCCAGGGGCACGATGGCGTTTGACATTAGTTGCTAGAGCTCGAGTTCATACAGCTACAGTAGGTCACCAACGAAGCACACAGTGAGAATACGGAGCCCGACATCGAAGTATGCTGCAAACATGATAGTCTCGTACCCTTGTAGTCATGGCCCGACCTCCTCGCCGCCAGGAAGACGCACTGCCTCATGAGAGGCGATCTTGCTGTCGCGCACAAGGGATTCCACCAGATCCTCCAAAGCAATTGACGGACCCAGCATGTTCACGTACACGCTGCCGGACTTCCCCGACGCCTTCCACCGTTTGCCAATGGCCACCTCTTTATGCTCCCGCCACCAGCCCGGCTTCTTGACAGAAGCGATGCCATGCTACGGCCACGACGGTCACCCACACACAATATTTCAGCAACAGAACATGCAACAGCAAGAGGATGAGTGGACGGGAGAGCAGTCGCAGGGAAGCAACACCAACAAGATCAATGGCAAAGAATAGAGGAACGAGAAGGAAATCAAGTAGCAAATGGTGAAAATGAGGCATTCGGCATGCCCTTAAAAGGAAAACGTGATAGCACCAATTAATGCCTAAGCAGCGGGCACAAAATCAAGGAGGCACATGCCGTACGACGACCACCATGACGCCTTCTTTCACACAAACCAAAAAACCAAACATCGCCACACATGCCTGGCAACCGTCTCCACACTCCACCAGGTCTCCTGGGTTATGTGTGTCGGCCTACTCAGCACATTGATTGGTGCGAATCAATACTAATAGCTTTGCAATGGGTCGAAAGGATGGAGGGGGCCAAGAGACATCAGGCATGATATCAGCCCACAGAAAGTAGGGCCTCTCAATCATGAGAGGCTACTGTTAGAGGAGTGGCCCTCATCTTTGCCCAGTCAGCCTTGGGCGCCAGTAGGACTGTCAGTTGGCCTAGTAGAAACCTATAGGACCAACGAAATGGTGTGTTTATCTCTATAGGTGTAGGTCCAGATAGGGACATTTATGTAACTTCAAGTAAAGGAAATGGCATTGTTGTGGTTATAGACCAAACAGAGAGAGAGAGGGTGTATGGTAGTGGAGAGTTAGGTGAGCAATGCTCTCTTGGGTTCTCCCCAGGGTATGCATCACGTATATATATATATCCTAGTAGGGAGTGTTTTTACAATCGTACCCTTACATCTGAGTACCCTTACCTTGGGTTTATAACTTCCTAATTGGCTAGCTGGGTTTAGGTGGGGGTCACCCCTACAACAGGAGCCTCTCATGATGAATGGCTTCACAGGCCGAAACCATGTTGCTGAGCCCTTTGGCCCCCTCCGTCCCTGCAGCCTGTGACCTTGTGTGAGATTGGGTGGAGATGATTTGAAGCGTGTGGCTCGTCGTGGCTCTGTGAACTCGGAGCCGGGGGGCCATAGGTGAGTCGATGTCGAAACCGTGCATCGATGCAGGATAAGCACGCAGGTGCAGCAAGTTCGGACATCGCACGCACGTGAGCGACCGCGTCGGTTCGACTTCCGCCGGTTGCGCTTCTCCATGGGCGACCGTGTCGCGTCCACTAGCGGCAGTTGGGCTTCCCCATGTGGGAGACAGCTATATATATACCAGGAGTGCTGTAGTGCCGTTCTGGGCATGGCTGAGATGATCTTGATCTCGAAAATAGGCCTTCTTCAGTTCATGAACATGCAGGAGAGTATCGCCATGTTGATGAACTGAAGGAGGTCTATTTTTGAGTGCAATATACGGCGACCACCGGCCGCTGCGCATTCGCGGGGGAAGTAGGCTGTTGGGCCTCGACCGGTTGAACTCTGCTTCGTGCCGAGGACGCGGCGTCGGGCTGGCCGCTGAGGTAGCGCCCGAGTTTGGAGCCATTCCTCACAGCGTTGTCGAGTAGTGGCGGAGTCGTCTTCCTGAGCCGAAGGTACGCCATACTTCAAGCGCGACATCGGGACGCAGTTGGGCGGGGTTGGGCTGAGCTGCCGTGCCTTTGGGAGTTGAGTGTGGGTGATCTTCGCCCGGCGTGGAGTCGACACGTCCTGACAGCTCCGCAGTCCGGAGGTGGCGTCTTAATGGCGGCGCGAATCGCGCTGACCTTTGAAAAGCCAAGGGTCTACTACTGCCGTGCAGAGGCGAAGGCCTCGTCGAAGGCGGAGCCAGAGTTGCCCTACACGGATTCTCGAGTAGACACGTGGCGGATAGCTATTGGCGCGTCGTGCGCTGTCAAGCCTTTTGCACAACCGTCATGTGACTGGGCCCAACGCACGTGGGTAGTTGTGCCACTTCGGCTTCGATCGTGGGGAGGCGAGCGATTCGCCTCCTGCCGGTTACCCTTACCGGTGGCGTGGGAGATGCAGGGTTTTAAATACCCCCTGCGGTACACCACCTGCATTCTCCTCGCCTCACCTTCTAGCTTCTGGCCGCACGCCCCAATCTCCTGCCATCTTTACTGCCTCCATCATCACGTAGCTCTAGGAGAACGATGGCACACGACGGAGAGCGCGTTCAGTAGGCCGACGACAGCGCCGTTTTCTGACGGTCGTCGCCGCTCAAGGTGGAATACACACTTGAGGTGTGCGACTCCACACAGGTGGAGAAAATGGTAGGCAGCGACGGGGAGAGTAGAAGGTCCGTGCTCCTGTTTCCTGGGCTCAACGCTGGTGACGGAAGAGACGATTCGCGGCCTCCTACGCGAAGGGAAGCTATCAGACCGCCAGGAGGTGCGACTGCCCACGGGCGACGAGACCGAACCACATCCCGAGAAGTCAGAGGCTATCGTGTTCGTCGCCTATTTCAAAGCTGGGTTGCGCATAGTACGAAGTTGGGGACGTCCTGCATACTTTTGGACTTGAGCTGGCACAGATAACGCCGAATGTGATAGCCCGTCTTGCCGTGTACAATTGGGTGTTGTGTATGGAGGCGTGCTGGCCGACCGCGTCGCTGTTCACCTTTCTCCATGACGCACGGTGTGAGCCGGAGGATCAGGGAGACGGGACGTTTCCCAGCTTCGGCCGCGTCAACTTCGTCCTGCAGTCGCGATGCGAGAAGATCTTCCCCGCGAACTCGGCTCGGGCGGAGTGGGAGCCGAGCTAGATGAGGCGGTGGTTCTACCACCAGTGGCGAGCGGTAGCGGTACTCGGCTCTGGACGACGCCTCGATGGCGGCATGGAATGCTATGCTGGCCCTGGAGGGCACCCTTGAAAACCTTGTCGCCGAAGTGCCGCCTCGCTCATTCGGGCCTGAAGAGCTGTTGCGGACACTTCGACGGATTGGGGAAGCTTCCAATCTTGCTCATGCCGCCGCGATGTCCTTTGGCAACCATTGCTCCTACGTGACCGCATGCCTGGCTTCTGCGCTTCTCCAGAACCGGGGCTGCCGTCATGTCGATGAATTGGGCAACCCGCAACTGGAAATGCCGGCCGGGGCGGAGTGATGTCCAGTGCAGTGCGCACTGTTCGCCCTGCCGTTCAGTTTTTTCACAAGCGGATCTGGGAGTACATCGGGGAGGCCGCGACGAAGGTAGAGTTGCAGCGGACCATGTACGGTGAGGGGAACCTCGGCGAATGGCTGGATGAAGTTCCCCGGCGCGACGATGATGGCGCCGACGGCTCGAGGCAGGTGTGACCCCGGGGTTCTTGTATGTCGGTGTGTGTTGTAACCTACGCACCCCATTCTGTGAATGAAGCAGAGATTACTTCCCTTGCTCTGACCAACATGCCATTGTGTTCCAAGCAATTGCCCGATAGGGACCAGCTGTTGATTTTTGACGCCATAACCTGGTGCTGATTGCGGCGCTGGTGGCGGGCTGAGGACTCGCTGGATTTCTGGGCGAATCAACCCTCGACGGGCGAGGCTTCGACGCAGGAGGTCGTCCGGGCGGAGCCGAATGAGTAGCGTTCGCAGGTGGCCGATAGTGTATAATGTGATAGGGAATGTTATCGGCTGTGACCTTTGTAAGCACTCGTGTACCAACGCGGTAGAGAAGTCGGAACGCTCATCCCCACCGCCTTCTTTGGGCACACCCGCTTTGTGATTTTCTTGTTAAGTTTGTTTGTTAGTCGAAGTAGACGCGCGAGGTAGGCACGCAAGTGCTCCGTACGCTACCCTTCAAAGTGGTGGCAGCGGAGCTGGCACCTAGTCGAGATAGACGTGTGCTGGCAGTGGAGCTGGCGCCTAGTGGAGGTAGACGCGCGCTGGCAGCGGAGCTGGCGCCTAGCCAAAGTAGATGCGTAAGGTAGGCGCGCAAGTGCTCCGTTGGCTACCCCTCGAAGTGGTGGCAGCGGAGCTGGCGCCTAGTCGAGGTAGACGCGTGCTAGTAGCGGAGCTGGCGCCTAGCCGAAGTAGATGCGTGAGCGCTCCGTCCCCTACCCTTCGAAGTGGTAGCAGTGGAGCTGGCGCCTAGCCGAAGTAGACGCGCGAGCGCTCCGTCCCCTACCCTTTGAAGCGGTGGCAGCGGAGCTGGCGCCTAGTCGAAGTAGACGCGCGAGGTAGGCGCGCAAGTGCTCTGTGCGCTACCCCTCAAAGTGGTGGCAGCGGAGCTGGCGCCTAGTCGAGGTAGACGCGTGCTAGCAGCGGAGCTGGCGCCTAGCCAAAGTAGATACGCGAGTGCTCCGTCCCCTACCCTTCAAAGTGGTGGCAACGAAGCTGGCGTCTAGTCGAAGTAGACACTCCGTCGCCGACCATCTGATAGGATAAGGATAAAGTAGGCTTGAGAGATTACAGGAACCTAGCTCCGTAGGCCCTGGCCTTTGCGGTTGATGCGGGACTTCATGGGCGCAACTGTTTCCCCGCAATTATGGATATTGACGGGACATTGGGAGCAGCATTCACGGAGCTCTGCGCATGTCGCTTTACATCTGGTGGGGAGGGCTTTGCCTGCCCTCTGTTTCTTTAGGGGCCCCCCAGGATAGGGGAACGCGTGAAGCGCAATTGGCGGAAGCTTGTAGTTGAAGTGGGACGGTGCTGCTGCATCACATGCGCCTGGAACGGTCGATGAGACGCTTGAGGTGCAATTGGCAGGGTCTTGGTGTCCGGGACTCTTTAAAAGGGGGAGTGGGCGAGGAAGTACCACTCGCCTTCCCAAACATTGGTGCCCTTGCCACTTCTCTTCTTAAACTCGCGCCCCTACCGTGCCCCAGCTTCCCCCGGTGCTGCTTTACCAACGCCGATAGCGACGAGGGCTCCCGCGCGTGGCTGATGCCGCTGGGACGGCCGCGGGGTCGAATACCCCGTTCACACGGGGTGGACGTGACGCCGCGGTGTGGTGCCCCTTCGCCAGCTCGCCTAAGGGCCGCGGCTGATGACTGGTGGTAGGCAATTCACTTGTACTTCAACAAGGAAACATCCAGCTTCGGGGGTAGACCTCCATTTGCCACCAGCGAGGTCGCGCCTCGCCTGGGGTGCCTCTTACAGGCGCCTTACCTCCCCCCATTCTCCTCCCCTAGCTCGAGGATGCTCCTGATGGGGGGCTTTTCACTTCACTTCAACAAGGGGTCTTGCAACTCCAGAAGTGGACATTGAGGCGCCTTGTATGAGCGCTCTCGTCTCTTCGTCTTTTCTTCAGAAGCGTAGGCCATTGAGCTCCTGCGTCGCCCCTTCTCCATGGTGTCACAGGCCAGCTCGTCTTGCATGACGCTGCTGCCGGGCTATGGCGCCAGGAGGAAGCTTCGAATGCCTCCGAACTGAGGGGGTCCCCCTTAATGGGTGTCGCACCCGTGTATCTTGAAAACTTTGTACGTGAGACGCCTCGTCCTTGTACCCGCGGTATTCCGTCCATGTGGCGCACGCGGTTTGCGGAAAGTGCGGGGAGCCTCTAGTGCCCGTGCTCCGCTCTATTTATACTCCGGAGAGTACGTGGGAAAAACATCCACGTTTTATTTATACTTCGGAGAGTGCGTGGGAATATCATCCACGTCTTATTTATACTCCAGAGAGTCTACGCAGTGATGGCACCAACGCGTGCGGGGAACATCCGTGTCTTGTTTATGCTCGGTAGAGTGCGCAGGGAAAACATTCGTGTCTTATTTATACTCCGGAGAGTGCGTGGGAATATCATCCATATTTTATTTATACTCCGGAGAGTACGCGCAGTGATGGCACCAACGCGTGCGGGGAACATCCGCGTCTTGTTTATACTCGGTAGAGTGCGCAGGGAAAACATCCGCGTCATATTTATACTCCGGACAATGCGCGCGAAGGCGTCCCCCCGATGCGCCTTATTTATACTCCGTAGAGTGCGTGCGGAGGCAAACCTTGACGCTACGTCTTATTTATACTCCGTAGAGTGCGTGCGGAGGCGGACCTCGATGCTACATATTATTTATACTTCGTAGAGTGCGTGCAGAGGCGGACCTCAACGCTACGTCTTATTTATACTCCGTGGAGTGCGTGCGGAGGCGGACCTCGACGCTACGTCTTATCTATACTCTGTGGAGTGCGGCGGAGGCGGACCTCGACGCTACGTCTTATTTATACTCGAGTGCATGGGAACATCAACCACGTCTTATTTATACTCCGGAGAGTACGCGCAGTGATGCCACCGACACGTGCGCGGGAAATCTGCGTCTTGTTTAGACTCAGTAGAGTGCGCAGGGACAACATCCATGTCTTATTTTTACTCCGAAGAGTGCGTGCGGAGGCAAACCTCCGCACGTTATTGTGGGAAACACGAGTAACTTCGCAAACGGTGAACTTTATTAAATTCCTATTTGCGCGGGTGAGCGAGTACAATAGGTCAGGGACTAACCACTGGACTGTCGTTGTCGTGGCGGCAAGGTATGGAGCCTCTGCTGCTTGTGTTGCCGGAGTGCTTGTATTGGCGCACCTGACCTAGGAGCCTTTGTGGACTTCCAGGTGTGGGCCTCGGGTGCCGAGCTCTATGTGCCAGGCCATGTGCTGGTCGCCATCTGGTCGAAGGCCCCTGCGAACAAAATGTTCGCGGAGCTTCCTCCGTCGACCAGGACACGACGGATGTTGCATCCTGCTATGGCAGCCTGGATGACCAGGGGATCTTGGTGGGGAAACTCCACACCGTCGGCGTCGGCGGGCGTGAAGGTGATCTCATGTTGCGCCCAGTCCAGCGGTGCCTATGCCGGGTATGCTGCCACGTGGTATAGCCTCCACACGTAGGCCTTTCGCTGCCGCTCCAAGGTGAACTCCAGGGAGGAACCTCCGAAGATGACGTTTATGACCCTACGCTGGGCGCCCTCCAGGGCGTGGATCCACAGGGGGCTCTCCTGAGGCTGCTGCACATGAGCTTGCATCCGCCGGAGGCCCTCCTGAGTCTGCAGCTCCTGATCTCGAATGCGTAGGGGGGCCGTCCAGGGGCTGCTGGATGTGTGCCACGACGGGTGGTGGCACCTCGAGATCCCTGTCTCTAGCGACACTTTGCTGAAGTGCCGCGATGGTGGTACACGAGCGGGTGCCGTGGCTGCCTCGGCTGTGTACCTCGCACCACTGGAGGCGGTGTTGGTCACCATATTCCGCGCGGACCCTATCCTCGTGGCCCCAGCCTTGGCCTCGCCCCGGCCCCGTCGAGCCCTGGCACCACGGCCAGTGGGGGCGTTGTCTTCTGAGCCGCCCTCAATGTCGAAGACGTGACAGGCTCTCCGAGACTTTTGTTGACTGCGCTTGGGCCTGTCGCCCGATGGGTCCTTGTGCTGGGAGGCGCCCTTCGATGGTTCCTGCCTGCGCTTGCCCTTCGAGGAGCTTTCCTTCAGCGAGTCCTCGCTCTTCGCCGTGCCTTCCGCCAGATTGGCGTTGGCATCGTTGCCGTGGTGCCTCCGCGCGTCTTCTTCCGCTCTAGTGTATTCTTCCATCTTGTCAAAGAGCTTCGTCACCATCTTGATTGGCTTCCGCGCGTTGTACTCGGCCAGCGGCCCCAGGCAAAGACCCTGTATTGCTGCGTTGATGATGGTTGTCTCATTGACATCCTTGACCTGGCAGCGGACCTTCACGAAGCGTTTGAAGTACTCCTGAAGCCTTTCCGATGGTTTTTGTTTGATTGCAAAGAGCTGATCTGCGTTGACACGCTCGACGTAGTTCCCCTAGAAGTTATTGTAGAGACGGTCGCGGATCTGCTCCCATGCGTAGATGGAGTTTGGCTCTATGGTAAAGAACCAAGAGAACGCCACCCTCTGCAGTGTGAGGGGGAGTCCCTTCGCCTTCGTGGTGTCGTACACACGTACGAACTCCCGAGGGTCCGTGTCGCGCTGGGGAACTTAAAGTCCTCCGGTCATGCTGCCTGCTGCAAGCCCGCAGATAACGGGGACTCCGGGTCCACACGTCTCAGCGAGGCGCAGCTAGATGTAGGGGCGTCGCAACTATCCGCCCGTTCTGGTGTGGGCTCCGGCGCGACCACCGGCAGGGTCTGCTGATGCCGAGCCTCTTGCATTCTCTGCACGGTCCCACGGAGATCCGATAGCTCCCGCTGGAGCGTGCCAAGAGCCGCCAGCAGGGCGTTCTCCACTGCTGGCATGGCCGAGGCGATCGGCGCGTCTGGTAGCACTGCCGGGACAGCAGTGACCACGACTTGCGCTCCTGGGTGGCCCCTCGCGTCGGCATGATGGACTCCGGCTTCGATGACGAGACCCGCGTTACCGTCGGGACCGCTCGGCGCTCCTGCACCGGGTGTAGGGACGGCGGTCGCGCCCCCACGGGCGCCAACGTTACCGCTCCCTGCCACCTGGCCAATACTGTCGGAGCTAACTGTCACGCCGGCAGTGGGGTCGACCGTCGCTCACAGGGCGGGACTGGCCGTCGCATCGGCGGTGGCGGGGTCGATTGTCACGCGGCGAGCATCGACGCTCGTGGTCGTCCACGCCCACGACCGCCGATGCCGAAGCCCTAGTGCTAATGCGGGACTTCACCGCATCCCCTTCTTTCTTCTTCGCCGCCGATGATGAAGCTTTCTTCGGTGCCATCCTTCTTGAAATCTTGAGGCTTGCTCTTGTCTTCCCTACAGACGGCGCCAACTGTTGTGGTTACAGACCAAACAAAGAGAGAGGGTGTATGGTAGTAGAGAGTTAGGTGAGCGATGCTCTCTTGGGTTCTCCCCAGGGCTTGCATCACGTATATATATATATATATATATATATATATATATATATATATATCCTAGTAGGGAGTGTCTTTACAATCGTACCCTTACATTCGAGTATCCTTCCCAAGGGCAACTATGTCATTGTACATGTCTTCCTTGGGTTTATAACTTCCTAACAGGCTAGCTGGGTTTAGGTGGGAACCACCCCTACAACAGGCATGTTTATCCCTACAAGGGTACACTCGAGTAGGGGTATTTATGTAACAGACCCCATGGCTATAAATATATGTCTGAGTGCGCCATAGGGAAGAGAGAATCTTCTTGTCAAACAAATTCAGATAGCACAGACTTCTAGCAAGGTCTCCACCACTTGTAAGGCTCCGGGTTGCACCTTCGAGGCCTCCCCTGTTAGAAATATGCCCTATGGGCAATCATAGAGAAGATTATATTTTGTTATGTTCATAATTTATTGGATAATATATTTTCCTATTCCTTGAATAATATCATTAATATTTATTAGCAAGTATGTGGCTTGATTGTGAAACTCTATATTTCTGCGATGGTTATTCTTAAACGATCCCTAGTCGAAAACATATGAGAACACATATGAATAGAATAGCATATCTATTGGCTAATAACCATGTTTCATGAGTCACAGATATGGAGATATTAGACCAATAATATAGACACATATTAGAGAACATGGGATTGGATCGACCCACCATGAGGCATTGCAAGAACGTTGCATCCTTACATGTTATCATTTGGTCTCATTTACAATGTGTATGTTATATATTTAGACTTGAGGTCATCGCACGTACTCGAGATGCATAATGGTTGACTTAGGGGTTGCCAAATGCTACTTCGTAACTGGGTAGTTATAAAGGTAGCTTTCGGATTTTGTCATGATGCATACATCAAGGCATGGTCGATCAAGATAGGATTGCCCCTTCTCTAGGCCTCTCAAGTGATTGGATTCTAGAAATGCATGGCCATGCTACTCGCGGTTAAAGAGTTAATCGTAGTTGAGGAATTTGAGTCATGTGATCAAGAAAGGGTGATCAAGCTAACTAACAAGGATAGCATGTAGTTGCCTTGAGCTTGACTGATATCGTGAGGTAAAGAAAAATGTATATAAGTTTTATTGAGGTTCGTCCGATATGATATTTATGTATACTTGGGAGTCAGCATGTCTTACTAGGGGTCACTACCGATTAGTGGACGAATAGGAGTACTCATGTCATGTCCAAATATACATGACCTATAGAGTTGCACGCTTAAAGGTCCAGGATATAATTTGGATAGTGATGTGAATTCATGTGGGCCACGAGTTTCTAATGAGCCTCAAGTTCAAGGCCATCATGGATGCCTGTATATAGAGGGGTAGTGGCGTATGGTTTGAGAATAATTCAAAATTCCTGAAGCTCTAGTCGTCACACCTTCCTCATCCAATACCACACAGCTGGTGCTAGCACTCCAGTGTGTGGTGTTCCTGCCCTGTACGTGTAGATACTGTTGGAACACACACATGACTACGAGTACCTAGTACTCATTTACGACTTCAACATAAACGACTACGAGTACCTAGTACTCGTTTACGACTTCAGCACAAACGACTACGAATACCTAGTACTCATTTACAACTTCGGCACAAATGGCTACGAGTACTTAGTACTCATTAACGACCATGACACACTTGACTACTCTCAGGACTATATGGTTTTACGACTGCTACAGTATCACTACGACTGCTATAGTAATTCTACGACTGCTACAGTAATTCTACAACTGCTACAGTGTTTCTACGACTACTACAATACATTGCTATAGTGATTCCTTCGAGCGGTCGACTACGACCACGAGCACTCGAATACTCGGGGATTTTTGTACTCGGTAACAACTATGAGAGACTGGAGTTTTGTGCCGCGCTAAAACTTAAACCTATTGCCTATTCTTAAGCCATGATCCGCTTTAGCCGTGCCATCCCATGTACAGCGTAACCACGTCTCCACTAACTAATAGTTTAATCGAGAATCATTGCCACAACGTGAATGTGAGCACCTCTCATGCCACTAGTTATGATCGAGTAAAATGCAAATATGCACACATAACGGGCTTAAGTCCAACAAATCACCCCCAAGCCTGTTGCATAGACTTCACCTCAATGACGCCGAGCTTCTATCTCATCTAGATGAATTTGACTCGCCCAAGCGCCTTGGTGAGTATGGTCGATGTCCACCTTGCCATCTTCAATGCATTCATGAATAAAATGAAAATGGGTGTTATCATCTTCAATGCATTCACGAATAAAATGAAAATGGGTGTCAATATGCTTACTCCATTCGTGATGCACCGGATTCTTGCTTAGCACGATAGCTGACTTGTTATCCACCAGAAGTTTTATCATCTTTGGTGCTTGTCCGACTAGCTCACTATATAGTCGGCTGAGCCAAACACCTTGACATCCCACCGTTGCCACCGTGATGTATTCCACCTCATAGGACGAAATTGTGACAACCTTCTGCTTCTGGGATGTCATAGTGCCGCTAAGGTAGCGCAGGATTTGCTTCACCACCGCCCAATGTGATGTAGCTGGTGCCTCCATGAACCTGCTCATGATCCCTACCGCGTAAGCGATGTCGGGCCTTGTATTGCAAAGGTATCGCAGACTCCCAACAATATTCCGGTGCCGTGTTGCATCCACACCGGTACCAGTGTCCTTCTTACTCGGCTTCAACCAATTCTCCATCGGTGTGTGACATGAATTGCATCCTGCCATGCCAGATGACTCCAAGATCTTCCCAACATACGCACTCTGGCAAAGTGTGATCTCACCAGTGTCTTGCTTGACCTCGATTCCCAAGTAGTAACTTAGGAGACCGAGATCGCTCATCTCAAACAAATTGTGCATCTGGTCTTTGAACGTGCTAATGTCGTTGATGCTGATGCTGGTGATGATCAAATTGTTGACGTAGACACCTACCAGTAGCGATGACATGCCACTGGTCCTCCGATACATAGCTTGTTCCAGAGGGCTATGCTCAAACCTAAGAGAGGCAAGCAACGCGTCCAACTTTGTGTTCCACGCCCGTGGCGCCTGATGAAGACCGTACAAAGCCTTGTGTAGCTTGACCACCATGTGCTCATTATTGGGGTCAATGAAGCCAGGCAGTTGATGCACATAGACCTCCTCAGCTAGATCACCATTCAAGAATGCCGACTTGATGTCCATGTGGTGCACCTCCTAGCCTCTATCCGTAGTGAGTGCCAGCAAGAGCCACACCGTCTCCATTCACGCCATCGGGGCGAAGACTTCATCGAAGTCCACCCCCTGCCGCTGAGCATATCCTTTAGTGACTAGACATGCCTTGTGCCTCACCACCTTGGTTGCAAGGTCCTTCTTAACCTTGAACATCCATTTGAGCCCGATGGTCCTATGTCCGGTTGGAAGTGCGACGAGCTCCCATGTACTGTTGTTGTGGATGGTAGTCAGCTCTTCTTCCATTGCCTACTTCCAGCATTATTCTTCGAGTGCTTGGTTGACGTTGCCTGGCTCCTCAACAGCCAAAAGGCAAATCCTACTCTGCTCAACATCAACTTTCTCCGTAGTGTCATAGATATTCGACAACTACCGGTAGCGATGTGGCTCAGTGTTAGTGTCAAGCACGTCATCATGAGTTGGTGGTGTCGCCACTTGAGCCCATAGATGCCGGTGGAGGTGTCATTTGTGGATTCGCCGCCGCGATGCCACTGGATCTGCTTCGGGTGTCAATGTCATTGCTTCGTTCGTGATGTCTTGCTTTATGGTGTATGTCACGGTGAATGTGGCAACTAGGCATGGTCCTGCACTGCATTCGCTTGACTCCCAGTCCCATCGCTTATGTTCCTCAAACATAACATTGTGAGTCACATGAAGCTTCTTCATCGCTGGATTGTACAGCCTATACGCCTTTGCTCCTTCCTCATAGTTGATGAACACCATCGGCGTCGAGCAGTCCGCCAGCTTATTCACACCTGGCCCAACATTCTTTACGTGCGCAATGCACCCAAAAACTCGGAGATGGTGCACCTTTGGCTTCCTCTTGTGCCACGCCTCATACGGTGTCTTGTTGTTGAGACTCCGTGTCGGCACCCTGTTGAGGATGTGGACTGCAGTTTTCACTGCCTCACTCCAAAATATCACTGGCACACCCATGGTCTTCAGTAGACAGTGTGCCATCTCCACTAAGATTTGCTTGCGACGCTCGATGACCCCGTTCTGCTGCGGAGAATATGGTGTAGTGGGTATAATGCTTGATTCCGAGCTCATCACAGTATTCATGGAACTCAGCGGAGTTGAACTCCCCACCACGGTCCGAGCGGAATGCCCTGAGCTTGCCACCGTGCTTAGTTTTTGCTAGGGTCTTGATCTTCTTAAAAATCTGAATGCCTCGAGCCAAATATATCTACTATGATCATCTACGATCAACAGAAAAAACTTATTACCACCAGCCGTCACTGGTGTAAAGCGTCCATGCCACAGTCATACCATATCATCCATGCATGTGAGCAAGCACATAGGACCAGGAAGGTTCAGTTTTAGAGTGTAAAGTCAGTTACTGGTTCGATTCACCTGTGCCAGCAGTTTTCGCCCGCGGTCGAACATGAGCAATTCTCCATCTTCAATTGTCACCTTGCACCCGCTCTCATCCAATTGCCCAATTGAAATGATGTTGCTTCGGAGATGCGGGATGAAGTATACCTCTATGAGAAGCCAACACTCCCCATTTCGGTACTAGAACATGATAGTTCCCTTGCTACGGAAGTCCACCAGTGAACCGTCAATGAATCTGATCATCCCTTTCACTGATTCGTCAAGCGTTCTGAACATCGCTCGAGAACCGGTCATGTGGTTGCTTGCTCCCCTGTCGAGGTACCAGACGCCGTCGCCTGCGTCTGTCGGGATCACCTTCTCCTCATTGAGGAGCATTGACTGTTGCTGGACCTTGCTACTGGCTTGTGATAGCTCGCAGTGCTTGACTATGAGCAATGTGGGTTATTCATCTTATGTACATGTCAGGTGCACCTCCTTCATATGCTCGCGGTGGGGCTTGCGGTAGTTCCTGGAGAAATGCCCCCATATGGTCACAGTTGTAGCAATTTACTTGCGACATATCACGGTGTGTGCTGGACGAGCCACCGCCCCGAGCATCGTGCCCAGCTTTGTCATGCCCGCGGCCTTGCTGCCTACCACGGCGATGATTGTCGCCGCTGCTGCCGCTTCTCCGGTCTCCACCTGAGGAGCTGTCGTCCTACTCCCGTTTCTTTGCACGAGCGAGCCACTCCTCCTCAGTGAGGAGCAAGTGCCCTCCAGAGCTGCCTTATCATCGACTCCATATCGTTCCTCCACCACGCGGAGCCGCCTGGTGAGCTCATCGACTGAGAGTGTACTCAGGTCGAGGAGTGTCTCGATGGATAAGGCCACCTGCGCGTACCATGAGAGTACGACTCATAGAAACTTTATCACAATCTTTGATTCCTCGATCGTGTCTCCGAAGATGCGAGGATTGTTGACGAGGCCCATAATCCACATCGAGAACTCATCGATGGTCTCACCGTCCTTGAAGGTGATGTCTTCAAACTCCTTGTGGAGTTTTTGCACATTTGCCTCGTGCACGTGATCGACGCCCATCCGCTGCACCTTCACGGCGACCCACGCCTGTTTTGCCGTGTCTTTCACGGCGAGCGTTGACAGCATATTGGATGGCACCACGTGGAGGATCACGAACAGTGCCATCCTGTCATCACGGAAGTCGGTGTTGCCCGGCTCAATTGCTCACCACAGGCCCTGCTATTCCAAGTTGACTTTCATCACGAGAGCCCAATTGAAGTAGTTCGTGTGCATCAGCATGGGGTAGACCACCGTCCCCTGCTCTCCCTTGTCACCTGCTGCACCACCACCTCGCGGCCGCGCACCCTTGTCTTGTTACGCCCGCGGATCCTCGGTGAAGTAAGGGACCTCAAAGGAGACTCTGATCCGTCGCCAGACAATGTTAACAGGATCTCTTCACCGCTTTGATACAAATTGTTGGAACACACACACACGACTACAAGTACCTAGTACTCGTTCACGACTTTGGCACAAACGACTACGAGTACCTAGTACTCGTTTACGACTTCAGCACAAACAACTACGAGTACCTAGTACTCATTTACGACTTCAACACAAACGACTACGAGTACCTAGTACTTAAGTCACTAGTTATGACCGAGTAAAATGCAAATATACAGTGTAACGGGCTTAAGTCCAATAGATACTTTGGAAGTATTGGTGTGAAGTTTCAGCACTAGGACTATCCGCAACTTGTGACGATTGAAAGGAGTTGGAGGAGGAGACATGCGGCTAGTACGACTACTACTACACCAACACACTACATCGACTGTACTTCTGCTACAAATTTACGTGTCTAGTGGTAATCCCGTGATCTATTACCAGTGGAGTTTCCTTGTTCATGCCGTAAATTTTTGAAATTGTGTTATCATAGCCTACCCGTGCCGCAACATCCCTGGCAGCCTTTTTGGTTTACTGTTTGGTCTGTAACCATAACACTTTCTATGATATCACACATGTTTCGGTTACAACTTACAATTTCCTGTTTGTTGTTCATCTGCTACTGCTATGAACAAATGGCTCACCTTCGCGAGCACTCCACATTCATAGCAGTGAAAAAAAAGCGAATACGAAGAGGCCATGGTAACCATAATGCTTGTTCGTTCCTTCTTGTTTGGTATATATGGAATTTTGATTCCTTTTTTAAGCTTGCATTGATCGAGTGGTTCTGTTTGCAAATTTACAGAGGAAGGCGCCATGGCTGCTACTTCATGCTTGAGAAAATCGAAGGGCCAGGTCTGTGTACACTGCTAGTACATTTCTTCCTCCCAAGCCTGCATTTACAATTAAAGTTACAGTCTCTTCATGTGCTGTTTCCTTGGTGATATTCTGTACAAATCTAACATTAGAACGAGGGAACAAACTTAGTTTTCTCATGCATCTTTTCATTTTCCTGTGCAGTATTACTCTACTCTATTACTTTCTTTCTGCATCGGATGTGATATAAGAAAAGACGAGTAGTCATGGAAGCACTCTGGGACGGGAGGGCCACTTTGAAATTCCCTGTACACTTTTTCTCCACTCAGGTTCCTTTATACCTCATGCCTGTGCCTGTGGCTGGCTTGAGGCCAGCTCTCCTTCAAACCATCAACCGCTGTGTCATTTTTTCAATTCATGGTGAACAAGGTCGCTGATTGAAACATGCGATGGTTCGTATTTTGATGTATGCTCCTCTATGTTTTTTGTTTGGTTAATTGACACTTATTCATTCCTCCTTATTTTTTCTCCTTTCCGATTGTCTAGTGCCTGAAGTAATCCTATCATTCAGAGGCAGCGCTTCATTTCCCTATGATCACAATCTCACACTTATCATTCTTGGGAGAGGATATTTTTCTCAAAACAATATGGGAGAGGACATGACTATTCATTTATACTGGTACCTCCTCTTCGTTCTTCCTATCACAATTTAGGCAATTTTGTACGAAAACATACTTTATTTGGGCTGCACTGACTGCATGGTATCTGTGGTCCAATGTACTCTAATTTGTGTGGTCCAATGATTTCAGTCGTTTCCAACTGAGTCATGGGATATCTAGAAAATTCGGGGTACCAGGCTTCCACTTAAATAGGGACAATATTGTCATCATATCAAAACAGTAAATAGCATCTGAACTGTGCAATTCTGTTATAACCGAGAGGGGGAGGAGGGGTTGCGAGGCTCGGCGTGGTGACCTCCAATGGCCGGGGCCGAAGCCCCGCGCCCTCCGCCTCCGTCGCCGCCGCCCCGCAGATCTAGACCAAGCCTCGCACGGGAGGAGACGAATCTCCTCCCCTTATCCGTCCGTACCGGCCCACTGATAGGTGGGCCCCACATCCTTATCCTTTTTTCTTTTCAATTGTGAAACTATGAAAATGCCCCTGAATTTTCAACAGCTTCCACTTAAATAGGGACAATATTGTCAACATATCAAAACTGTAAATAGCATCTGAACTGTGCAATTCTGCTATCTAAATATTCTCCAAACTTATGTGCAGGGAACTTACACAACTTCCGAACTGGATAAGCATTATGCACTGACGCCGTATTGAGTTCCCTTGATTCTTGCGCATCCTCTGTGAATCTTATTTGATGGCGACCATATTAGACTCTGTTATCGGATTATGCCTAAGAAAGCTGCAAGAGACCATCTTAGAGGAGGCGGCACTAATGCTGGGAGCATACGAAGAGCTTACAGAACTCCAACGGAGAATGACACAAATACAATGTTTTCTTAGTGATGCTGAGCGGAGGAGCATAGAAGAGTCAGCAGTAAACAATTGGCTTGGCGAGCTAAAAGATGCTATGTATGATGCTGATGACATCATTGACTTGGCCAAATATGAAGGAAGGAAGTTACTAATGGACCGTCCTTCGTCATCTTTGGCACCAAGGAACTCAACCAGATGCAGTGGCCTCTCACTTCTCTCTTGCTTTCGTAATATTCAGACACGTCACGAGAATGCCATTCAGATCAGAAATCTCAACACCAAACTAGAGAAGATCTCAAGGGATAAGACATTTTTAACACTTGAAAATGTGAAACCTGATGGGAAAGCCTCAATAAAAAATCAGAGAAAAACTTCTCATCTTGTAGAACCCAATCTTGTGGGGAAGGAGATCAAAGCTGCTACTGCAAAATTGGTGGAAAAGATACTAGAGAATAAGGAAAATAAGGCTTACAAGCTTGCTATCGTTGGTACAGGAGGAGTTGGCAAGACAACACTAGCACAGAATATATATAATCAGCAAAGAATAAAAGGGAACTTCAGCAAACATGCTTGGATTTGTGTTTCTCAAGAGTACTCCGAAATTACTCTTATGAAAGAAGTACTACGGAATATCGGGGTACATGAAGAGCAAGGTGAAACCATAGGAGAACTTCAAGGCAAGCTTGCATCATCCATCGAAGAAGAGAGCTTCTTTGCTGTCTTGGATGATGTATGGCAGCCAGATGTATGGACAAATCTACTACGAACTCCATTATATGCTGCTGCTCGAGGAGTAGTTCTTGTAACAACTCGAGATGATATAGTTGCACAAAGAATTGGGGCAGAATATATGCATCGGGTTGAATTGATGTCGATAGATGTTGGATGGGAGCTATTATGGAAGAGTATGAACATTAAAGAAGAGAACGAAGTGCAGAATTTGCAGGAGATAGGGATTGAGATTGTTCGCAAATGTGGTAGGCTTCCTCTTGCAATTAAGGTTATTGCCAGTATTTTGGCAACCAAAGAGAAAACTGAAAAGCAGTGGAGTAAGATTTTGAGCAATAATGCTTGGTCTATGAGCAAGCTTCCTCCTGAGCTACGAGGTGCATTGTATCTGAGTTACAGTGAGCTACCACCGCATTTAAAGCAATGTTTCCTGCATTTAGCTTTATATCCAGAAGATTGCGATATTTGTCAAGAAAATCTTGTCATGTTGTGGATTGCTGAAGGCTTTATAGAAGAGCAACAAGACCAACTACTAGAAGATACAGCAGAAGAATACTACTATGAGTTAATTTCTAGGAACCTCCTTCAACCAAATCCTCACTTCATTACTCACGGGGTATGCAAAATGCATGACCTTTTAAGGCAACTTGCTTGTCATTTGTCAAGAGAAGAATGTTTTATTGGAGACCCACAATCATTAGATGCTAAAACAATGTCTAAGATACGGCGTGTTTTGGTTGACACCAAGGAGACGGTAGTGTTCCCTAACTTGGACAAAGCGCAATACAGGGTAAGGACTTTAATGTTTAATTATAGAAATTCAAGAAGGATTGACAGTACTATTTTTGTGAGATTTCCACGACTTCGAGTTTTGAATTTGACTAATACAGATGTGCAAAGCATCCCTGATTGTATTAGTCAATTGATCCATCTACGTTTACTTGATGTCAATCATACTAATATATCTTATCTTCCGGAGTCTATCAGTTCTCTCACAAACCTTCAAACATTGAATTTGAATGGCTGTCATGCCCTGTACAGTCTTCCTGTGGCAATCACTCAGTTATGCAATTTGAGGCGCCTTGGTCTTTCTAATACACCCATTAATCTGGTTCCAAAAGGGATAGGCACCTTGGTATTCCTTAATGATCTAGAAGGATTTCCAGCTGGTCATGGCTATGGTAATACTAAATTACAAGATGGATGGAGCTTGGAAGAGCTGCAGCCTCTTTTGCAGTTGAGGCAGCTTCGTATGATCAAGCTAGAGAGAGCTGTTCCTTGTGGCACAACATCATTGCTGATAGACAAGCACCATCTCAAAGCTTTATATCTATGTTGCACTGATCGAGCGGACGAGCGATATTCAGAAGAAGATATTAGTAAGATTGAGAACACTTTCGAGGAATTAGTCCCACCACGCAGCTTGGAAGAAATATTAATTATAGGATTCTTTGGTCGAACGTATCCCACCTGGATATGTACTTGCTTGTCCTCACTGAAATACTTGAACCTCATAAATTGCATTTACTGTGTGCATCTTCCACCAATTGGGCAACTACCTAATTTGGAATTTCTGAAAATTGAAGGAGCAACTGCAACAACCAAGATTGGACCGGAATTACTTGGAGATGGAGTAGTTAACCCAGGATCCAAAAAGGCTATTGCTTTCCCTAAGCTTACATTGTTGGTCTTCGCGAATATGCACAACTGGGAAGGATGGTCCCTGATTTTAGACGAGCAAGAAGAAGCTAACGAAGGGAAAGAGGATGGGGGTTCTGCTGCGAAGCAAAAAGAAGGAGCACAGCCACATCCAACACAACTTTTTCCCCATTTGAAGAAACTGGTCCTTAGATGCTGCCCAAAGCTAAGAGCTCTGCCACCACAGCTTGCACAAGCCACCAGCTTAAACAGGATCAAAATAGTGGATGCGAGCTGCTTGAAGGTGGTAGAGAACCTGCCATTCATTTCTGATGCCCTTGTGATCAAGAGATGTGGACTCCTCGAGAGGGTCTCGAACCTTCCTCAAGTGAGGGAGCTGCGTGTAGGTGACTGTCCTAATCTAAGGTGTGTGGAGAAGTTGGCAAACCTACGGCAGCTGTGGCTATCGAAGGCTATGCAAGAGATGAGTCCACTTTGGGTATCTGAGCTTCACCAGCAGTGCCAACAACATCATGGTGAAGACCTTGACGTATACACAATGCGTGACGAGAAACCCAACTAGAGGCAAAGAAGATACATGGTATGAACGTTGATGAGACGTTTCATTCTCGCATCTTAACTATCTGCTCAGAAATTTGTATTCTTGGTACCCAAATTTGCTGCTTTGGTAGACAATCATGTTCTATTATGTTTTATGCCATAATATGCAGTTTGCTTTTGCATTTTTTTTCAACATCCATCAGATTATGTGATCCATGGTGCTTCACATATACTTCGCTTGCAAGAAAGGATAAAAGTGAAAGCAGTACAAATCCTCAGACATAGATTTTCAAGTGTTGTATTTGACTTTATAAACTATGCATAGTTTGTTTGGTAATTATTTGCATCAGGTAATAATATTAGAAACTAAGCACTTTACTCTACTAATATTTTATATATGTATGAAGCTCATAACATCATATTTCAGTTACTAGCCTGTCAATTTCATCCTTAAACTAGCAAAGCATTGCCACGGTGCCAAACCTCCTTAAGGTCCTGAAGTCCTAATGCCGTGTCTACATATTTCATCTTCTGCATGTGAAAACTTTATATCTTTGGGAAAAGTTCCAAAAAGTGATATAGGCATTTCCACCAAATGTCGGCCTAATGGTTCACATAGATATACCATATCCAGTCACATAAGCGTTGTTCCGGACATTGACACATCCTAAGAAACATAACTTTGACTACCAATTTTATTTTAATATATTTATAAAACCAAATAAAATATGATATTATAAAAGTATTTTTTGAAATAAATATACATATATCATTTTCACAGGTCGGATCTAAATATTCATAAAGAAATTGCTGGCCAAAGACATACAAGTTTTCTTGTATACATAGAGGCGAAACCTAGGTAGCTAGGCTAGTGATAACTGTGGTTGTTGAGATCACGGGGATTACTCTCCTTAATATCAAATATACATGGTTCCTCCTATCTATGCTCCATTGCTTTTTGCATACATTTGACCACGCCATTTACTGATGCAGTCGTCTTTCATTATTATCTTCTCAATTTACTGTTGTATGTGGCTATTGATTTTTATAGACCACATTGGTATAGTTGCTCAACTCATGTCTTCTCTGTTCCATCTTTGAACTAACAATGCGTTGTCAAACCCCTACTGTTGCTTAGATTATTTGCATCTTTTATCTGCATCTAAATCTGTTGCTCAACTCATGTCTTCTCTGTTCCATCTTTTATCTGCATCTAAATCTATTCTCTGCACACACTCAACTTGTGTGCTTCCGTAAACAGATAGTAGTAATACCACTTTAATTATTTCTCTCTCTCTTTTATGAACATTACTCTGGTTCTATCTTGATAAAGTAGTACAAGCCTTGTACGCTGTAGCAATGCTCATACCGGATGGGCCACGCAGACATGCAGCTATACTCATGCCGGATCAGCTACATGCTTATGTCTAACCTTTGGGGGCAACATGTTGTTGAGTAAATTTCATAAAACCACATGTATTTGTATAAATTATCACAAAACTGCAACTTTAAAAGAAGTTTATAGAGAACTACACATAGATCGACTAAATGTACATAACGGAACTTCATTCTTAACGGTATGAACGTACCCCACCCGCAAGAGATCAATTATGTGTAGTTCTATGAAACCTTGTCTTAAATTTGTCAATAGTTTGCTCAAAGTATGTGTAGTTTTACGAAATTTACTCTTCTTCTATTTGTTTCGCAAATGTATATTTCGTTTGGTGTATATTAATTAATTTGGTCCAAGGAACATCTCTGTTTTTTTTCATAGCTTTTTATTTTCGATGTAGTCTTGAACTTGGTACTTCTATTTTACATTTTCTGATGAAATCATTTAGATTTGTTATGTATGTAATTATGCTTACTTTATATGCTTGTTTTTGTTTTGTAGGTTAATTTCAAAGGATGGCGCTACTGGAATTTGTTTATTGACTCATGGATGCATTACCTGATCTTACTTTTTTAAGTATTAGCCTATGTAGACCAAAAAGAAAATTGACAAAAAAAAAGTGAAAACAAAGGAAGAAACTCAAAAAAAAATAGAAAAACTCTAAAATGGAAAAAAAAGTGAAATTGTCTGTACTTTGTTTGTTTCTTGTATTTGGTCATTTCTGTAAAAGTTTGTATGGACATGTCTTGTATTTCTGCTTTTCTTTGTGTTAGACCATGTGGCCAGGTCTAGGTTAGATAATGAATAATTGACCACGTTGGTTATGATATTATTTAGGGTATGTTGCATGATACGCTCGTGTAAAGTATTGTGCGGATTGACTTGAGTCAAGTTGTGGACTTGTGCTTGTACGTGGTTAGTTGTTTATTCATGCACAGGTGTTGCTTGAGGCGGAACATGGTCGATGATGGGACTGGAACTAGGTTCGGGTGGAACTGAGGTTTCGGGACTAAGTTCAGAGAGGAACTGAGATCCTATTGGTCAAGGATGTCATGCGGGATGTTCGGACTAGAGAACAATGTGCGTGGAGATGATACGTGGAGAAGATACAGGAGGTGCGGTCCTGGAGGCTTCGACACGTGGAAGGCTGGAAAAATCGGAAGTGAAAAACCCGTGTTAGGAAGGGTTTCAGGTCCCTTAAAAAGTATTGGGCTAAAAAGCTTGGTTGAGATAAGAAGGCCTAGAATAAGTTATATTAGAGTTAAGAGCTGAGATTTTTAGAAACGGAGTCGTGAGCGGCGGCTGTAGCCTGGTTTTATTACGGTGCCGCTTCCGTGTTGGACAATAGCGAGTGAGTATTTAACTGCTAGGAGCCGGCCAAGAGAGCGAGGGTCTGGCAGCGGCTTTCGAGTTGTAGCCTGGCCATGTTTTTAGAATAAAAAAAGGGGTAGCGGCAGCAGCTGCTTTTGGGGTTCTCGGCTGTGATTCTTTGTGAGCACCTGTCTGTGTTTCTTGCGCTGGTTCGTGGAAGAAAAAGTTTGGCGCGGTAAGCATCTTTGCACAGGGAGCGAAAGAAGGGAAACAACAACCGTGCACCTACGCATTTGAGAGATGGAGAGATTAAAGTTGCCGTGAGTTTTTGCATGGGAAGAAAAAAATGACAAACTGCATACTTAAGTTTCTTCATCGAGGTACTCCCTTTCTTTGTTCTGTTCTTGGATGTAATGCTTCGTGCAAGTACCAAGGAGAGAGAGTAGCTAGCATTTTTCTTTGACTCAAGTGACAAAGACGTGAGACACTTTAGGAATTTTCTCAAGCAAGCCTCACATCTCTGGAAGCATTGATTAAATGCATGGCTAGGAGAGAAGGAGTTTTTAACTGCATGCATGCATGTATTAGTAAAAGCTAATTAGGGTTTAATTAATTTTCGTCATTATCTGTCCAGCGAGCTTGTTTATTTTATATCTCGAGTTCTAGACCTCCGTTTGACGTAATTCCAGTTGGGATAGATCAATAATTTTATCTAGCTTATTCTGTAAAAGTTTGAGGCCAATCGGAATTATGATTTTTTTATTGAGATTAGTTTTAGTGAGGCTACAGTGTTCTGTCCAGAATTTAAAAGAGGATTAAATAGGTTTTGTGTTTAGGGGGAAGTCTTAAAATTTATTTTTAGCTTCCGCAATCATTCACCCCCCTCTGATTGCCTATCTTAGTGTGAATCGATCCTACAAGTGGTATCAGAGCAGGTTACAATGGCATCAGATCGGGATCGTTTCTCAGGTAAATCACCGTTTTTCGATGGATCCAATTATCTTTATTGGAAAACTCGCATGGAGGTCTTTCTACAAGCACAAGGTAATGCAATTTGGCAAAAAATTGAAATTCCATATATTGTGCCTTCTGTTGTTACTATTGAAAATACTGCTGATGTTGAAGCAAATGCTAAGGCTAGAAATATTTTGTTACAAGGTCTTAGTAGAAACGAATTTGTTAGAATTGCTCATATTAAATCTGCAAATAAAATTTGGACTACTCTAGCTGATTATCATGAAGGTTCTAAATCTGTTAAAGGTGTTCGTCAGAACCAATTTAAAAAGGAGTATTCCAAATTTGAGATGAAACCAGGCGAATCAGTAGATGCACTTTTTGACCGCTTTAATAAAATTATTAGTGATTTGCAATCTGTTGATGTCACATATTCTGATTCTGATAATGCACGTCAAATTTTAAATGCTTTGGATATGTCTGTTTGGAATGTGTTAGTCACTACTATTAATCATTCTGTTAATATGGAAACACTCACTTTGAATGATCTTTATTCCAAGATGAAAACTCATGAGATTGATGTTTTGGCCAGAATAAATAAGACTAATTCTTTGGGATTAGTGACTAACCAAGCTGACAGTTCTTCTAGTTCTTCTATTGTTTCTTTGTCTGCATTGTGCTCTATTTCAGATGAACAATTAGAGGAGATTCCAGAAGAGCAGCTTGTACTTCTCTCTAACAGGGTGACCAAGGCAATTTACAACGTCAGATCAAGACGAAGAGGAGGTCCAATTAGATGTTATGAATGTGGTGAGCAAAACCACATCAAGATGAATTGCCCTAAACTGAGGAGCAAGGAGGTCAAGGATGACAAGGCACCAACTCGTCGCTCTCAAGTCAAGATTGATCCAAACAAGAAGTGCAATTATCGCAGGGCAGTCAATAAGATAATTTCAGCACTTGATGAGATTGTTTTGAGTGATGATGATTCTCAAAGCGATGATGAGGACAATGGCAAGAAGGCAAAAGAGGTAGACTTCACAGGGATGTGTTTTATGGCCAACAGTGAGGAGTTTAATGATGATGATCTTTATAGTGATCCTGATGAGGTAAAACCTTCTTATACTGATTTATCTCATGCTGTGCTTAGATTGACAGAGGAGCTCAAAAAGTATAAAAAGAAAATTAAAAATCATGATTTTGTTGTTGAGAGCTTAAATTCTGAAATCAATAGACTTAGATCTTCTATTCCTGATGATGAATCTTGTGAGTCATGTCAAGTTTTACATTCTGAGTTAGAAAATGCTAGAAAAATTAATACGTCAAACATGGTTCAACTTAGTGATGTAACTGCTAAACTTGATGAATTAAAATTGGCACTTGACTCTTGTGATGAAAGGTTAAAACTTGCAAATGATAAAATTAAAAAACTCAAGTCTAGTTCATCTATATGTTTAGAGACAAGTAATTTAAATGCTCAATCTAAAACTTGCTCTAAGTGTGAATTGTTAGAAGCTAGACTTAGTTCCTCTCAGGAAACAATTCAACAGATGCTTTATCATGAGACATCTTCTTGTTCTAACTGTCCTAAGCTTAACATAGAAATAGAAGCATTGACTAAACAACTTAATGATTTTGTTGAAAAAGAAAGATTAGCTCAATCTATTGCTTCTAAGAATCTTGTGAATGAATCCTTTAAGTGCTCAACGTGTCCCACTTTAGTTAAAGAAAATGAGTACCTTAAGGACACTTTAGAGAGATTCTCTTTTGGCAAGAAAAATCTGAATATGATTCTAGACAAGTCAAAAATAAGTGTGAAAAATCATGGTCTAGGATTTAATTATATTGAGTATGCCAAGAATAATTCTCCAAAGATTGTTAAGCTTATTGAACCTGGAAAAATTGAAATAGAATCTGAACCACAACAAATTATTTTTAAGTCTGCTGGTATTATGTCATCTACTAATCAAGTGAATGCAAATGTTGCTTCTACTTCTCAAACTAAACATAAAGTTAAGTACACTTGCAGTCATTGTGGTAAAGATGGACATCTTGTGCAATTTTGCTTTAGACTAGCCAAACAACAAATGAAAGAAAAGGCTAAGGCTTGGTCTAATTTGAGAAATACACATTCTTTTGTTCCTAGAACTTATGCGAAAGCTAGATTTTTAGAGAACTTTTATGATAACTTTAAATCTGATTCAAATGCTGGTTTGGGATTTAATGCAAGTAATTCACGTTCTTTTTGGCGTTTTTATCGACCACATGTACATGATTTTGGTTCTAGTTTTGTTACTATTCCTCCACATCGTGTATCTCAGTACTGGATTCCCAAATCATATTTCACTAACCCCGGTGCTGTGAGATCAATATTTCCGGTGATGTAAGAACAGTTAACGAAGATGGAGAACATGAGCTTGATTGAGTTTCGGTCTTTTACATCATTGCTTGATTGGAACACTTGATAGTTCTTCATTCTCTTTGATAGCTTCTAAGAGATGTCACTTTTTGAGAGACCATGTGGCAAAGGTGATGTTGCTCTATATCCTATGGGATTATTCTGAGGGGGAGCTTATCTTTTAAAATTTCAGAAGCTTTGTTTATTATCCTTGTCATAATTCATCAAATCCAAGTCATTGAAATCAATTGAGTAGTAGAGCTCTCTTTATCATATTTATTCATATGTTGTGTAGCATTAATCATGACTAGTTATAATTAATTTGCTACATTTGAATTAAAAGTATGACATGGCGGAATACTTTGACTAGATTGATTATATTTATTACTTTGCGATGTCCATTGAAAAGGATTAGCACGATTGTGAGTCTTATTTTAACTCTTGGCTATGAGGCTCGCATGTTTCATGTTACAATTTTTATGGTCACTTAATTTGGCATGTTATTAAAAAAAGTATAAAAGGAAGAGAGAATTGAAAAGATGTATGCTTCAAGCATGCCATGGTGAACAAAAAAAAAGCACAAAAGTGCGCAAAATGAAAAGAAGTATGCTTCAAGCATGCCACCATCAACAAAAAAAAGAAAAGAAAAGTATGTCATTATGAAAAGAAGTATGCTACAGGCATGCCACATGCCTAAAAATTTGAGTGTGGAGCAATAAGTTGTTACATGAGACTGCTAGCCTGTCTAGAGTTAAAGTTTGCTTCATTTTTAGGCTTTGACTTTTCGTTGTGATATCTCATTGTGCTCTTTATAATTAGTCTGGACATTGTTGCGATGCCTGTCATTAATATAAATCACTTAATCATATTGACGGACTTGTTTTGATATTGCTATATGATATATGGCTTTATATGATCTAGATAGCTCTACTCAAAAATATGATTTGGTTGTTTTATTAAACCAATGCAACGTGACTTGGATAATCTACAAAGCTTCTAGATTTTTATTATTGCTCTATCTTAGATTTATTCTTATTTACTGAAATTTCTTGATGATTACATTGCCAAAGGGGGAGAGAAATTTGAGAGAGTGGAAAGTTTTTGGTTCTCTTGTGTTGAGAGGGAGAGTTTGAAAGTTTGGTTTTAGCACTTCACTTAGATTTGTTGGAAGTCATGTTAATTTAATGTGTTGTCAATGTATTCATCAAGGGGGAGATTGTTAGACCATGTGGCCAGGTCTAGGCTAGATGATGAATAATTGACAACGTTGGTTATGATATTATTTAGGGTATGTTGCATGATACGCTCGTGTAAGGTATTGTGCGGATTGACTTGAGTCAAGTCGTGGACTTGTGCTCGTACGTGGTTAGTTGTTTATTCATGCACAGGTGTTGCTTGAGGCGGAACATGGTCGATGACGGGACTGGAACTAGGTTCGGGTGGAACTGAGGTTTCGGGACTAAGTTTAGGGAGGAACTGAGATCCAATTGGTCAAGGATGTCATGCGGGATGTTCGGGCTAGAGAACAATGTGCGTGGAGATGATACGTGGAGAAGATACAGGAGGTGCGGTCCTGGAGGCTTCGACACGTGGAAGGCTGGAAAAATCGGAAGTGAAAAACCCGTGTTAGGAAGGGTTTCAGGTCCCTTAAAAAGTATTGGGCTAAAAAGGTTGGTTGAGATAAGAAGGCCCAGGATAAGTTGTATTAGAGTTAAGAGCTGAGATTTTTAGAAACGGAGTTGTGAGCGGCGGCTGTAGCCTGGTTTTATTACGGTGCCGTTTCCGTGTTGGACAATAGCGACGTGAGTATTTAACTGCTAGGAGCCGGCCAAGAGCGAGGGTCTGGCAGCAGCTTTCGAATTGTAGTCTGGCCATGTTTTTAGAATAAAAAAAGGGGTAGCGGCAGCAGCTGCTTTTGGGGTTCTCGACTGTGATTCTTTGTGAGCACCTGTCTGTGTTTCTTGCGCTGGTTCGTGGAAGAAAAAGTTTGGCGCGGTAAGCATCTTTGCACAGGGAGCGAAAGAAGGGAAACAACAGCCGTGCATACCACGCATTTGAGAGGTGGAGAGATTAAAGTTGCCGTGAGTTTTTGCATGGGAAGAAAAAAAATGACAGCGCTGCATACTTAAGTTTCTTCATCAGAGGTACTCCCTTTCTTTGTTCTGTTCTTGGATGTAATGCTTCTGGTGCAAGTACCAAGGAGAGAGAGTAGCTAGCATTTTTTCTTTGACTCAAGTGACAGCACGTGAGACACTTTAGGAATTTTCTCAAGCAAGCCTCACATCTCTGGAAGCATTGATTAAATGCATGGCTAGAAGAGAAGGAGTTTTTAACTGCATGCATGCATGTATTAGCAAAAGCTAATTAGGGTTTAATTAATTTTCGTCATTATCTGTCCAGCGAGCTTGTTTATTTTATATCTCGAGTTCTAGACCTCCGTTTGACGTAATTCCAGTTGGGATAGATCAATAATTTTATCTAGTTTATTCTGTAAAAGTTTGAGGCCAATCGGAATTATGATTTTTTATTGAGATTAGTTTTAGTGAGGCTACAGTGTTCTGTCCAGAATTTAAAAGAGGATTAAATAGGTTTTATGTTTACGGGGAAGTCTTAAAATTTATTTTTAGCTTCCGCAATCATTCACCTCCCTCTGATTGCCTATCTTAGTGTGAATCGATCCTACACTTTGGGTGGGAAACTCCGCCTATGTCGCTATAAGTGCAGTATTTGTGGTTGCCTAGCCGGTCAATGCATTGGGGAGGTGCACGGCTGCTGGGCGGGAGAATGCAGTGTTGCAGCACTGTGAAGAACATCCATGATGAGCTGAAGGAGCAGAAGAGGGGATGGAGGCAACGCCTTGCCTGCTCTGCAGCAGTATTGTTTAATTATTCCTGTTTGCCTGTCTGAGTGTAAAGTACGGTTCTGGAGTCCTTTCAATTCTGCGTTGAATTTGCCAGGTGGCTTGCTTCTCTTGTGAGTTGTATTGTGGTGAGCTAGACGAGCTGTTATCCCCTGCTTCCTGTAGTTGTATATTGCAAAATGGCTGTACATTTGATTACGAGTGCATGATGATTGGGAAATGAATGAACCATGGCCTCAAAGCGTGCAGAGTAGCTGAAGCAAGATTTTGTACAGACTGTACACCATGGTTTTGGAAAAAAAAAATTATTTGTGCCTATGTAGATCGTGTTATCTAGTCTACGTTTTTACGCAAGATTTTCCCACTATTCACGTGTTGCAGCAAAGCAAAATAGAGGAGGCTTCGGCAGAAAATGCTCATTTTAACCATTCCTCTGCTGTTACACCCTTTCAGCTCATCCTAAGCTATTGGCTGTGATAAGCATCCCTTAATCAATAACGAGTTCAGATTTCTTCTCTTAATTCATGCCTGTTTTTGCATGCCGTGATCATGCAGAGGTAGAGCAAGTTTCACGATCGTTGTGCCCGTTGCTGTTGGACCGCTGATTGAAGAGATCCTGTCGGGAAAGAACCGCCCTCGTTTTGCAGCACTCTAATCAGTGGCTAATCAATTCACCCGTATTCTGGTACTTCCTCTAGTTCTGATACCTCCAATTCAGTGCTGATTCTTCCTGTTCCCTGCTGAGCCATTCTAGTTTGTAGACATTGACCGACCGAACCTGCTCTATTTTACCGAGCACTTCACCATTTTTGCAGGTGTAGCAGCGTGATCCGTGGTTTTCTCTTGGTGATGGACTGATAATCTTTTGTTATCTATTCTGTACATTAATTTCTCCAAGCTGTTACTTTCCATCTCCCTCGGGCTTAGTCCGTCGAGATCTTCGAGGAGTGTTGGGTTGATTAGCGGAGTAAACTGCTTTTCTGTAAGATGATTAGCATCGAGCTCGTCCTCATCCCTCCTCGTCCTCAAGCGTGGGGATGGGTTCGCATGAGAATGGTGATGGGAGGGGGAGGGGCGGATGTGGAACTCGCCATGGATGAGGATGCGGAAGGCTTGTTAAGTTGTTTGATTGATGACGACGGTGGTGCTTGCTCCTTACCAGATTGGTGTTCCAGGTTACTAATGGAATGGGTGGCACGCAAGTGAGGGGCGGTGGACGCGGCGCGGAGCGGCGGAGGCACTCAGCTCGACTTTGGGTGGGGTCGGGGCACTCAGCTCGACTTCGTCGGTCAAACTCTCGCTAACGTTTAAGTACTCACTGTTGCTGGATAGAAAACAGAAACACAACGCAAGAACACGATGAACTCACATAAGATTTAGCATCGCAGAACTTAGCAGCTTTTTAGGTTTACTTCCTCCCTTTATATAGCAATTAAACAAGAGAAACTGACCCACTAATTACCTGAGAAACTGAACTACTAATTACCTGAGAAACTGAATTACTAATTACCAAGAAAAACTGACCTGCTCTGCTTCAAAACGCATCATGGACGGCAGACATGCACACTAAAATAGTAACTAACATGCAGAATAACTAGATTAGCTAACAGACTTAAATAAGTTAATTTATATCTTATGTTACACTATAATTTGTTTATTTTTCACTATAATTGATTATGAGTTATTTTGTGTAATTAAATTTAAAAATTTTAAAAATAAAAAACATTTATTAGCCCATCACGGACAACTCAAACGAATACAGAAAAATAAGAAAAGGCAAAAAAAAGCTTAAAAGAAAGTCAAAAGGCCAGAAAAGAAGGATTTTAAGAATAGTGAACTAGAAACCAGAAGCTGAACCTGAAACAAGTAGGGGTCGTTGGATTTTGTTCGGCTCGGTGGGGGAAAACTAGGAATTTCAATTTTTTTTATGCCTTGCTCCCTCTCAAAAACAATTGAAAACGGGGAGAAACCCTAATGCAGAGGCAAGGAGATGGTATTTCGGGGTAATAGAGTGCGAGCAGGATAATAAGGTCCTATTTCAAACGGCAATAAATTTTAGTTTTCAGAGGTCAAAAGCTGTTTGAAAGGCGTTGATTTTTTAATATGACTTTTTTCTTTTTCTTTTGTGTTATCGGTAGAGATATAATAATGTTTTTTTATTTTTTTCCTATTTTTTATTTATTTTTCTTTAATTGAATACCTTGGAAAGAACTAGCAGCCACTATAGTGTCATTTCAGCTAAAAGACAAAAACCACATCACTTTGAAACATGACCTAAGTATTTTTGCAACGATGGACAAATAGATGGCTTTTTAGCAAGTTGCAATGAACATAATGATATGGAGGCAATTTTCTCAATATTTTTCATAGTTCAATATGTAGGATGCTACATAACTTCTATCTGATGACCCTTCAATCGAGTAAAACAAAATGCTTACTAAGGAGTTGATACATCGATAACTTATCATAACGCCGTGTTATACTTTAATACTCCTTATGCACAGTAGCCCTTGGATCGGATCAAATATTATGAGATACGATATGAGTATTCATGGTATTAAGAAAGAAGTAAATGAATCTCATAAAAAGAATCAAAATAACGATAATGAAACAATCACGACAAGAGAGAAAACATTTGATAAAGCTAACTGTAAATTTCTTAAGCGCAACCACAAAAGAGTACAAGGAGTTATCGTTCTCTCACAAACCTCTCGAATCTTTTAGAATCATCGGATCCTTATCCTATACAAAAATCTAGTGCTAAAGAATAATAATAAAAAAAAGAATAGCTAACACCCCTGCATAGGGCTCAGGATTAGCACCCATGTGCCCTCTCCTCCTTGCCCTCATAGGCCATGACATGAGGTCGCTCCTATTAAGGGCATCCACAATGTATGAAAAAAGAGGATCATAAGCCACCTTAAGGTTGACCTTATACATTACAGTGTCGACCTTCAGCAGGCTATAAGCAAAAAAGGCTTAAGGCCAGTCTTCAAGCTAAAGACCTGACCATAAGCATTAAAATACAATTTTTCTTGTGAATTCTATCCTTCTTTCTCCTGAGTGGGACCCTTCGTTACAGCCCAGTAGTGATCTTAAACATAACAGAGTCGACCTTAACAATTAGATGGGGTCCACCTTAAAACCCATGGTAGTCTTATACATTGCTGATGCCCTAAGGCTCTTACCCTTGAGGACTACGCTCCTAGCACCCCTAAAGCACACAAGGTGACCACAAGGACCCAGAGCACACCTGCGACACCACTCTGAAGTTGTTAGGGGAGTTATCATTGAGGATGGAGGCCATCTAAGAGGCATCCTTGCCTAGTGAGTCTTGTGCATGGTAAGTGGGACCCACCGATCTAAGAATATTCATCCCTCGGACCACCCATTAAACAACCCCACATGTATAGTATAGCCGGTGCTTGAACAAAGGAAATATAGGTCAAAGGGCTACTACCATATGCACAAATGAGGATTGTACATCTCACTTGTACATATAGCTTAGTTCTTTCTTAAGGGGGCGTTCGAAATAGCGATGGCTTTTGGTTTTTGCTGAAATTTCACTGTAGTTGATTTTTTTTATTGTAGCTAAGTTAGCTTATTAGACATAATTAAATCTAAAAATATAAAAATAAAAGCGGCACGCTAATCGAAAGCGGACAATACAAAGGAATACGGAAAAAAAACAAAACTAAAAAAAATCAAAAAACAAAAAAAAAATCAAATAGAGACAAAATGCTACAGTGCTGCTACAGTGTTTTGGACGCAAACGCCGAACGCCATCGCCCAGAAAAAGCTACAATGAGCGGCCCCTTAGAAGGGCAAAATTTAGTCTTTTATACTTTGCCAAGAACCTACAAATATCCCATGCATCTCTTATTTGTAACCTGAGCTCTTGTGAGCAATCAAAAAGCACATTCAAATTAGTGAACCCTCGAGGATCCCCTACCTTAGGGCAACCTTATTGGCTCACGACAAAGTAGGGTAATCCTCTCGGACCACAATCCATGTGTCATTTTTCACTCTCTTGTGGACGTTGATCCATCAAACGACTAACGTCCACCCTCTCATTTATGTTTAGGTTTTACACCTACAATATTTACGCTTACAATATTTACGCTGTCTACAAGGACTTAGCTAACTTACATAAGCTCCAAGTCAAGTTACTCCCCCGCCAGGAGACAGAGGGAATCAACGTACCATCAAGCAACCCGCTGCCCCCAAAAGGAGGGGTCTCGAAGAACCCCCGAAGGACTTGGCCACTAGGACTCCTGGACGCCTCTGGGTCGCCTATCAAACACCCTCCGAGACATCTGCCGAACGTCCTCTGGGACTCCTAGATGCTTCCAGGCCAACTCCTATACGTTCTCTAGGACATCTCTTTGACTTAGCCTTTGAGACTCGGGACACATCTGGGCCGCCTACTGCTACTAGGGATGCATCCTAGGCATTCTTTCAAACGCCTCTCAGACTCAGCCTCCAGAAAGGTCCTCGACCTTCCTGTACCCGCACAGAAGAAAATATTGTCCCATAAAGGGATCTCGCCCTAGCGGTGTTTAGTGCACATGGCCCAGGGTTATGAAAATCAGCCGAAAAATGGTCGTATCGGGCACCCTCGATTAGAGTACAAAGTGGTCTCAAATATTTTTGTTTTACTCTGAGTTCATCCGAATTACTCTGATGTTCTCCGATTTACACCGATTTAGAGTGATTTAGGCCGGTTTTTATTTGATATTTGAATTTTCATTTGAAATTTTTTATTCAAAAACTACCAATTTTTTTTAAAAAAAATTGGTGCTATCAGTCCTATTAGACTCTCGGTAAATACTCAAAACCGGTTTTGATAACCCTGGCATGGCCTTTGTGGCGGCCTCGCCTAACAAAGTCCTAGGCAGCCTGGGCATCCCAAGACACGAGGGACAGAGGCCAAGCAAGCAATATCTGAAGAATGTTGCATGCGAAACAAACAACAAGGTTACTTATTTTCTTTCCCTCTCTGATGTGAGTTTCGTCTCTCACATAATTCTCATGTTTAGAACGTCTTGATCAGGCTGGAGGGTGCAAGCGCGAGCAAAGGGATAGCGCGTAGAGTTTTCATTCTGCAACATAGAATCATATACAAGGGCCTTTATGTAAAAACGTACTGTACATGTAGAGTCATATACAAGGGCATTTATGGAAAAACATACGAGGCGTACAACTGGGAGCTGGCTTTCAGGCCTCCGAATTGGGCCATATGGGGATTTTCCATGGGCCAAACTGGGTTGCGAATTTTATTCACGATCCGAATCTAAGATGAGTTGTTGGATTGCAAATAAGATCCACGATCCAATTTGGCCGGCGTTTTTTACCAACGTGAAGCGTGGAGGGACACCTGGTTCCAAACTTTGGTAAGACTAGCCACATATATGCAACGTCACACCGCGCTAGCTATCATGTAGATCGAAATAAAAGAGATGAAAATCCGTATAAGGGGATTATCTGAAAAAGCGAGGGCTCAACCGTATTTCCAAAAAAAAGCAAAGGGTCTTTTGCATAAAACCAAGGACTACTGCGTATTTTCGCGAAAACCGCGAGACGCTATCGAGAAAAAGGAAGACCTCTATGAAAATTCAGAGAATCTATACACAATTTCGGAGAAGTGGAGGGGGTTTTGGGGGAAGAAATGACGTGCCAGAGGTCTCTCTGCAAAAACCAAGGACCCGCGCGTAATTTAAAAGAAACTACGAGTCGTTATCCAGTAAAAGAAGAACGTAGGGGTTTTTTCACAAAAAACCAAAGGCTTTTTCGAAAGAATCAAAGACCTGTACGTAATTACAAAAATATAAGATTTTTTTTGCAAAACTACCATGTGGCACGGGCGCCCGGGGGCGCACCCCCAGCTTTGTATACTTGATGATTCTCACTGCTCTTTAATTCCATTTTTTTGTCAACATTTAGTCAAAACTTATGCTAATAAACTTTTATGTTACCAAAAAATAGCACACATTAGTAGGGTTCATATGTCGTGAACCAAACAATCGCTATAAAAATAGATAACTTATGGCCTACTCATTTAGGTTTATGCTTTTAACTTTTAATTTTTATCTTCTTAATTTCGTCTTTTTTAAAATTTTTTATTATTCCTTTATATTATCTGTGATGATATATTTTTCCTTTTTCTATTTTTAAATGTAATTACGCTAAAAAATGTTATAGCAGCTACAATATAGAATAAGGCCGAGTGCAAAAAAAAAGAGAGCAAAAGCCATAATCTTTAAGCTCAAATGAGCAAAGCAGCACCAGTCATTCAAAACCAATAAACCCAATATAGTGCCAAAAAAGCCAAAAAACCGTAAGCTTTAAGTCCAAATAAGCAGACAGCACCAGTCATTCAAAACCGATATGAGTAAGCCTAAGACACTGTACCACCTTTGTGTTTAAGCTGACGTGGCACCCATCTAGCAAGTATGATCAGCATTAGGAGCAAGTATGATAAGCATTATAGGTGTTGATGTGAGGATTCGTTAGCAAATTAAACAAAAATAATCCCTCTCTATCCCAACTCCAGTCCTATGCCCTGTCCTGTGTCCGCTGCGTGATCGGGTGCCGTCGCCTAGGGCATCAACTCCGTTGAAATTGGGAGTGGCTCTTCGTTCTCGACGAGGTAATCATCATGGTTGGCTGTAAGGCAACGGCGAGCAGTAGCAGTGGCACGGGCAACATCGTTTGTGCGCTACTCTCCGTGCTCCCTGGGCCATATTTGGACTTCGGAGAAGAAGATCGCGAGGAAGCAGACCATGACAGCAGCGGTATGATACTATGGGTCTTTTTTTAGATTAATAGTTTTTGACAGTGATTTATTAATTTAATTAATAGTTGTTATTGAAAGAAGTTAAAATCAAGATCGACCGAAAAACCACTAAGAACAGAGCCTATAATTGGAGGGGTAATTTTGGGATTTAAGGAAAATCCTAGTTTTCTTAAAAATGCTGAAAATATCAAAAATGCCTAATGGGCTAATGGAGAATTGCTCCTGATGCTTCAGGTGCTTTTTGTTAAGGATAGAATAGATTAGGACTCTTATTTGTTTCCTAATATGCTATTTCCTTTTATGCTGTGTTGTATTCCTTTTGTACATCCCCTTGTACCTGTATATATATTACCCCTTGGGCCTCATGAATAGATGCACACAATATTCATAACATGGTATCAGATCCAAAATTAGGGTTTTGGCTTGCCTAGGATTCCACGTGCGTGCCGCCGACTCGCACCACCGCTGCCGACTCCGCGCGCCGCCTCGGCCTCCGCGCGGCTCGTCCTGCGCGCCGCCGGCCTCTCGCGCGGCTCGTCGCCGCTCGCTCATGGCCATGCTGCTGCCTCTGCGCGTGCCGCCTCGCCAAAGAAGCCGCTGCTGCCGCCTCGCTGCGTGCGCTGCCGCTTCCGCCGCGCGCGCGCCTCCTTCTCCCACGCCGCCGCCGCCGCGCCTCGGCCTCCGCGCGCCGCCGTCGCGCCGCCTCGCGCTGTGCCGCCGCCGCCTCCCGCTGCGTGCCGCTGCCGCCGCCTCCGCGCTGCCGCCTCCTCCCACGCTGCCGCCTCCTCCCACGCTGCGCCGCCGCCGCTGCCTCGCCGCTTTCTCCCGGCCGCCTCGCGCGCACGCCGCTGACCGCCTCGCACCGCCGGCCGCCTCGCGCCGCCGCCTCTTCGTGTGTGCGCAGGTGCGTGAGTGGGGCCGAAGGCCCACTATTAGTTAGGTTTTTTCCGATTCAAAAAACGCCGATCTAACCGCCGCGCTGCTCAGCGCCGCTGTTAGACTTCGTTGTATTGGTCGCCGCGCCGCCCAGCCGCTACCAATGGGCACCGCTTCTCCCGCGCTGCCGGTGGTCTTTGATGGTGTTAATTACACCGACTTCGTGTCTCACATGCGCATTCACATGCGTGGTTTACGCCTCGGGCGTCCTCTCGCGATGTCACCGCCCGCTTTGCCCTATTCCTCCGACGGAGCCCACGCTGTTGCATTGCCCCGACAGCCGACAAGATTGCTACTGAGGCTGCTCAAATTGTTGATGATGAAGCTGCCTCGCCTACCAGAGGCTCGATTTCTACAAGGATCGCCCGACCACCTACACTCGGTGGTGCGATGACGACGCCGAGCCGCCGCTTGTCTTCATCGCCGCCTCCACCTCGCCTCTTCGAGGTTGTGGACTCTTCGCTTTCCGATGTGGACTCATCTTCGCCGCCGCTCGAGCCCTCCGTGATGCCTCGCACTGTCCGTGGTCCGCCAGAGCACTCTCTTCAGCAGGTGATGCTACCGTTGACGCTTTCACGCCGTAGCTCGCTGTTTGGCGCCGCTTGACACTCTCCGCATCGCTGGCCGCTGCTCGCCCATGCCGCTCGGGTCAGACGTGCCGACCGAGTTTCAGCGGGTCTACGAGTTCCTTACTCGCCGCCCCGAAGTTCGAGCAACGGCGTGCTCGCCTTCTTGCACGCCACCTCGTGTCACTCTCTTGGAGGCTCTTACCGAGATACGCGCAGAGAGACTCGCCGAGTAGTGCTGGTCCGATGCCACTCCTCCGTGCTCGCCGCCTGCTCACTGCTACATTGCCTCCTCCAAATGCCGCCACGGTGGTGGTGGCCGCCATCCGTCTGGAGGTGGCCGCCTCACTGCTCCTCTCGCGACAAGGCCGGCCACATTGAGTCCTGCTATAAGAAGAAGCGCATCTTTCACGCCGTTCTTCTATTGGCACCGGTGCTTCTACGACGACGTCGCATCGACTTCTTCAGCAGCTTCTTTCACCGAGCAGAGATAGCCGACTTCGCCGCTTGCTTGCCGCCTGTTTCTCCTCGATGTGTTCTCGCAGTTCTCGCATCGACTCTTCGTGCACCGAGAAACCACCTCTACACAATCAGTACCTCCCGTGGATTCTTGATTCGGAGCATCTTTTCACATGACTCGATGCTTCTACTCGCCTTCTATTACACCTCTTGATTCTCCCGCCGTGTTCTTACTGCGATGGTACATCTCTTTCTCTCGGTCGAGGATCTCTTAGCAACTCATCCTTTCATGCTCCTTCGTTGCTCATATTCCTCGCCTCACTATGCGCCTTCTTTCTCACGGATGACATCGACCTTGGTTATCGTGTCATTCTCGACTCGACTTTGTTGTGTTCAGACCGCCACACGGAGCTCGTTGGTTCTCGCCTCGCGCCGTGACTCACAGCGTCTCTCGGGAGCTTGACTGCTTCACCTTCCTTCCGCCGCCACCATCGCCGCGCCTCTCCGCTTCGCCACTTCGTCACCGGCTCTTTTCAGCAAGTGGCATCATCGCCTTGGTCATCCGTGTGGATCTCGCCTTGTCATCCTTAGTTCGCCGTGGTCTTCGGGTCCGCATCTCGGAGACGTGTCTTTAGATTGTCGTACTGTAAGTTAGGTAAACAAATTCAGCTTCCTATCCTCATAGTGAGTCCGTGTCCCAGCGTCCTTTTGATCTTGTTCATTCAGATGTTTGGGGTCCGGCTCCCTTCGTTTCGAAAGGGGGTCATCGATATTATATCATATTTATAGATGATTTCTCTCGCCACACTTGGATATATTTCATGTCTTCTCGTAGTGAGGTCTTGTCTATCTATAAACAATTTGCCACTATGATCCACACACAGTTCTCCACTCCTATTCGTGTCTTTCGTGCCGATTCTCGCGGCGAGTACCTCTCTCGTTACTGCGCAATTTCCTTGCTACGCAGGGACTCTCGCCGCCTCTCTTGTCCCGTGCTCATGCTCAGAATGGTGTCGCTGAGCGCAAGCATCGCCACCTCCTTGAGACGGCTCGTACTCTGATGATCGCCGCCTCTACCCCACCTCACTTTTGGGCCGAGGCTGTTTCCACTGCCACCTATCTCATCAACATCCAGCCATCTTCTCGCTCTTCGTGGTGCGATCCCCGTTGAGCGCCTCTCGTGGTCTTCGCGCGACTACTCGCCTTCATATGTTTGGCTGCGCTTGCTACGTTCTCCTCGCCTCGCGAACGTACCAAACTAACCGCCACCGTTGAGTGTGTCTTTTGGGATACAGCGCCGAGCACAAGGGCTATCGGTGCTGGGATCCGCTGGTCGAAGGATGCGGGTTTCTCGGGATGTGACTTTCGACGAGTCTCGCCCATTCTACCCACGCCCCGCCTCTCCTTCGACTCCTCTGCGAGTCTCGTCTTTCTTGACCTTTCCGATACACCTATATCCGCTTTGCCTCGCCCACTTGTCCCACCGAGTCTCCACATATTCCCCGTGGCCTCTCCGCTGTCACCGCCGCGCGCCTCCTCCGACTCCCGTGCTCCTCTCACTACAGCACTCTCCTTCTCTTTTACACTCGCCGACCTCGTATTGAGGCTCTTCCAATGAGTCATCTTCTCCGATGATCCAAATTCTCCGATGCTCCATCGCCGATGGGTCATCTTCTCTCGCTACGCTCTCCGCGATCGCGGCCGATTCGCCCTCCGCCCGCTTTGCCTTTGCTGGTGCAGCTACTCGTGAGCCTGCTCTCCTACGGATCTCATACTCACCCCGAGTGGCAGCTTGCCATGGCCGAGAGATTGCTGCCTCGAGCGCATCGGTACTTGGGATCTTGTTCCTTTGCCATCTCATTCTCGCCCCATTACGTAAGTGGGTCTATAAAATTAAGACTCGCCTCGATGGTTTCTTGAGCGCTACAAGGCGCGCTTGTTGCTCGTGGCTTCCAGCAGAGCATGGTGTTGACTACGACGAGACTTTTGCTCCCGTGGCCCACATGACCACCGCTCGCACTTCTTCCGCTTCGGTGGCGCCTGCTCGCCACCGTCCTGCTTTCTCGACTTGATGTCAAGAATGCCTTTCTTAATGGTGAGTTGCGTGAGGAGGTCTACATGCATCCGCCACCTGGGTATTCTGTTCCTGAGGGCATGGTCTGTCGCCTTCGTCGCTCTCTCTATGGCCTTAAGCAAGCCCCTCGTGCTTGGTTTGAGCGCTTCTCCTCTGTGGTCACTGCTGCTGGTTTTTCAGCTAGTGATCATGATCCTGCGCTCTTTGTCCACACTTCGTCTCGTGGTCGGACTCTTCTCCTTCTGTATGTTGATGATATGATCATTACGGGAGATGATTCTGAGTACATTGCCTTTGTCAAGGCTCGTCTTAGTGAGCGCCCTTATGTCGGATCTTGGTCCTCTCGCTATTTCCTTGGGATTGAGGTTACTTCCACTCCGGATGGTTTCTTTATGTCCCAAGAGAAATATATTCAGATCTTCTTGATCGCGCCTCTCTCATCGACAACAGATCGTTGAGACTCCCATGGAGCTCAATGTCCACCTCCGACCCTCGGATGGCGAGCCTCTTTCTGATCCGACTCGCTATCGTCATCTTGTTGGGAGTCTTGTTTATCTTGTCATACTCGTCCGGATATCACTTATCCCGCTCATATTCGAGTCGCTTTGTTTCAGCTCCCACTGTGTCCACTACACCACCTTCTTCGAGTTCTCGCGATACCTTCGTGGACTATCTCTCGCCGCCTCTTCTTTCCACGCTCCATTCATTCATGCCTTCAGCCTATTCGGATGTTACTTGGGCCGATCCTCCGATCGCCGGTCTCTCTCTCGCCATCTGTGTTTTTCTTGGTGGTTCTCTTATTGCCGGAAGACGAAGAAACAGACCGCAGTTGTCCTGCTCGAGTGCAGAGGCCGAGTTGCAAGCTATGGCTCTCTTGACAGCAGAGATTACTTGGCTACGGTGGTTACTTGAGGATTTTGGTGTTTCACACTACACCGACTCCTCTCTTGTCGACAAATGCAAAGCTATCGGTATTGCTCGTGATCCTGTGAAGCATGAGCTCACCAAGCATATTGGTGTTAATGCTTCCTTCATGAGGTCTTGTGTGCAAGATCAGGTGATTACTCTTCAGTATGTGCCTTCGGAGCTTCAGATAGCGGATTTCTTCACGAAGGCCCAGACTCGAGCACAGCACAGCTTTTACCTCTCCAAACTCAGTGTTGTTGATCCACCATGAGTTTGAGGGGGGGTGTTAAGGATAGAATAGATTAGGACTCTTATTTGTTTCCTAATATGCTATTTCCTTTTATGCTGTGTTGTATTCCTTTTGTACATCCCCTTGTACCTGTATATATATTGCCCCTTGGGCCTCATGAATAGATGCACACAATATTCATAACACTTTTATTGTGTCATACTGTTTCCAAATTCCAATGCTCTCACGGCAGCGGCGCTTGCATGCAAAGATGGGGATTCAGCTAGGTGTCGATTGGTCATCGATTCGGTCGTTGTTGGGACTGATTCTCAGAGTCTTGTACAACGAGGAGTTCACGAGAATATCGCAGAAGCAGCCGATATATAGGAGCTCAGCAAGAGTTTCTCTAGTTTTTTTTATAGTTCTTGTTCGCTATGGTGCCAACTTAGCGCCACATCTGTGTGCTAATTAGGCGAGCCCTAGGTGCCTTTGGTTGAACCAAACACTTCTTTATATCTATAATTAAAGTATATTTATATTAATTTTTGTTGATAGTTTTTAATTTTAACTTATAAATAGTAACAGTTTACATAGAACTGTACGGAGAAAAAGAAACGCACATACAATTTGATCGATATAAATAAAGTTATTATAGTATGTACTACAATCACTAATAGATCTCGCTTTAAAAAATACTTTATTTGAAAACTAGGTATTATAAAAAACTATTTACTATAAAAAATATCTTTTCGAAACTAATATAAATAAAGCCTAAACTATTAATAAAATCTAAGCTCTTTGTCTTAAAAGAAATTGCTCAAAGATGGAGCTGTATATATTGCCCGACGGAGGAAACTTCTAGTCACATTAAAGTGACTCCGAAGAAAGATAAGGCTCTTTTCTAGTTCTGACAAGTGGGCCGTGTATCCCTTTACTACCAGGCACGGTACGGTGCACACGTCCAACACAATCCAATCATGGTTGGCTAATAAGTCTCACATGTATATATTGTAAAATAGAGGTTGTATATATGTTTGAAGTCTTGATGCTACATAAGATATGAGTAGATTTTGCTGATTAGTTAAATGATTGTTATAATCCACGTTACAACTTACTAGATTTTATAAATATCTTTACTACTTAAAAAGAAGGAGTTGGTGGTTGATCCGTCATCCTCTTTAATCTGTCCTTCTCCTATATCTCGTTTCAGCCGTTTGATCTTAACAATAAAATCTTGACCGTCCCTCTCTCTCTCGCAATCTAACTGTCCCCTCCTCTCCACTTCCACTTTCAGTTAATCTCCCACCCCTCCCTTCCGACGCCTCTTCCATTAGTTTTGGTTGCTCCCAAAAGCAAACCGCCGACGACAAGCAGTTACATCCTCTCGCTCCCTCCCCTCCGCCATCTCCTTCTCCCTCCCCTCCCCTCCCCTCCGTGCTGCGTGCCTCGCCACTGCTGCCGCCCCTCCTACCCCGCGCTGCCTCCTCCCCTCCCTCCCACCCCGCGTCGCCGCCTCCTCCCCTCCCTCCCACCCTGCGCGCCACCGTCTCCTCCCTCCACCCCTCCGCTCCGCCACCGCCTCCACCCCCCACCCCGTGTCGCCGCCGCCGCCTCCTCCTCCCCACCCCGTGCCGCCGCCTCCACCCCTCCCTTCCACCCCGCGCCGCCGCCTCCTCCCCTCCTCCCACCCCACGCCGCCGCCGCCTCCCCCCACCCCTCCGCTCCGCTGCCGCCTCCGTCCCCGACCCCGCGTCACCGCCGCCTCCTCCTCCCTCCTGACCCCTGCGCCGCTCTTGGTCCAGAAACCTCCTTGCCTATTGCCCCACCTCCAACCTCTCCTTCCCCGCCCACGCCCATGCCTTCGCCTTCGCCCCCAGGGGATTGAGAGCAATTCACTAGGCTCTCCATCTGGATGACACAGAGAGGCGACGTTCTTCGCACGGTGCGAGGCGACCGCGGTACTCCGGCGCGTGCTCTGTGGGGATGCCTCCAGGCGCGTCGTGGCATCCATCAAGTCCCTTGTCTACTCCCTCTCTGTCTGCAACAAGCACGCCACCTTCACCCTCGTCTGCCAGACCCTCAAGTATAAGCCCCCAACTGCCACCCACTACCTCCCTGTGCACTCGCGTGCAAGGTGTTCGATGGAATGCCCCTGTTGAGTTGTGTAGCTGCATTTTCGTAGGGTATCCAGTCCACTGCATTGCAATACCATCGTGCAAATGCATTGTTGCATTTTCATGAGGGTATCCAATGTATCCGCTGGAGCCTCTATGGAGAACATAAAACTGTTTACATAATTCTGCTCTTCTTTAAATTTCAATAGTTGTTTGTGCTTATTACTTTGAACAATTGGAAGCAAGAAAAAACGCACCCTGCTGACCACATTTACTTGGGGAACATAATAGTTCGCTGGATGTGCTTGGTGTATCTCATAGCTATCCCTTGGAGGTTATGCAAAAAAGAGGAGCTACGTTAACTGCCTGAACTGCAATGGTTAGTTTGTCATGCTTTGGTATGGTAGCTTTCTTTCTCGCGCTTGCTTATATCTCATAACGCTATGGAGCATCCTTTGTGTAGTCAAAATAACCTCAAGATGCTCCCGCCCATTTCATGTAAGCAATTGAAGCAACATTAGCCTACTTTGCACCTTTTCTTCCTTGCTTGTTTTAGATTGTTCAAAAGTGGGGAGGTTAATCCGGTGAGGGTATGAAACCTTTCATCCATTTTCATTTTGCTTGATGTAGTCAGAAAATCAGTTCTATCTTATTTTGTTCTCAACTTCTATTTCTTACAAAGCATTTAGTTTTATTGGAAAGGTTTGATTGAGAAAAGCGATGATCTACACTGCTAGAAGTTAATTCTTGCATTTCACGTGCTATGTTCATAATTTCGTGTCACCCTTGTGATGTGCGACCTACATGTTCAAGCACGACACCGTGCATGGCCGTGGAAGCACAGTGACCTCAAGATCAAGGACTCCAAGACGCCCTCTTTGGCGAAGTCGGTCATCGTCTTTGGCATCAGGTAGTCCGATATGACTACTTCTTTGCAAGACATGTGCTGAAGCTTGTGTGTGCTCGTGCTGTGAAACTAATGTTTGATCTTCTGCAATTCAAAAGGATCCCTGAGAAGATCCCATGGGCTAAGGCTGGTTCTGAGTATGTCGTGGAGTCCACTGGTGTCTTCACTGACAAGGAGAAGGCTGCTGCTCACTTGAAGGTATAATTGTTACCTTCTAACCCAACCCAATTTCAGCAGGCATCCATTTTCTGTTCTTACAAGCATGCTATATTCTCGTTAAAATATGTGCTTTTCTAGGGATTTCATGCAAGGAAGGGAAAACTCCTTTGGTTAATTAGAGTGATGGTTTATTAAAGTGATGGTCCATGCTTAAGTTGTTATAATTACAAAATTCTCTATTTTGTACTCTTACCTTTCATAGATTCTGATACTTCCAAGAAAGGGGATGACAAAACTGTTGCTTTGTTTATAGGTCTCAATATATGAGTCCAGTGAATATATTTTTGGCCCTCAGACCTACACAGGATTGATTTAATAGAGTTTTTGGTTAATGATAAGTCAAGTTCTTAGTTAAATGTTCATAATTATGTAGCATATTGATTTAATAGGCTGAATTCACTAATATGATGCTTGATTTATTTACGAGTATAAACATGTATATTTTGTTTGATACATGATGACATGCATCACTTTTATTTGTTTTTCCGTTGCAACGCACGTACATTGTACTAGTACTATAATAAAAATTAATGGTCAAAGATGTATTTAAAACCGTGAAGAGACGGGCTATGTTTCGACATGTTTGTGTACCATCATCACCGGCCGTATGCCAAGCTGCTAATTATGCTGCGGCTGTTAGGCCCTGCTCAACTGCATTGAGCGTTAGCGGTGAGTTTTTTTTTGCATTATTTAAAATTTTGTTTTTTCTGATTTTTTTATTTTAAGTTTTTTCTTTTTTATATTCTTTTGTATTGTTTGTGATGAGCTAACATGTTTTTTCTATTTTTAAATTTTTTAAATTTAATTATACATAATAAATCAACTTAATTATAATAAAAAATAAATTAATTATAGTAAAAAAGTCATAAGCATGAACGACGGTGGCACTCCAAAGATGCAGGATTCACTTCGGCCCCAACACAATGCCTTCCTGCGTGTATGTCCACGTGGGGTCGTAAGCAGAAAACATATCTTACTCCTCGCCAAAAAAACACATATTTACTGTAATCCGCCTTCCAGCACAGAAAGCGACTGAATTCGTGGAACGCGGAACCTGGGCTTGTCTGGCTGGCCCAGACGCCGCCAAGCCGCACCGTGCCACAGATCGCACCAACCAAACCCAACTTAATGAGGAGGCGGAGGGGCCAGCAGTCAGCCACGTCGCCCATCTCCCACCTCCTGCGCGATCCCTCCTCTCGCTCGCCTCCCTGCGGCTCCCATGGCGGCCACGTTCCTCCGCCGCGCGCTCCACCTCCGCCGCGTCCTCCCCTCCTCATCCCGTTCTCTCCTACCCGATGCCGCCGCCGCCTCCCCGGCCCACCGCCTCCTCTCCACCTTCACCACGACCTCATCCCAGCAGAACACCGCCACCACCACCATCGACCTCTCCTCCGACGAGAGCCGCCGCCGCCTCATCAACAGGTCCTAGCTCCTTTACTTTCCTCCCTACACTCGATCTCCACCGAGGAGGACGGTTCTTGATTGTGAGGTCATGTTCGCGTGTATGTTTGTGCAGGCTGGTGTACAGGAGCAAGCAGAGGGGGTTCTTGGAGCTGGACCTGGTGCTCGGGAGCTGGGTCGAGCAGCACATTCACTCCATGGACGAGGCCAATATCCGCGCTCTGCTCCAAGTCCTTGACCTCGTGAGCTACCCGCTTGCCCCATCCCTCCTTTTAATTGCCCTAGTTCGTCATCTAACTGTTCTGTTGTGTTTCCTGTTGATTGTTGTAACATAGATCAATCAGCTAGTTGAGATTATTGCTGATTAATCCACTATGTGATCTAATGTTAAATCAAACTGTTTCTTTCTCCTGGTCTCGTCAATGTGCAATCTGTGTTACCTTGGCCCAGTCAATTGGTCCCAAGTCATCCCTCCAGCTCACTTGTGTTCTGTACAGATTAACAATTGTTAGTAGGAATATGAAGTTATTTGACTTCGCTCCTGTATGCTCTATGTACCTATTCACAAAGTTCATTAGCACTGAAGGTATTCTTGTGGCGGCATTCTTTAAATTTCATGCCTTGCATGCTGCAAGTGCAAAATACATTCAGTGTTCGTGAGTCGCTTAACAAGGTTTTGACTAGAGAATCACTTGTATCTTAAGTTCAGGGTTTAGTGTCTAGGTTTTACTTCTGTTGCCAACCAATTGTTCTTAAATGAACATGCCTATTCAGAATGTTGTAAACCACTGCATAATACACCTGCAATAAATTTTGCCTTGCGCTGATGACGCCAAGCTGTAAAATCATCACCTTGAACATGCATTGAGCATGATATACAAAAGAGCTAGTTTGGTGCGGTAGAGCTCTGACTATCCAGGCTGTGTCTACATGAGTTAGTTTCTTGATCAACAAAATCAGATACCAATTTCAACCCATCAATCTTTTGTATTGTATTGTATTGTTGACATCTCTTCTAGACATCCGCTGATCGTCCCTAGTTCTAACCTTAGTTCTCTATGCATCCTCGGGCAATTGCAGTTTCTAGCAGCGTAAGATACTCTTTCCAGATTGTACTGTGATTTTACCTTTCCCAGCTGATAGAAAATTTCTTGTCTCGATATAATATTTCATTCGGAACTATAAGTGTAGACTATGTTTGTTACCAGTTGGCACTAGTGCTATTTATTTTTGGCCCTTCAATATCAGCCTATTTATTTTTGGCCCTTCACTATCAGCTTCTCAAAAAAATTCATGCACCCAGTTACTTTTGCCTTTGCTTAGCTTCTTCAATACATTATTACAGACTTACAAGCCATTTCTTTTCTCAATTCCCTACTGCTGCCGCCACCACAAATGTTATGTTAATGATTATAATTTATAAATCTGGACAACTAATTTGATGACCTGAAATCAAATAGCAATTATAGCATAAAGTGGTATGGACTATTGGACTGAGCCACTGATTTGATACTAACATGGGCTGTGATTTTCCTTCTGACCATTCATCAAACAGTCAAACCAAATCTTTGATGGATCAGAAATGTTTCATTTTGAATCATAATAGCAATCAGACTTCACACTTTATATCTGATGTTATGCAATGTTATTACATAATGGATCTCTTGTGCTGCCTAAGTTACCACATTAGATGCTTCATTAAACATGTGTTATGGCTTCTGACCATCAATCGCAAATGGACACAATATATCAATAGCATCAAAACCTACCCATATATTGTATATCTATACAGTTGGAAGGCAATTGCCATGAGCCAATGACAACGAACCTTCTGGTCACAACTCCCACGGTCATCATGGAACCCCTTTGTTCTTGTACTGTTTTAAACTGGCAGATTGGTTCTAATTCTTGAACTGTTTGATTCTTCAGGAGAACCCAGATTTGTGGAAATGGCTTACCGGTCAAGAGCAACCACCAGAGGCTCTGAATTCTAATCCTGTATGTCATACCACAAATTACTCTTATTCTGTCCCTCTGATTGCTTCTCTTCTGAACAATTTCTGCCCAAATAGGTATTTGTTGCTGTTAAATCAAAGATCACGGATAACCTGACCAAGCACGCTTCTCCAGAGACCCGATCAGCGCCTGGTCAGCCATGGGTGAGAGGCTGGGATGACAAGAGAGGCATAGATGGACCTAAGTACGGAAATCAGTGATGAGATGCTTGAAAGAGTTATGGCAATTTTATGTCTTTCAATAATATCCTCTTTCTTTTTCCCCTTGTGTATGGTGCTTGTGTAGAATAAGTAAATTGTGGCAAGTTATGTGTCATCATCGAATTATTTGGAGAATTGGAGTGTTACTGTGGATTTCTGCTAATAATGCTTTCCTTGTTACCATTGAAGAAAAAGGAACAGTTGTGGTGGCAACGGGTAACCAATGGCTCTCCTTGTTCCTGGCAGTTCCTAGTCAAGTAAGAATGGTGTAAATTCCTAATTGTCTATGGACAAATCACTGGCACATTTCCACTAAATTTAATGATTGTAATACATGAAATATATCACACTTTGCATCATAAGATCGGTGTAGAAGCAAGCAAGAATGAACTAGCTGTGTAATAAATACAGTAAATGTGTAACACAAATAATCCTTGTACTGTTATTTGGATGTTAATCGTGTGATGTACAAATCACTTATTCCACTTCGTACAACGAAGAACGACATAGATCACTCTTACAAACAGATGAACGAGTGAACAAACAGATGAACGAGTGAAGGAATAACATGAGCTAAATTTGAGATTATGGTACATGAAAACCGCCAGAAAAAAGAATATCAATTTCTGACGTGTTGAAGAGCCTACGAGCCAGCTGAGGCTTCTTGGGCTTGTTTCACCATTTCTTCAGTAGTAGTCCCGATAATCTCGTTTGCGCGCTTCAATGGAACACATTCGAGACTGCCGATTGAGTCCTGATCGAGTAGAGAAATTTATTGCAAGAATCATGAACTTTGAAAATAGACCAAGGGTAAGAAATTTTGAAGTGAACAGGTTCACGCTAGATCTTTGAATACAAGCACTGCTCAATGATTAGATAAGATAACGTGGTACATGAAGTTTTGCATTAGTTAACTCAGAAGAGGATAACTCAGTAGAGAAGCCATTTTACTTGGGAGTTTGCATGAACGAAATTAAAAATCTTACCCGAGAAACAATACCAAGCTTCTCCAGCTTCTTCACAGCATCAACAACATCAAAATTGCACTCCACACCAAACTTTTCCTTAATGAGCTGTTCACAACGTAAATCAAGATCCTGCAATGAACAATAAATAAAAGACTGCAACTTCAGCAAAACTCATATGTCCAAAGTCCTAAGAAGATACAAGTAAATATGACTTTTTGGAGTAAACTCTCCATGTAATATACTTAGGGGAGGAGCCATCTAGCATAGTTCTACATAGAAGGTAATATTTGCCTGACTAACATCTAAATTCAGGTAACTTAGTTTCTGTCAAGTTTCAGATGAAACAGAGAAAGACCTGTGTAACTAGACTACAGGAAAAGTATGGTTGCATGAGCATAATAAAAACTGTGCAAGGAAATAATAAAGGCATAAGATGTGGTGGAAATTAGTGAAAACAGAAGGTTTTTTTAAAAAGCATTATGTCAATGAGAGGCAATGAAGGAAAACAATGGATAACAGAAATATGACATAAAAGCTAGTAGCATGTAGGCAGGCTTACTTGTATAGTTGCATTTCCTTGTTCCATCAAAATATAATAAGAAACAATGACCTCTTTAACCTGCAAAGAAGTTTGCGATATGCCATGCCTGATACGTTAGTGGCATATACAAGAAAAGTTACATATGGCAAAGAAAAGTTCTTAGTGGTTGGTTCCATACTTCTTGCTGGATAACATCATCGCATAAGTGCAGAAGTGTTCCTTTCCCACTATCAAGCTGCTTATCATACATTGATTGTGTAATACAATTTTGGTATGTTACCATATCAGCCTGAAATCTGTTTGGCAATAGACACATTTATCTTGTATTAGTATCAGGAAATTGGCCATGTTGGTATACAAGTGTTTTTTATGAAATGAAACATGAAAAAAAAACAGATTCTTTGTGATGGAGTATTATAAGTTAAATCACTTACGTAAAATAGATCTTAGCACAGTATCCAATCAAGCCAGACAAGATAGCTATGACAACCCATATATCGGCCTTTGGCATTTCAAGAGAACCTATTAGAGTGACCTGAAAAGATAAAGCTATTCAGATGGTCAAAGATTAACTCAGTATCATGTTTGGTATCTAAAGCGTCAGACACATACCAAACCAATCACAGCAGAAATAAGAAACTTGACCCAATCCATTGGCGTTAAACCAGGGTTCTTCTTCTCTGGCTACAACATAAATGCTAATGTTAGGTACTCACTAAAAAGAGTAAACAGAACCTGGCAAACAATGCTGAAAACATCACATATGAAGCGCACTTCACGCAACCTATATTACCAGAACTAATTCCATATCAGCCATTGGAATATTCCTGAAATGTTTTAAAACTATTCCTCGATCTGGCTTAGTCTCTGTGCTAGCCTTCCTATAATGTTACAATCAGATTAAACAACTGTGTTAATGTGTCAAAAAATGAAGATAAGAAATCGCTTCATTATTTAAGCAGTCTAAGTGAAAAGATGGTTGAAGCGAATTACCTATATACCACGGCCATCCTTTCAAATGTAGGCTCTTGAATTGTCATTTTACTTAATAGATTCTTTGTGCTGCCGTAAAAGGAAAAATGAATGTTAGATAATAAATTCAAATTTAGTCTAACAAAACTTACAGCGAAGGTGATAATCTACAACCTCAGCTCCATTTTTTCTAGGCGAATGCGCACAACATCAAAATCTGGTTCTTCTGCTTTGTCATTAACTTCATCAGTCTTCTTTGTTTCTTTTTTCGTACTCAATTGCTGTTTCTTAGAGAACAATCTATCAATCCTGTTTTTGAAACATCATTGCGTTGTTTTAGTGCATTACCATATTAAAAGAAATATCTTTCACTTTAGCAAATAAAGACATGAAGTTGATATGGATCACACTATCATACCTTGTGACTCTGAGCAATGACCTCCAAACTCGAGATATGACTACATCCAATTTCTCCATGAAAAAGTAATCAGTTGTCTGGTCGATTCCAATGCCCCGACGGAACACAATAAACTACAAAGGTATGGTTGATGTGATCATAACTCATATCAAAGATTACGCGGAGCTGAAGAAAATGCTTTCAGCATTCAAATCTGACTTTGACATACTCGAAAGTTATCGATAGAATGGGAGAACTACTTATGAAATCATTAGAACAAAACAGTTGACTTCTTCCCCTTTTATTTATTTCTTTACTGTTTTTCTATAGATGTGGCATGCTGTTCGTTATCATCAGTTCAAGTGTGTCACAAAAGTAAAATGTACAGCGGGTGTTCTTTAAAGTAAATGACGGATACCTTATCAGCGAATGCTGGTAGATTACCATGTGGGTGTTCTTTAAAGTACCTTGTCAACAACTTCTTGTCTACCTATAATGGTTCAAAAAACTATTTAAGCAAGTGAAGTAGATCGTCATGTGAGCATACATCGTTATGATCTTCGACTGAAAATGTTATAAAAGTAGCTTCAGACCTTGGATTCATCAACTTGGATTGGAAGGTTCAAAAGATACTGACCAGACTGGGCTACATCATACTCTTCATCAGATAGCAACTTGAAGTTGCTCTGTTCCATTATCTACTTAAAACCACGAATATATTTGGGAACAGAGGGAGTATTAGTTATTGTCAGATAAAATCTCACGAAACACATATAGTAGCATGAGAAGGTATATAAAATCTCACGAAACACATATAGTAGTATGAGAAGGTATAGATAGTGGGCCAACCTGAAAAAGGTGCGTTAAGAAATTGAGTTCATCAGTTTCAATCTTATCTGATGTCAGGCCCTGCTGTTTCAGATTCTTCTCACCGTAAATAGGATCAAATAGGGCATACAATTGCTGAATCACAGCACAAACATTCAGCTAAAAGAAACTTTGACCAACTGGGAGACAGTTATGAAGTAATTAAAGAGCAGAAGAGAGAAAGGGACTTACCATTAGTTCCTCAAATTGCAGAAGATACCAAGCACGGATAGTGTACTCCACCCTCTTACATAGCTTCGTGAACTCGGCACAGTCGTTGTCACGCTCTGGAGAGTAAATCCGGATCATGTGTGAATTATGGGAATGTAAATAAAATCACACCATCTCAAGATTACAGTTCAACATATCAGAATTTCACACATAGAGAAATGTAAAATCAACTCGGAGAATTTTAAAGATGATACGTTATTCACTCTAAAATAAATATTCAGGAATCAGGATTGCCAGCTGACTGAAATGGAGTAAAATTCACACTATCTACAACCCATGCAAGCATCAAACAAAACGGCAGTTTTTTTTTTGTGAGAGACAGCAACGATGCGTTGGAGATCACCTAAAAACCAAAAAGTAATCAGATGTTTACAAAAACCACATACGAAATTTAAATAAACGACACACTGATCATTCATTTATGATGGGTAAGAAAATTAAGAATCAGTAACTGCATTTACTGGAACTCTTAACAACAAGATGAATCTTCAGAATCACACCATGGTTTCCTCCTCAAGAACCTACAATAATCGCGCCCTTTCTTCCTCAGCAAATTAAGTAAAACTCGTTCCAATGAACACCCCTACTTCCAAAGCTACCAAAGCATGCACATTGTTCTCCTATTTGCAAGAAGCCGTTCCAAGCAATTAACACCTCTGTCCCGTTGTCGCAATGCAAATACCCAACCCCATTTTCAAGAAGCGGCAATCCATGGCAATGCGCGCAACCAAACCAAACGATCGAGCGAACCAAGCCAAGAAACAGAGACGGATTGACAGCAATACCGATGAGGCTCGCGGCGAGCTTCTCGACGAGGTTTGGCTTGAGGATGGGGATGACGGACTCCCTCTCGAGCTGTATCACCTCCTTCACCACCCCGTCCTTCTTCTCTTTCGCCTTGGCTTCCATCGCCGCCGCCGTCCCGGGTCCTTGCCCTTCCCCCTCCGCCTTCCTCCATTGATCCAAGCGACCGGAGCAATATATAGAGAACCGACCGGAATTCGAACCTTGGAATCGAAGGAAGGGATGGAGTCGGGTTGCGGGAAGAGGCAAAGCGATCGATAACGCAGAGAGGAAGAGAGAGACAAAGCGCGCCTTTTGTCGGTACTGGCAAGAGCGGCATTTTGCCAACGCGAGAAATTTACAAGTTTTGCGCCCGTTATAATGCACACGTACTCGGATCTGTGGCTTCTCGTTTCTCAATCTTACTTTTTTTGTTAAAAAGAAGGAATCGTCCTTTCCGATTACTATAGAAATATTTCTATGCATTTCTCAGTAGCGATTTGTATAATTTTTTTTTAAAAAAATGAAACTGAAATGGCAAAAAAAAAAAGCCTTCACAACACGGCGTGAATTTTATGGAAATTTTGCAGGAAATTCGTACGAGAATTAGAAAAAAATTACTGCAAATTATGCAAGGGAATTTATGGCATCAGCAATGGCCTAAGCTCTGCACCTAAACGAGTGGCGTATCACGCTCTCCGACCATCATCCCTAGAGGCCTAGACACGGCCCGCCCGCCGTCGTAGGCACGCCGCGTACGTCCGGCACCGCGCGCGTATGAGCGTGCCGTCGATCGTGCCGCCGGCGCTCGGTCCGAAGTCGGTGACCATGAGCCGGCCGGCCGGCCGTCCTCGTCGAGCAGGAGGCTCTGGGCCTAGCTCATGGCGACGAACGCGGAACACCCCGGACCAACGGGAGGCGTCACGGGTGACGGCCCCGGTGGGGTTGGGTTTAGCCCAAGCCCCAAAATGCTTTGCCCTTTTGAGCAGATTTTATCCAGGTCGCTTGGGCAGATCAGCATGTAGTACTTAAATCAATTCTCAGCTGAGTAACATGTAGTAGCTAGTCTTGGAAGATCATAGAAGGTGATTCAATGTTTTTCTTAACAGTAATTTGCAAAAATTTTAAAGCATGAAAAATGGTGGATAGAGATTACTTACCTCTTCATTTGCTTTAAGATTAATACTACTTTTGTTAAAGAAAAAAATATAAAAGCACTGCTCTCAACTTATAAATCCTCTTGTTCTTTCCCCCATCTAGTAGACGCTGTTCATGTAGAAGTATAGGCCGACAAGCGCAAGGCCCCGACGGCAATACCAATAGGCAACGCTTGCCTGCAAGAAGCAAAATTTTTTTTGTAAAGTTTATTAATTAATTTCTACTCGAGAAAGTTAAAATTGCAATGCTGAACTAATGCATGTGTATGAAAAAGCTCGATATAATTGATTCGTTCTTCTTCTGAAGTTTACTTACCCCATGGCTTCTTTCTTCAACTACTCCTTCCTCGCCTTCCGGACATCGGTGGCGTTGGAGTTCTTGGCCACCGCTGGCTGGTCCGGCCTGAATCTTCTCTTTGGAGGTCCACAAACTGCATCAGCAATGGAGATCAATCGTTTGACGATGCAAATGAATATCATCTTCATATATATGCCCAACTGCAATATAAACTATCAGTAAATCACATGTCTTACATAACTGTAATATAAACTCTGCGTATGTTCCATTTTCACTAGTTTCTTTCATACAATGCAATATAATGCAATACAATGCCAAGTCTACATGCAACCCCGAACTCATACTGGTGAAGCTGAGTATCCACCCGTCGATGGCCCACTCGTGCCCCGCCCTCTTTCATGCGGATTACAAACTCCACTCCCGTGGAGCGTCTACCTCAGTAGGTCTTCCTCGTGAGCACCCCAGACTAGTCATGTATCTTTCTCACTGACCTCACCAGAATAATTACATGACTTTGTCTCCGGCTTGGCTCATGCAACTCATGTCAGGAAGAATATAAATGATGCAACATCCATTCAGCATTCTCAATCAACTCTACACTAACTCCACTCCCGTGGAGTGCTTATCGAAATAAGTCTTTATCCCACCACCGTGGGATGTCTACGCATAATAGACCTTTAGTACCAGTGTGCAGCACGATGCAACACTATCTTAACATAATTAGCAATCATATTCGTCTCTCGTCACAGAATAATCAACAAACAAACAGAGTTATCATTTCATAAAATGATATAAAGCATAGACCATAAAGTAAACATTAGACATTCATCATAATCCACTATTCTACCACACACTTGCCTGATTATTCTGGTGGACGACACGCAGATGGCACCAAACTCGAACCACCACCTGAACAAGCATTACTCATTTCAACTCATTGCTTTAGCAATTCACACAAGCATGCAAACGGTATCAGCTCTACGCGTAAACTCGATATTAACAACCTTTCTTACCGGACACATTCCCGTTGTCCCGGTGTTCATCAACCATTGTTTCACAGGTTTCATCATCTATTCTCGCGAATAAATCTTATTTACATGCACTTAATCTTTTTCTCTCCTTTCCCCTTTCTTTTTTTTCTCCTTCATTCCCTTTCCTTTCCTTTTCCTCCCTCTCCTTTTCTTTCCTCTCTCTTTTTTCTTTTCGGCCGACCCACGGCCCTTCACTCCTCCCACGGGCCCCTTTTCCCTTTTTTTCTTCTTTTTTCTTTTTTTCTTTCTTTCTCTCCTTTCTTTATTTTTTCCTTCCCTTATCCGATCGGCCAGCTTCCTCATTTCTTCCCTCCCCCCTCTCTCCTGGCTACTCTCCTTCTCACGGCAACCTCGATCTTTCTCCCGGCACCGTGTCGCCTCGGCCTCTCCCCGGCCTTGGCGCCTCCACCGCCGATTCCGCGCTGCACCTCCTCCCCTCTACCCTGCTGTGTCATGGCTACGCCGCCAGAGTCGCCGCACGGCTTCACCGCCGTCGGCGCCTCCTTGCTTGGTTGCAGGCTGCCCGTCGCTGGATCCGTTGCCTGTGGTTGCGTCTCCCCGACCTCTGGCCCCCTTGCCTCCCCCCCGGTTCTCTCTCAGCACCGCCGCCCCCCATGCGCCGCTGCCTCAGGATGCCCCTCGGCCTCTGCGCAGTCTCGACTTTCCTATGTCCCCGCTCGGCTCCTCTCCTCCTATTTCCTCTCTACTACTACTCCCTCTGGTTCTCGATTTGATTTGAGTTACTTTTGGATTTGTGGGTGCGAGGGTGGTGCTATTGCGGCTTGCTACGACGGGGGGCTCGAGATTATTCCATGCGCCGGGAGAGCATGGGATGGCTGTCGGGTGCGAGTGGCAGCACAGCACCACGGCAACTTTGCCCCTCGGTATCCCCTTCCTCTTTATACCTCCTTACTACTTTGTGTGCGTGCTTGTGGTTTGGGAAAGACAAGGGTGAGAATCCAAAAATGGGATGGGGCTACCTTGTTTGTCAACTACTGGCTTGGTTCGGGGAGATCTAGAGTTGATCTTGGCAGTCACTCACTGGGTCGATTGAGCTAATGGTTGGCTTGCGGTGGTGTCGTCATTGCCTTCTCCCTGGTGCCAGCGGTTGAGCTTCTCCTCCCCCTTCCTCTTGACTGTCTTGGTGGTGATGGTTTTGGGGGTGGGAAGGAAACGGGATGGTGTTGGCTGTGGCTTTGTTGGTCGTGTGGATGACCCAGTTGGGCTTTTCTACTTCCTTGCTGGCTTCGGCCTTAACTCTTCTGTGCCAACTGTGCCTTCTGGTGTCTTCTTGTATGTCCTGTGGCATCATTGTGCTATAGGGGTGGACTGAAAAATCTTGGCGATTGGTTGATGATGGTGGTCAAATGGGACTTGCCTCCCTCTTGCTTGGTTGGCTGTACATTTCTTTGTGCTGGCTGTGCCTTCTCGAATGGTTTTGCTGGCTGTTGTCGTGGGGTGGCTTTAAGTTATTTGTGACAGCTGGGGGTTTGCTACAGTATTTTGAATATAAAACAGGTTTGTTTAACGTCAGATGATGAACTCTATGGTTATGAAAGGTGCCGACTGGCCCCCGAACGGTCAGGTATCTCCGTGAATGGAATGTCCTGCCCGAAATTAAATTCTAGGGCTCTGATGGCAATTTTTTTTCGTTCTTTAATTTATTTCATTCTTTGCTGTCCTTTCTTACGGGTATTACAGAGACGGCTGTAACCAAAACCCACATGTGATATGTTGGACATCACGGACGGTTATGTGTACCAACCGTCTATGATATGTCGATTATCATATACGGTTTTTACATATAACCATCTGTGATAGTCGACATATTACAGACTTGTTTTTGGTCGCAGCTTTCTATGATAGTCAGCCTTTACAGATGATATACAAACCGTCTGCGATAATTGACTATTATCATAGATGCAAAAATTCAGACGGTTCAGAAATCGTCTATGATGAGTGTTTATAACCGTCTGTGATAACCCTTTTTTATGGTAGTGATTATTCTAAGAAGATTTTTGAATAGAAAATTTGCGTTTGAGGCGTGAAAATCTCTGATGTTCTATTCATGAGTTTTTGCTCTTCTTTATCTGAATTCAGATTGATCTGTTTTATTTTTCTAGCCGTCGGAATCGATTTTCGTTTGTTTGTTCACTTCAATCTAGAGTTATTCACTCGTTAGTTTTCTTCTGTTGTTTACTCTGGATTGAATAGTATTATTGTTTTAGGTGTTCGGTATTGCTGTTTTCAGTAGATACAATTAATTTTTGTCAACGATTCATCCCTTCTCCATTGATTAGCAATCCCCAATCCAACACTGCCTATTATTGCAACTCGTTGTTACATTAATTTTGGTGATCTCATGTGGCAGGTCTTTAAAATTATCCCACTCGGGTCCTCTGTACATCCATGCCTCTCTTGACTTGCACTTGTGAACAAGAAGACGATCGAAAACAAGAAGTCCGGTCGAATTAGGGTAATTTTCCATAAAAATGCAAGGTCAAGACATGAGTCCCTATTGGCTTGCACTTGTGAACAAGAAGGCCGATCGAATCAGTTCTATGCTGTTTAATTTTCTATAAAAATGAGAGGTAAAGACTTATAATGAGTTGCGTACCTGGCAGTCTCGCATACATTCCCAATACCTCCCGAGCCTACATGCACGCTTGATTTCATGCAATGTTGAGATTACTAGTTAGTACGAAAATCTTTGTTGGAGATGCGCCAGATTCTCATATGAGTGGAAATAGGATTTTATAACTAAGTCGAGCTCACCATTTACAATGGTGTATTTTACGTGAGATCTTACTATGGATCAATGTCACAACTCACAAACCTGATAGTCTGACACTATTGGAGTATTGGACTGCAGTGAACACCGGTCTCTTTGATAAGCAGACCTGATGAGGAACCTGAAGAGCAAAAAGTTATTTAAAACATGACCTAAAGGTGCTGGGATAGTATGATTTTTTTTTAATCTATACTAAAGCATGGACATTTAGCTAGTAGCAGTAAACTGTGCAGTTCTGCTTGCTGGCTGCGTATATACGCTAGCAAAGGAAGGATCAATAGTTCACTGTTCATGCATTGGAGAATGGAATCAAATGCGTCGTAACTAAAAACCAAAACGGAAGTCCCATATACCACGTACGTAACTAAAAGAGACCTGCAGCACGGCATGCAATCCCGTGCGTGAACCCGTGCGAGTTTTCTGATCGTTACGATCGTGCCCGCTTGCCGTTTTCAGTTGCCTTTACCGTGAGTTCGTGGGAGGAGTACACGGATATGTGCGCACACATTTGTACGTGTGTTTGGTCGCCGGCGAGACAGGCGACGGCAGGCGGCGACACCCAAAATGGCTTGCCGGCGTCATGGTCCAACTATACGTTGGATTACATGTCATCGGGCTGGATGCGAGTCGCCGTCTTATCCTCCGTCGACGAACCCTATTTATTGATGGTTGGTGGGCTCATCGAGCCCAACCCATGGGAACTGAATGGAGGCCCATCCCAGCACAATTACCGAGGCAGTCTTCTTTCCTCCTCGCGACCGACGACGCCCAACTGGAACCGTAAGAGGCCTACCTAGCTTAGCTACCAACTACTCTACTGACACGGGCGGCGCCGCCCGAAAGGGTAGGATGGGCGATTCGCCGGAGCGCTGGACGGCGATGTCCGCTGCCGCGTACCTCTCTTAGCTCCGCTCTGTGACGGATCTAGGATTTTACCAAAGGGTATGCCGTATCAAAATTTTTATATGTAATTCAGTAAAACTATTTGCCAATTCGGTAAATAATTGTAAAATTTGCACTGTAATTTGGTATACAGGTACTAAATAATATGATAAGTCTTAAATTCAAGGATTAAGTTGGATGTGAAAATTATGCCAAGTAAATCTTCCAGATATGCCATCCTTGAAACTAACCACAAATTCAACTTAAGTTTGGAATAAGCACGACAGAAGCAAGTGCACTGAAAGAATGAGCTTGAATATGATCCAAGGTGAATAACTTTGTTATAATAATCTGCAAAGTTTAGCTATCTTATTTTCCTCACGATACAGATCACAGATGGTAATAAGTTATATGACAAATAGAAGTTAGAACATATATAAGCTACAGTCAAGACATTCTGTGATATTTCCCTTCATATCTAGTTTAAGAATCAAATATTTTAATTGTCACTATGAAAATCTTCCCGCTAGGCAAATGAAACGACAAACGATTCAAACAAAAGGATGACTATGAGTAGCTCATAAACCCCAGGGTTCATTAGCAAGAGGTCCTCTTTGCTGAAATCAATCGCCAAACAAGACCTCTAAGACAATCAGGAATTCCTTTCCTTATTCTTCTTTTAACCACATGAGGGTTCCTTCTAACATAATGCTTCCAGTCACTACGACCAATGCCGATCATCTTCCTCCACTTTCTTATCCTCCTTTCCTCCCTACAATAACTCGAAAAAAATTTGCCTATGAGGTAGGTTGTTTAGAGAAAAGAAAAGTAACATGAAGTAAATGATTTACATAAGTAAACTAGTCCGATACGTGATAAGAATGATAATATCATATTGGTGTGACATAAATAAGATAGTAAATTAGATCGAATAAAGCATGCTTGCATAGTTGCATGTGGCAAATATTTACGGTATCAGGCTACCACATTGTTGTTCGGTCCAAAGATTAATAAACATCAAGTAATTATATAATGAACAGTCATGTCCACAAGCTCACATAGCTACAGCAAAGTGGAACTCCATTACCACAGATCAAATGTTCGGCTAAACAAACCATATCTTTACTATTTAAAAAGGAGTTGATGGTTGCCGAAGCCTCCATCTAATCTGGACCGTCGGATCTTCCCTCCCCTCCCCCCTCCCCCCTCCAGCCAACCCTAAAACCCTCCAACCGCCGCCCCCCTCCTCCCCCTCCCCCTCTCGGCCTCCCCTCTTCCCCCCTCCCCCGCCGCCGCCCTCCTCCCCCTCCCCCTCGCTCTTCCCCTGCCGCCCTCCTCCCTCTCCCCCCGCCGCCTCCCCTTCCCCGGCCTCCCCGCCCCTCGCTCTCCCCGCTGCCCCTCCTCCCCTCCCCCTCCACCGCCGCCTCCTCCTCTCTCTCTCCGGCCTCCCCTCGCTCTCCCCGCCGCCCCCTCCTCCCCCCCTCCACCCGCCGCCGCCTCCTCCTCTCTCTCCCGGCCTCCCCTCCTCCCCTCCGCCCGCCGCCCCTCCTCCCCCTCCCAGCCCGCCCCGCCGTCCTCCTCCCTCTCCCCGCTTCCTTCGCTCTCTCCCCACCTCACTCGCCCCTCGCTCCCCGCCTCCCCTCACTCTCCCCGCCGCCCGCCTCCTCCTCCCCACCCCGCGCCGCCCGCTTCCCCTCGCTCTCCCACGCCTCCCCCTTGCCCTTTCCCCGCTGCCCCGCCTTCCTCGCCCTCCCCCCGCGAGCTCGCCGAGAACCTCTTCCCCGACGCCGCCGATGACGCCGCCCCGCCCCCGCTCACCATCGAGGAGACCCTCTTCGCCGTCTCGGGTGTGCAGCTCCACCTCATCGACCCCGACCGCAGCCTCGACCTCGGCGTCGGCACGCTACCACCACAGTTATTGACCAAGGATACCACAGTAGACAATGAAGCTAGCATTGACAATACTGATCAAGTGAAAAGTTCTGAAAAACAAAGGTGTGGACTGGAATGGTTCTATATTGACAAGACATTACAGCATTACCTAAAATATAACTTGCCATATTTATGCTGAAACTTATTCCCATCTTGTTTGTAGATATTAATCTCTATGACCTCATTCTTAGTTTTTCTTTTGTCAAGGATATTAGGATATTTATAGTATTCTTTATCATGTTCCAGTTTGAGGAGGCTGTCGGGGACAAGAAGGAGGTAGTGGAGGAACAGTCGGCGGCGTTCTGGACGACGATTGCGCCGAACGTGGACGACTACAGCTCGTCGGTGGCGAGGTTGATCGCGTGGGGATCGGGGCAGCTTGTGAGGGGCATCATCTGGTGCAGGGACATCACAGCGGAGGGCCTGCGGCGCGGGGAGGAGGTGGTGAAAAAGAGTGTGGGGCTGAGCAGGAAGCCGCCGCAGGTGAAGCCGAGCACTATCAGGAGGATGAAGAGGTATGGATGGTGAAGAAGCTTATTTGGCTTATTGTTAATGTCTGTATGTTGCAGTAGTTCATGTCGTATTAGCTTCGATACATTTTTTATTTGGAATTCGATGAATTATATCATTCACTTACTTTAAAATGCAATTGTTCTTGTTAGGCTGCAATATTTTAGACAGTACTTGTGCGATCTAGATCGGGATCAGGATCACCATTTATAGCTCTTGCAACATGTGCTGTGCAAAATAATAAATGGTTCATGTCGAACAGTAAGTAGAAGAAGATGATTCTGAAGTTACATTGTAGTAGTTCTTTTTTATCAGAGCAGGGTCTTTTTTGGTGATGCAAAGCAAATGTCCCACTCGGTTATAATCGTGTCCATTATTCCATCAGAGGGGAGGGGCCATCCATCTTTATTAGTAGTTGATTGGTGAAGAATTGGCAATGAACTTAGCCAGTGCCTGTTTTACTTTTGCCACCAGTATTTACTGATTGCCTCCTATCCTGAAAAACACCTAGCATCTCTTGATAACGACCATTGATATTTATGCCATGAGACTTTCTCCGGTGTTGTGTGTGATGTGTTAAGAAGACAAGAAGTTATACCTTAAGAGACTTTGAACGAAGCATGTCTAACAGCTCAAATACAATTTTGATATTTATTTGCTCATAAATACATGGGTTGAATATTTATCATAATTCGCTGGTTGTTTCAGTATCCACTATCCAGTTTGATGGTAGTACTATATATCCATATGATTTATTGTTGCAGCAAAAATATTTCATGCTTTAGTAACCAAGGCTGTCCTGATCTTTGTAGAGCTTGAAATCAAGAGGAGTGTGGTTTCCTGGACGTGACAATGAGAGCTTGGCCCCCATATTTACTCCACCACGATCAGTTGCTAAAGCTAAAGTCGATGCAAACCTATCCCAGTAGACCTTTGAAGATGTGCATGTGCATACATATACTGCTAGAGAAACAAAGGAAGCTTTTGATGTGGCTCGTAACAGCATAGAACTTCTTTCAACTGTTCTTTCATCTTCCCCTTAGCAGGATGCTTTGCAGGTAACTGGATTTTGTGTTACTTTGTCCCAAGTTCATCTAGGATTTTGTGGAACTTTGCAGGATTCTAACTGGATTTTGTCTATTAGATGGATTTTGACCGCAGTACACATAGATATAGTTGTTTAGTTGGTCTGCATATTATGAGTTATGACACCAATGCGTGAGATATGTTTCCTCATGGAGCTTTACAGCGAACAATGTCTTGAATTTTCTGCCTTGGTTGATGTTGTTGTATTGAAAAGCCCAAATACGTAGAGCAGGCTACTGTTGTGATTTTGTTTCGTTTGCAATATCTAATGTTCTAGGTGATATATGGATGTGTACTTTATTGATGAGACACTATGCGGTTCATTGTTAATTTAATTCTTCTGCAAGTGTTTTGGTCACTTAATTCTACTGCATGCTCTTATTGCTTTGTTTATGAGATACTATGCAGTTTATTCTTTTATCTAGCGCATGCGCTGATTTTTCTGAGCTTTTACAAGTCCTAATGGAGTGGGCTAAAACTGATTTGCTTGTTTGCCAGTCACTTAGCTATATACCAAGAAAGCAAATTTGTTGAAAAGATACTCCATAGTATGCATCAATTTTATTTAGTTTTTCGTTGCAACGCACGGGCACCTTACTAGTATATGAAGGTTACCAAGTCATCCTACAAATCACTGTCTGAACAAAAATCAAACTACCGCAAACAACAATTTAACTACAAGCAAGATCTCTCCAGACTTTGCATACTGTAGAATCTAATTGATCTGATCCTAAGATTCGGAATTCAAATTACACCCAGTAATCGCAAGCTCGCAATTTGGAAATATTTTTCTTCTCCAATGTTTCTCCTCCTTCCTCCCATCATTAATTGTCACATGCTGGTAATTAACGATCTCCAGACCACCAGATCTCCCAATCCAAGAAATCCATAACCGCACAAAATTCCCCAATTCAAGGAGGGGCTAGTCACTATTAAACACCAGACGCCAACTAGAACCTTCCAACTTGACGGCTTGACGCAACCGGCACCAGATTCGAACCCAAGAAAGCTTAATAGCCAAGAATCGTAGACTAACCTGCAGGAGGAGGGGGCTCCTTCTCGCGGCGCGTCGGAAACCGGAAGAGAAAGAAGCTGCGGAGGAGGATACGGGGGCGTTTCTTTTCTTCCCCACGCCCGTTTGTAGTCACGGGCGACTGGGCGAGAAGGGCGCCGGCCCGAACCTCAACTCCGTGCGCGGCTTGGAGGTTGTCGACGCGATCAAGGGGCGGGTCGAGGCTGCGTGCAAAGCCAGTAAGCCACCATGTCCTGCGCGTGCTGATTCGAGGGATTCGAGGATCGAGGCGGCACGTGCGGCAGGCGAACCATCAGTAGGGCAGCAGGCGGAGTACTAAGTTCTTCGGCTGGGCCCTAGGGTACACCGTAGTCCACCCGGTATACCCCCTCCGCCCACATCCGTGTATGGACGGTTTGCTTCCTGAAACAAAACCAAAAAAAAACTGCATACTACCAGCTACTACGCAGGTGTGTACGCGATGCGTCCCTAATCTTTCTCATCCTTGAATTACTGATACAAAATTAAGCTGCATACCTGTACCTTAAGCGTTCTTGTTTAATACATGTAGGTCCACCTATGTCATACTGTCCTTGCAATCTGAATTTTGCCACGTAACCAAACTCGGTGTCAAGTAGTAGTACTCCACAACTATTAAAACAGTACTCAATATTTTCCAAGTACGGACTGGAACATGTCAAAGATTAAAATGCATGTCAGTAGCAGTAGCGCTGGTAACTTGGGGCATATCAATTTGGAACGCTTTTTATTCATTTTATTTATTATAGTGATTTGGGCTAGCTTAGCAAAGCACACGCAGATACAGTACATGTAATTTATTCCAGCAACTGGCTGCAGTTGCTTATCATAAAATAGTCCTTGGTCAAAAAGTAGTAACAGGGCGTCTTGCACTCGTCGTAGAACTCCAAGGAGACAGGATATACAAACATAGAAATTAGAGACAGTTAAATTTTAGCTAAGATATATATAGAAAAATGAGCAGACTTGATCTAAAAGAGAGAAGCAGGAGGTTCAGATAATGGCAAAGTTCAGATAGGCAGGCAAGAGAGGATAAATTCCGTCCAGGTGCGAGGCACGGTAAGCGTCAGATTGTACAAGACTTATGATGGAGTAAATGCAGGCGGTAGGGCGGTGATGGTCTAAGAAGGAACGGTGCATAGGAGTGCAAGTAAAAGGAAGAAGCGGAAGCAAAAAAGAAGATCGGCGTGCAGGTAAAAGGAAGAAGCGGAAGCAAAAAAGAAGATCGGCGTGATCAAGATAGAGAAATAAGATTAAGGGGATGATTGTTAGGGTTTAATCTTATTTATGTTTTTTAGATGTATTTGAGTCATATATGTGTACGCATGCTTGCTATATATATAGAAATCGAGTCCGTATTAGAGTCTAAAGCTGAATCCACACATACGAGGAAGTTTCAGCTGTGTACGAGTTATGAAGTAGAGGAAGGAAATAGAAATCCAAATCAGTTTATAAGTCTGAGTGTTAGGCTTATAACTAGCCTTTATAAGACATAATACAGTCATGTAATCGTAACAAGAAAAAACAAGAGGGAGAGAAAAGCGGGGTGCTTGCTCCCGGAAAAAATATCCATCTATTGATTTATCGGTTTGCTTCGGTCCGGACGTGCGCATCGCAGAGGATACTACTACCAAGTACATCACATGGGGCGCGGCAGAGGTGCTGCATCATGCTACTGACAATTGCATCAATAGAGAGCAGAAGGTGGCTTTGTGATGCTGCATCACATGGAGAAAAGGGAGGCAAGCTGTTGCTCCTTCGGCTAGGCAGCACATCCAGCAGAGGAGCTGGTAAGGCATCTCGTCAGCCTCATGGAGAGAAGAAGGCAAGGCGTCCAGGCGGGTCACGGGACCAGCAGGACAGCATTCGAGGGCGATCCGAGACCAGAGAGGAAAGGAAAATTCTAACAAAAGACAATATTTCCAAGTACGGACTGGAACATGCCAAAGATTAAAATGCATATCAGTAGCAGTGGCGCTGGTAACTTGGGGCATATCAATTTGGAACGCATTTTATTTATTATAGTGATTTGGGCTAGCTTAGCAAAGCGCACGCAGATACAGTACATTCAGAGTAATGTAATTTATTCCAGCAACTGGCTGCTGCAGTTGCTTATCATACATGATCGGGCAAGCTGCCGCCGTCATGCCAAACGGCACTCGACCGGGTCAAGCGTGGTCGGTGCAAGCTCTGGATCTTTCAGTATGGCCTTAAGATCTCCATCTTTTCCACCCAAGGCAGCCCTCAAGAAGGCGATCATGATCCCAGCAACGCACCTCCTCATCTTGTCCTTGCAGTTGTTCCCATCCTTGCAGAGGCAGGTGATGAAGAAGGGGGCATCGTCATCCAGCATGTCGAGATGCCCGTAGTCCTTGGTCACAAAGTAGTAGCAGGGCGGCTTGCACTCGTCGTAGAACTCCCTGTGGTTGACGTCCTTGGGGGCACACGGAGGGAAGAGTATGTTTTTCTTCTCTTCGCCCAGCCCGGTGCCGATTGTTAGGAATATGATCTCAGGCCAAACGGCCAAAACGAGAAAGAGATAAATCAGCGCCCTGATCGGGAGTGCCTTCCATATATGGTTACGGTCCCCTGTTGCAACAGCGCAATATAAATGGGAGCTACGGTCTCTCACGAGGCAATCCATCGTTCGTTCCCGTGAGAACCAAAACTCCATACAAACCTTAAGAAACCCGATCTACTGTGCGCTGTTAGCAACGGGAAGACCGCCGCCGCCGCTGCTACAGGACGCCGCCGGCGACTCTCTGGCCGACTGCACCGACTCTTCCTCACGCCTGCATCACGCAGGCACGGGTCTTCGCTATTCGCTCATGGCATTCATCGGCGACAGTAAGTCACCCAATCCCCTCCCCTCTAGGTGTTCTAGCGAAGACTAGCGGATTATGCAATATTCATAAGGATTATGAACCAACATTTGGTATCAGAGCAACTGCTAATTTTCCTAGAACCCAGAGGCTCGGATCTGATGTTTAATGGCTTGGGTAGCATGTAGAAGAAGGGGATTTTTTTGCATCAAAAATCTGATCGGCAACAAGAAAAAAAAAAGTTCTTAACTTCGGCGAGCGCGATCGCTTCGGCGTGCACTGCCGAGCCTCGCCAGCCGCCGCCCGCTGCGCGAAGCGCTGTGGTTTCCTCAGCGCTTGGCGCTGCGCGGCCGAGCGCTGCGCGCTCGGTGCCGCCAGACGCCGGCCGACGCCGAGCCCGCCCTTGCCGCCTGCGCGCGAGCTGCGCTTAGGCGGCGCGCTGCGCTGCGCCGCAGCGCAGCGCGCCGCAGCCCCTGCGCGGCCTCCTCGTGCGGCGGCGCCGCCGCCTGCGCTGCGCGCGACGCCCAGCGCTCACCGCCGACCCGCCGCCACGCCGCCTCCGGCGCCGCCACATGACCCACCGCGGCCCCGGTCGCATGCCCCCCTGACGCCGGCGGAAGCCCCTGCAGCACGAGCCCGCCTGACCGGGCCTCAGATCCATTTTTTGAGGGAAGCAGGTGAGCTGTTTTTTAGGGGAGATGAACAAATGTGTGGTGGACCTTTCCAGGAGCTTGTGTATTTTTTTGGGAAGGAGGAATAAGGTGTTGACCAGTCCGTGGTTTTGGATTGGATATGTTTTTAATCTCTAGCCCCCTAGATATTTCGGATATTATGTCTTTTGTGTTGGCTATTTTTTGGGTAGCGCATATTCTTATGTATTTCATGCATATATTTTTAGGTATATATATATACACATGAAATTGCTTCATGGTGTATTTTTATGCTGTTAAGTTTTATTTCAGTATATATATTTTTATGTATTATGATATGCCTCATGTTCATTAATTAATTGATATTTGATGCCTCTCATGCAATATATATATTACTGATAATGTTTTTTAACCTGCTGAAATTTTATGCTATCGTTTCCGCTGCATTATGTTCTCCCCTAATTGAATGGAACCAACGAGAAATTCAATTAGAGGGGTATAATTAATTTTTACGTGCTATTACTTTTGGACCAACGTTAATTGTAATAGCATGTTATCGATTATGTTTATTCTTGATATGTTTTGTTTTGGTCATGCTATTGCTTTTTGACCAACGTCAATTGTAATAGCATGCCCTAAATTATGTTAAATTTTTCGTCATCTGCCCAACGGTGATACGAAAAATTATTATGAGCATGTTGTTAATCATACCAACGTAAGATTAATTTTTCATGCAAATCAATTATGTATTTTCCTAATGTAAAATTTTTAAATTTTTTCAGCTGGTTCTATTTCGGCTCAGTTAATGCAATTGAGCCACTTAATGGCAAAGAACTTCCGAAATGGAAGTTCACCCTTATGACGACTTTCCAGCTCTTGGACCTAGACTATGCGTTTAGGTTCGATGAGCCTGTCGCTCCTAATGAAGGAGACGACAATTTTGATGATAAAATGAAGGAATACAAACTTAATGTTGAAAAGTGGGAGCGGTCTAACCGCGTTTCACTTGCTGTCATGAAAAACTCCATCAGTGAGGCAATTAGGGGAGCAATCCCTGAAAAGGAAAGGGTGAAGGATTACTTGTCCTCCATCGAGGATCATTTTAAAGGATCCTCTAAGGTTTATGCTACCACACTGATGCACAGGCTCATGAACACAAAGTACAATGGTACTGGAAATGTTCGTGAGCACATCATGACCATAATCAATATTGCTGCCAGACTTAAGACAATGGACATGGCAATTTCTGACGGTTTTGTTGTCCATTATATTATGATGTCTCTTCCTAAGCAATTTGAAGTTTTCAAGGTGAACTACAACACCATTAAAGACAAGTGGACAATGAGCGAGTTAATCGCCAATGTTTCTCAAGAGGAAGAGAGGCTCAAGGCTGAAGGGGGTGATGATGTTGTGAATCACATCAACTCCTCAAACAGAGCTGGCTCCTCTAGAAATAGAGGAGGCTATAAAGGAAAGGGCAAGAAGGAGCAAACATACTCCCCTTATAAAAGGCCACAGCATCCACAGCGTCCTCAAGCGCCTAAACACGCTTCAGGTCCTGGGAGCTCAAATGGACAAAAGAAAAATGATGAGTGTCATTTTTGTCAGTCCAAGGACCATTTCAAAGATAACTGTCCTGGATGGCTAAAATGGCTCGCCAAGAAAGGGATTCCATATGTTGAGAAATCTCAGAGGGGAAAGAAGCCTAAGAGTGGCTAATGGAATGGAAGCTGAAATTAAAGCTATTGGATCAGTTTTCTTAGTTTTGAATAATGGTTTTGTAATGAAACTTCATGATGTTCTTTATGTTCCCTCGATGAGAAGAAACTTAATTTCTGTTTCATTATTAGATAATGATGGATATTCATGTAATTTTGGACACGGACAGTGTCTTGTTTACTTCAATAATAATAATGTTGGTCGTGCCATCCGACACGACAAGCTTTATATGTTATCCCTGCAAGATTCTCCTATATCCATGAATGTATGTGATGTGAATAAAAAGCGCAAGCGAATTGATGAGACTTCGTCGAAATTGTGGCACCGCTGCTTTGGGCCACATTTCGAGGGGAGAATTGAACGCCTCATTAAAGATGAAATTCTCCACCCTTTAGATTTTAATGATTCGGATGATCATTGTCTTAATTGTATCAAAGGCAAGTATGTAAAGCAAATAAAGAAAGGTGCTACTCGGCTAATGTGGATTTTGGAATTAATCCATACCGACATATGTGGTCCTTTCCTGTGACATCGTGGATGGTTATAATTCTTTCATTACATTCACCGATGATTACTCACGTTATGGCTACATCTATCCCATTAAAGAGAGATCGGAAGCACTAGACAAATTTAAGATATTTAAGGTGAAGTTGAAAATCAGCACAATCTAAAGATTAAAGTAGTGCGTTCGATCGCGGGAGAGTATTATGGGCGACACGCAACTTATGGACAGGTTCCCGGTCCTTTGCCAGTTCCTACAAGAAAATGGTATAGTCGCCAAGACTCAATGCCCGTGATCCCCAAAGAAATGGAGTAGCGGAAAGAAGAAATCGCACACTTATGGACATGGTTCAAGTATGTTGAGCTACTCCACCTTGCCGCAAAGTTATGGATGGAAGCATTAAAGACCGCTGCACACATACTCAATCGGGTTCCCAGTAAATCAGTGCCTAAAACACCATATGAATTATGGACTGGGAGAAAACCAAGTTTGAACTACCTACATGTGTGGGGTTGTGCAAATGAAGCTAAATTATTTAACCTACGATTGGGAAATTAGACCCCAAGACTGTGAGTTGCCATTTTATTGGCTACCCTGACAGGTCTAAAGGGTACCGATTCTATTGTCCAAATCGTACCACAAAATTTGTAGAAACAAGACATGCAGTGTTCTTGGAAAATGATGGGATCAGTAGGGACTTGGAGCCTAGGAAAATTGATCTTGAGGAGAAGCGGATTTATGTCCCTTCACCGCTAATCCGACAAACTGATTTTCCTATGCCCCAAATGGTTGTACCCCAAGCGGTTGTACCCCAAGTGGTTGTGCCCACAGTTGACCCTGTTGTTGCAACTCCTGTTGCATCTCCAGTTAATCCTGTGGCCACTCTTGTTGAGAGCTCTGAAAATGCTAGTGCTGTACCTAATGATGAACTTTCACAGCCCTCTGTGACAGTTAATGAACAGCCTAATGAGCCTACTGTTGTACCTGTCAGGAGATCAGAACGAGTAAGGAGATCTGCTATCCCAAGTGATTATGAGGTTTACTTGAATGAAGATGATCTTGGGAAGCTGGAAGATCCTAGCTCTTATAAAGAAGCTATGAAGAGTAAGGATTCATCTAAATGGCTAAATGCCATGAAAGATGAAATTAAGTCTATGGGCGATAATGATGTATGGGACTTAGTAGAAATTCCTAATGGAGCCAAAACAAAGGGTCGCAAGTGGGTCTACAAAACAAAACGTGACTCTAAAGGGAATATCGAAGGTTCAAAGCGAGACTTGTAGCAAAAGGGTTTACACAAAGAGAAGGCATTGACTATAATGAAACCTTTTCTCCTGTCTCGACTAAAGATTCTTTAGAATCATAATGGCGCCACAAGACATTTTGATTTAGAGTTGCACCAAATGGATGTTAAGACTGCATTCCTAAATGGAGACTTGTATGAGGACGTTACATGACACAACCTAAGGTTTTGTTGTGGAAGGCGAGGAACATTTAGGATGCAAGTTAAAGAAATCCATATATGGCTCAAGCAAGCTTCTAGGCAATGGTATCTTAAGTTCGATGAAGTCATAAGAAATTTTGGATTTAAGGAGAATAATGTTGACAATTGTACACATGTTAAGTTCAGGGGGAGTAATTACACCTTCCTAATCTTTTATGTGGACGATATATTATTGGCCAAAGAAGTGTGGACATGTCATGGAAACTAAAAGATTCCTCTCGTCCCAATTTTGATATGAAGGATCTCGTGAAGCATCTTATGTTCTTGGTATTGAAATTCACCGAGATAGGTCCAAAGGAACATTAGGTTTATCACAAAAGGCATACATTGACAGAGTACTAAAGAGATACAATATGCATAAATGCTCGCTCGCCGCTCCTATTGTTAAGGGCGATAAGTTTGGGAAATTTCAATGCCCAAAGAATGACTATGAATCTGATCGATGAAGGCTATACCTTACGCTTCTGTGCCGGAAGTATTATGTATGCTCAAGTATGTACACGCTGATTTAGCTTTTGTTACCGGATGCTTGGCGATATCAATCAAATCCAGACCGACCACCGAAAGCCGTTAAGAAAGTCCTACGCTATATGCAAGGCACTAAAGGTCACATGCTCACATATAGAAAATGCGATAACCTTGAGGTTGTCGGTTATTCGATGCTGATTTTGCGGGTGTAAAGACACTAAGAAGTCCACATCAGTTATATTTTCACCTCGCAGAGCAGCAATATCATGGAAAAGTGTAAAGCAAACACTTATCGCATCGCCGACAATGCAAAGCTGAATTTGTGGCATGTTATGAGGCTACCGGCAGTCGTATGGCTAAAGAACTTTATCCCGGATTAAGAGTGGTAGACAGCATTTCTAGACCACTCACTTTGTATTGCGATAATGAACCCGCAGCTTCTATTCGAGTAACAACAAGTCAAGTGCGGCTGCTGCACATTGACATAAAGTATCATGTTGTGAAAGATAGAGTCCAGATCAAACAATTAAGGTTAAGCATATTGGAACTAAATTTATGCTCGCGATCCGCTTACAAAAGGCTTACCACCCAATATTTTTCGTGATCATGTTGCCGCATGGGTTTATTGGAGAGCCTATGATCCCGGAAAAGAGGACCAAATAAAGTAACCAACTCCCATGAAGTATTATGTTATCCGATCGAGATAGAATGGAGCACTATAAGTAATCGATGTCCAATGATACTTAATTGATTGTTGTGATGCACTACTTTGGTGTGAATTTTTATTGAGAGAGGGCTTATGATGTTTAGCCTTACGATCAAGGGGGAGAATGTTAGAATATGATCTCGTGCCAAACGCCAAAACGAAAGAGATAAATCACGCCTGATCGGGGTGCCTTCCATATATGGTTACGGTCCCTGCTGCAACAGCGCAATATAAATGGAGCTACGGTCTCTCACGAGGCAATCCATCGCTCGCTCCGTGAGAACCAAAACTCCATACAAACCTTAAGAAACCCGACCATCGCGGCGCCGTTAGCAACGGAAGACCGCCGCCGCCGCTACGGGGCGCCGCGGCGACTCTCCGCCGATCGCACCGACTCTTCCTCACGCCGCATCACGCAGCACGGGTCTCGCTATTCGCCATGGCATTCATCGGCGATGAAGTCACCCAATCCCTCCTCTAGGTGTTCTAGCGAAGACTAGCGGATTATGCAATATTCATAAGGATTATGAACCAACACCGATGACCAACACGGGCATCGCTATGTCGAAAGAAGAGGGCTTGTAGGTGAGGATCTTTGGTGGGAGTTGGGAGGACTTGTCTGTGCCGGCAACCGGGTCAAGGCCGATGAGCGCGGCCAAGTTTAGCTTGGTCTTGCCATGCCCCAGGGCTAAGGAGAAAGCCGTGTGGCCACCTCGGCTATGACCAGCCAAGGCGAGCTTTGAGAGGTCGGCCTCGACACCTTTGGGGAGGACGGACCGAGCCTCGTGAGCCACCCGTGACTTTGGCGCCGCAATGATGTCCTCGGTGTCACCGGTGGATATGATACTGGTGTGGAGCTGCCAGTGTTGCAGAGTCAATGTAATCCTCTTGGGAGCATTGGGCGATTTAGGCTAGCAGATCATCATAATCTATACATGTGAATTAAATTAACCTGGGGTGCAACCATAATGAAGCCATGAGATGCGACGTGACGGAGGAGACGTTCATAGAAGTGGTTCTGGAGGAAGAAACCATGCAAGAGCATGGCGACGGGATACGTCCCTGCATCCTTGGGAGCAACAATCAGGATCGGGATCGGCGGTGTCGGCGCTGCGTCGTGATCCACTGGAATCACGTCGACAGCAAGCCTCCCTGGCTGGAACACCGACGTGACCGCCTCAACAACCTTCATCTCTGCAGTTGTTGCCATCTCTCACTCAGACTCACCGCTCTCTACCAAGAGCTAGCTAGCTTTGAGCTGCTGACGATGAGAAGACAGGATCCAGGTGCCAAATTTATAGACCCGTATGAGGCTGCCAAAGCTCACCGCATCAACTCGCTCGGAAGTTTACACAACTGACACTACTACAGAAAGCATTATCACAGATAGTTCAAAAACGTCATCACAGACGGTTTTCTGAATCGTCTGAATTTATGGATCAATGATAGTCAAATGTTATCACAGACGATTTGTGAGCCGTCTATGATAAATACAATACAGACAGTTAGTAACTAGAATCGTCTGTAAAAAACACTATCACAGACGGTTCTAAACTAGAACCGTCTGTGATACTCACGCATCACAGACAGTTCTATACTTTCCCATCATAAACGGTTCTATATATAGAACCGTCTGTGATGGGTGAGTATTACAGATGGTTCTATATATAGAACTGTCTATGATGTTCTTCACAGACGGTTTATACCTCAAAATCGTCTATGATTGTTCATTTCATACCTAAATTTTTTTCTATTTTTCAGTTAGCCTCAACAAATGTTAACTATACTTTTTGAAAATAAGTGAAAATAAGCAAATACGATATCAAACATAGCAGAGAACATTTTATTTCCATTACAATCCATCATTACAACATCACAAGATTACAATCCATCATTACAACATCATAAAATTACAATCCACTATTACAACATTAGAAGATTATAATTCACCATTACAATAGCAGAGAACATAGCAGAGAATATTCTATTTCTATTACAAATTGAGAAGAATCAAATACTAGTAAAGAAGAATGAAATACTAGCAGAGAACATTCTATTTCCATTTTCATACCTTCTTAGCGCACGGCTGCCTCACTGTAAGCTCCCGGGCAGCCCAAAACCCAATAAAGTAGCAACAATGGAGGCTACGATGGAGATCTAAACCCCACAGAATGAAATACTAGAAGAAACAATGGAGGGAGGAAGCTTACGATGCATTTAAAGGCAGGGGGCGGATGGGTTCGGGTGAGTATTTATAGAGAAGGGAGAGCTACGATCCGTAGGGTGTGGGTTGGTCGATTTCTATTGGCTAGAATTGGGTTGAGAAGGATTGACGGACCTAGTGGTCAGAGAAGAAATTATCACAGACGGTTCTTTATTAAGAACCGTCTGTGATATTGCCTATATATACCGATACAATATAAACAATTAGTCTCAAAACATGAAATAATAAAGTTCTATATGGCTTATATATACTCATCTGAAAGGTTTCGACGAGATCTACAACTTTGCAGTTGAGACGAACCCCAAATTTCGAAGAGAAGATCAAACATTTTGGCAAAAACAGAAATAAAAAACTTGCGATTCAAATTTGAGGCTAAAGATGGAAGATTTTGGGGGGTCTTCGAGGGTGACTAGCGCAAGCGGGTCATTTTTTGGATCGACCTCATCGTTAGCTTTTCAACGAGTACAAGAACGTCGAAAACGGAAATCGTATGCAAAAGTTATGCCCGTTTTACTGAAGGTGTGTCAAAACAGAATCCTACTCGAACTCAGGCGGGAAACTACGAAATTTTAGGGATGCGGAAGGCGGAAAACATATCATAGACGGTTCTTAATGAAGAACCATCTGTGATATTGACATATCACAGACGGTTCGTAATTAAGAACTGTCTGTGATATTCCATAATATCATAGACGATTCTTAATTAAGAACCATCTGTGATATTCGAAATATCACAGACGGTTCTAGTTGAACCGTCTGTGATGGTTTTTTATAAACCGTCTGTAATGAGGCGTCTAATATAAACGTTTTTATAGTAGTGTGAGAAGAAGGTGGTAGAAAATTAAACCGGTGAGTGATCATAGCACATACCATTCCTATCAGTGCATAATTGCATTCGTCCTGCAATCAGAGTTTTGATCTAATCCACATCCACATGTATGAATAAGAATGATTGTGTTTAGGGGTGTTCAGAATGATGGTGTTTATGGCTTTTTTTCACTGTAGTTGTCTTATTTTTTTATTGTAGCTGAGTTGGCTTATTTGGCATAATTAAATTTTTTTTAAAATAAAATAGAAAAACATGTTAGCCCACCATGGACAATACAAAGGAATACGGGAAAAACAAAAAACAAAAAAAGAAAACAACAAAAAATGAATAGTGCAAAAAAACGTCGAACGCTGGGTGCGGCCTTAGCATTCACCTCTGCACAGTGTGCTAGCTGCTATCGTTCCATTTAGAGGCCGCTGCTCGATTGGGCTAAAATTTGAAGGCTTATGGCTGAAATTGTATTGTAGTTAGCTAAAATTACACTGTAACTGATAATGGCTTATTTGGCGTAATTATGTTTAAATAGGTTAGCCTATCCACATATAATGCAAACGAATACAAGAAAAAAAACAGGTAAACAAGCTTTAAAATGCCCAAAAACCAGAGAAAATAAAAATTATAAATAGTGAAAAATAAGCCAGAAGTCTAAGCTCAAATAAGCGGAGCCTTAACTATCCCCCGTCCCTTCATGTGCACTGTGGATGTGATTGGACTGGCCAATTCAACCCAACTGTAATTTCTAAAAACGTAGTGCACATGAAGGAATGGGCTAACAAAAACCTACCTAATAGAGAAGTTTTTAGTGAAGTCACAAGGCCCTCTACTTTTCATTATAAAACCCAGAAAAAGGTAGATTATTTTGCGAAAGAATCTTTGGACCCATAAAAAGTAGAATTTGTGCTTGTGGAAATTCTTGAGCGAATGTAGCTGAAAACAAAGACAAAAGATTTTGCCAAAAATGCGAGGTAGAATTTGTTGATTCTTGAATACAAAGATATCAAATGGGATACATCAAACTTGCATGTCATGTGATTCATGTGTGGTATTTGAAAGGTCTTCCTAGTTATATCATAGACCTTTTAGATAAACCCATTACTTACTATTACAAGGTTTATTCAAAGATGAAATTTCATCTAGTAACCACAGCATTTCTCTCTCTTTTTTTCTACCTTGGGCTTTGCAACATTTTGAAATTGAGAAATTGCGACAGGAGCAGTTAGAGAGGTAGGAAGCAAACATTTTAACCTCACATAGAAATGCAAAGTGCACAGCCAGTTCTTAAGTGTAGTTTTTCCTTGTAGTAATCATTTATTCTTTTAGCTTCTATTGATGTATTTATTTTTTGACTAAGTTTGAAGTAGTACCTTAGGCGTATCTCAATGACCATTCAATGTCTTTTGAAAGTAGAGTTCAACTCTTTGTTTACACTGTTTCCTTTAACCTTGTATTATTCTTCTTTGGAGTTACGTGGAATCCTAGATATAGCAGTTTGTAGAATCACGAATGACGTGAATGCCTATTTCAAAATCTTCCCTCAAATATCATCAACGATACGTAGTGAAAATACAAACTCACAAGTTCACCAAAATCAAGAGCCAAGGATCACAAAGATAGCCCGATACTTCTGTCTAAACCGGTTTGACCGCCGGCTAAACTTCGGTCTGACTGCTCGGCCCCAATCTGACCACTCACTTTGTCGGTCTGACCGCTCAGTGGTTGGACCGCATAGGCACCAGCAATGTGGATAAATTAAGATATATAAGCGATGTGGATAAATTAAGATATATCATAGCAAGCTAGATCATAACACGAACTCAAATCAAAACACCCATAAAGAGCAAAACCCCAAAATCACATCTCTCTTGAGAAAAACCAAGTAAATTCAAAAACTCTCCTTACAAGGTGCCTAGATAGATAGGATCTGATCTCCTATAGACATTCTCCACTTTTTACACATCTTTGACATCAGGAAAGATCATGAAGAGTGAAATCCTAACAAGAAAGCCAAGTAATCAAAAGCACAAGAAATAATCCATGGTACAACTCATTTGAGCAAACTTTGGATATTCATTTCACTTAGAGAAAAATATTTTATAGCTACTCCCTCAGGATGGCAAATCTAAGCCTAGAGTATACCCACAAAAGCCTAGAGTATACCCACAAACTTTGGAATACAAGGAAATCTTAATCTCTCCACTCTCTTCTAGAGTTCATGATCTCTCAACACACACAAAGGCTTATATAGTGGAGACTCATCACCTCTCATCAACCCTAACACCAGCAACTCTTAGTGGATCACACCACTTATAAATGGAAACCCTGATAACCCACACACAAACAAATTTTACAATCACACACACTTGCACGCTTTTCAAAACATGACTTCTATAGCTCCAACAGCTTGATAAGACATTCCATCCTCAAAGACGCTATCTAAACCACTTATACCAACGCCACGATTTTGTAAACTACCATTCCACCTAGTATTAGATAATTTTCTCAATTGTCACCCATCAGTCTTCACGAAGATGTGATATCAATGCCTCATCGCAAAGATCGTATGCCTGCTCTGAGGCTGTCACCACTTGAAACGTCCGAGTCCTGTGGCACACCATAGTCCGTGATGCCTAATTATTTACCACCAAGATTGTATATCTGCTTTGAGAACTATCACCACTTAAAATGCACAAGTTCAATTGGCACATCACATGCATGTATTTGCTTACTCACAATTCTTGTCTTTCTCCCACGCTTCTTCGCTTGAGATGATGTTCTACCCAGACTTACATGACACGCCATGGCATTAGGACCCCAAACATAGCCTCAGTCTTGCTGCTGGCCACAACAATCATCAAGCACCTCAAATTAAAAAATAAGCAATTGATCCGAGCATAAATAGTATGCACTTCACTTTTATTAGCAAAACACATGCATGGACATACGCACAACTCACACTTGCATAGACACTCTATGATTAACACTTGTATAGATTCCGTCATGACTAACACTTGCAAAACAACTCAACTCAACACAACTCAATATCTGGGACCAATCTGACCACGGCAACCATGCTGGTCGGACCGCCCAACTCTCACTGGTTAGACCACCATGCAATGGCCAGTCAAACAGCTCCTTGCAACTCATCGAAGACCTCTATGAAAATTAGCTACTGCCAACTATGAGCTGATAACAAAAACCAGATGGTTCAAAACACAAAATCAAACTCAAACTTTGATTAACAAAGCATAAGCACAATTAAATATTCATCACCAATATTGGATGATCTCCACATGGTCTCACATAATTTATGCATGTATATTCAGCTTAGGTATTGACCAATAGGCCATTGATGAATGTGTCTTACATCTCTAAGAATTATAAAATGAAGCTAACTAGTTATAGTTCCTTTAAGATTTGTGCTCTTTATTTGGGATAGCATGCATCCACGCTCCTTATCTTACTCCTTTAATAAGATTCTCTTATCAACAATTTTATCATTTTCACATGTTGTGTGGCCGACAGTTTTAGTGTGCACATTTATTTCCACTCGTCCAGATGGCTGTAGCTTTTAATAAGCACAAAATAGTAGCTGAGGATCTTATGCATCCATGGGTTTTAGTCCATTGTCTTATCTTCATAAATAAAAACAGCTGATGAGATTTAAGTTACCTTCTTCATTTTGAGGGTAAAAAAATCTCACAATAATTCTAAAAAGAAAAAATCTTAGAAATTCTCACATTAATCAAGAAAAAAAAGAGAAGCATCTTCACCACTTATTTTGATGAGACCAGATTATAACAGTGCAGATTAATCATATACGTATATTAGAGTTGTGTAGCAAATATAATTGTATTTAAATTATATGCAGTAGAGTTGTATACCAAAGATAATTATATCACAATATCTAGCCGTGTAATTACGCGGGTAAATCCGCTAGTTGGATCCAACATCAAGGAATGCAATTGTCTGTTGGTAAAATAGTGCCTCTTTGCTTACCAAAAGATTTTTTGCTCCCTCCATTGTTTTTTAATTAACACTCTAGAATCCGTATCGTTAAACTTTCTAAAGTTTGACCATTAAGATGTTTAAAACTATCTAGTTTGTCTATATAAAAACTATGTCATTAGATTTATCGTTAAAAATACTTTTATAATATTATAATTCTATTAGCATATAATAAGATAAAGTTACAAAAAAAGTAACCGCCAAAATCACATATTGGGGATTGTGAAAAAGTCAAAATCATCACTTCAAAAAGAACAAAGGGGGTAATATTTTGTAATGCATGCATTGGCAGTTGCTTCCCTAGTCAAAGACTCTTCAACTCTCCCCAGTGGTGGACCCAGAAATTTCAAGATGGGTATTCGAAGTTGCAAAAATAATATTGTTCAATAGAAAATGTAAAGGTCCACAATAGCGAAAATTAAAATACAATTGTTCATACTAGAGACAACATCTAAAATAATATAAAGAAATTAAAAATAATTAAAAATTAACGCGATGATGCTTCATACCTTGGAAGCGAGATATAATGTTATGTAGATAAGCACACAAAAGGAAGCAACTTTAGCAATGAGTGAAGAACAGAACTGAAAGTCTAATAGTTTTAACCGTAATGGCTGGAATTAGAAATGAATTGTTCTCTTAGAACTACTAACCTGGGTCAAAGTTCAAATCTAAATAATTCTATAATAGAGTTGTACAATCACAATAAGATACTTTAATCAAGTGAAAAATGCAATTTTCTTTGTCAGATTTTTGTGTTCTGTAAGCAGAAGTTTAAAAGTGCTTTTATCATAAGCATACTTTGTTGAACGGTTTCTAACTAAGCAACTTAAGTAGTATTACCTAAACTGCTAAATAAAATATGGATCGAACAGTTAGACACCAAAGGGGATCAAATTATCCAAGTGACCAATACATCGAACTACAAGAAAGACTTACAACACTTGTATAGTTTCTAAATAATTGATATATTAGTCATCACAATATAATCAACTACTATGCAAAAACTTTAGAATCATTATAGCTACCTCACTTTTTAAGCAAAATACAACCTACGTATTTATTTAGATACATAATTTTACTTTAAATCAGAGATCACCATAAGAGAAAGAGATGGAGGGATTACTGGATTAGGAATATAGGGCTGTGTCACCATGGAGGTTGCTGGGTTGGGGAGAACAAACTTGCGTGGCTGTGCCTTATCGACAAGCGACAACGGCGATACTTGTGACTTGCAAGATGGCCACTCTAGCGCTCCTACGCACTCTCCTGAGTCTTACCTCTAGAAGTCCAGAATCCAAAAGACCAGAAGTCTCCTGCGCCGCCAGACAGAGAGAGAGCCAGAGAGGAGTACTTAAGTAAGAGGAGAGACTGAATAAGACTTAGAGTTTCTACCACGTGTCGTGTGAATCACAACAGTGGGCTTGGGCCAGTGTCCGGTACCAATTTGGGCCTAAGAGAGAGAGAAATAAGCGAAAAGATCTGATAACAATTTAGTATGACTGGGTATGAATAGGATAAATTTGGCTCAACTACTAGTATATATATATATGTATTATATCTTACATATAATATATATTTTACTAAAAATTTTAGATATTCAACTAAACACTCGTAAATTATGCTAGGACCGTCCCTGTCTCCGGTGGTTCACCGCCACCGGATCTATATCCATCGCCGTCACCACTTGATCTTGTGGCTGTCAGCTTAGTGTGCGGCAATGCATGTGCGTGATTCTGCTGGATCAGATAATGCCACGTTTGCGCCACTTAATACAAGGCGTCGACTGTTTGTATCCCAACATTTCAACGAATGGACTGGGTGTCGGATTGGCAGCGTGTCAAGTTTTATTTTGACACGTGTCCACAACTACATATACTTGTATTAACGAGAAAGAAACAAGAGAGGGCTACGGGTAGAAGCTATATCCGTGATGTGTTGAATTTAATGTTTGTATATTTGGTATTTTTGTGATCGAAATGTTGATGATTTTTTCCAATGGCTTCTCTTGTTTCGTTAGAAGATTTAGGGGCCATGAATCATTGTAGCAGCCACACGTTGTTGTGCATTTGAACTTTGGATTGGTATGGCATGAAAGAACTGAGACAATGGCAGATTTTTGCAGGTGTAACTGAGTAATACGCAAGCGGCGAAGCATTTCTCAGGATGCATATTTGGATGGTGAAACTGGAACCACTTCTCGTGTCCGATTCATACCGAACAATGGTATGCACGACAACATTGCCTTCTGGGATGTCATTTGGAATGGAGATTCCGGACTTTCAGAACATGTTCTTCAATTCTACTCCGTTGCTACAAGAGTAAGACTTTAAAAAGACGATGAAGAAGTTGATCCGATTATTTATTTAGAGAAAACTAGAAGTCAGAAGGAATGGAGCTAAAATCTAAAAAGTTCAGTCAGGGATCCCATCAGGACTACAAAAAATTACCGTACAGTATATGGAGGTGGAAGAATGGTGCAATATTTTTTTTTTTTTTGGGATTGTTGGCAATGAGGTGAAGTCTCATATTGGCATCTCAGGCACATATATACAGACAGGCTCCGTCAAGGAGTTATTACGGTCATTTATTTTGACAAAGAAGGTAGAGATCTCCACCTTTTGTACCATCAGATCTTATTTTTCTAGACTATGATTGATAGTTTTTTGTTACATTTTTTAAGACGATAGCAGATAGTAGATATGTCGATGTAGATGATGACACTGTTTTAGACATAGAAAGATGTTTAGAGTATAAGGTAGAGATCGCCTGTTTATTTTAATTTTTAGATAAACTAAAAGCTAAAAGGCTAAGAGAATAAGGCCTATTTTAAATGGCTGTCAAAGGTACAAGTGCTCTGAAGCAAAGGTTGTGTTACATATGTAACACGAAGAAGGAAAGAAAAAGAAAAAAAATAAAGTAAAAGAAACTAAAACACAGACTAAGCTGTTTTTCGGTTTTTTAGAGTAACTGACTTTTAAAAGAAGTGTTTTTTTTAAGGTGGGATCTACAAGTTTATTATAGTACACACTGTAGTGACTTCATTTATATCGGTCAAAAGACTTAAAACTACATACAAATTTCTATTACTCTATACTCTCTCATAAATAATTCAAAAACCAAAACCAAAAGAAAATATACGTTTTCCTCTGTCTGGAACACTCGCAACTTCCATAATTCGTGTGCGCAGACTACAAAACACACCGGCCAGGTTGGCTTGGTGGCTGTCCTAACCGTAGCTAGGAAGAAAGACAAACTGAAGAAGTTTGTTGAGGTGTTGGCAATAGTAGACATTCTCAGGAATCACCTTTTGATGAGGTGGTAGAGTTTTAAGTGTTGGATGTTGGAATTGGATTTTATCAATCCAAATTCTTCTGTAATTTCTGTACTGTTCCCTGGATCAGTAGCAAGTGTTCACAGTTACATAACTGTATATCAAAACATATTAAGCGGAAGCATAATTTATACAGTAATAACTTACATAGGCCCATTGGGCCGAAGAACAGAGAGTGCAGCAGCGGAAAATCTTCACACAAGTGGAACCCTCAAGACTTGCTCACAGGCAACCAACTGGGGTTTCGCGACCTATGTCCATGGCCTTCTTGAATACCAACTCTGTTGACCCTTTTAAAGTATTGCAGGGCTTTCTTCTGTTTTTGACTGACTGGAGGGTAATAAATAACAGCGAGCACAAATTGTACTCAACAAGCTACCACACAGAATGCAACACTAATAACTATTACATGCAAGGCTATGAAAGGAGGCTGGAGGTTATTTTATTTGCTAAAGCAGCATTTCCAATTATCATAAATAAAATTCCTGTGACTTAGCAATTTTAACCAAAATACAAGTTGTAAAGAGAGAGTGCAATATTTATAGTAGCCCCGGTTACATCCACCTGTTAAGGTGCATGGTTACCTCTGCCAATGCTAGTTTTATTTACTGGGCTACGTCCACCCTAATTATCACTGGAGTACATCTCTCCAGGAAAAATCCAACAAAGTAGAGTACTTCTCTCCACTTAGTTTTGTTCCCACCCGAAGAGGTTTTTGAAATAGAACTAACTCGAGAAAGTTTCCATATCTGCTCTTGACCGTGAGCACGACTATTCGAATAGTTTTAGACTCTGCAGAGTGGTACATTTTTACCCACAAGAGATAACCCAATTGTTATATTCCGCATGTTTCCTTAGACATGCAGATCAACCAGATTATCACATGACCTTTACAATGCATCTAGTAAAAGAATGCACTCGCTAAGGTTTCCGTCTACAGGAAGGTCATTTAGGCGTCAGCTAGACCCCCTCTTGCGCCCGCCTCTATCTAGCGACACGGCCATCTCCAGGACGTCTTGCGTCCAGCGAGAAAAATCGTGCTTTCCCCCGAAGTGCAATCCTTTACTGGCGAATACAAATTATTCAGTCATGCCTACACTTTGCCAGCTTGTGGTTGTACTGTTTTACATGGAGAGGTCAATACAGAATTAAGTCCTTAATTTGTCCAGACGGGCGTCCCCAGCCCAATGTTACATCCACCAACCACTCCTACCATCCGCCCAGACAGGTAAAGCAAGTTTTGAGGTTTTGAGAAGATAAGCGGTACCAATATATCAGTCATATACGTCCAATGACTGCCCAAAATAATTTCACATATTTGACGTAATGATGAGCCAGACAATTGAATGCCCTAGCTCTGAACTCACTTGGCAGTAAATATGACTTAGCTAACGTTAATAGCAATATTATCTAGGGCGACAAGGATTGGTTGAATCAATTTGTAAAGGGTGTCACATTAATAATACTGGTAGCATAAAGGGCAATATCTACCTTACATTTGACATAAATTTGCATAACAAGTAAGCATGCATTTTGATAATTTGAAAGAACATAACTTTAAAAAATGTGGGATCAATATGATCAAAGTGATGACTTACCTTGATTATTTACCGCGGTCTTGATTTTATTTCAATGCCCGCTTAACCAGTCAGTCGTATTAAAATCTTGAATCTTCATTGTAGCCCAAATCTGCTTGGTCTTGCCGTCTTCAGACTGCAGTTTTTAATACGCGGCAACAAAAAGGGAAAACCAAATAAATCCAAATGCGGCAAAAGTCTGGTTTAAATTAATTGACTTTATTTATATTGCTTAGGAATTGAGAAAATGATTGGAATGGATTTTCTTGATAGGAAGCAGTTGTTTGAATAGCTTTGCCATGAGGGACAATTTTAAAACACAAGGAGAAATTGATCAAGGGATTACCCGCAGGGTCTTTCTGCTGGGTTTAAGATACAGGGCTTGATCTTTTATTTATAACTTCTTTTGTATATTTTTTATTTATCAAGGAAGTTCCAAGAGCAAAAGAAGACTGACAGGTATCTTTAGAAAGATTGCACAAAATTAATTATTCTTAATTACTAGAAAATGATTTGCTTAGTTTTGGATGCAAAGTTGTGTTTTAACAAGATTTTTAGTTATGGGTGATAATTAGTCAATGATTATTATCGTATGCTTTAATCTTACAAAATTGGGATTTAGAGAGAATATTAAAGATTTGAAATCACCTTAAGGCCAAGGTAATGATTTCTTTAGGTTTAAGAGTTTCTCTTTTAGGAAGAAGCTCCACTCTTAGCATTTTATAAAGGATGATGAAGATTTTAAGATTATTAGCCAAAAGAGTGTCTTATCAAATAAGTGTTATTGATATTTTATGTGAAGAAAATGGCTAGATTAATGAGCTAGGTTGGCTTTAGCAGACATGAACTTAAGATGAAGATACAAGAGATGTTCATGAAATTTTAACTCCTGGTATTATTTTATTTCTGAGCAAGGGTTGCAAATTCTCATTATTCATTAAATTTTATCTTTGATAATTAGCAAGATTATGCTAATTTCTTACCACTTGGACATTAGTTATGAGAGTTTGATAAATAATTTATATTTGATTTACACAAATATTTTTATTTAATCTGGTATTTACATTTAGGTTACCTTCTTGATAAACAATATTCTGAGATTAGTGCCAACAATTAAATTCTAGCTCGACAATTATTGACTCTAGCTCATCCTTTTATTGCTAGTATTATTTTGCTTATACTTTTGTTAACATTTCAATTTACACTTTCAAAATCAAACGCTAGGTACATCATTTTATTTGCTCCACAGATCAATAGATTGGAGGATTGCCATCAGTCAAACTGCTAAAAAGGGAGGCCCACCTGTCATCGGCCTTAACTCAGAGAGAGAGAGAGAGAGAGAGAGAGAGGGGGGGGGGACCAACGAAGGGATAGGAGAGTGAGGGCGCTCGGATTGGAGAAACATACTGCGAACAGAGGGGAACCGGCGGCGCTCGGGCAGCGGGGCGATAGCAATCGGAAAGGAGGGGACCAAATCATGGTGAGTATAAGCAAGAGGGACGTGAGGGGGACTCACCGGTGGCGGCGGCTTGGCCGGGAGGGCGGTGAGTCGGGCTGGTGGCGGAGACCATAGGCGGTGCGGGCGGCCTACACGGGCAGGTCACATCAGTGGGGAGAATGCCGGCCGGCTACTGGGGAAGCTTCGGGGTGCTGGGATGCTGCTGCAGGAGCGGGGAATCGCGCCATAGTCAACCACTGATGCAAAAAGGGTGGCGGCGGCCAAACCGAGAGAAGAAGGCAGGCGTGGTGAACTCTGGCCGAAAGAATCAACTGATGGTGGAGTTCTTGAAATTAATGAGTGTGGAAAGCTTGCAATGAGGTCATATTGCTACGGGGTTCGTCGGAGCGGAGGAATCGGCGAGCGATTCTTGGCGGTGGTCGGCTCTGCGAAGGAGGAAAGTAGGCAGCTGGGGAGAAATAACAAAGGGGCGAAGAACTTAAATAGCCCGAGGAGATTGGTTGGTTGTTGAAGCTCTTTACTTCTGCTATAGTTGTCCGCATTGTGGGATGGCGAGCAGCTCGAGTGCGCAGGTGTTAGGAGGTGGCGTGCACGCGAGAGGGGAGCTAGCCGAGGGGGCGGCAGACTGATGCCTCACTGAAGAGAAGTGACGGTGGAGTAATTGCCGTGCGGGGTGACGACGGGGCCGATGATAGGCGCAGCTGGTGCCGAGGTGATGGAGGCGACCTGTGGGCGGAGTTGAGGCTGGCGGAGCATTGAAGCGCCGCACTGAGCAATCAATTGGTGTGAGCGGCGATTGCAGGCGAGTAGGGCATAGGGTGAGGCCGACTGGTAGGAGCGGCGGTAGAGCCAGAAGAGGGAGCAGGAGAGGAGTAAAGCCATGGCCGGCTAGCTTCGAGGGGTGGCAGCTAGGCACGCAGCGGTTAGCGCCCGAGGTTGCTAAGGAGTAATGACGGCAGCAGCTAGCTCGGTGACGCAATGGGCGGGGCCAGGCGAGACCGAGGCGATGCGACGAGCGGCATTGATGGAGGAAAGAGGTCGGTGAAGCGGTAGCTCGGCGGGGCGAGGAGGAGGCCTGCGCGGTAGCTAGCTAGGTGGAGCAAAGCGCAGTAAAGAAGCAGGTGGCGAGGCCGGTGCTCGGGGTACGGCCGGCGAGGAGTCGTGGGGGAGAGCGCCGGTGCTTGGGCTGGGCCGGGGCTGCTGATGCGCACTGCGCTCCGGCGCTTGGGCCAGCGAGACGAGGAGGACGCGAGGAGACGGGCTAGGGCTTGTGGGGCGAGCAAGCAGGAGGCGGAGAGGGAAGAAGAAAGGGAGAGCCGGCCGAGCGGCTAAGAAAGGAAGAGTCTACTAATAGTGTTTCTGTAGTAGTGTTATGATATTATTGAGCTTGAATCATAAGACAGGATGTGTAGTTTTTAATTGAAATTCATGAGAAAAAGTGTCATATACGGCACGTACTGTTGCTACTGGAATAGGTTTTATAGTTTCGCATACATTCCCTATGCTTCCCAAGCCTACAGGTTTCACGCAATTTCCTAGCTCGCACGATATTTTGGAATCTCCAAGAAAGACCTTAAGCTTCTGCACTTGATACATGGTGTCTTCTCCTTACATATACAACCGAATGATTCCACTCATGTACATTTATGCGCGCGTGCACCTTCTATACTATCTCCAAACTAGGGGTTCGGGTCGGACGATCGTTTAGGTTATCACTTTCTGCTATAGTAATTAGTTTTTAAATGATACATTTTTTAAGGTAGGGTCTTCAGGTATATTGTAGTAGACACTACGCTAAATTTAGATATACTGGCTAAAATCACATACGACTATTTTTCTCTACGTACTGTCTCTCATAAATAACCAGATTTCAAAAAATATAAGCCAAAAGCCACAATCATAACCCAAAAAAACCTACCCTATATATTGGCCTGCATCTAATTAACCACGTCATCATATCAGTTAGATTCACTCCTGTTATTTCATTTTACACATGGTTTCTCTGCCACCTTAGCTCACAAATGTTTGAAGAACTAGAGCTACTATTCATACCCTCTCTTCACTAGCTGAATTGTTTGCACGATTGCACGGAAAGATGCTACAGTACATACATTTGTACTAGGAGTTGTGCAAGATGAACAAAAAATATATATTTGGTAGCTATGTGCAACAGTGCAAGGTTCGTCCTCGCAAAAAGAAAAATCAGTGCAAGGTTCAATAGTTAAATATAGATGTCACGTGCTCAACTCTGTTTTCACTTGTCCCCATAAAACTCTGTTTATACATGTCTTTAGTCGTACAGACCAAATAGATATTATTGGACTCAAGCAAAAGAAAAAACATCCACAGTGCCTAACAAATATGACAATGCACACAAGATATGTCAACTCTAAGAACTTGGGCACCGAACAATTTAGGAAAAAAAAGAAAATTATCTTTTGTCTATAGTCATTTTGCACTAAACGCAATGAATGCAACTACTTTAACATCCATTTATTACTAAAAATCGATAATAGATATTTTAGAGTCGCTAAGGAAAAAAAGCTAAAAATTCTCACAAAAAAGCAAAACATCTAGTCCTTAATCAAGTAGATCCTAATTAAGAAAAACTATACCAGCTATCAGATATTATTGCTTAAAGATATATTTCTTTCTTAATTTAAAAGAGATGATAATACGTGTGGATTAGGTCCCGGGATTGGGCTGCAGTTCACACCAGGGGGCATGCCGCAGCTCCGAAGGCTTCGATTTGAATTCTATGCACGGGAAAGAGAATCTCGATACGGATATTTTGATTTTGGCATCCAGCACAGCTCCTCTCTTGCCTCACGTGAGTCTATGCCACCATCCGCTGTTGGGATGCGACAGATCTGGAGTCGATGGATGCTGCGGAGACTATCATCAGAGAATAAGTATCTAAGAACCCTAAGAGAATAAGGTCCTGTTCTTTACAATTTTTAAAAGTCGTTTTTGATTTTTACTATAGTAACTAATTTTTAAACGGAGTATTTTTTTAAGATGAGGTCTACAAGTTAATTGTAGTACACATTAAAAAACTAATATCTGTATCATCAAAAATCGCAAGCGACTATCTCTCTTTCCACAATCTCTGTCGCAAACAGCCAAAAAGCCATCAACCGCAGCCAAAAGCCATCAACCGCAGCCAGAAAGAACAGGCCCTAAGTATCTAAGAACCCTAATACTCCCATATTGGAGTTGAGCAGACAAATTGACGATGGTAGGATGGCCCGACAAGAAGAACACGACTGTGCTAGAAAGCTATGAGATCCGATATAAAGCACTAGGAGAAAACTTGGAGCAAGAATTGCAATTGAGAAAAAAAAATTTGCGGGGCTCTGATGAAACTGATAAGTAACGATGACATCGTACCTTCACCCTTCGGTGTCTGTTTCCAAGTTTTTACTAGAGTCTAGTCAATTTCAAGGATACCGATAATGCAAGTGTAACTTTATTTAAGAGGATTTCACAGCCTCATGGTTAAGTAAACAGCATCGCAATTTATAGTGGATCATGACTGTACTTTGCAAATGCACATCTACATTTGAACTGTAAAACCCTGACCTTTTATAGGGTCCAAGATGCTACCACTACAATGTTACTATCTTACATAGGCGAACCATAAACAGCGTTAACGCGCGAGAACTATATTAACAGGAGAACCCGTTCTCCAAAAAGTACTTTAACTGAAAAATTTACACAAACTTCTTAACAAAAGTTTAAACATAACGCTCGGTGCATAACTAAGCAGTTATTGTATATGTGCAGTGCAAAAAAGAACTACTCTCATTCAATGCATGCCGCCCTTCTGGATCACCCTAAAAAAACGACGAAGTAAGAGTGAGTCCGAAAACTTAGCAAGCACATGATAAAACAATACATCAATCCATATATGTAAACTGTAAACCAATTCTATGACTGTAAACTGTAAATCACATCTACTGTGAACTGTAAAACCAATCTACTATGAACTATAAAACTAATCTACTATAAATTGTAAAACATATTTACTGTGAACTGTAAAACCAATCTACTGTAATATGTAATTCTACTATGAACTGTAAAACTAATCTACTATAAACTATAAAACATGTTTACTGTGAACTGTAAAATCAATCTACTGTAATATGTAAGTTAATGACTCTATACTGTAAGCCGTAATTCAAGTCTATGTTTGTATTCTGTAATCCAATTCTACTGTGGACTGTAAATCAATAAGTATGTAACTGTATCACTGTCTGTCACATCTGTTTCAGTTTCATCCAATGCAGTGCCATGCGATGCATCTGTAGCTGTAGCTTATACTGGCATAACAGAGTGTCCACCCGTCGATGGACCACTCATTTACCCCGCCCTATTTCAAACAAGGGTTCAACCTCCACTCCTGTGGAGTCTCTACCGAAATAGGCCCTGTTTCACTATATATGAATGCAATACGTGATGCACATGCTTCCAATGCTGACACTTAATTATAAATTGCACTCATTAGTATTTACCTAACTGGTAATCATATATCACAGCCTATAAACACTGTAAATCATGGCATGAAAACATGAGAAGAAATCATTAACCACACTGTACTGTTCTACCATGCACTTGCCTATCAACCTGACGGATGATGCGCGAATAGCACCGAGCTCGAACCGCCACCTGAGCAAACAACAATCATTTCAATTCATTGCTAACACAGTACATACACATATGAGCAAATAACGTTGCTCTTATGCATAAATCTAGTATAGCCAATCTCCCTCTCACCGGACACCTCCTCGTTGTCCCAATGTTTAATCAGCGACATAATTTATGCGAGAATCGGTAATTAAACAAAAGAGGGTTTCGAGTTGTTACCCTGACCCCGACAACCAGATCAGGGCACGATCTAACGTTCTTTGGCTAGATCTGACGGATCTGATGCTGGATCAGATCTTTTCCTTTCTCTTTTTTTCTTCTTTCTTCTTTCCTCTTTCTCTTCTTTTCCTTCCCTCTCTTTTCTATCTTTTCTTTTTTTTCTTCTCCCCTCTTTCTATTTTTTTCCATGCCCGGTAACCTCCTCCTTTTCTTTCTTTTTTTTCTTCCCCCTTCTCTCTTCCTTCTCTACTCTTCTTGTTTCTCACGCCGCTAGCCTTCTCTTCTCTCTCTTCTTTTTCACCTGCCGACGGCTCCCTCTGCTCTTCCTCCCTCACGATCGCCTCCCTCCTCTTTCTCTTCTTCCTCCCTTCCTCCTCTGTTGGCCAGCTCCCCCTGCCCTCCTTTCCTCTCTCCTCTCCCTTCCCCTCCCGCCTCGGCTCTACTCTCGGTCGCCTCCCCACTTTCCTCAGGCAGTGGCAAGCGATAGCAGTAGTACGGGGGAGGAAATGGGGACGAAGGCGGGCGGTCGCCGGACGGCGACGAGTGGCCACGCTGGGAAGCGGGCGATGGCGAGGCACGTGGTGGCGGTTGGAGGGCGGCGAGGCGCGACTGGAGTGGCAGTGCCGGCGACTAGTCGACGACGGCGGCAAACGTGGGGAGAAGGCGCGCACGGGGAGACGCAGCCGTTGGCAGCAGAAGAAGCCATGAGAGCTCGGGGGAGGGAAAGAGCAAATCGCATTTTGCCTCCTCCCTCCACCTGTCTCTTTCTTAAATAGGCATGGCGTGGGCTGGGCCGGGCCAAGCTGGGTTCAGCTATGACATGAACTTGGAGATCACATCACCATTGATGACAAGCGTTTTAGAGTCGCTAAGGAAAAAAGAAAAAGTTAGAAATTCTCACAAAAAAGCAAAAATATATGGCTCTTAATTAAGTAGGTCCTAATTAAGCAAAACTATACCGGCCTCAGATGTTGTTGCTTAAAGATATATTTCTTAATTAAAAGAAACGACAACCCGTCTTTTGGACCATGCGCAGTCCGGAAACAACCTTATTGCCCAAATCTGACTTCTCCAAACAATAATGCAGATCAGAAACGTAAGACTCATATTACTACAGAAATTATCATCACAGACAGTTCAAAAACGTCATCACAGAGATTTTCTGAACCGTCTGAATTTATGGATCAGTGATAATCAAAGGTTATTATAGACGGTTTGTGAGCCGCCTATGATAAATACAATACAGACGATTTGTAACTAGAACCGTTTGTGAAAAACACTATCACAGACAGTTCTATATATAGAACCGTCTGCGATACTCACACATTACAGACATTATGTTCTTCACAGACAGTTTATACTGCAAAACCATCTGTGATAGTTCATTCTATACTTAAAATTTTTTGTATTTTTGGATTAGCCTTAGAAAATATTAGCTATGCCGTTTGAAAACAAGCAAATACGATAGCAAATATAGTAGAAAACATTCTATTTATATTACAATCCACCATTACAATATCACAGGATTACAATCCATTATTACAATATCACAAAATTACAATCCACCATTACAATATCACAAGCTGTGCCTCTCGTCCCTGATGCAGCTCGGGTAGGTCTTCTTGATGGCCGCCTTACTGTAAGTAAAAGAAACAATGGAGGGAGGAAGCCCTAAATCCCACAAAGTAGCTCGGGTAAGCCTCACTGTAATTAAGCTCCCGGGTAGCCATAAACGCCACAAAGTTACAGAATCAAATACTAGAAGAAACAATGGAGAGAGCCCTAACCACAAAGAGGTCGATTGAGAAGGAGACAGTATGGAGCCTAGAGAGATTTTGAGTGCATAAAAGGTAGGGGATGGGTTCAGGTGAGTAATTATAGGGGAGAGAGATGTGTGACGATCTGTAGGGTGTGGGTTGATCGGTTTCTATTGGTTAGAATTGGGTTGGAGAGGATTGACGGGTCCAGCGGTTAGAGACCAATTTATGATAAGAACCGTCTGTGATGCTAGAATCGTCTGTAAAATCATCACAGACGGTTTTTATTAAGAATTGTCTGTGATATTGGCTATATATATACTGATACAATATAAACAACTAGTTTCAAAATATGAAATAACAAAATTTTGTATGGTTTATATATACTCATTTGAAAGGTTTCGATGAGATCTACAACTATGCAGTTGAGACAAACTCCAAATTTTGAAGGGAAGATCGAAAATTTTGGCAAAAACATAAATAAAAACTTGCGATGCAAATTTGAGGCTAAAGATGGCTGATTTTGGGGGTCTTCGAGGGCGACTAGCGCAAGCGGGTCATTTTTTATCGAATTTTTCGTTAGCTTTCCAACGAGTACAAGAATGTCAAAAACGGACACCGTATGCAAAAGTTATACCCGTTTTACTGAAGGTGTGTCAAAACAGAATCTTACTCGAACTCAGACGGGAGATTATGAAATTTTAGAGGTGTGTGAGGCGAAAAACATATCACAGACGGGTTTGTAATAAGACGTCTAATATAAATTTTTTATAGTAATATCCCATCATTCGGTTCACCCATCAAGATCAAATAACGATTCATGTACACATATATCAATGTAGTGATTTAATCTCGTGTGACAAAGGGAAAATGTGACGATTAAATTATTCATGATCTACTTCAGAAAGGATGGCAAATAATGTGGTCGTCGCTTGCTTTCATCAGGTGGTATCCAATTAATTCAGCAATCGGTTGGTCCAGAATAAATGATTACTCAAAATTATTCGATTCTGCTGAAAACCAACAACTGGGGCACACAACCGCTAATCAAGTCGAGAAACTGGATAGTACATCCATTTAAGAAACAAAGTAAGTATTTTCTCTCTCATAATATATAATATTAAAATATCACAAATAAAGTTTTTACAATAATCTATTTTAAAAAAACAAAATTACATATATATTGCTAAGTTATTTAAACATGTTTTAAAAATGATGCCCATGCAAATGCGCGAGCCACCTTGCTTGCTAGTTACCACTAAATACTTGTTTGGATATACAAGGATATGGCCTAAACCCATCGGATGGATAGGATATTTGAACTAAAAAAATCTCTTTTAATCAGAAGATTTGACTTTAATAAAAAAATCCTAAGCTAGTTAGGAGACTACCACGTACGGAGCCCTTTCTTTTCTCTCATGCCAATTGATGAGTTCCATTGTAACAGAAGGGCAATTTAGCTTTTAACTACTCGGCACACCATCAGTTTCCATTGTAACAGAAGGACAACTTAGCTTTTAACTGCTCAGGACCATCAGTTTCTATGGCCGCTATCAGATTCACAGGAGAAGCGAGGAACATCGATCACGCGCACTGCCTAACTGCCTATTATGAGGATTTCTTCAAGCGTGAACTTCTCAATCTGCTCTATATCTCTTCACTCTTTAAAACAAGTTGCACTGAAACGATTGAATTTTTGTGATGTAAGTGGCAGGTTACTGAAATTGCACCACTCTCAAACTGTGTTGAACACGCTTCTGTACCTCCAGTTAACATGCTCAATATTTGGCACTCCACAGGACATTACACTAGTAAAAGATAGGCTCAAATCAGGTCAATGCTGTTTTAATTTTCCATTAAGAAATGCAAGTCTAAGAGTCATAATGAGTCACATACCGTTGCAAAATCCATGGGCACGACGGTTTCACATATATTCCCTATGCCTCCCAAGCCAACATGCACAAATGGTTCATGCAATCCTTTCCTCAAAATCGTCATGGCTCCAAGAGAAAACGCCTTCTGTAATTGATCCGTGTGCCTTCCCCTTTACAGCAGCCAAAGTTGGCTCACTTCTCTTGTGTGCGCACCTTTGGTATATCCCATCTCCAATTTATTGGTGTGAACTTGCCCACATCGTCATGTTAGTACGATTTCATTTTTTGAAATAAATAGGCACATGGCTCCTCTACTATCCTTAACTCACAAAAGTTGAGAAAAACAAGTCGAACTACTCTTTGTATCCTCTCTTTACACAAGTTCATTAATCAGTCATCGAGGCATCACTCGTAGGAGATATTATGCAGAGAATTTTTTTTGCCAAGATTCTGTGTAATGTTGAGATTACTAGTTTGTGCCACGGAAATTGGCTATGAAGTTTTACCAATATTAGTTCTTGTTTTTGTGAGGGACCATATGAGCGCAGAAATCTTTGTTAGAGATACATGCCAGATGTAAACTTAATAGCCTAATAATATTAAGTTGAGCTCACCATTTAGAGTTGTATGCGTTCAGGCCTGCGCAACGCGGTGTATAAGTCTAAATTTTTTTTCTGAAGAATGTAAGCCAGAACTACTCCAGTTACTCATTATTAAGTCAATAAATCCTAACCAATCACTTAAGGAGGTTCACTGTTTTCGGCCTATCAAGTTGCTGGCTAGCGGTTATCACATATGCGTGCATGCCATGAAGCAATTAATGGTCGATCTCGTAGTGAAGACTTCATGTAGGAGTTTCTTGAGTTTCTTGAACCAAGTTTCTTGAACCAAGCGTCATAGTTTGTAGTCAGGTGTCACTGGCAACTTTGGCCTATCAAGCGGCAGTTCCAGAAATCACCCACTAGGACATTTTGCAGGGCCAGCGTTCTGTTTCCCCAACACGACACTTGTAATTATCAGACAAGCTCCTTGCATGCTTTAAGCTAGAGAACTAGAGGTTTGATTGTCAGACAACGTGTGTCAGTTTCAATTGAAATTTCAAATCTAAAAGTATAAAATGTATTACGTACCGCTGTAGCTTCAATGTCCATCGGTGTTTCGCATACATTCCCTGTGCTTCCCAAGCCTACATACATGGAGCGTTTCACGCAATTTCCTAGGTCGCACCTTCTCCTGATATCTGTGGGAAAAACCACCTGAATTTGATATATGCCTACAACTGAATGCCTACCTTCTATCTTATCTCCGATATATATATTGGCCTGCACTTATTTAAACACGTCGTCATGTCAGTACGATTCAATTCTGTGATTTCGTTACTTACACACATGGTTCCTCTGCCATCTTAGCTAGTCCACAAAATGTTGAAACATGAAACAACTCAATCTACTCTTCGAACCCTCTCTTTACTCACGTTTATTCATGATCAGTCGGTCATGCATGACACTAGGAGTTCGGAGACATGTATAATAATTGGGAGATCATTTTAAACTTTCTTAAATTTCACTACTAATATACACAAAATTAATTATTTTTTAGGATGAAATAATCTAAACCATACTCCCCATCCTATCAGATTCAGTAGTAGGTAAAGATGTGCAAAAGTGCAAGGTTCAACAGTGAAAATACGTGCACGTCCAACTGACCTACTCAACTCTGTTTTCACTAGTCCATGTAAAACTCTGTTCATACTTGCCTTTAACTGCGTAGTCCGATCAGGTATTATTGGACACAAGTAAAAGAGAAGACATCCACAGTGCCTAAGAAATAAGGTAATGCACAAGATATTTCAGCTGTAAGAACTTGGGCAACGAACAGCTGAAAAAATAGAAAAATATTTTGTTTCATACTAATCGTTCCTACTAAATGCAATGAACATAATCACTTTGACTTTACCACTAAGCTGGTTTGGATACTACTACGTGCTTCATGATGAGTTCCATGATGACAGAAGGGCAACATGCTTTCAGCTGCTCAAAGCCATCAGTTTCCATGACCGATTTCAGATTTTCAGGAGAAGCGAGGAACTCCACACACGCATCCTTAAGCACGCGACAACGATGCTGCTCTGCCAACGCCAGGGTAGCGGCCACAGTGCTCATGTCAATGTGCTTGCATAGCATGGCATCGCAGATGTGTTCGAGTACTGTGTAGTCGAAAATCCGAAAGTCGGAGAGTAGTCGGAGACTCCAAATTAGAGTACTCGTGTGTCGAGTATTGTGTAGTCAAAGACCCTAGAGTCGGACACTCCGAGTACTGTAGCAAACGTAGTTGTGAGTCGAGCTGCGTAGAACCGGTCGTAGCTATAGTGAATCGCTCGTAAGTCAAGTGGTCGGTAGTCGTAGCTACAATGAACCGGTCGTAACTATAGTGAATCACTCATAAGTTGAGTGGTCGGTAGTCGTAGCTACAGTGAACCGCTCGTAAGTCGAGTGGTTGGTAGTCAGAAGCTACAACAACAGATGTACTTGTAAGTCAAGTAGCAGCTGCGCTCAAAGACTGGTAGTATCAGCCTATGTGAGCGGTACTACCGGAGTAGCGGTTGAAGTGCAGTGGTCAAAGAACTATGGTCGAAATGCCGTGGTCAAGCAACCGTGGAAGAGGCGCAATGGTCGTAAGTTGTCACTGGGCGTCCGAGTAACGACTGAGTCAATGAGACATGGTGTAGTGAGTGGCTGCGTGTATATGACAGAAGCATTAGTAGCTGCATGCATGTAACGGAAGTGTTAGTGGTGTAGTCAGTACACCATCAAGGTCTTGTAACCGTTTATTGTATTGAGTAGTATAAAAGAAAGAGAAAATAGAAAAGCTATATGGTATTACGCAGCGCCAAAACTCTTGTGTGTCTTGAGTTGATTTGATTGAAAAGTGTTCGTGTGTATTACGACCATCGAGTATGTGCGTTTTGTTGAGTCGTCTGGGCCAACATAGAAATGTAGATGAAGTGGAGCAGAGCCTTGAACACTCCAAAATCCATGCCATCGATGCGCAGCATGGCAGTCTTGTCCTCCGTCAAGCCGGAGAGCTCCGCCTTGAAGACGGGTGACCTTGCGTCCTTGCCGCGAGCGTCCACCGGTGCGCGGGGAACGTCTTCCCGCCAACTTCAATGGACACGTCCACGCCCTCCCTTGTTCCAGAGGAGATCGGCGAGATCCCGATGCAAGTCAGACGGTGGCACGACAACTGCAGATGGAACGAGGACCTGATCCTCCTCCAATTCCTCCGTGCGCACATCGTTCGTGATGGTGACGTCGCATCCGACGGTGAAGCTGTCGTTCTTAAGAAGATGCTTCAACTTCTCGAGTTCTTCCTTCTTGATGAGCATCCATGATTCGCTCATGAGATTCGAGAAATTCAATGGCTCGTCTGTGTGGCTGTACGACGGCACTTCTTTCCCAGCTTGGTCTTTCTGTGTTTGTTCTTTAATGAATTGCAAGGATAAAAGTATGGTGAGGTACGTACCATGCAAAGCATATGTTCTTGGTGGTGTCGCACACATTCTCTATGCCTCCCAAGCCTCACGCATGCATAGTTTCATGCAATCCTTTGCTTGAACTTTCTGCAACTCTTTAAGAGAAAAAACTTCCGCACTTGATCCATATGGCGCCTCTGCCTTCCCCTGACGATAACTGAAGTAGTCAGCTCGCTTCACTTGTATGCACGCATTTGATATAGCCCGTCACCAATTTATTGGCCTAGACTGGACCATATGGACGTACGATTCGATTCTGTAAAATAATTGGCTCGTGGGTTCCTCTACCAACTTTACTCACAAAAGTTGAAGTAAGTTGAACTGCTCTTTGTACACCTGTTTAACTGAATGCAAGCAACTACTCAGTGAGCTAGTTAGCGCGGCTGGAATTAATTGCGCCAAATATCTGCATAATGGCGAACTTACTAGTTAGCGCGGCTGGAATTAATTGCTTGGTTTGGAGTTTTACCAAGTCTAGTTTGTCTGAATTCAAAAAAAAAAAGGCTAGTTTTTGTGGTTCTTTCATTTATGCGTACATTTCTTGGAGTACAACGCAAACAAGCATATGAAGAACTTGCTGAATATATTGATCACGAAATCTATATTAGATGTGTGCCAGATTCACCTTGTTAATTTGCACTTGTGTTGAGTTCAGCATTATAAACGTACGTATTTGCAGTGAGATTAATCAACCGAAGTCTGCTTTCACATTTCTTTAGGCCTTGTTTGTTTTAACTTTTTTCTTTTGCTTAAAAGATAAAAAGCCAAAACCTAAATAAATATATGGCTTTTTAACCAAACTTGTAAAAAGCCATAAGCTACCCAATAACTATAAGCCAAAAGCCAGCCAAGGGATGCTTATTTTGGCTTTTGCAGGATGGAGATAACCCGTTGCCACTAACCTTCATTGAAATTACCCGTAAATGCCATCGGTATATAAGTCAATTCTTCTTCAGTTTTTCTCCTCAATTCTTCCCATTCTCCAACCCCGTACGAGGCTGCACCTCCTCTCTCGCGACTCGCAAGGGTTTGGGTCATCGATGGCGGCCCCATCTCTCGATGCCATTGTCCTCCTCCCCCATCCCTCCGTTGTTAGATTAATCTAGTATACTTCAATGTATCTTTTCCGTTTCTGCATGCAACCATTTAGTGTCAGGCTCATGCATGCATCCGTTACAACACTAGTAGTGCAAGAGTTTCATACGTTACATCTGTTTTAGTAGTGCTAGAGTCATCCGTTTCAGCAGTGCTAGAGTCATCCGTTTTAGTTTGTATGCATGTATAAAAGGAAGGAGAAAACACGCTGCAAAATGAGACAGCAGCACCAAAAACAACACTTGTTCTTCTCTTCTGTGTTTGCTTGTGTCCATTGTCACCGTGATAATTCTTGCTCAGTGTGATACCACAAAAATCAAACACTCATCCTTGTTGGTGTTTGGCTAACATCTGTCCTTCGCAGCCGTCCTCCCCCAACTGCATCTCCCCCATCTCTCCGACGACTGCATCTCCCCCAACCAGTGACCTCCTCCCCCAATCGCCGTCCTCCTCCACCAAAGCCGTCATGGCCTCCACCTGCCGCCATGACCTCTGGCCCCAGCGCTTCTCTTTAGATTTGGCTTCGGTGGCCAAGTGGAGCCACTGCCCCGGTGACGATGAAGCCTCCGCCGTCCACACCACCGATGACTTCAACACAATCTTGTTCGATTTTTGTGAAATGCTTTTAGTTCAATTTCTCTATGTTCAGATCAACAAGAGTGCTAATAGTATAAAAAAATGACTATTGTTCTTCTCAAATTATTGTTAATTGGTTGTTAATTTATTCAGATTTCAGAGCTCCGAATGGTTGATGCTAATGGGTTGTTAATTGATTCAGCCAATTGATGTGCTGATGAATTGCTGGAGTACCCACCTAAAATCGTTGGTTGAATTCTTGTGCTCACAAAAAGTTTGTTTGAGACATTAAAATTAAATATTAGCCAATTGATGTGTTGATGACTAGCTGAAAACAATCAATTGGAGCGACTATATATTGTTCTTCTTAAATTTTTGTTCAAGGAAAGTAGTTTTTGCAACTGGTTTGTTGTGCTATACAATGCTTAATTAAACTTGCTACAAGATGACAGAGATCAGACTTGTTGCCAACCAATATAACAGAGGTATTCCAGACTTTCTAGTAATAATCTACATCATCCAACCTATCAAAAAGCCAGATGCCAAATAGCCTTACATGGCTTAAAAGCTATTAAAAGCTAATTGCTTTTAAGCTACTTAAGCCAAAAGGCTAACTTTAAATTATAAGCCAAAAATCATGCTTTTTTGTCTTTTCTTTTAAGCTAATTGTTTTTTTTTGTCTTTTCTGTTTTTTCTCGTATTCTTTTGTATTGTTCATGATAGGCTAACATGTTTTTTCTATTTTTATTTTTTTTTAAATTTAATCATACTAAATAAGTTAACTCAGTTACAATAAAAATAAATCAACTACAATAAAACAATTATAAACCAACATCCCTCCGAACAACTCCATAGTTTCAATGGCACCGATAAACTCCAGAGTAATAAAATAGATTGACCGAAAAACGCTACTCGCACGACGACATGACTGATGTTTTAACGCAGAAATATAGCAGGCCTTGCGGTTGTCTTGTAAAGAAAACACTCATGCAATCTCATTCAGCCCGTTTATTTGGGCTTTGAGTTTTTGATTTCTGTCTTATTTTATACTATTTATAATATATATATTTTTTATTTTAGTATTTATAAACTTTTATACCAGTTCTTTTTTCCTGTATTGGTTTAAATTATGCGTAATGGGTTAACCTGTTTTTTTCTATTTTAAATTTTTTTAAAAATTAATTATACCAAATAAACTACTATCAACTATAATATAATATGAATTAATTATAGTATAATTTTAATTATAAATTATTAAATTTTGATCCAATCGAATGGTCTCTCAGTCCAAACTCAAGTGAAAAACCTTTTTGCACTATGCATGGCGACGCCTTCTACAACAACTAAAGTACTTATCCCTTCCCTCATGCACACACCTTTCATATGTCCCATCCCAATTTATTGGCCAAAACTTTCGCCACATCGCTCTGTCGGTGCGATTCAATTTTTTCGAAATAACTGGCACGTGGCTCCTCTACCATCTTAGTTCACAAAATTCGCTGAAACTGTTAGGAAACTAGACCCACAATAGATCTATTTTCTATCATCTATAGCATATATGATAGCATATTATCTAAACAAGTACAGAAAAGATAATTTATAAGATAAAGTTTATCACTTTTTAAAATATGTGATACATAGATAATAATGACATGAGAAGTACTTTGGCTAAACACATATACACGCGTATATATTTATGTATTTTTATGTGAAAAATCATGTGACTTAGGCCCTGATCGTTTTAGCTTTTTTCGACTTCAGCTTTTTTTTCACTATTCACTACACTATCCACTAACTCAGCTACAGTGTTTTTTCAGCCAGCTACAGTGTTTTTTCAGCCAAAAACCATCGCTATTCCGATCACCCCCTTATCATGTGGCACGTCATTTGACAGACCAAGTCTACCTTATTTTTTCTGAACCTTGTCTCTCTATTTGAATGAGAATCGAACACTTGAATCTAAGGCTTTATTAGGTGCTGATGACATATAATTACTAGTGAGTGAATGTTGGTTAATTGCATCAGTTACTAATAGATAAATGATTGAGGGCCTGTTCTTTTCGGCTTCTAAAAGCGGCTTTTAGCTTTTGCTACAGCACCTAACTTTTAAACGGAGTATTTTTTAAGACGGGATCTACAAGTTAGTTATAGTACACATTAAAAGTCCAACATATGTATAATCTAAAATCGCAAGCGATTATCTTTCTGTCTATAATCTTTATCGCAAACAGTTAAAATTCAAAAATTTCAGCCATAAGCCACAGCCATATCAAACAGGCCCTAATTAATCATGTCATTTGGCAGACTAAATCTACCTTATTTTTATGACCCGTGCATCTTTATTTGTTTGAATAAGATTCAAACATTTAAATTTGAGGTCCAGGGCAGAGGGCCTCGAATCACTACCTTCTCAATTTTTTTCCTTTTCTCCTGCAAATCTGTGTTGTTGTATTGCGTCACCTGAACCTCATCGACTCATCTTCCCGATATGCACCGTGAAAAAGAGGAGCGGAATCTCCGAGTCGTTGCTCCTGTAAAGACTTGCACAGGGCGGCAATAATTTCCTAGGCAACACACATCTACATGACCTCTCACTTCGCTGCTCATCTACGTTCTTCACTTCATCGAGTCTATGTTATTTCCTATTCTTCATCAGACCCAATTGTAAGTTGTTCATATGACGATTGACTCTATTTAAATTATGTTTCTGTATATATTTTAAAGTACAATGGATTACCTACTATTTGTACTGATTTATACATCACTAGTTATTTATAATATTTATCTCTTAATAAAATTTAAAATTAAAATATTACCCACGTTTCTAAAAACGAGTAAACTTACTCATCTTGTACCCCTCTTGAGTCATGTTCATTGATCAGTGCATCACGCATGACTCACGGAGATATTATGCAGTGTCTTTTTTTTCTTTAACAAAGTTTCTGCGTAATGTCGAGCTTAATTACTAGTTCGTGTGGCTGGAATTGGTCTGGAGACTGGAGTTATCTCTTTTTGAAAGATCGATCTGAAGTCATCCCACGTGGTTCGTTCTTTCATTTGTTTAATTTGGAGCTTATTTTGAGGTACAAGTGTACAACCGTACAAGGAAGCAAGTTTCTCAAGAGATGTGCCATACGCATTAGCGAAATACCTGGACATAATTAACTAAGTTAAACTAACCATTGTACAGTCATGTATGTGCAATGAGATATTTTCAACCGAAGTCTGGCTTTACGGTCTTTGTGACTAAACTGAAGTGGCAGCAACAATCCGGAGTCTACGATCAATGGAAGATTTGCAGACATGTAACGCGAAAGACACTTCCGGCTTCGTATTGCAACCGCACTTGCTATATTTCCTGTTGATGCGACGCCTTACCACGTTCACCGTGATGCCTCGCAGGCCAACCAACTGTTAGCTCGATAGCTACCGTTCCGTATGCAAAACAAAAATCGTGAGTGGTCATCCTGAATGGGCCAAATGAGCATTCATGGCTTGCAGTATCATTTGCAATTGTTACACGAGAAATCCCGATGCCTCGCAGGCCTACACCATAGCTTGAATATGAGAGGTCGCGGAAGAGACGTGAACAATACCTTAAAGAGAGGACAGCCCACAATGGGGAGTAGGACATATGCCTAGCTAGAAGCCTGAGTTGATTTTCACCCATCATGAATTTTTCTTTCTAAAAGGCGTGTTTGTATTGTAATTATAGTTTGAGTCGATGGTTCATATGTGTTACTATTTCTATAGTACAAATAGTAAGATAAACATACGCATCTAACCAAATCATATACGGCATGTAATTCCTATGAAAAATCATGTGAAAAAGTTTAGGATAATATTGTGATGAACCATTGCAAGTTTTGTGAAGTGATTGTTTGATTTTGCAAAGATTGCATTTTGTCTGAATCGTTTTATGAGTTTTTCTAGGAAAACGGCATGACCGTCGGCGTGGTGTCGGTCATACCACTGTGCCATAGTACCACAGCGTGGTGCCAGTCATATCTCTGTGTGGTAGTACCTAGTGTGGTGTCGGTCATACCACTGAGTGGTTGTTCCAATTTTTACTTGACGGTACTAGTTTTTTAGAGAGGTCCAACTGCGAAGTGTGAGGTGTGGTAGTACCGGCCTGCGATAGGCGGTAGTACTGACTGGCTGAGGTAGAAAATTAGGGAGTTTGGGCAATTAACTCTTGGATTGAGTTAGGTTGATCTAGGTTAGTGTAACATGTTTTGACTAACGTGGGCTAGGTTGTGAAGAATTTATGCCCGAAAATGATTTCTTTGTCTTTGGATATGTAGGGTCGCTTGAAGTCATCCACAGTCAACAGCGAGAATCAAGGATACGCTCATGGGAGGGCTGAGGCCCATAACGATCGAGGATTTCGGGTGAGTTCAAGCATGGCACGAGAAAAATGGGAAATGTTGAAAGGAAGTTTGAACAGTGGGGTTGCACCATATGGCTTGGTCGATCCAAATGAGATATGGTCTGATAGAACTATAACAGGAGAGACTTATCGACACGTGGTAAACCAGTAGTGCACTTATACGTGGTAAGTATGGCAATTATTTGCAATGAAAGATAAAGACTGGGTCAAGAAAGGGTATTTTGGTAGTTTTGCTAAAATACTAGAAATTACCTTGCATTAAAACTATGGAGCTTGGGAGAGTGATTTAGGTCAAAGAGAAACTGGTTTAATCAAGATGGATTAAGGCTAAGGACTTAGTGGATTTAGGCTTATGTGCTTTGAAAAGCGTGCAAAACCCGTGTGTGTAGGGTTATCAGGTTCTCCCATTGTGCTAAATGGATAGTATACACTAAGAGTTAGATGTGGCTAGATAGCTTATCTATTTAAGGGGTTGAGATAGAGACTTGTGGTTAACCATCCAATCTTCCTCTCAAGTGTTTATGTGTTAAGGTTAGAGTTTGAGAGAAGAGTGCTTGTGGTGTACTCTCTGTCCTTTAAAGTGGAGTGGCTGTAAAACTTTCTTCCTCAAGTAGCAGTACATCAATCTTTATTTATCTCCATGAATTTTTTTATATTTTGGTTGATTTACTCTTGATTTGATTGATTTTGATCCCTCTCTCCCCTCCTTAATCTTGTTGTTCCAAGAACGTATAAGAGATAGAGATAATATCTGAAAGTCAATCTCTAATATCTAGGCACTTTGATAATAAATTCATAAAGAAATCTAGTTTTGCTTGATTTTGGTCTCAACGAGTGATTTTGTGATCTGAGGGTTTTTGGCTTGATTTCTTCAGTATTCTAGTGTGCTATGATATGTGAGAACACATCTAGAGCCATTTTAGCCATCATTCACGCACGAACAAGTCATATTTATTGTTTTTAGTTTTTACTCGGTTTTGGTGCACTCTTCTAACGCAAAAAGGTCAGAATTTTGCTAACGATTCTCTTGATTGTTGATTGGAATAGTTTCTAACATCCTAGAGAAGGTGTATGTCAAGTTTCAAGTGACTTGGACTCCCGATCAAAAGTTACATTGATTCTTGATTTTGAAGTTGTACTGATTTTACTATTCCTATGCTCAGTTCACTGTAGCACCGGTACTACCGCAGTACTGTAGCAATAATATCGAGTTTATTGTTCATTCCTAAAATATTCAATTTCTTAATTTGCTAAGGTTTGTATTGGCTTTTCATCCTAATCTTCATAGCTTTTTAGTTATTAAAGTGAAGAATTGGTGAATACTTGAGAGAAAATTTTGAGGCACCACTCACTCCCTTTGTTGCCATCTTGATCCTACATCCTACCTTCATTATGAAGTCTTATGCTAGGCTCAAAATCTTATCTTCGTTGCTCTGTTCTCGCTCAAATTGAAGTTTGCAAAATATTAGTCCAACTGATCACATGACAAAAAGCCCTACCTAATTTCTGTACTTCTAATTTGTCCAATTTTTTCTTAATATTCACAAAATAGTGTATTGAACTAATGAAATTATTGGCAAGTGGGTGGTAGCTCGGGAATCTCGCATGTGGTATTGTTGTGGCTACAGACCAAACAGAGAGAGTATGGTGGTGGAGAGTTAGGTAAACAAATGACCTCTTGGGCTTTTCCCAAGGACCAGTCACGATACATAAGTATTCCCCCTCGCAAGGGGCGACTTTACCATCGTAGCCTTACACGGAGTCCCTCACCGAGGATAAGTATGTCATTTACATGACTTACAACCTTCAACAGGCTAGCTGGGTTTAGGTGGGGGGCCACCCCTACAACAGGAGCCTCTCATTGTGAAGGGCTTCACAGGCCGAAGCCATTTTGCCGAGCCCTTTGGCCCCCTCCGTCCCTGCGGCCTGTGACATTGTGTGATATTAGGCGAGGGTGACTTTGGAGCCGAGCTGTTGCGCGGGGGCGAAGACCTTGCCGAAGGCGGAGCTGGTCTGCTCCGGGGGCGCGGAGACTTCACCGAAGGCGGAGCTGAGCTGCTCCGCGAAGGCGAAGATTTCGCCAATGTGGGTCGGATACGTAGAGGCGGCAAGCCGGAACGGCGCACGCACGCGCAAGCGACCGCGCCGGTTCGACTTCCGCCAGTTGCACGGGCCGAGGAGTCTACTCTGACGCGTCTGCATCCTGGTGAGTGCGCCGCGTGCTCATTTTGCCCGTGACGCATCATCGGCCGCCGGTTGGCCGTGTTGACAGTATGTGGGACCTGGCAGCCAAAGAAAAACGGTGGAAGTGTGAGGGTCAAGGGGTGGCGCGACCGCGCCGGTTCGACTTCTGCCGGTTGCGCGGGCCGAGGAGTCTACTCTGACGCGTCCGCATCCTGGTGAGTGCGCCGCGTGCTCATTTTGCCCGTGACGCATCATCGGCCGCCGGTTGGCCGTGTTGACAGTATGTGGGACCTGGCAGCCAAAGAAAAACGGTGGAAGTGTGAGGGTCAAGGGGTAGAAATAGTACCCTGTGCGAAAGGTAAGGGAGTGTGGGATGCGGTGGGCGGCTGGGCTGCCCAAAGGCACTGAAGCGGGGGCATCTGCGGGCGCACAGTGCCGGCGCACGGGTGCATGGCGAGGTGTCTTTTCGTAGGGGGTGAAGCCGAGGTCGGGCTCGAAGCCGGCTTGCGGAGGTGGGGACCTCGGTAAAGGCACGAAGGCAGGAACTACATCAAAGGCGGAGCTGTAGCTGCCCCGCCGGCTGACCCGTTGCACTAGCGCTTTGTGTGACCCGGGCCGGTCCCGCAGGTGTAAAGGCTTCGGGGGAGTCGCGGAGTGTTCCCTCCGCTGGGCTACAGCTGTTGCCGGGGCCGAAAAGCTTTGTTTGGCGCGGGAGTTTCTATGCCGTGCGTTGGGAAGGCCGGGGCGGTTTGCGACCGTCGTACGCATGGTCCCGAGGTAGCGGTACACGTGGCACTGCCTGGTTAGTGCGCCGTGGGATGTCAGGAGCCTTGCGACCGCGCGCCCACGTCTGTTCCCAAGGGAAGCGAGACACGCGGCGAGCCATCCGGCGGTCAGTTACAGTTCCCGACCGTGGGTGGGACGAACCGACGGCTCTTGCCGGTTGCCCTCCCGATCGCGGGACGCGAAGGGGCTGTATAAAAGGTGCTTTCTTGGCACACGGGCGTGCATCCCGTTCGTGTGCGCCCAGCTTGTTCCGCGTTGCTGCGCGAAATCCACTCACCGCTGCTCCGGCCCTTCCGTCGTGCGGAAAGAAAGATGGCAAGCCACGGAGATTCCAGCCGCCGGCTGAGTGGCAGCGCTTCGTCGGGCCAGCGCGGCTCGACGCCGCCTTAGGCGGAATATTCGGTGGTGGCTCGTGAGCCAATGCAGATCTGGAAGGTGTACAACGCCTGGCAGAGCTCGCAGCGGCGGTGCTCTGCGGTGCTAGGGCAAAGCCATGCCACCGAAGAGACAATCGAATCTCTCGTGCGGGAGAAGAAGATAGACGACCGTTATGTAGCCCGCCTGCCCGCTCGCGATGAAGTGGAGCCTCATTTCGAGGAGTCAGAGGCGATTGTCTTCGCCGCGTTCTTCGAGGCGGGACTCCGGATGCCGTCGACGCTCTTTGTCGGTGAGGTCCTAAAGGCTTATGGATTGGAGTTGGCGCAGTTGACCCCGAATGCAATAGTCCGTTTGGCGGTGTTTGCTTGGGCCATCCGCGTGGAAGGCGGTCATCCCCGCGCGAGCTTATTCGCCCTTCTTCATGTTGCGCGCTGCCAGCCGAAGAGAGTCGGAGAAGGGGCGCTGTCCAATTTTGGCAGCGTTCACTTCGTGGTGCGGTCGGGCTACGCGCATCTGGTCCCTGCTCTGGCGACGAAGGAGAAGTGGGAGGGGTGGATGCGGCAGTGGTTCTACTGCCGCGTGACGCCGACCAGCAATTTGCGGTGCCGGGGTCAACCGATAGCCTTCAACTGCTGCCCCGGGCTGAAGCCGAAGGGCGAGGATCAGTGGCAGGCGCGAAGACTCGGCGGGTGACCCTTCGGTTCAACATGTGAGATCTTGCCGAAGAATTTACCATGTACGGGGTGTCTCCGCTCTCCGGCCTGTGGAAATATGAACGGCATGATACGCGGAGGGATGGCGTCCGCCCCTCGGTGTCGTCGCTGCAGGAGCCCACCGGGTGCGCAGTGCTTTCGTTGCGGGACGCTGAGCGCGCCGTCGATGCCTTCCTAAGGTCGTACACGTGGAAGGAGCACACCTTGCACAAAGCCGCGACCAGGCCTGCGGGGTTGAGGCGGATAAACCGGGTGTGCGAGGTCCTAGGCCTCGCTGTGCCCGAGCGCCCAGTGCCGGTGCGGAGTTCACCCCGTCATCGTGACGGTGCCGGCGGGGCAGGGGCGTCTTCCCGGCGGCAAAGGTCCCGGTCCCAACCTGCTATTTCTGACCCGTCCGCCGGCTTGACGGTAGAGGCCGCTGATCCGGACGACGTGTCCGGGGGTGGGTCCGAGCATGGCAGCGCGGAGGGTCACGCTGCGGCCAACGAGGACCTGGGTGGCGAGGCGGGCCTTGGCGGTGACGCCATTGGAGACGACACCTTGTCGCCGATGCCAGTCGGCGAGGACCTGCCTCCCGCGCCGCCGTCACCCGTGATGGCTGCCACAAGCCCTCCACCGGCGCCAGGCCTGGCGACGACTGGAGCAGCGGAGCATTCGTCGTCGTCACCTACTGCAGCCGCCGCGATCATGCTGCCCGCGCCGGAAGGTGCAGGTGCTGGAGCGGCCGGGGGTGCATCCTCTAGCTCTCCGGCGGCGAAACGCCGCCGGGTGCAATCGCCTTCGCGGGCGGGGCAATTCCATGTGGCGGGCACGGTCGGTGGTGGTCTAGGATTCGATCGCGAGGCCACCCCGACTGAGGAGGGGGTTATTACTTCCCAGACAGGGGCTGAGCCGACACCTCCCCACGCCATAGTGGGGGGTGGTGGAGGTAGGCGTAGCTCCTTTTCTCCTCGTGACTTCGCGAAGCTCTCTCCGATTTGCTCGCTTATGCCGTCGTCGACGTCAGGAGAGGGGAAGTCGCCCGGGCGCGGGCAAGGATCAAGCAGCGAGTGACGCAGCGCGAAACGCAGCGCGGACACCTGATGTTGCCGCGAGGCCCGCACGGTTGACCGTGTCTGACTTTGTGCCACAACCGGAGGCGCTCCGTGCCCTCAACGGAGCTGCGGAATGTGGTGACGGCAGGCTGGATCGGCGAGCGCTGTCGTCATGCGGGGCGGACCTGCTTGCGCTTGCACTGGGTGCCGCGGGGATGAAGGTAAGCTCCTGAGCCCGCCATTAACATTACCACCGCATGCATGCTAAGCAGCCATGTCCTGTTGTTAGGCGGTCGCCATCGGCCGGGCTCTGGATGAGGCGCGCCTCCGCGAACGGAGGGCGCTGGAGGAGCAGCTTCGTGCTGTCGACGAGGCTCATGCCGCGAAGGACGACCGCATCTGTGTGTTGGAGGTGGAAGTTCGCGCAGCGGGGGCGTCGCAACGCACTGCCGAAGAGGCCCAGCGTGTCGCGGCAAAGGATCGTGCCGGCTTACTCGGGCGAATCAGCGCGTTGGAGGAGGAGAGGGCCCAGCTTACCGTGGCCCTGGAGGAGAAGAGCCAAGCTCTGAGCGACGTGTCCGCGTCAGCTTGGAGGGCTATGGGGTCTTTGGAGGGGGCCCTGCGGGGCCTTTCCGCCGTCGTGCCGGACCTCACCCACGACGCCGCGGAGTGAAGTAGTCGTTGGCACGGATTGAGGAGGGCTCGAGCTTGGCACTTGACGGTGCGAAAGCCTTCGGCGATCACTGCGGCTACGCCAGCGCGTGCCTTGCCTTTGCCACGCTCCACGCCCGGGGGTGCGAGCACGTGGAGGGGCTGGTGGCTCCCAGCTTGAGCGCTCCGACCGGGGCCGGGGTATGGTCCGGCGCAGTCCGCACCACCCTGCCCGCCGTGCAGAGCTTCTACGAGGGGATCTGGCGCCACTTTGGAGAGGAAGCGGCCAAGGCGTTGTTGCGGCGGACGCTACACCAGGAGGGCAACTTCCTCGAGTGGCTGGAGGAGGCTCGTCAGCGCGCCGAAGACAGCGCCGACTCCTAATGTCATCCGGGAGCTGGTGGTGTGGTGTGACTTTTGCTTTTGTTGTTGTTTCCTTTTGCTTATTAACGGAAAAGAGGACCGTTATGTCGAGTACTACACAATTGCATGCTGCTTGTACGGTTGATGGTTAGCGCGGCGGAGGTTGGCACCTCCCCACTACGTTCACTTGTTGTAAAGGCAACGGTGCAGTTGAAGTAGACGCGATCGCGCTCCGTCCCCTACACTTCAGAGTGGTGGCAGCGGAGCTGGCGCCTAGTTGAAGTAGACGCGATCGCGCTCCGTCCCCTACCCTTCGGAGTGGTGGCGGCGGAGCTGGCGCCTAGTTGAAGTAGACGTGATCGCGCTCCGTCCCCTACCCTTCGGAGTAGTGGCAGCGGAGCTGGCGTCTAGTTGAAGTAGACGCGATTGCGCTCCGTGCCCTACCCTTCGGAGTGGTGGCGGCGGAGCTGACGCCTAGTTGAAGTAGAGGCGATCGCGCTCCGTTCCCTACCCTTTGGAGTGGTGGCAGCGGAGCTGGCGCCTAGTTGAAGTAGACGCGATCGCGCTCCGTCCCCTACCCTTTGGAGTGGTGGTGACGGAGCTGGCGCCTAGTTGAAGTAGAGGCGATCGCGCTCCGTCCCCTACCCTTCAGAGTGGTGGCGGCGGAGCTGGCACCTAGTTGAAGTAGAGGCGATCACGCTTCGTTCCCTACCCTTCGGAGTGGTGGCAACGGAGCTGGCGCCTAGTTGAAGTACACGTGATCGCGTACGGGTGCGCGGGACGTCCGCGTCTAGTTTATACTCCGGAGCGTGCGTGGGACTATCAACCACGGATTAGTTAGGCTCTGGAGGGTAACCACGGCTTAGTTAGGCTCTGGAGGGTACGCCAACGCGTGCGCGGGACATCCGCGTCTTGTTTAGACTCAGTAGAGTGCGCAAAGAAAATATCCGCGTCTAGTTTATATTCCGGAGCGTGCGTGGGACTATCAACCACGGCTTAGTTAGGCTCCGGAGGGTACGCCAACGCGTGCGCGGGACATCCACGTCTTGTTTAGACTCAGTAGAGTGCGCAGGGAAAACATCCACGTCTAGTTTATACTCTGGAGCGTGCGTGGGACTATCAACCACGGCTTAGTTAGGCTCCGGAGGGTACGCCAACACGTGCGTGGGACATCTGTGTCTTGATTAGACTCAGTAGAGTGCGTAGGAAAAACATCCGCGTCTTATTTATACTCCGCAGAGTGCGCGCGGAGGCGTCCCCCCGCTGCATCCCCCCGCTCGGCGATGCCGTGTAAGAAAGCGTGAATTGGCTCTCGCCAGTCACCCTGATGGGTGATCTGGTGGACTAGGGCCGGGTCGCGATTGTCCTGCGCGATGCCCGCCGCGTGCAGGACCTCGTAGAATGTGCCTTCGAGGGTGGGGAGTTATTAGCTGGCGGCCTTTGCAAGAATGTCCGCTTGCTCGTTTTCTGCGCGAGGGATGGCCTTGACCGTGATACCCAGGAAATGCCGCTCCTTGGCTCGCACGGCTGCCAAGTACTTGGCCAGGTCGGGGTCCTTGGCCTGGTAAGACTTGTCGACCTGCCCCGCCACCAGCCTGGAGTCTGTGCGGATGAGGACTCGCCGCGCCCCCAGAGCTTTAAGCTTTGCTAGGCCGAAGAGTAGCGCCTCGTACTCCGCGGTGTTGTTGGTGGCAGGAAATGCGAGGCGCGCCGAGTATAACAAGCGGCGTCGCTCCGGGGTAGTGACCACCGCCCCCACGCCCACGCTGGAGACGCAGTACGCGCCGTCGGTGTCGAGCGTCCATACCGGGTCCTCGGGCTGCTCGGCGTGCTGGACCGCTGGGGTCCACTCTGCGAGGAAGTCCGCAAGGATTTGGGACTTGATTGCCGTGCGCGAAGCATATGTCAGGGAAAAAGGGGCGAGTTCGGCTGCCCACTTGCCGATGCGTCCCGTGGCCTCTTTATTGTGCAACATCTCCGCCAGAGGGAACGAGGACGGCACAGTGATTTGATGGGCGAGGAAGTAATGTCGGAGCTTTCTCGAGGCCATGAGTAAGGCATAAGCCAACTTCTCAAGCTCCGTGTACCGCATCTTGGCGCCTTGGAGGGATTCAGAGAAAAAGTAGACTGGGCGTTGGCGAACGCCCTCCTCAAGAACGAGAACGGCGCTGACGGCTATCGCAGAGGCGGCAAGGTAAAGTAAAAGGGGAGCCTCTGGTGCCGGGGCTACCAATGTGGGTAGGCTTGCAAGGTGCTTCTTGAGGTCATCGAAGGCGCTGGCGCGCATGGCGTCCACCGAACCCGTCGCAACCACGCAGGGTTTTGAAGAAGGGTAGGCCGCGCTCCGCTGCCCTGGACAAAAAGCGGCTCAGTGCGGCCATGCGGCCGGTGAGCCTCTGGACCTCCCGTGTTGTTTTTGGCGGTTCCATGGCAAGGATTGCGTCGACTTTGTCGGGGTTGGCTTGGATACCGCGCTCGGACACCAAGAAGCCCAAAAACTTGCCCGCCCGTACACCGAAAACGCACTTGTCCGGGTTGAGCTTGATGCCTGCCTTCCGGAGATTGTCGAAGGTCTCTTGGAGTTCGTGGCGTGAGCCGCTAATTGCTTGGTTTTGACTACCACGCCGCCCACGTGCGCTCGACATTCCTCCCTAGCCGAGGCCAGCGCCAGCCGCTATTAGGCGGGTGAAAGTTGCGCCGGCATTCTTCAGGCCGAAGGGCATTCTGACAAAGCAGTATGTTCCTATTGGAGTGATAAAGCTGGTTTTATCTTCATCATCCTTGGCCACGTAGATTTGATGATAATCAGAGTAGACGTCCAAGAAGCTCATGAGTTCGCAGCCGGCCATGGCGTCGACTAGTTGGTCGACGCGCGGGAGGGGGTAGTCATCCTTCGGGCACGCCTTGTTGAGGGCGGTGAAATCGATGCACATGCGCTAGGCACCACTGACTTTCTTCACTAGCACCGGATTGGCGAGCCAATCCGGGTGCTGAACTTCGCGAATGACGCCGGCATGCAGGAGCTTCATTACTTCCACCTTGGCCGCCTGCTGCCGGTCCGCGGACATGCGTCGAAGCCTTTGCTTGACCGGCTTGGCGTCCTGACGGACCGCGAGGTTGTGCTCGAAGAGGGAGCGGTCCACACCCGTGAGGTCCCCCGGGGGCCAGGCGAAGACGTCTGCGTTGTTCCGGAGAACTTGGAGGAGCTCTCGCTCCATCTCCGGGGGGAAACCGTCGCCTATGGAGACGACTCGGCCGTCGGCCTGGAGGGGGACCCTCTTGACTTCACCCTCCGGTCGAGGCTTAGGGGTCCACCCCGGGGCGGATGGTGTGTCCGCCTTAGGCTTGACTGCGAGGGCGTGCACCCGACGGCGGGGACTTGTGAACTCCGTGCGTCGGGCGAGGTCCTGGTCGCCGAAGACAGTGATGATGCCTCGCGGGCCCGGGAGCTTCAGGCATAGGAAGCCATAATGTGGGACCGCCCCGAAGGATATGAGGGCAGGGCGGCCCAGAATGGCATTGTACGGGCTTGGGGTGTCTGCGACGTCAAAGACGACGCCCTTGGTCCTGACATTATTGCCTTGATAGAGGGAGACTTAGAGGTGCACTTGGCCTAATGTACTTAGGGGTTGGCCGCCGAGGCCACATAATGGGGTCCCGGATGGTTGCAATCGACGGTGAGGGATTCCCATGCGGCCGAGGGCCTCCGCGAAAAGCACATTCGGTGAGCTGCCTCCGTCGATGAGGACACGCCAGACGTCGCACCCTGCAATGTCGACCCAGACGACCAGAGGGTCGTGGTGAGGAAACTCGACGCCTCGGGCATCGGCGGACGCGAAGGTGACTTCGCCCTGAGCTACTTCCAGCTGTGGCTGCTGCGAGACTCCCGACGACGAACCCCCGGAGATCACGTTGACGGCCTGAATCTACGCGGGCGCTTGCGGCGAGTACTGTGGACGGGCCCCCGGCGTGACGGCCATCGGGATCTGCAGGCTCAAAGCCTCTTGCATGGCGCTCACAGTGTCGTGGAGATCTGCCAGCTCCCGCTGGAGCGCATGGAGGGCGGCCAGCAGGGATCTTTGTGCTATGGGCGTAGTCGAAACGGACGGCGCACCTGGTCACGCTGGTTTGGCAGCCGCGACTAGCGTCTGCGCCGCCGGATTGTCCGCCCCATCTGTGTGGTGGATTCTTGCGTTACTGGCCCGAGTCGCAGTATGACCGGGGCTGTTGGACATTTCTGTGTCGCCTTGGGTGTCGACATCAGGGCCGTGTACCGCCTCGCTGGTGCTATGGTAGCTGGCGGGGTCGGGGTCGACGGCTGCGTCGGCGGAGGTGGGGTTGGGGTCGACGGCTGCGTCGGCGGAGGCGGGGTCGGGGTCGACGGCTGCGTCGGCGGAGGCGGGGTCGGGGTCGACGGCTACGTCGGCAGAGGCGGAGGCGGGGTCGGGGTCGACGGCTGCGTCGTGAGCGCTATCGTTCACTCCTACAGCCGCACATGCCGACGCCGCGGTGCCGACGCTGTCGCGAGGTGTCGCCTCCGCGACCCTTTTCCTCTCCGCCGCCGACGATGTTGGTGCCATCCTTCTTGAGGTCTTCTTGCTTCCGTCGTCCCCACGGATGGCGCCAACTATTGTGGCTACAGACCAAACAGAGAGAATATGGTGGTGGAGAGTTAGGTAAACAAATGACCTCTTAGGCCTTTCCCAAGAACCAGTCACGATACATAAGTATTCCCCCTCGCAAAGGGCGACTTTACCATCGTAGCCTTACACGGAGTCCCTCACCAAGGACAAGTATGTCATTTACATGACTTACAACCTTCAACATGCTAGCTGGGTTTAGGTGGGGGCCACCCCTACAACAGGTATATTTCTGCAAATTGAATTAAAAATGGTTTATTTTAAAAAAAATCATGTTATGTTGGCTGCTAACCATCCTGCCAATATGGCAATCTTACAGACATCCAGCCTTTTGCTAGGTTCATGCTGTTAGGCTTGCTTTGAGACGACAGATTATGGCCCTGTTCTTTGCGGCTTCTAAAAGCCGCTTTTAGCTTTTGCTACAGTAACTAACTTTTAAACGAAGTATTTTTTTTAAGATGGAGTCTACAAGTTAATTGTAGTACACGTTAAAATCTAATATGTGTATCATCGAAAATTGCAAGCGAGTATCTCTCTTTCTGCAATCTCTGTCGCAAACAACCAAAAAGCCATCAGCCGCAGCCAAAAGCCATCAGCCGTAGCTAAAAAGAACAGGCCCTATATATCAGTTGGGATGCGACAAATCAGTCCAATTTTTGCTATTAGGCTTCACAAAATAATGTATTGTACAAATGAAGTCAGAGGAAGAAAGATATTATTTTAAAAAAAAATCCAAACACAGTCGCACCTCTGTTCTACGATAAACCCTAGTCACACCGTCGAGCGCGACTGAGCTTCAGTTGCATCACGGCCTAGCGACTGTACCGCAGGTTCCCTGCCACGTTAACAATTCGTGTTACCATGCTGCGACTGGATCGGTCCCACCTCCGTAGCGCAACAGTGAGTTATCTCTGCAAAAGAATTAATACATGGTATATTTCTGTAAATTAAATTAAAAATAGTTTATTTAAAAATTCAAAGAAAGCTTGGCTTGGAGGCTTAGAAGCATGGAAATTTTAGGAGCCTCCTAAAATTTTCATATAAAAGTGCATGGTTGGCCTCCTAAAATTTTCATATAAAGGTGCATGGTTGGCCATGACAACAATGTGGTCAGTAACAAGAGGAAGAAAAAAATGTTGATCATTCCATTCGACAGTGTAATAAATTAAGCATTGTTTTGCACAGAGACACTAAAGATTTCAACTTACACAATACATATATAGGCAGGGGCGAAGCTATAAAAAATCTAGCCTAAGCAAGACTGACCATGGCTAACATATCATAGACAAGTCAATATGTACACACGATATTGACAATCACACTAGTTTTAAACCAAAAGCAATTTTGAAGTCCAATACACAGATATTTTGCCTCTGTGGATATTTTGTGATGACAAAAGTACAATTCACACCAAAATGACACTCTATAAGATCAAAAAAAAGTTGACTAGTGTCACAATCATATATCGTACAAAAAAAATTAACATTGAAAAAGAATCAAAACATACCGTTAAGATACTAATCTATGACTACGAAGCAAGTTCATTCTTGGAGATTTGAAGCCTTGAAACAGTCAGGTAATCATGTTATCATGAGTTGTTTTACATATCTCCCACTCGATGTAGTACATCATTAAGTTATTTAACCATTCATCAGAAAATCAATAATATTCGTTGCTGAAAAGGCTCTCTCAATTATTGTCGTTGACACTAATAATATCATTGCCAACTCAATTAGATGCCCAAAATCAAATTCATAAGCTTCAATTGTCTCGTTAACTTCACAAACCATACATCAAGATGCTTCTGAATGACCTAAAAAATTACAATTTTTGCATGAGAAAAATTAAAACGGAGAAACGATAAATATTCTTACGCTAATTCCAATCCCAGCCTATGAAAAAAAATAAACGAGAGCACTTTCTGGGCTTGGTGTGGCCCGAAGAAAGGTGGGATGCAAACATACAATTGACTGGAGGGACGAAACAAAGGCCGACGCACAGAGATTGGGTGGGCTGGGATGCTGGACTAGGGTCACCTCTCATGGAAACGTAGAGCATCACATTGGTCATTGGGGCCGGAGGTCACTGGTGCTGGCTCCCAGTGGCGGCGTGGCGCATCCCGGCGACCATGCCCAAGATCCGCCACTGCTCGTCGTCTTCAACCTCCGTCCTCCTCCTCCTCCAGCCGCCCGGATAGAGGCACAGCGCATCCATGGCAGAGGAGGCCGGATTCCTTGGGGTGCTCACGGCTCGCTAGATCGAAGCCTGGTAAGTGCCCACCCTACCTGTATATAGGACTCCAGGTTGTTTCTTGATCTTTATTGTCTTCTCCCTCTCGATGAACAAAATACTGAAAAAACATCTGACTGTCCAATCAGTTACTGTATTTTAACTACTAAGAGTACCTTCGGATCCATTATCGCTGTTCCATTGATCAATGCAAGTGAAAAGAATACTTGGTAATAATGCACAAACATACTGTAATTCAAGTTATCGATGTTTTACCATTACATCAAATAAGATTTTGAGGATATAGAAGCCTCCTAAATTATGAACACTACAGATTTCAACTCCACACAATATATAGCAGGACTACTATTTTTTTCATTACTATCTTCTCCCACTCGACTTGCAGGAACAAAATGAAATCCGTGCAGTAATGTACTGGAATTTAACTGACAATTCGATTACTTTCAGTCCTCGGATGTTACATTGTAGTACTGGTTGGGGGCTCGAGATCAAAGCACCTTTGTCGGACCCGGATTTTCAATCCAGAATCATCTGTGATTTCATCGCACTATTCCCTGCATCAGTAGATAGTGCTCACAGTTACAGTACTGAACATCAAAGTACATATCAAGCGGAAGCGTAATATAATAGAATACTTACACAAAAGCCGATTAGGCCGAAAACACGAAAGCAGCAGCGGAAACGAAGCACACAGGTGAGACCCACAGCACATGCCCACAGGCAGCCAACTGGGGGTTCGCGACCTAGTTCTTGGCCTTCTTGTCCTCTTCATCAACATGGCTTGGCGTAGCGATTCGACTCCTGATTCTGGATTTTTTTTATGCGAGTGTGAGCACTCCAACCCCGTGCTCAGCGAGCCAACACATAGAATGCAAGCATATAACATGTATGGCTTGACAAAGGATAGGCCTAGGTCTATTTTATTTTGCCGGAAGTTGCATTTTAAAAGACTTAACATATATATAAGAAATTCCTAAACTTAGCCTTTGGACCAGAATTTATAATACCATTGAATAATAGATTTTATAGAATAAGTACAGATCTCATCCAATACCCTAATCACTTGTACCACAAACCATTTTTCAGCGTCATAGCCGCTTAACTTACCACTGGGACGACACCCAGGACACTTACCACTGGGACGACACCCAGGACACTTACCACTGGGACGACACCCAGGACACTTACCACTGGGACGACACCCAGGACAACACAAATCAGGGCCTTTCTCTGCCCTCAACTTTACCAGTTCCACCCACCAGGTTTTTGAAATAGAACTATATCTAGTCAAGTTCCCATGTCCGCCCTTGACCGTGGGCACGGCTGTTCGAACAGTTTTGACTCTGCAGAGTTTGTACACTTTACCCACAAGAGATAGATCTGCCCGTTGCCCCACATGATTCCTTGGCCATGTGGTTGAGTAGATTATCACGAGACTGTTACAATGCATAATCCTACTTGTGGTTACGCCCGCTAAGGTTTATCTTCTGTAGGATGCTTACATCCCTCGGGAAGGGTCCCTCGTGAGCCATCACGGGCAAAGACGAGGATGCGACCATCCTTCCCTTTGCTCGTGTTCACACCTTCACGTAACCACACTAGAGCTATGCAGATTAGTTAGCCCCGCCTACATTTTGCCAGCTTGTGGTTGTACTGTTGTACCTTGGGAGGTCATCACGAGATTCGGTCCTTAGGTTACCTGGGCGGTTCTACCACTAACCCCTCTCTCGTGCACCACTGCACCACACCCCCGGACCATCCGCCCAGATATTTAAACAAGTTGGGGTTTTTGGGAACATAAAAATATCCTTGCCAAATACACCAACCATTTTCACCCTGTCTTCTCAAATCCAGTTCTCATAATTTAAAATGATGCTGGGGACATTTTGGTGCCCCCGAGTATCTAAGCACAACTAAGCATGGTATATAATTACGGACTTATTTTCAAAAGAATACCATTATAGTTTTACTAGGGTGACAAGGCTCACATATTCAATTATTCTAAAAGAAGGTATTACTAACAAACTCATTAAATGGGTAAATAACTAGGGTATGGAAATCAAACATATACTTAGCACATGAAATAATAGCATGCAGTTGATAATTTAAATAAAAATAAATTGCAGAAAATATAGGTCCAATATGATCAAAGTATTGACTCGCCTGGCGCGGTTTTACCGCGGTCTTTGAGCTCACTCAAAGCTTTCTTGTTTGTTGATCTCGAGCTTCGGATCTTTATCGTCCTCTGGATCGTGGTCTTGCTGGATCCACTGTTTCTCCAAGGTTCCAGTCTCTAATTACGTGCAAGCAATGGAATCCAATAAACCAAAATAACTCAAAAAGATCCAAGTAAAATCCAAATAAACTCAACTGAAGCTTTATTATGAGTTAAAGGGAAATTTTTGGTAGGATCGATCGGAAGCGGAGGATTGACGGAGTCAACGGAGTTGGAGCGGGGTGATGAATGGCAAAAAGGAAAATGAAGTATCATGGCGAAAGGAATATTTGCCGGAACAATCTGCTTTGGGTTTAAAGATGGCTAGTCATAGTCGATTGTAGAATATCGTAGCTCAATCCATTTTATTTAATAATTTCTTTTTGTAACTTTATATATATTAAGGAAGTTCCATGAGCTAGGATATAGGTGCATGAATTTTAGCCGAGCATTATTTTATCGGGGGTTAGCATTTATGGAGTAAAGCATGTGTTACCTATATAAGGTACCCGATTATTCTATTTATCAAATTAGTCTTATAGTTTATATTTTTTTTAGTAATTGTAGACGTATTATTTTATGTGGTCCTAATATTAGCTTGTTTATTAAGGTGTAGGTTAGCGAGGTTATCTTTAACAATTGGCGACTCAAGGGACCTTTTAACAAGTGTATGAAGTTATATTTTGGTATGACATTTAGTTTACGATGCTCAGAGAATTGAGGGTCATTGATGCTTCATATATATACTCGCATTTATTATCTTTCACAATTTTAACTTCAATTAGGATCTATTTTTGCGGATCCAACTATATAATTCAATTATCATTTTCATCAACAAAACTACATCGTGACACTATCTTCTTTTAGACCTACACTTAAACGTAGCGCCCTATTAATTATTTGCCATCGATAATTTATGTACTGTAGTTACGATTTTGTGATACTTAAGTATTTTCTCGCAGCTATCCTTTTATAATGTTTTTATTTAGTCTTTAGGTTGCAAAGTAAATATTACTAACACTTTTTATTGATCATTTACCAAGCTCTATGAACGTATAACTATTCAAGTTTAGGCCTTCCGGCATTGTTATTAGAACTTTACTTGATTTTCACAATTTCTTCCTATTTCTAATTCTACATACACATATACCTATAACTAAATTACATGTCATATACTGTCGTTTGGGTTTTATGCCAATTATTTGCGTTAGTTATTATTAAAAGAGTTTTCATGGTATTTTGAATTTCAATTACCTACAATGTACACAAGGTATTCTTGAACTTAATGGGTAAACCAATTTGTCACACTTTACTTAAGTTCTAGTGTTTAGAAACAATAGTTATGTTTTATACCTCACATTAGTCAAATACTCAATTCTATAATTCTTTTACTCATATGAAGGACTTGTGATATCATTCCTTATACAACCTTCAATTTTATAGTTATATTCTTGTACTTAAGAGTAATAGCATCATTTCCCAAAATCTAGCAATGTATGTAGGAATGTAGCGTTAGTCACTTGCTAATGGCCATATCCCATCTGCCATACAATTCAAAGAGCTGAAGCCCAACCACTTAACTGAAATACAAACCAGAGGGGGTGGGCTTCGGCCAGCGCTGTCTGAACCGAGCAGGGGCGCCTTCAGCTGAAACGGATGGGGGAGGGGCACGGCGCACTGCAACGGCGGCGTCGCCAGCGGGGAACGACCGGGGAGGTGGTGAGGGCTGGCAAGTGGAATCCCCGAAGGGTAGGGGACCTCAGAGTGGCAGCGCGCTTGCTGGAGCGGCTCTGGGGCCCTCGGCGGCGACTCAACATCCGGCGGCGGGGCCAATTGTGGAGCGGCGGCACCGGTGGGGAAATAGAGGAAGGAGGTGGAGCACGAGTGAGAGAGGGATACCATGAACCTTACCAAGCAACTGGCCGAGCCGGAGAGGCACCAGGGAAGGCCGGCGACGGGAGCCTACGGCGGCGGCGGGGAGGCTTGTGCGGGGGAAGGAGCTCGAGCGACGAGGGGTCCAAGCAACGGTTGGGGAAGCTTGAGGGCGTCGGGGTGGAGCTCCAGCCGCAAGGAATCGGAGTGGGGAAGGCCATGGAAGAAATGGCCATGGCCAGCGGCAGTTCTGGCCGGAGGCGGGGAAGACGACCGTGCGGCGAGCTTGCTCTGAGAAAACCCAATCAGTCGCTGGAGGAGGTTCCTAGGAGGGAGAGGAGCATGGGGATGCAAGTGGCTCAGGGAAATTGCCGCCGGAGTGGTCGGGGGCGGCGGTGGCGGCGCAGGAGCTCGCACGGTGAAGCCGAGCGGGAGAAGAAATGGGAAGGCGCAGGGAGAACCGGCGGCTCGGGGTGGCTTTATAGCCGGAAGGAGGGGAGGCCAGGGGCTTTGTATCTGGCGCCAGGGAACAGGGCGCGGGATGGCTTGGCACATGGCCGGCATGGGCACGAGGCATGGGCGCGGCGCAGCTCTGCCATGGCGAGGGGACGGGGAGCCAATAGCGCGCTTTGGTGAGGTACGGGAGCGGCATGGGGGATGATGCACCCGGCGGTCCGCTGGTCCGATGAGGGGAGCGCGGTGGAGAACCGCTGGTCCGAAGAGGGAGGTGCGGAGCGCACGCAGGGGAGGAAGAATCCGGGGGCGGTGCGACCGGGGAAGAAGAAACCGGGGGCGGCTTGCGCTGGGGAAAGAAGAAGAGCAGCGCGAGGAGGGGAGAACAGAGGGGAGGAATGGGTGCCCAAATGAGGAAATTGCATAGGGCTGAAATTTTCATTTGTATTATCACTCTTTAGATTTTTGAGTAATATTTGCATTTTTAGTTATGCTAACTTTCGGTCCTCAATTTCAGTTGCAATACTAAATTTAAGTTTGAAATTTTAATGGTAGTTCTAGAATTGGGTTATACCTTACTATTTGTACTTTTTAATGCTTGTGTGTGGATATACTGTTACATATATTTTATGCATACAATTTCAAGACATCAAGCCTTAGTTTTTCATAAATTTGTATTTTTTTAATTTATTGTATCTGCTGCATTTCTTTTATTTATTATTTAGACTTGAGAGTTGTGCTCCAATATTAATTTGCATAACACAAGCTTTGAGGAAACTCAAGCAAAATGCATAAGAATTTGAATGTCAATAAGCTTCAATTAAAAGTTTTAATTTCTTTGCAAATTTTGCTTATTCCAAAAATTCAGGATGTTACAACCTTTCAAACTTAATTCACATCAGCACTGTAATCTGATTCTGCAAGTGATGGAGATACAATATAAGAGCCGGAAGTCGGGGCAAATCTAGTACTGCTATCCCAAAACATGAGTACATGTAAACAAATCAGCAAACAGAATTGTTAGTTTGGTACTGTAACTTATGCATTTAAGAAGTCTGTTAGCTAGTTTCATGCAGGGATTTTTTTCGGCCGAAAATCATCCGATTTTCCCGAAAATCGGATTTATCGGCACCTCCTGGTAAAGTTTTCTACCGGTCAAAAATTTTCGTTTTTAAATGTTTTTTGTCAAGTATAAAGAAAATTTGTAATCAACCCTAATCACATGTTTGTGCATAGCGTGGTGGTAAGGCCTTTGCTTTGGAAACTACAGGTCCATGGTTCGAATCCCCAGGAAATGATTTTATTTCTTTTTTTCGTTTGAACTTCAAACAAAATTCAAATTTTAATTTGAAAAATTCGGCCAAAATTGGCCGAAAAATTCCGAAAATCGGAAATTTCACGTATATCGGTCCCCTCCGGTAAAATTTGGGATCCGATTTTCAAAACCCTGGTTTCATGTGAGATCTTTCTGAATAGCATAAGCTATCGTATGAGTTGATGAAATGTATAACATGTCACATGCAAATAGCATTGCTCAATATAGGACGTAGGATTGGCGTATCAATAATATTTCGCTACCATCCAATATATCTCTTCACCTCACTACTTCTGAAGTTTGAGCAACTGAATAAGCGGGACCTGGCAAGAAATCATGTTGTACAACATGGCAACTATATTAGAAACTGTCCCTAATTCGTTGGTGCTGTTGGCAAACATTGAATTGGAGATAGCTCCACGCTTGTTTAAAAAAATAGAAATATATATTTTACAGCAACGTTTTGAAAATGAAATAGTAAACACAATTTACTTCATCAACTGTTACGGTTACGGTTAACAGGGACAGTTGTGCTTCACTGGTTCACTGGGACAACAACAAAAAGGTTTGAGTAAACTAGCACAGGTGCAGATTCAAATGCAGTGAGCACTAGACTCTACTAGAAAAATCACTAACTAAAAGCATCACCTTTGCCCGGAAGAAATCAACGGTCACTAGATGAAGAGATCTAGTCTTATCGGCAGCATACGTAGGATCAAGACTGACAACTAGAGGGGAGTGAATAGAAGCCTACAATAACAAATTCATTTCTAAAATCTTTTCCTTAATCAAGACCATAATTCTTTGACTCCAGTAGCTAAGGGAAGCAATGAACATTAAACCCTACACACCTATAATGAAATCTCTAAGAAAAACCAAGCTAAACAAGCCAAAATTTGCTTGGACGGTATGACCTCCACCTAGTGGGCTGATTGGGCGATTTGATCTCTCTCACATTGGGCGATTTGATCTCCAGGCGGTCCATCCTCTACCCTCTCCTCCTGGCAGTTTGACCTTTCCCTCAGAACAGAATGGAAAATTAGCATGATTTTAAATCCAAAAATTGACATAACTTTCAATCCGTGGCTCCAAATTACTTGACATTTTATACACACCTTACCAAAGATATTGTGAACCTATTCCAAAAATAAATCTAGGAAAAGTTTTTCAAAGTTTTGATCTTTTTCAATCCGAAGGCAAGTTGCACAAAAACAAGTGGAAAAGCTCTAGCCATCTCTAATTGCTCAAGACAATTGGAAAAAGCTCAAATCCTGTTTTTCATTTTCAACTCTAGCAAATTCAAATTATTCCACACATATGGAATGAGACAATTTTAACTTCTCAATTTTCGCAAGTGTGCTAGCACAAGAATCATGTTCATTCATAACCATAGACTTAAGATTGCATATCTCCAATCTAGCATAAGCAAGCTCATGATATAAGGCAACACAAGAATCACATGGTATAAAATCATTTTATTTAAGCAATTCATTTTCATATTTTTTAGCATGTAAGAGAAGTTCTGAAATTATCATTATTCACAAGCAATTACTCACAAGGTTCACATGGCAAAGGAAATTTCAACCTAGCAATTTTATTAAACGTATCATTCTTTTCTTTCACTAGGTGTCTCATCTCTAATTTAAGAGCAAGCAATTTTGAGATGAGCTTCTGCTTGCTCACCTTGCTTAGCTTGAGTAGGAGATCATTCTCAGAAGGCATCTCATAATCATCCTTCATGGTCACTTCGCACACCTCATCGGGTTCCTTCTCCTTCTTACGCTCCAAAAGCTTTGCATCCATGTCACTAAGACAACCAATAAAAATGGTCAACCATTCCACAATTAATGCAAATAATTTCTAACCACTTTGCCAAAGAATCACAAGAAGAAGTGTGAGACCATGTGGAGGTAACCCCGGTTGTGTGATGAGTAATTGACACATGTTCTAAAAAGTCTGAGTTTGTTCTGGGTATTTTTGTGCTAATTATTGATGCGGATATTTAATTATAATATCTTGTGCGGTGCTATGTAATGTGTTTTCTTGTCGGTGTTGGCTGCAGGACTTTGAGACGGAGTCGTGGTAAGACACAGGTGACCGGACTAGGCACATGCGGTGCTGAGGTCAGAGCAGTCGAGATGTGTCGAAGACGGCGAGGACTCGAAGTGGTTGCGAGGCGTGCGCGGTAAGAAATGAGGAAGCTTCCAAGAAGGTGCAGGAGTGGCATTTTGGTAAATGCGTAAGGCTGCACAAAAGGAAGCGGATTGGGTTAAGAAAGAATGGGCAAAGTGGATTTTGTTAGGAAATGATCCATTAGTGGAGGTGTTGTGACCTAATAGGTAAAATGGTGTGTAAACCCATTAGTGGAGAGTTGTTGTGACCTAATGGGTAAAGTGTTTGTAAACCCATTAGTGGAGGCTATAAATAGAGGTGCTCTCTAGTGGGAGAGGTGCACTTGAGATAGAGAGAAAGAGAGATGGGTGTGAGTGTTAGGGTTTCCTAATGCTTGTGCCCTTGAGAGAAAGTTGTGTTGAGAGTTAGGGTTTACTTGTTCTCTCCATGTGTGTGTATGTTTTACATGAGAGATGGGAGAGATGGTTGTAAACATTTTCTTTATCTAATCCGAGGTATCTCTCTTCCTCTATATGAATGTTCTGTGTTTTTATTTTGTGCTAGCTGTTTGTTTTCTCTCCATTATTTTTGTTTTAAAGTTCTTGCTCTAGTTGCTGCTATATTTATTTGTTTTGAACTGGGATCTACTCCAAAGCCATTTGGCTAAGATCATCCCGAGAGCAAAAATCTAAAAATCTCCTTGTTATACTTGTGCTCTATTTGCTGCAGATTCTTTTGCTCTAATTCGGATTTCATCTCAAAGCCAGTTGGCTAGCATATTCCTAAGAGCAAAAGTCTCCTCTCCAGTTCTTCATCTATTTTATTTTGAGGTGTGTCCTTATTTGAGGAACTGCAGACATGAGTTTGCTTTGAACTGGGAATTTTCTTAAAGTCCTATGACTAGCACATTTCCGAGAGCAAAATAGCAGTATACATGAATTTCTTTGCTGCAATCTCTAGTTCTTTTTGCTGATTTCTTTATGCTTTTCAGCTTCTGCTTTGTGCTTTTCAGCTTTTACTTTGAGCTGCTTTTACTTTGTGCTTTTCAGTTTTTGCTTTGTGCTTTTCAGCTTTTACTTTGAGTTACTTTTACTTTGTGCTTTTCAGCTTTTACTTTGTGCTTTTCAGGCTGCTTTGGACATCAATTTATATTACTGTTTTCTCTGCTCTATTCTCAGCTAGCAGTGTTGTTTTGTAGTGCAGTTTTCTGCAGTTATTAGTGCTATTTTAGGGTGCAGTTTACTGCTGTTTTGATAAGATTTCATTGCTGTTTTCAGTTTTCTCTTGGCTGAAAAGTGAGTAAATACTTGGAGAGGAATTTTTTAAAAGGCATCATTCACCCCCCCTCTGTTGCCATTTTCGATCTTTCAAGAAGAATCAAGAGACTCACAAGACCTCACACTAGCTGTCATGCTCATGATATGTTAAGATCATTTAAAGAGTAAATCTTGCTCTAATACTACTTGTAGGACCAAGAATGGGGGACTAGAGGGGGTGAATAGGTGCCAACCCAATTAAAAGCTTTTTCAAATCTTTTCCAAAGGAGAAAGTAAAGCTCTTTACTACAATAACTATGAGAAACTATAAAGACCAGAGACCAATCACCCACAAGGAAAGATCTAAGAAAAACCTAGCAAAATATGCCTTGACATGCCCCGACAGTCTGACCTCTAAGCAGGGGTGGTCTGACCACCAGTTAGATGGTGGTCTGACCTTTAACTAGTTGGCAGTCTAATCTCTTGGTAGTCTAACCTCTAGCTAGTTAGTGGTCTGATCTCTAGCCAAGAATAGACTAGATTTTCAGCACTATTTCAAATCCAAAAACTAACAAAACTTTTGATCCACAACTCCAAAGGACTTGAAACTTGAACCAAGATTAGATCATAACCTTAAGAACCTATCCCAACTAATGATATTTAAAGAATTTAAGAAAATTAGGATCTTTTTACTCTTGAAGCTCTACTACACTAAAACCGGGCTAAAACCATAAATTAAGCCAACTCTCAAACTAAGGCTCTAAATCACATAAAATTTGGCATGTACCTTATTTAGGATGTCAAAAACTATTTCAATCAATGATAAAGAAAATCATTACTAAAGTTCTGATATTTTTCATTTGAAAGAAGGTTACATCAAAAACCAGACCAAAAAGGGAAATCTCGATATGATCTTGCTCTTGAATTCTTGATGATCTAGATGACCTTGGATAGTTTTTACATATCATAGCAGGCTAAATCATAGTATAAACTCGAGCCATAACGCCCACAAGACCTAAACCCCAAAATCACCTTTTCTTAAGTCAAAACCGGAAAATCACAAGAACATGGAAATAACAAGTGGCTAGATAGATATGATCAGGTCTCCAAGATACATCATCATCACTTACACATCCTTGGCATACAGCAAGATCAAGAGGATAAGGAGAACCATCAAAAACCAAGCGAAATCAAGATTTCATCACTTGAGCATAAGAGGGAAATACTTGGATGAATTTTGATCTATATTGATACTTAGATGAGTTTTTTTACGGTCCTCAGAAACTTGTCCTGCCGTCCATGTTTGGAGATCTAGTAGACGATGTTGCATGGTACCTGGAGGTACATGTTGCTCCGGTACTAGTTCAGGTTAGATTGGTACCATCTATGAAGCATATTCATGTCATTGTGTGCAACATATTTACCAAAACAAATTACCCAAATTTCTTTGCTCATCTACGTATCAATCCCTCTCCTCATTTGTGTTCATGTCATGCACGAACATGGTTGTAGCATCCATCGGATAGGTTTACTCTTTGTTGACTGAATTTCTTTTCCAACCCTAGCAACGGTGTTGCTGCCACCAGAGTGATCTCTAGCGATCTTATCAATTGTTAACTACTAATGATTCTACCGGCAAACAGAAAAGAAGCAACATGATGTTCAAATATGTTAAATATTTTGCTTTTATGGAGGAAAGGACTGATTGTACTTTTTTCTCCTAGTTAAAATCACCTCAGTCCATACATGCATGACATAGCCAATACGATGTGTTGCGGCCATGGAGGTAAGTAGTTAGGGCGTGCGCCACGAGGATTAGTTGACGAGGATGGATGGGAAACACAGTTAATCTATTGAGAGTTTTTTAGACTATGTAATACCAATGCTACCCCTATGAAATCAACAAATATATTTAATTAGTACCTCCATAAAGAGTAGGAGGTACTAGTTCCTGGTGGTACCTCTCCAAGGACTGTAAAAAACTCTACTTAGATATGCATGTTTACAGCCACTCCCTAGCCACACACAAGGTCTAAGGATGATAAAAAGTCAGCCACAAGCGTCTCTCGTATCTCCTACAACGTTCTCTCCATGAGCCTTAACTCTCCAAAAACTTAACCTAGCCACCTCTCTCTCCCTCCTTATATATAAAGATGCACAAGGAAAACCCTAACCAACACCTCTAGTTGGGTTTTATCCACTTACATGGACTAATCCGTTAATCTAACACCATGTTGGGTTATACACTTAGACATGCACGCTTCTCAAAACATACACCCATTAACCCGTTAGTGAATCAACATTTAATCCACTTCACATTTTTATACCATGCTGTGGTTTCACACACCACCACCCTTCCTCCCTTAAGTTTCTCCCACCATCAACCTTGACAAATCCTTCTGCTGTCCTCCTCCGTACCAGACGATCCCTCCAAATTTCATAAGGAGGTTCTTAAATGGCAAGGAAGGTCATTGTAACTCAAAGATAATACCTTCATTTCCTCCACAACAGAATTTTTCTCAGTCCTGAACCAATCGAACTAAGGACCATTACCCATTCTTCTCTTGTAGGTGGTGTAGATGTCAACAAACTAGACATTGCAATGATTGCCAATGGTAAACCACCACACTTTCTTATGATTTCAGTAGAAACTTCTTTCAATTGAAGAGGACAATTGTCTTCACAACCAAATACTCTTCTAAAGAATAAACTTTTTGAGACAACTTCACTTAGTGGCCTTAATTCATACACAAGATCGTGGCGAGGGAAGCAACATGACTTGGCAACATTTGCAATTCCTTCCGTCACTAGTATCCTTCCACCACAAGTATTCTCAAGCAAGGCACATTTAATAAACTTCCATGCTTGGTGATGCGGATACGCACGTGTCTTGTACTTTTCAGTTAAATATATTATTCAACTGGAAAGAATTATTGAGCCGCATGAAACATTACCACGTGAACTCATTTCAAATTAAATATAATGTTGTTATTCATAAGAATGGAATACTACCTCATGTTATCAAATGGTGCATTCTTAGGTTTGTCAATGGCAAAGCAATGGAGAGGTAAAAGGAAGAGGATAACCACATTAGGTGCCAAAGACATGAAGGAAGAAAGCTCATGCAGCGGGAGAGCAAAAGGGAGAAGCCCAAGGACTTAAACTACAATTGGATTCAAATTCGGATTCAACTCAGAATTCAATTCGGATTTGGTTCGGGACAGCCTGACAAGCATTTACTAAAAATGTCATAATTTTTACAAACGGAGTCCGATTTGGGTGTTCTTGTACTCTTTGGAAAGATATTTTCAAGGGCTACGCAATGGATCTAGTCCCAGCATCAAATTCATTACGGATCAAAAGTTATGGCCAAAACAATATGATGGCTGTAAAATGTAGTTTCCTTTTTGTGAGAGTTTGTATCTAAAACCATATAGGGTTGAGTTGTACTAGGTTTATGGACTCTATGGACGTCCCAAGGTCCTATATAAGCCATGTATTGGCAGCCTAAGGGCTCAGACCACCTTTGAGAATAATCAATCTACTAAAGTTTGTTCGAGTTTATCATTGCTGCCGAAATTCCGTGAGAGAATTAGGAGTGTTCTTCAATCAAGATCGTTCAGCCTTTCCGCTGGAAATTGGGTGCACGATAGATCTTCGCTTGGTGGTCGGTGAAATCGACGCGAGTGTGTTTTGACGGGTTAAAGAGTGTTCGTCCTTTGCATTAGCATTGGAGGATAGCTACGATTCATCAAGACTCCCGCGAGTATCCATCCTACGTCGAGAAGATCGGGCGACCCCGTATCATCTTGGTATCAGAGTGCGGTTTACTCGGTAGGATCTTATCCATTTACTTTTAGATTGATTTATTTCTGTCCTATAGTCCATTAAACCAAAAATTCCAACAAAAATCCAAACCCTAGTTTCGCATCTGTTTCGCATCTGTTATTTTCATGAGTTTTATTAAGTTTTGATCCGTTAGAAATTTTGTTTACGTGCTGATCTTAGTGTCCTTTTGCGTTGCTTAATCGTTGTTATTTTAAACTCTTGAAAATCCGCAAGTTGTCCACATAAGATCTTTGCACATCTTGAAAAAATATCACATCCGAATATATCTGAGTTTCCTTTTTTCTTGATTGATTTGGCCACAAGAAACCCTAGCTGCCACAAGAATCTTAGTTGAACACATTCAGACCGTTTGAAATTTGTTGCGGTTTGAATTCTGAGCGTCTGTTAAGATCTTCACTTAAATCCTTTGAACTTTGAGACTAGTCTTTGATAATTGCTTTAGGGCTGTTCTAGAATTATCTACACATTGCTGAACAACTTTGGACTTGCGTAGAATCTACGAACAATTAAACCTAGTTCGGCCTTAAGTATAAAAAAAGAGCCAAAAAAAAAGAGAAGGCAGCCGATTGAAAAAAAAGAGGAGCCACGACTTGAGCAAAAAAAAGAAAGAAAGAAAGAAAAGAAAGCATTGGCCGAATTTGGGTGAGTTAATCTTATTCCACAAATTCAGATTGTGCATTTAATTTCTTTGGACAATCTTGTGCCCCCTCAAATTTATATTATTGCAATTGGCTAGCGTCACTCCTAGTACTTGGTGTAAAACGCGCTAATATTCCCGATTATTTCCTTTAGCTCATTCCTTTTGTTTGTATTGAGTCACATTGATCATTGCGTGTGCGTTCATATACTTCACTTATATCATTTGGATCGGCACATAGGCAATACTTTCTAGCTTGGATTACTACTTAATTTTACAACATCGTGAATTCAGATTACGTTGAATAAACACTTCCATACCAAGCTCTACTAAATATCCTTTGCCTGTAATTGTGAGTCACTTTTAAATCCGCTTGATCATCACTTTCTATTGTAGCCACCACCAAGTGTAAGTTTCTTTTCGGCCTCAATTCACTTCGGAAAGGTCAGAACTTTACTTGGGGGAGGAAAAAGTGAGATAGAGTGAACTTCACATATCATATATATGTTGTGGTATTTGTGCGTTCTTTGTACAACTAACCATGACAGGTGGAGACGATAATATGGGAGAGGAGCATACCCCGGCGAGTCGTTTTCAATTCCAATCTTTGAGAGGGACTTTGCGTAATGAATTCGCCACCACTTATTCCACCTTGAAAAAGCATCTCAAGGTGGAGATCAACAATTCTGCACAAGATATGCGCATTGAATTCAATCATCAAATGAAAGTGTTACGCTCAAACATCGTGAATGATGTTGTGCGGGCACTTCATCCACAACAAGAAGAAGATAACTTTATTCCTTTCTAAGGAAGTGAGGATCCAGAAGAATATCTTGAGTGGGAATGGTGAATGGAGAAAGTATTTAGAGTTCAAAAGCTTTCCAAAGATCAAGAGGTGATGCGTGCCATTAGAGAATTTGAAGAGTATACTTATAGTTGGTGGCATCAGTGATTTGAAAATGAATTCATTAAATCTTGGTCACATTTGAAGGCACTCATGAGGAGAGAATTTGTGTCATCCTATTATGCACAGGGATTGCTTCGCTATTTGGAGAGTATCACACAAGAGAGTAATACCGTGCAAGAATATTATTTTGAGCTGCAAGATGCATTACGTCGGGCCGGTGTCATTAGTGAACTACAAAAGAAGACATACTTCAAAAGATGATTGAATTCTAAGATTGCCGCTACACTTCAACATAAATATTTTGGTAGTGTGCAAGATCTTGTGAATTGTGCTATTCAAGAAGAGAAGAGACTTTTCGAGAGACGTACACCACAGTTTTCTCTCAGTCCATACTTCAATTCTGCTCCCTCTACTAATGTGACACATGAGAAGATGACCGAGCATGGAACTTTCCCTTCGGTCAAGGAGATATATAGTATTCCAAAACTACATATAGCACCTAAGATACACCACAACCCATGTGAGGATGAGAGCCACATAACCAAATTGAGTGAGAGTGTTAAAAAGAGTGAGCTGTGTGATTCCATCATATGTGAGGTTGAGAGCATCCACATTGAGAGTGTGAGAGAGACACCAAAAGAAAAGAGAGAAGTAGAAGATAGACAAAGAGAGAATGCATCTGAAACTAACACATTAATATCTACGTCTAGTGTTGTTTCTCATATTGTACAGGTTGACATTAAAGATGAAGAATTGAACATTCAACAACCGGCACCTTTGAAGCCAAATGAGGAGATAACCACGGGAAGGTATAAAGTGTTTGCTGCCCCGAGGGTATATCCTAACAATTTTAAACCCCCAGCACCTACATCATCTGAGAAGGACGATAAAGGTAACAATAGTGGTGCTGAATTTAGTTATGGAAAGGTGAGTAATTTTGAAAGCTCATATGATCAACTGAAAACTCCATGTTCTGAAATTTCTTTGCTCAATTTACATAATGTGGAATTGATTACTCATAAGGAAGTTCTTACTAGAATATCTCCTAATGATTCTTTGTGCTATATCATGTTTGATGATCTTAGAGAGCTATCTAGTGTGATTTATAATGTTGCTGAAATTTCAAGTTCAAAATCACTAGTTAGTACCTATGTCTACACATATAAGTTCAATTTGATTAGAGATTATGGTGTAGATGACAAATTTTATGTTCACAGAATTTACATTACATGTGATAAGCTTGCTAATTTAAAATTACATATTATAGATAAACAACCTTTTATGTCATGTCATGATCGCAATGAGATAAGTGTCAACAATAGAGCTTGCTGTTTTAAAATATTTCCTAAGCCTATTTGTTTACCTTTTGATAAACAATTATGTACAAGTAATCAGAGTAGCGCAGTTGAAGCATGGAAGGTACTAAAGATATTTTCCCCTATATCTGAACAACTAAATCTGATTTTACCCGTTAATGATCTGTCCATGTCCTTAGAAAAGTCGAGGACGACTTTCTTTTATGGGAGGGAGAATGATGTGAAAAATAATATTGCAATGCATACATTTTTTAGTTGCTGCTATATTCATCGGTTTGTGCGAAGTAGTAAGAATGCCACAACAATTAACTCTTACATATACCATGCGTATGTGTTGTTCTTTTCGTTTATTACACCTTCAGATGTTCATGATGTGCTAAGTAGAACAAGTGTTGATGACAAATATATATACCATGCATACACGTTGTATTCTCTGTTTAGTACAATTTTAGACTATCAAAAGCCGAGGACGGCTTTTCTTGAAGAAGGGGAGGATGATACGGATACGCACGTGTCTTGTACTTTTCAGTTAAATATATTATTCAACTGGAAAGAATTATTGAGCCGCATGAAACATTACCAGGTGAACTCATTCCAAATTAAATATAATGTTGTTATTCATAAGAATGAAATACTACCTCATGTTATCAAATGGTGCATTCTTAGATTTGTCAATGGAGAGGTAAAAGGAAGAGGATAACCACATTAGGTGCCAAAGACATGAAGGAAGAAAGCTCATGCAGCGGAAGAGCAAAAGCGAGAATCCCAAAGACTTAAACTACAAGTTTTGGATAATATTTTCAAGCCCAATTCGTACCTCCCACAAGGCCAATTGGATTCAAATTCGGATTCAACTCAGAAATCAATTCGGATTCGGTTTGGGACAGCCTGACAAGCACTTACTAAAAAGGTCATAATTTTCACAAACGGAGTCCGATTTGGGTGTTCTTGTACTCTTTGGAAAGATATTTTCAAGGGCTACGCAATGGATCTGGTCCCAGCATCAAATTTATCATGGATCAAAAGTTATGGCCAAAACAATGTGATAGCTGTAAAATGTAGTTTCCTTTTTGTGAGAGTTCGTATCTAAAACCATATAGGGTTGAGTTGTACTAGGTTTGTGGACTCTATGGACATCCCAAGGTCCTATATAAGCCATGTATTGGCAGCCTAAGGGCTCAGACCACCTTTGAGAATAATCAATCTACTAAAGTTTGTTCGAGTTTATCATTGCTGTCGAAATTCCGTGAGGGAATTAGGAGTGTTCTTCAATCAAGATCGTTTAGCCTTTCCGCTGGGAATTGGGTGCACGATAGATCTTCGCTTGATGGTCGGTGAAATCGACGCGAGTGTGTTTTGGCGGATTAAAGAATGTTCGTCCCTTGCATTGGCATTGGAGGATAGCTACGATTCATCAAGACTCTTGCGAGTATCCATCCTACGTCGAGAAGATCGGGCGACCCCGTATCACTTGGGTACTCCATATGTCATCAATTAGAATAAAGTACCTACAAATGAGAGAAACAATGATTCAATTGAATTATGCTGACTAAATACATACAGGGGGATAATATGAAAAGTAAATCACATGGCCGGTAGCTAAAAGTAATGTTTAAAATGTCAAAGTATACATATATGTATGTTCATGGAAACACAATTAGAGTATTTCATCATGCTGTCTCAATAAAATTTCAATAAATTTGTCCCGTACTATGAAGAACTAGCCAAATTACCCATGCAATTATGTAGCCAGATTTGAAAATATAGTTGAATTTATTGTACAACATTAATACCTATGATTGAAAATATAGTTATATTTGTTATACAATTTAATATGTATAACTTATTAATCTAATCCTATCAACATAAGTGATGTAGATCCTTCTCTTTTTCTCTAGATTAACAAGAAAATTTCTAAGATTTTTTTCTGTGGATCAATGTGAAAATTCCTAGCTATCAATATAAAGGAGATGCCTTAAATCCCTCCTGGTGTTCATATTTATATATATTGTAGCTCTTTGCATAAAAATTAAGATGAGAGGTAAAATGACCAGTCTATTTAAGATGCCTTTGTACAAGATGTCCATTAATTATGGACATAATATTACAATTAAATAAAGGGCATCGAATAGAAAGATTGTGTCAAATTCGCCTCACATGTAGAATGAGTTAGAATACAAAACAAAGTTTGAATCCTAAAATAACTTGTAATATGAAATAGAGATTGTACCTCTTGTCCTTGAGGAAATCTCTTAGCGCATTAATGAGCTATTCCTCATCCCCTAGTTCAGTACATGCATACTCTTGCTTGTTGATCTGCGAGAGTATGTTCCGTAAAATCTTCATTGTATCGGGTTTTTGGGACACAGAGACAAAAGCCTGGCAGTCAAATTGGCTTCCAATTTTTTGATATACTTGGTTAGTGAGGATAGTTTTGCCTAATCCTCCAAATCCGACAATTGAAACCACCTTCAATTGTTGCTCCCCATCATTCACCAACTTGATGAGGCCATCCCTCGGAACATCAATGCCAACAAGACTGATGCCTGAGCATAGAGGCAAGCAACCGAGGGTCAATGGGTACAACGTTGGTACTACCTAAGTTATCCCCCACATCAGGCTTGTACCTCTTGCGTCGATGGCTTGCCTTAGTTATGCGAGCCTTGAGCTCTTGAATCTGCTCAACAATCTCATGGCGAGCTCCCAGCTTCTTCACTTTCTCAATGCAGCTGAGGAAGTATGCCATGATACTTCAGGGCTAGTCTAACCTCCAACCAAGGACCGGTCAGACCAGTCGAGCCTATGCAAAACAACTATCTCTTGAAAAATGCAACCATCATTAAAAACCCGATCATACCGCCCGGTGGTCTGATCGGCCGCACCTAGTGGTCAGACTAGCTTCCCTAGTAGTAACATCTGAAGAATACAAACTATGCAAAATTCAAATTCCAATGCTACATCAAATTCCAATGCTACAAACTTGATAACAGTTCATCACATAACATCATGGATCTTCTCACATAGTCCCTCACATAACAAGAAAAGCATCATGATACAGTGAGTGTTGAACTACTGCAAGCATATTTAGATTGGAAAACACCTGAAACATCATGATACAGTGAGTGATAATGGTTCATCACACAATATCGTGGACCCTCTCTAAGTCAAAATATGGATGCTTGGGAAGTAGGTTGGCTGCATTCCTGATGGCAGACTCCAACGCTTCCACCTCTTCAACCCTTGCACCCCTGCAATCAATGTCGACAAAGAGTTTATGGAGGGTAGAGAGGTAGTGGATTCCAAGACCGGGATCGCCACATGTGGATTGCACCTCACGTGCTCTGATTTGAAAAATGAGTACTTCAAGCTTTGGCATGGCTCCAGCTTCGAACATTAGGTCCATGTTCCAACACATCAAGTAGAAGACCTTTACACATCTGAATTTGTTGTTGCAAACAATGAACCTTTCCTTAGGGTCAACTCCTGATCGTAACTCCAGAAATAGCAAGGTGGGCAAGTCCCCAAGAATCTGGAGGGTTTCCTGTGTCACTTGATTAACCGTGATGCATAGCTGGGTGAGGTTCGATAGTGAGGCCATCCACTCTGGAATCGCCCGGAAACACCAAACATCAGTGATTAATTCCCGTAGGAGATGAGGTGGTGGCAACAATGAATCCAAAGGAATGTCAGCATTATTAGAAACACCCCTTGAAACGTACAAACATGTAAGGTTTGAACTACAGAGTTTGTGAAGCGATGAAGCCAAGATTTCTGCGTACATCATTTTATCACTATGTGAGTCAGTAATGTTGAAAACTAGCCAAAGAGTTCTCAACTTGGTCAAACTGCCCAACTCCTGCGAAGAATTTAATGAGCTTTCTTCGCACACAACTACCCGTGATAGTTCCACTAGTGCTTGCATGTTCCCCACACCATATGGCAACTTTACACGATTAGCACGTAAACTTTTCAACCTTCGTAGTTTAACAATACTTGCCGGCAATTCTCTAATCTCAGTACCAAGTAGATCCAATGTTTCCAAATGTTGTAGCTCACCTATTTGTTCTGGAAGATTTGTAATGCCACGTGCTTCAATCCGTAGGTACCTCAACTGAATTAGCCTCCCAACACTTCTAAGATCACAATTTTCCAACTTCTGACTACTCTCTATATCTAGCACTCGCAAAGCATGCAAGTCTGAAATAGGAGGCATTTGTTCAGAATATCCAAATATGCCAAGGGATCGAACATGAGTAGTAACCATGGATGACATCACTATCTCATTTTCTCGGCTGCGGTAGTCAAGTGCCAGTCGTCGGACTTTATTTTGTGACACCAACATGTGGGTTTGGTCACCAGTGAAAGAGATAAAATTTTCTTCAACTGCTTTGGATATAATGAGATCAAGAATAATATCATGCACACGACATGCCATTGCTTGACCATCATGCCAAATATTGACTGCTTGGATCATACTTCTATTTATAAGTTCATTAAAATAGCATTCCCCTTCCTCCCTTAAATTTCTCCCACCATCAATCTTGACAAATCCTTCTGCTATCCACCTACTTACTATACAATGCCTGTTGATTTCATAATCTTCTGGAAACATACTTAGATATAATAAACAAGTTTTTAACTGGACAGGAAGTTCATTGTAACTCAAACATAGTATCTTCTTCATTTCCTCCACATCAGAATTTTTCTCTAGTCCCGAACCAATTGAACTAAGTACCGTTACCCATTCTTCTCTTGTAGGTGATTTAGTTGTCAACAAACTAGACATTGTAATGATTGCCAATGGTAGACCACCACACTTTCTTATAATTTCAGTAGAAACTTCCTTCAGTTGAAGAGGGCATATGTCCTCTGAGCCAAATATTCTTCTAAAGAATAAACTTTTTGAGTCAGCTTCACTTAGTGGACTTAGTTCATACACAAGATCGAGGTGAGGGAAGCAACATGACTTGGCAATATTTGCAATTCTTGTCGTCACTAGTATCCTGCTACCACAAGTATTCTCAAGCAAGGCACATTTAATAAACTTCCATGCTTGGGTACTCCATATGTCATCGATTACAATAAAGTACCTATCAAATGAGAGAGACTTTGGTTCAATTGAACTATGTCGATTAAATACATACATGAGATTATATGAAAATGAAATCACATAGCTGATAGCAAAAAGTAATGTTTCAACGTTGACCTAATTACATATATGTTCATGGAAAAAACGTTAGTATTTCATCATGACAGTCTACATAGAATTCTATTTAAACTTAGATATGCAATTCATCTCACATTATGAAGAACTATAGCTCATTGTATAAGAATTAAGATGAGTGTTAAAATGATCAATAGTCCTATCTAAAATGACTTTGCACAAGATGTCTATGAATTATGGAGATAATGTTACAAATAAATTAAGGGCATCTGATAGAAAGATTGTGATAAATTTGTCTCACAGGTAGAATGAATTAGAATACAAAACAAAATTTGAATCCTACAATGACTTGCAATATGAAACAGAGTACATACCTCTTGCCCTTTAGGAAACCCCTTAGTGCATTTATAAGTTGTTCCTCATCCCCAGGTTCAGTACTTGCGTAGACTCGCTTGTTGATCTGAGAGAGTATGTTTTGTAAAATCTTTCTCATATCGGGTTTCTGGGACACCGACACAAAAGCCTGGCAATCAAATTGTTTGCCAACCATTTGATATGTTTGGTTGGCGAGAGTAGTTTTGCCTAATCCTCCAAACCCCACAATTGAGACGACCTTCAACTGCTCCTCCCCATCGTTCACCAACTCGATGAGCTCATCCCTCGGAACATCAATACCAACGAGGTTGGATGCCTCAGCATACAGGGCAGGCAACCGAGGGTCGATCAGAACAACGTTGGTACTATCTGAGTTATCCCCCACATCAGGCTTGTACCTCTTTCGTCGATGGCTTGCCTCAATTACGCGAGCCTTGATCTCTTGAATCTGCTCGACAATCTCATCGTGAGCTCCCAGCTTCTTCACTTTTTCAATGGAGCTGAGGAAGAATCCCATGATGCCACTAGGTTTTTCTGGCTCGTGGTGAAGCTGGTGCATGTACTTGTCGATATAATCCTCGATGTCGTAGGCCATCTCCCTCACTTGATTCCTCCACTCCTTCTGTTGTGGGTCAAGCACCTCCGTGTCGGCCAGCATCTCTAAGAGAGCGTTCATGCTGCTTAGCTCATCCTTCAAGAAGGTTATATTGCGCTTCATGCCTTTCTGCAGCTTGTACTCATCACCCAGAAGCGTGATGAGCTTGTTGAGGAGTGAGTTCATCACCCCCGTGGCAGCGCTCACCATGATTCCATCCATCTCCTGCTCTGTTCCTGAGCGTGGTGAAGCTTGTAGACCAGCTAAGAACCTCAGGTTGGCTTGTGGCCGCGTGAGTGGAGTAGTAGAAGTTAGTTGCCGCTGCCAAGGACAGCTAAAATTCAGATCTCTGAAGACTGCAAACAGCCAAGTGCACCAAATATAACTACGTTCATGGAAAATCAAGAGCGAAATTCATGCCATAGTCGTAATGTACCTACTGTTGTTCCGTGGCCATGACCTTTCCGCTTGCTAAATTGCCCGCTGTCTGAAAGCTGGAAGGAAGATTAAAGCTGATCAGCACAACAAGCATACATATGTGCCAGGCGAATTGTCCGCTGCTTAGATAAGCAAGTGGAGACCGGCCATGCTGCTTGGTCGTCGCCGGTCGAAGCGGGGAAGTGGAGGAGAGAAGCGGGACCCGTTCATTGGAGTGTGATGGATAACTAAGCATTGATCAGCCGAGCAACGACGTGACCTCTTCGACGACCAACGTGTGATGGACGGCGCTACTCTGGCCAGCCCGTCAATTTGGCAGGTGCAGACACGCACCGTTACATCAAGAGCAGGAGGCAGGTGCTGTTCCTCCGACCAGGCATCACGTCCAGTACAGGAGACGCGCGCCACGTGGCGTTTCTCCTTCCCGTGTGCAGCCGAGGCTGTTTTTTGACTAACCAAGCGGGTCAGCGGGACCCACGGCAGTCGCGTCACGTGCGGAGACCACCGGGAGTCGCTAGCGCACGCGGCGACGGAGTAAAATTTCCAACACGGTGTTCTGGAAATGAATTGGTAAGCCGGTCGTATTGGTTCCATCTTGGGGCGTATTGGTCGCATGCTGGCGCGATTGATCACACGCTTCAATGCTTTGTTCGGCTGGGACGTGCATTGTTACAGTGGAGGGCTCCATTGCTTGCTACGGTTTCATACTGCATCTGCATCGTAATTGCTCCATCGAAAAATCGGCTCACATGCGTTGCTGCGAGCGGTTTGTCGGGGATGGCGACAGGTCGATCGGGGGGTCTCCCAACCATCCGTCGTTCTGCAAGCATGCATGGTATGAGACGGTTCCTGCGCAAATTAACTAGCTATCCGTTTTTCCCCTTGGTGAAATCTGCAAAAATGTCTTAAAAGGATTAAGTGCAAACTAGTCGCCGACCCCGTGCAGCACGGGCTAGCTATTTACATTATTTTAATTTAAAGTGCTACTAAAAAATTATTCTAGTTGAATTAAGTTCTCTACGACAAGTCACACGAAAGTAGCGTTTTCCAATATGAAAGGACAAACAAGATTAAAGGGTGATCGTTTTAGCGATGGCTTCTGGTTTTTGGCTGAAATTTCACTATAGCTGGTTTTTTTTCACTATAGCTGATTTAGCTTTTTAGGCATAATTAAATTTTAAAAAAATATAAAAATAGAAAAAAAATATATTAACCCATCACGGACAATGCAAAGGAATACGGAAAAAAAGAAAAATACAAAAAAGCTCAAAAAATCTAAAAAAATTCAGAAAAAGATAAATTACTGAATAGTGAAAAAAAGCTGAAGTTAAAAGCTGAACCTAAAAAAAAGCTGAAACAAGTGGGGCCTAACTGGTGCACCGGTAGTATGTCGCTATCCTCTGAAGTTGGATCTAACATATCTTCTCTTCACATTATCTGTGAAGTTTTGACCGAGTAAACTGGAGTTGGCAAGAAGCAAGATCATCCATAAATTGCAAAAAAAAAATGTACTTATTATGCATAAAGTCAGATATAAAAGCAACCTTGTGAATAAAAAAATACCTAGCAGTGCTGTCAGAAGCAAGCTCTGTAGATCCATACAACTTTTGTGGGCATGTGAGATAGTACTTTGCAGATCCACGGCTTTGATATTGATGTCCGTGATGTCATCCTCCCCTTGTCCACAATAGGCATCAGTCAGCTGGCGGTAGTCAGTCGAGAAAGTCCAGCCGGCGGTGCCCCTCTGGCTGCCTGGCGGACATATATAGGTTTTGTTCTTTTGCAGGTTCTAAAAATCGTTTTTAATTTTTACTATAGTAATTAATTTTTAAATAGAGTATTTTTTAAAATAGAGTCTACAAGTTAATTATAATACACGTTAACAAACTAATATCTGTACCATCAAAAATCGCAAGCGAGTATCTATCTTTCCGCAATCTCTGTCGCAAACAGCCAAAAAACCATCAGCCGCAGCCAAAAAGAACAGGCCCATAGTTGCCTCAGGCAAGCAACCAGCTCCAGATCCTGCTCGCGGTCATCAGCTCCACCACCATCTCCTTGATCTACCTAGCAGCCTCACCACCCTTCGCCTCCATCCTCAACAACAGAGCCTGGTGGGAGAGGAAGGGATTGGGGATGGTAGGAGAGGAAGGCTGCGGCAAAGTGATGAGGAGGTTTTTTTTAAAAAAAAGCTTTTGTACATGAGAGATGAGAAAGATACGCTTTTTATGTTTTTTTGGAAAGGGCTATATCTCACGGTTTTTCAAAATATATATATATATATGTTAAAATTACTAGAAGCTAATCTAGACCGTTATAATTTAGACCCACGAAATAAATGACTAGATCTACGCAGATCCACGGCTTTGATGTTGATGTTCGTGACACCGTCCTCCCCTTCTTGTCCACGATAGGCGATCAGTTAGCCGCCGGTAGTTAGTTGAGAAGGTCCAGCCAACGGTGCCCCTCTAGCTACCTGGCGAACATGGTCGCCTTGTGCAAGCAACCGACTCCAGATATTGTTCAGCCTCATGCAAGCAACCGGCTCCAGATCGCATCCCGACGCATCCTCTGGCTGAGCCCATGCAATTCCACCAATGCCACCGCCGAGATGTAGTCCCCGACATTCACCAACTTGCTCACAGTCATCAGCTCCACCACCATCTCCTTGATCTCCTTGGCCGCCTCACCGCCTTTCGCCTCCATCCCCATCGACAAAGCCTGGTGGGAGAGGAAGGGATTGGGGATGGTGGGAGAGGAAGGCTACATCATAGTGATAAGGAAAGAGATGAGTTTTTTTTTAAAAAAAAAGCTCCATTGGTTCCAACACGGTGTTCTGGAAATGAATTGGTAAGCCGGTCGTATTGGTTCCATCTTGGGGCGTATTGGTCGCATGCTGGCGCGATCGATCACGCTGCTTCAATGCTTTGTTCGGCTGGGACGTGCATTGTTACAGTGGAGGGCCCCATTGCTTGCTACTGTTTCATGCTGCATCTGCATCGTAATTGCTCCATCGAATCGGCTCACATGCGTTGCTGCGGTCGATCGGGGTGTCTCCCAACCATCCGTCGTGCTGCAAGCATGCATTGGTATGAGACGGTTCCTCTGCAAATTAACTAATACGTTGGTGAAATCTGCCGTCAAGCGGAACTAGTACGTTGCTAGAATGTCATAGAAGGATTAAGTGCAAACTAGTCGCCGACCCCGTGCATTTGCACGGGCTACCTATTTATATTATTTTAATTTATAGTGCTACTAAAAACTTATTCTAGTTGATTTAAATTCCCTACGACAACTCACACAAAAATAGCGTTTTCCAATATAAAAAGACAAACAAGATTAACTGGTGCACCGATAGTATGTCGCTATCCTCTTAAGTTGGATGATCTAATATATCTTCTCTTAACATTATCTTTGAAGTTTTGACCGAGTAAGCTGGAGTTGGCAAGAAGCAAGATCATCCATAAATTGCAAAAAAATATATATATATACTGATTATGCATAAAGTCAGATATAAAAACAACCTTGTGAATAAAAAAATACCTAGCAGTGCTGTCAGAAGCAAGCTCTGTAAATCCATACAACTTTTGTGGGCATGTGAGATAGTACTCTGCAGATCCACGGCTTTGATGTTGATGTCCGTGATGTCATCCTCCCCTTGTCCACAATAGGCATCAGTCAGCTGGCGGTAGTCAGTCAAGAAAGTCCAGCCGGCGGTGCCCCTCTGGCTGCCAGGCGGACATAGTTGCCTCAGGCAAGCAACCAGCTCCAGATCCTGTTCAGCCTTATGCAAGCAACCGGCTCCAGATCGCATCCCACTGCATCCTCTGGCCGAGCCCCCACAGGTCCACCCACGCCACCGCCGGGATGTAGTCCCTGATGTTCACCAGCCTGCTCGCGGTCATCAGCTCCACCACCATCTCCTTGATCTACCTAGCAGCCCCACCACCCTTCGCCTCCATCCTCAACGACAGAGCCTGGTGGGAGAGGAAGGGATTGGGGATGGTAGGAGAGGAAGGCTACGGCAAAGTGATGAGGAGGTTTCTTTTTTAAAAAAAAGCTTTTGTACATGAGAGATGGGAAAGATACGCTTTTTATGCTTTTTTGGAAAGGGCTATATCTCACGGTTTTTCAAAAAAATATATATGTTAAAATTACCAGAAGCTAATTTAGACCGTTATAATTTAGACCCACGAAATAGATGACTAGATCTACGCAGATCCACGGCTTTGATGTTGATGTTCGTGACACCGTCCTCCCCTTCTTGTCCACGACAAGCGATCAGTTAGCCGCCGGTAGTTAGTCGAGAAGGTCCAGCCGACGATGCCCCTCTGACTACCTGGCGGACATGGTCGCCTTGTGCAATTAACCGACTCCAGATACTGTTCAGCCTCATGCAAGCAACCGGCTCCAGATCGCATCCCACCACATCCTCTGGCTGAGCCCATGCAATTCCACCAATGCCACCACCGGGATGTAGTCCCCGACGTTCACTAGCTTGCTCACAGTCATCAACTCCACCACCATCTCCTTGATTTCCATGGCCACCTCACCGCCCTTCGCCTCCATCCCCATCGACAGAGCCTGGTGGGAGAGGAAAGGATTGGTGATGGTGGGAGAGGAAGGCTACATCATAGTGATGAGGAAAGAGATGAGGAGTTTTTTTTTAAAAAAAAGCTTTTGTATAGGAGAGATGAGAAAATATGTCTTTTATGTTTTTTTTGGAAAGAGCCGGATCTCACAATTTTTCAGAAAAACTATATGTTACAATTACCTTAAGCCAATCTAGACTGTTATAATTTAGACCCACTAAATAGATAACTAGATCTATTTTATTAACATGAGCGTTTCCTCAAAGTTCCTAATTATTATAGATATAGATAGATAGATATTGAAAGATCGGCACTGTTTATTTTAGCTTAAAGCCAACTTCTACTTCTGGCTTTTGTTTTTTTTTCCATTATTCAGTAATTTTGTATTTTTCTGGGTTTCTTTAGATTTTTTAGGCTTTTTTGCTTTTTCTTTTTTTCTGTATTCTTTTGCGTTGTTCGTGATAGGTTAACATGTTTTTTCTATTTTTAAATTTTTTAAAATTTAATTATGCCAAGTAAATCAACTCAGCTACAGTAAAAAAATAAATTAGATACAGTAAAAAAATCATAAGCCAACACCATTCCGAACGCCCCCATAGATAGATATACCTATCAAACAAAAAGAAGTTACGATTAATCAGATCAATCAATTGTGTTGTAGGTGTGAAAGTGGACGTTGGTCGTGTGCCAGGTCATCATCCACAAGAGGAAGTGCTCTGCAATGTTGTAAGCCTGGTTTACGCAATGATTTGTGTTATGTCCAGAGGCTCTTGAGACATGGCGCAATGCCGATGCGGTGTGCTTCGATGTGGATAGATATCACGATCTGGCTGGATGAGCTCGCCGATTTCAGTGGACAGCCAGGTAAATGTGACATTTTGTAGAGTAACTCATCTGGAGTGCGTTAGTGGTTTAGTGCATAGTGCATGCTGAACTGATTAAACATATGAAAAGTGATTACATAAATTTCTAAAGCAGTAGCAGAACATAATGCGGTTCAAGTTCCTGATATGTTCTCGTTACATGGAATCAAGTGCATGAACAATATAGAAGCTTGTTCTCGAAAAAAGAAACAATAATATAGAAACCTTCTACATGGAACCCAAAAACTTCAAAGTAGCAAACAGATTGAGCAATCTATTGCACACAGAAGCTACTCATGGTTTCAAGTCCACTCAAGGCAGCCGGAAGACAATGCTGACAAATTTGGAGCCAGCAGCACAATAAGTAACTTCGGATATTCCAGTGAGTAACTCGATTCACTTCAGCAACAGTTGTGATCTGAAAACAATTGAACAGGCGAATCTCATTTCAGGCCAACTCAGCCTGCTATCCTGTCGACCTGACACAAGATTTCATACTGCAAGAAAAAATGGAGATCATATCACATGACCACAAGAGCCATTTTGGTTTCATACTTGGCAGGAGCAACAGTTGAGTTTTGCCGGTTAAGGGAAATGAAACATGAGAAAATTGAACCAGAAGTCAGGGGTAGTAAATCTCGTATTGCTGTCTCGAAACATGCACGACTGGGTGTAACGAAATAAATAGAATCGGTACTGTAGCAATGTAACTTATACAATTTACGAGTTTGTTACAACACGTATTATCATAATTGTTTGATGACGTGGACATGACATTGCTCAATATAAAAGGACCAAAGGAGTTGTGCACCATCTTTATCTTTACTAATTGGAGGACCAAATGTTTAATTGCTGGTTCACATGGTATACAAACATTTTCTTATCTGGTATTTAGTGCACAAGGAAAATTTTAGTTAGTATTCTCCAGTGAGCAGCAACAACAATCCACTTCAAAAATCACAAACCAATTAAAATGGCATCTGCTTTTGCCTAGACGGAACCACAAGTCACTAGTGTCAGAAGAAGAATTTTTCAACGGCTCACAACGATTGGGAAGAAGAAAAAGTAAATCTCATGCATGTACATCATTCTCTAGTTGAATTATCAGCGTACATGAGCGTCTCGGAGGATTGGATGAGCTTATAAATGATAATACCTTAATTAGATGCAGAACCAGGCTTTCTGCTTGTAGTTGAATTTCCTATGTTCGATCTGCCGAAATGTGGTGTGGGATGGTTGGGAAGTAGACTGGCTGCATTCGAGATGGCAGTCTCCAACGCCTCCACCTCTTCAACCTTCGCACCCTCACAATCAATAATGACAAAGAGTCTACTAAGGGCAGAGAGGTGGTGGACTCCAAGACCAAGATCGCCACATGCGGATTGCACCTCATGTGCTCTGATCTGAATCCATAGATCTTTGAGCTTTGGCATGGCTCCAACTTTAAACATTAGGCCCATGATACAACACTCGAATTCTTCGAGTTTTGGCATGACTTCAGCTTCGAACATCAAGCCCATGGTGCAACACCACAAGCGGAAGACCTTTAGACATCTGAATCCCTTGTTGCATGCAATGAACCTTTCCTTAGATTCAACTCCTGATCGTAACTCCAGACATAGCAATGTGGGCAAGTCCCCAAGGATCTGAAGGGTTTCCTGTGTCACTTGATTAACCTTGATGCGTAGCACGGTGAGGTTGGACAATGAGGCCATCCACTTTGGAATCCCCTGGAGATCTGGTGAGGTTGGGATTTGTAATTCCCGCATGAGATGAGGAGGTGGGGACAATGAATCCAAAGGGATGTCAACAGAACTAGAAACATGCAAACATCTAAGGTTTGAACTACAGAGTTTGCGAAGCGATGAAGCCAAGATATCTGCATACATCATTTTATCACTGTGAGAGTCGGTAATGTTGAAAACTAGCCAAAGAGTTCTCAATTTGGTCAAATTGCCCAACTCCTGCAAAGAATTTACTGAGCTTTCTTCGAACACAACTACTCGTGATAGTTCCTCTAGAGCTTGCATGTTCCCCACCCCATCTGGTAACTTTGCACTGTTAGCATGTAAACTTTTCAACCTTCGCAGTTTAACAATATTTGTCGGCAATTCTCTTATCTCAGTACGACGTAGATCCAATGTTTCCAAATGTTGTAGCTCACCCATTTGTTCTGGAAGATTTGTAATGCCACGTGCTTCAATCCGTAGGTATCTCAACTGAATTAGCTTCCCAATATTCCCAAGATCACAATTTTGCAACTTCTCACTACTCTCTATATCTAGCACTCTTAGAGCATGCAAGTCTGAAATAGGAGGCATTTTTAAAGAATATCCAAATATGCCAAGGGATCGAACATGAGTAGTAGCAATGGATGACATCGCTATGTCAATTTCTTGGCTGCGATAGTCAAGTGACAGTCGTCGGATTTTATTTTGAGACACCAACATATGTGTTTGGTCACCAGTGAAAGTGATAAAATTTTCTTCAACTGCCTTGGATATAATGAGATCAAGAATCATGTCATGCACACGGCATGCCTTTGCTTGACCATCATACCAAATAACTTCTGGTTGGATCATACTTCTATTTATAAGCTCATTAAAATAGCGTTCCCCTTCTTCCTTTAAATTTCTCCCACCATCAACCTTGACAAATCCTTCTGCTATCCACCTACTTACCAGACGATCCCTCCAGATTATATAATCTTCTGGAAACATACTTAGATATAATAAGCAAGTTCTTAACTCATGAGGAAGGTCGTTGTAGCTCAAACATAGTATCTTCTTCATTTCCTCCATGTGAGAATTTTTCTCTAGTCCTGAACCAATCGAACTAAGGATCGTTACCCATTCTTCTCTTATAGGTGATTTAGTAGTCAACAAACTAGACATTGTAATGATTGCCAGTGGTAGACCACCACACTTTCTTATAATTTCAGTAGAAACTTCTTTCAATTGAAGAGGGCATATGTCTTCTGAGCCAAATATTCTTCTAAAGAATAAACTTTTTGAGTTAGCTTCACTTAGTGGACTTAATTCATACACAAGATCGAGGCGAGGGAAGCAACATGATTTGGCAACATTTGCAATTCTTGTTGTTACTAGTATCCTGCTACCACAATTATTCTCAAGCAAGGCACATTTAATGAACTTCCATGCTTGGGTACTCCATATGTCATCAATTACAATAAAGTACCTATCGAATGAAAGAGACTTTGGTTCAATTGAATTATGTCAATTAAATACATACAAGAGATAATATGAAAAGGAAATCACATAGCTGGTAGCCAAAAGTAATATTTCAACGTCAGTCTAATTACATACATGTTCATGGAAAAATGAGTATTTCATCATGGCTGTCTAAATAAAATTCTATTTAAACTTAGATATTCAATTCATCTCACATTATGAAAAACTATAGCTTATTGCATAAGTGGTAAAACGATCAATAGTCCTATTTAAAATGACTTTGCACAAGATGTCTATGAATTATGGAGATAATATTACAAATAAATTAAGGGCATCTGATAGAAAGATCGTGATAAATTTGTCTCATAGGTAATGCGTTAGAATACTGAACAAAATTTGAATCCTAGGATGACTTGCAATATGAAATAGAGCATACCTCTTGTCCTTGAGGAAACCCCTTAGTGCATTAATAAGTTGTTCCTCATCCCCTGGTTCAGTACATGCATAGACTTGCTTGTTGATCTGAGAGAGTATGTTCCGTAAAATCTTTCTCATATCGGGTTTTTGGGATAATGAAACAAAAGCCTTCCATTTAAATTGTTCACCAACTTTTTGATATATTTGGTTAGCGAGAGTAGTTTTGCCTAATCCTCCAAACCCCACAATTGAGACCACCTTCAATTGCTCCTCCTCATCGTTTACCAACTTGATGAGTTTATCCCTCGGAGCATCAATACCGACGAGGCTGGATGCCTTAGCATAGAGGGCAGGTAGCCGAGGGTCGATCGGCACAACATTGGTACTACTTGAGTTACCACCCACATCAGGCTTGTACCTCTTGCGTCGATGGCTTGCCTCAATTACGCGAGCCTTGATCTCTTGAATCTGCTCTACAATCTCATGGCGAGCTCCCAGCTTCTTCACTTTTTCGATGGAGCTGAGGAAGAATCCCATGATGCCACTTGGTTTTTCTGGCTTATGGTGGAGGAGCTGGTGCATGTACTTGTCAATACAATCCTCGATGTCATAGGCCATCTCCCTCACTTGATTCCTCCACTCCTGCTGCTGTGGGTCAAGCATCTCCGTGTCGGCCAGCTTCTCTAAGAGAGCGTTCATACTGCTCAGCTCATCCTTTAGGAAAGTGATGTCGCACTTCATGCCTTTCTGCAGCTTGTACTTGTCACCCAGAAGCATGGTGAGCTTGTTGAGGAGTGAGTTCATCACCCCCGTGGCAGCGCTTACCATGATTCCATCCATCTCCTGCTCTGTTCATGTGCGCGGCGAAGCTTGTAGACCAGCTCAGAACCTCAGGACAGCTTAGATCTAAGTATGAATACTGCAAACAACCAAGTGCACCAAATATAACTACGCTCATAGAAATCAAGATAAAAAATATTCATGTCATAGTCGCATTGTACCTACTGTTGTTCCGTGGCCATGGCCTTGCGCTGGCTAAATAAAGACGAAGCAAGCATGTCAAAGCCAGTCTGAAAGCTGGGAGGAAGATTAATAAAGCTGAACACTAGACGCCAGTGCTAGTGACCCACAACAGGCATACATATTTGATTTCTTCTTTCGACGAACTAGCCGAATTGCCGGCTGCTTAGATAAGTTGTGACTGTAAGTGGAGGAGAGAAGCGGAAGACCGGCCATGCTGCTTGGTCGACGCCGGTCGAAGCGGCCAGAAAGCATGAATTAATGAATGATATGGATGGATAACTAACGATGATCAGTCTGCACCTTCCTCGCAAACGAGTCACTGTTTCTGCCCATTTTTTCTCTAACGCAGTGCGAGTCCGGTTTTTCTTACCTGACGATCTCAACTCACCTATCGTCGAAGTTGATATTATTTCTTATTATCGAATGCCAAAGATTCGTACTATCTTCTCAGGAACCGCCTGGGCCTACTTGGACTGAATTTTTTTAGGAGGAAATACAATGCGTGATTACCTATTCCTTTGACTTCAGAATTCACATGTATGAACACGCCACACTGATCTTCTTGCGAATTTCCTGTGCCGCCGTGAGAAGATGACTCATCGGCCGCCGTGAGGAGCCGAGCAGAGGTCGCGTCTCCTCCGGCATCGTCACGGAGCGCCGTCGCTCCATCTCCGCCGCCGAGTAACGACGTGACCTTTACCTTCAACAACTCTCCCTATCATTCAACTGCTCCTCCCTATCATTCACCAACTCGGTGAGCTCCTCCCTCGGAACATCAATACCAACAAGGTCGGATGCCTTAGCGTAGAGGGCCGGCAACCGAGAGTCCATGGACACAATGTTGGTACTACTTGAGTTATCCCCCACATCAAGCTTGTACCTGCCACGTCGCTGGCTTGCCTCGACGATGCGAGTCTTTAATTCTTTTATCTGCTTAGCGATCTCATGACAAGCTCCCAGCTTGATACCATTGGATGCGATCACTTTCTTGATCGTCTTGCGAAACAACCCCTTGATACCATTGGATTTTCCCGGATCTTGGTGGAGCCGATGCATATACTCATCGATGCAGTCCTCGATATCGTAGGCCATCTCCCTCACTTGGTTCCTCCACTCCTGTTGCTGTGGGTCAAGCAACTCCGTCTCAGCTAGCTTCTCTAACAGAGCGTTCATGCTGCTCAGTTCATCCTTCAGGAAGGTGATGTCACGCTTCACGCCCTTCTGCAGCTTGTACTCCTCACCCAGCAGCGTGGTGAGCTTAGTGAGGAGTGAGTTCATCACCCCCGTAGCAGCGCTCGCCATGATTCCATCCATCTCCTGTGCGTGGTGAAGCTTCTGAGCCAGCTCAGAACCTCGGGTTGGCTTGTGGGTATTAAAAGTTAGCTGCCGCTGCCAAGAATAGCTTAAATTCAGATCTTTGAAGACTGCAAACAACCATTGGCACCAAATATAACTATATTCATGGAAAATCAAGAGCGAAATTCATGCCATAGTCATAATGTACCTACTGTTGTTCCGTGGCCATGACCTTCCGCTTGCTAAATAAAGCCAATCTGAAAGCTAGAAGGAAGATTAATAAAGCTGAACACCAGACGCTAGTGCTAGTGACCCACAACAGGCATATATATGTGATATCATTTTTCGAGGAACTAGCGGGCAATGCATTGCCGCTGCTTAGATAAGCCCTCAGATAATCAGATTGGCTTTTCGAGGAGAGAAGCGGAAGACCGGCCATGCTGCTTGGTCGTCGCCGGTCGAAGCGGCCAAAGAGCATAAATGAATGATCAGTCTGCACCAGTGCGTGGTCGCGTCTGCACCTTCCTCGCAAACTACATTACACGCAGAATATCTAGTCTCGTGTGTATGCAATCTAGTCTTGTCAGGTGTTACCAACTGACTGGCCTCTGAAGTCTGAATGGCCCCATGCTTAGATTTGGCACTCCGCAGATCATAGATTTGGTGTTGACGTCCGTGACGCCGTCCTCCCCTTCTTATCCACGACAGGCGATCAGTCTGCTGGCGGTAGTCAAGCGAGAAGGTCCAGCCGGCGGTTCAATCTTGGGGCGTGTGCATGCTGGCGCGATCGATCACAGGCTTCGATGCTTTGTTCGGCTGGGACGTGCATTGTCACAGTGGAGGGCCCCATTGCTTGCTACTGCATCTGCATCGTAATTGCTCCATCGAATCGGCTCACATGCGTTGCTGCGAGCGGTTTTACCCCCATGCGTGAGTAGTACTTTTTGTAGAGATCTCCTGTTCACAGATGCCGTCGATCGAATGGGCCTCCCCCAGAGCAGGCTAGCGCCGGCCTGCATACTCCTGCAACTGCAAGGCTTCAGTGGGCGCCCGGTGAACGCCATACGATAGATAGCGCTCAAAGTGCTTTTCATGCAAGGGGCGTGTAGCAGGCGAACTCATCACGTTCGATGTTCGCCTATGAGGCAGAACATGCACTCATGGCTGTTCTTCACAAGAATGCGGATATCTTCGCATGGTCGCCCGACGACATCAAAGGGGTTGAGCATTTCATTATTGAGCACAAGCTGGTAGTGCGCCTCGACGCGAAGCCAGTTAAGCAATGAATGAGGCGGATGTCCTTTGATCGCCAAGAGGCTGTCAAAGTAGAGGTGGCCAAGTTAAAGTCCTCAGGTATCGTCAGTACTCTCTGATTTACTAAAATTGTAAATGGTTATTGGGTTGTGATTAAGTACTCTCTTTTCTAGTTGTACCGCACCCTCCTCCTCGACGATTGGGAACTAGACTGGCTGCATGCGTGATGGCAGCCTCCATGTATAAATTGTTTCTGCTGAAATTTTGTTTTCAGAATAGACCAAATATTAATGTGCCGAGTGGTAGATACGGAGCGCAGTTTGTTAACTATCCATGTGCAGGCTGTCATCCACATGCGTCACCACCGTATAAATTGCAACCAAAACAAACATTTTCAGTGGTAAATTCCAGTCGGCCGTGAGATAATTGAATTGCAGAACTAAAGCGATTTGCACAGATGCAAAGGGCTTCATCAGGCTTCAGCCCATCCTGCCCCGAACCCCACCCCCCAAGATTATGTAGTGCTGGCGGCCTGGCGGGGCTCCTCTAGGCATTTTTAGTTGAACAGTACAGCCTACATTGAATGATTTAAATAATGTTGAACTTTAGGCTACCTAATGTCTGCTTAAAGTCAATACTAGTGAAAACACACAGTTTTTGACTGTAGAGCTGGCCACATGGTGTATATTTAGATTTGGCTCAGTCTCCGTCTTCGTAAAGATCCAGCCACGAGCCCATGACTGAGTTCCGACTCAACTTTGGAAACCCAGACAAGCTGCCTTTGACCATTTTGAGTAGAAGTAGTTTCTGTAAAATTTATTTTCTGCTAAGCTAATATCACCATCCGCATAAAACATTAGTTTTAAAAAACAACTACAATACATGTTGATACCGATAAAGTGTATATCAATAAGCTCAGTTGATAGAGCAACTGTCTATAGATAATTATTAGAGCCTATTGGTCAATAGATAATTACTAGGTGGGTAGAGGGTGCCTAGGTTGGGTACTAATAATAGGTGGAGCTCTTTACATATGGAAATGATATAAGACTAAATCCATCATTTCACGTTTATGGATTTGTTCTTTTCAGCTTCTCAAAATGGCTTTTGGCATTTACTACAGTACCTAACTTTCAAACGGAGTATTTTTTTTAAGATAAAGTCTACAAGTTAATTATAGTACACATTAAAAATCTAACATCTGTACCATTCAAAATCGCAAATGAGTATCTCTCTCCGCAATCTCTGTCATAAATAACTAAAATTCAAAATTTTCAACTAAAATCTATAAATCACAGCTAAAAAGAATATACCCTATATTAGCAGAGATGAGTAACACGCGGATAAGCTCATCCACGGATCCACGCATTAGACAACTAATTAATAGTTGTCAGTGATGAATAAAGAATTACTCGACGACTAAAAGCACCATCTTGGTCTTCGATGGGTTTTTGTGCCACTGTCCATCAGTATGCGTGGACGTTGGCCTTCTTTTCTCAGAATTTGGCACTCGTGGGTCCTGACAGAGAGCATGAAAGGAACAATGATGTCAGGCGTGTATTAAAGCGGTGGTGCGATCAGGGAGCGTGGTGGTGCGATCAGGGAGCGTATCATCATTCAGATGATGTGGTCCGCGAGCGCATCATCCAGGTTACGATTGCATGCGTATCTGCTCCACATGGTCGCGCGGTTAGGGAGAGGTTAGATTTGGAATTTAGATGCTCTGTGAATTAGTTTTGAAATTTTAGAAAATAAATATACTAGATGCGTCCAAATTTCAAAAAGAGAAAAAGAGGTGGCGGCGCGTGCAGCGCCGTGGCCGTGAGGAATCAGTAGAGTTGGAGGCCGGTTCCTTGCGACAGCGCCGTGGCCATGATTTTTGGGCTGCTGTGATTTTTGCTAGCATTCATTAGGTGTTGATGCTTTTGGAGATTATGGGATGCATGGCTTTGGTGTATACATGACGTGTGATGACTAGTTGAAGCTATTTTGAAGGCTACTGCTTGCATGACCTTTTGCTCATCTCTTGGATGCATGCACTATTTTCTTCTCTTCTTGTGAGTAAATAAAGGTCAGTACGATTTGCTAGTTTGGAATAAATTTTTACCTGATGAATAGCTTCTTTAGACCCTGATCGTTTCGGTTTTTTTCAGCTTCAGCTTCTAGTTTCAACTTTTTTTCACTATTTACTACACTATCCACTAACTCAGTTACAGTGTTTTTTCAGCCAGCTACAGTGTTTTTTCAGCCAAAAGCCATCGCTATTCCGATCACCCCCTAAGTATACTGTGACTGCACAAAAGTTCTATCATGCATGGCAGCGTAAAAGCAAACCTTCGGTTCATACTTTACTACAATACTGAATAGTAGCTACAGTAACCGATTACTATTGCTACAGTAATACTATAGTACCAGGAGAGAGATATTATTTTTTAGGGTCTCTTTTGTGTTTGTTTTCTGTTTTTGCTGTATTACAGATTGAAAATCAAGAGACAGTAAAATAGGAGACAAACCTTCTACTATGCACTATAATTATTCACTTCTCTCTAATTACCATCGATGATCTTACGGATGATCTCATCCAGAACAGGCCTTCTTTTCTCAGAATTTGGCACTCGTGGGTCCCCTGAGAGAGAGCATGAAAAGAACAATGATGTCAGGCCCTAAGGTGTTGCCTAACGTTCCATGTGTCGCCAAGGAAATCGATATCGCGTAAACTTCACAGCGCAACTGTTTACTTACAAGTCAAGTCAACTAGTATATATGCCAATCAGGCTGAAGTTATATTTCACACATATATATTATACAAGTTTATTATTTCTAATGTACCTTGTAAACATACTTCTTCCCAAGTGTTATTCAAGCATTAATTTCTCCTTAAGAGGAATTAATATTCATGCGCTAATTAACAGCTAGCTCCGCTTTAGGATGCCAGCATTGGAGAGCAAGGCCCAGAGATGCGTCACAAACTCTCCACCGTTGGCGAGGCGCTCTATGTGTGCGGAGACGTTATCGGACGGTGCATCGTAAAGCAGGGTCTCTGCCCAGAAATCCGCCATCACCTTCCAGCGAGCGTCATCTTCCAGCTCCTCGAGCTGCCTCCCAAGCTTGGCGCCCATCTCGAACACCGTCTCCTCGAACAGAAGCAAGCTTTTCATCCTCTCGTACTTCTCTTGAGCTGAACTTGCTCTTCCCAGCAGCATTCTTGCCTCTCCAAGCACTTCTTGGAATACGTCCGTCGTAGTTACGCTGTGATCCGGGAGCAATTCAGGGGCAAATGCTACCAGGTATGCGCAATACTTCGACAATTTCGTTGCGGCGTCGCAGTAAGAAGAAACCTCTTGGCCGGCTTGGCTGTTCGTCCGATGATCACCGGATGGCGCCATTTCACAGTAAGAGGTTGCTATGTGCCATATCAGAATGGTGTGAGCATGAGTTGGTTGGCTGCATGTCCATGACAAATCATCTGAAACTCCATTTCTACCCAGTGACTCGGCGCCGTTGGTAAGCCTGCCTTCACTTTGCACGAGCGCAGCAACAACCGATTTCTTCACATCTGCAGGCAAGCTCACGGCTTCATCTTCTAGTGGGTAGTGCCTTATGAAATCTGTCGTTTCATGGAAGACGAAACCCTGTAAACGAGCCAGGATGGCCTTCCTGGCGGAGCCGCGGTCATAATCATCAAGAAGTGAGTACTGCCCTATCCTGTTTTGCCAGTACTGTTGTCTAAATAACAAGCTAACAACCTGTCGAAAGCGTGAAGGCTTGTCGAAATCGCCATTGACGGCGGCCATCTTGCGCCAGTCTGACGCCAAGTAGTACATGACTTCCAGTGACTTGGGCACCAGCAGAAAGGCCAATGCTAGAACTGTGAAAGCAGTGTGTGCACTTCGAGCTCCGGTTTTGTTTGCAGAAAGCAACATCATGTGGACTGAAGCGTAGATGAGTTTTACCGTGTGCCACACAGGGTCCTTCAAGGATGGGTGGTATGAGGTGAAGAAGTGGTCGTGGAGGAAAGCCAGCTGCGCCTCGACCACCTTGTATCCTCTCCTTCCTGCAGATGCATCGTCGTCCGACGATAGCAGCACCTTGAGCACGAGATCTCGCACCCTTGGATCACCTTCTTCGGCGCAATCGAACCCGAAGTAACGCCGCTTTAGCAGATGAAAGAAGGCGTAGGAGAGGAAAAGATCCTGAAGCTCCGGCTTGCACACGTGATCCGGCATATCACGCTGCATCATGTCCTTGATCCTAACTTGCTTCCTGCTACTGATTGGAAGCTCTGAGGGATGAGCACAAGGGTTGATTAAATACTTGCAACTCGTCAGACTGACGATATTGCCACCATCAAAGAATGGTTCACCGGACTCAGATTCGAACTTCATGTAGTCAGCGACTACCTTGCTCTGGAACGACGACGACGACATGGTGCTGGTAGCTACAGGGCCTGTGCCGTCATGGTCCTTGGGAATGATCCACAGAACGTAGTAAACAGCGACAAGCGACCCCCATGTGAACACCGTCTCGGTGCTGACAAGCGGGGAGCTCCGGTAAGCGGTGACGGCGACGTTGATGAGGTAGAGTCCGTAGAAGAGCAGCTGCGCGTTGCGCCTGCCGTCGTGCAGCCTGTCGGAGAGCGCGTAGGCCGTCATGTTGGCCGTGCGCTCCATGGCGTGGTAGAGAATGGGGCACCAGGGCAGCAGGTAGAACTGCTCGCCGGAGGAGGCGCGCATGGTGGCCGCGGCAGTGCTGGCGAGCGGGAACGGGAAGTAGTAGGCGGCCCACGCGCCGTACTGGACGAGCCAGTGCGTGGAGCGGCGGCGAGCCGGGGCGAGGACGCATTGGAGGACGCGGAGGAGCAGCCCGGCGGCGACCAGGGACTCCACCTGGATGGCCGGGTCTCTTGCTCTGTCCCAGAACCAGATTAGCGACGCGGCCAAGGCGGCGGCGACGGTTGCCTGCCCGGCGAGTTGCTTTGACTCCCTGAGCAACCGCATCTTGATTGGTATGGGGTAACTAGGATAGGATAGGAGCTATCAACAGCTGACGATGTGAGCTGCATACATAGCTGCTGTGGAGTGTGCCGTGCCGTTCATTGTTTCTTGCGCGCAGATTGAAGTTTGCTGATGGTTTTGGCACATAGATACATTACTCATTCCAGTAAAAAAGAAAGTCATTTTAGGTTATGTGCAATCTAATATTATAAACTTTGATTATTAATGTCGTTTTGAATATTTAGATTGGATTGGACATATAAAAATAATATGTGTAGATTTATCTCAAAAAGTATATTTATAATTTTATTATATTTTATAAATATATTATAATAAAAATAAGTGATCGAAATTGTATTTTAGAAACCATTTCAACATTAAAAAAACTTCCTTCTGTTGCTGGAGGAGTATCATTGATCAATAAGGGAACTACATGACATTGTGGAAAAGGGAACTAGTTGGCACTTGGCCCAACTATATTAGGTTATAGATTGTATGAAAATCCACAAATAACCAAACTAATAAGATAATGTTGGTGGAAATATAACTCCAGCCTGATCGACATATATACTAGTTGACTAGTAAACAACTACGATGAAATGTCAGAAAATCTGGACCATGCAACTCACAGCATTGTTCTTTTCACACACTGTGAGGGGACCCGCAAGCGCAAAATTTGTTGAGAAAAAAGGTAGATAGATTACGTCCATGCAGAAAAGATGTGTAATGATGTGAATATACCCAATGGTCAATGTTCATGAATTTTGATCCATACGGTTGCAAAAGTCATTCTTTTTTTCCAAGAGTACTAGAGAGGTTATCGACATATATTAGTTGACTATTGAACGTTAGGAAACCTGGACCACACAACTCTCAGCAGTGTTCGTTTGATGTCTCTGTCAGGGGACCCGTAGGCGCAGACTTTGTTGAGAAAAAACATAGATAGCTTACGTTCATGCAGAAAAAGCGTGTAATGATGTGAATATAACCAATGGTCAATGTTCATGAATTTTGATATGTACGGTTGCAAAAGTGATATTCTTTTTTTCCAAGAGTACTAGAGAGGCTATCGTATTAAGAAACCATATTAATTGGAGTAATTTTTCATCACGGTCTACCTTCTTTATCGGTCTACCTTCTTGCATCACGGTCTACCTTCTTTATCGGTGGGCAAGTCGAATTTATTGGAGTAAGCTCAAATCCACCCAGCAGCTATCCTGTTGCAGCAAGCTCACAACCTCCTGCTGCTGCAGAAATAGCACTTGTCAGAGATTATGCTGGGGGAGGTCCTCGCGTTGCTGGTCCTTCGTCTTCTTCCCTTCATCGTCTTTCCTGCCCGCCGCCGGTCGAGCCACTGGCTCGTGCAGCGCGGCGCATGGGCGGACTTCCATCTGTCTTATTGGCTTGTGCCGTGCTTCCACGCGGTCGCATCGTCCTCCTCCAAATGGCAGCTGCACAGCATTTGGCACATGATGCTTCTGCAAGACGCCATCGGATGCGGTGGCCGCATGAGCTACCATGTCAGCCGAGTGCCCTATACGGGGCCCGGTTACTTCTTGCTTGTGCGGTCTTACTTTGCCATGTTGCTGTGGGCTGGCCCATCCGCCTTCTTTCCTACCGACTCTCCCCTGATACTAATAACCTTTGCTCTGTTCAATGGCGTCGTCGTCATTGCGCAAGAAGTACGTAAAAGCATGCGGCGTGCGAGTAGGACGCAGCAGCCGGCAACCGAGCAAAGCGAGCTAGTCGCCCATCACATGAAGGCCGAGGCGATGCACCCAGATCACCCCTACTTTGCCGCTACGTCAGGCGTCGGCATGGCGGCGGGGTGCAAGTATCTGGTCAATCCTCTCGACGATCATTCGCAGCTCCATCACGCCGTTCCTCCGAGCTACAGGCTTCGAACCCACGGAGCGGATGCACATCAGCGATGAATCACGGTCAGGGACGTGTGGCGCAGCGACCTCGGAGTCCGGAGCTGCGCGCGCAGGGCGTTGATCCGGGACTCGTGCCTTTCGCTTGCCTTCGCTCGGCTGCTGACGCGCCGCTTCTACGGGCTTCCCTGCGCCGAGGCGAATGATCCAAGAGCCCGTGATTTTGTCCTGAAAGAGCTTATGTCTGAAGAAGATGAGTACAGGAGAGCGTTCAGGGTCGTCGAGGTAGAGCTGAATTTCCTACATGACTACTTCCACATCTCAGAGTACTATCACGGTATCGACCACGCATATAAAACCAGTGCCAGCAGGTTAGCGTTCCTTTTGCTGTTTGTACCGTGTATACACATTGTGGAGTGCTACGGCCATCTTTTCATTGTATCATGGAACACGGAAGATACTGCTGCTGCTGCTGCTCTTCCTCCTACTACTACTACTGACATTGTTACATTGCTAGTAGCACTGGTGATCCTGGCAATATCAGAATTGTTATGGCTCATGTCTCATAGTGCCTCACACTGGTCTGAAGCATCCTACGCGCTGCACTACATCAATGGCCGTTTCTGGAAGGCGTCCATCATCAAGTGGTCCATCGATCACCTCGAACGGTTCAGCTTGTACAAGCATCAGCACTGGCAGAACAAGATGGGCCAGTTCTCGGTGCTCGAAGATTTCGAGCGTTACCCGGGGAAGCCGCCGCGGCGCTCTATGATCAGTTCGCAAGATGATGTGAAGAGAGCCGTCGGCCATGCTCTCGTGCGGAGCGAGGGCAGGCTGACAAACGGTGTCTCGTCGCTTGAACGGAATGGGGTTCTCGAGATGTTTTCGTGGGCGTGCGCGCAGCAAGCCCCCACCCATGAAATCGTTCTGATATGGCACATTGCAACCAGTTACTGTGAAATATTTGAGGAGCAGCATAGCTGTGGCACGGATGGGGAGTCTGATCAGGTGCAGAGATGCCCCATGGACGTCGCGAGGGATTTATCGAGGTATTGCGCGTACCTGGTGGCGTTTGCTCCCAAGTTCCTTCCGGGTGATTGCTCAGAGACAACAGCCACGCTCGAGGAAGCCATCAACGAGGGAGAGCAGCTTCTGGGACGGAACACGTCAAGGCAAGACAGATATGCCAAATTAAGAAGCCTTGATCGGTCTCGGGAGACAGAAAGCGTCCTTCGAAAGGGTGTCAAGCTGGGGAGGATGCTTTCGGAGGAGGTGCAGAGCAGCCGGCGGCGCTGGGAGGTGCTCGCGGACCTGTGGGCGGAGGTTATGCTGCACGTCGCGCCGTCCGACGACGCGAAGCACCACATGGGGCATCTGGCAAGTGGAGGGGAGTTTGTGACCCATCTCTGGGCCTTGCTCTCCAACGCCGGCTTGCTGGAGCGAGACCAGCAGCACGGTGATCGCGCTGAAGCAAGGTAGTTACGTTCGTATGATGTATATCACCACCAGATGAAGATAGCGCCTATATATATGGAGGATTTGTAGTATTGTCTTGTTCTGTGCATGTATCAAGGGTCCTGTACATTCGAAGCAGCTAGCCAACGGTATACTATTGTATCGGTAGCAAAAGGTTTCATGATGTTTCGAAAAATTTCATGAAAACATTTAAAATGTTTTCAGGTTTCAGTGAATTTTGCGTGTTTCTAAATTTTTTTAAAAGATTACAAGAAAGTTTCAAGCCCAAGTATCAACTTGTTTTATATTTTGGAACTTAAATTTTAACAAGTTTTAGTTAAAAGAGTTTCAAAAAATTTCAGTAAATTTCAACAGTTTTGTAAAGATACAACACAAAAGCTTCAAAAAGTTTCAACAATAAAGTACCAATAAGTTTCAGTAAGTTTCTATGAGCTCACTGTGACCATAACAATAATGGAGGACGTGGTGCTTTGTGCTTGCCTTTGCCAGTGCCAACGGGGCGGCAACATGAAGAGGATCATGATGACGACAATCGGCAGTGGAGCCAGGGTTTTGTCATAGGAGCCGACAATAGATATAAATTTGCTACAACAAACCTATCATAATATGGATGCTTTCAGCTAAAATAAAGGTTTTCTTACAAAGAAACTCTTTCATATCTCGTGATAATTGGAGCTTAGACTTCTATAATAGACTATTAATAGTATAGTAGTCAAATACAAATAGTGATCATTGTGATAGAGTTTGGCGCACACTTACACTTCGCAGTCACCTGACACCGCAATTTGTGCATACATATATATTTACATGTTACCGAGTCAACCGACGCTGAGACAAAAACTAGATATGTTATAAGCCCTAAACGTAGAGAGACGAAACATTGTGCACTTTTGTGGAAAATTAGGAAAATATTGTGCATTTGTGTTGTTATGTAATACAAATTAGACGAGATGACAGCTTGAAATGTCTGGTAAAGATTAAATAAAATCTGGATATAGACTCATGAACCCTGAATTAACTCGTGTGCCTTTTAGCTTTACACAACTACTACTTAGAAGCTAATGCTAATCAAGCTCTAATATGACATCTAATTACAGCTTTACATGAATCATAGGGGGCAGCCCCTACCAGCCCCCTTCTCTCCACCCCTGGTGGCAGTCAAAGGCGCATCAAGATTCTAGTTAGCCACGTACAGTAGCAGCGGCAGATTGCATCCCCATTTCCATGCAGGTTGGAGCGGCATGGTCTCCACAGCCACGCGTACAACCGAACGTCCCAGAAGCCCGGAATATTGGGCCTGGCAATCACTGAGCCGAAAAGAAGCCCCGAATCGTACGGGAAACATTCCGTTCGCCGGTGTAGGTGGAAGTGGGCTTCGTGGGCGCTAGTTGGTGTTGAAGGCCCGGGAGTGTTGCGGCACGGCGCCACGCCTAATTCGTGGCTTGAAGCTTCAAAAAAAAAAGTTGCTGGTTTTGCAACGGACACGGACGTCGGTGTGGCCTGCCTACGTGATGGGTCGTGGCGTGCGCACGGTCACAAGACTCACAACGAGCATTCAGCCGCCGCGCTTGCATCAATGGCGTTAGGGCTTGCCTATGCACGGACAAATCATAGTCAGACATATGTAAACATGTAGGGTTGAAGTATTGTCACCGGCAGCATCAATGGCAGATATCTATGTTACCAATGGCGAAGCCGGAGGAGGAACAATGTGGTGTGTATGTCCCCGGTAAACCAGTAGCAAGCCTGCAGTCCACACGGTGAGGTCTGGACTTGTGCTACCTTTCAGAGCCGGTAAGCCCATTTAGTACTTAGTGGGGGCCCACCTCGTAGAAAAAAACACTTGCAGATGCAGTAGAGGCGTAGAGCTAGCTGTATGTGCTTTCACTTCAAATCTCAACAGAAAAGGCTGAGCAACTATTGCAGAGGAAATGAGAGCAAACAGAATGTAGTATATTAATGGCCAACACGCACACACACCGGAGATACTTGATTAAAAAACAAACCATAGTAATTTACAAAGGAAGACAAATGCATGCATGCAGGATAATCGAGGAGCCCCTGACACATCCTGCAGAAATCTTCGACTCCTGACTGCATCAAGGTTGAGCCACAACCAAAGGATTGTCATATTCTTGTCACCTACGTAAAGCATACAAGAGAATAGCAGCAAGTTATAGAATTGATAGGAAGATTTGTTGTATGCCATCGGTCAAACCAGTAATTCTAAAAAATGCCATTAGAAAGCCATGTCTGATTGTTTTCAAAATGACGGCAAATTACCCTGGCTGTCTCTCTATCTCACTCGTCTCTCCTACTCACTTCGCTCCCACTCACTTCATCAGATTCTGAGGCAAAGTCACCAACTCCAAGCCTCCAGCACATGCATGTTGAAAATGTTGAAATGTTCTGATTTATTTATGTTGTACTGCTAGGAATTGTGGTCCAAGGATGAACTGCGAACAGTTTAGTGTTTCATGTACTGATGCTCAAGATTCATACAGATGGAGCCACGCCAAGTAACAGTGCAGCCACACCATCAACAGCTGCATCTACCATTCAACCCTGGTAGCCACCTAAAGTTACTAAGAAATCTGTCCAACCACTAGCAACTGCCTAAATTTATGTGTTATGTGCCGATCAGATAATGTGATCTACTTTGTAATTTCACGAACCTCAAAAACGGTGCATTTGTTGCTACGATTCATTTTGGATGTTGTGGTAACAATCTTTTATCATTTTTGTGTGGATTGTTCCCTTTGTTGCAAATGTAGTAGAATGTTGCATTGTACTATGTACCATCACAGATTCATTTGCTCTGAAACTTGTGAAGTGGTATACAAGTACAGCTGTCTATATCATAACAAGACTGACTTTTGTTACAACCGACAGAGAACCATTGTTGGACGGTCGCTAACAACGTCCTACATTTTTTTTCTGCCATGTTGCTCACCTAACAACGTCCTATATTTTTTCCTGCCATGTTGCTCGCCTACTCCTCTACGACTAGCTAACCATGGTCATTATTCTTTTGAGGACAACATCTACTGTTGACAGAACGAATGCAGGGCCCCGGCCACGAGACGAAACAATAGAAGTGGGGCTTGGGTAGTGTCCGAGGGTATGGAAGTATTCCAACTCTCTCAAATTGTGCCTCAAAAGCTCTATAGTGATTGTCAGATTTTCTAAAACACTGAATTAAAAATAACTAAAAAAAGAAAAAAAATAGAAAACATCATTATATCTCTACAGACAATAGAAAAAAAGTTATGTTAGAAAACTAATGTATTTTAAACTGTTTTTAATTTTTAAAAACTAGAAGTTAAAAATTAAAAACTGTTTAGAACAGGACCAAAACGTGTCTCACTCGGCCCTGGCTCTTGAAATCATAGCTCATACCGCCTTAGGCAGCAGACCGGCCGGCCACATGGTCCTCCTCCATGCTTACCGCCGCTTCTGTCACCACCTTTCGGTTTTTTATTGGCACGTATATGAAAATGATAGCAATGTAGTACATTTATGCAATGTAAGTGCTTGTAGCTTACGGGCTACCGGAGTATTATTGATTGAACTAGAGCACTGTAATTTTCTCTCCATTGGTGCTCGGACTCTATTCTTGGTCTTCAGACCGATTAGAGATCAGTGCGCGTATGGGCATCCTGGAACTTATTTATTGTCAAGTTCCATGGTGGGGTACGATCTGCACTCACCACTATCCAATGGTCACTTTGAAGCAGTACGATGCAGCGGCGACTCGTGGAATATGTCGACGACGCAACCCCCAGTGAAATATTAGGAAGCGACGGATGGCGGTAGTGAATCCGATCGCGGTAGCCGCTGGAGGTGAGGAAAGGAGGGCAGGGTGGGGGGAGGAGGCGAATGACGGTGTCGGCGAGGGAAGGAGGAGGGGTCACGAGCGGGCCTCGCTGGCACTGAGGTGACACTGGCAAGGCGGTGGGGCAGCGGGGGAGGAGGAGGTGCATGACAGCTGGGGAGGAGGAGGCTAAAGGTGGTGGGGTGGGAGGGAGCTAGGTAGGAGAGGAGATTAGGATTAAGGCTGCTTTATCAGGAAGCTGTAGAGGTAAAGATGGCCTTTGTATTTTGATCTAATAGCTAAGAAATTTGACTGATTTCAATCTAAAACAGTCAATGATGGGTGCACAGACCCTTATAATTATTTCTTGTTGTAATAGGTAGACAGGCCCCAAAAACAGTGCATTTGTTGCTACGATGCATTTTGGATGTTGTGGTAACAATCTTTTATCATTTTTGTGTGGGGTGTTCCCTTTTGTTGCAAATGTAGTAGAATGTTGCATTGTACTATGTACCATCACAGATTCATTTGCTCTGAAACTTATGAAGTGGTATACAAGTACAGCTGTCTATATCATAACAAGACTGACTTCTGTTAAAACCGACAGAGAATCATTAGTTGGACGTCCGGTGGCTAACAACGTCCTACATTTTTTTCTGCCAAGTTGCTCACCTTACAACGTCCTATATTTTTTCCTGCCATGTTGCTCACCTACTCCTCTACGACCAGCTAACCATGGTCATTATTCTTTTGAGGATAACATCTACTGTTGACAGAACGAATGCAGTAGAAGTGGGGCTTGGGTTGTGTCCGAGGGCACAAAAGTATTCCAACTCTCTCAAATTGTGCCTAAAAAGCTCTATTTGTAGTTACATGTGTATCCACCTAGAGGACTACAGTGCCCGTGCCATGGAGGTCTTGAGTAGCGTTTAGTTTGACGTTAGTTTATACTTTTTTTACTATAGTTAGCTTATTTTTTTACTATAACTAAATTAGCTTATTTAGTATAATTAAATTTAACAAAATTAAAAATAGAAAAAATATGTTAGCTCATTACGGACAATACAAAAAAAATACGGGAAAAAGCTAAAAAATCAGAAAAAGACGAAATTACTGAATAATAAAAAAAACAGAAATCAGAATCAAAAAAATAACTTTAAACTGTTTTGAATGGTGCTTAATGCACGTGTGTGGGGCTGGATCTGACGGCTCGAGGGTAGGGACCTCAACATTTCCTGCCCACGCCCTCCATTACGGACAAAACTAATGCGTGGCCCTTTGTTAATTAACAACTGGGTGGAATTTTCGCGGAAGCATCATGAATTTTCAGTTGGCTTTCTAGTTGAGAGAGGGAATTACAATTGAAAAGAGTTTCCGCACCTTACGCCGCAGAGAGATAGAGGGAGAGAGAGAGCACTCAGACCAGGGCCATGGCTGAGTCTGCAGTTTCTTCTGTGCTTGGAAGACTCGGCAACCTTGCTATCCAGGAGACGTCCCTGCTATGCAATGTCACCGGTGAAGTGGGGTTCTTGAAGAACGAGATAGAGCGGCTGCAGGGATTCCTTCATGATGCGGACAGCAAGAGGAGGTCCGGGAATAAAAGCATAGCCGTCTGGGTCCGCCAGATCAGAGATGCAGCGTATGACGCTGAGAATGTTATTGAAGTTGCAGAGCATGTGAAGAAGCGAAACAGGCTGAAGAAGGGTTTCATGGGTGCCATCTCAAGGTATGCTCGATTGCCAAGTGACTTGGTTACCCTTCATAAAGTTGATGCGGAAATTCGTCGTATAAGAAGGAATATTCAAGAAATTACAAGTAGTGTTTCCACTCTGGGTATTCTTAATCTTGGTGGGAGTACAGTACCAGAAGTGCATCGTGATGTACCCGATCCACTTCATGATGATGATGTCGTGGTTGGATTTCAGAAGGAAGCCGAGAAAATTGTGGAAGAACTGAAAAATACGGAGAATAAACATCTAACTGTCATCTCTATAGTTGCAACAGGAGGGGCGGGAAAGACCACACTAGCAAGGAAAGTGTACGATTCAGCAGCAGTTAGAGAGTGTTTTAATGCATTTGCTTTTGTTTCTTTCTCACAAAAGTTTGAAGTGCTCCGTGTATTGAAGGACATCACAATGCAAGCTATGGGGATCAAAAGGGAAGACAAAGAGTTTGGTAAAACAGGAATACTGGAGTTGGAGAAAATGGGGGTAGAAGAAATAACAGCAAAATTGCGCGATCTTCTTAAAGAGAAAAGATACTTGATTGTACTTGACGATGTTTGGACAATGGATACATGGGATGCCATTAAGTAAGCTTTTCCTGATATCAAGAACGGGAGCAGGGTGTTGCTAACTACTCGTAACTTGCAAGCTGCCACTCAAGCTAATAAGTTGACTCATGTTCATCAGCTTAGACTACTGAACAGGGAGGAAAGTTGGCAGCTTTTCTGTTCGAAGGCATTCCCATCGTATGAAAGCATTGATACGAACCATCGCAGTGAGCTTGAAAGTGTTGGCAAGAGTCTTGTAAAGAAATGTGATGGTTTACCACTAGCTCTTGTTGTTTTGGGAGGATACCTAGCGAAGAACCTTCATCGAGAAGCATGGCTGAAAATGGACGGTTGCTTGGATTGGGAAGTTACGAGCAGATGGGACATTATGCAGAGCATAATAGCTCGTAGTTATGATGACATGTCAGACCATCACCTGAAATCTTGTTTTCTTTTTATGGCATCTTTTCCTGAGGATTTTGAACTTCGAGCTAATACTCTTATAAAAGCATGGATTGCGGAGGGTTTTGTGCAACATAAAGGCAGAAACACAATAGAAGAAACTGCACGTGACTACCTGGAGGAGTTAGCTCGAAGATCTATGGTTCAAGTCGTCCAGAGGAATGATTATGAATTGATTGAAATAGTCCAAATGCATGACATCTTGCACGAATGGGCGGTACAAGAAGCCCAGAAAGAAGTTTTCTTCAAGGTGTGCAAGAATCATGGTGACCTGCATGTATCCTCTTCAGAGACAATGACAGCATATCGCATTTCTTCAGTAGATTTCTTTGCCGACGAGATTGGCAGTGTTATGAATATTGTGTGTATTGACATGAGGCCCAAAGAGCCATATATATAGGAGAATACAAGGGGTATGCCATATACAGATAAGGAAACAGAATCCTACTAGGAATCAAATAACAATCCTATTCTATCTCCTATTCTATCTCTAACACCCCCCTCAAACTCATGGTGGATCACACACACTGAGTTTGGAGAGAAAATACAAGTGTTGTGCCCGTGTCTGTGGCTTCGTGAAAAAGTCAGCAAGCTGTAACTCAGACAGCACAAATTGAAGAGCAAGTACTCCCTCCTACACCTGTGAGCGAGTGTATGAAGCATCCACACCAATGTGCTTGGTGAGTTCATGCTTCACTAGATCTCGAGTGATACTGATGGCACCTGTGCTGTCAGACATAAGGGGCGTAGGTCCTCTCACCGGTACTCCAAAATCCGCAAGTAACCACCTCAACCAAGTTATCTCTGCTGTCACTGCTGCCAAAGCTCTCAATTCAGCCTCTGCACTCGAACGAGAAATTACAGTCTGCTTCTTTGTTTTCCAGGTAATCAAGGAGGAGCCAAGAAAAACACAGTAAGCAGAAAGAGAGCGACGATCAGAAGGATCACTAGCCTAGGTCGCATCGAAATAGGCTTGAAGCTATAGTGAGGCGGAGCTAGGGAAAAATAAACGACGAGAGATGGTTCCACGCAAATAGCGAAGAACACGAAGAAGGTGGCTGTAGTGAATATGAGTAGGACGGGCCATGAACTGACTCAAGATATGAATAACATGAGCAATATCAGAGCGAGTGCTCACAAGATAGACTAGACTCCCAACAAGATGGCGATAACGAGTAGGATCCTCAAGAGGATCGCTATCAGTAGCACGAAGCTGAAGGAAGAGCTCCATATGGGTCTCAGTAGTGCGAGTATCAGTCAAACCAGACCGATCAAGAAGATCTTGGACATACTTCTGCTGGGAGAGGTAGTAACCGTCAGGTGTGGAAGATATCTCAATCCCAAGGAAGTAAGTAAGCAAACCAAGATCAGACATGAGAAACCGCTCACTGAGATGCTTCTTCACATATGCGATGAAGGAGGAATCATCACCAGTAATGAGCATATCATCCACATAGAGAAGAAGCAGTGTCCGACCTCGGGGTGAGACATGGACAAATAGGGCAGGATCATGAGCACTAACAGTGAAACCGGCAGTGGTAATCACTGAGGTAAAACGAGCAAACCAGGCACGGGGGGCCTGTTTGAGGCCATAAAGAGCACGACGAAGGTGACAGACATGGCCATCAAGAATAGAATACCCACGGGGTGGCTGCATGTAAACCTCCTCCTGCAAGATACCATTACGAAAGGCATTCTTAACATCGAGCTGAGAGATAGACCATCGACGAACAGAGGCAACCGCAATAAGGGTGCGAATAATGGTCATATGAGCAATGGGGGCAAACGTCTCATCATAATCACGACCGTACTCCTGCTGAAAGCCACGCGCTACAAGACGAGCTTTGTAGCGCTCAATGGTACCATCAGACCTGGTCTTGATCTTGTACACCCACTTGCATGTGATAGGACGAGCATGCACAGGTGTCAGAACAATGTCCCAAGTCTCCGTACGTCGAAGAGCATCAAGCTCTTCTACTATAGCGAGTTGCCACTCAGAATGGGAAGCAGCCTCACGATAGGAAGTGGGCTCATAGACAGAGAGAGCATGAGCTGTCGAGGTAAGTCCAAAACGAGCAGGAGGTCAAAGAGATGCCCGGTCACGAAGGGTATAACGAGGAGCATCATCAGATGAATCTGATGGCGGTGTCGGTAAGATACCAGGAGATGAGTCTGGTGAGGGCCGAGGACGTCTGGAGTAGTGTACCCCCGAGAAACGAGATGACAATGCTGTAGGAGCAGGAGGTGGAGCTGTAGAAGGTAACACAGGAGGTGTAGGTGCAGTGGGAACCACAGGAGGCAAACTAGAAGATGGTGATGAAGAAGAGGAAATGGGTGATGAATCAGAGAGAGACAACCAAGAAATCGTCTCAACAGTGGTGACAGGACGAGGAGTCGAATCTTGATGGAAGAAAGGTCGAGATTCGTCAAAGACAACATCTCGTGAGATCCTGATCCGGCGAGCAGAAGGATCATAGCAGCGATATCCTTTATGCTCAGAGCTGTACCCAAGGAAGACGTATTCAACTGACTGAGCGGATAGTTTAGTACGCTCATGGTGCTGCAGAAGAACAAAACAAGTGCAACAAAAAACGCGAAGATGACTATAGTGGGGAGCTTGAGAGTAGAGACGCTCTATAGGGATCGCACCTTTAAGAGCAGTGGAGGGCTGCATATTGATAAGATATGCAGCTGTACAAACAGCCTCAGCCCAGAATTGTGGTGGAACATGAGAGGCAAGAAGAAGAGTGCGAGCAATCTCAAGCAGATGGCGATGCTTGCGTTCAGCAACTCCATTTTAGGCATGGGCACCAGGATAAGAAGACTGGTAAAGAGTGTCTTGCTTAGAAAGAAATTGTCGGAAGGCACCAGAACAATATTCACCAGCAGAGTCACATCGAAAAGTACGAATAGAGCTCTCAAACTGAGTACGAACCATCGTAGCAAAGTTACGGTAGATCGCAAGAAACTAACCACGAGTAGTCATAGGAAAAAGCCAAGTAAAACGGGAATAATCATCAATAACAAGAACATAGAATTCATGCCCGCCTTTTGAGATAATAGGCGCAGGTCCCCATACATCTGAATAAATCAAATCGAAAGGACGATCTGATACAGACTCACTAGAATGATAAGAAAGTTGTAGCTGCTTGCCCAACTTACAGCCTTGACAAGACATAGACGTGTCTATAGTAACACGTCCAAGAACTCCCTTATGAACTAATGAAGAAAGGTAGGACCCACATAGGTGACCTAAATGGTGATGCCATTGTGCAAAGGCTCCAGAGGTGGCAGCAGCAGTGGCGGTGGAAGTAGACGTGGTAGGAGCATCTTGAGCGGATGGAAGGTGAAGGCGGTCAAGAATGTAGAGGCCCGGGCGATCCTTACGGCGGCGGCCAGTACCAAGAATTGTCCCTGTCTGTCGATCCTGAATAAAACAGGTGTGAGAGTCAAAACCAACCCTACAACCAAGATCAGTGAGCTGTCCTACCGAAATAAGCTGCATGGTAAGCTGAGGAACATAGGAGACAGCTGGAACAGAGAAATCGGTGGACAAAAAGGTGCCCTGACAGTTGACCGGTAAGGAAGTGCCGTCAGCTGTCTGAACATTGATAGGAAAAGGAGGAGATCCTACTGAAGTGAGGGATGTGGAGTCCGGTGTCATGTGAAACGAGGCACCGGAATCCAAAACCCAAGATGTACCTGGAGGAGATGTCTGAGCTAGACTGGCAGAACCTGCAGAGTTATGAGAGAGTTGCCGGCGAGCCTCGGCAGAGCCTGCCGACGAGTGACCTCGCCGAGCGTAACTCGATGAGCTGGTCTGTCCTTCTGTGAAGGAAGGGCCTCCCTGCCCCCCTTGTGTCGTCCATTCGTGCACTCCTTGTTCCTCTTTCTTCGCACTGCACAACTCTGGTAGTCATGTCCGAAGTTCTTGCAGTAGTTGCACTGAACTCCAGTCGGTGCAAAGGCAGGAGCAGCAGCTGTAGCCGGACAAGGAACCGTAGTCGAAGGCGTCGGCGTAGTCGAAGTAGGAGCAGCAAGCACAGTCGGAATGGATTGTGCTGCTAATCCGAGACGAATCTCCTCAGCCCGAAGCATCGAAAGGGCCTCTGTGACGGTCGGTCGGGGCGAGCAGCTCAGCAGTTGAGCCCTGACAGGCTCAAACTCTGGGCGAAGACGGCAGACGAAATCATAAAGGCGAAGACGATCATGATCCGCCTTCTGCACTTTGTGACACTCCTGACAGAGTGGAGAGGCCAGCTCATCCAGCTGGCGCCAAAGACTGGCTAGGGCTCGGAAGAAGTCGTCAACAGAAGAATCTCCCTGGCGAAGCATCTCCAGCTCACGCTGAAGTAAGAAGAACTGGCGGCAGGGGGACGGTCGGGCGGCAGGAGGGCCGGGGGCCAGGGGCCAGGCGGCGGGCAGCTGCCGGTCTGGGCAGCAAATGGCGGCGCGAGGAGCTGCAGTCCGGGAGAGCCAGGCGACGGCCGGGACCGAGGGCGACGGGCAATGGTCGGCGACGCCAGGCGGCGGCCGGGACCGAGGGCTAGGCGGTAGGAGCCGCCGGTCCGGGAGAGCCAGGCGGCGGCCAGGCGACGGGCAACGGTCGGGCCGGGGCGGCGCGCCTGGAGATGGCGCGGACCGGCAACGCCAGGCGGCGGCCGGGACCGAGGGCCAGGCGGCGGCCGGGCGACGAGCGGCGGTCGGGCCAGGGTGGTGCGCCTGGAGATGGTGCGGGCCGGCGACCACTGGCGACGAGTGGAGGCGGGCAGATCGGAGACCGGCTCCTACGTCGGGACGACGTGCGGGCTCCGGTCGCGGAACGACAACAACAGCCCCAGATCGGAAGATGCACACACGGAGGGCAAGATGACGCCGATGATGCTGCACACGGAGGGCAGCGGCCGGTCGCGCGCAGAGGGCGACACTGGCGTCGAAAGCAGCGGAAGAGATCAGAGTCTAACGCTCTGATACCATGTTATGAATATTGTGTGTATTGACATGAGACCCAAAGAGCCATATATATAGGAGAATACAAGGGGTATGCCATATACAGATAAGGAAACAGAATTCTACTAGGAATCAAATAACAATCATATTCTATCTCCTATTCTATCTCTAACAGGAAGATCTGCATCAAATATGCGAACCATGTTGGGCTTCGGCTTGCCTTCTGTTTCCCTTGAAACATTAGGATTCTTGAGGGTCCTTTTCATGGACAACTCAAATTTGAAGAAACTTTCTAAACAACTCGGCAGTTTGATACATTTGAGATACGTTGGGTTGAAAGATTGTACAAATTTGGTGCTGCCATCCTCCATTGGACGCCTCCTCAACCTGCAATCTATTGATTTGCAAGGCACACCAGTGCCCTATATCCCAAAATCTTTGTGGGATATAGACACACTGAGGCATGTTGAGATCCCGTCTATAGAAGTATCAACTATTCCTGTACCAGTACCAGAGCAATAGGAGTTTCAGTTTCAGACCTTGCGCATTGGTACAGAGTCATCTTTGTGGTCTCCTAATTATGCCATAGGGGTACGTATGCGAAAATCTCTACCACAAATGACACAGCTGAAGGTTTTGGAATTAAGAATACCTTTTCCTGTGGACATCTTCGCCTGTTTGTCAAACCATCGCTATCTTGTTGAGCTTGATTTAGTTCTGTTTATAGACAAGACTGGGTTTCCGGACAGCAGTGTACTCCCACAGAACCTTCGCATCCTTTACCTGTACGTTGATCCCCCCTGTCCAGTAGACCCAATGCCAATTCTAGGGAAGCTTGATAACCTCATACGAGTTGTATTGGGTGTGCCAGACTATGAAGCCCCCAACATGTCCAGCCCTGCTGGTGGGTTCCCACAGCTAAAACACCTGTACCTCTGCTATATTCCTGTTGAGAAATTGATGCTTGAGGCTGGTACGATGCCAAAACTCACCAAGTTGGCTCTATTCGGATGTGGAGATATGACAAGGCTTCCAGATGGGCTCTTGGACTTGCCGTCCCTAAAGATGCTGGAGCTGGAAAACATGGAAAATATGCTACCCGAGGAAAGTCATGAAGAGCTTGAGATCCCTTCCCCCCTCTCCTCACCTGAGCGCCGCCTCCCACGTATCTTTTGGTCCCTTTCCTCTTGTATCTTCTGACCCGGGCTATGCTTTTCTCTAGGCCTGTGAAGCACCGCTTGTCATCGCGATGTTCAGTTTGCTCCCCGCGAGATCCCAAACACTGCTCGGTGCGCGAGGATTGCTTGGCTCGCTCGTGGGTAGGGCTGTATTTATTTATGATCTGCTTATCTTTCTCCCTTTCATTTCTTCTTCTTACGATACACACTGATGTCTGACAGTTAGGCCCGTAAACGAGTCGAGCTTTAGTGAGTCTGATCTTCTAAGCTCAAAGTTGGCAGAAGCTTGAGGTGAGCTCGAGTTGGGATCTGAGCTCGAGCTCAGTTCGGCTTAAGCTTAAGTAGGCTCTAGCTTAGCTCGTTGAAGCTCAATAATAATTAAAATAATTTATTATGCACTAATTTTCAACAATAAGACTAGTTTGAGTTCGAGTTTAGCTCGATAACAATCAAAATAATTCAAACTCGAGTTCAACAATAAGACTGGTATGTATCACTATTTAAACTCGAATTGAGACTCGTGAACTATTCGGGCTCGGTTCGGTAAAGCTCATGAGCTCAAGATTAAACTCGAGTTTGACTCGTTTAATGTTTGAGCCGAGCTTCAATTGAGTCTAGAACGAGCGGAGTTCAAGTAACTCATGAGCCTCAAATTTTTTGAAGTGTATATATTATGGTGTATGAAAGTATTTTCCCCTCTACATTGTGACCAGGAGGATCTATTTGTATTGTGACATAAGAGTAGAGATATTACTATGCTACCCCTAGTATGCTCCTATAACAGTAGGAGTGTTAGTCTTTCCCCGCTTTGTACTCAGCTCTAGCCCACGGTGGACCATTATGGACCGAGTTCACCACGTTGCCCTTCTAGTCTTCTTGTGGGGTTGACGTTGACCCCCCCTCTCATGGTGCGAAGGCTTTGGCCTGGTAGATCCCCTTCGCAAACCAAGGGTTTAGACCATTCTACAGAGGGCTACCTTCGGCATGGTGCGGCACCCCTTCGTTATGGGCAAAGGGGGTCCCCGATTGGGCTCACCCGTGCCATTGGTACTCTTCGAAAGTTTCATTGGGTGCGAAGGGGTCCATATTTGGGCCTGTAGGCTACCATCTTCGCACTTCGCTCCTGGTACTTTGTTCCCACCATGGGGCGGTGGGCTGCACCTACGACAGCTATCACTTGGCACATGGTTCTCTTCATCCACAGCACATAATTTAATGAGTAGCAAATGCAGTCTGTATTTTCGTGAAAAATATTGTGCATAATTTTTTCCAAGCCTTTCTTCTTAGAAAAAAATGGTGCAATTACATTGGCGTAGGCACACGGTGTTGACGTTGGCGCTGTTGGAGTAGCATCAGTGCTGCAAGCTTAAGATGATGTGCTTTGAGTTCATTGCTTCCTGTCGGAATTCAAGGGCAGTCATGCTGACCGATACAAGATGTTGTTGGATACAAGGTTGGCGAAATCACACAAGAATCTTAGACCCCGCAAAGATCTTACTTTACGTCGCTGCTTGTATTTGCATCCCCAATCTCAATTTTGTTGGTATCCTAAAGGTCATTTTGGTTCTGTCAGTGTTCTCAAGGGTTGTGGTTTGTCATTTGTAGTCATGATCTTCTATACTCATCTTAGAAACCATTTTAGTGTGTTATTCCAAACAAGCTCAATTCTTGGTATTTTGAAGTATTAGAACAAGTTTACTTGGTTGTAAATCATGCCATCCCTATGTACTAGTTTATTGGTTTTATTACTTTTTTAGGGCACTTTTCAGTTTTACTTCAGTAATGCTGATTTATCATCTTGCGTTAAATTCACTTAGAAAACAAAAAAAAGTGATGTAGAGATAGGCAGATCATTCCATATAGCATATACACGAATGGATTTATTGAATCTAACAAATATTGGATTAGCATGCAAAGCTCTTGTGAAGCTAGAGATAAAACAGCTTGTGCAAGTAGTACAGAGTTAGCCATCGAGCCTCACGCCTTCAAAATAAAACTTCGGAGGAGGAGAAGAAGAAGAGTCATGGCTAATATGCACAAGGCATCAGCTCAGAAGAAACACTGCACCACAACAATGAGACCAAGCACGTTACCATGGCACCGCAATCTGGCCTAATGTATGGTTCAATTCGTTGTGTTTGTTAGTTTCATCAAAGACATATAGCCTACACCTATGGTACGACATGTATGATTTGCTATATTAACTTGATTTTTCATCACTAGCAAAGAAGATCATCTTGTCAATTGCAAGGGGAGTTATCATATTTTTTATTAGAAAACACAACAATATTCTAGAACCCTAATTTGGAAACCATATTATGTGCTATGACGCACGGACACGGATACGTCGACACGACACCGACACGGGAATTCGCCATTTTTCCAAAAATACTGACACGGCGACATGGCTATATATATTAAAATAATAAATAAATTACATATATATATATATTATTTTATATATTTCCTTATGCTTGTCAAACTGAAATTATGTAAACATGTAATTTGTAAAGTGTATATTAGGAGAATATGTACCTCATCAGTCATCAATTGTTTTGTTAATCATGACGATAATTGTTGGTGTGAATACCATTTGCAGAAATAAGAATTCCAATGTTCCATTAACCTGGGAAAAATGTAACATGATCAGATCAGCAAGACTACAAAGATAACATGTATATTCGATTCTTGAATAAACAAAACAATAAACTAATAGAGCAACAACAATTGATAATTGATAATGAAAAGCAATAAATAATAATAAGTAGCCAAGTTAAAACATATAAACTTAAATGTAGGGTTCAACCAAAAGCAAATGGCAACTAGCCAACATACAACATAGGAGTGGTTCAACTTAAGGTACATCACAAACTCGAATTCTAGTAGCAAGGCTAAATGGCTAATTAAAAGACAGTATGAGACTCTTAGACTTCAATTTCGTCCTCATTTTCTTCTTGGGTCATCACAGTAGACTCATCTTCAAACAACACACCCTGCAACTCTGGTTCTTCAAGAGAGAGCTGAGCAACCTCTAGAATGCCAACATCAGTTAGAGATTAAAAGCTGTCTCCTCCCACATCCCACATTCTAGTTGTCCCTGTTTTATATGCTTCTGTCTTCTTGATAGAAGTCTCAAATTGTTATGTACAAATACCAAATCTTCAGCACGCTCATGAGTTAATTTGTTTTTTTTCATGCTGTTGATGAAGCTATATGTGCTCCAGTTTCTTTCACAACAAGAAGATGAGGCCGGTTGGTTAACCAATTTGAGAGCCAAACTTTGTAGCACAGGAACAGATTGTCCATGATTTACCCACCAATTCATTGGATTAAGGATCCATCTATTATAAATAGAATCAAAATCATTAAATTCTCCAAAACAAGTGGAAAATCTTACATATTCTTCTTTCACTTTCTTGAGATCTTCAAGACCAGGGAAGAACTTTTTGAAACACTTCATTCTCATTTGTGAAATCTCAAGATCCTTGGTAAGAATCATCATATGCAATGCAAGTAATCCCTGATAAGTACTATCATTGGTCATTTCTCTAATCTTATTGTACTTCCCTGATAGGTATCTTATTGCAATGCATTGTACTTGCAGAGTAGTACTCCTAGTGCAACCACACATTGGTAGTATCAAATCCTAAATGTTCTGTTCCTATAACTACGGGAGTCTCTATTACAAATCAGTCTTCTGTACAAGTTTTGAAGAATGCGCGGATGACATGTTGGCCTTCTCATATATGAAAAGTAAGCATAATGTAGCATATACGTAAATAGTGCGGTATAAGCACATATATTCAAGTATAGATATACATATATATGTTCATCAGCAATATATATATACATATACATATACATAACAATATATGAATATATATATATATACACATATCAATATGACAATGTAGCATATATATACACACATATATCAATATGAAAGTATATGATTAGGAAGCAAATGTAGCATATATATCAATATATGAAACATGAGACATGAGGAGGGCATATATAGTAAATGTATACTTTAGGGAAAAACATACATTTGCTTAATAAATGTATTGGTAAGGCTGAAATTTCATATATTTGCATGTTTTTTCTACATTAGCAATTCATGTCGACAGTTGACTTCAGTGGATTCACATGATATAAAGTACTCAAAACAGTGAGCAACCGATGTAGACAAAAATAGTGAGCAACGGAAGTGGACTTAATAGTCAAACAACAACTATACTCACTAAACGAAAGACAAAGATCACACCATGTCATGAACTCAGAATTAATTTAAGCAACAACTAAATAACCCAGTGAGATCCAACTAATTCTACAGATCCAACTCTCTATCCATACTCATTAAACAACTAATTCTACAGATCCAAATCTCTATCCATCAAGAACCTAGTGAGATGATCTAAATCCATTACGATGCCGGCCAGTTAACGCTTACGTGCTCGGGGGCGGCGGGCTCGGGGGCGACATGCTCGATCGGGGGCGGCGGGCTCGGGCGTGACTAAACCCTAGTTTGGCTCTATGCTAGTTGGTATGCAAATAACTGCAAAGTACGTGCAAAACCCTAGTTTAGGGGTATATATAGGAATATTAGTACAGATGGTTCTAAACTACAACCGTATGTGATAATAATATCACAGACGGTTCTAAACTAAAAACCGTCTGTGATATATATTATTACAGACGGTTCTAAGTTTAGAACCGTCTGTGATAGTTACACTATCGCAGACGGTTCTAAGTGTAGAACCATCTGTGATATATATTATTACAGACGGTTCTAAATTTAGAACCGTCTGTGATAGTATAGCTATCACAGTATACTATCACAGACGGTTCTAAGTTTAGAACCGTCTGTGATATTAATTATCATAGACGGTTCTAAACTTAGAACCATCTGTAATAAGCCCACCCCGGCTGTTGTAATTAATATAACTAACTACACCAACCAGCATTCAATAAGACCTCACAGAGAGTGTATTTCTTTAAAATAGCCCAGTGAATATAGAGATACATTTGTATGACTTATTCTCAAAATTCACCAATATATCACACATTTTTACATATACATATATAAATGCAAATTCACAAATACATCACACACATGCATTAATTGTTATATACATACATACCAATTCACATATATACATCACATACATGCATTGTTATATATATCGACCATTCTCATTCCACTTGCTTATTTTCTTGAAAAATTAGCCCTTCATGATGATCAATGCGTACGTAACTAGTTTCATCACGTTGTTCGTCGTCGACCCTTATGCCATTTCCAAAAGGAGGTAACTCGTCAAATTAATTGTATTCTTCCTCGTCCACTACATTTTTTACTCCGACAATTCTCCTTTTTCCATGAAGAACTACATGACGCTTCTTATTTGCCGGGTTGGTTACATAGAAAACTTGAACAACATGGTTGACGAGTACGAATGGTTCGTCTTTATACCCGACACGTTGGAGGTCCACGGTAGTAATATTGTACTTATCAACCTTCACCTGTGGGAGATGCACCCAACGGCAGCGAAATAAGGGGATCTTGAAAACCACGTAGTCGAGCTCCCAAATCTCTTCTATGAACCCATAGTACGAGTTTCTCACCCCATTGGTACTGAACGCATCTATGCGAACACCGCTGTTCTGGTTAGTGCTCTTTACATTCTGATCCTGTGTATTGAATGTGTACCCATTTATGTCATATCTTTGTCATGTCACAATTGTAAATATTGACCCTTTTGCCAACCATGTCAGCATCTCACTCGACGAGCTCCTAGCGATTTGCTCCTTCAACCATTGGTTAAATCGACTGTTGTGTTGTCTCATGATCCAAACATCCGGCCGCTCTAGGTTCTGTTGCCGAAGGACATCCTTGTGATGGTCGACATAAAGGGCCACTTCAGTCATGTGTTGCAAGATCGTGAAATGGGCTTGAGCATATGCATCTATATCTGGAGTGATTGCTCTCCTTTCGATAGTTCCGATACCCTTGAGCCTCCCCTCTTGACAAGATTGAGGCACACCTATCGGTTGAATCTGAGCCATATAATCGACACAGAACTCAATGACCTCTTTGCTTGCATAATCTTCGACGATGCTGCCCTTCGGTCGAGATCGATTCCGTACATACGACTTGAGAATTCCCATGAACCTCTCAAACGGGTACATGCTACGTAGGAATACGGGCCCGTATATTTTTATCTCCCACACAACGTGAACAATAAGATGGACCATGATATCGAAAAATGAAGGAGGAAACATCTCAAGATGACATAGAGTCATCACCACCTCGTCCTGCAGAACATCTAGTCCTTCGGGATCGATGACCTTTTGAGCAATTGTGTTAAACAAAGAACAGTCTCATGATTGTCTCTCGGACTTTGATCCGCAAAATATTTCTAATTACAATAGGGAGCATCTGTGTCATCAACACATGACAATCATGAGACTTCATGCCATTTAATTTCAAATCTTGCATCGAAATAAGTTTCTTCACGTTGCCGGAGTAACCAGACGGAACTTTGACACCATGCAAGCACTGGCACAGTTTTGTTTTCTCAGCCTTAGACAGAGTGTAACACGCAGGGGGAAGGTACGTTCGTTCATTATCTGTTTTTCTCGGTGCTAACTCAGGCCTGATGTCCATATCAGCCAAGTTAAGCCGTGCGTTGACGCCGTCCTTTGTTTTATCACAAATGTTCAGTAAGAGACCAATCAAGCTATCACATACATTCTTTTCTACGTGCATGACGTCAATGCATTGTCGAACATCTAGGTACTCCCAATAAGGTAAGTCTCAAAATATTAATTTTTTCTTCCATATATTCTTCTTACGAGCCCTCAATTTACGTCCCTTTCCGAAGACAACATCTAAATCCTTAACCATTTTATAAACCTCTTTTCCGCTTAAATACCTTGGAGTTGAACTGTCTTCCTTCTCTCCGTCAAATTGTTTCTTCTTCTTGCGGTATGTGTGAGCCATCCGAAGGAACCGACGGTGACGCATGTACACAGTTTTGTCTGAGTGTTTCAGCCACACACTCTCGGTACCATCTACGCAGTGAGTACAAGTTTTGGCACCTTTTGTACTCTAGCCCGACAGGTTAGCAAGGGTAGGATAATCATTTATGGTACAGAAGAATAAGGAGCGTAAAGTGAAGTTCTCTCATTTATATGCATCCAATACCTGTACCCCTTCGTCCCACAGTACTTTTAGATCTTCCACCAACGGCGCTAGGTACACATCAATATCATTTCCAGGTTGTTTTGGCCCTTGGATAAGTATCGACAGCAAAATATACTTTCGCTTCATACACAACCAAAGAGGAAGATTATAGATGCACAGAGTCACAGACCAAGTGCTATGTCGGTGCTCATGCTACTAAAAGGATTCATTCCATCTGTACTCAATCCAATCCTTATATTCCTCGGTTCTGCACTGATATCTGCAAAACATCTATCGATGTTTCTCCACTAGGTGGAATCAGCAAGTTGTCTCAACATTCCATCCTTCTTGCGCTCTTCCGAGTGCCATCGCAGCAATTTTGCCTCCTTTGAATTCGCAAATAACTGCTTTAAACGGGGAATTATAGGAAGATACCATGCCACCTTTGTAGGAGATCCTTTCTTCACCTCTGTTCCATCGTCATCATCATCTGATTGATTGTTACGTTTGTATCAGGATGCGTTGCACACCAGACAGACATGCATGTTTGCATACTCTTTACGGTAGAGGATACAGTCGTTCGGACATGCATGTATTCTTTCTATTTCCATTCCCAATGGACAAAGAACTTTCTTGGTTTTATACGTGGTTTTAGGCAACTCATTTCCCTCTAGAAGCATGTCCGGTAAAAGACCTAGCAGCGCCGTGAAACTCTTATCGGACTAACCGTTGCTTGCCTTCAATTTCAACAGTTTAAGCACAGCTGACAATTTCGTGTACTTTGACATGCAGTACATGAATAAAGGTTTCTCCGAGTCCTCCATCAAGCCTCGGAATTTAATATACTCTCTCTCATCATAGTTTTCTTCTACATCACGAAGCATCTGATCCAGATTGTCATCGTGCAGCCTATCCGAATCCGAACCACAATCATCATCCAGCGGTATATCATTGACTACACCGGCGATATCGTCCGGCGGCATATCATTGACTTCACCAACGATGTCCTCTGGCAGCATATCATTGACTTTACCGGCGATGTCATCCGGCGGCATATCATTGACTTCGCCATGACTGGTCCAACACGTATACCCCTCCGAATCAAGTGCACTTCAATCTGCTCTTGATTCTTAAATATCTTTAAATTCTCGCAGTCAATGCATAGACAATACATATATTTCACCCCTTTATTCAAAATATCCTCCTCGGCAGCTCTTGTAAAAGCAGACACGCTATTAATGTACTCTTCACTCACACGGTTTGCGGTATACACCCAGCTTCGGTCCTATATTATGCACATATATAACAACTTAGTATTAACATTAATTTAATTAATTATTACTACATATATACCACATGCATTGAGGTTAGCTAAATCTAAATTAGCTAGATCTTCAAAGTATATATATAACAGTCACCAAAAATTAATTAGCTAGATCAATTTTGATATTGCAACCAAAAACAAATTTCATTACTAACCATATCTAGGCCGGGCACGCTCTTGTAAAAACAAATTATTCAACATATCCTCATCGGTAGCTCTTGTAAAAGCAGACACGTCATTAATCTCACACGGTTTATGGTATACATCCAGCTTCGATCCTAAAGGACTAAAGGACGCGTCATAGGTAAGATAGAAAGCTTGTCTTAGGCCGATCTCTATGGCTCTGTTGCTCGTGAGTCATCGGGTCATATGAGCCTAGCCAAAAGGACTAAAGGATGATATGGGAACGGGATGACTAGTCTGTAACTGCAACAGCAATCCCTTTTGTTCATACGTAACATAAGTACATAACTATTTCGGTGATGCCAAACCAGTTATTTTTCAACCAAAAATCATGCAAAGAGATTATGTAATTAACACCGCAGTTAATAGCACAAACGTTTGTATTTGGAAATCTCAATCTACAAGTAATTCTGACACCATCACCATGAAGCACAGGGTCTACACTCCATGTTTATTATTATTACATAGAAGCAAACAGAATGCAGTATGTTAATGGCCAACACGCAAACACACCAGTGATACTTGATTAAAAAAACAAACCATAGTTTATAAAGGAAGACAAATGCATGCATGAAGGATAATCGAGGAGTCCCTGGCACATCCTGCAGAAATCTTCGACTCGTGCATGCATCAAGTTTAATCATCAAACTGAATAGGCTCATTTATTTTCACCTGCGTAAAGCATACAAGAGAATGACACCAAGTTATGGAATTGATAGAAAATTTTGTTCTATGCCATTGGTCAAACCTTGAATTCTACAAATACCATCCAAAACTGCCTTATTCTGAATATGCCACTGCTTTGCAAGTTTTCTTCTCGAAATGCCACTCGTGACACATTCCGTTGGCCAGCCATTAGAAAGCCATGTCAGATTGTTTTCAAAATGACGGTAAATGCCCCTGGCGCTCTCTCTCTCTCTCTCCCCCTACTCACTTCTCTCCAACTCACTTTATCAAATTCTAGAGGCAGCGCTCAGTTTGGCGCTCAGTTTGGCGTTAGCTTATGACTTTTTACTGCAGCTGAGTTAGCTTATTTGGTATAATTAAAATTAAAAAAAATATAAAAATAGGGGGAAAACATGTTAGCCCATCACAGAAAATGCAAAGGAATAGGAAAAAAAGAAAAGGTAAAAAACCTCAAAAAAATAAAAAATAGAAAAAAGACGAAATTACTGAATAGTGAAAAAAAACAGAAACCAAAAGTAGAAACTGGCTTTAAGCCAAAATAAGCATAGCCAGAGAGGCAAAGCCTCCAGCACATGTATGTTAAAAATGTTGAAATGTTCTGATTTATTTATGTTTGACTGCTTGAAATTGTGGTCCAAGGATGAACTTTGAACTGCTTAGTGTTTCATATACTGATGCTCAAGATTCGTACAAATGGAGCCACGCCAAGCATCAATAGTGCAGCCACACCATCAACAAACAACTGCATCTAGCTAGAGTTGTCCAAATAGGCTGTGCTATTGCGGGCCAGTCTGAGGCCTGTCACTACAGGTCTATCCTAAGCACGACCCGTTTAGACGATGGGCTGTGCCAGTATGGCCCGGTGGACCATACCGTGCCTGGGTCAAGCGGCCGGCACGCCACGGCCTGTTTAGGTTGCAGGCCATGTCGGTACAACATAGTATGACACAACAACAGGCGTAAACGGGCTGTGCCGACACGCACGGCATGACCCGGTAAAAAATAGCCGTTTTGACCTTTTTTGATCGCTGTGGTGTAAAAAATTTGGAAAAATAGCAAACAATTCAAAAAATATATAAAATTTTTTCTATAAATAGGGGGCATCCGATCTCTATTCTCCACACCTCAAACCTCACTCTCATCTCCCTGTTTAACTGTGAAAAATTTGGTAGTATTTGTGAAAATTTAGCAAAATTAGTGAGAAATTCGTACGAAATTTAGAAAATTCAAAAAACTTCAAAGAATTTTTGAAAAGCTGCAGAAAAGGAAATAGTGTTATCTTATTTCAACTTTTTCATATTGTTTGCTGATTGAATAGTAAGTTAATTGAAAGAAATGTTTCATACTTATACATTATCTATTACTTTGATATCAGACATATAGAGTGGTAGAGGTAGGAAGCATTCTATTAATGTTGTTGCTCATTATGTTAATGATGACTGGGTAATGAAAAAAAGAATTACAGGATTTAAATTAATTAATGCTTCACATACTGCTGAAAATATTGTAGAATGCATTATTAAAGTCACTAGTGAATACAGACTTAGAAGAATCTTTTGATAGTTTGTATTTAGGCAGCAATAAATAGGATTTTCAATATTGTTTCTTCAGATGTAGTCATTAGTGAGCTTTATAGATTGCACTTTTTTCTTTACTAAGATTTTCTCAAGTTGAGTTTTTTACTTAGTAAAGTTTTTAACGAGACAATCATGCAATGTAATTTAACAAGTTAATAAAACTTATTATATCATTGATAATAATTATCTTGATAATTAAGTATGTCTACAATTTTTTTTTATAATTTTGTATAATTTTTTTTACAATTTTCAACATTTTCCCCTTAGTTTTCTACATTTTTCTACAATTTGTTTTGTAATTTTTTGAATTTTTCTGGCCTAAACGAACCAATCGTGCCAGCACGGCCCGTTTAGCCCTAATCGTGCCCGTGCTGGCACGGCATGGTCACAGGCCATGCTTAGGTCCGGTTCTCGGCCCGTGGCCGGCACGGCATGTCCCATTTATTATCCATGCCTAAACGGGCTATGCTTGCCCCAGGCCTGTGCTGTGTTGGCCCGGCACGGCCCGTTGGCCAGGTCTGCATCTAACATTCAACCCTGGAAGGCTGGAAGCTACCTAGATTTACTAAGAAATCTGTCCAACCACTAGCAACTACTTGAATTTATATGTTATGTGTTGTTAGATCAGACAATGTGATCCACTTTGTAATGTGAGGAACCTTGAGTATTTTGTGATGTCAAATTACAAACCACGAACATGTATGTTAAGTTAGATGATGTACTACTTGAGATGTACTTTGTGATGTCAGAATCCTTGGGAGTATTTTGTTGTGTAAGGCATGTTTATTGAAGGTTATGCGCTACTAATCAAGTGATGATTGCAGTTTGTTATCTGGTATCTTTTTGGTGCTAACCTTTCCCTCCAAGTGTCCAACCAAAGTTCACAACAACCCATGGCATATTCACAATAAGGCAGTTTTGAATTCTATGTTTGACCACCTAGTCATCAACCCTGCAGTGGCGCCTTTACGGGCAAGCAAATTAGAAGATGAATTATGTATAAGCACAATGTATACTATTAGGGTCTATTTGATAGAGCTTCAGATTCTCAATTTTTAAATTCTGTTTCTGATTCTCGAAGAATCTAGAGCTACTCTAGAAAAGCGTTTGACTAATAGGTTAGCTCCAAAAACCATAAGAAGGAGGATTGAAGGCAAGTAGATCATGTGACCCCTGGTTATATCACTTCATTTGTATTTGTATCTTATGTCTCTATCTGAAAAATAAAGTTTGATTCCGACTGTTGAGGTTAGGGTGCATTGTTTGTGTGGATATCTCACTATGATTTTTTCGAGTTTAAACTCATGACTTGTGTGGGTTGTATGACTTAAGTTAACTTCTGTAGGTAGCACCTGCCGAGCTTCTATAGTATGGTAGATGATACGTGTCATCTATCGTGACTGTCGAATTCATAAACGAAGCTAAATTTATAAAAATAGATATCTCAATACTAAATTTTTAAAAAATAGCTCCAATACGAATTATGTAAACAATTCCCAAGATGCCAACCCACGCATGCCGGCAGAAGGCTGCAGTCAAACGGCAACTTCGAGGCAGATCTGGCTAATAATAATGATCCCTCACGTCCTAGCTACGTAGTACAGTGCACATGGGGCTCGAATTACCACTCCTACTTGTGCACATGGGCTCGAATTACTCAGTTTAAATACAACTAATGACGAAGCTTGCTGATATTGAACATCCTTTGCAGGTTGCAGGTTGATGAAATGGCTAACAATGATCGCTTCAGTGATTTGTTATGGATGCCTCATAATCAACACAAAGTATCCAAAAATTGGGATAATGTGAGCTATTTGTTTAATTTGCTTTATATTGTCGATTATTGTGTTTGTTCAGTTAGAGCAACTCTAGCAGTAGCCCTCAAAACAGGGTCCCTACTTTTCATTTGAGAGCTCCCCTACTTTTGAGAGTCCTGTTTTCTGGACTGCACTCCAGCAGGAGCCCTCAAAACAGGGTCCATACTTCTCAATTCCCTCTATTTTAAATATGAATATTCAAATTTAAATTCAAATTTGTTCCGAATTTAAATTTATGAATTCAAAGACGAATATTCAAATTTAAATTCAAATTTGTTCCGAATTTAAATTTATGAATTCAAATACGAATATTCAAATTTAAATTCAAATTTGTTAAATATTCACACAATGAAGGGTGTATTTATTTAAATACGAATAAATCTGAGTTTGAGGGCTCAGTAGGGGTCCCCTAGGAATAGGGGTTTGGAGGCCTCATTTGAGAGGCCCCTATTTTTGAGGACTCAAGTAAAGGTCCTGCTGGAACTCAGTTTTTTGCTCTGATTCTCAAATCTGAGTTTAGAAGCTCAAGTAAGGACCCAGTTACTCTTAGACTTGGTGGACAGCATCATCGTATTGCCATTCCTTGTCACCCACTGGGCCGGTCGCCTCTAGAGAATATCGGAATTAATGGAGCGTTGGAGGCCTGAGATGAATATTTTTCACCTACCAGTACGCGAGATGATAGTTACGCTGCAAGACGTGAGTTGCTTCTGGTGGTAAACCAATTGTGGGCCTAGCTGATGGGCCATAGTTGATTTGATCGAGAGGTTACTCAGGATGCGCCAGTTCGGGTGACCATCTACCGTAAGTAAGCCCCGCGGGATTCCTCGTCACCCGCCCCCTCCACGTGTCGATTTTTGCAATTAAGTCCCCCAGGTTTTGGTAATTGCGTATAGATCCTTATTTCTTACAAATAGATCCCTAAATTTTTACGAAAAAGTTCATACGTTTTTTTTACCTTGATAACGTCCCACGGTTTTCGAAATTACATACATATCCTTGATTCTTTTAAAACAGTCCCTGATTTATTACGTAAAGGTCCCTGAGCTGTTTTTTATTGCAAAAAGACCCTCGATTTTTTTGCGAAAAAACCCCTTACACTTTACTTTTGCTCCGAATTTTCGGATCTTTTAATTCGGTACACACGGTGGCTGACGCGGCGTAGCGCTGCGTCTACGTGTCTAGTTATTCAGATAACTGGTAGAATACTCACTGGCTCAGAGAGAGACCTGTTTAAAACTGAAATTTATAAATTTCCAGGCAGTGTGGAATGCTATCGTTTCTCTTGCTAATCGAGGGTGTATGTTTTGCAGATTGAGTCGTATGGATAGTGTCTGGTGCGTGTTGGTTTATAGAATTGAATGCTCAAAGTTCCAGAGGGTGTGTGCATTTGGAGAAATTACACATTCAAGTTCTTCGGTATAGCTATGCCCTCTTTTTTGTTTTCTGAAAACCATTCTTGTTTTTTCTGTGCGATTTGTGTAGGCTGTATGCTCGGTTCAGTTTGACCTCCACTTGAAAAGATTTGAGTTATATACCGATTTTGGGAGGAATATTGTACAGTAACAATTATCATTTTTGACATATACACCTGTAGGCTGTAGCTTCAACACGGATTTTGCCTTCGACATATACAATAACAATAATCATTTTTGACTGCTGCACCTAACAAGAAAAAATAGTGATTATTAAAACCTTTATTTCAATTCCAAGATTCAAGTTTTAAAAAATTACTAGACACTGTCAAGATGGTGGATAGGATATAAATATACAATATTGAATTTCTCCTATGTCATACGTGAATTGATCTCAAATAAGAAATGTAAGTTCAGTGGCAACCTATTATATATGAGTGCACAAAAAAAAACACTGACAGTGACCACTGCATATGGTTAACTTGATTATAGAAACTACAAATAATCTAATGAACAAAAAGGATAGCGTTTGTGTACGTCCATTTCATGGTCCGGTTTATATTACCAGCCTTGTTGACGATTACATCTTACGATTTCATTTTCTTATGCAACAACAAATGCGATCCTTCACAGCTACAGCTAGCAGTTTGAAAGTGTAGAACATGAACATTTCATAGGCTTGAAGAGATGGACTGTAAAGGTTTACACACAAAAATCTTACTCTAACAGTACGTATGAAATGGTCTACCCCACCATTAATTTGCCCAAAGAAAATTACAGAATAAGGTAGTGAGGTGAGTATTATGAAGCTGGCCTGTTTAATTCAAGTTTACATTTCTTTGAGGACACACATGTGAAGGAGAAATAACCAAGACGTAGAAAATGCTGAGGGAACATAATTCTTTTTTCTTTCTTTCTTTTCATAGCAACATAGCAACTGAAATTTTACCTATGATACTTCATTGAAAATTTTGCACTGAACCATTATAACTACTCAGTTATTCAAAAAAGCAATCAATCAGTAAAGAAAATTTTCTGCTATCATATTTCAGTGGTGATTCGTGGTGATTTTCTATAGACCTGCCCCATGCCCTAACATGACACCTATTGCAGTGATTTTGCAACAACCAAAACAACAATTACTTAAGAATGATCATCACCAGAAAAATAGTGTAATGTGTCAATTTAATTGCTCGGGATGCCTTACACCGCACAACATACACTACATAGAATGGCATTACAGCAATACATGGCAACAACTAAACATACTTGAACGCCATTGAAATAAACTAACAGGCAAGCAGAACAACAGTTCTGATATACTTAGTCATACAAAAAACTACTGAATAAAATGTTTTATGCATTGAGTAAATATCACAAAACCACACTACCTTCGATAAAACTATCACAAAACCACACTTTTAATGAACAATGTCAGAAAACAACGCTTCCCTTTACATAACATTTCACAAAAACCACACGTTTAAGTATCCAACAGGTTGGGCCTGCTCGTCGGTCTCACAAGCTTATCCCGTTTCCGTTTGCTAATATGGATAGGCTCGTAACATTGATAAGTGGGTTCAGTTCATTGGATATGACGATAATGCTTGAAAGTGTGGTTTTGTGAAATACTATACAAAGATAAGTGTAGTACTCTAAAATTGTTGTTTAAAAGTATGGTTTTGTGATAGTTTTACCGAAAGCAGTGTGGTTTTGAGAAATTTACTCTTACGCATTTGATTCTGAAGCTTTGCACTTGTCATTTATCAAAGCCACAGCATAATGTGCTACTCACACCAGCATACAGAATCAGCAAAGGATTAAAATCTACTTGAATGAACCAAAATTTCGATCTCTGTGAATTTAGTCTAAACTGAATCTAAGCCTTACTAACATATCCCACTATATGTTCCTAAATATGAAAATATGACAAAAAACACATACCTTTAATATGCAGTTGATCAAAGGTACAGCATAAGCTAATGAAACATCGTTGAGTTGCAGTTCACCTAGTAATAACCTGAACTAGAAAAACGCATCTGTTTATTTGTTTGAAACCAAAATTTGATACCCATGGTCAAACGAGCAGACCTGAGAGAGCAGGGCCTCATCAGAAGCGAGCTTCAGATCATCCTTGGTGTTGCCATTCTCAGGCTCACCTGGTAGAGACAGCGACAAATTCATATTCCCACAAACAGAATGAACACTAAAAGATGCTTTCAGCAGCAGCAAGATCTTACAAAATCATCCTCGGAGATGTCGATGAGCTGGTACTCACTACGGTTCACATGAGGAACCTGCAAAAAACACCAAAACCAAAACAAAAGGTGAGACTTTGATGTCACTTAATGGAAAATTAAATACTAGAAATTTGCAGAGAGACGGATTGGTTAGTCGCTAACATCGCAGTTGTGGGCGGAGGGCACGATGTCCTTGTAACACCCCGACCCTCTACAGGACCCAAGATGCTACCACTACACTGTTACTATCTCACATAGGCACGGCATAAACTGAGTTAACGTATAAGAATTGTACTAACAGGAGAATCCACTCTCCTGAAACATACTGTAACTAGAAATAATTTGCTTAAACTTCTTAACATAGGATTAATCATAACGCTTAGTATATGACTAAGGAGTTATCTTACATGTGCGGTGCAAAAGGAACTACTCCCATTCCATGTATGTCATCATTCCGGATCACCCTAGAAAAAAAAACAACAAAGTAAGAGTGAGTCCGAAGACTCAACAAACACACGATAAAGCAGTACATCAATACATATCTGTAAACTGTAATCCAATTCTACGGCTGTAATCTGTAAACCACATCTACTATGAATTGTTAAGCCAATCTACTGTAAACTGTGAATCATCTCTACTGTAAACTGTAAAACCAATGTACTGTAAACTATAAATCACATCTTCTGTGAACTGTAAATCAATTTTGTGACTGTGATATGTAAATCATATCTACTATAACTGTAAACTGTAAATCAATTCTGTGGCTGTATTCTGTAAATCACATCTACTGTGATCTGTAAAGCCAATTGACTGTAAACTATAAATCACGTCTATTGTGGATTGTAAAGCCAATCTATTATAAATTGTAAATCACATCCTACTATGAATTGTGAATCAATCTACTGTAGTCTGTAAATCTACTGTGAACTGTAAATCAATCTCATCAGAGTCAGTAAATCTCATGTGGACCGTAAATCCAATCTCATCAGTCTGTAAATCCACCGTGAATCTGTAAATCATTCATGCATCAGAATCAGATCATGCATCGATCTGTTTCATTTTTATGCAATGTAGTGTTATGCAATGCATCTGTAACTGTAGCTTATACCGGTATAGCGGAGTGTTCACCCGTCGATGGACCTCTCATTTGCCCCGCCCTCTTTCAGACGGGGGTTCAACCTCCACTCCCGTGGAGTCCCTACCGAAGTAGGCCATGTTTCACTATGTATGAGTGCAATGCGTGATACACATGCTTCCACTGTTATCACTTAATTATAAATTGCACTCATCAGTATTCACGTAACTAGTAATTCTGTATCTCAGCCTATAAACACTGTAAATCATGGCTATAAACACTGTAAATCATGAATAGCAATCATCAATCACACTGTACTGTTCTACCATGCACTTGCCTGTTAGCCTAGCGGATGATGTGCAAATGGCACCGAGCTTGAACCGCTACCTGAGCAAGCAACAATCATTTCAATTCATTACTAATGCAATACATACACATGCAAGGAAATAACATCGCTCTTACACATAAATCCAATATAGCCGATCTCCCTCTCACCGGACACCTCCCCGATGTCCCAATGTTTAATCGGTGTATTATTTATGCGAGGATCAGGAATTAAACGAAAATGGGTTTCAAACTGTTACCCTAACCTCTGACGACTGGATCAGGTCACGGTCTGTCACTCTCCAGCCGGATCTGACGGGTCCGACGCTGGATCAGATTTCCCCCCTTTTCTTTTTTTTCTTTCCTCTTTCTCTCTTTCCTGTTTTTTCCTTCCCTTTCTCTTCTTTCCTACTCTTTCTTTTTCTTTTCCTTCCCTCTCTCCTCTTTTTCTTCACCCGGCCGCACCTTCTCTTCTTTCTTTCTTCCTCCTCTCTTTCTTTTTCCTTCTCCCCTCTTTCTTCTTTTTCTTTCTTTGTTCCTTACCTGGCCGTTCCCCTCTCTTTCCCTTTTTTTCACACTGGCGCCTCCCTCTTCTCTTCCCACGTCGGCTCCTTCCTCTCCCTTTCTCCTCATGCCGGTGGTTCACTCCCCTTCCTCTCTTCCTTCCTCACTCCGGCGAGCCTCCCCTCTCCTCTTTCCCTCACGGCCGGCGCACATGCAAGCGGCAGCGCCCAGTGGAGGCGCACGAGCGGAGACGACGCTGGGCGGCGGCAGCGTGCGCAAGCAGTAGGGGCTGGAATGGTGAGGTGCGGTCGAAGCGGCAGCACCGGTGGCTCATCAACGGCAACGCGCGCGAAGAGAAGGGGCGATGGCGAGGTGCAGGGAGAAGGCGACAGCAAGGCGTGCGCGCAGGGGAGACGCAACAACTGGCAGAAGCAACGAGAGCTCGGGGGAGGGGAGAGCAAATCGAGTTTTGTCTCCTTCCTCCTCCCGTCTCTCTCTCTTATATAGCACTTGGATATGGGTCGGGTGAAAGATCTAGACCATCATTATGAGTTAATGACAGATTTTGGTAATTAATGACAATCGAATTATGGGACTAATAGTTTCATTGAGATGAATGAACAGGAAATGTCTCACGATGATGGATGACTTGGAATGGTTCATACGATTGAGCATTTCTCAAGTAAAGCAAAGTCTTCATGTGTTGATGAATAAAGTCAAAAGATCCAAGCTTGAAGTTGAGATATATGTTATCAAGCTTCAAGTGATTATGCAAGGTAAAGGCATGGCTAGCTAGAGCTAAGGATATGTTTCTAGTATTTTACCGGTCTTGGTGTTTGGTTGGAAGACCGGATTGCTAGCGTAGGATGCCGAACTATTAAGAGGGGTCGTGATTAGTAGCTTGAGAGTATCATGTGTTGATGGCTCACTCTAAATTGCTCTAGCTTTCTCTGTGGCATGACGCTAACATTTTTAAATGTGTTTTGAAAATGATTGTAGCTCATGTATAAGTCCTTGGCAACATGTGACTAAATGTTTGCGAATGTGTTTTGCAACATGATTGAAGTCCATGTTTTTCTCTCCTTGAGGCATGATGCTAATATTTGGGATGTGTCTTTCAAATGATTGTAGCTCATGCTAAAACCATTGCAACATGTGATTTAAAATTTGAAAAGGAAATATCTTGGTTGAGTTCATATCATCAACCCTTGAGATGTGATTCTAAAATTCTATGGATATGTTCCATAACCAGTTAAAGAATTACATGATGATTTTGAATGCGTAAAATTATCCTTTGCAAACAAGTTTTACAGGTGGCAGTCTCACCGGCTCTGTATGAGCGGTCAGACTGGCCTAAATGTTTTTCCCCGGGTCAAGTGGAGTCTGACCGGTGGAGAGGTCAGACCAGCCTGTTTGTGGCGGTCTGACCGGCCAGACCGGTCAGACCGGAGTGTATCAGGCGGTCTGATCGGCCTGACTGTGGCGGTCAGACCGCTCGGTGGTCAGACCGGTGTATGGCCAGCGGTCCGATCGCTCCGTGGTAGTTCCGATTTCTTCCCGGTATGATTTTTCCAGAGAGCGACTTTCTCAGTAGCGGTCTGACCAGTACCTCTGCGGTCTGACCGGACCTGGCGGTCAGACCGGTCCTTGTATGGGCGGTCTGACTGGTAGCTGGCTCTAACGGCTAGTTTTTCAGCCGTTAGAGGGACCGCGGTAGTACCACAGCTTGCACTGCGGTAGTACCGGCCTCCAGGCTGAGTGTTGGTCTCCACTTGTTCCAACGGCTAGTTTTTGGGGGAATTGTATAAATACCTCCCCAAGGGCTGTTGGGACAAGGTTGCTGGTGCTATTCTTTCTCCTTTTGAGCTAGAGCAAGTCTCCTCCTTTATATGTGCATGTGTTGCACTTAGGGTGTGTTGGAGAGACAACCATGTGCATGTGTTGCACTTGTGGTGGACTTTGTGCCCGTTGAGCTGAGATACTTGATTCATTCAAGTGAGGGTCTTCGACTTGTTACTCTTGGAGTTTACCGACTCCTAGACGATTTTGGTGTTGTGGTGATCCGGTGATCTTCTCAAGAAGTTTGTGAGAAGGCCCGGTGGATTGTGAGTGGTGTGGTGCTCGCCATCTCCGGAGTGGAGGAAGAGCAACCATAGTGATTTGAGGTGGAAGGCTTAATTCGTGGAGCTGGTCCAAGTTGTTTGGGTTTACCTCAATGTGGATTAGGGGAGACTGGCAAGTCTCCAAACACCACGGTAAAAAGCAACCGTGTCAATTGTGGTTTGTTTATTTGTGCTTAATTATCATTCAAGCAATTTACTTTCATAGATTTCTATTTGCTTACTTGTCTTTCTAGAATAGCATTTCTTAACATAGCCTTAGAGTTTTGGTGCACTTAGAATTACAGAATTGTTTTAGGCTTTATTTGTGCTAAACCTAAGTGTTTTACTCTTCCGCATTATATACTTGGTTTAAACAAATAGATATTGTTTTATTTAGAAGAGAATTTTTAAGACCGCCTATTCACCCCCTCTAGTCGGCCTCCTCGATCCTACATTGGACCGAGCTTCCGTTGCGCCAGGCATGACAGTCCTCGAGCTTCTTGCCGGTGAAGACATCGATGCCGACGAAGTGACACTTGGCGAGGCCATGCTTCCCAGTTTTGGAGGTCGAGACCTCCACTACCTGCGTAGGCAGCAACGCACGATACCATACATATAGAGCTTATTGGATGGATCAAAGAATCGAACCAATCGAAAAGAAAGGGCTCAGGTAGATCGATCTGAGCAGGCGGCTGCTGGCTGTTCAACTTGCAGGGGCGGTTCTTGATGACGATGTAGCCGTTCTTGCGGATGGTGCCGGCCTGCTGCGCGTCCGTCTTGGAGGCGTCGGTGCTCCTCCAAGTCCAACATCTCCTAATCACACTCCTCGGATCGTGGCGCCCCAGGGGGGGATCACTTGGAAACCAAGACACTGTAGTGAGACGAACAAATCAGTAGGCGGCCGTAGAGCGTAGAGTAGTTGTGGCTTTGGAGTACCTTAGGGCACGGCGGCGGCCGGGAGGAGAGGAGGCGAACGGAGTTGGAGATTTTTCACTCCGCTGTTCTTTTGTTCTGTATCCCCCCTATTTTGGTTCTTGGATTTACAAATTATTATGGCTTGTAAGATGCCCGAATACAAACAAACATGTCGAATATGAAAACGAATCAAACAGCGGTGATACCATATTTGTATTTTTATTTTTAAAATGAATATAAATTTAAATATACTCAAATACAAATACAAATCAAATATCATAGCAAATACAAATTTGAATCGAATATATACTCAATTCGATCGGATACAGATACCCTCGTAACTTATATAATATGAAAATATTAAAGACATTTTGTCCTAGCTCAATCACAAACAAATCATTCCAATGTATTTATTTCACCTAAGGAGCATGAACTCACATTGGATTTAAAAAATCAGTCCAACTAATTAGGCATAATATATTTATTTCTTCATCGCATTCAAATATGAATATGGATAGTGCAGATAAAATAATATTTTAGACGGAAAAAGTCCATACCAAATTCGTGCGCGCGCGTGTGTGTATGTGTGTGTTTATGTTTATGTTTATGGCTATTCACCTTGCAGGGGCGGTTCCTGATCACGATGTACCCGTTCTTGCGGATGGTGTCGGCCTGCTGCGCGTATCAAACAGATCGAATATGAAAGCGAATCAAATACACATTTGTATTTGTATTTTTAAAATGTATATAAATTTAAATATGCTCATATATGAATACAAATTCGAATAGAATATCTATTTAATTTAATCAAATCCGAACATCCTCGTAACTCATGTAATACGAAGATATCAGGGACACTTTATTCTAGCTCAATCACAAATAAATCTTTCCAATTTGTTTATTTTACATAAAGAGGTGGGGCTGAACCCCCCTCTCCTCATGGTGCGAAAGCTTTGGCCTGGACCCCCCCTCTCCTCATGGTGCGAAAGCTTTGGCCTGGCAGATCCCCTTCGCACACCTAGGGTTTAGACCATTCTACCGAGGGCAAGCTTCGGCATGGTGCAGCACCCCTTCGTTATGGGCAAAGGGGGTCCCCGATTGGGCTCGCCTGTGCCATTGGTACTCTTCGGAAGTTTCGTTGGGTGCGAAGGGATCCATATTTGGGCCTGTAGGCCGCTATCTTCACGCTTCGCTTCTGGTACTTTGTTCCCACCATGGGGCGGTGGGCTGCACCTACGACAGCTATCACTTGGCACATGGTTCTCTTCATCCACAGCACATAATTTAATGAGTAGCAAATGCAGTCTGTATTTTCGTGAAAAATATTGTGCATAATTTTTTCCAAGCCTTTCTTCTTAGAAAAAAATGGTGCAATTACATTGGCGTAGGCACACAGTGTTGACGTTGGCGCTGTTGGAGTAGCATCAGTGCTGCAAGCTTAAGATGTGCTTTGAGTTCATTGCTTCCTGTCGGAATTCAAGGGTAGTCATGCTGACCGATACAAGATGTTGCTGGATACAAGGTTGGCGAAATCACGCAAGAATCTTAGACCCCACAAAGATCTTACTTTATTTTGCAGCTTGTATTTGCATCCCCAATCTCAATTCTATTGGTATCCTCAAGGTCATTTTGGTTCTGTCGGTGTTCTCAAGGGTTGTGGTTTGTCATTTGTAGTCATGATCTTCTATACTCTTCTTAGAAACCATTTCAGTGTGTTATTCCAAACAAGCTCAATTCTGGGTATTTTGAAGTATTAGAACAAGTTTACTTGGTTGTAAATCATGCCATCCCTATGTACTAGTTTATTGGTTTTATTACTTTTTTAGAGTACTTTTAAGTTTTACTTCAGTAATGCCAATTTCTCTTCTTGCGTTAAATTCACTTAGAAAACGACAAAAAAAGTGATGTAGAGATAGGCAGATCGTTCAGTCATTTGCCCAAAAACGTCACCATGTCACCCCGGCAATATTTCCAATCACCAGGTGGAAGAAATAACCATAAGGTCTGGCGCTCTTTCTGTTGGACACTCTTTGGTGGAGAAAACACCCTTTCAAGGTAAACATGCCTTAGAGCAGGGATAGCTCACAGGGAGTTTGGTATTAACATGTCCAATTCTGTGCCAAGCAGATCTATAGTTTGCAAGTAAAGGAGTTGTCCAATTGAAGAAGGAAGCGTAACCTATTTACATTTTCTCATATCTGTAGTTTGCAAGTAAAGGAGTGCAGCCATCAGTCGCCCTCGAGAAATTATTTAGGCTTGAATCTTCTACATGAAGAATTCTCAGGAACCACATCTTAGGTAGGGACATTGATGGAACCCCCTCACATAACAGTCAGATGACTCATCGCCCCCAATGCTCGAATCGCCCACCCCGTGACTCCCTCAGTCGCGGAAGCATCAAGAATTTTCAGTTGGCTTTATAGTTGCGAGGGAATGAACAACTGAGAAAGAGCTTCCCCACCTTACACCGCAGAGAGAGGGAGGGAGAGGGAGACCACTCAGACCAGGGCCATGGCGGAGGCTGCAGTTTCTTCTGTGCTTGGAAGACTCGGCAACCTTTCTATCCAGGAGACGTCCCTGCTATTCAAAGTCACCTGTGAAGTGGGGTTCTTGAAGAACGAACTGGAGCGGTTGCAGGGATTCCTTCATGATGCGGACAGCAAAAGGAGGTCCGGGAATGAAAGCGTAGCCGTCTGGGTCCGCCAAATCAGAGATGCAGCATATGACGCTGAGAATGTTATTGAAGTTGCAGAGCATGTGAAGAAGCGAAACAGGCTGAAGAAGGGCTTCATGGGTGCCATCTCAAGGTATGCTCGATTGCCAAGTGACTTGGTTACCCTTCATAAAGTTGATGCGGAAATTCGTCGTATAAGAAGGAATATTCAAGAAATTACAAGTAGTGCTTCCACTCTGGGTATTCTTAATCTTGGCGGGAGTACAGTACCAGAAGTGCATCGTGATGTACCCGATCCACTGTATAGACCAATTCTTGGTGATGATGATGATGTCGTGGTTGGATTTTAGAAGGAAGCCGAGAAAATTGTGGAAGAACTGAAAAATACGGAGAATAAACATCTAACTGTCATCTCTATAGTTGCAACAGGAGGGGCGGGAAAGACCACACTAGCAAGGAAAGTGTACGATTCAGCAGCAGTTAGAGGGTGTTTTAATGCATTTGCTTTTGTTTCTATCTCACAAAAGTTTGAAGTGCTCCATGTATTGAAGGACATCACAATTCAAGCTATGGGGATCAAAAAGGAGGACAAAGAGTTTGGCAAAACAAGAATACTGGAGGAGTTGGAGAAAATGGGGGTAGAAGAAATAACAGATAAATTGCGCGATCTTCTTAAAGAGAAAAGATACTTGATTGTACTTGACGATGTTTGGACAACGGATACATGGGATGCCATTAAGCAAGCTCTAACTACTCGTAACTTGCAAGCTGCCACTCAAGCTAATAAGTTGACTCATGTTCATCAGCTTAGACTACTGAACGAGGAGGAAAGTTGGCAACTTTTCTGTTCGAAGGCATTCCCATCGTATGAAAGCATTGATACGAACCATCGCAGTGAGCTTGAAAGTGTTGGCAAGGGTCTTGTAAAGAAATGTGATGGTTTACCACTAGCTCTCGTTGTTTTGGGAGGATACCTAGCGAAGAACCTTCGTCGAGAAGAATGGTTGAGAATGGACGGTTGCTTGGATTGGGAAGTTACGAGCAGATGGGACATTATGCAGAGCATAATAGCTCGTAGTTATGATGACATGTCAGATCATCACCTGAAATCTTGTTTTCTTTTTATGGCATCTTTTCCTGAGGATTTTAAACTTCGAGCTAGTACTCTTATAAAAGCATGGATTGCGGAGGGTTTTGTGCAACATAAAGGCAGAAACACAATAGAAGAAACTGCACATGACTACCTGGAGGAGTTAGCTCGACGATCTATGGTTCAAGTCGTACAGAGGAATGATTATGAATTGATTAAAACAGTCCAAATGCATGACATCTTGCACGAATGGGCGGTACAAGAATCCCAGAAAGAAGGATTCTTCAAGGTGTGCAAGAATCATGGTGACCTGCATGTACCCTCTTCAGAGATAATCACAGCATATCGCATTTCTTCAGTAGATTTCATTGACGACGAGATTGGCAGATCTACATCAAATATTCGAACCATGTTGGGCTTCGGCTTGTCTTCTGTTTCCCTTGAAACATTAGGATTCTTGAGGGTCCTTTTCGTGGACAACTCAAATTTGGAGAAATTTTCTAAACAGCTCGGCAGTTTGATACATTTGAGATACATTGGGCTGATAGACTGTAGAAATTTGGTGCTGCCATCCTCCATTGGACGCCTCCTCAACTTGCAATCTATTGATTTGGAAGGCACACCAGTGCCCTATATCCCAAAATCTTTGTGGGATATAGACACACTGAGGCATGTTGAGATCCCGTCTATAGAAACATCGACTATTCCTATGCCAGTACCAGAGCAACAGAAGGAGTTTCAGTTTCAGACCTTCCGCATTGGTAAAGAGTCGACTTCGTGGACTCGTAATAATGGCATATGGATACGTATGCGAAAGTCTCTACCGCAAATGACACAGCTGAAGGTTTTGGGATTAAGAGGAATACTTGTTCCTGTGGATATCTTCGCCTGCTTGTCAAACCATCGCTATCTTGTTGAGCTTGACTTATGTCTGTTTATAGACAAGACTGGGTTTCCGGACAGTAGTGTACTCCCGCAGAACCTTCGCATCCTTTACCTGTACGTTCTGCCCCCCTGTCCAGTAGACCCAATGCCAATTCTGGGGAACCTTCATAACCTCGTACGTGTTGTATTGGCTGTGCCAGGCTATGAAGCCCCCAACATGTCCAGCCCTGCTGGTGGGTTCCCACAGCTACAACAGCTACACCTCTGGTATATTCCCGTTGAGCAATTGAGGTTTGAGTCTGGTACGATGCCGAAGCTCACCAAGTTGGCTCTTCTCAGATGTGGAGATATGACAAGGCTTCCAGATGGGCTCTTGGACTTGCCGTCCCTAAAGGAGCTGGTGCTTAAAAACATGGAAAATATGCTACCTAAGGAAAGTCATGAAGAACTTGAGAAGAAAGGTTGCAAGCTCGTCATAAACTACATGGCTGACTTATGTTAGCATTTGGTATTTTCCATTATTTGCACTACTGTTAAAATTACTGTGTTGAGTGTGCTTGCTTGTAATAATATAATGCCCATGGAGATGTTTATATTATGTTTACATGTGAGGAGGATACTAGACCAATACATGGTAGTAATTGACTGGTTGAAGGTTGATTATGACTTCCATTCCAATGTTGACTGGTGGAAGGTTGATTATAATTGTTAAGGACGCAGTTATGAAGAGGATATAGCTATCAGAAGAAAGAAATGGTCCTGATTATCTTGTAAGTGTGACGTGTCTAAAAGAACCTCTTTGAGAAACACGCACACGAATATGATAGAAACAATCATCTCAGTTCGCGATGGGGAACCATGAGAGACCATATTACATCTCAGTGCCCGGCAAACATTTAGCTGGGGCACAACGCCATATTACATCCATTCAGAAGAAGGGCAGTGCTGGTCCTGTGGTCCAGTTCCAAACGGAAACTGAGTTAAATTGATGCCTGGGTATTCGCACAAATACCACATATAAATATATACAAACGGAGTTGTAGATTAGGAGTGTGGAAGAAATAAAAGTAGGGATGCTGAGTAATACAACAGAGAGACCCATGCACACTCCAAGAGCGCATATAAGCATTGAGGATGCATCGAAGCCTGACCAACATTGTCGTATGGTCAATAGTGGTTGTTACCCTTCAGTTGTCAGTTTGGTAATAGTTTTTGTTGCCCTTCAGTTGTAAGTTTGGTAATAGTTTTTGTTGCCCTTCAGTTGTCAGCTTCACACCCTGCGAACAAGTATGTCTCCACTTGTCAATGCAGAGGGAGCATTCATGTTCAACCTGCAGGGAAAGCGCAGCGCATCAGAGTATGAGAGGTTGAGTTTGAATTAACGCCAAGCACCCGACTCTGTTATTTATAGTAAAGGTAAACAGTAAAAGATGACATTGGTACTGGGTTTCAGATAAATCGTTATTCGCAGAGAAAGTGAAGACTGTTTCACGTAAAGCATGAAGATAGTCATGACTGTAACTCGTTTGTGAACTCCTGAGCAATTACATGCACTTAGGTAAAGAATTTGTGCTATCAGAATTCTCGACCTGGTGTGCAGAGTAGCATCTCATAATAATAAAATGATACAGTTCACATCTGTTCACACTCCACAGCCAATGGTCCAATTTAAGTACATGAAGTAGCCAAGTGCAGATCCATGCATTGGTGCAAAAATAGAAGGCATGGAAAAACTTTATTTGGGCCATACAAAAATTTGTCCATGCAGAGGTAGAATTCATGTTTAACCTGCAGGGCAAGCGCATCAAAGTATGAGAGCATGAGTTTGAACTAACGCCAAGCACCCAACTCTGTTAATTGTAGTAAAAGTAAAGAGTAAAACACGACATCAGTATTGGGTTTATCTTGACAGATTTCTGTCAGGCAGAAATCGTCATTGGCAGAGATTTCTGTCAGGCATTATGGGGGTCCTCGAAAAGGGATCTGGTGAATGAAAAGTGTATGTATTATGGTGTATGAAAGTTTTGCCCCCTCTACATTGTGACCAGGAGGATCTATTTATATTGTTACATAAGAAGGGTAGAGAGATTACTATGATACCCCTAGTATGCTCCTATAACAGTAGGAGTGTTAGTCTTTCCCCGCTTTGTACTCAGCTTTAGCTCACGGTGGACCATTATGGACCGAGTTCACCACGTTGCCCTTCTAGTCTTCTGGTGGGGCTGACCCCCCTCGCATGGTGCCAAGGCTTTGGCCTGGCAGATCCCCTTCGCACACCTAGGGTTTAGACTGTTCTATTGAGGGCGAGCTTCGTCATGCTACGACACCCCTTCATTATTGGATTCCCGATTGGGCTCACTCGTGCCATTGGTACTCTTGGGAAGTTTCGTTGGGGTGCAAAGGGGTCCATATTTGGGCCTATAGGCCGCCATCTTCGCACTTCACTCCTGGTACTTTGTTCTGACCATGGGGTGGTGGAATGCACCTATGACAGCTGTCACGTGGCACATGGTTCTTTTCATCCTCAGCACATAATTTAATAAGCAGCAAACGCAGTCTGCATTTTTGTGAAAAATATTATGTATAATTTTTCTGAGCCTTTCTTATTAGAAAAAAAAATGGTGCAATCACATCGACGTAGTCACACTGTGTTGACCATGTTGGCGCTATTGGAGTAGCAGCAGTGTTGCAAGCTTAAGCAGATGCGCTTTGAGTTCATTGCTTCCTGTCGGAATTCATGGTGACCGATATAAGATGTTGCTAGATACAAGGTTGGTGAAATCATGCAAGCATCTTAGACCCTGCAAAGATCTTACTTTACGTTGCTGCTTGTATTTGCATCTCCAATCTCAATTCTGTTGGTATCCTCAAGGTCATTTTGGTTCTGTCGGTGTTCTCAAGGGTTGTGGTTTGTCATTTGTAGTCATGATCTTCTATACTCTTCTTAGAAACCATTTTAGTGTGTTATTCCAAACAAGCTCAATTCTAGGTATTTTGAAGTATTAGAACAAGTTTACTTGGTTGTAAATCATGCCATCCCTATGTACTAGTTTATTGGTTTTATTACTTTTTAGAGCACTTTTTAGTTTTACTTCAGTAATGCTGATTTATCATCTTGCGTTAAATTCACTTAGAAAACAAAAAAAAGTGATGTAGAGATAGGCAGATCATTTCCATATAGCATATATACGAATGGATTTATTGAATCTAACAAATATTGGATTAGCATGCAAAGCTCTCGTGAAGCTAGAGATAAAGTAGCTTGTGCAAGTAGTACAGAGTTAGCCTTCGAGCCTCACGCCTTCAAAATAAAACTTCGGAGGAGGAGAAGAAGAAGCGTCATGGCTAATGTGCACAAGGCATCAGCTCAGAAGAAACACTGAGGAGAAGAAGAAGCGTCATGGCTAATGTGCACAAGGCATCAGCTTAGAAGAAACACTGCACCACAACCATAAGACCAAGCACGTTACCATGGCACCGCAATCTGGCCTATTGTATGGTTCAATTCATTGCGTTTGTTAGTTCCATCAAAGACATGTAGCCTACACCAATGGTACGACATGTATGATTTGCTATATTAACTTGATTTTTCATCACTAGCAAAGAAGATCATCTTGTCAATTGCAAGGGGAGTTATCATATTTTTTTATTAGAAAACACAACAATATTCTAGAACCCTAATTTTGGAAACCATATTATGTGTTGTGCCTAAAAAATGTATAGTTTTTGTAATATAATATGTTTTCAATACCAAAGTTTTCTTATATATATTATGTAACCACACGGAAATAAATATAAGGCAAGGAAAAGATAGGCAATGATGTCTAAGTATGGGCACTAGAGTAGAAGCAAGACGAACAGTATTGTACTGATCATCTCTTTATCTCAATCAGATCAAAAGAAAATGCAAACAACAAAGAGAGATCCATTAAAGGAGAATGCAAACGACAAACAGAGATACATGTCTAACCTGATGTACTGGAGTGGCAGTCCATCTGAAGTACAGCGCAACAAATCAACAATGACGACTTACAAAGGACACTTGATAAATGCTTTAAGTCCAAGTTTAGACAGTTGTTAGCATTTTGTTTTATCTTCTCAATAATGAAGAATGTATACCAGGTCGGAAGATCAAAAGGAGTAGATGCATACCTTTAGGGATGTTGTACAGGATACGGTCCTGGTGACTCCTAAACCTACAAGCATGCAAGATAGCATGCGACTCATTGTTCTTGCTAGTTGTTCAGTGGCTACTATCCCATCCATGGTGTTTGTCACCCCCCCCCCCCCCCAAAAAAAAAAATCAAGTCTTCGATTACAGGAGACAGATATTTCAGCTAGCCTTCAATCGTTACATGTACCATTTATAGGAGAAAGAAAGCATATCTTGTAATAAAGTATGATGCTTCAGAATAACTCAGTTGTCACCTTGTCACATGGTTCTCTGTCCTCTTTAGCTCAGAAAAACTATACCTCTGAATTATAATGGTAACCTGAGCGTTGCATTCAGAATTGTTATCTTTTTGGTGTATTTGCATTACTTCAACGAATACGAAATATTGATGTTTTTTGTTCTATACAATTCAGAACATTGATCGATTAGCAAAGATGGAACTTAAAATGTTTTACCCAAGAATTTACAGAGAAATTAGAAAAGATTAATTAACCAACAAATCAAGAACACCAACACGTGCATAGGCAAAGTACTTCACTTCCTTCAAACAAATAAATACAAAAGGAAGTTGGAGAAGTGTAACACCACAAATTTCTAGAGCAAATTTGATAAGTAACTGAGCCTAAGGCAATTATCTGACATGAACTTCAGTGCAGTTGCAACCATTTTATCTTACACAGTTGTCCAAACGTTTGCCATATTTTCTACCAACTCAAAATTGTGCATTTGGAACCCAACAACCAAAAACAAATCACACCTTAACCTACACAGTCGCTCTCCTCCAGTCACTAATCTTGCCCAAATAAAAAAAAGGATGAAGGCAGGAGATGAAAAGTCCTGTGCCGTCTGTTCTTCCCCTCCCTATTGCCATTTCTTCCCAGCAAGAAGCAAAGCCCCATGCCTTCTCCTCTCCTCCAAATCCCATCCATTTTTGAAGAATCTAGCCCTGCATGTCACAGCATCGCATTCCCCATCACCTAAGCATTCCATCCATCCAAGTTCTTTGCACATGCATGGTCGTTTGAGCAAGTTGAGAGCGGGGGAAGGAGGAGCAGCGGCCCTGGACATCGGGCTAGCGAGTTCCAGCGGCTCTGCCTTTGCGAGGGCGAGCGCACAACGAGGCCCACGCAGCCACGGCATGGCGTCCTCAGCGGCACGGCACATGGCCATGCGGTGCGGCCGACCGGGCGAGGTGGAGGCGGCTCGGCTAGAGGCCGTGGACGTGCGGCGTGGCCAGCACGCGGCGAGGCGGGCGCGCACGACGCGCGCCGGAGCGCGAGCACCACGAGATCGGCGTGGCGGGGCGTCGCGGGAGGCTAGCGGCGGCGGAGTCCGGGTGAGGCACCAGCAGTCCAGCGGTGTGGAATGCGAACGACGGCGTGGCGTCGAGCAGCGGTGTGGAAATCTCGGTGAGGTCTGGTTAGCAGTGTTTTTTTGCAATCCGTAACCAAAACCCTGGTCGCAAGCAGAGATGGTATCGTAACATACCAGATTCCTCACGTCCGTAAGTTTCCATCAGAATCCAACTACTCGTTAGTAAAATTTTGTACTAACCGATTACATGTCGTGAAGAACAAATCTTAACCGAAAACAAGCCGTGAGGAAGCTAGAGATAAAATCATAACCGAAATACATTTTATTATTTACGGTGCTAGAGATAAAATCGTATCGTATCGCACTACTTGCGTACGTTGTAGAGAGTCCGGACGTAATTAAGAATGAGACTCTCGTATACTCGTTGCCAAATTCTAATACCCCTTCATCAAATAAAAAAAATCTAATACCTCGTTCAATTCATCGCGTTCTGCGCTTCTGCCCTGCCATACGTGCCATGGGGACCTTGCCGTCCGCCGCTGCCGGAGACGACGGTGCCCCCGTCGTGTCACGTTCCGCGTCCACCATCGTCGCCACCGTGGCGAAAGGTTCCCACGTGCACAACATCGACGATTACTCCCGCATTAAGGAGACCATCGACACCCTCAGCTGCACCTACTCGTGCACTTTTGAGGTAGGAGGTCACACATGGCGTATCCAATATTATCCCAACGGCAGCAAGGAAAACTATGCAGATTTGAAGGATCGGAAATGACAACAGAGGGGGGTGAATGGTGCCTTCAAAAATTACCCCGAGGTATTCATACAACTTTCTTCTCCGATAGCCATAAAAGCTATGAAGCAAGAAATTAACCACTCACTAGAATCCCAAAGATTAAATACTTGCTGTCCTAAAACTGAAAACAGAGAAACTGCATGATACTAACTTGGTTGTATTGTTAACTAAAAGCTTGAACAGTGAAATGCAAACTAAAAAGAGAAGCAAATGTAGCATAAAAACAAACCAAAAAACTGCACCTAAATCCAAAGGAAAACAGCAAAGATTAGAAGCCAAAATATGCTGTAAATAAGCACAGACTGCTGTTTAAAACAGCAGTGAATGGGTGTCTAACATGGTGCAGCCTGCTGGCCGAAATAAGTGCAGAGAACAGCTATTAAAAGTAGTTCTTGCTGCTGTCCAAAACAGCACGCAGCAGCCTAGCCGAACAGCACTAAAGAGGCACAACCTGCTGGCTGAAACTTGATGAAGAATAGCAGAAATCTGCACCCAAAAGAAGAGGAAACGAGCTGCAACAGAAAGCTATTTTTGCTGCCAAGGAACCTGAGGGACTGCAGCCTGGAAAGCTCAAAACAAAAGCTGAAAAAGCAAAAGAGATCAAGCTGAAATCTCCAGTAACCAAAAGCCAAGAACATATGTTCCTCTCGGGACAAAATCTGGCTGCAAGGTTCAAGGGACTGCTGACTGAAAATAGACAACCAAAAAGGAGAGAAAAAGAGCACCTCTCCTCAGCCCAAAAGCACAGAAAACTGCAAACAAGAAGGAGACTAACTGAGACAAACTGCTGACCGAAAATTGCAAAGACTGCAAGAGCCGAAACTGAGCAGGGACCGAACAGCAATAATAATTAACTTCTAGTCACTGTAGGCTGCTGAGAACTTAACCGAGAAAAATAAATTTCACAAGCACCTGGACTACACTGCGGGACTGCTGCAGCCGACAGGGACCCCCTGCAATCTGCAGTGCTGTCCGAAATAGATGAAGCACAGAAAAACTGAGAACAGTCCACTGCTACAACAGAACAGGAACTGTAGAAAAGCAATACTAGTAGCAGACAACAACCGAGAGCAACACAGCCTGCAGATTGAACCGAAACACTGCAGTCCAGATTGCTGCGCAGGAAAGGATCAATAGGGGACATAGAAGTCTCCACTAAAAAGAAATGAACACAGATTACAGGAAACCAGCAACTTGGCCGAAATGATCATGCTGCTAACTGCACATACTGCTGGAGAAAAGAAGACAAGCAAACTAAAAAGAAGAAGATGACCTGTTGCTCCAGAGAATTTAGAACACACACATGCTCTTGAGAACTAGATAACCAACATGGTTTTGAGAATGTTCTCAAATCAGAGCAACCAATCAATTTGCCCAAAAGAAACTTGAGAAACTAAGACATAAAAAGACGTTGCTCTCGGGAATATGCTAGCCAAAATGCCTTGAGATGATTCCCAGTTCAAAGCAAGAATATATAGATATATATAGTAGCACTCGAACTAGAACATTAATTAAAAAGAAAGTAAGTAAATAGCACAAGATATAAAACAAGGATATTCATATTGAGACGAAGAGCGATGAAAGATTATAACATATAAATGTTTACATCAACTCTTCCATGTCTCACTCAAGAACACCCACAAGGAGAGAATGAACCCTAAATCTTGCATAAAAAAAAATTCTCTCCCAAGAGCACAAGCATTAGGAAACCCTAATACTCATACCCATTTCTCTTTCTCTCTCTCAAGTGCACTTCTCCACCTAGAGAGCACCTCTATTTATAGCCTCCAGTAATGGGTCTAGTAGACTACTTTACCCATTAGGTCACACCACTCTCCACTAATGGGTTTATACTCAATTATACCCATTAGGTTACAACTCCTCTCCACTAATGGGTTTACACTCAATTATACCCATTAGGTTACAACACCTCTCCACTAATGGATCATTCCATATAAAATCTGCTTCCGATTGTGCAGCTTTGCGTATTTTCCAAAACGCCTCCCGCACCTTCCTCGAAGCTTCCTCAAATCTCTGCGCGCCGCGCCGCAGCCACTTCGAGTCCTCGCCGTCTTCAACACATCCCGACCGTTCTGATCTCAGCACCGCCTGTGCCTAGTCCGGTCACCCGTGTCTCGCCACGACTCCGTCTCAAAGTCCTGCAGTCACACAGACAAGAAAATACATTACATAGCATCGCACAAAATGATATAATTTAAATATCTGCATCGGTAATTAGCATAAAATTACCCAGAACAAACTCAGACTTTAGGGACACGCGTCAATTACTCATCACACTACCGGGGTTACCTCCACATGGTCTCTCAATCTCCCCCTTGATGAGTATATTGACAAACACGGAAAAAGCATATAAAGTTGAGTTTGTGAGTCAAATATGGTCTAAAAGAAAAACAAGGTAACTAAGATCATATCGACAAAAGAGAAAACTGGAGCAGAAAAAGAAAGAGCAAATTTTTCTGCAAAGCTCCAGAAGGCTTTTTCTCCAAACTTCTCCCCCCTTTTGGCAATAAATTCATCAAAATGCACGAGAGAATGAAATGACTTGTGTGTTCTTTATTTTAAGCATTTGGAGTCATGAAGATTATCCATAATGATTTTGCGAGTATTACACCAAGCCATAATTCATAGGAATGCTATCAAGATCATGACTATTTATGTAGAGTAAAGCTAAACCAAATAAGTCATAATTTGAAAATTGATCCAATTTCTTAGCATGTCAAGTTTTGATATTAGTCTAGCTCAAGGTATCCAAGGATGATGCAAGCCATGTCAAATAATCTAAGGGAAATCAAGAAGCTAATATTGAGCCGGTTTAGAGTGCTACAAGTTTTTTTTTTATTACTTGGTCTTTTTGTGAATAAGCAAATTTAGCACACTTGACTATTTCTCAAAATTATTTTTGGCTTTATCTTAGTAAAGCGAGTCCTGGACTAGGAGCCATCCACAACTGCCTCCTAAGCTTCAACCATTTTCACAATTCTTAGCCATGTGCTAGATCTCAAGCCTTATGCGATCACTCCAAGCGAGAAGCTTAAGGAGATGATCTTGGTCAACCAAAACTCCCCCTGAGTTCATGCCTAGTGCAATGGCAAGTAGTCTCATAAGAAAGAATTGGTGAGATCAGTTTTTTCGCACAAAAGAGATCTTTTTGCTTTTACATAAATGTAGTTCTAGACCAAGGATTTAATGATAATTCATACTACATAAAAGAACTAACATAGCTCAATCTAAAGCTCAACAAAGATTCAAGATTCAGCGAAGCCTATTTGACATGGCATGAATCATAAAAAGATAACTAAAGTCAGACTAGTCTCAAAAGCTAACCATGACATGAATTAATTCAAGTTAAGCATGTTTTTTTAAGTAACTTATCATGGCAAAGACTAGACTACACATATAAAGTCATGATAAATCTAGCAATTAAGCACAAATCATGGCAAGATGTAATGCATTGTAAATAAATCATAATTGGATAATAATCAAGGCTCCATGTAGTTATATTATAATGCAAACTGAAATGCAATAAAATCGCTCCCCCTCAACATGAGATGCACTTTTAGTTCAAGTTGAGTTATGTCAAAATTAATATCTAGAAGCTCCCAAATGAACTCCCCCTGAACCAAAGCAATAAAAACGAGAAGCTGGTAAAGAAAATCCAAACGGGTAGTTCTTAAAGCATAGATAAGATGTAGAGGATACTATGGCTTAGACAGACTCTCGTCTACCCCATATGACTCAGGATTATCAGCTGACTGTCTAGCACACACACTAGAGAGCAAACACGAACCCTGTCTACCCGAGGATGGCCCAACCCTCGCTAGAACCTACAAGCCGTGAGTGAGCTCAACCTAGTGAGATAAGAAACAGCTAATAAGCAGCATCCTAGAATCACAAGACAAGAACAGAAGTCTAAGCAACTAGACAAAAAATACCACTCTAACCTATGCTAGAAGGACTAATCCCAATGCACCCCGAATGCTGTGCAACAAAACGGAGTAATAGCATAATCAATATAATGAAAGTAGTAAAGCATAAAGCTCCCCCTCACAACAGTCCATAAGGACAAACCACCCCAAGCTCTCCCCGCAGAGCTGAAAACCTAGAGCTATCCAATGGCTTGGTAAAGATATCAGCCAACTGGTGGTCACTCTCCACAAACTGGAGCACTATGTCACCCTTCTCCACATGGTCTCTAAGAAAATGATATCTGATATCAATGTGCTTGGTCCGAGAGTGCTTTGCCGGGTTCTTAGCAATGTTAATAGCGAAGTGTTGTCACAAAAAGTGGAACACTGTCTATAACTAACCCAAAGTCCCGCAGGTCGAAGCCATCAAAGTACTGGCCGCAACAATCGGCAAGAACAACGTGCTCGGCCTCGCGGTGGATCAGCAACACCGGATCGCTTCCTAGAAGACCAAGAAACAAGAGAAGTGCCAATGAATTGGCAGGTGCCGGATGTGCTCTTCCTGTCTATCCTACAGCCAGCAAAGTCTGCATCGGAGTAGGCTCGAAGGGAAAGACAAGAAGAGGAAGAGTACCAGATACCATAATCTATGGTAGCTCGAAGGTACCGAAAAATGCGTTTCACCGCCTGGCGGTGAGATACGCGAGTGAAGCTCAAATCGAGCACACGCACACACGAGAGTGTATGTCCGGTCTCGAGGCAGTGAGGTACAAGAGAGAACCGATCATGCTTCTGAACTCCTTCTGATCAACTGGCTCGCCATCCTCATCTGGATCAAGTGAAGTCGTTGTTGCCATCGGAGTAGATACTGGCTTGCCATCACTCATGTCAAAGCGCTTCAGGAGGTCTCGAGTGTACTTGCCCTGATGCAAGAAGGTACCCTCCCGAGTCTGCTTGATCTGGAAGCCAAGAAAGAAACTCAACTCGCCCATCATGCTCATCTCAAACTCCGAGCTCATGACATCGGAAAACTGAGAAACGAGAGCATGTGAGGAGCCGCCAAAGATGATGTCATCCACATAAATCTGGACGAGCAGAAGATCAGTGCCATGCCGGCGAATGAACAAGGTCTTGTCAACTTTACCCATCTCAAAACCATGACTTAACAGGTATGACTTAAGCCTCTCATACCAAGCTCTAGGGGCCTGCTTAAGTCCATACAAAGCTTTGGAAAGCTTGAAGACATGGTTTGGGTATTTGGGGTTTTCAAAACCAGGAGGCTGTCGGACGTAGACCTCTTCCTCAATAAAACCATTGAGAAAGGCACTCTTGACGTCCATCTGGTAAAGCTTGAAACCCTTAGAAGCTGCAAAGGCAAGCAGGATTCTAATAGCTTCAAGTCTGGCTACAGGGGCAAAGGTCTCCTCGAAATCTAGACCCTCAACCTGGGAGTACCCCTGAGCTACCAGTCTAGCCTTGTTCCGAATAACCACTCCATCCTCACTCTGCTTGTTCTTGAACACCCACTTAGTCCCAATAATATTGTGACCGCGCGGGGGCTCGACAAGCGACCAGACCTTGTTTCTCTCGAAATTTTCTAACTCCTCATGCATGGCATTGACCCAAGACTCATCAGAAAGAGCATGACAAACATCCTTGGGCTCAAAAGAGGCAACAAAAGCAGAGTGGAGACAGAAGTGAGACGTGCCAGACTTTGAGCGTGTAACGCGCTCAAAGAGATCTCCAATTATCTGCTCTGAAGGATGAGCTTTCTGGATATGATGGGGAGGTCCTGGATGAGAAGTAGTGGCCTCTACCTCATGAGCTGATGAGGTAGGAACAGAGCCACTAGCTCCTGAGGATGCAGAAGGAATGGGCTGATCTCCTTGAGGTACGGTGGTGGAAGCAGGCACCTCAAGGGGAGGAGAAACTGGATCGGGTAGACAACCCTCATCTTCATCCTTCTCATCATCCACAAAGATGGGCTTGGACTGCTCTACTGATCCTGAGATGTCAGGCCTAGTCCCCGGACTGGCCTCATCGAAGGTCAACTCGCAGGTTTCTACCATTTTACTAGACTCAGCCTCCACTTATAAGCCCGCGAAGAAGTCGAGTAACCTAAAAATTCCATCACAGAACGTGACTCGAACTTATCTAGGTTCCCGGACTTGAAATAAAACACTTGCAACCAAAAACACGAAAATGAGATACGCTGGGCTTTCGCCCGTATCTCAACTCAAAAGAAGTGCGATGCAAGTGTGCCCTCAGAAAAACTCTGTTTGAAACATGGCACGCGGTGGCTATTGCCTCAGCCCAAAATTTCCTAGGTGTAGAATACTCATTAAGCATCGTCCTGGCCATCTCGACCAAGGTACGGTTCTTCCTCTCCACAACGCCATTTTGTTGGGGGACGTATGGAGAAGAGAACTGGTGCTCTACACCTGACTCATTGCAAAACCTCTCAAAGTAGGAATTCTTGAACTCCGTGCCATTGTCACTACGGATCGCTCGTAAGGCACCCGGAAGCTCAATAGAAAGCCTACTGAACAGACCTCGAAAATGTGTAAACGTCTCATCCTTCGAGGCTAAGAAAAACACCCAAGAGTACCTCGAGAAGTCATCGACTACGACAAGAACATACCACTTCCCTCCTGCTGACTGCACTCTAGCTGGTCCAACTGTGTCCATGTGGAGCAGCTGTCCCGGTGCATCGGTCATCGTGACTGTGACCGGAGGATGGGAAGCGGCAACCATCTTGCCGTGCCGGCAAGGAGCGCAAACAAGATCTTTGACCATCTTGAGCTTCGGCAGACCACGAATGAGATCGTGGCCGCTAACTCGGGTCAAATGATCAAATCCAATATGACCAAGTCTCCTATGCCAGAAAGAGAGGTCGCGGGAATCAGAAGCAACTAAACACCTGAGAGGATCACCAGAAGACTCAGAAAAATCAGCACGAAAGATTCTCCCAAAACGAGAAATCCCGCAAACCAGACTACCCGAAGAATCAATAATTTTGCAATTGTTTTTCTTAAAGCTCACCTCAAAGTCGTCATCGGTAAGCTGAGAAACGGAAAGCAAATTATATTGCAGCTTACTAACCAAGGCAACATCTTTTAAAACAAAAGACTCATTAATGCGCACTGTACCTTTGGCGATGACACGCCCGGAAGAAGCATCTCGAAGGTGATCGTCTCATCACCTGGAGCACGGGCAAGGAAGAAAACCAACGAGAATCTCCGGTCATGTGTCGTGAACACCCGAGTCTACGAGCCAAACTTTTCCTTCCTCGCCGTGAACTGAGTCAAACAGAGTAAAGTCTCGATATTGGGGTAAATCAACAATGATTTCGCACCATCTTGAATAACACGCCGAGCGGATGAAGTAGTCAAGCACGATCGACCTCTATCTACCCTACGCTCCTGTTACTCAAGGCGAAAGGTCTAAGAGCGGACCAAATCTGTTCTTGAGTCCGATCTCACGGAGAGCGAGTCGGAGTACCAACAACACGCCGATCTCGCCGCGGTAGCTATCTCGATGGAAACGAGATCTACCCTCGGGGCGACGGATATCATGACCGGGGCAAATCGAGGACGAAAATCGAAGAACCAGAAAAACCAAGTCCTCGATGCCGCCCAAAAGCATCAACAAGAGCAACCTTAGACCTCGTGCTGGTCCTAGGTACACTCGTGGTCCGGGTTGACCACGAATACGCCTAAGAGCTGCAACACGGTCTCTCGCACAATCTGCGCACGCTGAAGCATCGGTCGATCATATGTCCATCCTTCGGCAGAAGGTGCAATGAAACTTCACCCCGTGAGAAGTCGGTTGCGGGTGGAATCACCTTGCTGTCAGAAATCCCTTGGACAAAGCCCGCAGACTTAAATTTGACTTTCTCAGTCCTGGGCTCAGTCTCGATCACACCTGGTGCTATGGGTCTGAGCACGGCAGGTGGATGCTTCCTCATGTCCTCATAGAAATCATATCCTAGACCCTGATTAAATCTGCAAATCTTAGATTGGTCTAGAATCAGATTGAGTTTTTTCTTACCTCCTACAAATCTCTCGAGAGTGTTCATAAGATACTGACACTCCCGAAAGAGAGAGGTGCAAGAAGAGCAGGGAGAAGAGGGAACAGCAGAGGGTAAGGAGGCAGAAGAAGAACCACCAGTAGAGGAAAGAATGGCTTGTGCACGCACAGCCGACTCTGATGGGACAGTCCTACTACTAGCAGGTTGGCTCACGTTGCTAGGCGTCTCTACCTTACCCTTGGGCTTCTCCCCAACACCAGCACACACATTACAACATGATTGTGACTTCTCTAGTAGATCCTTAGTTAGCTTCACGTATTTTTCTTCTAAAATAATCAAGTCAGATTTTAGTTTATCACAATTTTTGCAAGGTGAGCTAACAGGGTCCTTAGAAGCATATTTAGCCATTTTCTTGTTGTGGTCAACCATTTCTTGAAACTGTTTTGAGACAGATTCAAGTTCAGCAGTTAATTTAGGACAATTTAAACATGAAGTAGTTGACTCAATCAAAGAAGCATGTAATTCAGCAATTTTATGATCTGCTCTTTTTAAGTTCATTTTTAAGTTATTGCAATTTTCACAAGTTTCAGGCAGATCAATAAGCATAGTGTAAAGACCTCTAAAAGCATTATCCTTATCCTCACATGAGGTGCAAGAAGTAGTCTGAATATTAGAGGAAATAGAAGCAATCCTACTCATTTCTAGTTCAGCAAGCAGACTATCATTCTTCACCTTAAGCAAATCAAGCTCAGAAGTCAAACTATCATGAGAGATCCTTAGCTTCTCCATATCTCCAAGCAAAGAAGAACATACATCACATTCGTCACGGGAGGGAGCAGATATAAGTGAAGTAAACTCCCGTGACGATCTCTCTACTTCCTTCTCAAGATCCACAACCCTAGCTCTAGATTTAGCATAGAACTTTCCTAACTTCAGAAATGCAGTATAGAGCTGGTCGTAGGAGGGACTACCTCATCGGAGTCCGTTGTAGAGCTCGCTGTCGCTGACGTCGTTGTCGTTGGCCATGAAGCACATGCCGATGAAGTCGTCGCCGTCCTTGGGATCTTGATCATCCTTGTCGTCGTCGTCGCTCCACCCCTCCACGTCGCTGAAGTCGATGTCGTCGAAGGCAGTGAGGACGCGGTGGAAGAGCTTCTTGGCTTTGCCAAAGTTGCGGAACTTCTTCTTGCCTTGAGTGTGAACTGGGGGCTTCTTGTTGCGGTTCTTGTCGATGTAGTCGTTCTTGCTTACACCGCCGTAGTCGTTCTTGCTTACACCGCCGTAGTCGTTCTTGCCCTTCACTAGCTTGCGGCAATTTGCCCGAATGTGGTTGGGGCCACCACACTCGAAACAAATGACAGGTCCTCCCCTCTTTCTGTCCCTCCTCCTCTTGTAAGCATGGGAAAACTTCCGAGCTAGGAGGGCCAGTTGCTCATCCTCGAGCTGCTCTAACTGATCATCAGTTATGTCACAGAGAGCAGCAAGAGAGAATCCACATGGCACATCAGAAGAAAGACCAGAAGCTGAACCGGGATCGGTGACTAGTGCCATCGACTGTGACTTCGACTTGCGAGAGACAATGTCAATCTCGTGAGTTTTGAGACGCGAGTACAACGCATCAAGAGTCAAAGTCGAGAGGTCCGTGGTGTCCTTGATGGTAGTCACTTTCATCTCCCAAACACGCAGACGAGTGCGGTGAGCATCCGTCGGCGTTATCCGAGTCGGAGTATGTGAGACCGACCGCTCGGAGGTTGCTCGAATTTTTGTGAAAACGCGCAAAACACTCATCTAAGGACTCACCAATGAGCATTTCAAACTTGTTGTAATCTCGCTGAATCGTCTGTCGAACCGTCTTAATCGGTGGTGCCCTCATGATATGCATCGAGGGTCACCCGGATGTCGGCGCGACGTGAGATGAGAGATGCGATCAAATTCGCTCTGCTCGGACCACGGATTATAATGTTCCTTGCCTTAGCATTTGCCTCAACATCAGCCATGTTATTAGCATTGATGTCCTCATCGGCGAAACAACAAACGGGTCTTGACCTTGCGCCAGATGGCATACCCCTGGGCCTGGATATATGTCTCCATTCGGCTCTTCCAGAAGGGGTAATCGATGCCATCGAAAACGGGCGGCTTGGTCGAGTACTTGTTCGTCGCCATGGCTCTTGAGACCGGTTAAGATCTATAGACAAGAGTTAACCGGCTCTGATACCAATTGAAGGATCGGAAATGGCAACAGAGGGGGGTGAATGGTGCCTTCAAAAATTACCCCGAGGTATTCATACAACTTTCTTCTCCGATAGCCATAAAAGCTATGAAGCAAGAAATTAACCACTCACTAGAATCCCAAAGATTAAATACTTGCTGTCCTAAAACTGAAAACAGAGAAACTGCATGATACTAACTTGGTTGTATTGTTAACTAAAAGCTTGAACAGTGAAATGCAAACTAAAAAGAGAAGCAAATGTAGCATAAAAACAAACCAAAAAACTGCACCTAAATCCAAAGGAAAACAGCAAAGATTAGAAGCCAAAATATGCTGTAAATAAGCACAGACTGCTGTTTAAAACAGCAGTGAATGGGTGTCTAACATGGTGCAGCCTGCTGGCCGAAATAAGTGCAGAGAACAGCTATTAAAAGTAGTTCTTGCTGCTGTCCAAAACAGCACGCAGCAGCCTAGCCGAACAGCACTAAAGAGGCACAACCTGCTGGCTGAAACTTGATGAAGAATAGCAGAAATCTGCACCCAAAAGAAGAGGAAACGAGCTGCAACAGAAAGCTATTTTTGCTGCCAAGGAACCTGAGGGACTGCAGCCTGGAAAGCTCAAAACAAAAGCTGAAAAAGCAAAAGAGATCAAGCTGAAATCTCCAGTAACCAAAAGCCAAGAACATATGTTCCTCTCGGGACAAAATCTGGCTGCAAGGTTCAAGGGACTGCTGACTGAAAATAGACAACCAAAAAGGAGAGAAAAAGAGCACCTCTCCTCAGCCCAAAAGCACAGAAAACTGCAAACAAGAAGGAGACTAACTGAGACAAACTGCTGACCGAAAATTGCAAAGACTGCAAGAGCCAAACGAGCAGGACCGAACAGCAATAATAATTAACTTCTAGTCACTGTAGGCTGCTGAGAACTTAACCGAGAAAAATAAATTTCACAAGCACTGGACTACATCATGGATCTGCTGCGGCCGGCGTGACCCCTGCAATCTGCAGATCTTTGTCCGAAATAGATGAAGCACGAAAAAGCGAGAATACCCATCGCTACAATGAACAGAACTGTAGAAAAGCAATACTAGTAGCAGACAACAACCGAGAGCAACACAGCCTGCAGATTGAACCGAAACACTGCAGTCCAGATTGCTGCGCAGGAAAGGATCAATAGGGGACATAGAAGTCTCCACTAAAAAGAAATGAACACAGATTACAGGAAACCAGCAACTTGGCCGAAATGATCATGCTGCTAACTGCACATACTGCTGGAGAAAAGAAGACAAGCAAACTAAAAAGAAGAAGATGACCTGTTGCTCCAGAGAATTTAGAACACACACATGCTCTTGAGAACTAGATAACCAACATGGTTTTGAGAATGTTCTCAAATCAGAGCAACCAATCAATTTGCCCAAAAGAAACTTGAGAAACTAAGACATAAAAAGACGTTGCTCTCGGGAATATGCTAGCCAAAATGCCTTGAGATGATTCCCAGTTCAAAGCAAGAATATATAGATATATATAGTAGCACTCGAACTAGAACATTAATTAAAAAGAAAGTAAGTAAATAGCACAAGATATAAAACAAGGATATTCATATTGAGACGAAGAGCGATGAAAGATTATAACATATGAATGTTTACATCAACTCTTCCATGTCTCACTCAAGAACACCCACAAGGAGAGAATGAACCCTAAATCTTGCATAAAAAAAAAATTCTCTCCCAAGAGCACAAGCATTAGGAAACCCTAATACTCATACCCATTTCTCTTTCTCTCTCTCAAGTGCACTTCTCCACCTAGAGAGCACCTCTATTTATAGCCTCCACTAATGGGTCTAGTAGACTACTTTACCCATTAGGTCACACCACTCTCCACTAATGGGTTTATACTCAATTATACCCATTAGGTTACAACTCCTCTCCACTAATGGGTTTACACTCAATTATACCCATTAGGTTACAACACCTCTCCACTAATGGATCATTCCATATAAAATCTGCTTCCGATTGTGCAGCTTTGCGTATTTTCCAAAACGCCTCTCCGCACCTTCCCGAAGCTTCCTCGCCTCTTGCGCGCGCCTCGCGCCCACTTCGAGTCCTCGCCGTCTTCAACACATCCCGACCGTTCTGACCTCAGCACCGCCTGTGCCTAGTCCGGTCACCCGTGTCTCGCCACGACTCCGTCTCAAAGTCCTGCAGTCACACAGACAAGAAAATACATTACATAGCATCGCACAAAATGATATAATTTAAATATCTGCATCGGTAATTAGCATAAAATTACCCAGAACAAACTCAGACTTTAGGGACACGCGTCAATTACTCATCACACTACCGGGGTTACCTCCACATGGTCTCTCAAGATTGCATATCCGTCTACCTCGACCATGTCAGCCCCGCCGAAGGCGTCAACGCCGAGTTCCAGATCGCTCTGCTCGACGGCGACGGATGGCGGCGGCCGTCGTCCGCCTCACGAGCAAGCGCACCTTCAGCAAGGATGTAAGCGGTGGGGCTGGGAGGTTCATCAAAGGAGGAGCTAGAGAAATCAGATCATCTCAAGAACGACTGCCTCACTATCCGGTGCGACGTCACCGTCCTTAAGGAGCTATGCGTCGAGGAGCTGGCCGTGGAGGAGTCGTTCGTCGAGGTGCCACCGTCTAACATGCACCGGCATCTCGGCGATCTCCTCCTGACCCAAGAGGGGGCGGACATCACGTTCAAGGTTGGCGAGAGACGTTTGCTGCCCATCGGTATGTGCTCGCCGGTCGGTCGCCGGTCTTCAAGGCGGAGCTGTTTGGTTCCATGAGGGAGAAGACTGCAAGGTCCATATGTATCGACGACATGGACGCCACTGTGTTCAAGGCGCTGCTTCACTTTATATACACAGATGAGTTGCCAGAGATAAACGAGGAAGATGCAGTAGCAATCGCTCAACATTTACTTGTAGCGGCGGACAGGTACGACCTAGAGAGGCTCATGTTGATCTGCGAGGACAAGCTATGTAGGTGCCTCGACGTGAAGACGGCGGCGACCACATTGGCCGTGGCCGAGCAGCATCGTTGCCATGGGCTCAAGAAGGCGATATTCATGTTCCTCGGCTTACCTCGGAATATGAAAGCGGTGATGGCAACCGATGGTTATGAGCATCTCATGACAAGCTGCCCCTCTGTTTGCAAGGAGCTTATGGCCAAGTTTGTTGACATGTGCATTTAGTCAGTCTGACGAAATTAAAGTTTGGTTATTTCTTATTTTTTTTCTGTATTTTCATCTTCTCCATAAATGGAGTACTAGTTCCATGGATTATCTGCTTAAATGTTTCTGTTAATCTGCTTCATGAATTTGTTTCTGTACTCGATCTTTGAAAAATTGAGAATATTAAGTCAGACATAGCCAAATAGGTGATCCATGGATTGTACTAATGTCGGAGGAAGCATGGTAGTTATCATGTTGTATTTGTCGGATTTGTTACAGTAGTGGCGATGCGACGGTAGCTTGTATATGCATGCAGAAAATCAGTTATCACCTAGCCAATGACCAAAAGTTCTGAACACAACTCCTAACAGAGTACTCTGCAAAATTGTTGCAGCATTGCATGCAATTACTCAGTTTGAGAGAAAGAGATCAAAATTCGTAGTACCTAACATATATAGGATCGATTAAACATAGTAAGTTTTTCACAGCCGACACAACCATCCACTGGACGAGCGACGCAATGGGCTGCTGCTACGTGTGCAGAAGCCACACCGAACCTGACTCGCCGATCCCGTGGAGCGGTCTTCACAAACCAACACCAATTGATCAAAAGAAAGCACGCATTGTGGGTTAGAGTAGACTTCAATTCTCCAGCTTAGGATACTGTAGGTTGGTTAATTGTCGGTTGATTGCTTAAGGATAACTGTTATACACTTTTATGCAGAACTTGGTTTCATCTAACGTATATAGTCCCAACAACCCCAAGCATATAACTAACTACACGAGCTGAGTTGCTAGCAAGTAGCAACCGATCCACGGTGTTTCTTCTCCCCCACAGAACATCCAGTGTTGGGCTAGCTAGCACTAAATCGCTGCCAAATAACCCAATATCTGTAATGCTCACTGTATGTTATTGGATTAACCATTGGTTGAACTTTCAGACAAAAGTGAGGAACCGAGAGGAGCTGCAGGAGGGGGTCAGGTTGCTCGAACAAGTGGCAACTGAAGTTTTCTCTGCCACAAGAGGATGGCGACCAACTGTTCCAAGAATTACGGGAGGTGGTGGAATGATAGGTGCTTGAAGACGCAGGAAGACTAGTGCTTGGTTCAGCATTTAGCAGTTTCAGTCGTGCTTGTTGCTTGTAGCCTGTTATTTTATTTCTATCTTTTGCTTTAGTTGCAGCACTGGGAGTAGGGAAAAAGATTTCCTCGGTAACTAGGATTGCCATGTTTTATTTTCTCATGTCTGTAAGAAACTGTAATGAACCTGTTTGGTTTGTAATATCAGAAATAGAAAGGCTTCTGCCTTTCATATTCTTACTAAAAACTAAATCTCTGCAGTTCTTTCATCCTTTGGCTTCAATATACATATAGGTGAAACCTGATATTGTCGTTGAGAGCTATATGACACATTGCATGGTTGATGGCTTCTCTTTGAAAAGGGTTTGGTTCAACTACCCTCTGCACTACGTTTTTCATCGCAAATTCAATGCTACAATAGATGCACGCATGTGGACTAATAAAGTAATAATACATAACACCACTAGCCATGTTGCCTTCTGAAAAAAAAAAGTAGCCAGAATTAAAATAGTAGCATGTGAACGAACTCCATCGGATGGGCTTCAAATTAAAATCAGCAGGCCGAGCGAGCGGAAGTTAAGCATGAATGCGGGTAGTAGGTACCTAAATTAGCAGTTATATATGCTTGCTAGAATGACTATACCAACCCCTTGATACCTTCAAATGTATGTAGTCCCGATACCTCCCAAGCCTACAGTCAACCACACAATTGAGAGGAAAGCAAGCGGCTTGTCACGCTTACTAGCTCGCTGATGAGCTGCTAGCAGCAAACCTGTCCTTGGAGTTTTGCTCCCAGCAGCATGCAGTACGTACAGCCTAGTGTTAGCACTAAATTTCTACAGTTCTATCTCTTAGCTCCAATATATATAGGTGAAACATGGTACGTAGCCTGCATCTTTTGAGTGCCATTACACACGGTTGATGTTCCTCTTTGAAAAGCGTTCACCTACACTCTGCACTACGTTTTTTCTTTGTGAATTCAATGTGATTAAGTAGATGCACGCATGACGAATACGTAGCACTGTCACCTTTCCATAAATAAATAAATATAAAATTAGTAACCCTGTTTCATCTGAAAAATAAAATCAGAATCAAGGTCCGGTGCAACCCCAACATGCATGAGAACCAGGGATTTTTTTTTACCGGCGGCCGAAAATTGGTAGTTTTCGGTTTCACCGATGACCTCGGTAAAATTTTAAATCAGCTCCAAAAAAATTATTTTGTATGAATTTTATCGAATTTAGAAGATTCTTTTGCCAAAATTTGTTTCAAAATTTTCAGCCAAAAATCGCCTGATTTTTTAAAAATTCAGATTTTGATTTGCAAATTTTGGCCTAAAATCCTCCGAAATTTTTTGATTATCAGTCCTACTGACCACTCCCGGTTAAAATTTACAACCAGTTTTTTAAACCTTGACGAGAACTACTTCATGGCACAGAACATGAATTAGCCGTAATCATATCAAACAAGCTGCTCACAGACGTAGATTACAATTCGGATCACATATACTAGTCAATTACCCAGCAGGACAGCAATTCTGTAACACTCTAGGGTCCAAACCGGCTTAGGCCTAACCCTATTATGGATCAGTCACGCACACATAACAACTTGTTTGCGCTTTCGTCTTCGTTTCGCGCAAAATAGTTAACTAGAGGTTATTACTAATGGTGCCTATGGGTTTATATGTTGGTGCTTCTTATGTTAAACTAGCAATGTGGGACTAATCCACATCCTCATGTGCATGCACACATGGATGGACCGAGGTGTCACATACACCCCCCTCAAAGAATCTGACGTCCTCGTTGGTCCAACATACCCACACTAAGGTAAATGACTAGGACCTCCCCCTCTTGGCACATGTTCGTGTGTCCAGTGTTGGTATATATACCATGCCATGTGTCCACTCCAGGCCTACACACGCTATGCGTCATATGCCCACGTCCCTGACCCGTACACGCCCGTGTAACCACGAGGGTCGGCTCTGATACCATTTGTAACACCCTAGGATCCAAACTAACTTAGGCCTAACCCTATTATGGATAAGCCACGCACACGTAACAACATGCTTGTGCTTTTATCCTCGCTTCAAGCAAAACTGTTAACCGAAAGTTATTACTAATGGTGCCTACATGTTTATATGTTGGTGCTTTTCATGCTAAACTAGCAATGTGGGACTAATCCACATCCTCATATGCACACACACATGGGCCATCATAGGCCGAGGTGTCACAAATTCACTTGCCATGAATATCGTTGTAGTTCCCAATATATGGCTAAAATACTTGGGCTTGATCTATAGCACCTGGCCATACGTATTCCAATCAACCATGTCCACCCAGTGTCCACAATTTCACCAAAATTTTGTCTATTTTGTTACCCCCGAAAGGAGAATAGTTCGGCCAAATTTAACCTCATTTAAATTGTATTTAAATTTCATTTAAATTTCATCTAAATTTTAGTTAAATTTTGTTAAAAATTTGAAATTTTTGTTCAAAATTTTGAACAAAATTTTGTTCTTTCATTTATCTCGATGCCCTCCGCGTTATTTTTCAAAATGAAACTTTTAACTCTGTGTCCACCTCCGCACCGGCACTTTGGGCTGCAGTGACGATGATGCGCCTAATCCGACATGTTCGTCCTCCACTATCGTTGCCAAGAGAGAGAGGGAGAGGGAATCATGTTCTAAGGGTTGACAGCTACTCCATCACCAAAGCTGTAAACATCGGCCAGTGCTTGTACTCCTGGACCTTCCTCATTGGAGGCCACACATGGCGTATCAAATATTACCCCAACGGCAACCACGCGAGCACCGCCACTTCATATCTGTATTCCTCGAGCATGTCGGCCCCAACGATGGCGTGAACACAGATGCACAGTTCAATCTGCTCGACCATGCCATCCAAGCAGTGCTAGCATACAACAGCAGGTTCACGCACACCTTTTCACATAGCATCTGGGGATTCCCGTAGTTCATCAGCAGGGAAGTTCTAGAGATGACAGTGTATCCCAAGGATGATTGCTTCGTCATCAGGTGCGACATCGCCTTCGTCAGGGGGAAATCGGTGGAGGATCCGTTTGTCAAGGCGCCACCGCCAAAGGTGGATTGACATCTCGGCAACCTTCCTCCTGACCCAAGAGGGGGTGGACATCGCGTTCAGGATGGGAGACGTTCATCATGTACCGGTATGTGCTCACCAATCAGTCGCTAGCCGTCTTCAAGTCGTAGCTCCTGGGTTCCATGAGGGAGAAGGATAAAAGATGAATCATACCCTTCGATGACATGCATGTCAATGTGTTCAAGGCATTGCTCCACTTCATCTACACCAACCAGAGATGGGTGAGGAATACATGGCGGCGATAATGGCCTAGCATCTGCTTGTGGCAACTAGCAGACATGTATGATATACCGAGGCTAAAGTTGATTTGTGAGGACAAACTATCCAGGTGACCTAATGTGAGCACGACAGTGACCACAATGGCCTTGGCTGAGCAGCATCATTGTCATGACTTTAAAGAGGCGGTCTTCAGGTTCCTCACACTACTATAAAAGAGATTATACTAGATGGCTACCTCACAGAAGGTTCATACGGAACCGTCTGTGTTGTAATTATCATAAACAGTTCATACAAATAACTGTTTATGATATTTTTATAGACAGTTATTTATACGAACCATCTGTAATAATGTAAATCATCATAGATGGAATAACCATCTGTGATAATTTACAGATGGTTATTTATACAAACCATCTGTGATAATAATAGACATCGCAGACGGTTTGTATAAATAACCATCTGTGATAGTTCACAGTCGGTTATTAATACAAACCGTCTATGATAGTTTCATATCACAGACAGTTTGTAGTTGCAACCGTCTGAGATACACATTATATATCCAGCGTGGTCTCAACAGATCTATTTTTATTGCGCTGCATTGAAGGAGGTGGCCGGCTTTGGGGAGTTTGATGAAAATATATTACTTGTAGATCAATTTATTCTTGGTGATTAGATGTTAGTATTTGCTTCGAATAACAAGGTTTTTAGATCTAACTACGTACCTAAGTTTAGAGAGAGATGGTAGTTTGCTCCAATTTAAGAATGAGTCAGTACTCCTAGTTTACTTTAATATATTCTTACTTGATATATATATATCGCTTCATGAATACGTGGCTAGCTACTTAATTTAGATATGGACAATTTATTGTAAGGTCAATGACAATTATGTGTGTGAGTAGCTAGATTGATTAGCTATAGTAGCATTAATAATCTAATTTGACACTAGCTAATTTGTTACATGTGTAGCATAGATGAATCGAAACTGAATATACGTTGAAAACCGTGTGAGTGAGGAGTACATTAATGGCATGTCAGCTTTTAGAAAAGCAGCCGAGCAGGATATGTTGAAGAAGGGGATGGAATATTTGTATTGTTCATGCATCGATTGCGATAATCCGAAAATGTTTACCAACTCAACGCAGATCGAAACTCACTTAATTCGAAGGGGTTTCAAAAAAGGGTATACATGTTGAACCAGTCATAGTGAAGAGAAGACTATATAGGAAGGTAGTTATAACATCGTTGATGGAGACAATGATATGCCGGTGGTGGACTATGCTTTCGATGAGGATAGGTCACAGGATGACAATCTGGATCAGATGCCATGCAATGCAGAAGGGAACTATAATGAGAGAGAGTTTGATAAATTCGAGGGATTCATGGAAGACTCATAGAAACATTTGTTCCTGGGCTACAAGCCGCAATACACAAAGTTATCATCCATTCTTGAACTACTGAAATTGAAGGCAAGCAATGGTTGGTCCGACAAGAGTTTCATGGTATTATTAGGTCTCCTAGCGAATATCCTTCTAGAGGGAAATATGTTGCCGAGAACTACCTACCAAATCAAGAAGGTTCTTTGTCCATTGGGAATGAAAGTATAAAAAATACATGCATGTCCGAATGATTATATCCTCTACCGTAAAGAGTATATAAGCTTACATGTTTGTCTGGTATGCAAAGCATCCCAATACAAGCATAAAAATGACTCTGATGATGGGGAGGGCATCGAGGTGAAGCAAGGACCTCCTGCTAAGATGTTGTGATATTTGCACGCTGCTGATTCTGCCCAATGAACGAACATTGATAGAATGTTTGTAGACTTCGGTGTGGAACAGAGAAATGTAAGGTTTGAGTTGGGTATAGATGGAATGAATCCTTTCGGTAACATGAGCAGCCGACATAGCACCTGTCCTGTGACTGTATGCTTGTACAACCTTTCTCCTTAGCTGTGTATGAAGCAGAAGTACATTTTGATGTCACTACTTATCCAAGGGCCGAAGCAACCTGAAAATGATATTGATGTGTACCTAGCTCCATTGGTGGAAGATTTTGTGATACTGTAGAATAAAGGGGTACATGTATGGAAAGAGAATAGACGAGAGAACTTCACTCTGCGTACCATGTTGTTCTACACCATCAATAATTTTTCTACCCTTGGTAACCTATCGGGGTTGAGTGCAAAAGGAGCCAAAGCCTGTCCGCATTGCTTAGATTATACTGAGAGTATGTGGTTGAACAACTTGTACAAAACTGTGTACATGCATCATCGTAGGTTCCTTCCAAGGTATCACCCATACCACAAGACGAAGAAACAATTTGACGGAAAGAAGATGATGACTCAGCACCAAGGCCTTTTAGTGGGAAAGAGGTCTATGATATGATCAAGGATATCGATGTTGTGCTTGAAAAGGGACGTAAGTTAATAACCCGTCAGAACAACATGTAGAAGAAGAGATCAACATTTTAGGACTTGCCTTATTGGGAGCACTTAGAAATTCATAATTGCATCGATGTTATGCACATAGAGAAGAATATACATGATAATTTGATTGGTCTCTTACTGAAATTCGTGATAAAACAAAGGATGGTGTCAACGCATGTCGTGACTTAGTCGCTATGAACATCAAAACCGAGTTAGCACCGATAGAGACCAATAAAGGTTGGACATACTTTCCCCCAGCTTGCTACACTCCGTCTAAGTTCGAGAGAATTGAACTGTGCCAGTGCTTGCATAATGTGAAAATTCTATCTGGTCACTCCACCAGCATGAAGAAACTTATTTCCATGGAAGATTTAAAATTAATTAGTATAAAATCTCATGACTATCATGTGGTAATGACACAAATGCTTCCTATTATAATTAGAAGTATTTTGCTTAACAAGGTTCGAGTGACAATCATGAGGCTATGTTATTTTTTTAACGTAATTACTCAGAAGGTCATTGATTCCGATGGACTAGATGCTTTGCAAACTGAGGTGATGATGACTCAATGTCATCTTGAGATGTATTTTCCTCTATTATTTTTTGATATCATGGTCCATCTCATTGTCCACCTTGTGAAAAAGATAAAGATATGTGGCCCCGTGTTTCTATGTCATATGTACCCGTTCGAGAGGTACATGGGAATTCTCAAGTCCTATGTACACAATCAATCTCAGCCAGAGGATAGCACCATTGAAGGTTATACAATTGAAGATGTCATTGAGTTCTGCATCGATTACATGGCTCAGGTCGAACCGATAGGTGTACCAACAGGGACATCGTTTAGATTTGTCCGTGCCACGATCTCCACATCCAGTGACCTAAGAGGAACATCGTCCTGGACCCATCACATTGGTTCCCATGGCTCCACCTCAAGCTCTACTTCAGAAGCCCGTCGCATCGGCTCCCGTAGAGACATCATCGAAAATGTTTCGCAAGCGAGGCGCTAAGGCCAAACCGAAGAAGATTAAGGCACCTCCCAGGCAATGAAAGTTCATTCTTGGAGTGTCATTGATCCCCAAGTCACAATTACCTAGCCTTGGACTGGTTTGTAGGACTTTGCATACCTGGTACATGCAAAGGTCCAACATGAAGCCAAACCGGTAAAGTGAATTCACCGTGAGATACACGGAGGTGCATTTCCTACACGACTCGGGCTACTTTGTCGTGACCTTCAAAGACTTATTCTTACTATTTAATTTTGATGAACTCGATATCTCACTTCTACGATGGTGTAAACTGTAAGTGTACCGTACAATCATGTTCTATATTCACACAATACCAATAAATATCATAACTCATTGCTTGTGTATAGATCCATGATCCAACAAGTCCGGTGACGGCAAGAACCGGTGGGTTTCCTTGACCCACACTTACTCTCTGAGCAATCCATCAACGCTAATGCGTCTTTCATCCAAGATTACATAACGAGCGGATTGCTTGCTTATAGTAACAAAAAGTACATCATGGTGCCCTTCAACCAAGGGTAAGTACTTCACTAGTTACCATACAAGTTTCATTTGTACTTTATACGCCACATGAACTTAGGATTAGTCACTACGACAACATATATGACTAAGTCTCACTGGATTCTGATTGTGATTGTACCAAAGTGGAGCAAGGTAATATACTTTGATTCCTTACTTAGGAGCAACCACGACTTCACCCGTACACAACAAACAATTGACAAGTAAACTCATTTCCTCCATACATAACTCTATTGTAGTTTTTCCTTCATTTTCAATGGCCAAGGCTAACATTTTGGAATCATGTTGGTTGTTCAGCGCTTACGTTGCCCAGGGAGGTAGACACACTACGACACAGGATGCGATTTCTGGTACGTGCTACAACACAACAATCCTATATCACACTTCGTTATAATGCCTCTAGAATTGACAATATCTATATATGTAATTCTATTTTTGCAGTGCCACCAGCAGCTATAGGGCAACATATGTGGATTCTACGTTTCCTACCATATGGAGGAAATCATGGGCACTAAGACGAATAATCCAAAGGTTTGTTAGCCTGTTAATAATTATTTTGTGATTATCAATATATATATATATATATATATATATATATATATATGCTAATAACTTAACACTACTAGCAACAACATGTGGAATTCGACGAAAGTGCAATCAATCTTGACAAACTCACTGAAATTCGAGCAAAGCACTCCCAATTCTTAATAGCGGAGGTCATAAACAACACTGGAGAGTTCCACCCCGGCGATGATTATTAAATGTTGAAACATTGGATACAATTGTAATCACTCAACCATGTTTAATCAAATAGTTCATTCAAACAATTGTCATATACTATATATGCGATCTGCTTGTATTGTTTACTTCATTTGTGAGATCTGTGTGATGATTATCTTGTGCTATATATTTGTGAGATCCTCTGTTTACTTCAGAGGGCATGGCTAGCATTTCCTGATGCTAGCCGAAAAATAGAAAATAATGTAATTTTTCAAATAGCTATCACGGATGGTTTAGAATAATAAACTGTATGTGATGTGTATATATATATTACAGACGGTTTTTAAAATAAACTGTCTGTGATATTTCTGCTATCATGGACGGTTTTTAAAAAAATGTCTATGATATGTCTGCTATCATAGATGTTTAATATAAAAACAATCTGTGATACCGAAATATCATAGACGGCTGTATTGAAAAACTATCTGTATTTTTACCTGTCACAGACGGTTCGGGAGCCGTCTATGATAACCACTTATTATCACTGATATAAAAATTCAGACGGTTTAGAAACCATCTGTGATGACGGTTTTGAATCATCTGTGATGACCCTTTGTGTAGTAGTGATCAGCTTATACCTTCGAAAATGCATGCAGTCAGCGCGACTGTTGGCTATAAGCATTTGGTGACACATGTTGCCCCTCTCTTTGCAAGGAGCTCAGATCAAGGCACACTTGTCCTATAATCTCATTAGTGTTAGAGAAATAACTTTTGGGTTTTCAGATTTTTGTTGTACATTTTATTGTTATACTAGGAAAACTGATTGCTTGTTTCATAACATGCTCGGTATTTTGTTATGTCCTTAGCGAAAACTTAACCAAATATCAGATGGACCATGAGATTTTAGTTAAATTGGTCTACAAGTGATAATTTTAGAAGCATAGACAGTGCCAACTGCCGTCGGTATGAATCCGGACTGTAAACTTAGAAGCATCCCCAATCGGATACGAAGACCGCTAAGGATACGAAGCGGCCTAAGGAGAAGCATACAACTACCAAGTGTATTCCATATGAGTGTTCTAGAGTTACAAAATACTCTCCATTCTCCTATTACATTACAATGGGTTATTTATAGAGAGAGAAGAAGGTGAGTAAAGTTACAAGTTTGCCCTTGAAGCCTAGTTTACTCCTAGGCTATCCACGTTATTTTCCCTGCGCAGGCCCTGCTTCATCTGAAACTTTAAGGCCGGTCTAGGGTTGGCCTCATACCTCACCTAGGGTCGGCATTGCATACCTCGTCTGATGTTAGCCTTGGACCCTTTTAGGATCGGTCTTACGTATCTCGCCCGAGGTTAGCTCAGACCCCTCCGGGGTGGGTTTTAGATACCTCATCTGGAATTGGCCCTAGACCTCTCCGAAGTTGGCCTTGCGAACCTCACCGAGGTTGACTTAGGGACTTGACTCGGGGTAGATCTTTCAACAGGTGCCTTCACTCTGGGATGGTTGCAGGCCCCAAGGTGACATGGAGACACTCCCCAACACCACCTGTTGGAGCAACCTGGCTAATGTATGCAATCCCGATACCTTGTTGAAGGGCGTTCGACTACACCACGCACAACGTTTCATTGTGAATTCAATGTAAGTAGATGCACGCATGATAAATATGTTGCACTAGAACTATTCTCTTTTCAATTTTTTTTAAAAGTAAAAAATAGTAGCCTTGTTTTATCTGGAACCATCTACGTCTCTAAGAACTCGTAATACGCAAATCTGAATCAAAATCCCGGTGCAACTGCAAACACGCATGAGAACTACTTCATTACACTCAAATGAAGCCGTATTATAACAGACTAGGTAGATACAGACTTATTACAATTTGGATCACATACCTAGCAGGATAACCCTAATTCACTCACCAACAAAATTACAAAAGCAATCCACCGAGAGTTCTAAAGACAACACTGCAACAAAATTTGTGTCACTAGAGATGGATGGTATCGTAACACACCAGATTTGTGTCACTACATACTTAAGTTTCCATCAGAATCCAACTATGTTGAAAAATAATCTTGTTCAGTGAATTGATTAGTTTCTGTTTTGAGTCCGACTTGTTTCCCTGTGGAGATATGAATCGGTTTGTTTTTCGGTTTCCTGTTTTTAGCAGATAGATTTCCATTGTTAGCAGATTTCTTACGTACTTAAGTTTCCATCAGAATCCAACTTTTCGTTTGCAAAATTTTTAGTACCCGGCCCGGTTCATCATGGTCTGCTTTGCAACACTTCGATCCGGCCTTCTCATGGCGACCTCGACCAGTGATTTTTTTACCGACCAGAATGGGCTGATTTTTGGCGATTTTCAGTTTTACCAGACCAAGCCAGTTACTATACAAATCGGGCTCAAATAATTCGGCCCATTTTAAATTAACGTGCAGCCCAAACTAGCCCATTCGGCTGCTGCATAGCGATGCAATAGCGTCCGGTGCTGGCCTCAGTCTCCGCAGTACCCATTTGCGCTCCCCAGCCCCCATCTGCGCTCGACGACGAAAGGAGGTGAGCCTGCAGCTCTGCGCGAGAACTCGGAGGGTGAAGGGCGGCGACGCGCGAGCCCTACGCAGGCACCGGTCGCCACCACAGCGTTGTCGGCTGTACCGTATGTTGGAGCGCGAGGGGCAGCAGCGTGCGAGCCCTGCGTAGGCGCCGGCCGCCACCACGGCGTCGTCGGCTGTACCGTACGCCTACGTCTTCATCACGCACTCCCCTCCGATCTGCTATACCATACGCCTCCGTCTTCTTCACACCCCTCTGTGTCTCCTTCCCTCAGCTCTGCATAGATCTGTGATGGTCGGTTGGCTATATCACTGGTTGGTGCATGGAGGAAGGCGACCGAAGAGTTGGCGGTGGGGGCCAAGAAGGCAGTGGGAGAGGGAGACTAGACGAGAGCATAGTCGACGAGGGGAGAGCCCAAGATGACAGCTCAGGCGGCGGGGGAAGGGGCCAAGATGGCGGCGGTTCCAGCGCTCCGAGACATCAAGGTAGTTCAAGAGTATCGGCTTCCGAAGCCACAGGAGATATGGACTATGGACTCAATTGTAAACCTTGATTTGGATGCTGGGATCATTGGCTTTAGTCAAGGCAATAGGTCTTGAGCACCTATGACAATTGACATGAGCAGGGATTTGGGTTTTGAGATGAATAGATGATACTTATAGCTGTTGCCTGCTAGTATATGATATGTTGGATTTGGGTTTTGAGATGATACTTGTAGTTGCTCATGGTAAGATGACAATTGTCAAGTTGAGATGAGAATTGGCAAATTGTAGCTGGTACTAGTATAGTAGTAAATGAGCCTCATGGTAAGATGACAATTGACAAGTTGAGATGAGAATTGACAAGTTGTAGCTGCTACTAGTATAGTATTAGGATTCGGTGGCCTTTTTGACATAAAATGTTGCAATTGAGTATTTCAGTTGTATCATACTTCAATATTCCAGTTGTATATTGGGTTGATAAAAGTTTATTAATAATAACACGTGTTGATATTGAATTTTCAGGAGATATCGAGCGTGTTTGGAGCCGTGGGGAACAAGTAGGAGCTGGCTTCAAGTGTTTTTTACTACTATACTAGTAGGTGAGTGATGATGGTCATGACAACGAACCGAATGTATCCGTAGGTGAGTGTTTTTTATGTACTACCTACTACTTAGTATATATCAATCTACCCATTCAATTAATTTTACAAAAAGTGACTTACCATTCACTGTTTTTAAAGAAAGAAGGTGAGATCATGAAGAACTCTCTTAATGATCCTAGGCGAGGTAGGGCAGGAACAAAGAAAACCAAGGATATTTCCACCCTTTACTAGGTCGAGCAAGCTCAAATCTTCTTATTCTTCATGGCAAAACAGTATGCTGATATGGTTTCCTCATATTCTTGTTTCTCCCTTTCTCTCTTGCAGACTTCAGAAGTTGATGGCTTGATGCAATCTTGCTGACTGCCTGTTTGCCATCATGCCACTGAAATTCAAAGGAATCTGGATGCTTTGTTGTATGAAAACTGAATCTGTTCATGTTTTGTTGTATGAAAACATTCTGAATGCTTTGTTGATCATGTTTTGTTGTATGAAAACTGAATTCTGTCTTGTTCTGTTCTGAACACTGCATTCTGCAAGACTAAAAACTAAATACTAGAAATGCAGTGCTGAAGATTATCATGACGTAAACAGACTCATATATATGCCTCTACAAGAACGAGGGTGCCTTTTCTACACTTCTTTTACTTGATATCGCACTTTTCTTCCAGAGTTGTTTAATATCAGTGTTCCCTTTCAGGTAGTGCCAAATGAAGTTCTACAAGTGGGAATTCCCTGAGAACTCTTGATCTGACAAACAACAAGATAGGTAATCAGATTCATGTAGTTATTTATTCCGTCTAGGTAATCAGATTCTTTAACAATTTGCGCAGAGAACTTTCTCATATATATTTTGAACTGTGCAGTATTATTCTTAGCATCTTACTTGGACAGAATTTCCTAATTTGAATATGACAAGCTATAAACTATATGCACTGCTTTATTTCTTTGATGTTAATATTTCTCTTGAGCAATATCAATTGATTCTCTTTTATGTTGCAGTTGAGATTCCCCAGGAAGTTGTCAAATTTGTGAATATGCAAAGACTTGTAAGAGTTCTTATTAGTAGAAGTCATCGTGGATTATCTGATTAGAGATGTGTATTTGCAAGCTATGGTTCTTCCTTCTTTTATCTTTTTTCTTTTCTTGGATAGTGGTGGCTTGATAGTGAGAAATGTTCTCTTTTTGTTCCTGTAGGTTTTGGCTGGTAATTTGATTGAAAACATTCCGGCTAACATTGGATACCTATGGAACCTTAAAATCCTCACACTTGACAGAAATAGGATCTCTATCTTGCCTGAAGAATGTTAGTTCTTATGATCCTATGCTCTTCCCCGCTCGATCAATCCCGACCTTCCACTCTCACTTACCCCTATGCCATTGCGTAAGCGGCCCCGATCGATCCCTCGCGCCACTTGTCGCCCATCCCACCGCCGCCTCTCCCTTCTCACTCGCCCTCTCTCGCCGACATGGGGGGCCCGCATGTTAGGGCCATCTCCTTCCCCACCTTCTTCCTCCCCACGCCGATGCTGCCGCCATTAGCGCCCGTAACCGAAGTTTTGAAACTTCAGTTACTTCCCGCCATCCCTCCTGTGCAATTGCACCTTAAATTCCCCTTTCCCCGCCTCCATCAATTCGTCCGTTTCCCCTCGGTTTAAGGCTCTTTATCGCCGTCTTGCGCCCTTCACGGCCTCTTCACTCCGGCGAGGCATTAAACCCCCGTCGAGCCCCTCCGCCTATATAAGGCCCTGCCCGAGCATCCCCTCTCCACACCGCCCCTTTCCCCTCACTCAATTTCTTCTCCCTCCACCCGAGGGCCTGTTGCGCCGTGTGCCTCCCCTCTTCTTCGCCGACGAAGCTCCGGCGAGCGATTCCGGTACCTGTGGACCGCCTTGGACCACACCGGTGCCTCCAACACCCTCGCCTGAAGACCGCGCACCTCCCCCGTTCCTTTCCCGAGCAGTTGAGCCGTCGGAGGACCTTCGTCGCCGATCGCCTCCCTCCGCCGCCGCTCTTCACCGTCGGCAGCTCGCTCCGGTGACCCTCAGGTCTCCCCACCGGTACCAAACTCCTCCCCTCACCCTCCTCTAGCTTCCCCGCACGTCGGTCGGCGCCGCCACCCACCAGTTCGCCGATGACCACCAGTTTCCAAGCCTTCTCACCACCGGTGGTGCCACGTCATCACTTCCAGTCGAGGTGGCAGCCGACGTGGCCACCATTCGGACGCCACGTGGTCGCCACGCCAGCGCCACCTCGCGCCCCGTCAGACCCGCGCACCACCTGTCACCTCGGGTCCATAGACTCATTCCACCGTGCACTGGCCCCACCTGTCAGCCTCTCACCCGAGTTTTAAAATCCCAGGGCTGACGTCATAAACCCGATTTTCCATTTTAAAAAAATTCGGCTGAAAAATGAAATTGATGCTGTCGTCATAATTTCAGTTTTCCTTTAGAAAATTAATTCGGGAAAATTGCATACTGACGTCATAAATGTTTTTCAGTTCAAAATTAATTCCAGAAAATTGGTATTTTCTTTTAAATTGTATTAAAACTTTATAAGGCTATAACTTCTTCATTTTAGCTCCAAATTGACCCGTTCAAATTTCTAAATTTTTCTAAAATCTTGAACTTTCCATTTCTGGCCTTTTTTAAAATTTTGAATTTTATTTGATTTTTTTTGAATTTTTCTTTTGTTTGGTTCTTCGCGAGTAGATTTTGACGATTCAGGAGTGAACGACTTTGGCAATTCGCAGCAGGACTTCGAGCAAGGCAAGTTACACCCTTGACCATGTTGATCCTATTATTTCAAATTTAATTATGTTGTTTTACTGTATATGCATGCGTATGTTTATTCAAATATAGTTTAAAGACTGTTTAAACTTTAGTTATACCCATGATCCTTCAAATATGGCCTATTTAACCTCGAATTTCACCTACCTTGTCACCCTAATTGAAAACTAGTTAGTACCATAATATTGACTAAAAATTTTATAGAATTGCTTAGCTTGGCTTAGAATAATTTAGGTGGGATCACCTGTTTCACATAAAATGATGATTTGAAAATGAATTCTTGACTACGGTGAGTCAAGGATAGTTTACGAAATGGTTTAAAAATGAAAATAGAAAATTATGATTTGGACTTAGGCTATTGGTTAGGTGGTAGGTGCCGGCATGTCTCGTGTTTGGTGACACCTGGTTGATTGTCGCGCATGAGGGTATGGGTTGAGCCTAAGTCAATCAAGGACCATTTCTGTGATTCATTTTACGAAGTCACTTCGTACAACCACAAGTCTGGTATGGGACGGACCTGGCTATGTAATTTGTGAAGTTCCAAATACAGTTTTGCTATAGGCTGAATGTGAGCGTGGCGTAGGCCGCGAGAAGTCTCACATGGCTCAAGAGGGGGCTCCAACTCGTGGATTCGAGTTGTGGAGAAACCTTAGTGGCGGCGTGACTGTTTGGTTATGGATCACTGGAACAGCCTTATCATGATCTCCTCGCCGCACACCAAAGGAAGTGTGTTTATCCGGTGGCAATATGGGATGATCGTGTCTTGTGGGTAAAGTTGTACACCTCTGCAGAGTTAAAATCTATCCTGGATAGCCGTGTCCATGGTCATGGACATACTGAGTAGAGTTTTCACAGATTAGACTTGGTTTTCAAAAACTTGGTTTATGGACAAAAGATGGTTTTGGAAATGGTCCGGGTGGGATGCCCGTGGATAGGTTAGTGTGGGTTGGAGCCTACACTAACGATATTACTTTGTTCAACTAGTATTTCTTATGATGTATTCAAATTCAGCTTTTGAACTTACATTATTGTATTTAAATTCAAGTACTGCTTTTCCGCACAATTACCCTATTAAGCCTTCCTTTGAGATTCCCTATGCATGCATTCATTATGTTATACTTACGGATGTAACTTGTGGAGTACTTTCAAAGTGCTCACCTTGCTTAAATCTGTTGCCAGACGTCGACGGCGATGACTTCGGTGAGAACTCCGACGAGTAGACCGCGTCTTATAGTCATTCGCTTTGTGGGCGGCGGGATGGGCTGTACCTCTCGCTTCTTATCGTTCTTCCGCTGTTATTATTTTCAGTTGGCCTTGTGCCTCTTTTGTAAGACTTGGCCATATGGCGTATCTTTGATTAATAAAGATTTGTGGTGATTTTGCATGATATGCGTCATCATTGATCCTGTGTCCACTAGCTTTTTCTCGGATAGTGTGATTTATACTGAGAGGACTTGGAGTTGTTGCTCGGGTCCCGACACAATATCAATTGATTCTCTTTTATGTTGCAGTTGAGATTCCCAGAAGTTGTCGATCTGTGAATATGCAAAGACTTGTAAGAGTTCTTATTAGTAGAAGTCATCGTGGATTATCGATTAGAGATGTGTATTTGCAAGCTATGGTTCTTCCTTCTTTTATCTCTTTTCTTTTCTTGGATAGTGGTGGCTTGATAGTGAGATATGTTCTCTTTTTGTTCATGTAGGTTTTGGCTGGTAATTTGATTGAAAACATTCCGGCTAACATTGGATACCTGTGGAACCTTAAAATCCTCACACTTGACAGAAATAGGATCTCTATCTTGCCTGAAGAATGTTAGTTCTTATGATCCTATCTATCTTTCTATGAGAATAGAAGTGAAACATGCAAAATATTATTATATGTTTACATATGCTTGACTGAAGATGAGATTGTTGCATTGCATGCAGCAGTTTGCCCAGCTGAGTATGTTGTGTTTGACTTTTCGGCTGATTTTTTGCCCTATTTTTCTATAAATTTTGGCCGATTTTCGGCGATAATCAGCCGGTTTACATTTGAATTTAAAATTTCATTTGAATTTTTTGGTCCGAAATTCTCCAAAAAAAATGGAAAATCGGTCATTTCGGTCTTACCGGTCCCCTCCGGTAAAATATCAAAACCGATAATCCCTGCAGAAATAACAAATGAGCTTTGCCAGATAGAGAAAAGAAATGGTCGACAAAAATGAACCAGACGTCTGGCGTCAGGGTAACTCTTCTACAAGCTTCCCCAAAATATGGTACATGTAAGCGGGTCGAGTAACTACAAATTCATGCAGTAACTAATTTCAGTACTAACGTAACCCAGCAACGTGTTAGAAGTAATCTTGTTAGTATCCGAGTACGAATCGTGTACGAGTCCTCTTGCCGTGTATACGTATCCGAGTAGTGGAGTGACTGTTTCCGTTTCTTAGTTCTGGCCGTGTCTTAGCCAGCTGGTTTAGTATATAAAGGGAGGAAGGCTTGTAATTAGAAGTAACGAAAGGGAGAGAACAAAAAGAAGAAAACAGGGATCGGTTGGTGCTTCGAAAAAAGTATTAGAGATAATAATAGGTTAAAATCCACCAGAATCCAACTATTCGTTAACAAAATTTTTAGTACCCGGCCCGGTTCATCGCGGTCTGCTTCGCAACACTTCGACCCGGCCTTGTCATGGCGACCTCGACGCCGTCCGCTGGCGGAGACGGTGCCCCCGTTGCGTCACGTTCCGCGTCCACCATCGTTGTCTCCGCCTTGGCGAGAGGGTTCCACGTGCTCAACATCGACGGCTACTCCCGGACCAAGGAGGCCATCAGCACCGGCAGCTGCACCCACTCATGCACTTTTGAGGTAGGAGGTCATACATGGCGTGTCAAATATTTTCCAAACGGCTACAAGCGAGAGTGTGCCGATTGCATATCCGTCTTCCTCCACCATGTCAGTCCAGACAATCGCGAGGTCGTCGATACCGAGTTCCAGTTCGATCTACTCGACGGTGGCGGGAGGGTAGTGCCGTCGTACCGCCGCACAATCAAGCACACCTTCATGAAGAATGAACGCGCGTGGGGATGGTTGAGGTTCATCAGAAGGGAGGAGCTAGAGAAATCAGATCATCTCAAGAACGACCGCCTCACCATCCGGTGCGACGTCACCGTCCTTAAGGAGCTTTGCGTGGAGGAGCCGACTGTGGAGGAGTCGTTCGTCGAGGTGCCACCGTCTAACATGCACCGACATATCGGCGATCTCCTCCGGAGCCAAGAGGGGGCAGACGTGACGTTCAAGGTTGGCGAGGAGACGTTTGCTGCCCATCGGTATGTGCTCGCCGCTCGGTCGCCGGTTTTCAAGGTGGTGCTGTTTGGTTTCATGAAGGAGAAGCATGCGAGATCCATACGTATTAACGACATGGACGCCTATGTGTTCGAGGCGCTGCTTCACTTCATATACACGGATGAGTTGCCAGAGATGAACGAGGGAGATGCAGTAGCAATCGCTCAACATTTACTTGTAGCGGCGGACATGTACGACCTGGAGAGGCTCAAGTTGATCTGCGAGGACAAGCTATGTAGGTGCCTCGACGTGAAGACGGCGGCGACCACATTGGCCTTGGCCGAGCAGCATCGTTGCCATGGGCTCAAGAAGGCGATATTCAAGTTCCTCGGCTTACCTCGGAATATGAAAGCAGTCATGGCAACCGATGGTTATGAGCATCTCATGACAAGCTGCCCGTCTGTTTGCAAGGAGCTTATGGCCAAGCTTGTTGACCTTTGGACTTAGTCACTCAGACGAAATTAAAGTTCGGTTTTTTCTTATTTTTCTGTATACTCATCTGATCTATCATTGGAGTACTAGTTCCATGGATTATCTGCTTAATTTGTTTCTGTTAATCTGCTTAATTAAGTCTGAAAAATCATCTGCCGGACGAGCGACCCAATGGGCTGCTGCTCCGCGTGACCACAAACCAACACCATCTGATCAAAAAGAAAACATGAATTCTGGGTTGGACTTCCAATTCTCCAGTCCCTTCAAGTGAAGGATGCTGTAGGTGGGTTAATTACCTGCTGATTGCTTAGGATAATTGTTACACACGTATACGCAGAACTTGGTTTCATCTAACGTATAACGTGCAAACGCTGCGACCAGTGGCGAGCGTGAAGCGCGGCGGGCGACCAGCTGCGGAAGCCACAGCGCGAGGCAGCGGGCGCAGCTGCGAGCCGTGCATGCAGCTCGTGTCCAAACAGAGTTCGTATCGGAAATAGTTTCCGTGTACAAATTGGCTAGTTGAGTACGTGTATTAGTCGAGTTTGTGCTATCCCATCAGAACTAGTCTATAAGTACATGTATTAGCCCTTGTGTGTATATAAGTACATGTATTAGCCCTTGTGTATATAAGTATATGTGCGTGAATATGAGCACATGTATTAGCCCTTGTGGCTGGAGATTAAGGAGTGCTAATTAGACAGAGCCTTGCGTAACGGAAGGCGAAAATTCTTAAGAGGTTAGATTTTTGTAGTACACAGAAAAATTCGTCTAGAGCTAGAATTGAAGGATTCATTCCTACAGAGAAATCATATTGGACATCTCATCACAGACGTTTTCTTAATCTATCAGTATTGCAATTATCATAGACGATTTTACATGTGTAGACCGTTTATGTTAGTAACAATAGATAGAACCGTCTATGATACATAACTATCACAGACGGTTTTTATTAAGGATCATTTATAAATTATCATAGACGGTTCTAATAAATTTTAGATGTAGAACGAACTATTACAGACGGTTTTGTAGTATAAACCATCTGTGAAGATATTTACTATCAGAGACGACTGTAACCAAAACCTACATGTGATATGTTGGACATCACGGATGGTTATATGTACCAACCATCTATGATATGTCAATTGTCATAGACGGTTGGTACATATAACCATCTGTGATAGTCGACATATTATAGACGGGTTTTTGGTCACAGCTTTCTATGATAGTCGGCCTTTACAGATGGTACACAAACCGTCTATGACAATCGCTTGTTATCACAGACGCAAAAAATTCAGACGGTTTAGAAACCGTATGTGATGAGGGTTTATAACTGTCTATGTAATCCTTTGTATGGTAGTGATTGTTCTAAGAAGATTTTTGAATAGAAAATTTGCGTTTGAGGCGTGAAAAATCTCTGATGTTCTATTCGTGAGTGTTTGCTGTTCTTTATCTGAATTCAGATTGATCTGTTTTATTTGTCTAGCCATTGGAATCGATTTTCGTTTGTTTGTTCACTTCAGACTAGAGTTATTCACTCGTTAGTTTTCTTCTGTTGTTTACTCTGGATGGAATAGTATTAGTGTTTTAGGTATTCGGTATTGCTGTTTTCAGTATATACAATTAATTTTTGTCGCCGATTCATCCCCCTCTCCATTGATTCGCAATCCCCAATCCAACACTGCCTATTATTGCAACTCGCTGTTACTAATTTTGGTGATATCATGTGGCAGGTCTTTAAAATTATCCCACTCGGGTCCTCTGTACATCCATGCCTCTTTTGACTAGCACTTGTGAACTAGAAGATGATCGAAAACAAGAAGTCCGATCGAATTAGGGTAATTCCCATAAAAATGCAAGATCAAGACATGAGTCCCTATTGTCTTGCACTTGTGAACAAGAAGCCCGATCGAATCAGTTCTATGCTGTTTAATTTTCTATAAAAACGAGAGGTAAAGACTTATAATGAGTTGCTTTGCGTACCTCAAGGCTACATAGCAGTTTCGCATACATTCCCAATACCTCCCGAGCCTACATGCACGCTTGATTTCATGCAACCCTTTGCCCGAACTCTCCATGGCTCCAAGACGAAAAACCTTTGCACTTGATCCATGTTGAAAAGTCCGCTTGCTTACCTATTTACTGATCTGAACATGACCCACAACGTTTGATTCGATTTTGTGAAATACATATGGGTCCTCTGCCACCTTGACCCACGAAATTTGAAACAAAAACTAGTGGAACTACTCTTCGTACCCTCTCTTTACTCGTGTTCATTGATCAGTCGTCCATGCGGACCGACGTGAGACACTATGCAGAGTTTTTTGTTTACCGAGATTTCGTGTAATGTCTTTTTCAGATTTTTCTGTGTAATGTTGAGATCACTGTTTGGTTATGAATCACTGGAACAGCCTTGTCATGATCTCCTCGCGCACACCAAAGGAAGTGTGTTTATCCGGTGGCAATATGGTATGATCGTGTCTTGTGGGTAAAGTTGTACACCTCTGCAGAGTTAAAATCTATCCTGGATAGCCGTGTCCATGGTCATGGACATACTAAGTAGAGTTTTCACAGATTAGACTTGGTTTTCAAAAACTTGGTTTATGGACAAAAGATGGTTTTGGAAATGGTCCGGATGGGATGCCCGTGGATAGGTTAGTGAGGGTCGGAGCCTACACTAACGATATTACTTTGTTCAACTAGTATTTCTTATGATGTATTCAAATTCAGCTTTTGAACTTACATTATTGTATTTAAATTCAAGTACTGCTTTTCCGCACAATTACCCTATTAAGCCTTCCTTTGAGATTCCCTATGCATGCATTCATTATGTTATACTTACGGGTGTAACTTGTGGAGTACTTTCAAAGTGCTCACCTTGCTTAAATCTGTTGCTAGACTTCGACGGCGATGACTTCGGTGAGAACTCCGACGAGTAGGCCGCGTCTTATAGTCATTCGCCTGTGGGCAGGCAGGATGGGCTGTACCTCTGCTTCTTATCGTTCTTCCGCTGTTATTATTTTCAGTTGGCCTTGTGCCCCTCTTTTGTAAGACTTGGCCATATGGCCGTATCTTTGATTAATAAAGATTTGTGGTGATTTTGCATGATATGCGTCACTGTTGATCCTGTGTCCACTAGTTTTTTCTGGGATAGTGTGATTTATACAGAGGGACTTGGAGTTGTTGCTCCGGGTCCCGACACAATATCAATTGATTCTCTTTTATGTTGCAGTTGAGATTCCCCAGGAAGTTGTCAGATCTGTGAATATGCAAAGACTTGTAAGAGTTCTTATTAGTAGAAGTCATCGTGGATTATCTGATTAGAGATGTGTATTTGCAAGCTATGGTTCTTCCTTCTTTTATCTCTTTTCTTTTCTTGGATAGTGGTGGCTTGATAGTGAGATATGTTCTCTTTTTGTTCCTGTAGGTTTTGGTTGGTAATTTGATTGAAAACATTCCGGCTAACATTGGATACCTGTGGAACCTTAAAATCCTCACACTTGACAGAAATAGGATCTCTATCTTGCGTGAAGAATGTTAGTTCTTATGATCCTATCTATCTTTCTATGAGAATAGAAGTGAAACATGCAAAATATTATTATATGTTTACATATGCTTGACTGAAGATGAGATTGTTGCATTGCATGCAGCAGTTTGCCCAGCTGAGTATGTTGTGTTTGACTTTTCGGCTGATTTTTTGCCCTATTTTTCTATAAATTTTGGCCGATTTTCGGCGATAATCAGCCGGTTTACATTTGAATTTAAAATTTCATTTGAATTTTTTGGTCCGAAATTCTCCAAAAATGGAAAATCGGTCATTTCGGTCTTACGGTCCTCCGTAAAATATCAAAACCGATAATCCTTGCAGAAATAACAAATGAGCTTTGCCAGATAGAGAAAAGAAATGGTCGACAAAATGAACCAGACGTCTGACGTCAGGGTAACTCTTCTACAAGCTTCCCAAAATATGGTACATGTAAGCGGGTCGAGTAACTACAAATTCATGCAGTAACTAATTTCAGTACTAACGTAACCCAGCAACGTGTTAGAAGTAATCTTGTTAGTATCCGAGTACGAATCGTGTACGAGTCCTCTTGCCGTGTATACGTATCCGAGTAGTGGAGTGACTGTTTCCGTTTCTTAGTTCTGGCCGTGTCTTAGCCAGCTGGTTTAGTATATAAAGGAGGAAGGCTTGTAATTAGAAGTAACGAAAGGAGAGAACAAAAGAAGAAAACAGGGATCGGTTGGTGCTTCGAAAAAAGTATTAGAGATAATAATAGGTTAAAATCTACCAGAATCCAACTATTCGTTAACAAAATTTTTAGTACCCGGCCCGGTTCATCGCGGTCTGCTTCGCAACACTTCGACCCGGCCTTGTCATGGCGACCTCGACGCCGTCCGCTGGCGGAGACGGTGCCCCGTTGCGTCACGTTCCGCGTCCACCATCGTTGTCTCCGCCTTGGCGAGAGGGTTCCACGTGCTCAACATCGACGGCTACTCCCGGACCAAGGAGGCCATCAGCACCGGCAGCTGCACCCACTCATGCACTTTTGAGGTAGGAGGTCATACATGGCGTGTCAAATATTTTCCAAACGGCTACCAGCGAGAGTGTGCCGATTGCATATCCGTCTTCCTCCACCATGTCAGTCCAGACAATCGCGAGGTCGTCGATGCCGAGTTCCAGTTCGATCTACTCGACGGTGGCGGGAGGGTAGTGCCGTCGTACCGCCGCACAATCAAGCACACCTTCATGAAGCATGAACGCGCGTTGGGATGGTTGAGGTTCATCAGAAGGGAGGAGCTAGAGAAATCAGATCATCTCAAGAACGACCGCCTCACCATCCGGTGCGACGTCACCGTCCTTAAGGAGCTTTGCGTGGAGGAGCCGACTGTGGAGGAGTCGTTCGTCGAGGTGCCACCGTCTAACATGCACCGACATATCGGCGATCTCCTCCGGAGCCAAGAGGGGGCAGACGTGACGTTCAAGGTTGGCGAGGAGACGTTTGCTGCCCATCGGTATGTGCTCGCCGCTCGGTCGCCGGTTTTCAAGGTGGTGCTGTTTGGTTTCATGAAGGAGAAGCATGCGAGATCCATACGTATTAACGACATGGACGCCTATGTGTTCGAGGCGCTGCTTCACTTCATATACACGGATGAGTTGCCAGAGATGAACGAGGGAGATGCAGTAGCAATCGCTCAACATTTACTTGTAGCGGCGGACAGGTACGACCTGGAGAGGCTCAAGTTGATCTGCGAGGACAAGCTATGTAGGTGCCTCGACGTGAAGACGGCGGCGACCACATTGGCCTTGGCCGAGCAGCATCGTTGCCATGGGCTCAAGAAGGCGATATTCAAGTTCCTCGGCTTACCTCGGAATATGAAAGCAGTCATGGCAACCGATGGTTATGAGCATCTCATGACAAGCTGCCCGTCTGTTTGCAAGGAGCTTATGGCCAAGCTTGTTGACCTTTGGACTTAGTAACTCAGATGAAATTAAAGTTCGGTTTTTTCTTATTTTTCTGTATACTCATCTGATCTATCATTGGAGTACTAGTTCCATGGATTATCTGCTTAATTTGTTTCTGTTAATCTGCTTAATTTATTTATTTCTGCCCTCAATCTGGGAAAAATAAGAAATTCAGACATAGGGGATCCATGGATCGTACTATTGTCGGAGGAAACATGCTAATTATCTTGTATTTGTCGGATTTTCTATAGTTGTGGCGATGCAACGGTAACTTGTATATGCATGCAGAAAATCACTGATCACTTAGCCAATGACCAAAGAGTAGTTCTGAACACAACTCCTAACACAGTACTCTGCAAATGTGTTGCAGGATTGCATGCGCTTACTTTGATCTCTTTCACCAGTAGTATCGGTTGTCGTCTGCAACTCTGCATGAGCTATTCTTGAATGGGTGCACTCCCATTGCATCGGGATGATTATTCAGGCGTACCACAGTAAATTAGCTAGTAAAGCATAGCTAGGATCGATTAAGTTTTGGCAGCCAACACAACCATCTGCTGGACGAGCGACTCAATGGGCTGCTGCTCCGCGTGCAGAAGCCGCGCCGAGACTGACTCGCCGATCCCGTGGAGCGGTCACCACAAACCAACACCATCTGATCAAAAAGAAAACATGAATTCCGAGCAGGTGGGACCCGGTCAATGTTGAACAGGTGGGACCCGGTCACCGTCCTAGCGACGATGGCGGAGGCGGCCGAGAGCGGCGCCCGGCCGCGGCGGAGGGCGGCGGAGAGAAACGCGGAGGACGACATGATCGATCAGAAGCTGCTGCCTGCTGGGAATTATAGCAGACGGTATTGGTTGCGATGAACCAGAAGATATCGTTAGATATATACAGGGATTATTTCAACGTTTGGTACGTTCTTGCTTACCAAATTGCTCGTACTTATCATGGACTTGTAAGGATTTCCGGATAACGTAGCCAAGTATAAATAGAGATTAACTGTAAGAAGTCCAGAATAATCCAGATACGACTGCTCAAATTTACTGACTTGGGCTCCAATTAATTCACATGAATATAGTGCTACACGTAAGACCTTCAACCCAGTATGAACACTTGAGAACTTATTCACCGTACGCCATAGTTTGGGATTAGTCGATACCTTCACGAACGATTTTACAAACACTGAAGTACAAACGCTTAAGAACCCGGTGCAAAGAGAGCTTCCTCGAGGAGAGATGTCGCGTTGATCCATTAAGAACTTTTCTGCCGTCATGATTCTACAGAATTACAAGGGTGCTCATACTTCATGGATTTACAGTTTTTCCTTGTTTATTGAGGCACATCTCCTAATGAAGAAGGTGACATTCATTAATTTCGGTTTATGATCGTGGATGATTAGTGTAGGACCGAGGGGATGAATGATCTTTTGTCCCCTTTTTAATTTCAACAAACAACTTTCTTTAGCTTCTTCACTCAATTGCTGTGAGAAGCCAATAAGATAAATACATATTAAAAATAAGCACAACAAATACCAACAAACGAAGAAAGAAAGAAGAAGGTCAAAACATCAGCTGGCAAGTCTGAACCGCAACCATCACGTCTCTTGGGTGATCTGACTGCTTGTCACAATTTTTCCTTATTTATTGTGTCACATCTTCGAATTAAGGAGGTGACATTTATTAATTCAGCTTACGATCGTGGACAATAACTCATTGCCATATCTTCTGACTGCTTATGCTTGAAATTGGTGCCTCTGCCTTCCCCTGACGATAACTGAAGTAGTCAGCTCGCTTCACTTGTATGCACACATTTGATATAGCCCGCCACCAATTTATTGGCCTAGACCGGACCATATGGATCGACGTACGATTCGATTCTGTAAAAGAATTGGCTCATGGGTTCCTCTAGCATCTTTACTCACAAAAGTTGAAATAAGTTGAACTGCTCTGTGTACCCCTGTTTAACTGAATGCAAGCAACTACTCAGTGAGCTATATGTGCAGAGACTTGCGCCAAATTCCTGCATAATGGCGAAGTTACTACTTAGCGCGGCTGGAATTAATTGCTTGGTTTGGAGTTTTACCAAGTCTAGTTTGTCTGAATTTCAAAAAAAAGAAGAAGAAAGGCTAGTTTTTGTGGTTCTTTCATTTATGCGTAATTTTCTTGGAGTACAACGCAAACAAGCATATGAAGAACTTGCTGAATATATTGACCACGAAATCTATATTAGAGGTGTGCCAGATTCACCTTGTTAATATGCATTTGTGTTGAGTTCAGCATTATAAACGTACGTATTTGCAGTGAGATTTATCAACCGAACTACCGAAGTCTGCTTTTACATTTCTTTAGGCCTTGTTTGTTTTAACGTTTTCTTTGGCTTAAAAGATAAAAAAGCCAAAATCTAAAAAAAATAGATGGCTTTAAAAAGCCATAAGCCACCCTATAACTATAAGCCAAAAGCCAGCCAAGGGGTGCTTATTTTGGCTTTTGCAGCATGGAAATCACCCTTTGCCACTAACCTTTATTGAAATTACCCACAAATGCCATCGGTATATAAGTTAATCTTTCTTCAATTTTTCTCCTCAATTCTTCCCATTCTCCAACCCTGTATGAGGCTGCACCTCCTCTCTCACGACTTGCGAGGGTTTGGGTCGTCGGTGGCGGCCCCATCTCCCGATGCCACTGTCCTCCTCCCCCATCTTTCCGTTCTTCACAGCCGTCCTCCCCATGTTCGTCACCATCATCCTCCCTCGGGAAGGCCGCCGCCGTCCTGCCCCTAGCTCAATGCAGATGCCTTGCTAGGGTTTCGTGTGGCGGCTGCCGACGACGACTACATCTCCCCCAACCGTGCAACCTCCTCCCCCAATCGCCATCCTCCTCCACCAAAGCCATCATGGCCTTTGCCTGCCGCCATGACCTATGGCCTTAGCGCTGCTCTTTAGATTTGGTTTCGATGGCCAAGTGGAGCCATCGCCCCAATGATGATGAAGCCGCCGCCGTCCACACCATCAATGACCTCAATACAATCTTGTTCAATTTTTGTGAATGCTTGTGTGTGTGACTTCCAGTTCAATTTCTCTATGTTCAGATCAACATGAGTTCTAATATGTCGAGACCCGAATATGCAAATCCGGATTCTTTGTGTATACCGCACTAGTCTAGGATCATGCTAGTGCACACAGTATAACATATATGAACTATCAACCATATACATGATAAAATAAAGGGAAAACTCAAATATTAATAATAATTCGAGTACAACCTTATAGTCAAGCTTACAACTTACTAGCCCGAAGGGCTTAAGAAACTAACAGCGGAAAACAGAAACAAGCGTGGAAGCCATTCGACATGCTTACAGGCAATCGACTGGGAAGCAAAGACCTAATCCGTGAAGTCGCTGAAATATCCTCCCTCTGGTACCTCTTGCTGGTATAACTCCTCCTCCTCAACTGAGCAACAGTGAGCATAAAACCATGAGTACGTTGGTACTCAGTAAGTTGTTTGTAACAAATAAATGCAATATAATGTTAAAGGCTTACCATGGATGGCTGAAAGATTAATTTGCATAAAATAATATTTTAAAGTAAATACGATAAATAGATTAAAAGTGAACTAAAGAAAAATAATAATAATAAATAATCAACATAATTAAATAAGCCTCTTGTGAACCTCCCATCCACAAGCTAACCTACTAGTGAACTAACCATTCTATTTCCAATGATAATCAATCCAAGTTTTATGAAAATTCTACCCCTCGTGTGAAATTATTGAGCAATGTTCATAACCGGGACACGGCTATTTGAATAGTTTTACACTCTGCAGAGGTTGCACAACTATCCCACACGATGTGATTAGCCTCACGTCAAGAAAATCACAATAAAACCTTTACAATATTCAACTTCAACTCAATCCTGCCCGCTAGAGTTTCGCATCACACTCTTCTTGTGTCTTATGGAAATCAGTTTCTATGTTCATCACAATGACGATATTGAAATTGAAATATTCCAAATTAATCAGTCAGGTCTATTCTATATTAGATATGTAATTTACATTGTAAGACTCAGATCAATAACACATAAAATTAAGTTCTTAGTATTACTCCGACGAGACCGTGATTAACAGAGCACGAGAGGTTGGGGCCTCGATCTGGACCGATCCAAGCTCGTTTTATATGTGAAAAGTGCGCGTGCGTGCTCTGTGCAGACACAAACAGACCAGCCTACAAACCGAGTGCTGAAATGCTAGCTGCTTCTCGTCTCGCGTTCACCCCGTCCTTGTACAACTCTCAGAAGGGGTTGTTCAAAAGCCTGTAGGAATGGGAGGCGCGCACCAGGAATGTACCTACGTCTTCATTCTCATGACATCCGTAAGTTGTCATTCCGTATGTTTTTTTTCTAATGATGTGGCAATGAAAATATACACCTAATTAATTCTTAAATCAGAAAAAGCAAAAAAATTTAAAAATTCCTACATTAATCAAGATAAAAAGAAAAAATCTCATGCATCTATCATATGGCTAACGTCGGAATGCTTCTGTGCCTCCATGTATATGTCGCATGCTGCCAAATATTTACAGGTTCCGTATTGAACTAGGAGATCACAGTGCCTCCTATTTACTTCACGTCACGTCATCGAATAGGAGACTTCATGTCACGTCATCAAATAGGTAATAAAACTATACTATTGTTTGTTGACTCCCACACTTACACGAGAAGTATACTCATTATATAAATATGACCTACACACAAAAATGCATCGCATCAAATCAAATCCCTGCCGAAAAATTAGTTGTTTGCATCAACTCGACACCTTCAACCAAAGACAAGTACAAGGTTTGATTCATATTTAATTCTAATCTATACTGAATGTGCTTACATGCTTTCTTCTAATTTATATGTTGCTTCTAATCCAGATATAATGTGCTAAATAATCAATTCATTTTACACCAGCGGTATTTTTTGGTTAATCTTCTAATTAAACTATCTGGACACGTTACATGCCAACTCAATACTATTACACGATTATTATCTTATTATAAATCACAACCCTGCTGAAAAAATAGCTTTCGCATCAAACAGATCTCGGTAGATCAGGTTTCACATCAATCACTTTACATCAACTTGATCTTGGTGGATTGAGATATACATCAAGAACAAGGTACGATGCTCCTTCTAATCTAATCATCCGTACGTATTGTCATCAGTTTCGCAAAATAAAAATGTTTTTTGTAAGTTCGTTCGTCTCATATGTACATACGTACGTCTGAACATCGTGCAATCAGTAATACATAGAGCCAATCTCTATGGCTCTATGTTGCTCATGAGTCGTGGAGTCATATGAGCCTAGCCAGATGGACTGAAGGACGATATATATGGGAATGGGATTACTGGTCTCTAACGGCAACAGCAGTCCCTTCGGTTCATACGTAACGTAAGTACATAACTATTTCGGTGATACAGACCAGTTATTTTTCAACCAAAAACCATAAAAATAGATTATGTAATTACTACAGCGGTTAACAGCACAAACGTTTGTATTTGCAACTCTCAATCTACACAAAATACTGACAGTATTACCGTGAAGCACAGGTTATGCGCTTCGTGTTTTTTATTATTACATAAAAGCAAACATGCAGTATAGTTAGCAGCCAACACGCAAACACACCGGGAGACACTCGACTAAAAAAACAAACCATAGTTTACAAATTAAGGAAGACAAATGCATGCATGAAGGATAATCGAGGAGTCCCTGGCACATCCTGCAGAAATCTTCGAGGTTGAGCATGCATCAAGAGAATAGCATACAAACCAGAGCAGCTCATGCATCAAGGTTGAGCGACAACCAGAGGATTGTCATTCTCTTGTCACCTGCGTAAAGCATACAAGAGAATAGCACCAAGTTAAGGAGTTGATACGAAAATTTGTTGTATGCCATCGGTCAAACTTGGAATTCTAATGGCATATTCACAATAAGGCAGTTTTGAATTCTAGGTTTGGCCGATGGCATAGAGTGAATTTCCCCAAAAGAAAACGATCCCAGTTACAAAAAAAAAGAGCCCAACCGGTAAATTTCGCAACCATTATGCCTAACAAGGTAGCAACGTAGAGAAAGTAAAAAATAAGTTAAACGGCTTTTATTGAGCATATTGCTTCTTGTTTCCATGTACTGCAAATATGTGTATGTCCTAAACGCAAATACGAGTCAAATCAAAGAAAGTGAAAGAATGACAAGCAGGGGAGGGGACATAGTTACCAACCTTGCATCCTTTCCGCTGCAGCTCTTTGCAAGTGCTGTCATCTCTAGAAATCTGAGACATGCTCCACAGACGTAGCTCCTTAAGGGACGGCAGGTGCAGCAACCCCTCGGGGAGCTTACTCATCTTCCAGCACAAACTAAATGTCAATTTGGAGAGCCTTGGCATTGCCCCGACCTCTATCCTCCACTCCTCAGGAAAACTGCGAAAGGAACAACTCTTCCAGCCGAGGGAACCCTTTGGTGGAGTAGGACACAATCCGGCCTTCATAGCCACCCAAGGATAGTTTCACAAGACAAGGAAGCTTCTCCAGGATCGGCATCGGGTCTTCTTTAATGACATAAGCATTCAGAACGAGCCTCCGTAGACTCTGTGGGAGGAGATGGCTCTCAGGAAACCTATCGAGCACATCGAATCCGTTAAGAAAAACATCAACCAGGTGAGGCATGTTTTTTGCCAATATTTTAATCATCTCCGCTGGCATGGGTCTCAAGTCCAAGAACAAGGTAGTTAGTTCAGTCATTTGGCCCAAAAACGTCACCATGTCACTTTGGAAATATTTCCTATCACCATCTGGAAGATCTAAACATAAGGTCTGGAGCTCTTTCTGTTGGACACTCCTTGGTGGAGAAAACGCCCTTTCAAGGTAAACATGCCTTAGAGCAGGGATAGCCCACAGTGAGTTTGGTACTGTAGGATCGTCGATGGCAATTAGAGGGGGATGAATGATTGTAGTGCGTAGCGGAAACCTTTCTTTAAAATCAACACAAAGAATATATATATATTTTTTACTTTAGCAAACTAAAAGAAGTAAAATAAAAAAACAATAAAATGTGCTTCCTTTAACCAACAGTCTAGTCATGCAAAAGCTAATTAAATAACTTAGTATAGTACACTTGCATGCATGCTGTGAAGAGTGCTCTGTCTCTTTTCACTAGAAACAAACGTGATGTCACTTACCTTGAAATAATGAACTACTGCAGCAAACTAGTAGCATCTATCTTTTCTCCCAAGAATCAAGAGACGTGGCATGGCTTTTGCTGGTGCTGGCAACTAGCTACGACGATCGAGGAAGTAGATGTTGTGGTTGGGAGATGCACACGCAAGCATATAGTTGACGTCTCCTTCTGTGAAAGCCTGCCCGCGTCCTGCTGCTTTTCGCCCGACGAACAACGCCTGCTGCTCCTGTCTTTCGCACAAAAGTCACGGCAACCAGAGAAAGGCGCACTGTTATTTTTCTTTCCAAAGCCACGGTCACAACCAGAAAGCCGTGCACACTTTATTCTCTTCGTTGGTTACAAACCTCGGCGCACAGGCGCTTTTTATTCTCGGAAACACTCCGTTTCCGTTTCCTATGCAGTCGCGCCGCACTTGATCCGACTCCAATATGGACACGCACACCACGGCAACCACTCCATATACAACTCGTACACGACACATATTTCACGTCAAGTCTCGTCGTGCCATCCGCACAACACTCCGCCATAACGCATCTCCGCGCCTCCAACGCCGCGTCATCTTCATGCACATTGTTCTTTAGCCTGAACATCTTGTATGACATTCTTGACCGATAGGACCTCAGTTTCTCCCTGAACTTAGTCCCGAAACCTCAGTTCCACCTGAACCTAGTTTCAGTCCCGTCATCAACGACGTTCCGCCTCAAGCAACACCTGCGCATGAAAAAACCAGACCAACATTTTTCCGGCACAAGCTCGTCCGAACTTGACCAACGTCAATCCACACACGCAACACACCATAAGTAATATCATAACCAACGTTGTCAATTATTCATCATCTAAAATAACTAGACCTGGCCACATGGTCTAACAGGTACTAACGTGTCCAATTTGGTGCCAGTCAGATCTATGGTTTGCAAGTAAAGGAGTTGTCCAATTGAAGAAGGGAGTGTGACCTCTTCACAGTATCTCAACCTTAGACACCTTAGGTAAGTGCAGCCACCAATTGCTGCAGAGAAATTCTTTAGGCTTGAGTTTTCTACATGAAGAACTCTCAGGAACCTCAGCTTAGGTAGGGACAATGATGGAAGTCGAAAGCCAAGCAGAGTTCGGAGATTAGGTGTTGCCTGGAAAATCTTATCATTGTAGAAGTTTTGAATAGAAGAACGATAGGATTTCATGGTATTGGATCTGGATGATGATGCACCAGCTTGACCTACAATTTTTTTTTGGAGTAAATCCATATGTCAGCAAGAAATCAACATACTGGGAAATACATTGCAATTTACAAAGAGCGGAGATGAAGCTTGACCTGCAATTTTGTCAATGACATCAAGAGCACCATCTTGTCTTGCTTCTTCTATGCACCAGTCACGTAAAATATCATGAATCCTTATTTCGTCGATCCATCTATGTGCCCTGCTTTTGCTAACAACTTGGACCAAGCTTCTTTGAGCTAACTCAGTTACATACTTACGTGCTGTTTCTTCCAGTTTGTGCGTTGTTGTATGTGGAATGAAGCACTCAGCTATCCATAAATCGATAACATGTGACACTTGTATATCAAAATCCTCAGGGAAAGCAGCAAGATAGAGGAAACAAGATTTTATATAACGACTCGGCAAGTCATTGTAACTGCGAGCTAGGATATCTCGTATTGCCTGTCCATCTTCTGTTGATGTCCAGCTCAAAAGCACATCCGACCATACTTCTATATTTAGATTCTTTGATAGATAACCTCCTAGAACTGCAAGCGCAAGAGGTAAGCCATTACATTTCTTTGCAAGCTTTCTCCCCAGTTCTTCAAACTCATCCAAATTACAAATCGCAGACCTTTGGTATGACGGCAAAGCTTTGCTACTAAAGAGCTCCCAACTTTTCTCTTCATCCAATAGCTTTAAAACATGAACATGGGTTGGCATTTGAATATGCTTTGCAACATCTTCCCTTCGTGTGGTTAACAGTACTCTACTACCGTTATTTGCATCTGGAAAGACTTTAACCCATCTATTTATTTGGTTCCATGTATCTGTAGTCCACACATCATCAAGCACTACTAAGTATCTTTTGTGCAATAGCAATTCATGGATCTTCTTTCCCACATCATACTCCTGCATCTGATCAATTGCTCTGGACTCATCCTTGTCCCTCATTATTTGTTTCATAATATCCTTCAGTAAATCAAAGCTCAAGAACTTTTGAGATACAGCCACCCAAGCAATTGTGTCAAACCGCTCTTTAATTCTAGATGAACTATAGACTTTTCTGGCAAGTGTAGTTTTTCCCGCCCCACCCATGGCAACTATGGATACAACACTAAGCTTGCTCTTTTGCTCAACTAACTTTTCCACTGTTTCCTTGTAATCATCCTCAAAACCAACAACGACAGTATCATCTTCAAAATTTTGATACATATGATCAAAATCTTGCCGTGACTCATTCTCAACATGACCCATTACAAGATTTAGACGGGTTGCGCCGTCAAATATCCCACTGATCTTTCTTCTTATTCTCTTAATTTCAACAGCAATTTTGTGTAGATCTATCAGATCACTTGGTATATGAGCATACCTCGAAATTGCACCCATGAAACCCTTCTTGAGCCTGTTTCGCTTCTCTATGAACTCCGCTGCTTCAATAACATTCTCGGCGTCATATGCAGCATCTCTAATCTGCGACACCCAGATGGCTTCACTGGAGTTTCCCGACCTCCGCTTGGCCTCAGCGTCGTCGACGTAGCCCTGCAGCCGCTTCAGCTCATCCTTCAAGAAGCCCACTTCACTCATGACTCCACATAGCAACGAGGTCTCCTGGGCTGCAAGGCTGCTGACACTTGAAACTACGGCAGAGACAGCATCAGCCATGGCGTCCTTGTCTCTTCTCTCAGAGATGTTGTCAGAATGCAGTTGTGATTGTGGAAGGTATGGTTTGGTTTGGGTTGCAATTAATGTTTGATTTTGTATTTGTTCATGTTTGGTTGATGCTAGTGCAAAGCAAAGCACATGTGATGGAAAGTAATGGCATCGAGTCTACTCTGCTTTTGAGGAGGCTTGGGACTTAACCTTTGCTGTAATGATAATAACATCACGGCAAGAAGATGCAAAGCAAAAGATGCCCCAACGATTAATATACCGTCCTTCAGACGGGGTCTTAGAATCAGAGCTTTTTTTGAGCGAGCAAGGTGGCCAGCGTGGGTATCATCTTAAAACATATGTCGATATTGCGTAATGAAGTCCCATATCCTGACAAAAGAAATTATTCGTTGATTGAGAACCACTATCTTTCGGTGTACTGAAAAGAACTTCACATTTTACATGGATGACGGTCATGGTGGGCACCCTGCCAGGCCAGGCAGCAACGAATACTGCATGCGATTCAGCGGTGCAAGGCTCAGGGCGGGCGAGTCCCGGAAAGTGGCAAAGCCTAGTGATAGCGCGGCTTTTTTATGTTCGTATATTAACTCGAAGCGGCACGTGCGCAAATTGTGATGATCGTTTTAGCGATGGTTTTTAACTTTTAGCTTTTTTTACTGTAGCTAGCTTTTTTTACTGTAACTGAGTTAGTGGATAGTGTAGTGAATAGTGAAAGAAAAGCTAAAGTTAGAAGCTAAATTTTTTAAAAACCAAAACGATCACCCTTGATACTAGTTTCAACCGGCGGCTACCTAGGTAACTTAGCTAGCTATCTAAACTTGAAAAGTCAAAATGTTCGCCACCAGTTTGAAGAGGAATATTCGTTTCGTTTTTATATTTATATATAACAAATAAGAGAGTTAAAATTGACAAGAATAACGGAAGAGAATGTATTAAAAAAAAAGGTGAAATCTGAAGAGATTGTCTAGCCAGTCTTTAATTTGTGGGAAGCATTTACTCTGACCTATAGATAACTGTGTTAAATTCAAACTCGAACTTGTGCTCCTAATTATCCAAAGATGGATCCACGTTCTCAAAAAATCCTGTTATTGCGAACTATCCAGATGCTCCAACTAGCCAGGATGATTATCTCCATATAAAGCTGAAAATTGAGGTTATCCTTATGTATAATTGATAGGACCCAGGCTCCACTGAGCGACCCTAATTAAGGAGAAGGAACAATAATATGCTTTTCTTTCTTCACTTGGTATGATATGGCCCGCGAATTTGCTAATTGCGCAACTAAAGCAATATTCGAGCCAAGCAAAACTTTGGCGATGTCGTTAATTGGCCACTGACCGAGATGCTGCCAATCTGAAAATGGATTGGAGCGCAAAAGACAAGCAAGCGTATCAAAGCTGGAAGGCAAATCAAAGCTGACAACGGACGCCAGTGCTAGTAGTTTTTTTTCATACTAGACTTCACCTCTCTTCAGAACGACCATACTTGTGCAACACACGGGACGTCAGTAAGTTGGCTGCAGATTGGCCACAAGGAGATGTCACGTGTCGAGTTTGTTGCTTCGTAACTAAGAAGGTAGAGCATCAGGGAACAACTACGAGCTCCATCTCACTTGTAATACCTGGGCCGGATGAGGCCCAGCCCGGCACATCCCAGAGCCCCATAAAAGAGAGAGCTAGAAGGGGGAGGAAGCAAAAGTCGAGTTGCTTTCTCTCTTCCCCGTGCTCGCTCGGACGACGCTGCCTCCACGCGACTGCTGCGACACCGCCGCCGACGTCGCTCATGCTTGCTGCCATCGCTGACCAACCATCAGCACCACCGCTCGCCACCCTCCAGCGGGGCTGCTTGTCCCCGTCGGCCGCCGTTCGTCCCCTGTTGCCGTATCGCCAGCGCCGCTGCTGCTGGCGCAGCGCCATCGTTGTCGAGCGCCGCTTCACCTCGCTACCACGCGCGCCATGGCTAGCCATCGTTGCTTTGCTCTTCGTCGCATCGTTGCCATGTGCTGTCGCACCACTGCCCTCTGGTCAAGCTTTGCCATCTTTCCCCTGCTGTCGTGCGTCGCCGCCAGGTTAACAGGTAAGTTCATAGTAAAATAGTGAATTATAGTGAATGTTTGATATTCGTGTTTCCATACCATGATCTAAAGTATTCAGGAGATGCTATTCATGATTATGTGTTAATCATTATCTTGATGAGTGCTATTTTTGGATAACTGCCAACATTAAAAGAATGTTACATCATGCAAAAATGTATAAGAGCTAGGTCGGTGAGAAATTCATATAACTAGTCCGGAGTGCTCTTGAATAATACTTACAGAGGTAGGCACTCCACGGAAGTGGAGGTTGATACCCCGTATGACAGAGGAAAGGTAATTGAGTGGTCCATCGACGGGTGGACACTCCGCTATACTGGTATAAGCTACAGCTACAGGTGCATTGCATTTCATGGCATTGCATAAAGATGATATAGACAGCGATAAAATTACAGAGATTTGATTTATAGATACAGTCATGGATTTTGATTTACATTTCACAGGCATGAAAATAGATTTACAGTTTATAGTTACAGTGGAATTGATTTACAATTCACAGTCGTAGAATTGATTTATAGTTCATAGACATAGTTTCAAAGTATAGTTTACAGTCATGGAATTGAGTTCCAGTTTACAGTCATGGAATTGAGTTCCAGTTTACAGTCATAGAATTGGTTTACAGTTTATAGTCATCAAATTGATTGAATTGCTAATTTGATGTTACTATTTTATCTTGTACTTACTGAGTCTTCGGACTCACCCTTGCTTTGTTGTTATTTTTTTAGGGTGATTCGGTTGGACGGCATGTATGGAATGGGAGTAATTCCTTTTGCACTGCACATATGAAATAACCGCTTAGTCATATATTGAGCATTTATGTTTAATCTTTTGTTAAGTCTTTTGTGGCTCGTCGTTTGGTGTAGTATACTTGTGAGCCCGTGGTAGTGGGTCTCTATGGTTATGGAGCCCATAGTCTGTTTATGTTATGGTTATTTACAATATGAAGTGGTTGGCTTATTGCAATTATCCTATGTTCATTTGTTGATTGCTCCCTGTTGGTAGTCGTAAAAACAGGAGAGGTGCTACCAAAAGTTCAATTAGCACCGCCTTTTTGAGATGATAGTGTGTGGTGGTAGCATCCTAGGTCCTGTGGAGAGCCGGGGTGTTATAGTTTGTATCGGAGCGGACGTTAGGTCTGTGGTGAAGATAAATTGTCAACTTAGCATAATTATTTTATTAAAACTTGATTTAGGCCTATTATAAAACCAAATTTGCCACACTGCTGTACAGTAGGATGGGGTTTGGGACTTGCATTGCATATACGTTTTTCCTAATTATGTTGTTGTCTTGTTCTACTAAAGTCAATGCTTGTGAGTTGATTGTGTGATTGCCTCTGTGTTGTGAGCAAAGATGCCGAGAGGTAAAGGTCATGGTCATGGTGCTAGTCGAGGCCATGGTCGCAATTGTGCTCAAACGGAGTCATCGCTAGATGTTCAGCAGGAGGCACCTGATATGGAAGTTGGGTCTGCTGAGCAATCAGTAGTTAGAAATCGTGCAATGTCCTCGGCCTTGTTGTGGGAGTTTATAGAGGAGGTCTGTACCCTTCGCCAACAAGCGCCTACAGCTGCTGCTGCAGTCGTACGTATCGCTGTCCTAACTGCCGTTCCAATTGCATTGGAGGCAAAAACAAGCCTTTGCGAATGGATGACATTGTGGTTGGACACCTTTGATGGGTCGGGTACACCAGTCCAAGTTACGGATTGGTTGCACCATATGGGAAGGCAATTTGAAGCTTTAGAGATGACTTCACAACTTAGGGCTTGATTTGTGACCTTTCAGTTGAAAGGTCAGACGGACATCTAGTGGGAAATAGTCCTTTCAGTCAAGACCCCGGCCCATGGTCCAGCGACCTAGGAGATCTTCGTCAAGCAAGTCAAGGCGAAGTACTACCTAGAATCTTTTATGGAGAGTATGCATGTTGCCCTGTTGACCCTCGTGCAAGGAAAGATGACTGTGACTGAGTATGAGGTGCGGTTCAATGATTTGATCCGTTTCGTGCTGCAGTCACAAGTAGTGACCTTGAGAAGGCCAAAAGGTTTCATCGAGGGCTCAGTTCTGAGTTCTGGCATGTTATGGGAGCTACTACGCCACATGACTTTAGGTCTGTAGTCGAGCAGGCTAGAGGGATGGAGATGAAAATGTAGCTCACTAAAGGGTCGCAACCCTTTAGTGGTCCGAGTGCTTCTGGTGGCGACCAGAAGAGGAGCTATAGAGAGAAGGGTGGGTCATCTCAGCGGCCCGTCCTAAGAAGTCCAAGTGGAGTCGGCGTTCTTCACAGTCATCCAAGTCTAAGTCATTGAAGTCGTCTTCCCCTGCACCACCGGTATTGCATCCTATCCCAGGGCAGGGCATGATTTGTTTTAAGTGTGGTGGTGAGCACCGTGCTGCCGAATGTTTCTGGACAGGGGAATGTCGACACTGTAGGCAACCGGGCCACATGGAGAAGGTCGGTCATCAAAATCCCTCCAGCATCATCAAGTGGGAGCTAGTATCTATGTCATCAAATGCTTCATCTCGGGGGTCAGTCCAGGTTTTGGTGGTTGCTCCTACGCCTCAGCGTCCCACCTGGGCGTCACCTGCCAGGTACTATTGGCCTTCTACACTAGTTACCCCCCTTCAGTATGCGGCACCACCTTCCTTTTCGATGCCACTACAGCAAAGCGTCAGGGCTCTTGCCGCCCCAGTGCTGCCCAGAGTCTACTCATTACCTGTTGCCGATTCTATGGGTCGATCGGACGTGGTGACAGGTACCTTGTTAGTGGATTCATACAATGCTCTTGTTCTTTTTGATTTCGGTGCCACATATTCCTTTGTTCCATGTGAGTTTGATAGAGAAGGCAAAATTGAGTATGCAATAGATTTCGCAGTCAGTTATAGTCAGTTCCCTGGAGGATATTATTGCTAGCTCGATGATTTGTCCCGGATTCATGGTTTCAATAGATGGCAAGGATTTTGTAGCCAACCTCATGGTTATTCCGATAGAGTATTTTGATGTTATCCTCAGTATAGACTGGTTGCATCATTACTAGGCCGTGATATCCTACTTTTGGAGGACAATCACCTTAGAAGCTCCTTTGGGGGAGGAGATAACTTTACAAGGGAATGCACCTTCGTGTTCTCTTTTTGTGTTGGTCAGCCTATTCACTAGCCGACAAATGCTCAAGTCTGGATTACTTCTACCACTTGTGGAAAAACCGAGTGCGCCTTTGCGCATTGAGGGTATTCCAGTGGTATGTTAGTACCCTGACGTATTTTCTAAAGAGCTTCCGGGAATGCCACCTGAAAGAGATGTGGAGTTTAGGATTAAACTTGTTCTAGGCACTCGACCTATTTCTATATTCCCGTACCGTTTAGCATGACCACTCCAAGAAGATTTGAAGAAGTAATTTGACGGGCCATTGTCCAAGGGGTTGATCCATCGCAGTGTGTCACCTTAGGGAGCCCCTGTCCTATTTACTGAGAAGAAGGATGGAAGTTGGCGCATGTGAATATACTATCGTGCTCTTAATCGGGTGACCATCAAGAATAAATACCCATTACCTCACATTGACGACTTATTTGATCAATTGAATGGAGCCAAGGTATTTTCTAAAATTGATCTACAATCTGGGTATCATCAGATTCGAGTGCGGGAGCAAGATATTAAAAAACAGCTTTCTCCACAAGGTATAGGTACTATGAGTATAAAGTCATGTCCTTTAGACTAACAAAAACTCTTGCTGCCTTTATGGAAACGATGAATAGTATGCTACACAAGTATCTTGATGACTTTATAGCTGTGTTTATCGATGATATCCTGATTTATTCCAAGACGAAGGAAGAGCATGAATGGCATTTGAGGCTTGTGCTTGAGACTTTGAGGGAGAATCAGTTCTTTGCTAAGTTGAAAAAGTGAGAGTTTTGGATTTCTAAAGTGGGCTTCGTGGGCCATGTGATCAACTAAGGGCATTTCAGGATATCCAGCCAAGATTTCCACAGTAGTTGACTGAAAGAGGCCATCTAATATTAAGAAAGTGAGAAGTTTTCTTGGCTTAGCTGGTTACTACCGGTGTTTCATAAAAGGCTTCTCCGTTATTGCCAAGTCAATGTCTCAACTCATGCGGAAGGGCGTGAAATTCTAGTGGACCGATGAATTCGAGTGTAGTTTCAATACTTTGAAAGAGAAATTAGTAACTGCTTCTATTCTCACTCTTCCTGAGCCAGGAAAGAATTTCACGGTCTACTCAGATACAACGCGAGTGGGTTTGGGTTGCATGCTCATGCAAGATAACAAGATGATCGCATATGCCTCGCGATAATTGAAGAAACATGAGCAGAATTATCCCACTCATGATTTAGAGCTAGCCACAGTGGTTTTCGCTCTAAAGATTTAGAGGCATTATTTGTATGGAGAATTCTGTGATATTTTCACTTACCACAAGAGTCTCAAGTACATCTTCACTCAGAAGGAATTAAATTTGAGGCAAAGAAGGTAGTTAGAACTGATTAAGAACTATGATCTCACTCTCCAGTACCATCAAGCAAAGCAAATGTGGTTGCTGATGCCCTTAGTCACAAGATGACACCCTCCATTCTAGGCAGTCTCGTTGCTGACTTTGAGCTAATAGGAATTTTCTATTGCTATGCTGGTACATTACAGGTTGAGACACAGATGTTGCTGGAATTAGCAATTTCAGAACGAGTGAGGGAAGCGCAGCAACACGATCGATTGCTCCAACAAGTGAGGAAGCGTATCGCTGAAGGGAAAATAGGGAATTTCAGCCTTAATGAGTTGGACGCATTACGGTTTAAGGGCCGCCTTTGCGTGGATGAGCTTTGCCACGAAAAGCTCAAGTCAAGGATGAAATACTGAGGGAAGCTTATCGTACTCCATACACAGTATATCCTGGTGAGACCAAGATGTATTGGGATTTGCAAAAGAGCTTTTGGTGGAAAAAAATGAAAGTGGATGTCGCTCGCCATGTAGCGTCCTGCGGGATTTGCCAGCAAGTGAAGGTTGAGCATAAGCGTTTCGCTGGACTATTGCAGCCTTTAGATGTTCCTTAGTGACCATGGGATGATGTTACTATGTATTTCGTAGTCAGCTTACCTCGTACCCAATGAGGTAAGGATGCGATTTGGGTAGTGGTGGATCGATTCAGTAAGTCCGCGCACTTCATCCCTATTTGTATAATAAACTCGGCAAGAGATGTGGCACCCATCTATGTGCGTGAGATAGTGAGGTTGCATGGTGTGTCCAAGACGATAGTCTCGGATAGAGATGCCAAGTTTGTCTCCAAGTTTTGGGAGAGTCTGTAAAGCACTATGGGTACAAAACTTCGATTTAGTACCGCTTTCCACCAACAGACAGATGGGCAGTCCAAACGCACCATACAAATACTAGAGGACTTGCTGAGGTCCTGTGTTTTGTTGTAGAAAGGTAGCTAGGAGGATCAGTTGGCACTCGTGGAGTTCGCCTACAATATTAGCTACCACTCCAGTGTTCAGGCAATGCCATTTGAGATTCTGTATGGGCAAAAGTGTAGATCGCCACTCTGTTAGGATGTCGTAGGTGAAAAGGTAGTTCTGGGTCTAGATAGGGTCCAGCAGATAATGAAACGAGTGGCAGAGGTTAGACAGAATCTGCTAGCTGTCTAGAGTAGGTAGAAGAGCTATGCAAATGTTAGAAGGCGAGACCTAGAATTCAAAGTGGGGGGATCTTGTGCTTTTGAGAGTGTCACCCACTAAATAAATTGTGCGATTTGGTACCAAAGAGAAGCTTAGCCCATGGTACATTGGGTCATTTCTGATTCTGGTGTGAATTGGAAAGTCGGCATATCGTTTGGATCTTCTTGAATCCACGCGATGAGTGCATAATGTGTTTCATGTTTCTATGCTAAACAGTACTTAAGGGATCCAGAACATGAGATTGTTCTAGAACCGTTGTCCCTTAAGTAAGACCTTACCTTCGAGTCCCGTCCAGTTCGGATTCTGGAGGAATCAAAGAAGGTGTTGAGGCATAGAACGTTAAGTACAGTGGTCACAACAGTCTGAGCAAAAAGCAACGTGGAAATTGAAATCTCCCATGCACAAAAAGTACCCAGAGTTGTTCACAACGGGTACGAGTGATAGTTGTGTTGTTAAATTCAATTCGTTTCATTTTTGCATTTGTTGCCGAGTTTCAAAATTCAGGGTCAAATTCTGTTAAGAGGGGTAGAATGTAATACTTGGGCCAGATGAGGCCCAGCCCGGCCCATCTCGGAGCCCCGTAAAAGAGATCTAGAAGGGGGAGGATGAAAAAGTTGAGTTGCTTTCTCCCTCCCCTGTGCTCGCTTGGACGCCGCCACCTCCACATGACTGCTGCGACGCTGCCATTGACTCCGTTGACTTCACTCGCACTTGTTGCTGTCGCCGACCAGCCGCCGGCACCACCACTCGCCACCCACTAGCACCACCACTTATCCCTCATCGGCCGCCGTTCCTGTCCCCTGTTGCTAGCATCGCCTAGCGCCACTGTTGCCCGAGCGCGCTGCTGTCGTCCAGCGCCACTTCACCATGTTACCGCGTGCGCCGCCATGGCTAGACACCATTGCTGCTACTGCCGTGTGCTGTCGTGCCACTGCCCTCTGGTCAATCTTCGCCATCTTCCCCCTACTGTCATGTGTCATCACCTGCCTCCGTACCTCTCCACGCGCTAGTGCCGCCGCACCTCGCTCGCGCCTTGCCTCTTTGCCCCTACTGCTGTTGCTGCTCCACGGGAGTAGAGAACCATCCAATCAAGGGGACGATGGCGAGGAGCCGCCGACTGAGTGAAGAAGAGGAGGCGGCCGAGAGTGAGCCTGAGGCGGGAGGGGAGGGGAGGAAGAGAAGAAGAGAAGAGGAGGGAGGAGCCGCCGTCGTGGGAAGAAAAGGAAGGAGGAATGGAAGAGAAGAAAGAAGAGGAGGTGGCCGGCCGTGGAAGAATAGGAATAGGGGGAGAGGAAAGAAAAGAAAGAAGGAAAAAGGAAAAGGAGGAGAGGAAAGAAAAGAAAGAACAAAAAGGAAAAGGAAAGGGGAAGGGAAAGCCCGATCCAGCGTCAGATTCGTGAGGACATTTACCTTGTTTGGGTCAGGACATTTATCGAACAACTTGTAGCACTACAACAAAAAAGTTTATATTAGATATCTCATCACAGACTGTTCATAAAAATCGTCAGTATTAAATGCAATCATAGATGGTTCTTGATAAGAACCGTCTGTGATATTTCGAATATCACAGATGGTTCTTAATAAGAACCGCATATGATATTGCGGGAATATCACAGACGGTTTGTATTACAAACCATCTGTGATACTACAAACCGTATGTGATATGTTTCCCGCCTCACACATTCCTAAAATTTTATAATTTTCCGCCTAAGTTCGAGTAGGATTCTGCTTTGATACACCTTTAGTAAAGCGGGCATAACTTTTGCATACGGTATCCGTTTTTAATGTTTTTGTGCTCGTTAGAAAGCTAACGACGAGCCCGATTCAAAACAAAATGACTAGCTTGTGCCAGCCACCCTCGAAGACCCCCAAAATTGGCCATATTTAGCCTCAAATTTGCATCGCAAGTTTTTTATTTCTGTTTTTGCCAAAATGTTCGATCTTCCCTTCGAAATTTGGGGTTTGTCTCAACTGCAAAGTTGTAGATCTCGTCGAAACCTTTCAAATGAGTATATATAAGCCATACAGAACTTTGTTATTTCATATTTTCAGACTAGTTGTTTATATTGTATTGGTATATATATAGCCAATATCATAGACGGTTGTGATGCTTTTACAGACGGTTCTTGGTAAGAACCGTCTGTGGTAAATTGGTCTCTGACCATTGGGCCCATCAATCCTCCCCAACCCAATTCCAGTCAATAGAAATCGATCAACTCACACCCCCATAGATCGTCCCACCTCTCCCTCTCCTACAAATACTCATCTGAACCCATCTCCTACCCTTTATACGCTCAAAATCTCTCTAGGATCCTCCTCCTCGATCAACCTGATGGAAGCGAGTACACACGATTTGAAGATCGCATACCAGGTCAATCAGCCAGCACCTCCCTCCATTGTTTTTTTTAGTATTTGATTCTATAACTACGATGATTCTGTTGCTACTTTGTGGTATTTAGGGCTACCCAGGAGCTTACATTGAGGTTAAGGCTGCTCGGTTTGGAATGTAAATGGAATATTTTCTGCTATGTTTTCTTGTGATATTATAATGGTGGATTGTAATATTGTGATATCGTAATGGTGTATTGTAATGGAAATAAAATATTTTCTGCTATGTTTGATATCGTATTTGCTTGTTTTCGATTGTTTTAAAAGGCATAGCTAACATTTTCTGAGACTAACTGAAAAATAGAAAAATTTTAAGTATAGAATGAACTATCATAGACGGTTTTGTAATATAAACCGTCTGTAATTCACTATTACAGACGGTTCTAAATAAAAGCCATATATGATACTCACACATCACAGGCGATTCTAGTTTAGAACCGTCTGTGATAATTTTTTTCACAGACGGTTCTAATTATAAACCGTCTGTATTGTATTTATCACAGACGGCTTATAAACTGTCTGTGATAACCTTCGATTATCACTGACCTATAAATTTAGACGGTTCAGAAAACCATCTATGATGACGTTTTTGAACCGTCTATGATGATGATTTCTGTAGTAGTGCAGGCAGAATGAACACGCATCTGGAAACCAATACTAGACCTATTAAGTCAAAACCAAATATAGCTTGTAATGTCTGAAATGCAGCATAGATTCTATAATCATGCAAACACCAAATCGCACAATTTCTTCTAGTAAGTTAGGAGCGCTTTGCTTGTCCCATGGTTCGTCGTCAGCGTTGTCCTGGTTCTAGTACCACCGGCCTTGGGGCGTCAGAAGGGGGGCTTGGGTAAATACTAGGAAGAAACCACTCTTTTCATGTAAATTCCATGAAAAATTGGAAACAACATATAAAATATGTTAAAATTTTGAAAAAATATCATAGTAAGGAAGATGATATTTTATAACCCTATAAAATTTCAAGATTAAACTAAATCACGTTTGCAATATATGGAAAAGACAATTTCAGCATGAATAGTGGTTCACTGTTCATCACTGTTTATGCTTGCCAGTTTTATATGTTGCAAATGCGATTGAGGTTAAACTTGAAATTTTACAGTGTTATATAACATCATCTACCCTACCTTATTTTCTGAGAATTTTTTAAAAAATTTACATGTGGTTTTTACGGAGTTTACATGAAAAAGATGGTTTACACCTGGTATTTGCCTGGTGTAGAATCGAGGGGAAGCCAGTGGACGGGGCAGCCCAAGAGCATGTGCCTTGCATGCCTGTCGAGCCAATCGCGCAAAGCCCAGTCAACTTGGGCCTAGCCCAAAAGAGAGACGATAAGAATACACCGAGGCAAGCCCATTTTCTGAATGAATACTACAAGACTGTCGCTAATAATGTCACTTACATGCATACTGATGAAAGGGAACTGATTAAATAAAACTTTTGAAGCTAGTACCTGAGACCATATTACAGTTTTGAGTTTTCTGACATGTTATCGTCACATCAAATCTGTGATACCCTTCTATTTGCGCAAAAGCATGTGAATTGGATCAGATATTGAAAGATACGATATGAGCTTATATGGTATCAGGAACAAAGTAAATGAATATCGTAGAAAATCAAAATAACGGTGTCAAAATTTGTGACAGACAGACAAGGTGCCTCACCGCTAGCCTATCCTACGGCTGGCCAAAATAAAAACCGTACTCTTCCCACAATAAGAAGAATTTGTGATCGAAAGGTGTAGTAGTATATATCCTTCAAACTTTGTGCTTATTCGTAATCCATTGTCCTGCAAAAGGCATATCAATTAAAGCATGAATATTTAAATTCTAAACCACAATTAGAATGGATACAGCTGCCGCCGGCAGCTGCGCCCTCCACCGTCGCACACCGCCTCGTCCTCCGACCAACCAACGGCGTCACCGCTGGCACACGTACCGGTCGTGCGCATGTGCACACCGCTAACCGCGCTATGTTAACAGGAGATGTTGTTTGGTTAGCTGTACGAGCGATGCAAGTAGAAAATATCTTAGGTATAAAGTTACCGAAGCTAATGATACGATTTATTCCACTTTGATAGTGTTTATTCTACCTTAATAATAGTTAACCCACCTTAATTCATGCTGAAGAACCTTAATGCATACTAACCACTTAATAATAATCATGTCATTAGCTGGGTCTAGCTCACTCGTATGCTCAACATGAAAAAGAGAGATGCTTCATCCATGAGCCAGGCTGAGCGCCATGCAGGCAACCAATCGTCCTCTAAGAAATAGACGTCGGGTGAATCAGGATCCCATAATTCAATGGCATACTGATCAAACATATGAAAAATGACTTCAAAAATTTCTAAAGCAGTAACAGAACATAATGGGGTTCAAGTTTCTAATATGTTCTCATTACACAGAATCAAATGCATCTTCAGAATAATATAAAGCCTGTTGTCGAAAAAAAGAAAATAATACAGAAACTGAGAGACCTTGTGGAGGTAACCCTGGTTGTGTGATGAGTAATTGACGCGTGTACTATAAAGTCTGAGTTTGTTCCGGGCATGTTTATGATAATTACTGATGCGGATATTTAATTATATCATTTTGTGCGGTGCTATGTAATTTGTTTTTTTGTCGGTGATGACTGCAGGACTTTGAGACGGAGTCGTGGCGAGACACGGGTGACCGGACTAGGCACAGGCGGTGCTGAGGTCAGAACGGTCGAGATGTGTCGAAGACGGCGAGGACTCGAAGTGGCTGCGAGGCGTTCGCGGCAAAAAACGAGAAAGCTTCCAGGAAGGTGCAGGAGGGGTATCTTGGTAAATGCGCAAGGCTGCACAAAAGGAAGCAAATTTTATTTGGAAATGATCCATTAGTGGAGAAGTGTTGTGACCTAATGGGTAAAATAGTGTGTAAACCCATTAGTGGAGAGGTGTTGTGACCTAATGGGTAAAATATGTGTAAACCCATTAGTGGAGAGTTGGTGTGATCTAATGGGTAAAGTAGGCTTCTAAACCCATTAGTGGAGGCTATAAATAGAGGTGCTCTCTAGGTGGAGAAGTACACTTGAGAGAGAGAGAAATGTGTATGAGTATTAGGGTTTTCTAATGCTTGTGCTCTTGGGGAGAGAATTTTTTTTATGCAAGATTTAGGGTTTTATTCTCTCCTTGTGGGTGTTCTTGAGTGAGACATGGAGGAGTTGATGTAAACATTCATATGTTATAATCTTTCATCGCTCTTCGTCTCAATATGAAAGTTCTTGTTTTATATCTCGTGCTATTTGTTTGTTTTCCTTTTTAATTAATGTTCTTGTTCTAAGAGCTACTAGATATATATTTTCTTTGAACGGGGATTCATCTCAAAGCGCTTTGGCTAGTCCATCCCGAAAACAAAGTTTAATATTGTTGTTTATTGCTCTGTGATGGGAGAATACCTCAAGATCAATAGATCAAATAAATTCCCTAGAGCCAATCCTGTTTTAGTCCTTCTAGCAAGTAATTTTTTGTTTATGCTATGATTTACTCGTTCGGTGCCAAAGATTGATCTGTGACTATCCATACCTTTACCTATCTATCTATTACTAGAGGTGGAGTCCAGATTGTAGGCTTTGGTGTTTTGTTGTTCTACTGTTCGAATGATTTGAAGACAGTGCGTGTGTGCAATCCTCAATTTTGGATAGCAGCAGCAGTCTTCTTTGGTAGCAGCAGTCAATTGAGCCTTATGTTTTCATTTGTTCTTAGCAGCAGTCCTGCACTGTTTAGTCCTTAAACCTTCGGTTTTGGTGCAGCAGGTCTGCAATCTCCCTTCCTGTGCATTTTCTGCCAGTCTGCACTTATGGGTCTCGGTCCAATGCAGTCCCCCTTGCAGTTTCGGCCAGCACTGCAGTTCCTTGTTCGGTTCCTGCAGTAGGTAGACAGAGACTAATTTTCTGCAGTGCTCAGTTCCCAGCTGGTAGACTTACCTTTTTCAGTCTAACTATTTTTGCTCTGCTGCCGATTTGATAGCTGCATTTTACTGCCGTTCAGGTCTGCAGATTAAGCTTTTTTGGTTGACAGCATCTCCTTTAGTCCTTTTTTATTTTCCTTTATTTTTTTTATCCTCTCGTCCAGCACTCATCTCCTCTTAGTGCCTTTCTCTTTTTTTTCTTTTGCTGATCTTCAACCATTTTGTATGCGATTCAGACGGTGTTATTTTCAGCTAAAATTTTTACTGGCTAATCTCTGATTTATGCTGAATTTTTTAGTATCGCATGCGTTTCTATATTTTATTCTGTTGCATGCAGTCCAAAATTAATTTTCTGTAAGTTGCTTTATTCTGCATCTTTTTGAAAAATAAGTGTACGAATTTTCAGAGGTGTTTATTTAAAGAGAACGACATTCACCCCCTCTGTCGCCATTTCGGTCCTACAAAAACCTTCTACATGGGGTTCAAAAATTTCAAAGTAACAAAGAGATCGAGCACTTTGTTTTACAGAGAGACAGGTAATGGTTTCAAGTCCACACAATGCATACAGCCGGAAGAAAGTGCTGACAAGTTTGGAGCCAACAGCACAATGAGTAACTGTGGATATTCCAACGAGTAACTCGATTCACTTCAGCAACAGTTGTGATCTGAAAGAATTTAGGCCCTGTAAACAGGCCAATCTCATTTCAGGCCAGCGCAGCCTCCCATCCTGACGACCTGACACAAGATTTCATTCTGCAAGAAAAGATGGAGACCATATCATATGACCTATTTTGGTTTCAATCTTGGTAGGAGCTATTTCAGTAGGTAAAGGAAATGAAACCTGAGAAAACTGAACTGGAAATCAGGGGTAGTAAATCTCGTGTGCCTGTTTCAAAACAGGGTAATGCTTCTGTCTGTGCGCCCGGACAGACTGAATGCATCGGACGTCTCACAATAGGATTAAAAAAAACAGACACTAACGCAGCTTCACTTTCTACCTCCATCTGCTTCAAGTTACTTCTTGCTTTCTTCCTTGAACTAGCTCTACCTCAAATTTGCTTCCGTAAAAACTTGCCGCCGCCGGCAACAAAAGCTCCTCCCATCTCACACCTTCCTCCCTCCGCTAATCTGACTGCCGGCAATGCACGTGCTCCTCCAATTAGTTCTTATAGGCATTTTTCTTAAATTGCAGACCCTTGTATCCACTGTCACAAGAAGCATTTCACGTTGTTGCAATATCACATTTTGTCTTTCAAGATTTTTTGTATATTTTAATTTTGTTGCATATGTATACCTGATTTGTTGCATCTTTGGTTGCAAAATGTTGTATTTATTTTTGAACATTGCATCTTTGGTTGCAAAACATTGTATTTATTTTTAAATGTCGTAGTATTTGTAGTGTCATGGATTTGTTTATTTTTTTGAGGGGTTTTTAGTAAGTTTTGAAGCAAAGCATGCCTCAAACTAAACAAGTGTGCATGTTTATTTGATTGTTTATTATGATGGTATGAATTTCCTTAAGTTTTTCTGAGGTTTTGCGGCTTATTTGTTTGCATAGTTTCTGTGAGCAAACGTTGCAAACACCATTGTTGATTGTTGCATCTATATTTTTAAAATATGGCAACAGTATAACTTCTTTTTTTACAATTAGATTCAATCGTGTTGGGATTTCTACACCACTTTTCAAACATATCAAGATCTTATACTATGTAAGATATCCATTACTACTTAAGGTTTGTTGAATCTATTAACAAAATGTGAATTTTAAAATGATTTTTTTCAAATTGCCACATATACTTTGTAATGTCACATATATGCAAAAATTATTGGAGGTGTTATATGGAATTGTTGCGGCGATCTGGGGGACCTACAATGGGGCACTAGCAAATCCCTTCCAAACAGGACTAGGTGTAACGTAAGAAAGTAGAATTGGTACTGTAGTAGTGTAACCTACAAGATATAGGAGTATGTTAAACACATAATATCATATTGTTTGCGATGGGGAATAAACATAAGTAAAATCCCATGTACAACATTCTCTAGTTGATTAACAGCATAGATGAGTATCTGAGAGGATTGGACGAGCATCTATAATTAATAATACCTTATTCAAATGCAGCAGATGTAGATGCACTACTGGGCTGGGCTTCTAAACTCTCTGCGGGGTTCTCATCATGTTGCTTCGTGTCCTCCTCCTCGGGAATCCTAGCAGATGTTGCTATCTCTCCTTGGTGCCACCTTTCGAACTGATAAAATGGACATCGCCACATGCGAATTCCTTCATTCCTGATGGCAGCCTCCAACGCCTCCACCTCTTCAATCCTCGCACCCCTGCATTCGATGTCAACATAGAGATCCTTGAGGGCAGAGAGGTGGTGGATTCCAAGACCAGGATCACCACATGCGGATTGCACCTCACGTGCTCTGATTTGCAAGACGAGTTCTTCAAGCTTTGGCATGGCTCCGGCTTCGAACATCAAGCCCATGGTAAAACAGCAAAAGTAGAAGACCTTTAGACATCTGAATCTATTGTTGCATACAATGAGCCTTTCATTATAGTCAACTCCTTTTGATTGTAACTGTAGACATAGCAAGGCAGGCAAGTCCCCAAGAATCTGGAGGGTTTCCTGTGTCACTTGATTAACCTTGATGCTTAAGCGGGTGAGGTTGGACAGCGAGGCCATCCACGTTGGAATCCCTTGGAGACAACAAATTGGGATATGTAATTCCCGCAGGAGATGAGGAGGTGGGGACAATGAATCCAAAGGGATGTTAGCAGAACCAGAAACACACCTTGAAACATGTAAATATCTAAGGTTTGAACTACAGAGTTTGCGAAGCAATGAAGGCAAGATATCTGCGTACAACATTTTATCACTATGTGAGTCACTAATGTTGAAAACTAGCACAAGAGTTCTCAATTTGGTCAAACTTCCCAACTCCTGCAAAGAATTTATTGAGCTTTCAGCATACATGCTTACTTGTGATAGTTCCTCTAGAGCTTGCATGTTCCCCACCCCATCCGGCAACTTTGCACCATTAACATGTAAACTTTTCAACCTTCGTAGTTTAACAATACTTGTTGGCAGTTCTCTTATCTTAGTACAAGATAGATCCAATGTTTCCAAATATTGTAGCTCACCTATTTGTTCTGGAAGATTTGTAATGCAACCTGCTTCAATCCGTAGGTACCTCAACTGAATTAGCTTCCCAATATTTCTAAGATCACAATTTTTCAACATCCGACTGCTCTCTATATCTAGCACTCGCAGAGCATGCAAGTCTGAAATAGAAGGCATTTTTACAGAATATCCAAATATGCCAAGGGATCGAACATGAGTAGTAACCATGGATGACATCGCTATCTCATTTTCTTGGCCACGGTAGTCAAGTGACAGTCGTCGGATTTTATTTTGTGACACCAACATATATGTTTGTTCACCAGTGAAAGTGATAAAATTTTCTTCAACTGCCTTGGATATGATGAGATCAAGAATCATGTCATGCACACGGCATGCCATTGCTTGACCATCATACCTCATATGGACTGGTTGGATCATACTTCTGTTTATAAGTTCATTGAAATAGCATTCCCCTTCTTCCCTTAAATTTCTCCCACCATCAACCTTAATAAATCCTTCTGCCATCCACCTATTTACTAGGCGATGCCTCTCGATCTCATAATCTTCTGGAAACATACTTAGATATAATAAGCAAGTTCTTAGCTCGCAAGGAAGATCGTTGTAACTCAAAGATAGTATCTTCTTCATTTCCTCCACATCAGAATTTTTCTCTAGTCCTGAACCAATCAAACTAAGGACTGTTACCCATTCTTCTCTTGCAGGTGATTTAGTTGTCAACAAACTAGACATTGTAATGATTGCCAATGGTAGACCACCACACTTTCTTATAATTTCAATGGAAACTTCTTTCAGTTGAAGCGGGCATATGTCTTCTGAGCCAAATATTCTTCTAAAGAATAAACTTTTTGAGTCAGCTTCACTTAGTGGACTTAGTTCATACACAAGATCGAGCTGAGGGAAGCAACATGACTTGGCTACGGTGGCAATTCTTGTCGTCACTAGTATCCTGCTGCCACAAGTATTCTCAAGCAAGGCACATTTAATAAACTTCCATGCTTGGGTACTCCATATGTCATCAATTACAATAAAGTACCTATCAAATGAGAGATACTTTGGTTCAATTGAATTATGTCGATTAAATACATATAGGAGATAATATGAAAAGGAAATCGCATATATGTTCATGGAAAAAAATGTTAAAGAGTATTTCATCATGACATTGTAAATAAAATTCTATTAAACTTAGATATTCAATTCATCTCACATTATGAAGAACTATAGCTCATTGCATAAGAATTAAGATGAGTGTTAAAATGATCAATAATCCTATTTAAAATGACTTTGTACAAGATGTCTATGAATTCTGGAGATAATGTTACAAATAAATTAAGGGCATCTGATAGAAAGATTGTTATAAATTTTTCTCAGGTAGAATGCGTTAGAATACAAAACAAAATTTGAATCGTAGAATGACTTGCAATACGAAACACAGAGCATACCTCTTGTCCTTGAGGAAACTTCTTAGGGCATTAATAAGTTGTTCCCCATCCCCTGGTTCAGTACTTGCATAGCCTTGCTTGTTGATCTGAGAGAGTATGTTCTGTAAAATCTTTCTCATATCGGGTTTTTGGGATACTAAAACAAAAGCCTGGCAATCAAATTGTTTGCCAACTTTTTGATATACTTGGTTAGCAAGAGTAGTTTTTCCTAATCCTCCAAAACCCACGATTGAGACCACCTTCAACTGCTCCTCCCCATCATTCACCAACTTGATGAGTTTATCCCTCGGAACATCAATACCGACGAGGTTGGATGCCTCAGCATACAAGGCAGGTAGCCGAGGGTCGATCGGCGCAACATTGGTACTACCTAAGTTATCCCCCACATCAGGCTTGTACCTCTTGCGTCGATGGCTTGCCTCAATTACACGAGCCTTGATCACTTGAATCTGCTCGACAATCTCATGGCGAGCTCCTAGCTTCTTCACTTTTTCAATGGAACTGAGGAAGAATCCCATGATGCCATTAGGTTTCTCTGGCTCGTGGTGGAGCTGGTGTATGTACTTGTCAATACAATCCTCAATGTCGTAGGCCATCTCCCTCACTTGATTCCTCCACTCCTTCTGCTGTGGGTCAAGCACCTCCGTGTCGGCCAGCTTCTCTAAGAGAGCATTCATGCTGCTTAACTCATCCTTCAGGAAGGTGATGTCGCGCTTCATGCCTTTCTGCAGCTTGCACTCGTCACCCAGAAGCGTGGTGAGCTTGTCGAGGAGTGAGTTCATCACCCCCGTGGCAGCGCTCACCATGATTCCATCCTTCTCCTGCTCTGTTCCTGTGTGTGGCGAAGCTTGTAGACCAGCTCAGAACCTCAGGTTGGCTTGTGGCCGCGCGAGTGGGGTAGTAAAAGTTACTTGCTGCTGCCAAGGACTCTGAAGACTGCAAACAACCAAGTGCACCAAATATAACTACGTTCATGGAAAATCAAGAGCAAAATTCATGCCATAGCCGTAATGTACCTGCTGTTGTTCCGTGGCCATGACCTTCCGCTCTCTAAATTGCCCGCTGTCTGAAAGCTGGAAGGAAGATTAAAGCTGAGCACAACAAGCATACATATGTGCCAGGCGAATTGTCCGCTGCTTAGATAAGCAAGTTCCCAATTATTATAGATATAGATAGATAGATAGATTTAGATAGATATACCTATCAAACAAAAAGGAGTTATGATTCAATTAGATCAATTAATTGTGTTGTAGGTGTGAAAGTGGATGTCGGTCATGTGACGAGCCATCATCCACGAAAGTAAAAAATGATATGAGGATTTATACAGATTTGAGGATTTGAGAGGATTGCTCTACTCCTATCAGCGAGCCAACGGGAGTTACCTCCGGGGAGAAAGCCCATAAGAGCTCACTAGTTTGAATATACTTCTTTATTGTTCATGAGAGGTCAAAAGAGCTCTCCTTACAAATGAGGGATACATAGAGTATTTATAGACTTTTGAGCCTGTACAAATGATTGAAATATCCCTTAGAGGATAACTATCCTATAAGTATAAGTGAGGGGTATTACAGTTTTTACTAAATATAACTATATTTCTTGGATCTATACGTAGGTTTCTTCCATAGAATAGACCCGTTACCAAAAGTGTAAAGTTATTCTTCCAACAAATTGAATACAGGCAAAATGTAATATGAAAAGTGTTGTAGGGGTGGCCCCCACCTAAACCTAGCTAGCCTGTTGAGAACTATGTATTAAGGAAGGCTTCGGTGCGAAGTCACAGTTGTAAAGATATTCTTACGAGTGTACGTATATATATATGATATCGAGTCTTGGGAAAGACCCAAGAGGTCATTTGTTTACCTAACCCTCCACCACCATACTCTCTCTGTTTGGTCTGTAGCCACAACAAAAAGTATTTCGCATAACTAGTAGATAGAACCTTAAAACTCAGCCTAATAAATATAAATATTGATGGGAACAAAGTCAAGAGTATTTAGTGGCAACCAGCGTAAAATCATGTCACTTAGATAGTGCAGCTCTTGTCCAGGTCCGGGTGGATGGCCGACGAGATGGCCTAATCTGGTGACGAAAGTAGGAAAACGACAAGGCATGGCGCAATTCCAAGCAAACTCTTGCACGATCCACATAGGTCATACAACGTACGAGCTGGATATATACATACGAATTGCATGGCCCAATTTGCAGTTTGGGATAGTGTGGCAGCTATGCTTGCCCTCTCAAAGGATCATCAAACTCCGGATTCACTCAGATGCAGCACTAGCAGCACTGCAATAGTACTCGCATCGCTACCATGATTCTCTCTAAGCCAAGAACATGAAGCTGTATAATATATATATAATATAGAGAGTATCTCGCATAATGGAGAGTATGTACGTGTAGTATACGAGTATTTAAGATCATCTAGGTGGTATGAATACTTTTTCAGAGGTAGTATGTACATTTTATTCGACATACTCCTTTTTATGTGCGTATATAAAGGTGTTTACAAAATACGCTAAAAACTATGGACTCGCTTGCAATTTTTTCATCACATTGAAGTATCTTATAATTAGTATATGAGTATATCTAAGATGATAAAAGAGTATTTCAAATTTGTTTAGGTGGTATATTAGAAGTGGGTGTAATTACACCCGGGTGTAGAAAGTATTTTTCATATATATATATATATATATATATATATATATATATATATATATATATATATATATATATATATATATATATATATATATATATATAGGAAAAATATTTTTACACCCGGTGTAATTACACCCATCTCTAATATACCATCTAAACGAATTTGAAATACTCCTTTATCACTTTGGATATACTCATGTACTAATTATAAGATATTTTAATGTCAATCACATAAAAAAAATTACAAAGAAGTTCATAGTTTTTAGCGTATTTTGTAAATACCTTTATATACGCATATAAAAAAGAGTATGTCAAAAAATGTACATACCACCTCTGAAAAATTCTTCATACCACCTAGATGGTATCAAATACTCGTATACTACACGTACATACTCTCTATTACGCGAGATACTCCCTACATTGTGAGATACGACATAGGGTGTAATTACACCGGGTGTTGAAAAGAGGCTTCCTATATATATATATATATATATATATATATATATATATATATATATATATATATATATATATATATATATATATATATATATATCTGCAAACAATTCTGAGATTAAAGACGTCTCCTTTATCTGTCGAGTTAAAATTTTCCACATTAATCCTTTAAATTAAAAAAACAAATTTTTAGAAATTCTCTTATAAATCGCAATAAAAAGATCTTGTACGTATATATGGTGGCCCACAATAATTATAACGGTGTGGATCTTATGCCAATCACAAAGCAATCAATCTAAACCTAAAATGCACACGTACTGAATAAGGATTGCCAATGACATTAAACAACATTAATTCCTTTTTCTTTCATTTTATAAAAGCCTTTCCATTACCGTGCTGGACTCATCCTCCACCTAATGTACCAATCCAAGAACCACCAAAGAAGAAACTATACTCATGGTCGTTTGTCATCTTTCTTGCTGGGCACCGTTGCAGACAGGCCGGCCCAACATGTACTTGTGGTTGGCAGCTGCGGTATTATAGGGTAGCAGGCGGCCAGAAGTTATTCATGATAGATCCTAATCCTTATGCATGTCACATGATCTGCTAGTCTAGCACTAGAACACCTAGGATTAAGAGGCATCGGGTGACTTACGGTCGCCGATGAAAACCATTGAGCGAAGACCACATGCCTGCGTGACGCAAGCGTGAGGGCGAGTCTGTGAAGGTTGGGGAGACGTCGGAGTCCGGGTAGTCGCCGGCGATGTTCTGCAGTGGCGGCGGTCTTCCCGTTGCTGGCAGCGCGCAGTAGATCGGGTCTCTTAGGATTTGTACGGGGTCTTGCTCTCACGAGAACCAGAGATAGTCACATGAGATACCGGAGCCCCCTTTTATCTTGCGTTGTTGCAACAGGGGACCGTAGCCATAATCGGTTAGGCACCCCCAATCAGCACGCTAAAAAACTGGAGAACATGGGTTTCCCCACGTCTCCCACATCTCGGCCGTTTGGCCTGAGATCAAAATCTAACATTCTTCCCCTTAATCGTAAGGCTAAACATCATAAGCCCTCTCTCAATAAAAGTTCATACCAAAGTAATGCGTCACAACAGTCAATTAAGTACCGCTGGACATCAGTACTTATAGTGCTCCATTCTATATCGATCGGATAACATAATACTTCATGGGAGTTGGTTACTTTATATGGTCCTCTTATTCCAGGATCACAGGCTCTCCAATAAACACATGCCGGCAACATGATCACGAAAAATATTGAGTGGTAAGCCTTTTGTGAGCGGATCCGCGAGCATAAATTTAGTTCCAATATGATCAACCTTAATTGTTTGATCCTGGACTCTATCTTTCACAGCATGATACTTTATGTTAATGTGCTTGGCAGCTGCACTCAACTTGTTGTTACTCGAATAGAAGACTGCGGGTTGATTATCGCAGTACAAAATGAGTGGTCTAGAAATATTGTCTACCACTCTTAATCCTGGGATAAAATTCTTAAGCCATACAGCCTACCCGGTAGCCTCATAACATGCCACAAATTCAACCTGCATTGTCGATGATGTAGTAAGTGTTTGCTTTACACTTTTCCATGATATTGCTGCTCCTGCGAGGGTGACAATATAACCTGATGTGGACTTTTTAGTGTCTTTACACCCCTCAAAATCAGCATCAGAATAACCAACAACCTCAAGGTTATCACATTTTCTATATGTGAGCATGTGACATTTAGTGCCTTTCATATAGCGTAGAACTTTCTTAACGGCTTTCCAGTGGTCCGGTCCTGGATTTGATTGATATCTGCCAAGCACCCTGGTAACAAAAGCTAAATCAGGGCGTGTACATACTTGAGCATACATAATACTTCCGACAGCAGAAGCGTAAGGTGCATCTTTCATCTGATCAGATTCATAGTCATTCTATGGACATTGAAATTTTCCAAACTTATCGCCCTTAACAATAGGAGCAGGCGAGGCAGAGCATTTATGCATATTGTATCTCTTTAGCACTCTGTCAATGTATGCCTTTTGTGATAAACCTAATGTTCATTTGAACATATCTCGGTGAATTTCAATACCAAGAACATAAGATGCTTCACCAAGATCCTTCATGTCAAAATTGGACGAGAGAAATCTTTTAGTTTCCTGCAGCATGTCCACACTGCTGCTGGCCAACAATATATCGTCCACATAAAGGATTAAGAAGGTGTAATTACTCCCCCTGAACTTAACATATGTACAATTGTCAACATCATTCTCCTTAAATCCAAAATTCCTTATAACTTTATCGAACTTAAGGTACCATTGCCTAGAAGTTTGCTTCAAGCCATATATGGATTTCTTTAACTTGCATCCCAAATGTTCCTCGCCTTCCACAACAAACCTTCCGGTTGTGTCATGTAAACATCCTCATACAAGTCTCCATTCAGGAATGCAGTCTTAACATCCATTTGGTGCAACTCTAAATCAAAATATGCTGTGAGCGTCATTATGATTCTAAATGAATCTTTAGCTGAAACATGAGAAAATGTTTCATTATAATCAATGCCTTCTCTTTGTGTAAACCCTTTCGCCACAAGTCTCGCCTTAAACCTTTCGATATTCCCTTTGGAGTCACGTTTGGTTTTGTAGACCCATTTGCAGCCTAATGTTTTGGCTCCATTAGGAATTTCTACTAAGTTTCATACACCATTATCGTCCATAGACTTAATCTTATCTTTCATGGCATCTAGCCACTTAGATGAATCATTACTCTTCATAGCTTCTTTATATGAGCTAGGATCATCCACCTTCTCAAGATCATCTTCATTCAAGTAAACCTCATAATCACTTCGGATAGCAGATCTCCTCACTCGTTCTGATCTCCTGACAGGTCCAATAGCAGGTTCATTAGGCTGTTCATTAACTGTCACAGAGGGTTGTGAAAGCTCATCATTAGGTACCGCACTTGTATTTTCAGAGCCCTCAATAGGAGGAGTGGCCACAGAATTAACTGGAGACGTTACAGGAGTTGCAACTACAGGATCAACTGTGGGCACAACCACTTGGGGCATAGGAAAATCAGTCTGTCGGATTAGCGGGGAAGGGACATAAATTCGCTTCTCCTCAAGATCAATTTTCCTAGGCTCCAAGTCCCCACTGATGCCATCATTTTTCAAGAACACAGCGTGTCTTGTCTATACAAATTTTGTGGTACGTTCTGAACAATAGAATCGATACCCTTTAGACCTATCAGGGTAACCAATAAAATGGCAACTCACAATCTTGGGATCTAATTTCCCAATTTGTGAGTTAAATACTTTAGCTTCAGCTGCACACCCCCACACATGGAGGTAGTTCAAACTTGATTTTCTCCCAGCCCATAATTCATAAGTTGTTTTAGGCACTGATTTACTGGGAACCCGATTGAGTATGTGTGCAGCGGTCTTTAATGCTTCCATCCACAACTTTACTGGCAGAGTGGAGTAGCTCAACATACTTCGAACCATGTCCATGAGTGTGCGGTTTCTCCTTTCCGCTACTCCATTTTGCTGGGGATCACCAGGCATTGAGTACTAGGCGACTATACCATTTTCTTGTAGAAACCTAGTAAAAGGACCAGGAACCTGTCCATAAGTTACGTGTCGCCCATAATACTCTCCCCCGTGATCCGAATGCACTATTTTAATCTTTAGATTGTACTGATTTTCAACTTCAGCCTTAAATATCTTAAATTTATCAAGTGCTTCTGATCTCTCTTTAATAGGATAGATGTAGCCATAACGTGAGTAATCATCAGTGAACGTAATGAAAGAATTATAACCATTCACTGATGTCACATGGAAAGGACCACATATGTCAGTATGAATTAATTCCAAAATCCCTGTGCTTCGAGTAGCACCTTTCTTTATTAGCTTTACATACTTGCCTTTGATACAATCAAGACAATGATAATCCGAATCATTAAAGTCTACAGGGTGAAGAATTTCATCTTTAATGAGACATTCAATTCTCCCCCTCGAAATGTGGCCCAAACGACAGTGCCACAATTTCGATGAAGTCTCATCAATTCGCTTGCGCTTTTCATTCACATCACATATATTCATGGATATAGGAGAATGTTGCATGGATAACATATAAAGTTTGTCGTGTCGTATGGTACGACCAACATTATCATTATTGAAATAAATAAGACACTTTTCGTGTCCAAAATTACATGAATATCCATCATTATCTAATAATGAAATAGAAATTAAGTTTCTTCTCATCGAGGGAACATAAAGAATATCATTAAGTTTCATTACAAAATCATTATTCAAAACTAAGGTTACTGATCCAATAGCTTTAATTTCAGCTTTCATTCCATTAGCCACTCTTAGGCTTCTTTCCCCTCTGAGATTTCTCAACATATGGAATCCACAAGGAATTAAATGCGTGCACAAATGGCACCGTAATCAATCCACCAAGAATTTGTAGGAAAATCAGCATAAAATGCTTCATCAACAAAAGTAATTTCATAAGTACATTTCTTGGCGAGCCATTTTAGCCATCCAGAACAGTTATCTTTGAAATGGTCGTTTGACTAACAAAAATGGCACTCATCATTTTTCTTTTGTCCATTTGAGCTCCCAGGACCTGAAGCGTTTTTAGGCGCTTTAGGATGCTGTGGGTGCTGTGACTTCTTATAAGGGGAGTAGGGTTGTTCCTTCTTTCCCTTTCCTTTATAGCCTCCTCTATTTTTAGAAGGACCAATTTTATATGAGGAGTTGACTTGATTCACAACATCATCAACCCCCTCAGCCTTGAGCCTTTCTTCCTCCTGAGAAACATTGGCGATCAACTCGCTCATTGTCTACTTGTCCTTAATGGTGTTATAGCTCACCTTGAAAGCTTCAAATTGCTTAGGAAGAGACATAATAATGTAATAGACAACAAAACCATCGGAAATTTCCATGTCTATTGTCTTAAGTTTGGCAGCAATGTTAATTATGGTCATAATGTGCTCACGGACATTCCCAGTACCATTGTACTTAGTGTTCATGAGTCTATGCATCAGTGTGGTACCATAAACCTTAGAGGATCCCTTAAAATGATCCTCGATGGAGGACAAGTAGTCCTTCACCTTTTCCTTTTCAGGGATTGCTCCCCTAATGGCCTCACTGATGGAGTTCTTCATTACAGCTAGTGAAACGTGGTTAGACCGCTCCCACTTCTCAGCATTAGTTTTGTACTCCTTCATTTTGTCATCAAATTTGTCCTCTCCTTCATTAGGAGCGACAGGCTCATCGAATCTGAACGCATAGTCCAGATCCAAGAGCTGAAAAGTCGTCATAAGTGTGAACTTCCATTTCTGGAAGTTGCTGCCATTAAGTGGCTCAATTGCATTAACTTGAGCGGTAACAGAAGCAGCTGAAAAATTAAAAAAAATTACATTAGGAAAACACATAATTGATTTGCATGAAAATTAACCTTACATTGGTATGATTAACAACATGCTATAAGAATTTTTCGCATCACCGTTGGGCAGAAACGAAAAATTTAACATAAGTTAGAGCATGCAATTACAATTAACGTTGGAAAAGAGTAATAACATGGCTAAAATAAACATAATTGATGACATGCAATTACATTTAACGTTGGTCTAAAAGTAATAGCATGTAAAATTAAAATATAGCCCTCTAATTGAATTTCTCGTTGGTTCCATTCAATTAGGGGTAGAACATCACGCAGCGGAAAAAAAGGCATAATAATTTTTAGCAGCTTAGCAACATTATCCAGCGATAATTTTATGAGAGACATCAACGTCAAATAATCATTAATTAAACATTAGATATATCATAAATACATGAAATATATATACTGAAAATAAAACATGCATAAAACGCAAATTAAATGAAGCACCGTAAATAATCATTAGTGATCCTGACACATGCTAATTAGTCACCCATCCAAATATTATCATAAGCCAATTCTCACTTAACATCAATGCCCCAAACTTTAAAGGAAAAACATCAGAGGGCGGCCACAAAACTCACGCACGCACGCTCGGCCTCAAAAATGCGCACGCGTGGCCTGCCGCATACCACGCGTGGCCTACTTTACATCGCGCGAACGCGCTCCATTTTATCTGTGCGCGCGGCCCACTACCGCCCTGGGCAACCCGCTCACGCTGTCGGATCGACTGCATGGCCGAGATCCCTCCAAGCCAAGATAAAAAGAGTCAAAGAAACCCTAACCCAAAGCAATAGCTCCTCTACACCCGGAAAAAAGGCATGGGCGGCGGCTCCTGCCGCGACCGCGCATAGAGCAGGCGGCCAGGGGCGCGGAGGGCGTAGGGCACACGCGGCCAAGGCGCAGAGGAGCGGGACGGCGGGGCCGCGCAGGGCGCGCACAGGCGCAGGGGCGAGCGGGCAGGCCGATGCACGCAGCTCGCGTAGAGAGCGCGCGACGAGCGCGACGGCGCGCGCGGCGGGCGCAGAGGCGCGGCGGCGCTTCGGCGCATGCGCACGTGGCGGCGCGGCGCTGCGCGCAGCAGAACGCCCGAGTCGCAGCGACGGCCGGCCCCAAGGCCCGGTGGCGGCCCGGCTTGAAAGCGCAGAGGTAGCGCGGGGCGCGCAGGCGAGGCGGCGCATGTGCGGTGCCGGCGGGGAGCGGCACCGACGCAGGGCCGGCGGCGCCCAACAAAGGCGCAGAGGCAGGTAAAATTTTTTTTTTGTGTGTTGGTTTTCCCGATCTGAGTCTTGATTTGTTAAATCCCCTCCTTCTCGATGCTAGCTCGAGCCATTTATCCTCAAGACCGGGTTCGGGAAAAAATCTAGGGTTCTAGAAAAACTAGTAGAGGCTCTGATACCAAATGATATATCCTAATCCTTATGCATGTCACATGATTTGCTAGTCTAGCACTAGAACACCTAGGATTAAGGGGCATCAGGTGACTTACGATCGCCGATGAAAGCCATTGAGCGAAGACCACGTGCCTGCGTGACGCAGGCGTGAGGGTGAGTCTGTGAAGGTCGGGGAGACGTCGGAGTCTGGGTAGTCGCCGGCGATGTCCTGCAGTGGCGGCGATCTTCCGTTGCTGGCAGCGCGCAGTAGATTGGGTCTCTTAGGATTTGTAAGGGGTCTTGCTCTCACGAGAACCAGAGATAGTCACGTGAGATACCGGAGCCCCCTTTTATCTTGCGCTGTTGCAACAGGGGACCGTAACCATAATCAGTTAGGCACCCCCGATCAGGGCGCTAAAAAACTGGAGAACGTGGGTTTCCCTACGTCTCCCACGTCTCAGCCATTTGGCCTGAGATCAAAATCCAACAATTCAAAGTTTTTTATGACTGGCAGCATCCTCAAAGCTCACCAGCATGGCAAGTGTACCGGTAGTGACAGTACAGAGAAACTTGGCTGGCTGGCTGAAGATACAAGGGGAACGACTGGCGGCTGTTCACCAGTGCACGCCTGTCGTGATCATCTTGGCTCCGCTCGTTTCGGCTTTTTTTCAGCTTCAGCTTTTTTTCACTATTCTGTATTTAGTCTTTTTCTGATTTTCTTTAGATATTTTGGGTTTTTTGTATTTTCTTTTTTCCCGTATTCCTTTGCATTGTCTCTAATGGGTTAATATGTTTTTTCTATTTTTACATTTTTTTAAATTTAATTATGCCCAAAAAGTTAACTCAGCTACAGTAAAAAACCAGCTACAGTGAAATTTCAGCCAAAAACCAGAAGCCATCGCTAAAACGAATGCTACTTAGTATCTGCATAATTACACGAATAATTCTGCTGCTGTAAATTTATTTTATGTCTAGAGTCCCTCTTCATTCATTGGGTGATATGAGACTTAATAAATATTTTTCTATGGTTTTGTAGCGCTGCTAGCACGTCTGGCTACTATGCTCCCCGTCAACTACTATGCCATCAACTTGAATGGGCTAAGTAAGATTCTCGCGGATGTCTGACAGCCGGGTTCTACAAGGTGCACCAGAAGGATCCGCCATACTGCCAGTGTAGGCAAGGAACTATAGAGTTGGGAGGAGAGGACAGAAGAGGAAGACCTGAACTGAAAAATCGAACGGTGATTTGAATCTAGACATCTTATCTGTCCTGCGTCTCTCGTGCTATATCGATAGAGTATTCATGTCAGAAAGCTAATGACCCGATTGGCAGTATTCATCAGTTTCGCAAAATAAACATGTTTTTAAGTTTGTTTGTCTCTTATGTATATACGTACGTCTGAACCTCGTGCAATCAGCAATACTTATTGGAATTGCCTTGTTGCAATCAGCTGTAGACACAGGTAAGATAGAAAGCTTGTTCTTAGGTCGATCTCTACGGCTCTATGTTGCTCGTGAGTCGTGTAGTCATATGAGCCTAGCCAAAAGGACTAGAGGAATATGGAAATGGGATTACTGGTCTCAAACAGCAACAGCAAACCCTTTGGTTCACACATAACATAAGTACATAACTACTTCGGTGATGCCAAACCAGTTATTTTTCAACCAAAAATCATGCAAAGAGATAATGTAATTAACACAGCGGTTAACAAAACAAACGTTGTATTGGAAATCTCAATCTACAAGTAATTCTGACAGTATCACCATGAAGCACAGGTTCTACGCTCCATGTTTATTATTATTACATAGAAGCAAACAGAATGCAGTATGTTAACGGCCAACACGCAAACACACCAGTGATACTGAATTAACAAAACAAACCATAGTCTATAAAGGAAGACAAATGCATGCATGAAGGATAATCGAGGAGTTCCTGGCACATCCTGCAGAAATCTTCGACTCGTGACTGCATCAAGTTTAATCCAAAAACCGAACAACCTCATATATTTTCACCTGCATAAAGCATGCAAGAAAATGACACCAAGTTATGGAATTGATAGAAAATTTTGTTCTATGCCATTGGTCAAACCTTGAATTCTACAAATACCATCCAAAACTGCCTTATTCTGAATATGCCATTGCTTTGCTAGTTTTCTTCTCAAAATGCCACTCGTGTCACATAGCGTTGGCCAGCCATTAGAAAGCCATGTTAGATTGTTTTCAAAATGACGGTAAATGCCCCTCGCTGTCTCTCTCTCTCTCTGACTCCTCTCCTACTCACTTCTCTCCAACTCACTTCATCAGATTCTGGCAGCACTCAGTTTGGCGTTGGCGTTGGCTTATGACTTTTTTACTGTAGCTAGTTTATTTTTTTTACTGTAGCTGAGTTGGCTTATTTGATATAATTAAATTTAAAAAATGTAAAAATAGAAAAAAAACATGTTAGCCCATTACGAACAATGCAAAGGAATAGGGAAAAAAGAAAAGGCAAAAAAGACCAAAAAATAAAAAAAAGAAGAAGAAAAAGACAAAAGTACTAAATAGTAAAAAAACAAAAGTCAGAAGCAGAAACTGGCTTTAAGCCAAAATGAGCATAACCTCTGAGGCAAAGCCTCCAACACATGCATGTTGAAAATGTTGAAATGTTCTGATTTATTTATGTTGTACTGCTCGAAATTGTGGTCCAAGGATGAACTTTGAACTGCTTAGTGTTTCATATACTGATAGTCAAAATTGGTACAAATGGAGCCACGCCAAGCAACAACAGTGCAACCACACCATCAATAGCTGCATTTAGCTAGAGTTGTCCAAATGGGCTATGCCATTGCGGGCTGGCCTGAGGCCCGTCACTATAGATCCAACCCAAGCACGGCCCGTTTAGACGATGGACCGTGTCGGCATAGTCTGGTGGACCATGCTGTGCCTGGGCCAAGCTGCCGGCACGCCACGGCCTATTTAGGTCGTGGGCTGTGTTGGCACGGCACAGCATGACACAGCAATAGGCGTAAACGGGCTGTGCTAGCATAGCACGGCACAACACGACCAGGTAAAAAATAGCCGCTTTTTATCGTTGTGGTGTAAAAAATTCAAAAAAAATAGCAAACAACTCAAAAAAATATAAACATTTTTCTATAAATAGGGGGGCATCCGGTCTCCATTCTCCACACCTCAAACCTCACTCTTATCTCTTTGTTTAACTGTGAAAAATTGTAGTGTTTGTGGAAATTTAGCAAAATTAGTGAGAAATTCGTACGAAATTCAAAAAATTCAAAAAACTTCAAAGAATTTTTGAAAAGCTGTAGAAAAGGTAATAGTGTTGTCTTATTTTAATTTTTCATATTATTTGCTGATTGAATAGTAAGTTAATTGAAAGAAATGTTTTATACTTATACTTTCTCTGCTACTTTGATATCAGACATATGGAGTGGTAGAGGTAGGAAACATTATATTAGTATTGTTGCTCATTATGTTAATGATGATTGGGTAATGAAAAAAGAATTATAGAATTTAAATTAATTAATGCTTCACATACTGTTGAAAAATATTACAGAATGCATTATTAAAGTCACTAATAAATACAGACTTAGAAGAATCTTTTGATAATTTGTATTTAGATATCAATGAATAGGATTTTTAATTTTTTTTCTTTAGATGTAGTCACTAATGAGCTTTATAGGTTGTACTCTTTTTTCTTTACCAAGATTTTCTCAAGTTAAGTTTTTACTTGGTAAAGTTTTTAACGAGGCAACTATGCAATATAATTTAACAAGTTAATAAAGCTTATTATATCATTGATAATAATTATCTTGATGATTAAGCATGTCTACAAATTTTTTATAATTTTGTATAATTTTTCTATAATTTTTTTTACAATTTTCAACATTTTCCTCTTCATTTTTTACATTTTTCTACAATTGTTTTGTAATTTTTTGAATTTTGCCGAGCTTAACGGGCCAATCGTGCTAGCACGGCCCGTTTAGCCCTAATCGTGCCCGTACCAACACGGCATGGTCATGGGCTATGCCTGCGTCCGGCTCTCGGTCCGTGGGCCGGCACGGTATGTCTCATTTATCATCCGTGCCTAAATGGGTTGTGCTTGCCTCAGACCTGTGCTGTGTCGGTCCGGTACGACCCGTTGGCCAGGTCTGCATCTAGCATTCAACCCTGGAAGGCTGGAAGCCAACTAGATTTACTAAGAAATCTATCCAACCACTAGCAACTACTTGAATTTATATGTTATGTGCTGTTAGATCAGACAATGTGATCCACTTTGTAATGCGAGGAACCTTGAGTATTTTGTGATGTCAAATTACAAACCACGAACGTACGTGTATGTTAAGTTAGATGATATACTACTTGAGATGTACTTTGTGATGTCAGAATCCTTGGGAGTATTTTGTTGTGTAAGGCATGTTTATTGAAGGTTATGTGCTACTAATCAAGTGATGACTGCAGTTTGTTATCTGGTATCTTTTTGGTGCCAACCTTTCCCTCCAAGTGTCCAACCAATCTGCTGGCCGACTAAAATTTTTGGCGCCAACTATTCCCTCCAGTGTCCAATGGCTATTCCCTTTCATGAATTGTACCACTATGGGTAGGATAGTCATTTTGCACTGGTCAAGGGCGTATGAAGCAGTGGCATATTCACAATAAGGCAGTTTTGAATTCTATGTTTGACTAACTAGTCATCAACCCTGCAGTGGCGTGTGTACGGGCAAGCAAATTAGAAGATGTGTTTTTTTTAAGTCTAAAAATCATTATATGTTAGTAAAGTAGTGTTTTGATTGTCTTACTTTGATATTCACATTTTCTTTGTGGTATCGTTTCTTTTATAAAGTGAAATGTTCATATAGCGGGTAGTAGGTTGTAAAGATCACCTGTTTGGAACGCACTAACAAAAAAATGTATAGGAACATGAAAAACATGGAAATACAAAAGGAAAAATAGAATATTGGAAAACATATAAATTCTAATTTACTGTTAATAGTGGACATCGTAGACAACTTTGAACGTTTTCTATATCGATTTTTTAAACAAAACTATACTGAATTTATAGTTTTAGTGAATAATTTAGCTTTGTTTCGGAATTTTTTCTAACATTAATATATACTCCAAATTTTGTTATCCCCCCTACTCCAACATTAATATAGTTTTTTAAACAAAACTATAAGGTACCAAATGCAGCTCCATCAAGAATTCACAGCCCATCAATCTTATAAAATTTGTGGAGACCGTGTGTGGCATTATTTTTTTTCCTCTTCTCTATGCATATTATGTTCTTGGTAATCATGGTTTTGTTTTGGCCTTGTCTTCTTTCCGAGTTATGATTTGGTTGTGTGTAGCATCATTTTTTTCATGTCCGATTAAGTATGTCTTTCTATATGAGGACATTAAGAGACCTAACATGTTTGTTAAGCTCTAGATTATACCTTAAAAATGAATAGATGGGCACACGTTTTCATTTCTTCTAATTAACGTAAGAATTTCTATTTTTTATTTTTATCTAATTGTCCTAAAATTTTCAGTCTGGAAGCAATATGGATTAATTTGAGCGTACTGTGGTGTGGGGAGATCAATATGCTCATGTAAGCTATTAGGATTTGTGGATTTTTTTTAACTTCTGTAGAATTTCCAAAATTAAAGAGCATTAATTGGAAGGGAAAATGCTGCTAGGCAGGGTTAACAGTGTCTTGCCTAGATGCGTGAAGCTTCGTCCCAGGTCCTCGTCGTCCGTCCTTTTGTTTTCTAGAAGTGCATTACTCTTTCATTTTGATTGGTTTTGGTTTGAAGACGGCTAGGAGACATATGCATTAACCTTTTTCATCACCATATAGCTTTGATTCCATGAGTTGTGCGTGTTTCGGTAAGCTATGGTAATATCCATAACTAATCTACACCGTATATTACACCAATAGATGATCAGGATGTTTTCTTTTTTATTAATATGGGAATTTGGAGGTTTTTCTGATTAATGTGGAAATTTCAAGCCATTTTACCGTATAGGATTAACATGAAGACTTCTAGAGAAGCTTCCAATTAGTATAGAGTAGATATATAAGTGACATAGAGTGAATTTCGCCAAAAGAAAACGATCCCAGTTACAAAAAAAAGGAGCCTAACCAGTAAATTTCGCAACCATTATGCCAAACAAACAAGGTAGCAAAATACAGAAAGTCACAAATAAGTTACATGGCATTTATTGAGCATATTGCTGCTTGTTTTCATGTACTGCAAATATTTGTATGAGACACTTGAAGTCCTGAATGCAAAAACCAGTCAAATCAAAGAAAGTGAAAGAATGACAAGCAGGGGAGGGGACATAGTTACCAACCTTGCATCCTTTCTGCTGCAGCTCTTTGCAAGTGTTGTCACCATAAGAAATTTGGGACATGAACCTCACATATAGCTTCTTGAGGGACGGCAGGTGCAGCAACCCCTCGGGGAGCTTACTCATCTTGTTGCACTCATGAAATGAAAGTTCGGAGAGCCTTGGCATTGCCCCGACCTCTATCCTCCACTCCTCAGTGGAAAACTGCGAAAGGAACAACTCTTCCAGCTGAGGGAACCCTTGGGTGGGGTAGGACACAATCCGGCCTTCATACCCACCCAAGGACAGTTCCACAACATAGGGAAGCTTCTCCAGGATCCAAGCAGGTACACGCTACACAATCGGAAACAATGTCAATAATAATCCCAAACAGGTCCATAAGCCCATTAGTAGAAAAAACACTCTTCTTTGATGAACCCTAAACAGCAGCAACGAAGAGGTTCTGGGCAAGATGGGGGGTCCCGGCGCCGACGGTGACCGGCGCTGGTTCTCTGCGTTCGGTGGTGATCTCTGTGTCCTCGTTGTCCACGCAACGAGAAGCTTCAGCAAAATGCAAATTACGAAGGTTCACAGGTTTAACCACATCGAGAGATCTTCGACAGGGTGTAATGAACAGCCATCGCAAGAAGGCTCCGGTTAGATTCACTCCTATCGACTATATGTATAGGCCAAATAATTTTGTGGACTCGGTGAGTTTTGCTGTCAGGTTTTGCGTATGTTTAGTACCACGTTTACAAAGTGTTTTAGGTTGATTGGTCTTTGTGCGGGGGTAGCGCCGACCTTCAAAAAGAAAAAGGTCGGCAAGAAGGACCGAGGTGTAAATGACAGTCACACCTCTAGAACGAGTTTGACAAAAGATCTATAGTTTGCAAGTAAAGGAGTTGTCCAATTGAAGAAGGGAGCGTAACCTCATTACACCATCTCAACCTGAGACACCTTAGGTGAGTGCAGCCACCAATTGCCCTAGAGAAATTCTTTAGACTTGCATTTTCTACATGAAGAACTCTCAGGAACCTCAGCTTAGGTAGGGACATTGATGGAAGTCCAAATCCAAGCAGAGTTCGGAGATTAGGTGTTGCCTGGAAAATCTGATCATTGCAGAAGTTTTGAAAAGAATAACGATAGGATGTCATGGTATTGGATGATGATGCACCGGCTTGACCTGCAGTTTTTTTGGGAGTAAATCCGTATGTCAGCAAGAAATCAACATACTAGGAAATACATTGCGATATACAGAGTGGAGATGAAGTTTGACCTGCAATTTTGTCAATGACATCAAGAGCACCATCTTGTCTTGCTTCTTCTATGCACCAGTCACGTAAAATATCGTGAATCCTTATTTTGTTGATCCATTTATGTGGCCTGCTTTTGCTAACAACTTGGACCAAGCTTCTTTGAGCTAACTCAGTTACAAACTTGTGTGCTGTTTCTTCCAGTTTGTGCTTTGTTGTATGTGGAATGAAGCATTCAGCTATCCATAATTCGATAAAAATTTTAAATAATGACTCGGCAAGTCATTGTAACTGCGAGATAGGATCTCTCGCATCATCTGCTGTAACATCCCAATTTTTGCTTTTATTTTGAAGAAATAATTTTAAATTAATAATTTCCAATTATCTGGAATTTTCAGAATTTAAAGTTTCTGTTGAAAAGAAAATTTAATATCAAAATAAGTTGGAAATATTTTTAATATGTTTAAAACATTATCAGTGAATTATGTGAATTTTTCTGGAATTTTTGGAATTTATCTGGTATTTTTAGAGTATTTTAAAGTCTCCTCTGATTTAAAAATATATAAAAGATTTAAATATCAAAATCTCCCTCGGGCTGACACTTGTCAAGCATCCGAGCCCTTCCTCCCCGGCCCGAACCGATCCTAGCCGTCTACGCCTCATCCCGCCTCCCCTCTCTCTCGCGGCGCCAAGTGTCACGCATCAAACAAAACGACCGGCCATCCCAACTAATACTCAAAGGGTTAATCGCCCTTATTGGGTGGTGAGCCTCCCGCCCGGCCCGTTACCGCCGCCGCTCTCTTCCCTCCCCGCTCCTCGGCGCGTTCGAGCCCGCTCGCGCGCGAGTTGAGTTTCTTTTTTGGATTTGCGCCGACAAGCGGGCCCCACTGTCATGGGCGGTGCGTGGACTCACGCGGTGGTCCCACTGTCGAGCCGTCGTCCCGGCGCTTGTCGTCATCTTGACCGTTCATGATTGCCGTATTAGATCGCGGCGCGCGTTGCCACCAGTACATCCCATCGGCTCGATTTAAATCCGATTGCGGATTGAATCTCAACGCATCTTTTCACTTACCCCTTCACTCATCATCCTCGGCCTTGATTACTTTCCTGCGCCACGCGTCGTGCATCCGAGCCGTAGCCGTCGCCTTCTCTCCTTTCCTCTCTCACTGACATGCGGGGCCCATCGGCGATCGTCTTCCCGCCACCTTCTTCCTCCGCGTCTCGCGCGCTGCGCCGTGTCGAAAAAGCGAAGCTTTAAAAGCTTGGTTTCTTAACCAATTATTTCCCGCACTAATGCACATTCAAATAGCCGCCTTCCATAACCGTTTCGGCATTATTTCATTTAATTATGCACTTGTCGCCGTCGCATTCATACTCGGGCAGTTCCAAGTCCGGCGAGCTTAGCTTGCCGCGTTCGACCTCATCCTTCTATAAATCCTGCCGCCGAGCCGTGTCTCGATCCCCTTTATTGTCTCCACCTCCAATTGCCTTTGTCGGCGAGAGCCCTCCTGCGCTTGATTTCCTCCGCGGCCACCTTCAACTCCGGCGAGCAATCGCCGCCGCCTCAAGCCTTCCGAGATTCACCGGTGCATCCTCGGCGTTCTTTGGTGCCCGGCGATCTCGGCGACCACTTTTCGAGTTATTGCGACCGGAACCCCTCGCGCGCGTGAAGCTCTCTCGACCGCGCCCCTTTTTGCCGTCTCGTCGATCCGACCATCCTCGATAGCTGCGCAAGGTACCGAACATTCCTCGTCTCTCCTCTTGCTTTTGCGCACATCGGCGCGCGCGCCGCCGGAATGCGGTGACCCTCGGGTCTGCGCGCCTCGTCGGCGGCGTGCCACGTCGGTGGCTGCGTCGGGTGGCAACAGACGTGGATGCCACCGGGATGCGTGTCGGCACAAAACCCGCCACGCCGGCATTCCACACACACTCGCCTCGGCCACGTCGGTGCCGTACACCGTGGCGCGCGGTGGCGACCACGTGTATGCCACGTTGCTCGCCGACCTCCCGTGATAATCCTTAAGAGGATTACCTACCCTTATGGGGTGGCGGTGCCTCCCGCTCACTTGGCTAGCGCGCTCTCTTCCCCCTCCCACTCCTCGGCGCGCGTTCGAGCCCGCTCCGCGCGAGTTGAGTTTCTCCGTTTTATTCGCGGCGACACAGGTCCCACCGTCGTGACCACCTCTGCGCTATTCAGCGACAAGTGGGTCCCGGTCGAGTGGGTCCCATATGTCGAGACTCATTTTAAATGAAATTGCTGACCAGATGGACCCCACATGTCGAGATTTCCGAATTTCTGGATTTATTCAAATCGAGATTTTCAAATAGCCATATCTTTTTCATTTTAGCTCCAAATTGGTCCATTCAAATTTCTAAATTCATCTAAAATTTCAATCTTTCATTTGGTATATTTATTTTCAATTTTGAATTTTTATTTTATTTTATTTATTTGGATTTCTCGATTTACGTGTAGAGAGCGATTTGTCAGAGCAACCTCAAGATCAAGTTGTGGAAGATTTCAACCCAGACACGGAAGGCAAGTCTCCTTTGAACATTTTGCTCCCATGTTTTGCAAGTTTCCTTTGATCAACTTGCTCAAATGATTTAGAAAAATGTTTAGGTAGTTATTTTAAATTAATGCATGCTTATGTTATATCAAGTGATAATTTGATTTAGAAAATTTAGTTAAAGACCCAATTTGTTATACCTTCCATTGAAAATTGTTTACCTTGTACCATTGTCAACTTAGGATATCCTTTGACTCAATAATGAGTTAGTGTTACAATTGTTGAATGTTTAAATACTAGCAAATGCTTAGCGTAGCAAATAAATATAATAATGTTCAAATGAGTAGCATGTTTATCAAATGTTTTGATGAATGATTTGTTTGAACATTGGTAATGGATGTTACCATTGTTAAATATTTTGTTTGAACATTGGTAATGGATGTTATCATTGTTAAATATTTTGTTTGAAAAGTGGTAATGGATGTTACCATTGTTAATTTGAAAATAAAAATGAAATTCAAAGGAAAAGTTGACAAGGGTGGATGGAAGGTTTGGTGGTGCGATTAGCACGAGAATTGTTGGGTTTGTGAATGAGCCACCACAGTCGATTAAGGACCGGCGCTTGTGTTTGTCCAAACTGAGCAAAACAGTACAACCACAAGTCTATATGGAGTGCGACCTAGCTAACTACCCTATAATAGTGTAGTTTAGATATCACCGGTGGTGTATTGAGTGCCGGGTGTCTTGGTTACTCATAGTGAGGGCGGGGTTTCTTGTACTCATATGGCGCAGAGGGCTCCAACTCGTGGATTCGAGTTGTGGTGAAACCTTAGCGGGTGGTATTTAAACTATCTTTGGAGTAGGCGAAAGGCTTTGTGATAATTTATCTGGGTCTCATGCCAAAGGAAGCGTGTTGACTATTAAGATAATTTATCTCTTGTGGGTAAAGTGTACAACCTCTGCGAGTAAAACTATTCGAATAGCCGTGCCCACGGTCAAGGGCGAGCAAAGAATGCATTCACATGGTAGAAGTTTTGGTTTTGATTTCAAAACAAAATGAGTTGGAGAAAAACTCGGGAGTAGTATAACTCTCGTGATGTTGAATCGAGGGTGTAACTGAGGTTTTGAAAATTTGTGTGATGGCACGAGATATTAGTGTTGGTAGTTTAACCTTCACTAAAGTACTTATCAATTTCAATTATTAAAAACAAGTTGTTTACAAAATGGCTTTTAAAGTAATTATGTAGATTTGAAATAAAATGCTGATTTTTGCAAATAAACCATATAGCCTTCCTTTGTGAAACCTTACATCTATGCATTTTCCCAAGACTTGCGGAGTACATTTTGTACTCACTGTTGCTCTATAAATATAAAAGCGAGAGAATGGAGAAGATCAAGCTGGAGAGTATGACTTCTGCGCGAATGTGGATGCGGTGGATTCTTCTCGGATGCCTAGGATTCGTTTCCCAGTCAATTGCACATGGCGATTGATGGGTCGATCAAGTTATCTTTTGCTTCCATTGTGTTTATTTTTGCTTGAGGTTACGTGAACCTTAGTAAGGCTATGGCCTTTGTAAAACTTGATTACTATTGTAATAAAGCGTTGTTGGCAATGTATCATCTTTTCTGTTTGAGCTGTGTGTACTAGCATTGATCTGCGGGACTAGTGCAGTAATACACAGGGTCTAGGAGTTTCTACTCGGGTCCCACGAAGTGGTATCGAGCCATCTTGGTATAGGGCGAGCCCTAGGTTTTGGGAAGCTTTAAGGATTTATATTTAATAAAAATTTATGTACAAAAATATAAGTTTCTTTTGCTTCTACTCTTTTCTTACTTAGTATCTTGTTCTTGTCCTACTCCCACTATTTAAAAATCTTTCTTGATCTCCCCTTATTTTCAAACTTATAGATGGCGGGTTCTTCGTCGTCTTGACCCCATGGGATCACCATTCTCATGGCAAGAGTGAGGAGCTTTGCGACTCTTCTCGACGATTAATGCAGCATCGAAATATAATCAACAGCCCATTTTGAGGCGGAACACTAGAGTGATGACTATGGATTCATGGACCATGGAAGTATTCATCTATGCTCGGATGGGCAGCTTGACCCGTCTCTGCGAGGATTGAGCACCCTCGGACCCATTTATGCGGGCGCTATCGAGATGCGGCCAAGATGGCGATAGCGAGTTGTGCGGGAGGCACAAGGAGGAGTTCGACGATCGCCCTTACGCTTCTTTCCGACTACGAGCGGGGCAGACCCACCCGAGCTTTCGGATCGTGGTGGGCGACCCACGCTGTCTCATCAGTGCGATTCACCCAAGCATCGTCGCGACTTACGCGAGCTCGGCGGGAGATAGGACTTCTCGGATGCTTCGGCGTCGAGCTCGACCACTCCGACACTCTCGAGCACAGTGCTGCGGTCGTCGCCGCGCCACGCCGGCGCCATGCGAGCGAGGACAGTGCTGAGCGGTGGGCGTCTTGAGCTGCCACCACTACACCGACTCCACCGGCTCTGTTGCTGCTCGGTCGGACTCTCGGGACCTCGCACTAGGCTCACGCAAGGAAGAGTGTGCGGCGCCCGATCCGCTACCCGACCTCGACATCGGCGGATCGGTAGAGGCGCGCGGCGCTCCGTTCGGATCACCTACTTTCGGCGAGCGATCACGGTCGCGTTCGCGAACAAGCTGCCGTGGTTGTGGGCGAGTCACTCGTCGGACTCGAGAGGAGGATCGAGGAGGAGCAGAGGAGCGTATCATCGTTGAGGACAATTAGATGTTAGATAGACTACCCTTTTTCATTGTTTATCGATACTAGAACGCTTTTATAATGATATGATGTAATAAAATGGATTGTACAGAGCCTTGTGCATTTGTGGTACAGCCATTTCAAAAGTTAATTGAATTTCAAAAGTTGAGTTTTCTCAATCTATTGTGTTAATCTTGTGTGTTGTTTTGGGATGATAAATTGCCCGTCTCTCATCTATGCTTTTCCCTCTTTCTCTACTTTTCTTGATGGAGCTTGGATGGTGAACACGAGAAGCAACATCAACAACAACCAGCGCCCAACAACAATGAAGCCCCAATTCCACCTCCATGACCCAAGCTCCCAACATGGAACAAATGATGGCCATGCAACTTCAACTTCTTGAGCTTTGGCCCAAAATCAAGTCAATCAAGCTCAACAAGTACCTATTCAACCACATGATCTAAGCTCGGGAATTCATGAGGACCCGACCTCAGGCCTTCGCGAGATCTGCCGATCCGTTGGAGGCGGATGATTGGATCAAGGAAGTGGAAAGGAAGCTGAATCTAGCTCAATGTGCTGAACATGAGAAGGTTATATCGCTGCTCATCAACTCCAAGGAGTTCTTTGCCAATTGGTGGGACAATTCTTTGCTTGCACACGGGATGCCCGAACATTGGTTGGGCGAAATTTTTGGAAGCCTTCCGTAATGCTCATATTCCTATGAGTATTATGGAAATGAAGAGGAAGGAGTTCCATCATCTGCGCGAGGAAACACAGCGTTTCCGCTTATTTAAGCAAATTCATTCACTATCTAGATATGCCCCGGAAGATGTGGCGATGCATAAAGATTTGGAGGTTCATGGGAGGATAGACCCCAACCTCAAGGTTCAATTAGTCTCCAATGACTACCCTACTTTTCAGCATCTAGTGAATAAAGCTTTATTGCAGAAGATGCTCAACGCCAACTCTTCGACTCCGGAAGAGGAAGTTCCAAGCTCGGCGATCTGCGGCGGTTCACGATTCACGCCACCACGCAGTACAACCGACCTCCGGTACATAGTCATATAAGGACACGATTTACGCACCTCGTCCTTTACCTCAAGCTCCTAGAACTGGAAATGCAGCCCAAGCTGCGGCAAAGCAAAATGTAGCTGCGAGTGCAATGCTACAATTGCAGAATATGGGACACTATGCGACAATCGTCCACGAAGCGTCAGCGGTAACCCGGTTCGTTTCAATCTTGACCCTACACCAGCAAGAGCTCCAACCAATGGTCAAGGTCGTGGAAGCCCTCAAACTCCCAAGACTCCACAAAACATTAATCGAGGCGTATCAACCATGTTACCGCAGAGCGTGGAATATGCACGGACGTAGTTACGGGTAAGTTTCTAGTGAACTCGATACCGGCAATTATATTATTTGATTACGGAGCTACACATTCTTTCGTAACAAAGGCTTTTGTTGAAAGAATAATTGGAAAATTTGTTTGCTAAAGGACCTTATGATAGTCAATCCTGGAAAAGAATTGAGGACTAATTTGGTTAGTCCTAGTGCAACCATAATTATAAATGGAGTAAAGTTCTAGCGAACCTTATTATAATAGACTCAGATGGCATAGATATAATACTTGGTATGGATTGGTTGATCAAGTATAAGGATAGATAGATTGTGCCAATCGTGCCATTATCATACCAATTCGATGGAATTCGGATAAGACATGAGGCGATTATGCACTCAAAGAAGGACGATATGTTAACTTGACCTAAAAGGAAAAGTTTGGAAGATGTGTCGATAGTTCGCGAGTACCGATGTTTTCTGAAGATTTGCCAGATTACCACCGATCGAGAAGTTGAATTTGTTATAAATCGGTGCACAGTGCAGCTCAATATCAAAGAGACCCTATCGGATGTCGGTGATGATTTAGCGAAGTCAAGAGGCGAGATCCAAGAATTGTATGAGAAAGGATTCATCGGACCAAGTTCTTAGCCTTGGGAGCCCGGTGCTTCTAGTAAAGAAGAAGGATGGTAGTCAGCGGATGTGCGTTGATTATCGAGCTTTAAATGAAGTCACTATAAAGAATAAGTATCCCTTACCTCGGATCGATGATTTGTTTGACCAACTCATAGGATCAAGTGTCTTTTCCAAGATTGATCTTGGTCGAGGATATCATCGATTGAAGATTAGACACGAAGATATACCAAAGACGACCTTACGCCACAAGATATGGATTATATGAGTATACGGTGATGTCTTTTGGTTTGACAAATGCACGGCATACTTCATGAACTTGATGAATAAAGTCTTCATGGATTATTTAGATAAGTTTGTTGTTGTTTTCATAGATGACATTCTTATCTATTCGAAGAATAATAAAGAACATGAAGGTCATCTAAGGATAGTGTTGCAAAGACTCGTGAACACCGATTATATGCCAAATTTAGCAAATGTGCATTTTGGTTAAAAGAAATTGAGTTTTGGGACATGTGATATCAGCGGAAGGAGTATCTGTAGATCTGGAAAAGTTAAGGATGTATTAAATTGGACTCCACCCAAGGCGATGGCAGAGATCCGAAGTTTTAGGGATTAGCAGTTACTATCGTCGATTTATTGAAGGCTTTTCCAAGATTGCGGACCTTTAACCCAGTGTTAAAGAAGGAGAAGAAATTTGAATGGAGTAAATCTGTGAGGATAGTTTTCAAGAGTTAAAGAAAAGGTTAACTTCAGCACTGGTTACTGAGGTTACCGATATTCGAAAAGATTTTGAGATATTTTGTGATGCTTCAAAACAAGGTCTTGGTTGTGTACTAATGCAAGAAGGAAGGGTGGTAGCTTATGCATCAAAGCGATTAAGACCGCATGAAGAAAATTATCCCACTCATGATTTAGAACTAGCTCTTTGTTGTGCATGCTCTAAAGTTATGGAGGCATTACTTAATCGATGTCGGTGTGAGATATATCTGAGATCATAAAAGTTTAAAGTATATATTCACCCGCTGACCTTAATATGAGACAAAGAAGATGGCTCGAATTGATAAAGGATTATGATGTGGGAATACACTATCATCCGGAAAAGCTAATGTAGTAGCCGATGCTTTGAGTCGAAAGAGTCATATAATAATCTGTCAATTCGGATAAGCGATTAACCCTCCATGAAGAATTTCAACGATTAAATTTGGAAATAGTTAACGAAGGTATTACATGCGCATTGAAGGTTCATCCTACCTTGGAAGATCAAATCAAGGCAGCCCAACGAGAGGATGAATATGTTAAAGAAATTAAAGAGAATATGAAGAAAGGTAAAGCGCTTGGATTTTGAGAAGATGAAGAAGGGACTCTTTGGTTTGGAAAGAGAATACTAGTACAGAAAAAGGAAATAAAAGATTTAATCTTAAAAGAAGCTCATGAATCGGGATATTCAATTCATCTGGAAGTACAAAAATGTATCGAGATTTAAAGGAAAGTTCTTGGTGGAGCAGTATGAAAAGGAAATTGCAGAATATGTAGCCTTGTGTGACATATGTCAAAGAGTTAAGCGAGCATCAAAGACCTGCTGGTCTTTTGCAACCTCTGCATATACCTGAATGGAAATGGGAGGAAATTGGAATGGATTTCATAACAGGACTACCAAGAACCAAGTTAGGTTATGACTCAATTTGGGTTATAGTTGACCGTTTAACAAAAGTCGCTCATTTCATACCGTGAAGACTACATATTCGGGAGATAGATTGGCAGAGCTTTATATGTCAAAAATTGTGTGTTTGCATGGAGTTCCAAAGAGGATCGTGTCGGATAGAGGAACACAATTTACCTCAAGATTTTGGCAGAAGCTTCATGAAGTTTTGGGCACCAATTTAAATTTGATCTTGCTTATCATCCTCAAGCGGATAGTCGAACGAGCGGGTAAATCAGATATTGGAAGATATGCTGAGAGCATGTGCTTTAGCCAATAAAGCCAGTTGGGATAAAAGTTTGCCCTATGCGGAATTCTCATATAATAATAGTTATCAATCTAGTCTGAAGATGTCTCCGTTTGAAGCCTTGTATGGCAGAAAATGTAGAACACCGTTATATTGGTCAGAGGCAGGAGAGAGTCAAGTATTCGGACCGGATGTCTTGAAGTTAGCGAGAAGATCAAGTTAAGCTTAATCAGAGAACGATTGAAAGCAGCACGAGACCGGACAAAGAGTTATCGCGATAATCGTCGAAGAATGTTGGAATTTCGCGCGACGATCATGTGTATCTGAAAGTGTCACCTATGAAAGGGATCGTCGATTCAAAGTCGATGGTAAGCTTGCCCCAAGGTATATTGGACCATTTCTAGTTATAGCAAGAAGAGGTGAAGTAAACTTATCGGCTAGAACTTCCTCCTCGATTATCGGATGTACATGATGTATTTCATGTATCACGATTAAAAAAGTGTTTGAGAGTACGGAGGAGTTGATACCTTTTGAGGATGTTGATTTAAAGAGGACTTGACGTATTGAATTTCTGTCAAGATTTTAGAAGAAGCGAGCGTCGCACAAGAAACAAGACCATCAAATTACAGCAAAGTGCAATGGAGCAACCGTCGAGAATCGAAGCAACACAGGAGCGAGAAGAGGATCTTGACGAGTTTCTAATCTATTTCTCGATTCTTCCGAATCTAGGGTTGAGATTCCTTCTAAGAGGGTAGGTTTGTAACATCCCAATTTTTGCTTTTATTTTGAAGAAATAATTTTAAATTAATAATTTCAATTATCTGGAATTTTCAGAATTTAAAGTTTCATTGAAAAGAAAATTTAATATCAAAATAAGTTGGAAATATTTTTAATATGTTTAAAACATTATCGTGAATTATGTGAATTTTTCTGGAATTTTGGAATTTATTTGGTATTTTTAGAGTATTTTAAAGTCTCCTCTGATTTAAAAATATATAAAGATTTAAATATCAAAATCTCCTCGGTGACACTTGTCAAGCATCAGAGCCCTTCCTCCCGCCCGAACCGATCCCGGCCGTCTCGCCTCATCCGCCTCCCCTCTCTCGCGGCGCCAAGTGTCGCGCATCCGACGAGACAGCCGGCCATCCCGACTAATACTCAAAGGGTTAATCGCCCTTATTGGGTGGTGAGCCTCCCGCTTGGCCCAGTTACCGCCGCGCTCTCTTCCCTCCCCGCTCCTCGGCGCGTTCGAGCCCGCTCGCGCGCGAGGTTGAGTTTCTTTTTTGGATTTGCGCCGACAAGCGGGCCCCACTGTCATAGGCGGTGCGTGGACTCACGCGGTGGTCCCACTGTCGAGCCGTCGTCCCGGCGCGTGTCGTCATCTTGACCGTTCATGATTGCCGTATTAGATCGCGGCGCGCCGTTGCCACTTAGTACATCCCATCGGCTCGATTTAAATCCGATTGCGGATTGAATCTCAACGCATCTTTTCACTTACCCCTTCACTCATCATCCTCGGCCTTGATTACTTTCCTCGCCCGCGTCGTGCATCCGAGCCGTAGCCGTCGCCTTCTCTCCTTTCCTCTCTCAGCGACATGCGGGGCCCATCGGCGATCGTCTTCCCGCCACCTTCTTCCTCCGCGTCTACGCCGCCGCCGTGTCGAAAAAGCGAAGCTTTAAAAGCTTGGTTTCTTAACCAATATTTCCCGCACTAATGCACATTCAAATAGCGCCTTCCATAACCGTTTACGGCATTATTTCATTTAATTATGCACTTTGCGCGTCGCATTCATCTCGGGCAGTTCCAAGTCCGTGAGCTTAGCGCTGCCGTTCGACCTCATCCTCTATAAATCCCGCCGCCCGAGCGTGTCTCGATCCCCTTCGCTTGTCTCCACCTCCAATTGCCTTTGTCGGGCGAGAGCCCTCCTGCGCTTGATTTCCTCCGCGGCCACCTTCAACTCCGGCGAGCAATCGCCGCCGCCTCAAGCCTTCCGAGATTCACGGTGCATCCTCGGCGTTCTTTGGTGCCCGAGCGATCTCGGCGACCACTTTTACGAGTTATTGCGACCGGAACCCCTCGCGCGCGTGAAGCTCTCTCCGACCGCCGCCCCTTTTGCCGTCTCGTCGATCCGACCATCCTCGATAGCTGCGCAAGGTACCGAACATTCCTCGTCTCTCCTCTTGCTTTTGCGCACATCGGCGGCGCGCGCCGCCGCCGGAATGCCGGTGACCCTCGGGTCTGCGGCGCCTCCGTCGGCCGGCGTGCCACGTCGGTGGCTGCGTCGGGTGGCAGCGACGTGGATGCCACCGGGATGCCGTGTCGGCACAAAACCCGCCACGCCCGGCATTCCACACACACTCGCCTCGGCCACGTCGGCTGCCGTACACGTGGCGCCGCGGTGGCGACCACGTGTATGCCACGTTGCTCGCCGACCTCCCGATAATCCTTAAGAGGATTACCTACCCTTATGGGGTGGCGGTGCCTCCCGCTCACTTGGCTAGCGCCGCTCTCTTCCCCCTCCCACTCCCTCGGCGCGCGTTCGAGCCCGCTCCGCGCGCGAGGTTGAGTTTCTCCGTTTTTATTCGCGCTGACACCTGGGTCCCACCCGTCAGCGACCACCCCTCTGCGCTATTCACTGACAAGTGGGTCCCGGGTCGAGTGGGTCCCATATGTCGAGACTCATTTAAATGAAATTGCTGACCATGGACCCCACATGTCGAGATTTCCGAATTTCTGGATTTATTCAAATCTGAGATTTTCAAATAGCCATATCTTTTTCATTTTAGCTCCAAATTGGTCCATTCAAATTTCTAAATTCATCTAAAATTTCAATCTTTCATTTGGTATATTTATTTTCAATTTTTGAATTTTTATTTTATTTTATTTATTTGGATTTCTCGATTTACGTGTAGAGACCGATTTGTCAGAGCAACCTCAAGATCAAGTTGTGGAAGATTTCAACCCAACACGGAAGGCAAGTCTCCTTTGAACATTTTGCTCCCATGTTTTGCAAGTTTCCTTTGATCAACTTGCTCAAATGATTTAGAAAAATGTTTAGGTAGTTATTTTAAATTAATGCATGCTTATGTTATATCAAGTGATAATTTGATTTAGAAAATTTAGTTAAAGACCCAATTTGTTATACCTTCCATTGAAAATTGTTTACCTTGTACCATTGTCAACTTAGGATATCCCTTTGACTCAATAATGAGTTAGTGTTACAATTGTTGAATGTTTAAATACTAGCAAATGCTTAGCGTAGCAAATAAATATAATAATGTTCAAATGAGTAGCAGGTTTATCAAATGTTTTGATGAATGATTTGTTTGAACATTGGTAATGGATGTTACCATTGTTAAATATTTTGTTTGAACATTGGTAATGGATGTTATCATTGTTAAATATTTTGTTTGAAAAGTGGTAATGGATGTTACCACTGTTAATTTGAAAATAAAAATGAAATTCAAAGGGAAAAGTTGACAAGGGTGGATGGAAGGTTTGGTGAGTGCGATTAGCACGAGAATTGTTGGGTTTGTGAATGAGCCACCACAGTCGATTAAGGACCGGCGCTTGTGTTTGTCCAAACTGAGCAAAACAGTACAACCACAAGTCTATATGGAGTGCGACCTAGCTAACTACCCTATAATAGTGTAGTTTAGATATCACCGGTGGTGTATTGAGTGCCGAGGTGTCTTGGTTACTCATAGTGAGGGACGGGGTTTCTTGTACTCATATGGCGCAGAGGGCTCCAACTCGTGGATTCGAGTTGTGGTGAAACCTAGCGGGTGGTATTTAAACTATCTTTGGAGTAGGCGAAAGGCTTTGTGATAATTTATCTGGGTCTCATGCCAAAGGAAGCGTGTTGACTATTAAGATAATTTATCTCTTGTGGGTAAAGTGTACAACCTCTGCGAGTTAAAACTATTCGAATAGCCGTGCCCACGGTCAAGGGCGAGCAAAGAATGCATTCACATGGTAGAAGTTTTGGTTTTGATTTCAAAACAAAATGAGTTGGAGAAAAACTCGGGAGTAGTATAACTCTCGTGATGTTGAATCGGGGTGTAACTGAGGTTTTGAAAATTTGCCGTGATGGCACGAGATATTAGTGTTGGTAGTTTAACCTTCACTAAAGTACTTATCAATTTTCAATTATTAAAAACAAGTTGTTTACAAAATGGCTTTTAAAGTAATTATGTAGATTTGAAATAAAATGCTGATTTTTGCAAATAAACCATATAGCCTTCCTTTGTGAAACCTTACATCTATGCATTTTCCCAAGACTTGCGGAGTACATTTTTGTACTCACTGTTGCTCTATAAATATAAAAGAGAGAATGGAGAAGATCAAGTGGAGAGTATGACTTCTGCGCGAATGTGGATGCGGTGGATTCTTCTCGGATGCCTAGGATTCGTTTCCCAGTCAATTGCACGTGGCGATTGATGGGTCGATCAAGTTATCTTTTGCTTCCATTGTGTTTATTTTTGCTTGAGGTTACGTGAACCTTAGTAAGGCTATGGCCTTTGTAAAACTTCATTACTATTGTAATAAAGCGTTGTTGGCAATGTATCATCTTTTCTGTTTGAGCTGTGTGTACTAGCATTGATCTGCAGGACTAGTGCAATAATACACGAGGGTCTAGGAGTTTCTACTCGGGTCCCACTGTAGTGGTATGAGAGCCATCTTGATATAGGGACGAGCCCTAGGTTTTGGGAAGCTTTAAGGATTTATATTTAATAAAAATTTATGTACAAAAATATAAGTTTCTTTTGCTTCTACTCTTTTCTTACTTAGTATCTTGTTCTTGTCCTACTCCCACTATTTAAAAATCTTTCTTGATCTCCCTTATTTTCAAACTTATAGATGGCGGGTTCTTCGTCGTCTTCACCCCATGGGATCACCATTCTCATGGCAAGAGTGAGGAGCTTTGCGACTCTTCTCTGACGATTAATGCAGCATCTGAAATATAATCAACAGCCCATTTTCAGAGGGCGGAACACTAGAGTGATGACTATGGATTCATGGACCATGGAAGTATTCATCTATGCTCCGGATGGGCGGCTTGACCCGTCTCGCGGATTGAGCACCCTCGGACCCATCAGACGGGCGCTATCCAGATGCAGCCAAGATGGCGATAGCGAGTTGTGCAAGAGGCACAAGGAGGAGTTCGACGGTCGCCCTTACGCTTCTTTCCGACTACCGAGCGGGACAGACCCACCCGAGGCTTTCGGATCGTGGGGGCGACCCACGCTGTCTCATCAGTGCGATTCACCCAAGCATCGTCGCGACTTACGCGAGCTCGGCGGGAGATAGGACTTCTCCGGATGCTTCGGCGTCGAGCTCGACCACTCCGACACTCTCGAGCACACTGCTGCAGTCGAGCCGCCACGCCGACGCCAGACAGGCGAGGATACAGTGCGAGGCGCAGGTGGAGCGTCTTGAGCCGCCACCACTACACCGACTCCACCAGCTCCGTTGCTGCTCGGTCGGACTCTCAGACCTCGCACTAGGCTCACCGCAAGGAAGAGTGTGCGACGCCCGATCCGCTACCCGACCTCGACATCGGCGGATCGGTAGAGGACGCCAGCGCTCCGTTCGGATCACCTACTTTCACCAGAGCGATCACGGTCGCGTTCGCCGAACAACTGCCGTGGTTGTGGACAGAGTCACTCGTCGGACTCAGAGGAGGATCCCGAGGAGGAGCCAGAGGAGCGTATTATCGTTGAGGACAATTAGATGTTAGATAAACTACCCTTTTTCAGTTATTTATCGATACTAGAACGCTTTTATAATGATATGATGTAATAAAATGGATTGTACCGAGCCTTGTGCATTTGTGGTACAGCCATTTCAAAAGTTAATTTGAATTTCAAAAGTTGAGTTTTCTCAATCTATTGTGTTAATCTTGTGTGTTGTTTTGGGATGATAGATTGCCCCGTCTCTCATCTATGCTTTTCCCTCTTTTCTATACTTTTCTTGATGGAGCTTCAGATGGTGAACACGAGAAGCAACATCAACAACAACCCAGCGCCCAACAACAATGAAGCCCCAATTCCACCTCCGCCAGCCCAAGCTCCCAACATGGAACAAATGATGGCCATGCAACTTCAACTTCTTCAGGCTTTGGCCCAAAATCAAGTAAATCAAGCTCAACAAGTACCTATTCAACCACCGCAGTCTAAGCTCGGGGAATTCATGAGGACCCGACCTCCGACCTTCGCAGGATCTGCCGATCCGTTGGAGGCGGATGATTGGATCAAGGAAGTGGAAAGGAAGCTGAATCTAGCTCAATGTGCTGAACGTGAGAAGGTTATTTACGCTGCTCATCAACTCCAAGGAGTTCTTTGCCAATTGGTGGGACAATTCTTTGCAGCACACCGGGATGCCCGAACATTGGTTGGGCGAATTTTTGGAAGCCTTCCGTAATGCTCATATTCCTATGAGTATTATGGAAATGAAGAGGAAGGAGTTCCATCATCTGCAGCAGGAAACACGAGCGTTTCCGCTTATTTAAGCAAATTCATTCACTATCTAGATATGCCCCGGAAGATGTGGCGATCGATGCCGCAAAGATTTGGAGATTCATGGGAGGATAGACCCCAACCTCAAGGTTCAATTAGTCTCCAATGACTACCCTACTTTTCAGCATCTAGTGAATAAAGCTTTATTGCAAGAAGATGCTCAACGCCAACTCTTCGACTCCGGAAGAGGAAGTTCCAAGCTCGGCGATCATGCGGCGGTTCACGATTCACGCCACCACAAGACAACCGACCTCCAAGTACATAGTCATATAAGGACACCGATTTCGCACCTCGTCCTTTAACTCAAGCTCCTAGAATGGAAATGCAGCCCAAGCTGCGAAGAAAGCAAATGTAGCCGCAGCGGTGCAATGCTACAATTGCAAGAATATGGGACACTATGCGACAGAATCGTCCACGTAAGCGTCAGCGGTAACTCCGGTTCGTTTCAATCTTGACCCTACACCAGCAAGAGCTCCAACCAATGGTCAAGGTCGTGGAAGCCCTCAAACTCCCAAGACTCCACAAAACATTAATCGAGGGCGTATCAACCATGTTACCGCAGAGGCAGCGGAATATGCACCAGACGTAGTTCTGGGTAAGTTTCTAGTGAACTCAGTACCAGCAATTATATTATTTGATTCTGGAGCTACACATTCTTTCGTAACAAAGGCTTTTGTTGAAAAGAATAATTGGAAAATTTGTTTGCTAAAGGACCTTATGATAGTCCAATCCCCTGGAAAAGAATTGAGGACTAATTTGGTTAGTCCTAGTGCAACCATAATTATAAATGGAGTAAAGTTCCTAGCGAACCTTATTATAATAGACTCCGATGGCATAGATATAATACTTGGTATGGATTGGTTGATCAAGTAAAAAGGATAGATAGATTGTGCCAATCGTGCCATTATCCTTACCAATTCTGATGGAATTCAGATAAGACATGAGGCAGTTATGCACTCAAAGAAGGACGATATGTTAACCAAATTCTAAAAGGAAAAGTTTGGAAGATGTGTCGATAGTTCATGAGTACCGGATGTTTTCACGAAGATTTGCCAGATTACCACCGATCGAGAAGTTGAATTTGTTATAAATCGTGCCCGCATGCACTCAATATCAAAGAGACCCTATCGGATGTCGGTAGATGATTTAGCGAAGTCAAGAGGCGATCCAAGAATTGTATGAGAAAGGATTCATCGGACCAAGTTCTTCGCCTTGGGAGCCCGGTGCTCCTAGTAAAGAAGAAGGATGGTAGTCAACGGATGTGCGTTGATTATCGAGCTTTAAATGAAGTCACTATAAAGAATAAGTATCCCTTACCTCGGATCGATGATTTGTTTGACCAACTCATAGGATCAAGTGTCTTTTCCAAGATTGATCTTGGTCGAGGATATCATCGATTGAAGATTAGACACGAAGATATACCAAAGACGACCTTCGCCACAAGATATGGATTATATGAGTATACGGTGATGTCTTTTGGTTTGACAAATGCACCGCATACTTCATGAACTTGATGAATAAAGTCTTCATGGATTATTTAGATAAGTTTGTTGTTGTTTTCATAGATGACATTCTTATCTATTCAAGAATAATAAAGAACATGAAGGTCATCTAAGGATAGTGTTGCAAAGACTCGTGAACACCGCTTATATGCCAAATTTAGCAAATGTGCATTTTGGTTAAAGGAAATTGAGTTTTTGGGACATGTGATATCAGCGAAAGGAGTATCTGTAGATCTGGAAAAGTTAAGGATGTATTAAATTGGACTCCACCCAAGGCGATGAAGAGATCCAAGTTTTCGGGATTAGCTGGTTACTATCGTCGATTTATTGAAGGCTTTTCCAAGATTGCGGACCTTTAACCCAGGTGTTAAAGAAGGAGAAGAAATTTGAATGGAGTAAATCACGAGGATAGTTTTCAAGAGTTAAAGAAAAGGTTAACTTCAAAGACTGGTTACGAGGTTACCCGATATTCGAAAAGATTTTGAGATATTTTGTGATGCTTCAAAACAAGGTCTTGGTTGTGTACTAATGCAAGAAGGAAGGGTGGTAGCTTATGCATCAAGGCGATTAAGACCGCATGAAGAAAATTATCCCACTCATGATTTAGAACTAGTCTTTGTTGTGCATGCTCTAAAGTTATGGAGGCATTACTTAATCGATGTCGGTGTGAGATATATACAGATCATAAAAGTTTAAAGTATATATTCATCCAAATTGACCTTAATATGAGACAAAGAAGATGGCTCGAATTGATAAAGGATTATGATGTGGGAATACACTATCATCCAGGAAAGGCTAATGTAGTAGCCGATGCTTTGAGTCGAAAGAGTCATATAAATAATCTGTCAATTCGAGATAAGCAGTTAACCCTCCATGAAGAATTTCAACGATTAAATTTGGAAATAGTTAACGAAGGTATTCTGCGCATTGAAGGTTCATCCTACCTGGAAGATCGGATCAAGGCAGCCCAACGAGAGGATGAATATGTTAAAGAAATTAAAGAGAATATGAAGAAAGGTAAAGCGCTGGATTTTCGAAGATGAAGAAGGACTCTTTGGTTTGGAAAGAGAATACTAATACCCGAGAAAAAGGAAATAAAAGATTTAATCTTAAAAGAAGCCCATGAATCAGGATATTCAATTCATCCCGGAAGTACAAAAATGTATCAAGATTTAAAGGAAAGTTACTGGTGGAACAGTATGAAAAGGGAAATTGCAGAATATGTAGCCTTGTGTGACATATGTCAAAGAGTTAAAGCGAGCATCAAAGACTCTTTGGTCTTTTGCAACCTCTGCATATACCGAATGGAAATGGGAGGAAATTGGAATGGATTTCATAACAGACTACCAAGAACCAAGTTAGGTTATGACTCAATTTGGGTTATAGTTGACCGTTTAACAAAAGTCGCTCATTTCATACCAGTGAAGACTACATATTCGGGAGATAGATTGGCAGAGCTTTATATGTCAAAAATTGTGTGTTTGCATGGAGTTCCAAAGAGGATCGTGTCAGATAGAGGAACACAATTTACCTCAAGATTTTGGCAGAAGCTTCATGAAGTTTTGGGCACCAATTTAAATTTCAAGATCGCTTATCATCCTCAAGCAGATGGTCGAACGAGCGGGTAAATCAGATATTGGAAGATATGCTGAGAGCATGTGCTTTAGCCAATAAAGTCAGCTGGGATAAAAGTTTGCCCTATGCGGAATTCTCATATAATAATAGTTATCAATCTAGTCTAAAGATGTCTCCGTTTGAAGCCTTGTATGGCAGAAAATGTAGAACACCGTTGTATTGGTCAGAGACCGGAGAGAGTCAAGTATTCGGACCGGATGTCTTGAAATTAGCAGAAGATCAAGTTCGCTTAATCCGAGAACGATTGAAAACAGCACAGACCAGACAAAAGAGTTATGCTGATAATCGTCGAATAATGTTGGAATTTACGCCAGGCGATCATGTGTATCTGAAAGTGTCACCTATGAAAGGAATGCGTCGATTCAAAGTCAGTGGTAAGCTTGCCCCAAGGTATATTGGACCATTTCTAGTTATAGCCAGAAGAGGTGAAGTCGCTTATCAGCTAGAACTTCCTCCTCAGTTGTCAGATGTACATAATGTATTTCATGTATCACAGTTAAAAAAATGTTTGAGAGTACCAGAGGAGTTGATACCTTTTGAGGATGTGGATTTAAAAGAGGACTTGACGTATTCAGAATTTCCTGTCAAGATTTTAGAAGAAGCAGAACGTCGCACAAGAAACAAGACCATCAAATTCTGTAAAGTGCAATGGAGCAACCGTCCGAATCGAAGCAACACAGGAGCGAAGAGGATCTTGACGAGTTTCCTAATCTATTTCTCAGTTCTTCCGAATCTCGGGTTGAGATTCCTTCTAAGGGGGGTAGGTTTGTAACATCCCAATTTTTGCTTTTATTTTGAAGAAATAATTTTAAATTAATAATTTCCAATTATCTGAAATTTTCAGAATTTAAAGTTTCTGTTGAAAAGAAAATTTAATATCAAAATAAGTTGGAAATATTTTTAATATGTTTAAAACATTATCAGTGAATTATGTGAATTTTTCTGGAATTTTTGGAATTTATCTGGTATTTTTAAGTATTTTAAAGTCTCCTACTGATTTCTGAAATATATAAAAGATTTAAATATCAAAATCTCCCTCGGGCTGACACTTGTCAAGCATCCGAGCCCTTCCTCCCCGGCCCGAACCGATCCTAGCCGTCTACGCCTCATCCCGCCTCCCCTCTCTCTCGCGGCGCCAAGTGTCGCGCATCCGACAGCAGCCCGGCCATCCCAGCGACTAATACTTAAAAGGGTTAATCGCCCTTATTGGGTAGGCTGAGCCTCCCGCCCGATCGTTACCGCGCCCGCTCTCTTCCTCCCGCTCCTCGGCGCGTTCGAGCCCCGCTCCGCGCGCGAGGTTGAGTTTCTTTTTTTTGGATTTGCGCTGACAAGCGGGCCCCACCTGTCATAGACTGGTCTGCGTGGACTCACTGCCAGCGGGTCCCACCTGTCAGAGCCGTCGTCCCCGACGCTTGTCGTCATCTTGACCGTTCATGATTGCCGTATTAGATCGCGACGCCGCTGCCACTTAGTACATCCCATCGGCTCAGATTTAAATCCGATTGCCGGATTGAATCTCAACCGCATCTTTTCACTTACCCCTTCACTCATCATCCTACGGCCTTGATTACTTTCCTCTGCCACGCGTCGTGCATCCGAGCCGTAGCCGTCGCCTTCTCTCCTTTCCTCTCTCATCGACATGCGGGCCCATCGGCGATCGTCTTCCCGCCACCTTCTTCCTCCGCGTCTACGCGCTGCGCCATTAATCAGAAAAAGCGAAGCTTTAAAGCTTGGTTTCTTAATTATTTCCCGCACTAATGCACATTCAAATAGCCGCCTTCCGCAACCGCTTTCGGCATTATTTCATTTAATTATGCACTGTGCGCCGTCGCATTCATACTCCGGGCAGTTCCAAGTCCGGCGAGCTTCGCGCTGCCGTTCCTGACCTCATCCTTCTATAAATCCTGCCGCCCGTGTCGTCTCTCCCCTTTCGCTGTCTCCACCTCCAATTGCCCACCGCCGGCGAGAGCCCTCCTGCGCTTGATTTCCTCCGCCGCCACCTTCAACTCCGGCGAGCAATCGCCATCGCCTCAAGCCTTCCGAGATTCACCGGTGCATCCTCGACGTTCTTGGTGCCCGGCGATCTCGGCGACCACTTTTTCTCGAGTTATTGCGACCGGAACCCCTCCGCGCCGTGAAGCTCTCTCCGACCGCCGCCCCTTTTGCCGCCTCGTCGATCCGACCATCCTCGTAATCGCGCAAGGTACCGAACATTCTCGTCTCTCCCTCTTGCTTTTGCGCACATCGGCGGCGCCGCCGCCCGCGGAATGCGGTGACCCTCGGGTCTGCGCGCCTCCGTCGGCGGCGTGCCACGTCGGTGGCTGCGTCGGGTGGCAACAGACGTGGATGCCACCGGGATGCCGTGTCGGCACAAAACCCGCCACGCCAAAGATTCCACACACACTCGCCTCGGCCACGTCGGTGCCGTACACGTGGCGCACCGGTGGCGACCACGTGTATGCCACGTTGCTCGCCGACCTCCCGCCGATAATCCTTAAGAGGATTACCTACCCTTATGGGGTAGGCAGTGCCTCCCCGCTCACTTGGCTAGCGCCGCTCTCTTCCCCCTCCCACTCCCTCGGCGCGCGTTCGAGCCCCGCTCCGCGCGCGAGGTTGAGTTTCTCCGTTTTATTCACGACACACAGGTCCCACCGTCGACGACCACCTCTGCGCTATTCACTGACAAGTGGGTCCCGGGTCCAGTGGGTCCCATATGTCAGAGACTCATTTTAAATGAAATTGCTGACCATGGACCCCACATGTCGAGATTTCCGAATTTCTGGATTTATTCAAATCTGAGATTTTCAAATAGCCATATCTTTTTCATTTTAGCTCCAAATTGGTCCATTCAAATTTCTAAATTCATCTAAAATTTCAATCTTTCATTTGGTATATTTATTTTCAATTTTTGAATTTTTATTTTATTTTATTTATTTGGATTTCTCGATTTACGTGTAGAGAGCGATTTGTCCGAGCAACCTCAAGATCAAGTTCAGGAAGATTTCAACCCAGCACCAGAAGGCAAGTCTCCTTTGAACATTTTGTTCCCATGTTTTGCAAGTTTCCTTTGGTCAACTTGCTCAAATGATTTAGAAAAAAATGTTTAGGTAGTTATTTTAAATTAATGCATGCTTATGTTATATCAAGTGATAATTTGATTTAGAAAATTTAGTTAAAGACCCAATTTGTTATACCTTCCATTGAGAATTGTTTACCTTGTACCATTGTCAACTTAGGATATCCCTTTGACTCAATAATGAGTTAGTGTTACAATTGTTGAATGTTTAAATACTAGCAAATGCTTAGCGTAGCAAATAAATATAATAATGTTCAAATGAGTAGCAGGTTTATCAAATGTTTTGATGAATGATTTGTTTGAACATTGGTAATGGATGTTACCATTGTTAAATATTTTGTTTGAACATTGGTAATGGATGTTATCATTGTTAAATATTTTGTTTGAAAAGTGGTAATGGATGTTACCACTGTTAATTTGAAAATAAAAATGAAATTCAAAGGAAAAGTTGACAAGGGTGGATGGAAGGTTTGGTGGTGCGCTTAGCACGAGAATTGTTGGGTTTGTGAATGAGCCACCACAGTCGATTAAGGACCGACGCTTGTGTTTGTCCAAACTGAGCAAAACAGTACAACCACAAGTCTATATGGGTGCGACCTAGCTAACTACCCTATAATAGTGTAGTTTAGATATCACCGGTGGTGTATTGAGTGCCGGGGTGTCTTGGTTACTCATAGTGAGGGACAGGGTTTCTTGTACTCATATGGCGCAAGAGGGGCTCCAACTCGTGGATTCGAGTTGTGGTGAAACCTTAGCGGGTGGTATTTAAACTATCTTTGGGGTAGGCGAAAGGCTTTGTGATAATTTATCTGGGTCTCATGCCAAAGGAAGCGTGTTGACTATTAAGATAATTTATCTCTTGTGGGTAAAGTGTACAACCTCTGCAGAGTTAAAACTATTCGAATAGCCGTGCCCACGGTCAAGGGCGGGCAAAGAATGCATACACATGGTAGAAGTTTTGGTTTTGATTTCAAAACAAAATGAGTTGGAGAAAAACTCGGGAGTAGTATAACTCTCGTGATGTTCAGATCAGGGGGTGTAACCTGAGGTTTTGAAAATTTGCCGTGATGGCCTGAGATATTAGTGTTGGTAGTTTAACCTTCACTAAAGTACTTATCCAATTTTCAATTATTGAAAACAAGTTGTTTACAAAATGGCTTTTAAAGTAATTATGTAGATTTGAAATAAAATGCTGATTTTTGCAAATAAACCATATAGCCTTCCTTTGTGAAACCTTACATCTATGCATTTTTCCCAAGACTTGCGGAGTACATTTTTGTACTCACCTGTTGCTCTATAAATATAAAAGCAGAGAATGGAGAAGATCAAGCTGGAGAGTATGACTTCTGCGCCGAATGTGGATGCGGTGGACTCTTCTCGGATGCCTAGGATTCGTTTCCCCAGTCAATTGCCTGTGGCAGATTGATGGGTCGATCAAGTTATCTTTTGCTTCCGCTGTGTTTATTTTTGCTTGAGGTTCTGTGAACCTTAGTAAGGCTATGGCCTTTGTAAAACTTCAGTTACTATTGTAATAAAGCGTTGTTGGCAATGTATCATCTTTTCTGTTTGAACTGTGTGTACTAGCATTGATCTCTGGGACTAGTACAGTAATACACAGGGGGTCTAGGAGTTTCTACTCCGGGTCCCACAGAAGTGGTATGAGAGCCATCTTGACTGTAGGACGAGCCCTAGGTTTTGGGAAGCTTTAAGGATTTATATTTAATAAAAATTTATGTACAAAAATATAAGTTTCTTTTGCTTCTACTCTTTTCTTACTTAGTATCTTGTTCTTGTCCTACTCCCACTATTTAAAAATCTTTACTGATCTCCCCTTATTTTCAAACTTATAGATGGCAGGTTCTTCGTCGTCTTCAGCCCCATGGGATCACCATTCTCATGGCAAGAGTGAGGGAGCTTTTGCGACTCTTCTACGACAGTTAATGCAGCATCTGAAATATAATCAACAGCCCATTTTCAGAGGGCGGAACACTAGAGTGATGACTATGGATTCATGGACCATGGAAGTATTCATCTATGCTCCAGATGGGCAGCTTGACCCCGTCTACTGCAGGATTGAGCACCCTCGGACCCACTGTACGGACGCTATCCAGGATGCAGCCAAGATGGCGATAGCAGAGTTGTGCAAGAGGCACAAGGAGGAGTTACGACGGTCGCCCTTCTGCTTCTTTCCGACTACCAGAGCGGGACAGACCCACCCCGAGGCTTTCCAGATCGTGGGGACGACCCACGCCTGTCTCATCAGGTGCGATTCACCCAAGCATCGTCGCGACTTACGCCAGAGCTCAGCAGGAGATAGGACTTCTCCGGATGCTTCTGACGTCGAGCTACGACCACTCCGACACTCTCCGAGCACACCGCTGCGAGTCGCCGCCACGCCGACGCCAGACAGCGAGGACAACCGCTGAGGCGAGGTGGAGCGTCTTCGAGCCGCCACCACTACACCGACTCCACCGGCTCTGTTCTTTGCTCGGTCGACTCTCGGACCTCGCACTAGGCTCACTGCAAGGAAGAGTGTGCGACGCCCCAGTCCGCTACCCGACCTCGACATCGGCGGATCCAGCCGAGGACGCCAGCGCTCCCGTTCCAGATCACCTACTTTCAGCCAGAGCCGATCACGGTCGCGTTCGCCGAACAACTGCCGTGGTTGTGGACAGAGTCACTCGTCGGACTCAGAGGAGGATCCCGAGGAGGAGCCAGAGGAGCGTATTATCGTTGAGGACAATTAGATGTTAGATAAACTACCCTTTTTCAGTTATTTATCGATACTAGAACGCTTTTATAATGATATGATGTAATAAAATGGATTGTACCGAGCCTTGTGCATTTGTGGTACAGCCATTTCAAAAGTTAATTTGAATTTCAAAAGTTGAGTTTTCTCAATCTATTGTGTTAATCTTGTGTGTTGTTTTGGGATGATAGATTGCCCCGTCTCTCATCTATGCTTTTCCCTCTTTTCTATACTTTTCTTGATGGAGCTTGGATGGTGAACACGAGCAACATCAACAACAACCAGCGCCAACAACAATGAAGCCCCAATTCCACCTCCGCCACCCAAGCTCCCAACATGGAACAAATGATGGCCATGCAACTTCAACTTCTTGAGCTTTGGCCCAAAATCAAGTAAATCAAGCTCAACAAGTACCTATTCAACCACCGCAGATCTAAGCTCGGGAATTCATGAGGACCCGACCTCCGACCTTCGCAGGATCTGCCGATCCGTTGGAGGCGGATGATTGGATCGAGGAAGTGGAAAGGAAGCTGAATCTAGCTCAATGTGCTGAACGTGAGAAGGTTATTTACGCTGCTCATCAACTCCAAGGAGTTGCTTTGCCAATTGGTGGGACAATTCTTTGCACGCACACCGGATGCCCGAACATTGGTTGGGCGGAATTTTTGGAAGCCTTCCGTAATGCTCATATTCCTATGAGTATTATGGAAATGAAGAGGAAGGAGTTCCATCATCTGCAGCAGGAAACTGAGCGTTTCCGCTTATTTAAGCAAATTCATTCACTATCTAGATATGCCCTGAAGATGTGGCGACTGATGCCGCAAAGATTTGGAGATTCATGGGAGGGATAGACCCCAACCTCAAGGTTCAATTAGTCTCCAATGACTACCCTACTTTTCAGCATCTAGTGAATAAAGCTTTATTGCAAGAAGATGCTCAACGCCAACTCTTCGACTCCCGGAAGAGGAAGTTCCAAGCTCAGCAGTCTGCGAGCAGTTCACGATTCACGCCACCACAGTACAACCGACCTCCAAGACATAGTCATATAAGGACACCGATTTCGCACCTCGTCCTTTAACTCAAGCTCCTAGAATCGAAATGCAGCCCAACCGCAAAAAAAAGAAATGTAGCTGCAGCAGAGTGCAATGCTACAATTGCAAGAATATGGGACACTATGCCAAGAATCGTCCCACGAAACGTCAGCGGTAACTCCGGTTCGTTTCAATCTTGACCCTACACCAGAAGAGCTCCAACCAATGGTCAAGGTCGTGGAAGCCCTCAAACTCCCAAGACTCCACAAAACATTAATCGAGGGCGATCAACCATGTTACCGCAGAGGCAATGGAATATGCACGGGCGTAGTTCGGGTAAGTTTCTAGTGAACTCGCACCAGCAATTATATTATTTGATTCGAGCTACACATTCTTTCGTAACAAAGGCTTTTGTTGAAAAGAATAATTGGAAAATTTGTTTGCTAAAGGACCTTATGATAGTCCAATCCCCTGGAAAAGAATTGAGGACTAATTTGGTTAGTCCTAGTGCAACCATAATTATAAATGGAGTAAAGTTCCTAGCGAACCTTATTATAATAGACTCCGATGGCATAGATATAATACTTGGTATGGATTGGTTGATCAAGTAAAAAGGATAGATAGATTGTGCCAATCGTGCCATTATCCTTACCAATTCTGATGGAATTCAGATAAGACATGAGGCAGTTATGCACTCAAAGAAGGACAGTATGTTAACCAGCCTAAAAGGGAAAAGTTTGGAAGATGTGTCGATAGTTCGCGAGTACCCAGATGTTTTTCCTGAAGATTTGCCAGGATTACCACCTGATCGAAAAGTTGAATTTGTTATAAATCTGGTGCCTGGTACAGCTCCAATATCAAAGAGACCCTATCGGATGTCAGCCGATGATTTAGCAGAAGTCAAGAGGCAGATCCAAGAATTGTATGAGAAAGGATTCATCAGACCAAGTTCTTCGCCTTGGGGAGCCCCAGTGCTTCTAGTAAAGAAGAAGGATGGTAGTCAACGGATGTGCGTTGATTATCGAGCTTTAAATGAAGTCACTATAAAGAATAAGTATCCCTTACCTCGGATCGATGATTTGTTTGACCAACTCATAGGATCAAGTGTCTTTTCCAAGATTGATCTTCGGTCAGGATATCATCAGTTGAAGATTAGACCTGAAGATATACCAAAGACAGCCTTCGCCACAAGATATGGATTATATGAGTATACGGTGATGTCTTTTGGTTTGACAAATGCACCGGCATACTTCATGAACTTGATGAATAAAGTCTTCATGGATTATTTAGATAAGTTTGTTGTTGTTTTCATAGATGACATTCTTATCTATTCGAAGAATAATAAAGAACATGAAGGTCATCTAAGGATAGTGTTGCAAAGACTCCGTGAACACCAGTTATATGCCAAATTTAGCAAATGTGCATTTTGGTTAAAGGAAATTGAGTTTTTGGGACATGTGATATCAGCAGAAGGAGTATCTGTAGATCCTGGAAAAGTTAAGGATGTATTAAATTGGACTCCACCCAAGACGATGCAGAGATCCAAGTTTTCGGGATTAGTGGTTACTATCGTCGATTTATTGAAGGCTTTTCCAAGATTGCGGACCTTTAACCCAGTGTTAAAGAAGGAGAAGAAATTTGAATGGAGTAAATCTGTGAGGATAGTTTTCAAGAGTTAAAGAAAAGGTTAACTTCAGACCGGTTACGAGGTTACCCGATATTCGAAAAGATTTTGAGATATTTTGTGATGCTTCAAAACAAGGTCTTGGTTGTGTACTAATGCAAGAAGGAAGGGTGGTAGCTTATGCATCAAGGCAGTTAAGACCGCATGAAGAAAATTATCCCACTCATGATTTAGAACTAGTCATTGTGCATGCTCTAAAGTTATGGAGGCATTACTTAATCGATGTCGGTGTGAGATATATACAGATCATAAAAGTTTAAAGTATATATTCACCCAGCCTGACCTTAATATGAGACAAAGAAGATGGCTCGAATTGATAAAGGATTATGATGTGGGAATACACTATCATCCAGGAAAGGCTAATGTAGTAGCCGATGCTTTGAGTCGAAAGAGTCATATAAATAATCTGTCAATTCGGATAAGCGATTAACCCTCCATGAAGAATTTCAACGATTAAATTTGGAAATAGTTAACGAAGGTATTCTGTCTGCATTGAAGGTTCATCCTACCCTAGAAGATCAGATCAAGGCAGCCCAACGAGAGGATGAATATGTTAAAGAAATTAAAGAGAATATGAAGAAAGGTAAAGCGCCTGGATTTTCAGAAGATGAAGAAGGGACTCTTTGGTTTGGAAAGAGAATACTAATACCCGAGAAAAAGGAAATAAAAGATTTAATCTTAAAAGAAGCCCATGAATCAGGATATTCAATTCATCCTGGAAGTACAAAAATGTATCAGGATTTAAAGGAAAGTTACTGGTGGAACAGTATGAAAAGGGAAATTGCAGAATATGTAGCCTTGTGTGACATATGTCGAAGAGTTAAAGCGGAGCATCAAAGACTCTTTGGTCTTTTGCAACCTCTGCATATACCTGAATGGAAATGGGAGGAAATTGGAATGGATTTCATAACAGGACTACCAAGAACCAAGTTAGGTTATGACTCAATTTGGGTTATAGTTGACCGTTTAACAAAAGTCGCTCATTTCATACCAGTGAAGACTACATATTCGGGAGATAGATTGGCAGAGCTTTATATGTCAAAAATTGTGTGTTTGCATGGAGTTCCAAAGAGGATCGTGTCAGATAGAGGAACACAATTTACCTCAAGATTTTGGCAGAAGCTTCATGAAGTTTTGGGCACCAATTTAAATTTCAGTACTGCTTATCATCCTCAAACAGATGGTCAGACAGAACGGGTAAATCAGATATTGGAAGATATGCTGAGAGCATGTGCTTTAGCCAATAAAGTCAGCTGGGATAAAAGTTTGCCCTATGCGGAATTCTCATATAATAATAGTTATCAATCTAGTCTAAAGATGTCTCCGTTTGAAGCCTTGTATGGCAGAAAATGTAGAACACCGTTGTATTGGTCAGAGACCGGAGAGAGTCAAGTATTCGGACCGGATGTCTTGAAATTAGCAGAAGATCAAGTTCGCTTAATCCGAGAACGATTGAAAACAGCACAGACCAGACAAAAGAGTTATGCTGATAATCGTCGAATAATGTTGGAATTTACGCCAGGCGATCATGTGTATCTGAAAGTGTCACCTATGAAAGGAATGCGTCGATTCAAAGTCAGTGGTAAGCTTGCCCCAAGGTATATTGGACCATTTCTAGTTATAGCCAGAAGAGGTGAAGTCGCTTATCAGCTAGAACTTCCTCCTCAGTTGTCAGATGTACATAATGTATTTCATGTATCACAGTTAAAAAAATGTTTGAGAGTACCAGAGGAGTTGATACCTTTTGAGGATGTGGATTTAAAAGAGGACTTGACGTATTCAGAATTTCCTGTCAAGATTTTAGAAGAAGCAGAACGTCGCACAAGAAACAAGACCATCAAATTCTGTAAAGTGCAATGGAGCAACCGTCCAGAATCAGAAGCAACCTGGGAACGAGAAGAGGATCTTGACGAGTTTCCTAATCTATTTCTCGAGTTCTTCCAATCTCTGGTCGAGATTCCTTCTAAGGGGGTAGGTTTGTAACATCCCAATTTTTGCTTTTATTTTGAAGAAATAATTTTAAATTAATAATTTCCAATTATCTGGAATTTTCAGAATTTAAAGTTTCAGTTGAAAAGAAAATTTAATATCAAAATAAGTTGGAAATATTTTTAATATGTTTAAAACATTATCGTGAATTATGTGAATTTTTCTGGAATTTTTGGAATTTATCCGGTATTTTTAAGTATTTTAAAGTCTCCTACTGATTTAAAATATATAAAAGATTTAAATATCAAAATCTCCCTCGGGCTGACACTTGTCAAGCATCCGAGCCCTTCCTCCCCGGCCCGAACCGATCCTAGCCGTCTACGCCTCATCCCGCCTCCCCTCTCTCTCGCGGCGCCAAGTGTCGCGCATCCGACAGCAGCCCGGCCATCCCAGCGACTAATACTTAAAAGGGTTAATCGCCCTTATTGGGTAGGCTGAGCCTCCCCGCCCGACTGGTTACCGCCGCGCTCTCTTCCCTCCCGCTCCTCGGCGCTCGAGCCCGCTCGCGCGAGGTTGAGTTTCTTTTTAGATTTGCGCGACAAGCGGCCCCACTGTCATGGCGATCGTGCGTGGACTCACCGCCGTGGTCCCACTGCCGAGCCGTCGTCCCCGACGCTTGTCGTCATCTTGACCGTTCATGATTGCCGTATTAGATCGCAGCCGCCCGTTGCCACTTAGTACATCCCATCGGCTCAGATTTAAATCCGATTGCCGGATTGAATCTCAACCGCATCTTTTCACTTACCCCTTCACTCATCATCCTACGGCCTTGATTACTTTCCTCTGCCACGCGTCGTGCATCCGAGCCGTAGCCGTCGCCTTCTCTCCTTTCCTCTCTCACTGACATGCGGGGCCCATCGGCCAGTCGTCTTCCCCGCCACCTTCTTCCTCCCCGCGTCTCGCCGCTGCCGCCGTGTCGAAAAAAGCGAAGCTTTAAAAGCTTCAGTTTCTTGGCCAATTATTTCCCCGCACTAATGCACATTCAAATAGCCGCCTTCCCGCAACCGTTTCTGGCATTATTTCATTTAATTATGCACTGTGCGCCGTCGCATTCATACTCCGGGCAGTTCCAAGTCCGGCGAGCTTCGCGCTGCCGTTACCGACCTCATCCTTCTATAAATCCTGCCGCCCGAGCTGTGTCTCAGTCCCCTTTCGCTGTCTCCACCTCCAATTGCCCACTGTCGAGCCGAGAGCCCTCCTGCGCTTGATTTCCTCCGCCGGCCACCTTCAACTCCGGCGAGCAATCGCCACTGCCTCAAGCCTTCCCGAGATTCACTGGTGCATCCTTGACGTTGCTGGTGCCCAGGCGATCTCAGGCGACCACTTTTCTGAGTTATTGCGACCCCGGAACCCCTCCGCCGCCGTGAAGCTCTCTCCGACCGCCGCCCCTTTTTGCCGTCTCGTCGATCCGACCATCCTCGGTAACTGCGCAAGGTACCAGAACATTCCTCGTCTCTCCCTCTTGCTTTTGCGCACATCGGCCGGCGCCGCCGCCCGCCGGAATGCCGGTGACCCTCGGGTCCTGCGCGCCTCCGTCGGCCGGCGTGCCACGTCAGCTGGCTGCGTCCGGGTGGCAACAGACGTGGATGCCACCGGGATGCCGTGTCAGCACAAAACCCGCCACGCCAGCATTCCACACACACTCGCCTCGGCCACGTCGGTGCCGTACACGTGGCGCACGGTGGCGACCACGTGTATGCCACGTTGCTCGCCGACCTCCCGCGATAATCCTTAAGAGGATTACCTACCCTTATGGGGTAGGCAGTGCCTCCCCGCTCACTTGGCTAGCGCCGCTCTCTTCCCCCTCCCACTCCCTCGGCGCGCGTTCGAGCCCCGCTCCGCGCGCGAGGTTGAGTTTCTCCGTTTTATTCGGCGACACAGGTCCCACCCGTCGGGACCCACCCTCTGCGCTATTCAGCGACAAGTGGGTCCCGGTCCAGTGGGTCCCATATGTCGAGACTCATTTAAATGAAATTGCTGACCAAGAGACCCCACATGTCGAGATTTCCGAATTTCTGGATTTATTCAAATCTGAGATTTTCAAATAGCCATATCTTTTCATTTTAGCTCCAAATTGGTCCATTCAAATTTCTAAATTCATCTAAAATTTCAATCTTTCATTTGGTATATTTATTTTCAATTTTTGAATTTTTATTTTATTTTATTTATTTGGATTTCTCGATTTACGTGTAGAGAGCGATTTGTCCGAGCAACCTCAAGATCAAGTTCAGGAAGATTTCAACCCAGCACCAGAAGGCAAGTCTCCTTTGAACATTTTGTTCCCATGTTTTGCAAGTTTCCTTTGGTCAACTTGCTCAAATGATTTAGAAAAAAATGTTTAGGTAGTTATTTTAAATTAATGCATGCTTATGTTATATCAAGTGATAATTTGATTTAGAAAATTTAGTTAAAGACCCAATTTGTTATACCTTCCATTGAGAATTGTTTACCTTGTACCATTGTCAACTTAGGATATCCCTTTGACTCAATAATGAGTTAGTGTTACAATTGTTGAATGTTTAAATACTAGCAAATGCTTAGCGTAGCAAATAAATATAATAATGTTCAAATGAGTAGCAGGTTTATCAAATGTTTTGATGAATGATTTGTTTGAACATTGGTAATGGATGTTACCATTGTTAAATATTTTGTTTGAACATTGGTAATGGATGTTATCATTGTTAAATATTTTGTTTGAAAAGTGGTAATGGATGTTACCACTGTTAATTTGAAAATAAAAATGAAATTCAAAGGGAAAAGTTGACAAGGGTGGATGGAAGGTTTGGTGGTGCGATTAGCACGAGAATTGTTGGGTTTGTGAATGAGCCACCCTGGTCGATTAAGGACCGACGCTTGTGTTTGTCCAAACTGAGCAAAACAGTACAACCACAAGTCTATATGGGTACGACCTAGCTAACTACCCTATAATAGTGTAGTTTAGATATCACCAGTGGTGTATTGAGTGCCAGGGTGTACTGGTTACTCATAGTGAGGGACAGGGTTTACTGTACTCATATGGCGCAAGAGGGGGCTCCAACTCGTGGATTCGAGTTGTGGTGAAACCTTAGCGGGTGGTATTTAAACTATACTGGGGTAGGCGAAAGGCTTTGTGATAATTTATCTGGGTCTCATGCCAAAGGAAGCGTGTTGACTATTAAGATAATTTATCTCTTGTGGGTAAAGTGTACAACCTCTGCAGAGTTAAAACTATTCGAATAGCCGTGCCCACGGTCAAGGGCGGGCAAAGAATGCATACACATGGTAGAAGTTTTGGTTTTGATTTCAAAACAAAATGAGTTGGAGAAAAACTCAGGAGTAGTATAACTCTCGTGATGTTCAGATCAGGGGGTGTAACCTGAGGTTTTGAAAATTTGCCGTGATGGCCTGAGATATTAGTGTTGGTAGTTTAACCTTCACTAAAGTACTTATCCAATTTTCAATTATTGAAAACAAGTTGTTTACAAAATGGCTTTTAAAGTAATTATGTAGATTTGAAATAAAATGCTGATTTTTGCAAATAAACCATATAGCCTTCCTTTGTGAAACCTTACATCTATGCATTTTTCCCAAGACTTGCGGAGTACATTTTTGTACTCACCTGTTGCTCTATAAATATAAAAGCAGAGAATGGAGAAGATCAAGCTGGAGAGTATGACTTCTGCGCCGAATGTGGATGCGGTGGACTCTTCTCGGATGCCTAGGATTCGTTTCCCACCAATTGCACGGCGCATTGATGGGTCGATCAAGTTATCTTTTGCTTCCGCTGTGTTTATTTTTGCTTGAGGTTCTGTGAACCTTAGTAAGGCTATGGCCTTTGTAAAACTTCAGTTACTATTGTAATAAAGCGTTGTTGGCAATGTATCATCTTTTCTGTTTGAACTGTGTGTACTAGCATTGATCTCTGGGACTAATACAGTAATACACAGGGGGTCTAGGAGTTTCTACTCCGGGTCCCACATCTGCCCATCTTTTGTTGATGTCCAACTCAAAAGCACATCCGACCATGCTTCTATATTTAGATTCTTTGACAGATAACCCCGTAGAACTGCAAGCGCAAGTGGTAAGCCATTACATTTCTTTGCAAGCTTTCTCCCCAGTTCTTCAAACTCATCCATATTACAAATCACAGACCTTTTGTATGACGGCAAAGCTTTGCGACTAAAAAGTTCCCAACTTTTGTCTTCATCCAAGAGCTTCAGATCATGAACATGGGTTGGCATTTGAATATGATTTGCAACATCTTGTTTTCGTGTGGTTAACAGTACTCTACTACCGTTATTTGCATCTGGAAATACTTTAACCATTCCATTGATTTTGTTCCACGTATCTGTTTCCCACACATCATCAAGCACGACTAAATATCTTTATTGCAATAGAAAATCATGGATCTTCTTTCCCACCTCATACTCCTGCATCTGATCAGTTGCTCTGGACTCATCCCTGACCCCGATTACTTGTTTCATAATATCCTTCAGTAAATCAATGCCCTTGAACTTTTGAGATACAGTCACCCAAGCAACTGTGTCAAACTGCTCTTTAATTCTAGATGAACTATAGACTTTTCTGGCGAGTGTAGTTTTTCCCGCCCCACCCATGGCAACAATGGAGACAACACTAAACTTGCTCTTTTGCTCAACTAACTTTTCCTTGTACTCATCCTCAAAACCAACAACGACAACATCATCTTCAAGATTTGATACATATGATCAAGATCTTGCCAAGACTCTGCGGTATGACCCAAATCAACAAGTTTTAGACGGGCTGCGCCGTCAAATATCTCACTGATCTTTCTTCTTATTCTCTTAATTTCAACACCAATTTTGTGTAGAGCTATCAAATCACTTGGTATACAAGCATACCTCGAAATGGCACCCATGAAACCTTTCGTGAGCCTGTTTCGCTTCTCTATGTACTCTGCAGCTTCAATAACATTCTCGGCGTCAAATGCAGCATCTCTGATCTGCGACATCCAGATGGCCACGCTGGAGTTTCCCGACCTCCGCTTGGCCACGGCGTCGTTGATGTAGCCCTGCAGCCGCTTCAGCTCATCCTTCAAGAAGCCCACTTCATCCATGACTCCAGATAGCAACGAGGTCTCCTGAGCTGCAAGGGTGCTGACACTTGAAACCACGACAGAGACAGCAGCCTCGGCCATGGCGTCCTTGTCTCTGCTCTCAGAGATGTTGTCAGAATGCAGTTGTTGTTGTGGAAGGTATGGGTTGGTTTGGGTTGCAATTAATGTTTGATTTTGTAGTTGTTCTTGTTTGGTTGATGCTAGTGCAAAGCAAAGCACATGTGATGGAACGTAATGGCATCACACCACGGCAAGAATGTCTTGCGACTCAGAACTCTACTCTGCTTTTGAGGAGGCTTGGGACTTCACCGTTCCTGTAATGATGATAACATCACGGCAAGAAGATGCAAAGCAAAAGAAGCCCCAACGATTAATACCTTCCTTTAGACGGGGTCTTAGCATCAGAGCTTTTTCTGAATTTGTGTTGCTTTATAATTCGTCAGTGCCCATACCGATTATCTACTCTAATGGTTGATCCCTCAAAAATAAAGTTACAATACAATGAATCACTACATGCATCTTCTGTTTCATAGCCAACTTCTTTGATCAGATTGCATTTGTAGAATGTGAGTAGTGAGGTACCCTGGCCTTCAGATTCACTACCAATCGTTGCACGCCTAGCACTAAACCCCAAAATTATTAGCAGCACAAAGCCACAAACTGTACAATATCCACTCTGCTTTTTTTTCCATACAAGAAACTCACATTCTATGACCAAGATAACGAAATTTACGTTGTTCTATTTTAGTGTTTCTTAGCTAGTGCTATTGTGGGTCACAGTTGGGATTTAAGCGAGAGAATCATAGCCAAAGCAGCTGCAGTTCGATAAAAAGCAAAAGAAGGAAACTGATAACAGCCTGAATCTCCTCTCTGCTGAATGTGTTTCTATCAGGAGTCAGAATAGCTCATAAAGCTCATAACAAATTCTGATCAAACTGTGTTCAGCCAGGAGAAAATTAGCTCTTTTTATTGAGATTGGAAACTTTGACAGTGGCACAGCACATTTTTGGGCTGGTTCGGTTATTGACGTGTACCTGCTGCTTACTGTATTATGAATGTCCCTAACTAATCGACTGTGTAAAAGTGCAGACCATCTTTTTGTTAATAGTAACTAGCACGGTGGTCCACACACCTGCACGGGAAATTTTTAGAGCATATTTAATTGGTTTAGCGGTATATATATAATTGATAATAAAAAAACTACATAGGAAAAATAAATGGTCACAGATCACATGGAAGAATTCAAATATTAGAGTTTTTAGAACATTATCAATTCGATTTAATTTTCAAGTTCATTTATGATATTAATGTATAGTAAAATATGTTAAAACAAAAGGTATAGAAGATATCTTTGGGAGGAAATACTTGTTCTTTATAATTTTTAATTGGTATCTCTAATAATAAAGACAATAGTTGTATCCAAATTAATACAATTAAAAGAATGCAAATTATAATAGATATTGTAGGCAAATTCATTCGACGCGTGAATCGCTTGAGTTCAATTCCATCTCTAGCATCTCGCATCTTAATTTCATACAAGAGTTTCCCAACTATACATGCATGTATATCACAATGTAAATCAACTTTATGCATGCTTTCATAGATCAAGAAAAATCATTGGTTATGATTTGTTAATCATAAGAAGGGTCTACTTAATTAAGAGCTAGATACTTTTCTTTTTGTGAGAATTTTTAGCAATTATTCTCATATATCAAGTAACATTTATTGGTTATAGATTGCTTATTTCTCTTTTTTCTTACCATATGAAAACTCATGTCATCGACTTTTAGTATATAATAGAAAGATTTTATTTTTTTTCAGGGACTTACTTTGCTATTCATATGAAAATCAAATTGCTAATTTTCATTTTTCCCCCAATTTTAGTTAATTTGGATTATACTTGACATTGACTCTGTTTTTTTAATTTGCCATATTCTGAAATTTAGCTATGTACAGGTTTTAATTTGTACTTCTATAAAAATAAGATGGTTGATTTCCTTTTGTTTTTCATTCAATTTGTATTATTTTTGTAGGTCATATAAGAAGGTTGGTTCCTCGTTAAAAAAATTGATGCTATGAAATATGAGAAATTGTAACTTATTTCTTTCGAAAGTGTTTTTTACCCCAGTTTGTCAGCAATCGGGAGTTGGGACTTGTAAATAACATCAATAAGAAAAGTATATATGGAATAAAATATTCTTGTTGTATCCTCACAATCTACCAAAAACAAAATCAAGTTACGTACCTCCAAGTTTAGTGTTGGAAGACAGATAATTAATAGTCGTAAAGTGTTCTCTCTGAAGAATTCTTGGGTCCATTGCATGCAAGCTTCACTGACAGGCTCTTGTTCGCCATTGCCATAAAGAATAGGCTTCAATTCCCTGATATTTTTTCTTAGTTCTGCCGTCTGTGTAAACATAGTCTTAGCTTTAGGTGGTGTATAGGAATATATCTTAGCTTCACTGACAGACTGTTTTCAGATATAATGCATAACATTGAAGCAATCATTTGAATGGTCATATGCCAGTGCACATTGCGAATGATGTCTTCTTTAGAGTTTCGAAGACCATCTATAAGCTTACATCCGGAAGACACTAACTGCTCAACTTAAAGGCTTCTATGTTTAGTTACCATTACCAGCTTTGCAGGCCGCATGTAGCAGTACGTAATGCCAATCATAAAGCTGTCAGTACATAGCTCAGGGCAATTACAAGTTTGTCATTATTACTTAATTTGTGATAGCTTAGTACCACGGGTTCATACTGGAGAATCATACAGTGAGCTATGATGGCAAGTCGCCGGGTGATCATCCACCAAATTCTCATATTTGCACCGAATTATCATAATTAAGTAACCTAATTATGCGCATATACCAAAACGTATCTCCTGGAGTTCCAGAAACTACCCCCTTTCTATTTGCTACAACTCCATCATGGATTGCAAGATAGTAAAGTAGAACATTAGTACGACACGCTAAGGTCCTGATCGTTTCGGCTTTTTTCGGATTCAGCTTCTAGTTTTAGCTTTTTTTCACTATTCACTACACTATCTACTAACTCAGCTACAGTAAAATTTCAGCCAGCTACAGTGAAATTTCAGCCAAAAACCAGAAGCCATCGCTAAAACGATTACCACCTAAGTAGTAGTAAAGCAACTAAATCTGGCAAAAGCAAACAGGTTCTGCGCTCCGTGTTTATTATCATTACATAAAAGCAAACAGAATGCAGTACAATTAACGGCCAACACGCAAACATACCTGAGATACTCGATTAAAAAACAAACCATAGTTTATTAAGAATGATAAATGCATGCATAAAGGATAATCGAGGAGTCCCTGACACATCCTGCAGAAATCTTCGAGTCGTCCATGCATCAAGGTTGAGCCACAACCAGAGGATTGTCAATTGATAGGAAACCATACAAGAGAATGGCACCAAGTTACGGAATTGATAATCAAGCATCGTCATGCCTTGTCACCTGCGTAAAGCATACAAGAGAATGACACGAAGTTATTGAATTAATAGGAAAATTTTTTGTATGCCACTGGTCAAACCCGGGATTCTAAAAATACCATCCAAAACTGCCTTATTGTGAATATGCCACTGCTGTGTGAGTTTTCTTGTCGCAATGCCACTCCCGTCACATTCAATTGGTCAGCCATTAGAAAGCCATGTCAGATTGTTTTCAAAATGACGGTAAATGATCCTGGCTCTCTCACTCACTCCTCTCTCCTACTCATGTAATACTCTCCTACTCATGTAATACCAGAGTGCAGTATGCAGTCCACATGGCAACAGTAAGGGACAGCAGGCCATTTCTAGACCGCCTTGCACAGCAGAGGTATTTTGGCGAAGCAGGCAAGGCAAGGAGGCAAAATCCCATTTGGTCTCCAACACCAAGCCAGTCGGCTGAGAGAGAGAGAGAGAGAGAAGACTGTTAATCGAGTATCAGAGGAGGGACCTCAAGTGATGAGCCAATGGTCAGCGGCTGGTGAGCCCGATGTTGCCTGAGCCGGCGCTAGGGACTCTTGTCGTGGCTGTTGCGTAGCCGAGCCAGATTATTAGAGGGGAGATAGAGGGCAGCGCTGCGGGGGAGGTGGCGGAGGGGCTCACCGGTGGTGAATCGGCGGCCGGCGTTGGGCTGAAGCCGGCATGCCCAAGCGCAACCGGGAGCACCTGCAGTTTGCTGGAGAGAGAGTGCCAGGGATGAGTGCTAACTAGTAGTAGTAGTGCTAACTGGTAGTAGTACTCGATAAAAGTGATAGCAATTAGCAAGAAATGGTTTCTGTGTTCCGGTGTGTGTTTTGCACAGCAGGGCTTAGGTAGAGTAATTAACTAGTATAGTTAATTAGTATGATTAACTGAGGTAGGTAATTAATTAATATACTTGATTAGTTAGGTGGAGTGATTACTTAGTATACATGATAAATTAGTGTAAGAATAATTAGTATAATTAATTGAAGAGAGAATGATGGAGAATAGCGAATAGAGAGATTAGAGAAGGAAAAGTGTAGTTGGTTTATCTGTTCGGGTCAATAGTGAGCGAAGAGAGATTACGCATATAAAAATCTGATCTGCGAGTATAAATAACGAAATCGCTAAATTTTTGGGTTGATTGAGCACCAGGACAACATGGAGGTGGGTGGGAGAGGATTTGGCTATGTCAGGTTACGCATAAGCGCGATGTTTTTTTTTTACTCGTATGTGTATGTATTGTGTTAATGAAGAATTGAATTGGTTAATACTTGTTTAGGTAGTGGTTCGAATTCGGTGTCGTCCGCATATCGTCCGCTAAGTTAACAGGCAAGTGCATGGTAGAACTGTACATTGTGATTAATGTTTGCTACTCATATTTCTATGCCATGATTTACAGTATTTATGAGTTGAGATATATGATTACGAGTTAATCATATTTTAATGAGTGCGACTTATGACTAAATGCCATCATTGGAAGCATGTGCATCATGCATTGCACTCATACACAGAGAAACAGAGCCTACTTCGGTAGGAACTTCATAGGAGTGGAGATGGAACCCCCATATGAAAGAGGACGAGACAAATGAGTGGTCCATCGATGGGTGGACACTCCGCTATACCGGTATAAGCTACAGTTACAGATGCATCGCATTGCAATTCATTACATTGCATAAAAGTGATACAGTTATAGAAATATTGATTTTCAGTTCACTGTCTTAGAATTGATTTACAGTTTATAGTAGATTTGATTTATAGTTTACAGACATAGATTTGAATTACAACTTAGTCACCCACTAAGCGTTATGTTTAATCTTTTGTTGAGAGGTCTATGTAACTTTTTGGTTAAAGTATGTTTTGGAGAACAAGTTCTCCTGTTAATACAAGTCACATGCGTTAACTCTGTTGTGGCTCGACTATTTGAGTTGGTAAGTGTGTAATGGTAACATCCTGGCCCTGACACATCCTGCAGAAATCTTCGACTCGTCCATGCATCAAGGTTGAGCCACAACCAGAGGATTGTCATCATCTTGTCACCTGCGTAAAGCATACAAGAGAATGATACCAAGTTATCGAATTGATAGGAAAATTTGTTCTATGCCATTGGTCAAACCTTGGATTCTAAAAATACCATCCAAAACTGCCTAATTGTGAATATGCCACTGCTTTGTGAGTTTTCTTCTCGAAATGCCACTCGCGTCACATTCGGTTGGCCAGCCATTACGAAGCTTGTCAGATTGTTTTCAAAATAACTGTAAATGCCCTTGGCTATCTCTCTCTCTCCTCTCTCCTACTCACTTCATCAGATTCTGAGGCAAAGCCTCAAACTCAGCCTCTAGCACATGCATGCTTAAAATGTTGAAATGTTCTGATTTATTTATGTTGTATTGTTAGGAATGGTGGTCCAAGGATGAACTTTGAGCTGTTTAGTATTTCATATACTGATGCTCAATATTCATACGGATGGAGCCACGCCAAGCAACAGTGCAGCCACACCATCAACAGCTGCATCTACCATTCAACCCTGGAAGCCACCTAGAGTTACTAAGAAATATGTCGAACCAGCAGCAACTGCTTGAATTTATGTGTTATGTGCTGTTAGATAAGACAATGTGATTTACTTTGTAATGTCAGGAGCCTTGCAGAATTTTGTGATGTCAAATTGCAAACCATGAACGTGTATGTTAAATTAGATGATGTACTACTTGAGGTGTACTTTGTGATGTCAGAATCCTTGGGAGTATTTTGTAATGTCTATGGCATGTTTATATTGAAGGTCATGTGCTACTAATCAAGTGATGATTGCAGTTTGTTATCTGCTATTTTTTATTTTTGGTGCCAACCTTTCCCTCCAAGTGTCCAACCAATCTGCTGGCCAACTAAAATTTTGGCGCCAACTATTCCTTTCCTGAATTGTACCACTGAGGATGGCATAGTCATTTTGCACTCGTCAAGGGTGTTGATGAGCTGGCTGGCCAACAGAATGTGACGCGAGTTGTATTTCGAGACAAAAACCCATGGAGCAGTGGCATATTCACAATAAGGCAGTTTTGAATTCTAGGTTTGACCGATGGCATAGAGTGAATTTCCCCAAAAGAAAACGACCCCAGTTACAAAAAAAAGAGAAGAGCCCAACCAGTTAATTCCGCAACAAATATGCCAAACAAACAAGGTAGCAATGTAGAGAAAGTCACAAATAAGTTAAATGGCATTTGTTGAGCATATTGCTGCTTGTTTCCATGTACTACAAATATTTGTATGTCTTGAACGCAAATATCAGTCAAATCATAGAAAGTGAAAGAATGACAAGCAGGGGAGGGGACGTAGTTACCAACCTTGCATCCTTTTCGCTGCAGCTCTTCGCAAGTGCTGTCGTCTCCAGAAATCTGGGACATGCCCGCCAGATGTAGCTCCTTGAGGGACGGTAGGTGCAGCAACCCCTCGGGGAGCTTACTCATCTTCTTGCACTTATAAAATGTTAGTTCGGAGAGCCTTGGCATTGCCTTGACCTCTATCCTCCACTCCTCAGAGGAAAACCGCCCAAGGAACAACTCCTCCAGCCGAGGAAAACCTTGGGTGGAGCAGGACAAAATCTGGCCTTCATAGCCAGACATGAACAGTACCACAAGACAGGGAAGCTTCTCTAGGATCGGCATCGGGTCTTCTTTAATGACATCAGCATATAAAGTGAGGCTCTGTAGACTTTGTGGGAGGAGATGGCTCTCAGGAAGCTTATCGAGCACATCGAATCCCTCAAGAAAAACATCAACCAGGTGAGGCATGTTTTTTGCCAATATTTTAATCATCTCCGCTGGCATGGATGTCACGCTCAAGAACAAGGTAGTTAGTTTAGTCATTTGGCCCAAAAATGTCATCATGTCACTCTTGAAAAATTTCCTATCATCATCTGGAAGATCTAAACATAAGGTCTGGAGCTCTTTCTGTTGGACACTCCTTGGTGGAGAAAACGCCCTTTCAAGGTAAACATGCCTTAGAGAAGGGATAGCCCACAGGGTGTTTGGTACTAACATGTCCAATTCTGTGTTAGCCAGATCTATAGTTTGCAAGTAAAGGAGTTGTCCAATCGAAGAAGGGAGCGTGACCTCTTTACACCATCTCAACCTGAGACACCTTAGGTGAGTGCAGCCACCAATTGCCCTAGAGAAATTCTTTAGGGTTGAATTTTCTACATGAAGAACTCTCAGGAACCTCAGCTTAGGTAGGGACATTGATGGAACTTCAAAGCCAACCAGAGTTCGGAGATTAGGTGTTGCCTGGAAAATATTCTCATTGTAGAAGTTTTGAAAAGAATAACGATAGGATGTCATGGTATTGGATGATGATGCACCAGATTGACCTGCAATTTTTTTTTTTTTTGGAGTAGGTCCGTATGTCAGCAGGAAATCAACATACTAGGAAATACAGTACAATATACAAAGAGCGGAGATGAAGCTTGACCTGCAATTTTGTCAATGACATCAAGAGCACCATCTTGTCTTGCTTCTTCTATGCACCAGTCACGTAAAATATCATGAATCCTTATTTTGTCGATCCATTTATGTGCCCTGCTTTTGCTAACAATTTGGACCAAGCTTCTTTGAGCTAACTCAGTTACATAATTCCGTGCTGTTTCTTCCAGTTTGTGCTTTGTTGCATGTGCAATGAAGCACTCGGCTATCCATAATTCGATAAGATGTGACACTCGTATATTATAATCCTCAGGGAAAGCAGCAAGATAGAGGAAACAAGATTTTAAATAATGACTTGGTAAGTCATTGTAACTGCGAGCTAGGATCTCTCGCATCATCTGCCCATCTTTTGCTGATGTCCAACTCAAAAGCACATCCGACCATACTTCTATATTAAGATTCTTTGATAGATAACCCCCTAGAACTGCAAGCGCAAGTGGTAAGCCATTACATTTCTTTGCAAGCTTTCTCCCCAGTTCTTCAAACTCATCAAGATTACAAATCGCAGACCTTTTGTATGACGGCAAAGCTTTGCTACTAAAAAGTTCCCAGCTTCTCTCTTCATCCAAGAGCTTCAGATCATGAACATAGGTTGGCATTGGAATATGATTTGCAACATCTTCCTTTCGTGTGGTTAACAGTACTCTACTACCGTTTTTTGCATCTGGAAAGACTTTAATGCTTCTATTTATTTGGTTCCACGTATCTGTTTCCCACACATCATCAAGCACGACTAAATATCTTTTGTCCAATAGAAAATCATGGATCTTCTTTCCCACCTCATACTCCTGCATCAGATTAGTCTCATCTCTAGCCCCCATTATTTGTTTCATAATATCCCTTAGTAAATCAATGCCCTTGAACTTTTGAGATACAGTAACCCAAGCAACTGTGCCAAAGTGATTTTTGATTCTAGATGAAGTATAGATTTTTCTAGCGAGTGTAGTTTTTCCGGCCCCACCCATGGCAACTATGGAGACAACACTAAGCTTTTTCTTTTTCTCAACTAACTTTTTCACTATTGCCTTGTACTCATCCTTAAAACCAACAATGACAACATCATCTTCAAAACTTTGATACATATGATCAAAATCTTGCCGAGACTCAGTATGACCCAAATCAACAAGTTTTAGACGGGCTGCGCCGTCAAATATCTCACTGATCTTTCTTCTTATTCTCTTAATTTCAACACCAATTTTGTGTAGAGCTATCAAATCACTTGGTATACGAGCATACCTCGAAATTGCACCCATGAAACCCTTCTTGAGCCTGTTTCGCTTCTCTATGTACTCTGCAGCTTCAATAACATTCTCGGCGTCGAATGCAGCATCTCTGATCTGCGACATCCAGATGGCCACGCTGGAGTTTCCCGACCTCCGCTTGGCCACAGCGTCGTTGATGTAGCCCTGCAGCCGCTTCAGCTCATCCTTCAAGAAGCCCACTTCATCCATGACTCCACATAGCAACGAGGTCTCCTGAGCTGCAAAGGTGCTGACACTTGAAACCACGGCAGAGACAGCAGCCATGGCGTCCTTGTCTGTGCTCTCAGAGATGTTGTCAGAATGCAGTTGTGGTTGTGGAAGGTATGGGTAGGTTTGGGTTGCAATTAATGTTTGATTTTTGTACTTGTTCTTGTTTGGTTGATGCTAGTGCAAAGCAAAGCACATGTGATGGAACGTAATGGCATCACACCACGGCAAGAATGTCTTGCGACTCAGAGCTCTACTCTGCTTTTGAGGAGGCTTGGGACTTCACCGTTCCTGTAATGGTGATAACATCACGGCAAGAAGATGCAAAGCAAAAGAAGCCCCAACGATTAATACCTTCCTTTAGACGGGATCTTAGCATCAGAGCTTTTTCTGAATTTGTGTTATCAACATCAAAAATATAGTTACAATCCAATTAATCTACTCTAATGGTTGATCCCTCAAAAATATAGTTACAATCCAATTAATCACTACATGCTTCTTCTGTTTCATAGCCAACTTCTTTGATCAGATTGCATTTGTAGAATGTGAGTTGTGAGATACCCTGGCCTTCAGATTCACTACCAATCGTTGCACGCCTAGCACTAAACCCCAAAATTATTAGCAGCACAAAGCCACAAACTGTACAATATCCACTCTGTTTTTTTTTCCACACAAGAAACTCACATTCTATTACCAAGATAACGAAATTTACGTAGTTTTGTTTTTGTGTTTCTTAGCTACTACTATTACAGATTTACTGTTTTTCCCCTTTGCCCCCTATCAAAGTACACCAAGCACACAGCCACAGTTGGGACCTAAGCGAAAGAACTACAGCCAAGGCAGCTGCAGTTTGACAAAAAGCAAAAGACGGAAACTGATAACCAAGCCTATACCTCCACCCCACTAAATGTGTTTCTATCAGGGATCAGGATAGCTCATAAAGCTCATAACAAATTCAGCCAGGAGAAAATTAGCTGTTTTTATTGAGATTGGGAAATTTGACAATGGCACAGCACATTCTTGGGCTGGTTCGGTTATTATTGACGTGTACCTCCTGCTTACTGTATTCTGAATGTCCCTAACTAGTCTACTGTTTAAAAGTGCAGCTCATCTTTTTATTAATAGTAATTAATATTTTGGAAATTAAAAATGTAGGAAACGTAAACTAGGAATTAGGAAACTAGGAAGGACGCTCTCGCCAACCAATTCGGATCAGCGTCCATATTGTGATCCAAACCAGAACTCAAGCCAACGAGGCAACGAACAAAACCTAAATCGCTTGCCCTTTGGCTCCTTGTCCCCACCGCCGCTCACCGCGAGGCTGCCGCTGCCCTCCTTCGAGCGCCCTTGGCTCCTCGTCCCGGTGCCACTCACCACGAGGATGCGGCTGCCGCCCGTGTGCCTGCCGCCTCTCGTCACGATCCAGGCTGCTGCTGCTATCCGCATGCGTCATGTGCCTGTTCGTTTTGTCCTCTCTCTCCAGAGAAAGATAGTAAGCGAACTGGATGACAATTTTATTCCTTGGTGATTACCGGCCTTGTTGACGATTACATCTTACGATTTCAATTTCTTATGAAACAACAAATGCGATTCTTCACAGCTACGGCAGTTTGAAATTGTAGAACATGAACATTTCATAGGATTGAAGAGATGGACTGTAAAGGTTTGCACACAAAAAATCTTACTCTAACATGAATGAAATATCTATTACGACATACTGACGTATGAAATGGTCTACCTCACCATTAATTTGCCCAAAGAAAATTACAGAAAAAGGTAGTGGGGTGAGTATTATGGAGCTGGCCTGTTTAATTCAAGTTGACATTTCTTTGAGGACATACATTTGAAGGCGAAATGACCAAGACGTAGAAAATGCTGAGGGAACATAATTCTTTTTGCTTTCTTTCTTTTAATAGCAACATAGCAACTGAAATTTTACCAAGGATACTTCACTGAACACTTTGCACTGAACCATTATAACTACTCAGTTATTCAAAAAAGAAATCAATCAGTAAAGAAAAATTTTCTGTTATCATATTTCAGTGGTGATTTTCTATAGACCTGCCCCATGCCCTAACATGACACCTATTGCAGTGATTTGACACCAACCAAAACAACAATTACTTAAGAATGATCATCAGCAGAAAAATAGTGTAGTGTGTCAATTTAATTGATCGGGATGCCTTACACCACACAACATACACTACATGAAATGGCATTACAACAATACATGGCAACAACTAAACATACTTGAATGCCATTGAAATAAACTAACAAACAAGCACAACAATAGTTTTGATATACTTAGTCATACAAACAAACTACTGAACAAAATGTTTTATGCATTGAGTACATTTCACAAAACCACACTATCTTTGATAAAAGTAAAACTATCATAAAACAACACTTTTAAGGAACAATTTCAAAAAACAACGCTTCCCTTTACATAACATTTCACAAAAACCACACGTTTAAGTATCCAATGGGTTGGGCCCATTTGTCAGTCTTACAAGCCTATTCCGTTTCCGTTTGCTAATATGGACAGGCTTGTGAGATTGACAAGTGGGTCCGGTCTGTTGGATATAATGGTAATGCTTGAAAATGTAGTTTTGTGAAATATTATACAAAGATAAGTGTGGTACTCTAAAATTATTGGTTAAAAGTATGGTTTTGTGATAGTTTTACCGAAAGTAGTGTGATTTTGTGAAATGTACTCTTATGCATTTGATTCTGGAGCTTTGCACTTATCATTTATCAAAGCCACAGCATAATTTACTTGAATGAACCAAAATTTTGATCTCTGTGAATTTAGTCTAAACTGAATCTAAGCCTTACTAACATATTCCACTATATGTTCCTAAATATGAAAATATGACAAAAAAACACATACTTTTAATATGCAGTTGATCAAAGGTACAGCATAAGCTAATGAAACACCGTTGATTTGCAGTTCACCTAGTAATTACCTGAACTAGAACAATGCATCTGTTTATTTGTTTGAAAACCAGAATTTGATAACCATGGTAAAACGAGAAGACCCGAGAGAGCAGGGCCTCATCAGAAGCGAGCTTCAGATCATCCTTGGTGTTGCCATTCTCAGTCAGTAAGCTCACCTGGTAGAGACAGCGACAAATTCATATTCCCACAAACAGAATGAACACTAAAAGATGCTTTCAGCAGCAGCAAGATCTTACAAAATCATCCTCGGAGATGTCGATGAGCTGGTACTCAGTACGGTTCACATGAGGAACCTGCAAAAAACACCAAAACCAAAACAAAAGGTGAGACTTTGATGTCACTTAATGGAAAATTAAATACTAGAAATTTGCAGAGAGACGGATCGTTTAGTCGCTGACATCGCAGTTGTGGGCGGAGGGCACGATGTCCTCGCTTGCCGGTGAAGACGTCGATGCCGACGAAGTGGCACTTGGCGAGGCCATGCTTCCCAGTTTTGGAGGTCGAGACCTCCACTACCTGCGTAGGCAGCAACGCACGATACCATACATATAGAGCTTATTGGATGGATCAAAGAATCGAACCAATCGAAAAGAAAGGGCTCAGGTAGATCGATCTGAGCAGGCGGCTGCTGGCTGTTCACCTTGCAGGGGCGGTTCCTGATGACGATGTAGCCGTTCTTGCGGATGGTGCCGACCTGCTGCGCGTCCGTCTTGGAGGCGCCGGTGCTCCTCCAAGTCCAACATCTCCTAATCACACTCCTCGGATCGCGGCGCCCCGGGGGGGTGGGCTAGTGAGACGAACAAATCAGTAAGCGGCCGTAGAGCGTAGAGTATTTGTGGCTTTGGAGTACCTTAGGGCGCGGCGGCGGCCGGGAGGAGAAGAGGAGGCGAACGGAGTTGGAGATTTTTCACTCCGGTGTTCTTTTGTTCTGTATTTTTTTTCCCCCTAATTTGGTTCTTGGATTTACAAATTATTATGGGTGCTTTTTTTCTGGAAGGCTTGTAAGGTGCCCGAATACAAACAAACAGGTCGAATATGAAAACGAATCAAACAGCGGTGATACCATATTTGTATTTTTATTTTTAAAATGAACATAAATTTGAATATGCTCAAATACGAATACAAATCAAATATCATAGCAAATACAAATTTGAATCAAATAACTATTCAATTCGGTCGGATCCGGATATCCTCGTAACTTATATAATATGAAAATATTAAAGACACTTTGTCCTAGCTCAATCACAAATAAATCATTCCAATTTATTTATTTCACCTAAGGAGCATGAATTCACATTGGATTTAAAAAATCAGTCCAACTAATTAGGCATAAATATATTTATTGCTTCATCAGATTTGAATATGAATATGGATAGTGCAGATAAAATAACATTTTAGACGAAAAAAGTCCATACCGTATTCATATAAATATGTTTATGTGAATTTGAATATGAATATGAGAGAAATTGGTAATAAGATAGTTATACTGTATTCGTATCCAAGGATACAAAAACCGGTTATAGAAAAAATACCAGACCCTGGCCGGTACCAGTTACCAGCGATAACCAGTTTTCTATCAGACAGTTCATATTATCCAATTTAAACTCAAAATTTGTAGGTAGCTAGTTACAGTCTGAAATTACCATTCATCAATTTAAATTTAAAATTCCACATTTTGATTTAAAGAATTTTTTGAGTCTAATATTTTTTACCGTTTGGGCCGGTACAGCTGGTCAACGCCGATTTTTGATCCTTGTTTGTATCCTATTAAATACGGTAGTTGAATAAGACGAACAGTCCGTATCTATTTTCAATCCCTAGTAAGATGTTAGACGTACATGGTGATTAGATTTACTCTTAGCTGCAAACCATTCATATCTTGTCAATCTTTCCAATCTACTCAAGTGTTAAGCACGTAGCCATGTACGTAGGCAGCAATGATCTCATCGAAATGTCCATCTTCTTAACAGATTGCAAACGTGTTCTGCTGTGAGCAAAGAAGACAACTGTTTGAGGCCAGCAACAGCCATATGTTGCATAATATACTAACTACACGTGGTTCTCGCAGTGTCTTCAGAAGTTCAAGCCTATCGTTTTTTTTTTCAGAGTAAAACTCACTAAAACTTCACAAGCCTAGAGATGCAAGCTTGCAAAGTGGTAAATTACACGCTGAAATAACTTTTCCCAGCTATAAAGTGCTATTACCTAGAGAAGTCATGCATGTGTGTAAGGACAACCCTATTATTTCACGGTATCACTAGTTTTCCTCTGATAAATGAGACTTCCCTCAGTTGTTGCTGCAGTAGAGGAATTGATGGTACACCGTGTGCTTGAGTGGAGAGTTGCTGCCTTGCTGGGCAGGGTGGGATTGAAACCTCATGCACATGGGTGCATGTAGCTAGATTCAGAGGCACTGGGAATATGTGCAGTGTGTCCAATCTTCTGAGCTGATCCTCCTTATTGCCTTGCAGCCTTGGACTGTGTAGGCAAATAACTGGCTGCAAATTTGTGTCGCTGAAGCCAAACTTCCTTAGGGCATCTCCAATGGTCTGAGTCAGCTGACTATTTGCATGTACACATCAGCATAAATCCTATGTGGAGGAAAGAGAGTATGCAAAAAAAATCGAGCTGGCTCTTCCTTAAGCACTAGGCTATAACAGAAAACAAGGCAGTCTCTATAAATGACTGTGTGTGCATGTAAGTATCAAATAGCTATCCTTATAGACAGTCCTTTGTATGCTAGCTATTTGGTTGATGATGTGGAAGTCTCCTAGTTAGTTGCTAGCTAGGACCATTGGAGATGCCCTTAGCGTGCCTGGAGAGGCCTATGGAGACTCTTCGATCTGTTCTTCCCTGGAGACTTCGGCATGTCGACAAGCTAGCGACAGATCCTCCATTAACATGGGTTCCATAATTACTGTGGGGAAGCCCCCATTTTGTTGCCAAAGACTAGGCTATCACGACAAGCTAGTTAGATCCTCCATTACCATACACATTAACATTAGCATGCCCATACCCCCATTTTGGTTCTTGGATTTACAAATTATTATCACGACAAGCTAGTTAGATCCTCTATTACCATACACATTAACATTAGGCCCCGCTCAGCTTCTTCGATCGCGGCGATGGCTGATAGTTTTTAGTTTTTCTTTTACTGTTTCAATTTTTTGTTTTTTTTATTTTTTTATGTATTCCTTTGCATTGTCCGTGACGGGCTAACATATTTTTCTATTTTTATTTTTTTTAAAATTTAATTATGCCAAATAAACCAACTCAACTACAGTAAAAAAAATCAACCAGCTACAAGATATAAGCCATCGCTATTCTGAACGCTACCTTAGCATGCCCATACCACCTGCTTTCTACAGCCGCTACAAAGAATCCAACACTATTTCAGATTATAGCTTTGGTCATTTTATGAAATAATATATCTATTTATTTGTTGATTATATTGTGATAAGAGATGCTTATAGTTGATAGTTATGTTGAAATAGTATTGCGTCGTGCTGCGCACCCATACTAAAGACCTACTTCGTGTAGGCATCCCATAGTAGTGGGATAAAGATCTATTTCGATAGACACTCTACGAGAGTGAAGTTTATGTAGAGTTGATTGTGAATGCTGAAAGGATGTTGCATTATTTATATTCATCATGATATGAGTTGCATGAGCTAAACCGGTGAGAAAGTCATGTAACTATTCCGGTGAGATCGGTGAGAAAGATATATGACTAATTCGGAGTGCTCATGAATAAGACCTACTTAGGTATGCGCTCCACGGAAGTGGAGTTTGTAGCCCGTATGAAAAAGGGCAAAGCATGAGTGGTTCATCGATGGGTGAACACCTAGCTTTACTAGTATGAGCTCAACGGATGCATGTGAACATAGCATTACATTGCATTGCACTGTATAGAAGAAACTGGCGATAGCGGAATAGTTGTTGAGTTTATATTGTAGTTTGTAAGATATGTGATTTACTGATAGTTACAAGGATTGTATTTTTCAAATATTATGAAATTATTTTTGTTGTCACTACTATTTTATTATGTGCTTGCTGAGTCTTTGAATTCACCCTTGCTTTGTTGCTATTTTTAGGTGTTTGGTGAAGGCGATATGCATGGGCGGGAGTAGCACTTGTATATTTTCGGGTATAACAGTAATTCATATATCACTTATAGTTGACATACTTAGCCTTGTATAGCACATGAGTACCTTTTGGCAAATGGCAATTTCATACCTTTACTGCACTTACTATTAAGTGTTTATGTTTTGCTGTTTGGTTTCATCAGGGGATTTGTTGCACAAATCTAGCAGCAAAAGTTGGAATTGGTAGCATCATAGAGTAGGTGATAGCACTTCGGGCTCATGGGATGGACTGGAATGTTACAAGAACACTTATTTTGGATCATTTATTTAATTATGCTTAACTAACAGGGTATATGAAGATTTTCAATTCCTTTATATACCTGAACATATTATTATTAGGAGCAATAAAAATATTTTGCTTTAGGTACTTTTCAAGATGAACTTCACTCCTGTTGCTTCTGTTTAATAATGTAATTTCTGGTTGTTTGTGTAATGTGGCTCTACCTAGGCCCCTAGCATGAAAGCTCAGCATTTTTCTAAGGCTCTCTTGTTTCACATTACAGGAAACAAATGCAAACTTGGATGAGATAGTTGAGCTGGCAAAAAAACTCCAGGTTACATTGCTGCAGCCTTAAATTTTCAATATTTGACTGTACTGCAATGCATCGTGTTCTGCTCTTTACTCAAATATATTGTGAACTGCATGTAGGGTGAAACCAATATAATAAAGCCATGCATACACGTTACAGGCACGGAGCTGCCACTATGTAGGTACTTGATTTTGATGAGTTTACGAACTTGGGGTATGACTAGAAGTTAAGAAAGGTCTTCATTGATGCTGCAGCCTAGAGGTTAAGGTCATAAGGTGTATGCTTATGCGGCTGCTCAAGTGAAAGACAGCTTTCGAGGTGGGTAATCTCTGAACTTATGTCTTCCTTCTGGTTAGTTGTTGATTTGACTTTTTTCAAAGACCATTAATTTGTGCTCTTAGTTTGGATGTCAAGCCATCAATGAGCACAAGCCATCGGTGTGCACGGTCCACATCTGTTAATACGTGCATGGAGATTTCTCGGGTAGAACCTGCTTCTAAGTCAGTTTCCCTGATGTTCTCTGTAAAAGATTTAGTTCCCACTAACGATAAGAAAATTTATCAGGCGATAGGGACTAGATTCATGATATATACCTCAAAAATTGATGCGTCCATCTGCCGAGCTCGATTTCCTTGGTTAGGATTTATTTAATTACTTCTTGGTCAATTTTCCGTTGTTCACTATATATGTTTTAGTTCCCCCCACTGATTGTGTGAAAATCTACAGAGCGATCGGGACATGCTTATAGGAGTAAGCAATGTCAATACAAGGAAATATTAGTTCTGTTAATCTATGCATGTTTCCTCCTTAATCCGGGTTGGAATTTTGGAGAGGGAATGAATTCTATGCTATTTTCTTCAGAGGTTCCATTGCAGAAGTGGCGATATGCATGAGTTGTGAGTGTGATGCGTGTCTGCTAGGACTGAAAGGTAGCGTTCTTATGGCCTTTTTTTTGGTGCGTGTTATGCTAGATATATACAGTCTCTTGAAGGATGACTCACATAATGTAATTGCAAATTATCAAGTTGAGGAACTACATCTATGGTGAAATGCCCCATAAATTGAAACCTCATCAGGTTTGATTCTGCTATGTTATTCTTTTCGATACGGACCTATCTTCTTAATTAGAGCTACGGTAGGTTAGCTCTTTGTGGCTACGGCAATTGATGGAGATTGTGGTAACCCGGCCAGCTAAATCAGTCATCCGATCCTTGACGCCAGGATTTCTTCTTTCAAATTGGAATGCACACATATGCTTATATATAGTATAAAATATGAGTTCACACATGCGCGTATCCGAGGGTGATTGGCACCGCTGATCGCAGGGCATGTAGACTAGCTTTTAAGGAAGACAAATCTTCATGTATTTTTATTTAGATTGAGATGCTTGATAGGACCGTGTAATATTTTAGGACTATAAATTCTCACAAAATAAGAAAAACAATCGTTATTAAATCGTCTAACTTAATAATATATTTTAGGATAACAAACAAAAGGTGCTAAATATTGTTATCCATCAGTTCAAACAATCTCTAATTATTAACATAAATTAGGTGGGAATATAAAAAATTTATATTTTAAGGAAAAAAATTAAGGCTAATCGTGCAAATGCGCGGGCATCTGTCTAAATAAAAACAACTGTGAGATTCAATGCACCTTCTTTGTTTTGAGGGTAAGAAAATACCACAATAATCCTAAAAAGGAAAAAAATCGTAGATATTCTTATATTAATCGAGGAAAAATAGAAGTATCTCCACTATATATGTTGGTGGGACCAGATTATAACGGTGCACATTAATCATATATGTTTATTAGAGTTGTACAGTAAATATAATTGTACTTCAATCATAAACAGTAGAGATGTATACCAAAGATAATTGTATCATAATATCTAATAGCGTAATTACATGGGCAAATTTACTAGTATAATTAATAATACCTTAATTAGATGCAGCAGATGTAGATGCACAACTGGGCTAGGCTGCTAAGCTCTTTGCGGGGATCTCTTCATGTTACCATCTCTCCTACGTTCCAACCAAAAAAATTTGGTGTGGGATGGTTGGGAAGTAGACTGGCTGCATTCGTGATGGCAGCCTCCAATGCCTCCACCTCTTCAACCCTCGCACCCTTGCAATCAAAGTTGACTCGAAGGATCCTAAGGGTAGAGAGGTAGTGGATTCCAAGACCGAGATCGCCACATGCAGATTGCACATCATGTGCTCTGATTTTAAACAAGAGTACATCGAGCTTTGGCATGGCTCCAGCTTCGAACATCAGACCTTTGGTCCAACACAACAAGTAGAAGGCCTCTAGACATCTGAATCTATTGTTGCATATAATGAGCCTTTCCTTAGGGTCAACTCCTTCTGATTGTAACTCCAAATGTAGCAAGGCGGGCAAGTCCCCAAGGATCTGGAGGGTGTCCTGTGTCACTTGATTAACCATGATCCGTAGTTTTATGAGGTTGGCCAGTGAGGCCATCCACTGTGGAATTCCCTGGAGACAGCAAACTTTGATGTCCAATTCTCGCATGAGATGAGGAGGTGGAGACAATGAATCCAAAGGGATGTTAGCAGAACTAGAAACAAACACCGTAACAGCGCAAACTTCTAAGGTTTGAACTACAAAGTTTGCGAAGCAACGAAGGCAAGATATCTGCGCACATCATTTTATCACTATGTGAGTAACTAATGTTGAAAACTAGCCGAAGAGTTCTCAATTTGGTCAAACTGCTCAATTCTTGCAGAGAATTTATTGAGGAATAATCATCAACTTTTACTCCTGATAGTTCCTCTAGAGCCTGCATGCTCCCCAAGCCATCGGGAAATTTTACACAATCAGCAAGTAACCATTTCAATCGTCGCAGTTTAAGAATGCTTGCCGGCAATTCTATTATACTAGTACTCCGTAGATCCAATGTTTCCAAATATTGTAGTCCACCTATTTGCTCTGGAATATTTGTAATACGATGTGCTCCAATCCGTAGGTACCTCAACTGAATTAGCTTCCCAATATTTCTAAGGTCACAATTTTCCAACTTGCCACTTCTCTCTATATCTAGCACTCTCAGAGCATGCAAGTCTGAAATAGGAGGCATTTGTAAAGAATATCCAAATATGCCAAGGGATCAAACATGAGTAGTGACCATGGATGACATCGTGCTTGCATTTTCTTGCCCACGGTAGTCAAGTGACAGTCGACGGATTTTATTTTGCAACACCAAGACATGTGTTTGATCACCAATAAAAGCGATAAAATTTTCTTCAACTGCCTTGGATATAATGAGATCAAGAATCATATCATGCACACGACATGCCCGTGCTTTACCATCATACCTGATATCTACTGGTTGGATCATACTTCTATTTATAAGTTCATTAAAATAGGATTCCCCTTCCTCCCTTAAGTTTATCCCACCATCAACCTTGACAAATCCTTCTGCTATCCACCTATTTACAAGACAATGTGTCTCGATCTCATAATCTTCTGGAAACATACTTAGATATAATAAGCAAGTTCTTAACTCATGAGGAAGGTCACTGTAACTCAAAGATAGTATCTTCTTCATTTCCTCCACATCAGAATTTTTCTCTAGTCCTGAACCAATCGAATTAAGGACAGTTACCCATTCTTCTCTTGCAGGTGATTTAGTTGTCAACAAACTAGACATTGTAGTGATTGCCAATGGTAGACCGCCACACTTTCTTACGATTTTAGTAGAAACTTCTTTTAGTTGAAGAGGGCAGTTGTCTTCACAGCCAAATACTCTTCTAAAGAATAAACTTTTCGAGTCATCTTTACTTAGTGGCCTTAGTTCATACACAAGATCATGACGAGGGAAGCAACATGACTTGGCAACATTTGCAATTCTTGTCGTCACTAGTATCCTACTACCAGAAGTATTCTCAAGCAAGGCACATTTAATAGTCTTCCATGCTTGCGTACTCCATATATCATCAATTACAATAAAATACCTGTCAAATGAGACAGACATTGGTTCAATTGAATCATTTTGACTAAATACATACAAGAGATAACATGAAAAGTAAATTACACAGCTGGTAGACCAAATTAATGTTTCAACGTTGACCTAATTACATATATGTTCATGGAAATTTTTTTTACAATATTTCATCATGACAGTCTAAATAAAATTATATTTAAACTTAGATATTCAATTCATTTCATATTATGAAGGATTATAACCCGTTGCATAAGAATTAAGATAAGTGTTAAAATGATCAATAGTCCTATTTAAAATGATTTTGCATAAGATGTCTACTAATTATGGAGATAATGTTACAAATAAATTAAAGGCATCTTATAAAAAGATTGTGACAAATTTGCCTCACATGTAGAATGAGTTAGAATACAAAATAATGTTTGAATCCTAGGACAACTTGTAATATGAAACAGAGGATGTACCTCTTGTCCTTGAGGAAACCTCTAAGTGCATTAATGAGCCATTCCTCATCTCCTAGTTCAGTACATTCATACTCTTGCTTGTTGCTCTGACAGAGTATGTTCCGTAAAATCTTCCTTGCATCGGGTTTTTGGGACACTGAGACAAAAGCCTGGCAATCAAATTGGCCACCAATTTTTTGATATACTTGGTTAGCGAGAGTAGTTTTGCCTAATCCTCCAAACCCCACAATTGAGACCACCTTCAACTGCTCCTCCCCGTCGTTCACCAACTTGATGAGCTCATCCTTCGGAACATCAATACCGACGAGGCTGGATGCCTCAGCATACAGGGCAGGTAGCCGAGGGTCGATCAGCACAACGTTGGTACTACGTGAGTTATCCCCCACATCAGGCTTGTACCTCTTGCGTCGATGGCTTGCCTCAATTATGCGATCCTTGATCTCTTGAATCTGCTCTACAATCTCATGGCGAGCTCCCAGCTTCTTCACTTTTTCGATGGAGCTGAGGAAGAATCCCATGATGCCACTAGGTTTTTCTGGCTCGTGGTGGAGCTGGTATATGTACTTGTCGATACAATCCTCGATGTCGTAGGACATCTCCCTCACTTGATTCCTCCACTCCTTCTGCTGTGGGTCAAGCACCTCCGTGTCGGCCAGCTTCTCTAAGAGAGCGTTCATGCTGCTCAGCTCATCCTTCAGGAAGGTGATGTCGCGCTTCATGCCTTTCTGCAGCTTGTACTCGTCACCCGGAAGCGTGGTGAGCTTGTCGAGGAGTGAGTTCATCACCCCCGTGGCAGCGCTCACCATGATTCCATCCATCTCCTGCTCAGTTCCTGTGCTTGGTGAAGCTTGTAGACCAGCTCAGAACCTCAGGTTGGCTTGTGGCCGCGTGAGTGGGGTAGTAGAAGTTAGTTGCTGCTGCCAAGGACTGGTAAAATTCAGGTCTCTGAAGACTGCAAACAACCAAGTGCACCAAATATAAGTACTTTCATGGAAAATCAAGAGCAAAATTCATGCCATAGTCGTATTGTACCTACTGTTGTTTCTTGGCCATGACCTTCCGCTTGCTAAATAAAGCCAGCTATCTGAATGCTGGAAGGAAGATTAAAGCTGAGAACCAGATGCCAGTGCTAGTGACCCACAACAGGCATACATATGTGCCAGCCGAAGACCGGCCATGCTGCTTGGTCGTCGCCGGTCGAAGCGGGGCAGAAAGCATAAGTTGAGGAGAGAAGCGGGAGACCGGTCGACGCGCTTAGGACCCGTTCATTGGAGTGTAATGGATAACTAAGGATTGATCAGCCGACGTGGCCTCTTCCTTCAACGACGTGACAGAGAGCCGATACTAACGTGGGATGGACAGCGCTGCTTTGGCCGGCCCGTCAATTTGGCTTGCATGATACTCGGCGGCATGCGCAGTGCACCATTTGCGCTTTGTGTTAGCTGTATACGTGCATGGGATCAGAGCGATATATGGCATCGTAGCAATATACGGCGATATACGTATGTGCATGGCCCATGCACGCAACAGAGTCCCGCCATACACGACAACACGAGACGGATCCTCTATTCACGGCAACAACCAGACTAGGATCTTTCTGTTATAATCTTTCCGTTATAATCTCTTGTTATTTGTTTCCTTCTGGTTGTAATGCCTGTACTATATATCCGGTGTGGTTATTGGAATAGAACTATTGCGTGAACACTTTTCCGCTTTCATGGTATTAGATAGCGTCGCTCCTGTGACCTCCCGCTTCCGCATTCAATCTTAGCTATTGCCACAGCATCCTTGCACCACCATGACTGGCGACTCCGCCGAACTCGAGCGTCTACGCAGAGAGATCGAACTTCTTCGCCACGAAGCCAACCTGCGCGCTGAGGATGACCGTCGTCGTGCCGCAGACGAGCAGCGTCGCGCCGATGAACTCGCCATGGCTGAACGCCGCCACCAGGAGATCGCCACTGCCGAGGCTGACCGCCGTCGCCGGGAAGCCGAGGCTGACACCATTGTCGTCGCCAATCTCCACGCCCAGGCAGTTGCCGTCATCGTCATGAACATCAAAGCTCTCGTGCCTATTGTTCTTGAGCTCGACGCCACCTCCTACCCAAAGTGGCGCAGCCTCCACCTCATCACCCTCGGCAAATACGCGCTCACCGATCATGTGCTCTCCAATGCTGTCTTCCCCGATGACGCTCCGTGGCATCGTATGGATTGTGTCGTGATCTCTTGGCTTTTTGGCACCATCTCCGCCAATTTGCTTGAGAGCGTCATGACCCCCGACGCCACTAGCCGGCACGTTTGGCTCGCGATTGAAGACATGTTCGTCGGCAACAAAGAGACCCGCGCTATGATCCTCGACGCGGAATTCCGCAACTTGGTTCAAGGTGATCTGACTATTTCTGATTATTGCCGCAAGTTGAAAACTATGGCAGACCAGCTTAGTCATCTTGGTGAGCCCGTCCTCGATCGCACTCTCGTCTTGGCTACACTACGTGGCCTGAACGGACGGTTCACCCACATGGCGGCCCTCCTCAAGCGTCAAAAGCCGTTTCCGTCATTCGACGACGTCCGCAACGACCTTCTCCTTGAGGAGATCACCCTTGCCGATCGGAGCACGTCGCCGTCAACCGCCTTTCTGTCCACCGGCTCTGGGTCGCGCGCCCCCACCTCTGGCGCCTATGGTGGTGGAGCCCCGTCTCGCAGCAACACCGGGGGCTATGGTGCTGCGCCCAGAATCCCTCCCATCTCTGGTGGCTCAGTCACTTTCGGTGGCAACCGGCCCAACAACCGCCGCCGCCGCAACACCCGCAACAACGGCGGCCATGGCGTCAACAGCAACAACGCCAGCGTCTCGCCTGCCGCACAACCCGGTGGCGCGTCTGGTTCAATCCGTGGACCGGCACGTGCGTGTTTGGCACGCACACTCGCCCTCCGCGAATACCTGCAGTGCGCGCCAGCAGTTCAGCGACCAACGGCTCGGCATTGGCTGCGTTCGGCGAGCGACCAACTCCTCAGGCCTTGCCTGTGTACGCTCCATCTACCGCGAGCAACACCGGTGGTCTGCCCTACGACGCCCATGTACCCAGTGTGCCATATGGCACACCCTACGGCATGCATGCGCCCCAGCCCAACCTCCCCAGTATCCAGCAACCCGTTGCGGGCATTGCTGGGGGCTGGGATCAAGCCGCGCTCGCCAACGCCTTCAGCACAATGCAACTTCAACCTCCTCCATCGACAGACTGGTACATGGACTCCGGAGCTAGCAACCATATGACATCGGACTCCGGTAACCTTTCCACCGTTCATCCTCCCTCTCATACTTCTCCTCCTAGCATCATAGTTGGCAATGGCTCCCTGGTTCCCATCACCTCTGTTGGCTCCACACACATCAATGCCCAGCACGGTCCTTTCACTCTTCGGGACGTTTTAGTCACACCTCAAATCATTAAAAATTTGATTTCTGTTCGTCGTTTCACCATCGACAATAACTGTTCCGTTGAGTTTGACCCGTATGGTCTCTCTGTGAAGGACCTTCGCACGAGGAGCGTGATCACCAGGTGCAATAGCACTGGCGACCTTTACCCGCTGTTGCCGCCTCTTTCACATCCGCAAGCCATGATCGTCACCAGTCCCACCCTTTGGAACCGTCGTCTCGGGCACCTAGGCGCCGAAGCTCTTCATCATTTAGCTCGTTCTACAGCTATCTCATGTAATAAAGGCACTATTGATACTATGTGTCATGCATGTCAACTGGGTCGGCACATCCGTTTACCTTTTCCTTCTTCCAGTTCTCGTGCCACTCAGAATTTCGCTTTAATACATTGTGACCTTTGGACCTCCCCTGTTGCTAGCATTTCAGGTTACAAATATTACTTGGTGATACTTGGTGATTATCGATGATTGCTCGCATTTCTTTTGGACGTTTCCTTTACGCTTAAAATCGGAGACTTTTTCCACTCTCTCCCACTTTTTTGCGTATGTCCGCAATCAATTTGGCGCCTCCATTAAAACCATCCAGTGCGACAACGGCCGCGAGTTCGATAATCTATCCGCTCGCACTTTCTTTCTCACTCACGGCATTGCACTCCGCATGTCGTGCCCATATACATCCCAGCAAAATGGCAAGGCTGAACGCTCCATTCGCACCATTAATAACGTCGTTCGTACTCTTCTCATCGAAGCTAGCATGCCGCCCCAATATTGGGTTGAAGCCTTACATGCAGCCACCTATCTTATCAATCGACATCCCACAAAAACACTTAAGTTTTCCACTCCATACTTTGCCTTGTATGGCTCTCCACATTCATATGATCATCTCCGAGTTTTTGGATGTCAATGTTACCCAAACCTTTCTGCTACCATTGCCAACAAACTTTCGCCGCGTTCCACGCTGTGCGTCTTCCTTGGCTACTCTCCTGAACACAAAGGTTACCGGTGTCTTGATGTAAGCTCCAACCGTGTTATCATCTCTCGCCATGTTAATTTCGATGAAGCCTCATTTCCATTTGCTGATATGACCACTGTGCCTCCGCCAACTGAATTTGATTTTTTGTTCGAGATGGATTGTGTACCCCTGCCCGTTGGGCAGCCTTTTGTTGCAGGTCATGCGGTGCCCTCTGGACCTGCTGCCCCCGTTGGCTCCTTGCCACGGGTTGTTGCCAGCATGTCGCCAGCATCCGCCGGTTCCCAACCGGCCCAGGCTGCTGTCCCTCTCGGTGATCATGCTGGTCATCCATGTACTCCAACACAGCCGGCCACAACTGCCGTTACGCCTGGCGCTGCTGGTTCTCAGCTCAGCACTGCTGGCCATAATCTTGCTTCGACCGGTCCTGCTACTCCAACTCCAACCGGTCCTGCTGCTCCGACCAGCCCTACTGCGGCTTCTGCTGGGACCTCTGTTGCCGGCCCCTCCACAGTGCCAGCTACCCCGGCTCTCAGTTCGGCTGCCCCTGTTGCTCCCCTAGCACAGGCTGCTGCCAGCCGAACTACAGCGCCTCCTCTCGTCGTTCCCATTGCTCCTATGGAGAATACTCATCGCATGACCACACGTGGCAAGTCTGGGTTTCGACTTCCAGTGGATCGTCTGAATCTCAACACCATGGTCTTGTCTCCACTTCCGAAGACTTATCGCGGTGCTCTTGCCGATCCTTATTGGCGTACTGCGATGCAAGAGGAATTTGATGCCCTACTGGCAAACCAAACTTGGACTCTCGTTCCTCGGCCACCGGGTGTTAATATTGTGACTGGGAAATGGGTTTTTCGCCACAAGCTTCATCCAGATGGTACCCTTGATCGCTATAAGGCTCGATGGGTTCTTCGTGGATTCACTCAGCGCCCTGGGATTGATTTTGGTGAAACTTTCAGCCCTGTGGTCAAACCTGCTACTATTCGCACAGTTCTGACTCTTGCTCTATCTCGTGACTGGCCAGTCCATCAGCTTGATGTGAAGAACGCATTCCTTCATGGCACCCTTTCCGAGACAGTCTATTCTGTACAGCCCTCAGGCTTTGTTGACCCTGCTCGTCCTGATTTCATTTGCCGCTTAAACAAGTCTCTCTACGGCCTCAAGCAAGCTCCCCGAGCGTGGCATACTCGGTTTGCATCGCATCTTCTCTCCCTGGGGTTTGTTGAAGCCAAGTCCGACACGTCACTCTTTATTTTACACCGCGGCTCCGACATAGTTTATTTGCTACTCTATGTGGATGATATTGTGCTCACAGCCTCTTCAGCAGCCCTACTTCGCCGTATCATTGCCGCGCTTCAGCATGAGTTTTCTATGAAGGATCTTGGGCCACTGCATCACTTTTTGGGATTAGCTGTGACTCGACAAGATGGTCACATGCATCTCTCTCAGCGCCACTACATTCTGGAGATCCTTGAGCGTGCTAGAATGTCCGATTGCAAACCTTGCAGTACTCCGGTGGATACTCATTCCAAGCTATCTGGTGAGGGTGAGCCTGTTGCCGATGCCACTGATTACCGTCGTCTTGCCGGCGCCCTGCAGTACCTGACATTCACACGGCCAGACATTGCTTATGCAGTTCAGCAGGTTTGTCTGTTTATGCACGACCCTCGGATACCTCATCTTGCACTTATCAAGCGGATTCTTCGTTATCTTCGTGGTACTCTTGATCATGGGCTTCTCCTGCATCAAACTTCTCCTTCTAATCTAGTGGTATACACTGATGCTGACTGGGCCGGGTGCCCCGACACACGGAATCAACTTCTGGTTATGGTGTTTTCTTAGGTGACAACCTCATCTCCTGGTCCTCCAAACGTCAGCACACCGTCTCTCGCTCTAGTGCGGAGGCTGAGTATCGTGCTGTGGCCAATGGTGTTGCTGAGGCGAGCTGGTTGCGTCAACTTCTGGACGAGCTGCATACTCCACTTCGTCGCTCTACGCTTGTCTACTGTGACAACGTCAGTGCCGTTTATCTCTCCACCAACCCGGTCCAACATCAGCGAACCAAACATGTGGAGATCGATTTACACTTTGTCCGCGAGCGCGTTGCACTTGGCGACGTCCGTGTTCTTCATGTGCCCACCACCACACAGTTTGCGGATATCTTCACTAAGGGATTGCCGACTTCAGTTTTTACGGATTTTCGGTCCAGTCTCAACGTCCGCCTTCCTCCCGTTTCGACTGCGGGGGAGTGTTAGCTGTATACGTGCATAGGACTGTAGCAGTATATGGCACTGTAGCAATATACGGCGTATACGTTTGTGCATGGCCCATGCACGGCAACAGAGTCCCGGCCATACACGACAACACAGAGACGGATCCTCTATTCACCGCAACAACCAGACTAGGATCTTTCTGTTATAATCTTTCCGTTATAATCTCTTGTTATTTGTTTCCTTCTGGTTGTAATGCCTGTACTATATATCCGGTGTGGTTATTGGAATAGAACTATTGCGTGAACACTTTTCCGCTTTCAGTTTGGAGATTACACACGCAGAATATCTAGAGGCATATGTTAGTCTTGTCACCACCGTATAAATTGCAACCAAAACAAACATTTTCAGTGGTAAATTCCAGTTGGCCGTGAGATAATTGAATTGCAGAACTGAAGCGATTTCCACGGGTGGGCTTCATCAAGCTTCAGCCCACCTAACCCCACCCCCCAAGATGGACCGGCCCAGGCGCCCAGCAGCCAGCAGAGATGAGTAACACGCGGATGAGCTCATCCACGGATCCACCCAGGCCGCAGCACAACGCGCGCGAGGCGTGACGTTGCTGGCTCACGACGGCACGGCCGCGCTGGCCCGCACACCTGAACCTCGTCGCGGCACGCCAAGCCACGGGCCACGGACGGCGAGGCCGAGCAGCCTCAGCCCGAAGCTGAGGTGGAGGAACCCGGGGGAAACCAGTACGGCCATGGACCTGCAAGCCCAAACTATAAATCTTAGAAATCGAGAACACTAGGAGGCCAAATCGAAGGGAAAAAGGAGATGGATAGCACCAGGGTAGCACGGGAATTCGGATCCCTATGGCCAGCGTCAAGGTCAGCCGTCGCCGGCGGCGTTTGGGGCGGCGGCAACTTGGGCAAAGCAGAGAGCAATGGGGAGAACAGAGAGCAGAGAAGGGAGTTGTGTTAGTGACTGACTGGAGTGAAGGAGCAGCCTGGCGGGGCTCCTCTAGGCATGCTGAACTGAAGCAGATGATGTAGTGCTGGACGCCTGGACTGCTGACGGCCTGGCGGGGCTCCTCTAGGCATTCTTAGTTGAACAGTGCAGCCTACATTGAATGATTTAAATAATGTTGAACTTTAGGTTACCTAATGTCTGCTTAAAGTCAGTAGTAATGAAAACACACAGTTTTTGACTGCAGAGCTGGCCACAGGGTGTATATTTAGATTTGGCTCAGTCTCCGTCTACGTAAAGATCCAGCCACGACTGAGTTCCGACTCAACTTTGGAAACCCAGACAAGCTGCCTTTGACCATTTTGAGTAGAAGTAGTTTTTGTAAAATTTATTTTCCGCTAAGCTAATATCACCATCCACATAAAGCACGAGTTTTAAAAAACAAATACAACATATGTAGATACCGATAAAGTGTATATCAATAATCTCAGTTGATAGAGCAATTAGTCTATAGATAATTACTAAAGCCTATTGGTCTATAGATAATTACTAGGTGAGTAAAAGGTGCCTAGATTAGGTACTAATAATAGGTGGAGCTCTTTACGTATGGAAATGATATAAGACTAAACCCATTATTCTACGCCTATATGATATAAGACTACTTATATCATTTAAGTCTATATTGCCAGCAGAGATGAGTAACACGCGGATGAGCTCATCCACGGATCCACGCATTAGACAACTAATTAATAGTTGTCAGTGATAAATAAAGAATTACTCGATGACTAAAAGCACCATCTTGGTCTTCGATGGATTTTTGTGCCACTGTCCATCAGTCTGCGTGGACGTGAGCAGCCTGTATATATGATGTTAGATTATACGAGGAATAATTGACAATTCGATATGATAAATAATTGATAATATTATTTGGTATAATTATACGAGGTGTGTTGTATGTGTGTGGATTAACGTTGGTCAAGTTCGAACGAATTTGTGTCGAAAAAATATTCTTTGATCTTTACATGTACAGATTAAACATGGAGGCGATCGTGGTCGATGACGAGGAGGACCGGAACTAGGATGGGGAGATCCAAGGTCAGGTGGTCGAGGGTGTCACAAGATAGTCGAGCTCATGCTTGGACACGTGAAGATCAAAGGTGGATGATACGTGGAAAAGATACAGGAGGTGCGGTCTTAGAGGCTTCGATGTGTGAAAGGATAGAAAAATCGGAAGCGTAAAAATAAAAAATCTGTGTTAGGAAGGGTTTCGGGTTCCTTGAAAAGTAATGGGCCAAAAATCTGGTTAAGATAAAAAGATAAGATGTGTTATATTAGGGTTTTTAGTGATGACTAGAGATATATATAAATTGAGGGCAGATGGACCGCTGTTGTAGCGCTATGCCGTGTTTTTAGAAAAAAAGGATAGCAGGCGTTGGCGGCTTGTTCCAGAGAAGAAAAGAAGGGGCGCGGCGTGCGTACTGGAAAAAGAGAAAAAGAGGTGGCGGCGCGCCGGCGCGTGCAGTGCCGTGGTCGTGAGGAATCCTTGGGACAGCGCCGTGGCCGTGATTTTTGGGCTGCTGTGATTTTTGCTAGCATTCGTTAGGGAGGCTTTTTGCCAGGTGTTGATGCTTTTGGAGATTATGGGATGCATGGCTTTGGTGTATACATGACGTGTGATGACTAGTTGAAGCTATTTTGAAGGCTACTGCTTGCATGACCTTTTGCTCATCTCTTGGATGCATGCACTATTTTCTTCTCTTCTTGGTGAGTAAATAAAGGTCAGTACGACTTGCTAGTTTGGAATAAATTTTTACCTGATAGTTTCTTTAGTATACTGTGACTGCACAAAAGTTCTATCATGCAGAGCAGAGTAAAAGCAAGCCTTCGGTTCATACTTTTGCTACAGAATATGCCCTATAGCTACAGTACATGCATAGTAGTTACATTAACAAATTACTATTGCTACAGTATTACTACAGTACCAGGAGAGAGATATTATTTTTTTGGGAGTCTCTTTTGTGTTTGTTTTCCTGTTTTTGCTATATTACAGATTGAAAAATCAAGATACAGTATAATAGGAGATAAAGCTTTTGCTGTACACCGTAATTATTTACCTCTTTCTGATTACAATCAACGATCTTACATATGATCTCATCTCGCCAAGGAAACCGATATCGCGTAAAAGATCACAGCACAACTGTTTACTTACAAGTCAAGTCAACTAGTATATATGCCAATCAGGCCGAAGTTATATTTCATACATATATATTCTACAAGTTTATTATTTCTAATGTACCTTGTAAACATACTTCTTCCTAAGTGCTATTCAAGCACTAATTTCTCCTTAAGAGGAATTAATATTCACGCGCTAATTAACAGCTAGCTCCGCTTTAGGATGCCAGCATTGGAGAGCAAGGCCCAGAGATGCGTCACAAACTCTCCGCCGTTGGCGAGGCGCTCTATGTGTGCGGAGACGTTATCGGACGGTGCAACGTAAAGCAGGGTCTCTGCCCAGAAATCCGCCATCACCTTCCAGCGAGCGTCATCTTCCAGCTCCTCGAGCTGCCTCCCAAGCTTGGCGCCCATCTCGAACACCGTCTCCTCGAACAGAAGCAAGCTTTTCATCCTCTCGTACTTCTCTTGAGCTGACCTTGCTCTTCCCAGTAGCATTCTTGCCTCTCCAAGCACTTCTTGGAATACGTCCGTCGTAGTTACACTGTGATCCGGGAGCAATTCAGGGGCAAATGCTACCAGGTATGCGCAATACTTCGACAATTTCGTTGCGGCGTCGCAGTAAGAAGAAACCTCTTGGCCAGCTTGGCTGTTCGTCCGATGATCACCGGATGGCGCCATTTCACAGTAAGAGGTTGCTATGTGCCATATCAGAATGGTGTGAGCATGAGTTGGTTGGCTGCATGTCCATGACAAATCATCTGAAACTCCATTTCTACCCAGTGACTCGGCGCCGTTGGTAAGCCTGCCTTCACTTTGCACGAGCGCAGCAACAACCGATTTCTTCACATCCGCAGGCAAGCTCACGGCTTCATCTTCTAGTGGGTAGTGCCTTATGAAATCTGTCGTTTCATGGAAGACGAAACCCTGTAAACGAGCCAGGATGGCCCTCCTGGCGGAGCCGCGGTCATAATCATCAAGAAGTGAGTACTGCCCTATCCTGTTTTGCCAGTACTGTTGTCTAAATAACAAGCTAACAACCTGTCGAAAGCGTGAAGGATTGTCGAAATCGCCATTGACGGCCGCCATCTTGCGCCAGTCTGACGCCAAGTAGTACATGACTTCCAGTGACTTGGGCACCAGCAGAAAGGCCAATGCTAGAACTGTGAAAGCAGTGTGTGCACTTCGAGCTCCCGTTTTGTTTGCAGAAAGCAACATCATGTGAACTGAAGCGTAGATGAGTTTTACCGTGTGCCACACAGGGTCCTTCAAGGATGGGTGGTATGAGGTGAAGAAGTGGTCGTGGAGGAAAGCCAGCTGCGCCTCGACCACCTTGTATCCTCTCCTTCCTGCAGATGCATCGTCGTCCGATGATAGCAGCACCTTGAGCACGAGATCTCGCACCCTTGGATCACCTTCTTCGGCGCAATCGAACCCGAAGTAACGCCGCTTTAGCAGATGAAAGAAGGCGTAGGAGAGGAAAAGATCCTGAAGCTCCGGCTTGCACACGTGATCCGGCATATCACGCTGCATCATGTCCTTGATCCTAACTTGCTTCCTGCTACTGATTTGAAGCTCTGATGGATGAGCAGAAGGGTTGATTAAATACTTGCAACTCGTCAGACTGACGATATTGCCACCATCAAAGAATGGTTCACCGGACTCAGACTCGAACTTCATGTAGTCGGCGACTACCTTGCTCTGGAACGACGACGACGACATGGTGATGGTAGCTGCAGGGCCTGTGCCGTCATGGTCCTTGGGAATGGTCCACATAACGTAGTAAACAGCGACAAGCGACCCCCATGTGAACACCGTCTCCGTGCTGACAAGCGGGGAGCTCCGGTAGGCGGTGACGGCGACGTTGATGAGGTAGAGTCCGTAGAAGAGCAGCTGCGCGTTGCGCCTGCCGTCGTGCAGCCTGTCGGAGAGCGCGTAGGCCGTCATGTTGGCCGTGCGCTCCATGGCATGGTAGAGGATGGGGCACCAGGGCAGCAAGTAGAACTGCTTGCCGGAGGAGGCGCGCATGGTGACCGCGGCAGTGCTGGCGAGCGGGAACGGGAAGTAGTAGGCGGCCCACGCGCCGTACTGGACGAGCCAGTGCGTGGAGCGGCGGCGAGCCGGGGCGAGGACGCATTGGAGGACGCGGAGGAGCAGCCCGGCGGCGACCAGGGACTCCACCTGGATGGCCGGGTCTCTTGCTCTGTCCCAGAACAAGCTTAGCGACGCGGCCAAGGCGGTAAGGACGGTTGCCTGCCCGGCGAGTTGCTTCGACACCCTGAGCAACCGCATCTTGATTGGTATGGGGTAACTTCCCGTTCAATGTTCATGAATTGAACGTTAGGAAACCGTATATTAGTTGACTTGACTAGGCCCGCTCAACTCGGCTTTTTTTTCAGCTTCAGCTTCTAGTTTTAACTTTTTTTTACTATTCAGTAATTCGTCTTTTTTTAAATTTTTTTAGATTTTTTAGACTTTTTTATATTTTTCTTTTTTTTATGTTCCTTTGCATTGTCTGTGATGGGCTAACATATTTTTTCTATTTTTATATTTTTTTTAAATTTAATTATGTCCAAAAAGCCAAATCATTCTGATAAAAAAATCGATTCTGATAAAATTTCAATCAAAACCGTGTCTCATCGCTAAAACGAACGCCCCCGAACGTTAGGAATCCTGGACCACACAACTCTCGGCAGTGTTCGTTTGACGTCTCTGTGCAGGCGCAGAATTTGGAGAGAAAAAACGTAGATTGTTTACGAACATGCAGAAAGAACGCATAATGCTGTGAATATACCCAATGGTCAAAGTTCATGAATTTTGATCTGTACGGATGCAGAAGTGATATCCTTTTTTCCAAGAGTACTAGAGAGGCTATCGTATTAAGAAACCATATTAATTGGAGTAATTTTTCATCACGGTCTACCTTCTTTATCGGGCTGGAAGGGCCACCGAGATTCCACAAGCAGCACCGAGATTATTAGATAGAATATGTTCCTGATATCCTTGTTCCTCTGTAAGGTGTGTATAAAATTTAATCTTATTTGGTCATGAATTTTAAAATTTGCACCAAAAGTAGTTTAAACTCAAGTTGATTTTCTTTTCTAGAAACATGGGAGCAGTTAGACAAGCAACTAATCAAACCGTTGGCTAGTAATCGATCAGACCACCTAGTTGTAGCTGGTTAGACCACCGGTTGACCTCCGGTCAAGTACAGAACTCGTGCATCTTTGTTGTTTTGAGTTATTGCTTAGTTACAAGTTATGAAATCTAATCTTCTTAGCTGTCTAGCTTTGGAGTTAAAGATTTTTGGTACTTAGAAGAAAGGTTGAGAAGGCACCAATCACCCTCTTTGTTACTATTGCCGATCCTATAGTACGAAATGGGTATGTAGATACATTGCACATTTCAGCAAAAAGAAAGTTGGTTTGGGTTAAGTATAATCAAATATTATAAAATTTGACTATGAATGTCTTTTTGAATATTTAGATTGTATTGGACACAGGAAAATAATGTATATAGATTTATCTTAAAAAATATATTTATAATTTTGTTAGATTTTATAAATATATTATAATAGAAATAAGTGATCAGAGTTGTATTTTGGGAACCATTTCAACATTAAAAAAAACTTCCTTCTGTTACTAGAGGAGTATCATTGACCAAAAAGGGAACTAAATGACATTGTGGAAAAGGGAACTAGTTGGCACTTGGCACAACTATATTAGGTTATAGACTGTATGAAAATCCACAAATAACCAAACTAATAAGATAATGTTGGTGGAAATATAACTCCAGCCTGATCGACATATATACTAGTTGACTAGTAAACAAGTGCGATGAAATGTCAGGAAATCTGGACCACGCAACTCACAGCATTGTTCTTTTCACACACTGTGAGGGGACCCGCAAGCGCAGAATTTGTTGAGAAAAAAGGTAGATAGATTAGTTGACTATACCCAATGGTCAATGTTCATGAATTTTGATCCATACGGTTGCAAAAGTCATTCTTTTTTCCAAGAGTACTAGAGAGGCTATCAACGTATATTAGTTGACTATTGAACGTTAGGAATCCTGCACCACACAACTCTTGGCAGGCGCAGAATTCGTTGACAAAAAAGGTAGATAGCTTACGTCCATGCAGAAAAAACGTATAATGATGTGAATATAACCAATGGTCAATGTTCATGAATTTTGATCCGTACGTACTAGAGAGGCTATCGTATTAAGAAACCATATTAATTGGAGTAATTTTTCATCACGATCTACCTTCTTTATCGGGCTGGAAGGGCCACCGAGATTCCACAAAGCAGCACCGAGATTATTGGAGTAAGCTCAAATCCACCCGGCAGCCATCCTATTGCAGCAAGCTCACAACCTCCTGCTGCTGCAGAAATAGCACTTGTCAGCGATTATGCTGGGGGAGGTCCTCGCGTTGCTGGTCCTTCGTCTTCTTCCCTTCATCGTCTTTCCTGCCCGCCGCCGGTCGAGCCACTGGCTCGTGCAGCGCGGCGCATGGGCGGACTGCCATCTGTTTTCTTTGCTTGTGCCGTGCTTCCACGTGGTCGCATCGTCCTTCTCCTCCAAATGGCAGCGGCACAGCATTTGGCACATCATGCTTCTGCAAGACGCCATCGGATGCGGTGGCCGCATGAGCTACCATGTCAGCCGAGTGCCCTATACGAGCCCCGGCTACTTCGTGTTTGTGCGGTCTTTGTTTGTCATGTTTCTGTGGGCTGGCCCATCCGCCTTCTTTCCTACCGACTCTCCCCTGATACTAATAACCTTTACTCTGTTCAATGGCGTCGTCGTCATTGCGCAAGAAGTACGTGAAATCAAGCGGCGTGCGAGTAAGACGCAGCAGCCGGCGACCGAGCAAAGCGAGCTAGTTGCACATCACATGAAGGCCGAGGCGATGCACCCAGATCACCCCTACTTTGCCGCTACGTCAGACGGCGGCATGGCGGCGCGATGCAAGTATTTGGTCAATCCTCTCGACGATCATTCGCAGCTCCATCACGCCGTTCCACCGAGCTACAGGCTTCGAACCCACGGAGCGGATGCACATCAGCGATGGATCGCGGTCAGGGACGTGTGGCGCAGCGACCTCGGAGTCCGGAGCTGCGCGCGCAGGGCGTTGATCCGGGACTCGTGCCTTTCGCTTGCCTTCGCTCGGCTGCTGACGCGCCGCTTCTACGGGCTTCCCTGCGCCGAGGCGAATGATCCAAGAGCCCGTGATTTTGTCCTGAAAGAGCTCATGTCTGAAGAAGATGAGTACAGGAGAGCGTTCAGGGTCGTCGAGGTAGAGCTGAATTTCCTACATGACTACTTCCACATCTCAGAGTACTATCACGGTATCGACCACGCATATAAAACCAGTGCCAGCAGGTTAGCGTTCCTTTTGCTGTTTGTACCGTGTATACACATTGTGGAGTGCTACGGCCATCTTTTCATTGTATCATGGAACACGGAAGATACTGCTGCTGCTGCTCCTCCTCCTACTACTACTACTGACATTGTTACATTGCTAGTAGCACTGGTGATCCTGGCAATACCAGAATTGTTATGGCTCATGTCTCATAGTGCCTCACACTGGTCTGAAGCATCCTACGCGCTGCACTACATCAACGGTCGTTTCTGGAAGGCGTCCATCATCAAGTGGTGCATCGATCATCTCGAACGGTTCAGCTTGTACAAGCATCAGCACTGGCAGAACAAGATGGGCCAGTTCTCGGTGCTCGAAGATTTCGAGCGTTACCCGGGGAAGCCGCCGCGGCGCTCTATGATCAGTTTGCATGATGATGTGAAGAGAGCCGTCGGCCGTGCTCTCGTGCAGAGCGAGGGCAGGCTGACAAACGGTGTCTCGTCGCTTGAGCGGAATGGGGTTCTCGAGATGTTCTCGTGGGCGTGCGCGCAGCAAGCTCCCACCCATGAAATCGTTCTGACATGGCACATTGCAACCAGTTACTGTGAAATATTTGAGCAGCAGCATAGCTGTGGCACGGATGGGGAGTCTGATCAGGTGCAGAGATGCCACTTGGACGTCGCGAGGAATCTATCGAGGTATTGCGCGTACCTGGTGGCGTTTGCTCCCAAGTTCCTTCCGGGTGATTGCTCAGAGACAACAGCCACACTCGAGGAAGCCATCAACGAGGCAGAGCAGCTGCTGGGACGGAGCACGTCAAGGCAAGACAGATATGACAAATTAAGAAGCCTTGATCTGTCTCGGGAGACAGAAAGCGTGCTTCAAAAGGGTGTCGAGCTGGGGAGGATGCTTTCGGAGGAGGTGCAGAGCAGCCGGCGGCGCTGGGAGGTGCTCGCGGACCTGTGGGCGGAGGTTATGCTGCACGTCGCGCCGTCCGACGACGCGAAGCACCACATGGGGCATCTGGCAAGAGGAGGGGAGTTTGTGACCCATCTCTGGGCCTTGCTCTCCAACGCCGGCTTGCTGGAGCGAGACCAGCAGCGCGGTGATCGCGCTGAAGCAAGGTAGTTACGCACGTATGATGTATATCACCACCAGATGAAGATAGCGCCTATATATAGGGAAGATTTGTAGTATTGTCTTCTTCTGTGCATGTATCAAGGGTCCTGTACATTCGAAGCAGCTAGGCAACGGTATACTATTGCATCGGTAGCAAAAGGTTTAATGATGTTTTGAAAAATTTCATGAAAACATTTAAAATGTTTCAGGTTTAAGTTTTATGTATTTCTAAAATTTTTTAAAAGTTGTAAGAAGTACCAATAAGTTTCAGTAAATTTGTATGAACTCATTGTGACTACGACAATAATGGAAGACATGGTGCTTGTGCCCGCTTTTGCCAGTGTCAGCGGGGGCGTCAACATGACATGAAGAGGAGGTTGATGACGACAATTAGCAGTGGAATCAGGATTTTGTCATAGGGGCTGAGAACAGATATAAATTTGCTACAACAATCCTATCATAATACGGATGCTTTCAACTAAAATAAAGGTTTTTTTTGTAAAGAAACTCTTTTATATCTCGTGATAATTGGAGCTTAGCCACGTACAGTAGCAGCGGCAGATTGAGTGCATCCCCATTTCCATGCAGGGTGGAGCGGCATGGTCTCCACATGCCACGCGGACAACCGAACGTCCCAGAAGCCCGGACTATTGGGCCTGGCAATCACCGAGCCGAAAACAAGCCCGGAATCGCACGGATAACCTGCCGTTCGGCCGGCGAAGGTGGAAGTGGGCTTCGTGGGCGCTAGCTGGTGTTGAAGGCCCGGGAGTGTTGCGGCACGGCGCCACGCCTAATTCGTGGCTTGAAGCTTCAAAAAAAAAAAGTTGCTGGTTTTGCAACGGAACGTCGGTGTGGCCTGCCTACATGGGTCGTGGCGTGCGCGCGGTCACAACGAGCATTCAGCCGCCGCGCGCGCACCTCGATGCCAGGTACGGCGTGCCCATGCATCAGTGGCGTTAGGGGCTTGTCTGTGCACGGACAAATCATAGTCAGACATATGTAAACATGTAGGGTTGAAGTATGTCACCGGCAGCATCGATGGCAGATATCGTCTATGTTACCAATGGCGAAGCCGGAGGAGGAACAAGGTGGTGTGTATGTCCCCGGCAAACCAGTAGCAAGCCTGCAGTCCACACGGTGAGGTCTGGACTTGTGCTACCTTTCAGAGCCGGTAAGCCCACTTAGCACTTAGTGGAGGCCCACCTCATAGGAAAAAACATTTGCAGATGCAGTAGAGGCGTAGAGCTAGCTGTATGTGCCTTTACTCCAAATCTCAACTGAAAAAGCTGAGCAACTATTGGAGGAAATGAGAGCAAATACAGTACATTAACGGCCAACACGCACACACACCGGAGACACTTGATTAAAATAACAAACCATAGTAGTTTACAAAAGGAAGACAAATGCATGCATGCTGGATAATCGAGGAGTCCCTGACACATCCTGCAGAAATCTTCAACTCGTGACTGCATCAAGGTTGAGCCACAACCAGAGGATTGTCATATTCTTGTCACCTGCGTAAAGAATACAAGAGAATAGCAGCAAGTTATAGAATTGATAGGAAAATTTGTTGTATGCCATCGGTCAAACCTGTAAATGACCCTGGCTGTCTCCATTCTCACTCCTCTCTCCTAGTCACTTCTCTCTAACTCACTTCATAAGATTCCGAGGCAAAGCCTCCAACTCCAAGCCTCCAGTACATGCATGTTGAAAATGTTGAAATGTTCTGATTTGTTTATGTTGTACTGCTAGGAATTGTGGTCCAAGGATGAACCGCGAACAGTTTAGTGTTTCATGTACTGATGCTCAAGATTCGTACAGATGGAGCCACGCCAAGCAACAGTGCAGCCACACCATCAATGGCTGCATCTACCAATCAACCCTGGAAGCCACTTAGAGTTACTAAGAAATCTGTCCAACCACCAACAACTGCTTGAATTTATGTGTTATGTAGAGTTACTACAAAAAATGGTTTTAAAAGTTGTTTCGACGGATAAAAAGATATGAAAAAGACAAGCAGCACTGTTGCAGTGGACTGAGCGTGGGAACGGCAATTTGAGAGGGAGTTGACGGGTGTCGGGTGTAGTGGCGCTTTACTTTTCAGTTTTGAATGTTATATTGTAGTTTTGTGCTTCGCTCCTGACCGTGCTGGAGCCATTCGCCCCTTTGGTAGAGACAAGTAAACATAACGGTTGTTGCTACAATTTAGCATATTAATTTTACTATCTCTACAAAATTTGTTGAATGTTTGGTTATTAATTTACCTTATAGTTGATATGTCTTGTTGTGTTATATGTTTTAACATACACATTGTTGTCTATGTATTTATGTTCCTAATGAATTAATTATGGTCATATCATGCATGTCATAGTATGTCATTTGCATTATGAATTTATCGTCGCACCCAGCTGTGATCGTACTGGTACAGCATCGTACATTGCCGTAGTACGATGCATACTCTTACATTACCAGGTAAGAGTGTTATGGATCATTTACATACATATGTATTTCATAAGGATCATTCTTGTTCTGAGATGTTAAGTGGCATTAGCTCATGAGGTCACTTTTGTGGTCGGGAGTGATTCTCTTGTGGTTACTGTGGTTATGGTTGTGGTTGCGGATGTGGATATGAATGAGGTTAATGAGAGCTAAAAGCTAATGCTTTACCATTGTTGGTTGTGGTTGCTTTATTATTGTTGGTTGTGATTGCTTTACCATTGTTAGTTGTGGTTGTGGATGTGGACATGAATATGGTTAATCAGGACTAAAAGCTAATTCTTTACTATTTTTGGTAGTGGTTTGTGGTTATGAATGAGGCTAATGAGAATTAATTGCTAATGTTTTACTGTTGTTGGTAGTAGTTGTGGCTATGGATATAAATGAGGCTATTGAGAATTAATTGATAATGCTTTATCATTATACTACGAGGTGTTAATTTATGCTTAATTATTCGTAGTTTAATTAACTTGTTAAATAGTTTGCTTGCTAAAATTTTATCTCACCATTGTTTTTCCTCCCCCTAGGTGATCCTTAAGCATGTTTGGGAAGGGGTAGAGAAGCATGTCATTATGCAAAAATTCTTCATAGTTTGCTATAATAAAATAGGAGATCTTTAATCATTTTTGTTCCTCATTATTGGGCAATATAAGTTAATGATGCTAGGTTGTGGTTAGTTTTGATGAGTTTGAGCAATCTAAGCTAGGTTGATATATGATGTTGTGCGATGTTTTATGATCTTAAAATGTTATTCTTCGTATCTCCTACTATTTGTTGTCATCATGCTTCTGCGTAGTTTTTATTTTTAAAGAGGTGCTGCCAGATTTTCTTGTAATCCAGCTAGAGGTGGTATAGTTTAGTAGTATTCTAGGGTAATGTAGTTCTTAAGGTGTTAAAGATTACAATTGCTTCTTTCTTCTAGCAAGCAATGACTCCGGTGACTAGTGGACACCACGGCTTTCTCTTCACCGATTGCAGCTCTCCATCCTAGCAGCGGCGGATCTCGATTCGTGAAGGATGTCGATGCAGTGAAAAAAATGAATGATTTTATAGTTGATAATGTTTCAAACTATAGAATAATGGAATGGATTTTTCTGTCAAATTCTGTTCAAAAATTCAATTTTTGTTTGAAATTTGAATGAAATTACCAAAATTTGGCTCTTTCGGTGCATACCGAAAAATAAACACCTGTGTACCAAACAAAATTACCAAATCACCGGCAACAATTTCTATAATGAATCACCAGTGACTTACTTATTCTAGATCACAAGTTCACAACCATTTCTCTTCTATCTATCAGGCATGCACCTGGTCTTGCGTCTTGCGTTTGGTGGTAGAAGGGAATGGCAAATAATAGAACAATGTGATGGAGACAAATTTGGAACCCGAGGGCAAAATGGGCTTTTCTTAGGGCTTAAGGAGTGGCTATGATGGCGACGGTTTAGAGTAGAACAAATTTGAAACCTGATGGCATATAATAGACAAAGAGTTATTTGGTGGTAAATTGTAGAACCGGAAGTTATTAAGTGGCATAGAATAGATTTTCTCTAAATAAAAAAGGCAAAACAAAAAGTGCTACTTCTAGCCCAAAAAATTACGCTAAAATGACGTGTATATGTGCACTAGACTACTAAAGGTAATACAATAAGAACTAAACTTTTCAACTCTTGATACTAACATAAATAAAACTATATACAATGCCGAAAGAGCATTAACCAAATGGTAGGGGTGGATACAAGCTATAGCAGCCTAAGCTTCAGCCTCAAGGCGTGGGATTTTTACCTTTGCAAAATTCAGATAAGTCTAAGGCATAACATTTCCCCAACCTTGGAAGTAGTGATCTCTAGTTCTCTACAGCTTGGGACGTGATGAAATTCTGGATCCACCACTGCCAAATGGTACATGTGTCCCCAAAAATGAAAAGTGAAAACCAGTGCCATTCATGGCCTCATAAGCATATATATATATATATATATATATATATATATATATATATATATATATATATATATATATATATATACCCTGTGTAATTACACTCATCTCTAATATACCATCTAAACAAATTTAAAGGAAAAATACTTTCTACACCCGGGTGTAATTACACCCACCTCTAATATATCATCTAAACGAACTTGAAATACTCCTTTATCATTTTGGATATACTCGTATACTAAATATAAGATACTTCAATGTGAGCCACATAAAAAAATTATAAGGAAGTCCATAGTTTTTAGCGTATTTTATAAATACCTTCATATACGCACATAAAAAGGAGTATGTCTAAAAAAATATACATACCACCTTTGAAAAATTATTTATACCACCTAGATAATCTTAAATACTCATATACTTAAGAGTATGTACGTGCAGTATATGAGTATTTAAGATTATCTAGGTGGTATAAATAATTTTTCAAAGGTGGTATGCATATTTTTTAGACATACTCCTTTTTATGTGCACATATGAAGGTATTTATAAAATACACTAAAAATTATGGACTCCCTTGCGATTTTTTCATGTGGTTCACATTAGAGTATCTTATATTTATTATATGAGTATACTTAAACCTAAAGTGATAAAGGAGTATTTCAAGCTTGTTTAGGTGGTATATTAGAGGTGGATGTAATTACACCCACCTCTAATATACCACCTAAACGAACTTGACATATATATATATATATGTATATATATATATATATGTATATATATATATATATATATGTGTGTGTGTGTGTGTGTGTATACTAGTAAAGTGCCCGTGCGTTGCAACGGAAAACCATATAAAAGTGATGCATACTATCAAATACGATCTCAAACTGAATAATAAATATCAACTTTTTCTTACGTCATCATGTATCAAACAAAATATATATGTTCATACTCGTAAATAAATCAAGCATAGTAACGAAGAAGACACTATCTATGCAGTTTTCATGAGGTGCGATCACACTTCATAGTTCATAAAGCACTTCAAGACCATTAATTGCTGAGAGCCTGCACACTACATCATGCCACAAGGCCCACAACACACCTCGCCAAAAGGTACAAGAACATTGCACATTCATATAATCATAAGGAATCTTTACTATATATGGCTAAGGTGAACTAAATTATAGATTCATATGGAATCTAAAGTGTAGCAGGCTAGAGTAAATTCGTGAAGTGTCTATGCGGTTGTTAGTCCACAGATATGGGCAAGCGTAATCAATACCATTGCCGTAGAATGAGTCATGCTAACAAGATTGAGATTGTGGATCCTAACAATATACAAGTTTGAGAGTGTGGATCCTAACATACCCTCTCATCACGTTGGCGAGCACATGTCACTTATTCAACATTATGACCACAACACCATCATTCAAGACACTTGCAATTCAACTTCAACAAGAAATACAAGTACCATAATCCTATCACAGAGTTGTGCAAAGAAATATCTAAACAAAGTGAAAAGGTTCATTAACAAGAACGAATTATATTACATGGGCATTGTAAATACCTTGCGAAAACAAAATATGGCATCATTGTAACTCCATAAGCCTCTGAAATTTCTGGTTGTTCTTCACTTCAACTCGATGTGTTACGAGTGTAACAAGAGACAAGCAAGCGATTGAGATATCCAAATTTCGAATGCCATGTCATGATGACAATGAACCATAATTACTTGATAGACTAAAGAACACAAAAGTCAAGTAATGACCAAAGCACAATGGTTGCAAAGGAGAGATATTGGATTGAATCGAGATTTATCAAGTCCGAAGGCATCATTCAGCTTAAACTACTAAATAACGGATCAAGAGCAAAACCGATTTATAATGGGCTCAACAATGTTTATATTTTATGTAATACTCTCAACTAAGTTCATAGATTCACTAGTCAACTGCATATACACCACAAACAAGCTCAACACTCAACACATATTGTACTTGCCGTGATATCAACGTTATAATCTTGAATAAACACCAAACCAAATTATTATTCAAACATACAAGTGCGGAACTTAAATGCCTAACCTAACAGATAGAAACAGTAATTTTATATGGCATGTCACAACTCCAAAGTAACACCAAATAGCACCACTTACCATAAATCTCACTGTGTGCTCGGAAGGATAAAAAGGATGCCCAAAAAGTATCCACTGTTTATACAATTTGATATAAATCCGACAATACAGTGGAGCACACTGCAAGGAATGCCGGTGCTAGCATCGTGCACCGTGATTACTTGACTCATGGTCTCACCATCAGATCCTCATTTGCCCTTTTAGGAAGCTAATAGGTGAGGCACCTATCCGAACTATGCATTCATCGGAAACAATTTGGTAATAAGTCCAGACTACATTTTCATTTGCCCTTTTATTAGGGTAACTTTCAAAGAGGTTCCAGAACAAACAACACAACATATAAAATTAGGATCATCCCATGATGTTTTTCCTTGGCAAATCCGAAGCCCTCAAGATAACCAAGGCTTATGTTATTTTGGAGCAATGTTAGAAACTTGTGCTCGATCAACATTCTTATCTTATAACAAAGACATGAAAAAAATATCAAGTTTGATTAGGGCACAAGGGCTTAACGCAACAAAAGGGGAAAGGAAAAGGATTTACCTTCCGAGCTCTTTAAGTGCCCACAACCAACATCGATCACCGATCTCTCGTGTTGACAACTAAATTAGCGTACACTATACTCGATCTAAGAGAGAGATAAGGAGAAAACCCTAGGAGAAGAAGCAGGGGCATGCACTTGGAAGCGGCATCGGGGATCTAGGGTTTGGGTTTTGGGTGATCTTTTGGAAGAAAAGCCTCATAAATCGAATTTGCATGAGTTTCCACCAACCTCAACCATGGAGTCAATGTCACTATCAGACCAATCATCCAAAGTCACGATAAAACCCGATAAAGAACAGTGGAAGAATGAACGTGAATTCGAAGGTGCGATTACATATTTGGTAGTCTAAGGAAAAAATAAAAAGGAATCCATATAGGCATATCGGAGAATTATTTGGGAAGAACTAAAAGTGACAAATTTCTTGATGTTAAAATAACCTTTGATATGTCCGGTCCAAGGGACTGTGAACATCTCCACACTTTAAGCAAAGAAATACTCGATAGTAGCACACTAAATGCACAATGAATGAAGCTTATATAAATTTAAGATGGAAAGCATGTGAAATCAAAACAAGGGGTCTTTACTTGCTTCAGTGTACCGTTATTGTATTCAACAACATGGCTATGAAAAAAAATGTGTGTGTGTATTGCTGTATTTTCATATAATAAATCAAATTTATCTAAGGGTTCCTGCAAATAGGACACCAATCATACTGCATCAATAATATGTATCAAATTTCAATCTTTTATTGACTGTTTTCTTTTGTTTGATACAAATCACTTGAATATGAATTGCTACTCTCTTGTAAGTATTACCAATATCGTATTATGCACTTCTTTCGTAACTTGTCACTTTAACAATTTGAAACTCTGACATGCCAAACGCTCTTCCGATCTTTTATTTTCTCCTTCTTTCTTCATATCCCGTCATCGCCTCAATTGTGGTCACATCAGAGTCGCAAAGTAAATAACAAGATCAAACGACAGAGAATGGTGCATTGTATGTACTTATTAAATTTTGCACAGATAAGATATGTTTTCTAACCTTCACTTTTCATTTGCAATCGCAAGCTACTGCAAAGTTTGAATCGCTCTTCTTGCATATTACACGTTTCTGAACACAAGCATAATGGTAAGCCAAATAGCCGTACACACAAGAATTAACCAAGTGAATATGAAGCCACAAACCTCAAAGGCTAACACTTGTACACTCAAGCTTTCACGCCTTTTGAAGACTTTCCACTTGTTCCTCAGTAATCGCAAGTTCAATGCTCAAGCTATTCACTTGAGCAAAGATTGATCACGGTCATCTCTAACTTGTCAGAGCTCAGTTCTGAGGCACTCCACTTCTTTTCTAAGTTCTTCCTTCACCCTAATAGCCTCTTGTTGAGAAGTCCGAGAGAATATAAAACAATTCTAAATAACGGAAACAGGAAACATATGTGAAATCGACATATGAATAAAGCTTAAAACAAGAAACCTATTCCACACATTCAATATACAATCTACGCTTTTCTGCTCGAAACATACAAAACTCACCTGGAAGAATCCAACTGGTTCTTCATTGAGTTGTTAAGATCTTTAAGAGTAGCCATAGTTTCCATCATCTTTAAGAGTAGCCATAGCCATAAAAAGAGTGGCCACTAATCCTTAATATCTTTCAATTTAGTTTCTCAAATTAACCATGATATTGTACATTTGATCAATGAAGATCCCAGAAGAATTTCCTGGGGATGAACCGATGTGAGCCGATTAAATCTTTTGTTCCTTCCTTCCCGTAATCACTTAGAACAGTGTGTGCAGCAACACATTGTGGAGCAACCAAAGTTTTGTTCCTCACCAAGGGCAACTTAAGCTGCTCCAATTGAGATGGCATAACTACAGTGAAAAATATTCAAGAAAAAAGAGTATAAAAACTTGAAAAGAGTATAAAAACAGTAGTTATTGCTGTCAAATACCAACAACAGTAGTGCAGTATAAGAAAAGAAAACTGCAGTGTTCCCATAAATAAATTACCTATATGTAAATATATGCTAAAAGCAGGATATATAGGTTTGTTTGCAACTCTAGAATGAAGAGAAACCCTGCTGACACGAGAACACATGTCACTATACCTACACAAAAAAGTATTTATTTCCATGAAACATGAATGTGAAGCATAGCCATGTTAATTATATGCATGTGAAGACAAATTACCCACAAATACTAAATTGCACCATGCAACCAAGACTCTATTATGTAAGTAGTGAACTCGAATATGATATATAAGTTAATGTCAAATCGAATATGCATATATAAGTTAATGTTAGAAATCGAATATGCATAGTGATTGAAGTGTTTCTGCATAGGTAAACAGTAATGTACTATACCTTTTGCTTCCGTGGTCCCTTGTATTCGTGGTTTGGAATGGTTGGGCATCCATTCACCATCTTCCTCATCATCCCAGTCCTCAGTGCACAAAGAACATTAATATTTAAAATCCCACATTATTATGCACCATATTTGTATATAGTGGATTATCAAATTAAGAACCTTCTTAGCATCATGATCAGAATTTCTTTGGGAATATCATCATAGCCCCGAAATAACAAATTATGAGTCATATTGCATAAACAAAGAACATACACTCCTTTCTAGCTTCATCATAAAAGAAGTAATGTAATCCAAAGAAGCATTATGTCATATGGTGTAAAAGCTCTTAATTATGATCGTAATGTTTTCACTTTTCATTTCGTTATTTATATACATGATAGTATTCACATGGCAGCAATAAAGGAAATAATACCTCGCTTCTTGTCCTCGGGATCGTGAATGTACTCCTTGTCCATCCTCCGCCGCAATAATCAAGGCATTATCTCAGTAACTATTGAAGAAGCGTAAGCAAAGCAATTCACACAAACTGTAAGCAAACTGTAAGCGTAATCAAGGCATTACACGGTCCGATCGAATCGAAACGAAGTGGCATTCCAGTCAAGGTGGGAATCGGGGCGTGCCTGGGCTTGGAGACGCCTGTCTTGTCGCCGGCGGCGGTGAGGATGTCGAGGCGCTCCTCCGGTTCGGTGGTCATCTAGGGGCAGAGGAGGAGGTGGCGCGGGGTGGGGAGGAGGGGAGGAGGAGGCGGCGGAGCGGAGGTGGAGGCGGCGGCGCGGGGTAGCGAGGAGGGGAGGATGCGGCGGCGAGGGGTGGGGGAGTAGGAGGCGGCGGTGCGGGGGACGGAGAGGGGGAGGCGGCGGCGCGGGGGTTGGGGCGGCGACGGCGCGAGGAGGGGAGGATGCGGCGGCGAGGGGTGGAGTACGAGGCGGAGGTGCGGGGGACGGAGAGGGGAGGATGCGGCGGCGAGGGGTGGAGTACGAGGCGGAGGTGCGGGGACGGAGGGGGAGGCGGCGGGGGAAGAGCGAGGGAGGCAGACGGGGGGGGGAGGAGGAGCGGTGCGGGGGGGGGGAGGCGGTGCGGGCTGCGAGATAGAGCGGGGTGGGAGGGAGGGGGCTACGAGAAGACGGTTCGGATTTTATCTCGCAATCAGATCCAAGGGCTGAGAGAAGAAGAGTGACGACGGGTCAACCACCAACTCCTTCTTTTATAATAGTAAAGATATATATATATATATATATATATATATATATATATATATATATATTATGGATAACTCATAACAAAAGCACCTAAAGCGCCCCCTTCGGTACACCACGTAGCGCTGGTGTAGCCCCTTAAACATCGGTTTGGATGGATCCCGCTGCATGTCTTTGACTGTCCCGGCCGACTCACCATCCTAGACAAAAGGCCCTCTCCTCCCACCGCCTAGTCCTCGACGAGAACATATCAAGTTTGCATGGCGATAGCCAGGGATGGATCCACCGCGCGGCTAGCCCAGGCTCGCCGATGAGCTGCCGTTGAACCTCTGTGCACCCCTACTGTCGTTTGAGACGATTCCGACCAGTGATTCTCGAGCATGCTGCATCATGGGCTATGCTTCGCCTTGGTGGGCTGTGCCCTTTTCGTCTAGGCCTTGATGGGCCGCCTTGCGTCACCTAGCCGGCTAGTCCATCTGTCCAGGTTCTCCCCTTACCAACTCTCTTCAACTCCAATCTACAATCCCCATTCTTCAGATCCTATAAGGCCACTTGGACTCTCCCTTTAGTTTTCTGTTAAATTATCTCTACAATTCAGAAGAAAGAGTTGAGCATCCTATGCAAAATTGCAAGCCGACGGGTGGGCCGCCAAACCCTCTGCCACTCTCCTTCTCGGGTGCATCGTCTTCCCCTGGATCCCGCGCCCGTCTCCCCCAAAACTCGGCACCGGGCCACCGGCTTCCCATTTGCTCCCTTCTCGCCCGTCTCCCGCACCGCCTCCTCCTCCTTCCCTCCCCACGCGCCGCCACCCCTCCCCCTGTCGCCGCTTCCACTGGCTGGATGAGATCCCACCCCCTGACTGCTGCCGCCTCCTCCCCTCTACATCCCACCTCCACCATCTCCTCCCCTCGCCTCCCCTTCGCCACCTCCTCCCTACAGCATACCTCCTCCACTCCCTCCACTCCTCCAGCAACCAGATCTGGACGGAGATGACGCGCTCAACCCATCGAATGCACACGGCATCTCCCCCTTCGTGCTCGCAGGTGATTACACAATACCATCGTAAGGTGGTATTATGATAGTGCAAACAAAACCAGACACTTCAATTGCAAATTATGAGTTGCATTACATCGTAAGGTGGATGCAGATGCAAAACTTTTGAGGTTTGTGAACATGACGTTCTTGGAGAATAAATGTAGGAGTTTGTTTGCACTATCATCTATGGACCTGTTCTTTTCAACTTATCAAAACGGTTTTTGGCTTTTGCTACAATACCTAACTTTTAAACTAAGTATTTCTTTAAGATGGAGTCTACAAATTAATTATAGTACACGTTAAAAGCCCAACATCTGTATCATCCAAGATCGCAAATGAGTATCTCTCTCTCTCTGTAAGCCGCAGCTAAAAAGAACAGTCTCTATATTTCCTTCTGAACACTTGTTCTCATCTCACCAAATCAGATGGCCTGTAATTGGTTTCTAATGTTTGTTTAGCTCTTCAAAGTCTAAAGTAAATGCTATGCAATTTGCAGTCTCTATGGCTTTTTTTTTTGTTTTAGGATCAATCCATAATAAGAAAATGAATCAAAGGGGGTACCACTTTATTATAGACTTTCCTTTTCACCATGAAACTCCAAGCTGGCAATACATTTTACCACTACATTAATCTGTTGTATGTTCTAAGTGCCTAAGTGGTCATTATTGTGCTTTTTCCTACAAATCTCAGTGAGGTATTTGAGGCTATGGATATTGTAACTGGGGAAAGAGCAGGACTTAAGAAAATCAAGCTGGATGATAGCAAAGAAGGGGTAAGCTTTGCAATCTCAACAAAGCTAATGTTACTCATTTATGATCAGCAAACACATTCTTTGATGGACATTGTATACATCCCTTTGAACTGCTCAGTACCTCTGTAGTTTCCACGCCGAATCTTGCGTGAGATTAAACTATTAAAAAAGCTGGATCATGAGAACATCATCAGATTGAAAGAGACTGTAGTATCTCCTGCTAACGAGTTCATAAATGACTTGCCTAACCATACTGTGTCGCCTTGCCTGGTTCCTTTGCTCCTGAATTGAAATAAGGTACCATTGGCAATGCTTTACATGTCTTCTAAATTTTGTTCATCTGTTGCTTCTTTTATTTCTTGCATAGTATCTAGGTAGTTGATTATTTGCTTCTTTTGCAGCAGAGCATATATATATATGAGTACTCTTATTATTTTTTTATTGCATATATATATCCAAAAACTGTTGCAACTGTCCGATTTTTATCTGTTACTCCGTTCGTATGAATAGTAACATTTCCCTAAACGGCATCTTTTGGCCTCGATGAATATGGTAACAAAAAAAAAGGTGAGCTAACATTGATATATGGTCCCTTGAAAGCCCACTTATCGGACTCGCTCCGTCCCGTGGCCCATTCAGCCGCTTTCACTCATTTCTTCTTGTCTTCTTGTTGTGGGTTCTTTAAAACTGTCTTACATTTTTTGATTTAAAATTTTGAATTCTGATTATTCGTAAAAGAGAGTATAGAGAGAGATACTCGTATATAATTTTAGCTGATATATATGAAGTTAGAACAGTGTGTATTACAATCGACTTATAGACCACGCTTTAAAAAGATACTTCATTTGAAAGCTAGTTGCTGTAGCAAAAGTGAAAAGCAAAAGTACAAAGGGCTGCCGAACCCACCTATTAACCACACCTCCTGCTCCAAGCATCATCTCTCCCTCCCCAGTCGAACCGGTGAGCTCCAATATTGAGCACTGCCGCCGCACGTGAGCTCCACTCTCTTGATTCTAGTCCAAGATACCAAGCTTCACGGCCATCGTGCGCCGGGCCGGTCACCCCGCTCGCGCTGGGGACGGCCATCATCGCAACCGAGCACGCACGAGGCCACCCTTCCGAGGAGCGGCGGATGAGGCCGTGTCCAGCGGAGGACGGCGCGATGAGAGGAACAACGAGGCGGTGCTGCCGGACCAACCTTACCTTTACACAAGGTCCGGTGTATGGTTTGTTGTAGATGATATGGCAATTCGTTATGTATGGTTTGTTGTAGATGATATGGCAATTCGTTGTGCACATTTTTTGCAAATTGTTGCAACAAGCATTTTGATTTGCCGTAACCATGTCTTCTTAGAATTATTTATTGGAGAAGTATGGTTCCATTGTTGCATTATAATTACGGAACTGCTAGAAATATGTAGAATATTTTTTAAAAAAATCAATCAAATTTCTTGATTTTTTTTATCTATTTGAACATTCGTGCTTCGGCAAGCTCGCCTCCTCTTCTGGCGCCACCATCTCCCGCCATTGTTGGGGTTAGCGAGGGTTCACTAGTTAGGTTAGGATTCATTGAAGCCTAGAACTTTAGAGGAAGGCTGGAGCGGTAGAGGCACGGTGGTGGGCGGCGGTGGCGTCGCCTCAGCTGCGGGCTTAGGGGAGGGCGGCAGAGGCAGTGGGGGCAACAAGAATGACAAGCAATTAGGAAGCGACGGACGGCGGTAGTGAATCCGACAGCGGTAGCGGCTGGAGGTGAGGAAAGGAGGGCAGGGTGGGGGGAGGAGGAGGTGAATGACAATGTCGGCGGGGGAAGGAGGAGGGGTCGTGAGCGGGCCTCGTTGGCACCGAGGTGAGGCCGGCAAGGCGGTGGGCGGCGGGGGAGGAGGAGGCTAACAGCGGTGGGGTGGGAGCAGGGGCGTAGGCAGGGGGAGGCTTAGTGAGGCTCAAGCCTCACCTCCCCCCGGTTATGCAATCAATGGTGAGTGGCAAGGCTGCTACGAGATTTGGATTTGAGCTTCATTGCCCAGATACTGATTTTCATGTGTGATGTTTGATTCTTGAATTTATTTTGATAGTGTCCAAATTTTAGCTTGAATTTCGTTCCACCCCTCCCAATTGAATTCTAGAGTCCAATGAGATTTTTTACCATGGTAGGAAGGGTTGTGGGCTCGTGGCTGCTGGTGTTGTGGCAACACCTCAGTCCTGCTTTGCTTCTAGCAGTAGCTTTAGTTCCACTAATTGTTGAGTAATGGTTGAGGCCGTAGCCTTTTGTTCTCGTGCTTGTTGATTGTTCGTATATCCAATGTGCGCGTGAGTTGTTCGAGCAAATGGTGTCAATGGGCTCTTCCTTCATTCAACTGCATACATTACCGTGTGATAGGTAGTTGCAAGAATGTGTGTTTGTTTAATTGGATTTATGTTGTGTCTTTGCCGTTGTAGATATGCAGACCAGCTGTTTGTACAAATGCCTAAGGAGAAAGAGTGCACATAGGATGAAACAAAGGAGCACATTGAAGGGGACTAAAGGGTATGTAAAATTTTAGGTTCCCTATGTTCTTTATTTTGGCATCTAATTGTCGGACATGATTTATACTTAGCTCTTATCTCTGATGTTATAGTACAACTGCTAATGTATTTATCCTTTTGGTTTGTCACGATCTTGAAAGGAAGAGCTTGAAAATAAGTACAAAACTACATCTGGAAACTACAATCTTTTGAAAACGTTTTATAATATGATATTTTCTTTTGATATTCGCCATGCAAAATATGATGTCATTGAACATAGGAGTATAACAGGATCATGTAGATGCTTCCAATTTTACTATTGCTGATAACTTGATTTGTTGATTACTTAATGTTGTATAAATGTATTGCATTTGCATATATAATTAGATAATAATCTACACTTCTATACTACCTAGTTGTATTTTGTGTAGTGATGAATTCTACACTTTATCTCATAGTTCGAATTTGCCTTATGATTCATGCAGTGCCTTCGCGGCATGTTTTGTTTATTTTCAATGTTTATCATCACTAACAATTTATTATCGCTAATTTTGCTAATTTTCACATACAGCTAAAAGATCACTACTCACTGGAAGCATATTCATACGTTTTGAGGATGCGCTTTTCATTAACGAGGTACCTTCATTCTATTTCTATTTTTTTGATTTGCTTCTCTTCTATTTACATATGAATTTTGATTGCACGAGAGTAAAAGATCATGTTTGTGCTAAATTAGCATAATCTTTTAAGCCCACCCTCCATTTCTATCCTGGCTTCGCCACTGGGTGGGAGAGGATATTAGGGTTATGGCCGCTTTATTAGGAAGCTGTAGGGGTAAAGATGGCCTTTGGATCTTGATCTAATAGCTAAAAAATTCGACTGATTTCAACCTAAAAATAGTCAATGATGGGTGCACAGACCCTTATAATTATTTCTTGTTGTAATAGGTAGACAGCCCCAAAAACAGTGCATTTGTTGCTACGATTCATTTAGGATGTTATGGTAACAATCTTTTATCATTTTTTGTGTGGGGTGTTCCCTTTGTTGCAAATGCAGTAGAATGTTGAATTGTACTATGTACCATCACAGATTCATTTGCTCTGAAGCTTGTGAAGTGGTATACAAGTACAGCTGTCTATATCATAACAAGATTGACTTTTGTTAAGACCGACAGAGAATCAGTAAGATAGACGTCCGGTTGCTAACAACGTCCTACATTTTTTTTCTGCCATGTTGCTCTCGTAACAACGTCCTATATATATATTTTTTCTGCCAAGTTGCTCACCTACTCCTCTACGACTAGCTAACCATTGTCATTATTCTTTTGAGGACAACATCTACTGCTGACAGAACGAATGCAGGGCCCCCGGCCACGAGACGAAACAGTAGAAGTGGGGCTTGGGTGGTGTCCAAGGGTAAGAAAGTATTCGACTCTCTCAAATTGTGCCTAAAAAGCAACTGGGTGGCCCTTTGTTAATTAACAACTGGGTGGAATTTTCGCGGAAGCGTCATGAATTTTCAGTTGGCTTTCCAGTTGAGAGAGGGAATTACAACTGAGAAAGAGTTTCCACACCTTACGCCGCAGAGAGAGAGAGAGAGAGAGAGGGCGAGGACCAGGGCCATGGCTGAGTCTGCAGTTTCTTCTGTGCTTGGAAGACTCGGCAACCTTGCTATCCAGGAGACGTCCCTGCTATGCAATGTCACCGGTGAAGTGTGTTAGGAATGTGATCTCAGGCCAAACGGTCAAAACGAGAAAGAGATTATTCAGCGCCCTGATCGGGGGAGCTTTCCATATTTTGGTTACGGTCCCCCGTTGCAACAGCGCAATATAAAGAAGGGGTTCCGGCCTCTCACGGAGGAGTGTACTCGTGAGACCAAGAAATCCCGTACATACTCAAAACGAAAACCGATCTATTGTGCGCTGTTGAGCAACGGGAAGGCCGTCGCCGTCGCCACCACCGCAAGACCTCGCCGGCGACAGCCCTCTGCACCGACTCTTCCTCACGCCTGCATCACGCAGGCACGGGTCTTCGCTCATGACGTTCATCGGCGACCGTGAGTTCTCGATCTCCCTCCCCTCTAGGTGTTCTAGCGAATACTAGCAGATCACGATTTATGCATAAGGATGAAGAACCTACAAAGTGGGGTTCTTAAAGAACGAGCTGGAGCGGTTGCAGGGATGCCTTCATGATGCGGACAGCAAGAGGAGGTTCGGGGATAAAAGCATAGCAGTCTGGGTCCGCCAGATCAGAGATGCGGCGTATGACGCTGAGAATGTTATTGAAGTTGCAGAGCATGTGAAGAAGCGAACAGGCTGAAGAAGGGCTTCATGGGTGCCATCTCAAGGTATGCTCGATTGCCAAGTGACTTGGTTACCCTTCATAAAGTTGATGCGGAAATTCGTCGTATAAGAAGGAATATTCAAGAAATTACAAGTAGTGCTTCCACTCTGGGTATTCTTAATCTTGGCGGGAGTACAGTACCAGAAGTGCATCGTGATGTACCCGATCCACTGTATAGACCAATTCTTGGTGATGATGATGATGTCGTGGTTGGATTTCAGAAGGAAGCCGAGAAAATTGTGGAAGAACTGAAAAATACAGAGAATAAACATCTAACTGTCATCTCTATAGTTGCAACAGGAGGGGCGGGAAAGACCACACTAGCAAGGAAAGTGTACGATTCAGCAGTAGTTAGAGAGTGTTTTAATGCATTTGCTTTTGTTTCTTTCTCACAAAAGTTTGAAGTGCTCCGTGTATTGAAGGACATCACAATGCAAGCTATGGGGATCAAAAAGGAGGACAAAGAGTTTGGCAAAACGAGAATACTGGAGGAGTTGGAGAAAATGGGGGTAGAAGAAATAACAGATAAATTGCGCGATCTTCTTAAAGAGAAAAGATACTTGATTGTACTTGACGATGTTTGGACAACGGATACATGGGATGCCATTAAGCAAGCTTTTCCTGATATCAAGAACGGGAGCAGGGTGTTGCTAACTACTCGTAACTTGCAAGCTGCCACTCAAGCTAATAAGTTGACTCATGTTCATCAGCTTAGACTACTGAACGAGGAGGAAAGTTGGCAGCTTTTTTGTTCGAAGGCATTCCCATCGTATGAAAGCATTGATACGAACCATTGCAGTGAGCTTGAAAGTGTTGGCAAGGGTCTTGTAAAGAAATGTGATGGTTTACCACTAGCTCTCGTTGTTTTGGGAGGATACCTAGCGAAGAACCTTCATCGAGAAGCATGGCTGAGAATGGACGGTTGCTTGGATTGGGAAGTTACGAGCAGATGGGACATTATGCAGAGCATAATAGCTCGTAGTTATGATGACATGTCAGACCATCACCTGAAATCTTGTTTTCTTTTTATGGCATTTTTTCCTGAGGATTTTAAACTTCGAGCTAGTACTCTTATAAAAGCATGGATTGCGGAGGGTTTTGTGCAACATAAAGGCAGAAACACAATAGAAGAAACTGCACGTGACTACCTGGAGGAGTTAGCTCGACGATCTATGGTTCAAGTCGTCCAGAGGAATGATTATGAATTGATTAAAACAGTCCAAATGCATGACATCTTGCACGAATGGGCGGTACAAGAAGCCCAGAAAGAAGGATTCTTCAAGGTGTGCAAGAATCATGGTGGCCTGCATGTACCCTCTTCAGAGACAATCACAGCATATCGCATTTCTTCAGTAGAATTCTTTGACGACGAGATTGGCAGATCTGCATCAAATATTCGAACCATGTTGGGCTTCGGCTTGCCTTCTGTTTCCCTTGAAACATTAGGATTCTTGAGGGTCCTTTTCGTTGACAACTCAAATTTGAAGAAACTTTCTAAACAACTCGGCAGTTTGATACATTTGAGATACGTTGGGTTGAAAGATTGTACAAATTTGGTGCTGCCATCCTCCATTGGACGCCTCCTCAACCTGCAATCTATTTATTTGCAAGGCACACCAGTGCCCTATATCCCAAAATCTTTGTGGGATATAGACACACTGAGGCATGTTGAGATCCCGTTTATAGAAGTATCAACTATTTCTGTACCAGTACCAGAGCAACAGAAGGAGTTTCAGTTTCAGACCTTGCGCATTGGTAGTAAGAATGCTTGTTCCTGTGGATATCTTGGCCTGTTTGTCAAACCATCGCCATCTTGTTGTGATTGATTTATGTCTGTTTATAGATAAGACTGGGTTTTCGGACAGCAGTGTACTCCCGCAGAACCTTCGCATCATTTACCTGTGCGTTAGGCGCCCCTGTCCAGTAGACCCAATGCCAATTCTAGGGAAGCTTCATAACCTCGTAAGTGTTGGATTGCTTGTACAAAATTATGAGGCCCCCAACATGACCAGCCCTGCTGGTGGGTTCTCACAGCTAAAACACCTGGACCTCTGGCTTATTCCCGTTGAGAAATTGAGGTTTGAGGCTGGTACGATGCCAAAGCTCACCAAGTTCGCTCTTTTCCGATGTGGAGATATGACAAGGCTTCCAGATGGGCTCTTGGACTTGCCGTCCCTAAAGATGCTGGAGCTGGTAAACATGGAAAATATGCTACCTGAGGAAAGTCATGAAGAGCTTGAGAAGAAAGGTTGCAAGCTCGTCATAAAAGAAATTTGAGTAGATCCAAGAGGCAACTTCAGTTCACCCACGACAGTAAGTCTCAGATCCCATTCACGCTCCTGTGCATCTTCTTCCATCCACTGCTTTGGCGATGAGAAGAGACCAAGTGAACTTTCTTTTCGTTCTAAAGTATACTACACCAGATGTTCGGTTGTGTTACTTGAGTCGTCCTTTCAAACTTCAAAATTAATTTTGCCATCTCAATCATGACATTATGCCACTTAGTTCCTTGCCACTAATCTGAACCCATCCTCATCCTTCGATGTGCTCCTTCCTTTTTGCAGATCGATACACCTGGGCTGAGACCGTGGGTGCACAAAATGTGATGCGATTCAAGTTCAACTCACCGTGCTTTACGTTGGTGCGTGATCACAGGCGCGTTTGCACGACATGTGCTCGCCCTATCCTATTTCCTGGGTTTGGCAGACTACATGCTTACATGGCTGACTTATGTTAGCATTTGGTATTTTCCATTATTTGCACTACTGTTAAAATTACTGTGTTGAGTGTGCTTGCTTGTAATAATATAATGCCCATGGAGCAGAACCTGTATGCAGTGTGGCTGAATGACAATTTTCTCGACATCTATTGTTTGTTGTGTTACTTTTGCTTGCACTTTCCCATTCTACTAATTCTCCCATGGAGATGTTTATATTATATGTTTACATGTGAGGAGGATACTAGACCAGTACATGGTACTAATTGACTGGTTGAAGGTTGATTATAACTTCCATTCCAATGTTGACTGGTGGATGGTTGACTATAATTGAATGGTTGAAGCTTGATTATAGATCACCAACTAATGTTAAGGACGTAGTTATGAAGAGGATATAGCTTTCAGAAGAAAGAAATGGTCCTGATTATCTTGTATGTGTGACGTGTCTAAAAGAGCCTCTTTGAGAAACACGCACACGAATATGAGATAAACAATCAACATCTCAGTTCGCGATGGAGAACCGTGAGAGATCATATTACATCTCAGTGCCCGGCAAACATTTAGCTGGGGCACAACGCCATATTACATCCATTCAGAAGAAGTGCTGGTCCAGTTCCAAACAATACACGCAAACCGAAACTGAGTTAAATTGATGCCTAGTAGTCGCACAAATACCACATAAATATATACAAACGGAGTTGTAGATTAGGAGTGAGGAAGAAATAAAAGTAGGGATGCTGAGTAATACAACAGAGAGACGGGACCCATGAACACTCCAAGAGTGCATATAAGCATTGAGGATGCATCAAAGCCTGACCAACATTGCCGTTGTTCTATTCTTCTGTCGTATGGTCAATAGTGCTTGTTAACCTTCAGTTGTCAGTTTGGTAATAGTTTTTGTTGCCCTTCAGTTGTCAGCTTCACACCCAGCGAACGGGTATGTCTCCATGTCCATGCAGAGGGAGCATTCATGTTCAGTCTGCAGGGAAAGCGCATCAGAGTATGAGAGGTTGAGTTTGAACTAACGCCAAGCTCCCGACTCTGTTATTTATAGTAAAGGTAAACAGTAAAAGATGACATTGGTACTGGGATTCAGATAAATCGTTATTCGCAGAGAAAATGAAGATTGTTTCACGTAAATCATGAAGATAGTCATGACTGTAACTCGTTTGTGAACTCACTGTAACTCTTTTGTGAACTCCTGAGCAATTACATGCACTTATGTAAAGAATTTGTGCTATCAGAATTCTCGACCTGGTGTGCAGAGTAGCATTTCATAATAATAAAATGATACAGTTCACATCTGTTCACACTCCACAGCCAATGGTCCAAGTTAAGTACATGAAATAGCCAAGTGCAGATACATGCATTGGTGCAAAAATAGAAGGCCAAGCAATTACATGAAGTATGAGAGCATGAGTTTGAACTAACGCCAAGCACCCAACTCTGTTAATTGTAGTAAAAGTAAAGAGTAAAACACGACATCAGTATTGGGTTTATCTTGACAGATTTCTGTCAGGCAGAAATCGTCATTGGCAGAGATACTGTTGTGCCTATCTGGTATCGTAATATTTGATACCAGATTCCTTACGTCCGTAAGTTTCCATCAGAATCCAACTACTCGTTAGTAAAAATTTGTAGCAGCCGGTCACAAGACGTGAAGCACAAATCTTAACCGAAAACAAGCCGTGAGGAAGCTAGAAATAAAATCATAACTGAAATCTAACTTAAATAAACTTTACTATTTACGGTGCTAGAGATAAAATCGTATCGTATCGGACTACTTGCGTACGTTACGTAGGGAGTCCGGACGTAAGAATTCAACTCTCGTATACTCGTTGCCAAATTCTAATACCCCTCCATAATAAAAAATCGAATACCTCGTTCAATTCATCGCGTTCTGCACTTCTGCCCTGCCATACGAGTCATGGGGACCTCGCCCCCCGCCGCTGCCGGAGACGACAGTGCCCCCGTCGTGTCACGTTCCGCGTCCACCACTGTCGTCACCGTGGTGAAAGGTTCCCACGTGCACAACATCGACGGTTACTCCCGGATCAAGGAGACCATCGACACCTGCAGCTGCACCCACTCGTGCACTTTTGAGGTAGGAGGTCACACATGGCGTATCCAATATTATCCCAACGGCGGCAAGGAAAACTATGCCGATTGCATATCCGTCTACCTCGACCATGTCAGCCCCGCCGAAGGCGTCAACGCCGAGTTCCAGATCGCTCTGCTCGACGGCGGCGGGAAGGCAGTGCCGTCGTACAGCCTCACAGGCAAGCGCACCTTCAGCAAGGATGCAAGCAGCTGGGGCTGGGGGAGGTTCATCGAAAGGGAGAAGCTAGAGAAATCAGATAATCTCAAGAACGACCGCCTCACCATCCGGTGCGACGTCACCGTCCTTAAGGAGCTATGCGTCGAGGAGCTGGCCGTGGAGGAGACGTTCGTCAAGGTGCCGCCGTCTAACATGCACCGGCATCTCGGCGATCTCCTCCGGACCCAAGAGGGGGCAGACGTCACGTTCAAGGTTGGCGAGGAGACGTTTGCTGCCCATCGGTATGTGCTCGCCGCTCGGTCGCCGGTTTTCAAGGTGGAGCTGTTTGGTTCAATGAGGGAGAAGACTGCAAGATCCATATGTATTAACGACATGGACGGCACTGTGTTCAAGGCGCTGCTTCACTTTATATACACAGATGAGTTGCCAGAGATAAACGAGGAAGATGCAGTAGCAATCGCTCAACATTTGCTTGTAGCGGCGGACAAGTACGACCTGGAGAGGCTGAAGTTGATCTGTGAGGACAAGCTGTGCAAGTGCCTCGAGGCGAAGACGTGTTAGGAATAATCTCATATTAGTTGTAGAAGAGAAGAAAGTACAATTTATAAGTGTGAGGGAGCTCCACCCATTGGACTAGTTTTTTGGGGGGAGAAAGTACAATATCACTTATAAGGTTGTTGCTCCGTCTCTATAGACTTAATTGTGTTTAGTCTATTTAGACCTGTGGCCCGAGGAGTGAACCCAGAGGACCTAAAGTGGGTCCGGATCCAACATTTAGTATCAGAACTCAGGCGTCTAACATCTCCTTGAACCTTATGGTTGCAGAAGTGTTCAACCAATGTGTGAGGAGGAGATTGTTAGGAATAATCCCATATTAGTTGTGGGAAAGGAGAAAGCACAAATTATAAGTGTGAGGGAGCCCCTACCCATTGGACTAGTCTTTTGAGGGGAGAAGACTCAATACCACTTATAAGGTTGTTGCTCCGTCTCTGTGGGCTTAATTGTGTTCTGCCCATTTAGACTTGTGACCTAAGGAGTGAATCCGAAGGATCTAAAGTAGGTCCGGATCCAACAAGACGACGGCGACCACATTGGCCGTGGCCGAGCAGCATCGTTGCCATGGGCTCAAGAAGGCAATATTCAAGTTCCTCGGCTTACCTCGGAATATGAAAGCGGTCATGGCAACCGATGGTTATGAGCATCTCATGACAAGCTGCCCGTCTGTTTGCAACGAGCTTATGGCCAAGCTTGTTGACCTTTGGACTTAGTCACTCAGATGAAATTAAAGTTCGGTTATTTCTTATTTTCCTGTATATTCATCTGATCTATCATTGGAGTACTAGTTCCATGGATTATCTGCTTATTTTGTTTCTGTTAATCGCTTAATTAATTTATTTCTGTCCTCGGTCTGGGAACAATAAGAAATTAAGTCAGACATAGGGAATCCATGGATCCTACTAATGTCGGAAAAAACATATATTTATCAACTTGTATTTGGCGATGCAATGGTAACTTGTATATGCATAGAGAAAATCACTGATCACTTAGCCAATGACCAAGAGTAGTTCTGGACACAACTCCTAAACAGGGTTGTGATAATCGGCTGATTATCGAAGATATCGGTTTTACCGGTGGGTACTGGTAAAAATGGATATAGAGCAAATTTGAGTTGAAGCCAATTTACAGCTAATTTGGGGCTAATTTGAATTCACCTGGTAATTTCAACCGTTAATCGACGGTTTTCGGTCATTTTTTTGAAATTCAAATCCATTTTTTGAAATTCAAATTCTGATATGAAATTGTCGGCCGAAATTTTTTGATTATCGGTAATATTGGTTTTATCGGACCCCGATAAAAAAAGTGAAACCTATTTTGAAAACCCTGCTCCTAACGCAGTACTCTGCAAATGTGTTGCATGCGCTTACTTTGATCGGGGAAGGGATAAAAATTAGTCGTACTAAACATCTCCAGTCTCTTTTTTCTGATAAAAAAAAAAGAAAACATGAATTCTGGGTTAGACTTCCAATTCTCGAGCAAAACATGAATTACATCAAATAAATCACCAGCAGCTTAAGTGCAAAATAAACTAACTACAGTATCAAACAATAAAAAATAATCCAAAATGAGCATCTCTTTTGAAGCTGGTACTCGAGATCATATTATAGTTTTTTTTCTCATAAGTTGTCGTCACATCAAATCTTTGATACCCTTCCTTTTGCACAAAAGCTCGTGGACTAGATCAGATATTAAACGATACAGTACGAGCTTACACAATATCAAGAACGAAGTAAATAAATTTCGTTGAGAGAATCAAAATAACATTGACGACAAAAAGGAAAAGATTTTTGGCAAAACTAACCGTGAATTCTTTAAGTACAACCTCAAAAATAGTAAAAGGGATTGTTGTTCACTCACAACCCTCTCAAACATTTCTTTGAATCCTTGTCCTATACAAAAAATCTTTTGCTAAACAAGTTGTTTGCTCACAACCCTCTCAGGCATTTCCTTGAATTCTTATCCTATACAAAAAAAATATTTTGCCAAATAATTAGCTACCCTCTCATCCTCTCAAGCACTCCTAATTGCTTCTACATTGTGTTGGATGGGTTTCGACTTGATTGGGTTTGTTATGGCCACGATTCATGTTTTTATATAGTCTCATGTTCTACACCAAAAGAAGTACGAATTTTTATTTGAATAGGATTAGTATAGAATGTTGGATTAATTGGATTTGATCCATTTAATTTAGCAATTAATCAAATGAAATTTCAAGGCCCACATAAAAAAACTGTTTAGTCCTATATGGAGAGTTGAATGAGAGTTACACCACTTTAAAAGGTGGAACGTGGTAACCCCCTTGTGGAATTGGAAAGAGCCAATACGCGCGCGCGCTTGCTCGCTCGCTCGCCTCGCCTCGCCTCGCCTTGCCTCGCCGAGCCGAGCCGTGCCGTGCCGTGTTTTTCTTTATCTATTCGAAAATCGTAACGCACTGACTCGCGGTAAATAGTATTAACGAATGGCTGGCAGTAACGGTACAGTTACTAGTGTATTATGGCTGCGGTTACTTTCGAGTAATGGCTGCAGTTACTCTGACTCTTCGTTTTTGCTGTTACAGCACAGAGGGGCTCTCCACTCCATACGGGATAAAAGATAGTATTCTGGTTCTATTTTTGAAAGCTGTGCTCAATAATCTCCGGTCCAGAACCTTGCGTGCAAAGGGTTCTGGGCGAGTAGGCCTCCGAAACTCCGTCCGTTTGCGTACCTGCACGGGTAGACGGGCAATCAAGTTTTTGGGGAGCGCATTGGCGCGACTACTCAATCTGCGAAGTACTTCATCTGCTTCCTGGTGGTGAACTGTTCGCGAGACTGCACGGCGAACATCTTCCTGCATCACGCCTCGATCGACTACATCGAATAGACCATCATGTCGACTGATGGTAACGGCGCCTCCGATGTCACCTACACTGGTCCCGCCCGAGGGTATAACCTGAAAACTTCTCTGGTGTATTTGTTTCTGTGTGCTATGAATATATTAATAGGTGTTGCTGTTAACTTGTTCGTAAACGAATATGAATACATCATTGTTCAATCACTCATGCTTTTGTATGTCATATTTTATATGCTGAATTTCTAGATTAAAATATGCCAAAAATTGACTAGACATTCAACATAGAAATCATTTAGTCTCACCTCTCCGATTACCAAAAGTGTTTCTCTTAGTAGAGTATGAGCAACCTTTCTCAACAATTTCTGATTTTTTGCTGTAAACATTAAACAGCAATGTCGGAGGTGCGGTTGGGGTATGGCTCTGGTGCGGCTGTCGTGCCGGGGACGCTGTGCAGCAACAGTGGCGAAGACGGGGCCGGGCGGCGACGACGGTGCGCTCGGGGCAACGCGTGGACGGCGGCACGACTGTGTCCTTCGGCAAAAGCAGAGGAAGCAGCCGGGATGTTTGGGGTTGGGAAGGAAGAACTGAAGAGGACTGGGCCGGGTTGGGCTGGACAAGAAAATAAGGGAGAAAGAAATGGGCCGACCCAACATGGGTTTTGGATTTTTTCTTTTGTTATTTTTTCTCTTCTATTATTTAATTTGAATTCAACTTGCGAATTCGAATTTTGGACCATATTTTAATATTCAAATTTTCTATTTTAATTTTTCTTTCTATTTCCTTTTTCGATTTTAAATTCAATCACATCTCTGCGGTTCAAATTAATATTCATTTTATTTGTTTTCCAACTACATGGATATTACTCCTAGATTTTGATTTTATTTTTATTTATTTATTTGGTTAATCACAAAATCCAATTAAAATTCTCGAACAAAATCCAAAAAATTCAAATAACACTGAAACACATAAAAGATTTTCAAAATTTACACATTTTCTCTCCTCTCCCTAGCGCAAGGGTTCACAATCTGCCTCCTCTCTTCCCCTTCCAACGCCGACCACCGTCATCATTGTCCCCAAGCGGTGTTCTACCAATGTCCACGTCCCTAAGCGCCGCCTCGACCGCCTCCCCACCCCCTCGGACCTCGTAGCTATCGGCCCTAACCACCTCACCATCTCCACCCTACCTCTTGGCTTGGCTCCAACTGACTATCGCAGCCCTCGATCTCATCCCAGCCCCCTCTGACCTCGTCGGTGTTGGTTCTGACTTCCTCGTCGTCCCTCTGACCTTGCCGCCGTTGATTCTGATCCTCGCCACTTCGGGATCCAGATGTATGTATGTATGTATGTATGTACGCACGTACGTGCGTACGTTTGTTTGTTTCCTGTTCTTTATTGTCTTCCACCTCTCAAATTACAGGAACAAGATGCTCACACCAGTTAAAACACACCCGAAAATGCAATCCTTTCAGTACTGTCTTGGAATTGAACCAACAGTTAAATGAGTAGCTTCACTCTTCGGGTGTTCCAGTGTGGTACTGTGCGGCTCACCTCCCAACTCAGTAGAAATAACAAGGGAGCTTTGCCAGAAAAAAGGGAAAGGAAAATATGAGAAGAATGAATTGAAGTCGGGGCGAACCAGTACTATCCCAGAACATGCTAAATTGTAAGGAAATACAATTGATACTGTAACTTAGAGGACTTACAGCCTTACGCGATTGAGGAGTATGTGAGCTATGTTTCGTGTGACATCTTTCAGTACAGACTCTCATATTGAGAAATTTAATTTCACCGAGACGAAAACTAGTACAAACATTAATTAGGGCATATTGAGAAATTTAATTTGTCAAGTCTACTTAAATGTTGTAACCACCATCCTCTGCAAACATCACGAACTAATCATTTCATCTGTTTTTGCCCAGAACTCCAGAAGGAACCGAAATTTCTAGGTGAAGTCTAGTGCGTACGTTAAGTATGGTCTCAGGACTCAGATAGATGAGCAGTATTTTTGCTTGATTAACAACATCCTATGCATTATGGCGATGGGGAGGAAAGGTAAATCTCCCGTACATCATGCAGTTGATTTAACAACATCCTATGCATTATGGCGTTTTTTTTATGGAATGAATGGTGGCCCTTACTGTTCTCTATTTGATCGATCCTAAATAACATGCATGAAGTGAAAAAAAAAAGGTTAAAAAACAAGCAATGAGTTTGAGTTTGGGCAGTGTCTCGGAGGGATTGGATGCGCTTAAATAATACCTTTTTATTGAAACTCGCTTAACTAATACATTGATTAGATGCAGATGCAGGTGCAGAGCTGGGTTTGGCTTTTAAGTTACCCATCGTGTGGCCCTCTTTCTCCCTGCCTTCCTTTACCATCTCTCCTTCACCGCGTCGGAAAAAATCTGGTGTGGGACGGTTGGGGAGTAGACTGGCTGCATTCCTGATAGCAGCCTCCAACGCCTCCACCTCTTCAGCCCTCGCACCTCCACACTTAACGTGGACAACGATACTCCTGAGAGCAGAGAGGTGGCCCATGCTGAGATCGGGAAGACCGCATACAGATTTCACCACACGTGCTGTGACTGAAAATGATAGAGATACGAGCTTTGGCATGGCTCCAGCTTCGAACCTCAGACCCATGATCCTATCCCGCAAACGTAACCTCTGCAGATATCGGAATGTACCGCAGCGTACAGTGAGCCTTTCTTTGGAGCCTGCTTCCTGGGAGTTTATCTTCAGCTCCAGAAGTAGCAATGCGGGTATGTCCCCAAGTATCTGGAAGGTTTCCTGTGTCACTTGATTAACCGTGATCCATAAGCGAGTGAGGTTGGCCAGTGAGGCCATCCACTCTGGAATCCCATGGAGGCAGAGATTTTCGATGCATAATTCCTGCAGGAAATGAGGCGGCGGGGACCAAGAATCCAATGAGACCTCAGGAGAATGAACAGCACCCAATGAGACCTCAGGAGAATGACCAAAATCGTCCACGTACAAATTTTGAAGGTTGGAACTACAGAGTTTGCCAAGCGACGAAACCAAGCTATCAATGCATCTTGTTTTGTCACTGCATGAGTCGCTAACGCGCCAATCAAGATAAAGCTTTCTCAGTTTGGTCAAACTACCCAAACTCTGCAAAGAATTTATTGAGCTTTCGTTGTCCACAACTACATGCCCAAGTCCCTCTAGAGCTTGCATGTTCCCGACTCCATCGGGCAATTTTATATGGTTAACAAGTAACCATTTCAACCGTTGCAGATTAACAATGCTTGCCGGCAATTTTGTTATACCAGTACGCTGTAGATCCAATGTTTCCAAAAATTGTAGCTCCCCTATTTGTTCTGGAAGCCGTGTAATGGTCCTTGCATTAATCCGTAGGTACCTCAACTGAAACAACTTCCCAATGTTTCTCAGATAACAATTTTCCAATTCCTCACAACCTTCGAGATCAACAACTCTCAGAGCCTGAAAGTCTGAAATAGGAGGCATTCGTTTAGAATATCCAAATATGCTAAGGGATCGAACATGAGAAGTAGCCATTGATGACATCAACGTTGCATTTTCTTGGCCACGGTAGTCAAGTGAGAGTCGGCGAACTTTATCTTGTGATACCAGCATATGAGTTTGATCACCCATAGAACTGATAAAACCTTCTTCAACTGCCTTGGATATAATGACCTCAAGAATCATATCATGAACACGACATGCCAGTGCTTGACCATCATAATTGAGATGTGCTGGTTGTATCATACTTCTATTTATAAGTTCATTAAAATAGCATTCCCCTTCCTCCCTTAAATTTCTCCGTCCATCAACCTTGACGAAACCTTCTGCTATCCACCTCCTTACAATCTGAACCCTCCTGATCTCATAATCCTCTGGATACATGCTTAGATATAATAAGCATGTCTTCAAATGTTGAGGAAGATCATTGTAACTAAGAGATAAAATTCCTTTCATTTCTTCCACATCAGAGTTTCTCTCAAGTCCTAAACCAATTGAATTCCAAATGCTAACCCACTCTTCTGTCCTATTTGATTTTGTAGTCAATAAACTCGATATAGTAGTTACTGCCAATGGTAAACCGCCACACTTTTTAATGATTCCAATTGAAACTTCATTAAGGTGAGAAGGGCACAGGTCTTCAGAGCCAAAAATTCTTCTAAAGAATAAACTCTTAGAGTCAGCTTCACTTAGTGGCTTTAGTTCATATATAACATCATGGCGAGGGGAGCAACATGACTTGGCAACCGTAGCAATTCTTGTTGTCACTATTATTCTGCTACCACGAACATTCTCCAGCAAAGCGCATTTGATAATCTTCCATGCCTGAGTACTCCATATATCATCGATTACAATGAAGTACCTACCAAATGAAAGAGAATCACAGTTCAATTTGATTGAAGTTCTTTCTCTTTTCTTTTCTTTTCTTTTTGTACATAACTTTTTTTATCTTTAGTGTAATATATACACAGTAGGGAACTCTCCTATTATTTTCCTTCAAAAACAAATTAATCATGTTGATGGCAAAAAGGCATGACTTGATATGAAATGCAATTCACATATCTTGTACCTTAACGTTGCAAGCCACAGCTCGTTCTCTGATAAATTTATATGTTAATGGAAGAACAGAATATTTTGTGCTGATTTAACGAAAATTATATTTAAACTTAGATACCTCTTGTCCTTGAGGAAATCCCTTAGTGCATTTATGATCCACTCCTCATCCCCTGAGTTGGCGTTGTCATACTCTTGCTTCTTAAATTGAGAGAGAACGGTTCGTAAAATCTTCCTTACATCAGGTTTTTGGGACACCGATACAAAAGCCTGACAATCAAATTGTTCACCAACTTTTTTATATATTTGGTTGGCGAGAGTAGTTTTGCCTAATCCTCCAAGCCCCACAATTGAGACCACCTTCAACTGCTCCTCCCCATCATTCATCAACTTGATGAGCTCCTCCCTCGGAACATCAATACCAACAAGGCCAAATGCCTCAGCATAGAGGGCAGGTAGCCGGGGATCGATGGGCACAACACCAGTGTTGCCAGAGTTAAGGACCACATCAAGCTTGTACCTGTCACGTCGTTGGCTTGACTCGACGATGCGAGTCTTTAGTTCTTTTATCTGCTCGGCGATCTCATGACAAGCTCCCAGCTTCTTCACTTTCTTGATCGTCTTGTGAAACAACCGCTTGATACCGCTGGATTCACCCGGGTCCTGGTGGAGCCAATGCATATATTCATCGATGCAATCCTCGATATCGTAGGCCATCTCCCTGACTTGGTTCCTCCACTCCAGCTGCTGTGGGTCAAGCACCTCCGTCTCGGCCAGCTTCTCTAACAGAGCATTCATACTGCGCAGCTCATCCTTCAGGAAGGTGATGTCGCGCTTCATGCCCTTTTGCAGCTTGTACTCCTCACCCAGTAGCATGGTGAGCTTGGTGAGGACGGAGTTCATCACCCCCGTGGCAGCGCTCACCATGATTCCGTCCATCAACTACTCTGTTCGTTGTGTGGCGAAGCTTGTAGATCAGCTCAGAACCTGAAGATGATTTGTGGCTGTACGAGTGAAGCAGAAGTTAGTTGCTGCTGCCAAGGATATTATCTCAGATTTCTGAAAATTTCACTCACAAACTATGGTCATGGAAAATCAAGAACAAACTCGTGACATAGTTATAAGTAGGTACGTACCTCCTGTTGTTCCGTGGCCATGGCCTCACGCTGGCTAATGGACCACAAACAATGGTGCAGCGAAAGATTTTAGGGGAAAGATGGGTAGAGAAGACAGGACGGTGTTAGTTAATCTAGTCATTTATATGTCAGTTACTCCCTTTACAACTCAGTTTTTCATCAGTTTACACAGCTAATTAGTGAGCAGTTTCTCGAGTATTTGATGGGTCAGTTTCTTGCCATTACTAGTTCAGTTTCTTGTAATTAGTACTTCAGTTTCTATTGTGTATTTGCTATATAAAGGAGGAAAGCAAAGCCAGAAAGGCAACGTTCTGCAGCACCAAAAAGAAGCATTCTGTGTTCTTGTGTGCGTACTATAGCTTGTAGACATTGTGCGTACTGTGTTCTTGCGGTGCTAGTAGGCGTTTAGCCTACAGACGGAAGCTAATAAACTAATAATTGAGAGACCCAGGCTCCACTGAACCTGAGGAGAAAGAATAAATTAAGATTGGCAGGTTGTGATTAGGGATGGTGTTAATTGGATATGAAACGCATGGTTGGTGACAAAATTACTCGCAAGTTGCTCAAGAATAGATAGACAAGTATATTGTATATAGTTGTCTAGAGTTACAAATAACCTCCATCTTCCCACTTATAAAAGATCATATTTATAGATTGGAAGGAGGCAAGTGAAGATATAAGTTTGCCCGCGGGGCCTAGTCTACTCCTAAGAGTTGCTTCGTCCTTCGCACCATGTGAGTCTCATCATGTCCGAGGGACCCCGGGTGTCAGGACACGAAACTTGCATTCTGAACTCCATATTTTTACTATGTTAGTCACATAAGCAGTGGCTAATACACACATTCAACAACATTCATATCACATTCATTCATAACAAATTTATGTGAGAGAAACAAAAGCAAATGCATAAAAAATGCCCTCTACTGCGCATTGAACTGTGCACTTTTCCTGCTAGTGTAGTCTTTCCCGCCCCACCAGTTGCAACTATTGAGATGACACTTGTTTGTTCTCGATCGATATTTGTCAGTTTTCCCTCAATTTTCTCGGCATCATTATGAAATCCAGCCACAATATCATCGGCAGCAGCAGCAGCAAGACCTGCTTTATATAGTGAATTGGGTACAGCACAAAACGCTTCTGTTGTTATATTCCCACCGAGATCAAGAATACCTAAAGTGGATGCACTAGTTGTAATTTCTTGAATTTTCCTTCTTACTCGTCGAATGCCAACCCCAACTTTAAGAAGAGTAACAAGGTCGTTGAGTATACGAGTGTACCTTGATATAGCACCCGTAATGCCCCTCTTCAACCTGTTTCGCTTCTGCATGTATGCTGCGACTTCAATGATATTCTCAGCCTCGTCTGCTGCAACTCTGCTCTGGCGGATCCAGACAGCTATACTTGCATTCCCGGACCTCCGCTTGTTGTCGGCATCTTTAAGGAAGCCCTGCAGCCGCTCGAGCTCATCCTTCAAGAACTCTACTTCACCGGTGACTCTGCATAGCAGCGATGTCTCCTGGACGGCCAATCCTACTGACCACGGTAGAAACAGCAGTTTCGGCCATACCTTTGGCCTCTCTCGACCAAGCTTTCTGTGGGGAGGTAAGGTGTGGAAGCTCTTTGTCAATCTTGTTAGACTGCCAAATGCCAACAATGAATGTTGTTGGTAATAGAGCCATAGAGGTGAGCAAAAAAAATGGCAGGTCAACCTGGATACCAACTGAAAATTTGTCATGGATCCCTGAACCAAAATAGATATATCTTGAACTTGAAGCACAGAAGTAACGTGATTCTGCCTCGTTGTGGCTGCCGACTGATATTTAATGAAAATTGTTTCCAGAGGAAGCGAACTGCAAAATCTTTTGCATAAAGTACTGGATCAAATGCGTTACCCCTGAGCAGCAAGTGGAACACTGGTACTTCGTTGAACTGAAATAAGAATGTATGAGACCATGTGAAGGTAAGATAGAAAGCTTGTTCTTAGGCCGATCTCTATGGCTCCATGTTGCTTGTGAGTCGTCGAGTCATATAAGCCCAGCCAGAAGGACTAAAGGACGGTATGGGAACGGGATTACTGGTCTCTAACGGCAACAGCGATCCCTTTGGTTCATACGTAACATAATTACATAACACTTTCGGTAATAACAAATCAGTTATTTTTCAATCAAAAATCATGCAAAGAGATTACGTAATTAATACAGTGCTTAACAGCACAAACATTTGTATTTCGAAATCTCAATCTACACGAAGCACATGTTCTGCGCTCCGTGTATATTATCATTACATAAAAGCAAACATATCGCAGTATAATTAACGACCAACACATAAACACCCTGGAGATGCTCGATTAAAAACAAACAAACAATAATTTACAAAGAAAGGCAAATGCATGCACGAAGGATAATCGAGGTGACCCTGACACATCCTGCAGAAATCTTCGACTCGTGCATGCATCAAGGTTGAGTCACCAGCAGAGGATTGTCTACTATTTTCTTGTCACCTGGGTAAAGCATACAAGAGAATGACACGAAGTTATGGAATTGATTGGAAAATTTGTTGTATGTCATTGGTCAAACCTGGAATTTTAAATATGTCATTCAAAACTGTCTTATTGTGAATATGCCACTGCTGTGTGAGTTTTCTTCTCGAAATACCACTTCCATCACGTTCTGTTGGCTGGCCATCAGAAAGCCAAGTTAGATTGCTTTCAAAATGACGGTAAATCACCCTGGATGTCTCTCTCTCATTCCTTCTTCATCAGATTCCGAGGCAAAGCTTCCAACTCCAAGCGTTCAGCACATGCATGTTGAAAATGTTGAAATGTTCTGATTTATTTATGTTGTACTGCTCGGAATTGTGGTCCAAGGTTGAACTTTGAACTACTTAGTGTTTCATATACTGATGCTCAAGATTCATACAGATGGAGCGACGCCGAGCAACAGTGCAGCCACACCATCAACAGCTGCATCTACCATTCAACTCTGGAACCCACCTAGAATTACTAAGAAATCTGTCCAACCACCAGCAACTGCTTGAATTTATGTGTTATGTGCTGTTAGATAAGACAATGTGATCTACTTTGTAATGTCAAGAACCTTGGAGTATTTTGTGATGTCAAATTTCAAACCACGAACGTGTATGTTAAGTTAGATGATGTACTACTTGAGATGTACTTTGTATGTCAGAATCCTTGGGAGTATTTTGTTATGTCTAAGGCCGCGCTCAGCTGCTACAAAAGCCAACGTTCGTCGTTCGGCTGTGACTTTATTTTCACTGTTTAGATTTTTGTTTTTTTGTTTTTTTTATTTTGTGTTTTTTGTGTTTTGTTTTTTTTGTATTCATTTGCATTATCTGTGATGAATTAACATATTTTTTCTATTTTTAAATTTAATTATGCCAAATAAGCTAATTCAGATACAGTAAAAAAATTAACTAACTACAGTAAAAAAAACCATAAACCATCGCCATTCTAAACGCTACCTAAGGCATATTTATTGAAAGTTATGCACTATTAATTAAGTGATGATTGCAGTTTGTTATCTGGTTTTTTTTTTTGTGCCAACCTTTCCCTCCAAGCGTTCGACCAATCTGCTGCCCAACTAAAATTTTGGCGCCAACTATTCCCTCCACTATCTAATGGCATTTCCCTTTCATGAATTGTACCACCGTGGGTACATAGTCATTTTGCACTGGTCAAGGGGATTGATGAGCCAGCTTGCCAACGGAATGTGACGAGAGAGAGTGGCATTTCGAGACAAAAACCCATGAAGCAATGGCATATTCACAGTAAGGGGTGCTCAATTGGACTTAATAAGCTATAATTTATAGCTTATTTTTACTGTATCTGACTTATTTTGTATTGTAACTGATAGTGACCTATTTGCTATAATTAAATTTAAAAAAATAAAAATAGAAAAAACAGATTAGTCCATTACGTATAATGCAAACGAATACGGGAAAAAAAGAATCGGTAAAAAAGCTCAAAAAAGTCAAAAAACCAAAAAGATGGGAAAGAGCCATGACTAAATCCATGATGATTCTATGATCCATACTCACTCATCTCCAGATTTCAAATGTTCATCCATAACAAGTTTCAGGCCATTTGTTTTCAGGATGGAAAGTATGTGTAATCTAAAGAAGTATGCACATTCACATATAAAAACGGAGTATATATACGTAAAGAAGACAAGTCCGAACACACACATATACTAAAGTAGTACCGTCTTGAATAAAAAAATTAATATCTATACATATGGAAATGGGAGTATCTACACGTACGGAAAAGGAATACGCACAAGTGCATCAGGAAACAATATACTTCAAGCTTATCAGTAGTACTTGAACAGTGGTATATATGCTTCAAAAGTAGTATATAATATATATGTATTTGAACAGTGGTATTGAGCATACTCGTTATTTTTTTCCAAATCAACATACTCCCTAGTTGAACGAGGTATATATGCTTGAAAAGTGGTACACAATATACTTAAACAGTGGTATTAAGCATACTCCCTCGTTAATTTTTTCTAACCGACATACTCCCTAGTTGAACGAGGTACATATGCTTGAAAAGTGTCACATACTCAACGTATGTATACTACTTTCTTTAACAAAGTTTATCTTTCCAAATGAACCATGCACCAGCTAATTGCCTAAAATCTAGGAGATACATACATGTATGAATTTTGAATTGAAGTTTTGCAAAGCCATACATGCACGCGGCCGCAAATCCTGCAATTAGCCAAACCGGATGCCTCATTGAATGGGTTTGCTACCTGTGGTTCTTGCACCCACAAACCCGATCAGCAGATGAGTATCCCAAGGAAGATGGATGAAGGATAATATGGGTGTAATTACACTTTGGAGTAGAAAATAAATGTCATATATATATATATATATATATATATATATATATATATTCCAAATTTATTTTTTCACTACAATAAAAAGAGTCATCACAGGCGGTAGCGTCACCTTTATGTCACAACGGTGACAATGCACAAGTCACTCTTACAACACTTACGACAAGAGTATCTTGTGCACTGAATCGTAGTGTCACAATCGGAGGCGGAGGAGCTAGCTCATGGCGGTAGTCGGCATTGTCGAGGGGAGGATGCAGGAAGCTAGGAGTGGATGAACTCACACGTGCTTGCCAGTGGAAAGGGAGAGGGGGATTAACAGGGGTGAGAGGTGAGAGAAACCGCTGCCTGCTATTCGATGCGGAGAGAATGGACGAGTGAGATCGAAATCCTGAGAGATATGACACGGATCGATGATATGTTATTATCATAGACAGTTTGTTATACAAACCGTCTGTGATAATGCACATATCAGAGATGGTTTGTTATATGAACCGTCTGTGATAATGCGTATAAATAACAGTGCCGCCTCATTCCACGTGTGCATCACACAGTTTGCCAGGACCAAGAGCCACTGTCGCTTCATCTTCAGCAACCAATTCCCGAGCGCCACGCGTCGCTCTATTCGGACCAATCCAATTGTCCTCAACCCTCTAGACCGTCCGATCGTTGTTGAACTGTCTGATCGCCGTCATCATTCGGGCAGTCCGAACGTCCTTACCAAAGACGATTTGTTATACAAACCGTCTGTGATAACGCTCAAATATGCTCGCCCTACTCCCGCCTGTTAATATTTCGATGCAAGCAACCCTTAAACTTTCACACCGTTCAAGCTTTATATGCAACACGGTGTATAATTCCTTGATACCATAAAATTAATATCTTCTAAACGGTCCTCTCCCTCATCTTCTTCACCAGATTTCTCAATAATGGCATCTAATATTCTTTTGATCTCCTTCTCATCTATCCATCATGAGTTGTTTGACCACAACCTTACACAGGTGACTAACAACTTACATTTGGACCAGCTCCTCCGCTCACATGCTGCTCTCCTTCCTTGACTCGCTTCCATATGTCAGCTGGACCTCATCATCCGCCGTCGACGGAGGTGTCTTATTTTTGTTCAGGAAAGGGAAACCGCCCTTAGCCTTGTTCTTCTCTTCAATGTGCTCAAATGCGAAAGAAGCTCTTGCGGCAGTGGAGGGACATATGACTAACGTTGCGATCAAGCAAAAGCGGCCGATTCTGAGGAAGATTATCATGGAATCCTCTTTGAGATTATGGACCATGCTAATGATTTGCCCAGGCTAGAGAAGGACGTGGAGAGGGCAAGGACAATCTTCACAGCATTCGAGAACGTAGCCGCTGATCCTCCAACTCCAAAAGTAGAAGAGGAAGCATATGAAGTCCAGAAGACTAAGATCTGGAAATATCTTTTTTTGGGGACTTTTGTAATAAATTTGAATTAAATTTGTCTTTTGTAAAAGTGACTAGTCACACTAGCACACTTATCTGTTCCAACTTAGTAGATTCTGTAGTTCATATAACAAAGGACAAAACACAAATGGTTGTAAATAAAAATTATCTGTGATAGTTTAATAGACAGTTCTAACTAAAAGCCATTTGTAATAATAGACAAAACACAGACGGTTGTAAATAAAAAACCGTTTGTAATATTTCATAGACAGTTCTAATTAAAAGCTATATGTGATAATGGGAGATATCACAGCGGCTTTTAAACTCAACCATCTGTGATAGTTTCAAAGATGTTTTTCACCATGAACCGTCTGTGATAATTAAAACACAAACGGCTCCACATGAACCGTCTGTGATGAGGTGTTCAGTACAACTTGTTTTGTAGTAGTGTTTAATTCTTGCCTATGCAACTTCAATTCAGACTTATACTTTAAAAATGACACGTCAACTCTAGATTCTAATTTGTATCAAAGCTGTACGTTCTATCAACTATATACAGCAACACATTAAGTGCAACCACCTTAGGGTGTAATCATGCAACCCATCATATGTTGAGGCACCAAATCAGCATGAAAAATTCCAAAAAAAAATTGATGATGTAGTTTATGGAGTATTGTACCACCCTTCAAAATTTCAACTTCAGACTTCATTGTCATTCTGTTCCTTTTTCCATTTCCTTTTTTATCATTTGTCAAATTTTTTTATTTTTGTTACTCTTGACACTGAGTGAAATTGAAATTAAAATTTTATATATAGGTAGTGAATTGAGAAGTACATGTAGAATATTTTTTGGATTTTTTATGTTGGCTTGCTGCCTGAACCAACCACGCACCTACATAGGCTAGTAATTTTACAAAACGCATGTACTTTTTATGTAAATCCAATAGATATTTTTATTTTATATTAAATTTAATTTCTAATTAACTTTATTTTGGAATTACTTTAAGTTCCAAATATTAAGTTATATAACACCAAATTATACTTTTATTCTGAATTTATGTTTATCAAAAGTAATTCTGAATTTGACTTAACTTTGTTTCCAAATAGAGTTTAATACTGGATTCACCTTTAATTCAAAATTTATCTTTATGATAAGCTTTGTATCTGAACTATCTCGTGTGAATCTGCAAAAATGTTTTAGTGACCTCGCGGACGGCCTACTTTCTACTTGCTAATTTAGTAGTTTGTACACACGTGCATTCTGCCACTTGATGTTGATTTGAGCCGATTTTGTTATAGATGGATGACATCCTAGCTATTTTCTTCTTATGGATTAAGGAGGGATTTCTAGCTTTTATCTCTCCTAGAATTATGGCGAGGAATCGATCTCCGATAGAATATACTTCATGCCATACATACATGCAAGTTATATAAAGAGCACCAAATCCAGCTCCATCCAAAATTCAGAGCCCATCAATCTTATAAAATTTGTGGAGACCGTGTGTGGCATTACTATTTTTCCTCTCCTCCATGCATGTTATGTTCTTGGTAATTATGGTTTTGTTTGGCCTTGTCTTCTTTCCGAGTTATGTGTAGCATCATTTTTTCATGTCCGATTAAGTATGTCTTTCTATATGAGGACATTAAGAGACATAATATGTTTGTTAAACTCTAAATTATACCTGTAAAAAATGAATAGATAGGCAAATGTTTTCTTTTCTTCTGATTAACGTACGAATTTCTATTTTTTTTCTTTTTTCTCATTGTCCTAAAATTTTCAGTCTAAAGCAATATGGATTAATTTGAGCGTACTGTGGTGTGGGGAGATCAATATGCTCATGTAAGCTATTAGGAATTTTGGATTTTTTTTTTTAACTTCTGTTGAATTTCCTGATATTAAATAGCATTAATTGGAAGGGAAGATGCTGCTAGGCAGGGTTGGCAGTGTCTTGCCTAGATGCGTGAAGCCACCCAGGTCCTCGTCGTCCGTCCTTTTTTTTCTAGACATGGTACTCTTGGTTTTGGTTTTACCTTTGACTGCATGAGTTGTGTGCATTTCGGTAAGCCATGGTAATATCCATAACTAATCTACACCGTATATTACAACAATAGATGGTCAGGATGTTTTAATTTTTATTAATATGGGAATTCCAAGATTTTTCTGCTTAATGTGTGAATTTTTAGCCGTTTTACCTTGTAGGATTAATGTGAAGACTTATAGAAGAACTTCCAATTAATATAGATTAGATAGATAGATGACAGCGAGTCAGCGAATTTCGCCAAAAGAAAAAGATCCCAGTTACGACAAAAAATTGAGCCCAACCAGTAAATTCTGCAACCATTATGCCAAACAAACAAGGTAGCTACGTAGATAAAGTCATAAATAAGTTAAATGGCATTTATTGAGCATATTGCTGCTTGTTTCCATGTGCTGCAAATATTTGTACGACACTTAAAGTCCTAAACACAAATACCATTCAAATCAAAGAAAGTGAAAGAATAACAAGCAGGGGAGGGGACATAGTTACCAACCTTGCATCCTTTCCGCTGCAGCTCTTCGCAAGTGTTGTCATCTCTAGAAATCTGGAACATGTCCCACAGACGTAGCTCCTTGAGGGACGGCAGGTGCAGCAACCCCTCGGGGAGCTTACTCATCTTCTTGCACTTATAAAATGTCAGTTCTGGGAGCCTTCGCATTGCCCCGACCTCTATCCTCCACTCCTCACTAGAAAACTGCTCAAGTGTCAACTCTTCCAGTCGAGGGAACCCTTGGGTGGAGGAGGACACAATCTGGCCTTCATAGCCAGCCAGCGACAATTCCACAAGACAGGGAAGCTTCTCCAGAATCGGCATAGGGTCTTCTTTAATGACATCAGCATACAGAATGAGACTCCGTAGACTTTGTGGGAGGAGATGGCTCTCAGGAAACTTATCGAGCACATCGAATTTATAAAGACAAACATCAACCAGGTGAGGCATGTTTTTTGCCAATATTTTAATCATCTCCGTTGGCATGGGTATCAAGTACAAGGACAAGGCAGTTAGTTCAGTCATTTGGCCCAAAAACGTCACCATATCACTCCGAAAATATTTACTATCACCATGTGGAGGATTTAAACATAAGATCTGGAGCTCTTTCTGTTGGACACTCTTTGGTGGAGAAAACGCCCTACCAAGGTAAATATGCCTTAGAGCAGGAATAGCCCACAGGGAGTTTGGTATTAACGTGTCCAATTCTGTGCCGCTCAGATCTATAGTTTGCAAGTAAAGGAGTTGTCCAATTGAAGAAGGGAGTGTGACCATTCCACAGTTTCTCAACCTGAGACACCTTAGGTGAGTGCAGTCACCAATTGCCCTAGAGAAATTCTTTAGGCATGAATTTTCTACATGAAGAACTTTCAGGAACCTCAATTTAGGTAGCGACATTGATGGAAGTCCAAAGCCAAGCAAAGTTCGGAGATTTGGTGTTGCCTGCAAAATCTTATCATTGCAGAAGTTCTGAAAAGAAGAACGATAGGATGTCATGGTATTGGATGATGATGCACCAGCTTGACCTGCAATTTTTTGGAGTAAATCCATGTCAGCAAGAAATCAACATACTCGAAAATACATTGCAATATACAAAGAGCGGAGATGAAGCTTGACCTGCAATTTTGTCAGTGACATCAAGAGCACCATCTTGTCTTGCTTCTTCTGTGCACCAATCACGTAAAATATCATGAATCCTTATTATGTCGATCCATCTATGTGCCTTGCTTTTGCTAACAACTTGGACCAAGCTTCTTCGAGCTAACTCAGTTACATACTTGCGTGCTGTTTCTTCCAGTTTGTGCTTTGGTGTATGTGGAATGAAGCACTCAGCTATCCATAATTCGATAAGAGATCGCACTGGTATATCATAATCCTCAGGGAAAGCAGCAAGATAGAGGAAACAAGATTTTATATAATGACTTGGCAAGTCATTGTAACTGCGAGCTAGGATCTCTCGTATCGCCTGTCCATCTTCTGTTGATGTCCAACTCAAAAGCACATCCGACCATGCTTCTATATTTAGATTCTTTGATAGATAACCCCCTAGAACTGCAAGCGCAAGTGGTAAGCCATTACATTTCTTTGCAAGCTTTCTCCCCAGTTCTTCAAACTCATCCAGATTACAAAGTGCAGACCTTTCGTATGACGGTAAAGCTTTGCTACTAAAAAGTTCCCAACTTTTCTCTTCATCCAAGAGCTTCAGATCATGAACATGGGTTGGCATTTGAATATGTTTCGCAACATCTTCCTTTCGTGTGGTTAAGAGTACTCTACTACCGTTATTTGCATCTGGAAAGACTTTAACAGTTCTATTTATTTGGTTCCATGTATCTGTAGTCCACACATCATCAAGCACTACTAAGTATCTTTTGTGCAATAGAAATTCATGGATCTTCTTTCCCACATCATACTCTTGCATCTGATCAATTGCCCTGGACTCATCCCTGACCCCCATTATTTGTTTCATAATATCCTTCAGTAAATCAATGCCCTTGAACTTTTGAGATACAGTTACCCAAGTAACTGTGTCAAACTGCTCTTTAATTCTAGATGAACTATAGACTTTTCTAATGAGTGTAGTTTTTCCCGCCCCACCCATGGCAACTATGGAGACAACACTAAGCTTGCTCTTTTGCTCAACTAACTTTTCCACTATTTCCTTGTACTCATCCTCAAAACCAACAACGACAACATCATCTTCAAAATTTTGATACATATGATCAAAATCTTGCTGAGGCTCTGCAGTAGGACCCAAATCAACAAGTTTTAGATGGGTTGCGCCGTCAAATATCTCACTGATCTTTCTTCTTATTCTCTTAATTTCAACAGCAATTTTGTGTAGAGCTATCAAATCACTTGGTATACGAGCATACCTCGAAATGGCACCCACAAAACCCTTCTTGAGCCTGTTTCGCTTCTCTATGTACTCTGCAGCTTCAATAACATTCTCGGCGTTGTATGCAGCATCTCTGATCTGCGACACCCAGATGGCTACGCTAGAGTTTCCCAACCTCCACTTGGCTGCAGCATCATTGACGTAGCCCTGCAGCCGCTTCAGCTCATCCTTCAAGAAGCCCACTTCATCCATGACTCCACATAGCAACGAGGTCTCCTGGGCTGCAAGGCTACTGACACTGGAAACCACGGCAGAGACCTCATCCATGGTATCCTTGCCTCTGCTTTCACAGATGTTGTTAGAATGCAGTTGTGGTTGTGGAAGGTATGGTTTGGGTTGGGTTGCAACTATTGTTTGATTTTGTATTTGTTCTTGTTTCGTTGATGCTCACAGGATGAAAAGGTCTTGCCCTCCATAACCAATCAACAATATACTGGTGGAGTGGTGGTAGAGTCATGTGGCTGCCATCTCTTCAGGTCACGTCAGATGGACTCATTCAACTTTGCAGCAGTACTGCTGTTTAGAAGAGCCCACACACAAATAATTGCAGCGAAAGCTTCGGTCATGGCCACATGTATCTCTTTCATACTTTTTCTACTGCTCATCCTATCCTTCTAAAAATTACTTAATTCAACCGTTACTATTTATTTTTAGCCAAAATCCATCACCAAACCCAATACGAACCGCCCTGTGAAGCCCAACAATAATTGTAAAGTTTTCACCGATGCCTCGTGTAAAAGCAGACCATGTAATTTTTTTCCTGCGAGCTCACAGGGTTGCATTAGAGAGATGGGCTCACCAATCAGGCAAACTGAAAGCTGTTTAAAACATAAATAGAATTAGCAACCTGTTAAACACACAAACTAAAATGAAAAATATATTCATGCATGCCTCATCTGATGTGCCCATTTCATGCAATTCCTTATCCTTCCCTGTAATCCCCATAACTTGTTTTGCAATGTCCTTCAGTACATTAAGCACTTCAAAACTTTTAGAAATAGAGACAAAAGCAAATGAGTCAAATTGATCTTCAATTTTAAATGAATTGTACACATTCCAAGCTAGTGTGGACTTCCCAGCCCCACCCGTGGTAACTATGGAGATGACAGGTAGTTGATCATTCTCTGCATTTTTCACTTTTGCTTTGGTTAGATTAATATCATCCTGAAATCCAACTAAAACATACTCATCATCAGAATTTGCAGCATTTTGGCCTTGCCACTGAACTCTCGTATTCTAGTAGTCTCCCCAAGATAAAAAAGATTCAAAGTTGGTCTACTAATTGCAATATCACGAATCCTCCTCCTAACACAACAAATGTCAACACCAAGTTTATGACGGGCTATGATATCGTTAGGTATATAAGCATACCTCAACATAGCACCAATGAAGCCCCTCCTCGCCTTGTTCCATTTCTCGATATACTCTGCAATTTCAATGATGTTTTCAGCTTCATATGTGGCATCTCTGATAAGACGAACCCAATTTGCTACGCTGGCATTCCCTCTTCTCCATTTAGCATCTGCATCTTGAAGGAAGCACTGCAGTGAATGTCAACTCATCTTTAAGGGCATCAGGAGTGTATATATCACAATGGACCTTAAGGTGAGTTCCACCTAATTGTTAAGGCCGACTCTGTTATGTATAAGGCCACCACTCGGCTATAACGAGAGTCCCACTTGGCAGTAAAAAATATCTCTCATACCACGGTGATTGGCTGGTGGGGGAGAGAGAACACAGGATCCAAAAGAAAATTTGTATTTTAATGTTTATGGCCAGGTCTTTAGCTTGAGGACTAGCCTCAAATCTTTTTTGCTTATAGCCTGCTTAAAATCGATCCTGTAATATATAAGGTCGACCTTAAGGTGGCTTAAAACCCTCTATTTTCATACACTACAGATGCCAACCTCATCAGGGACGCTACACAAGAATGAAGACTCCTGGCCTGCAAGGCTGCTCATCCTTCCGACCACGGAAGAAACAGTGGACTCGGCCATCTTTGACCTAACTCCTACTCTCTGAAATAAGTAGGTTGCATTAGCCCTCTGTCAACCTGTCCTAGAAGGCTAGGGCAGTAACCCCTGAAAATCATTGAAATTTAGTTGTTTTTGCAAAAATCTCCCAACTAAGAACAGATTAAATTCCAAATTTCAGCCAAGTATGAAGGAATTCCAACTAGTGCATAAGCACGATAAATATAACAAGTATGCTCACAAATAAGAAATTTAAGACCACAATTATGCACAAACTACAAATCTCTGAACTGATCTGGACATGTATGGAATAAGCTATGAACGGCAGAATCTTAATACTGTGATTCACCACGGGAGTACTCATAGCTATTCAAACAAAGTAAGATGTGCATCATCAACTGAGAGCTATGAGGTGCGCAGCAACTGAGATTGGGTCCAGAACCTGAATGGCCTATGAATATTTCGCTGAATTGGCAATTGACTAAGACAGCAGGTGAGCAGAATAATATTTCTCGACTCAAGTCCTAAAGAGCAGAATAATATTTCTCGACTCAAGTGAAGGGCAGAAAGTAAATCAAACAAAAGGCATTGCTCAGCTTTATTATTAAGATTAAGGTAGAACTGGGGAAACCAGTTTATCATACAGGACCCAATATCACACAATGAACCAGGATAACACCACCTCCCTATTGCAGATCATGATCAAGTTGAATAGAACATCCATTCCCAAGGGCCCACAAAGACATCGACAATAGTACTAGTAACAAGATTCAGAAAAAGTAAAACAATGCTCAATTACTTGGCTATAATACTATTATTCGTCAAGAGGAATTCTCCCAGAGGCCAATTACATTTACAATCACAGAGCTATATCACAGATCCCACAGGTTATCATCGATTCGGAGATGTATTATCAGCACCATTCAAGCAACAGCAACAGAAATCAAGAACACGATGCAGCCAGTAAATAAAACAGAGGGAAGCGATGGAAGACACCTCACGTAGCAGGTATAGCTAGAAGCTCACGTTGCAGGCGTGTCGGCCGGCGGCGGTGCTGCGCGAGAATACCAACACGCACGCCGCCGCTGCGCCGTGGTTAGACGACCTCGCACCGAAACACACTTTCCCGATGGTCCAAAATAGCAAAGCGCAAATGGAGCCGGGATCCCTGACCCACGGGGGTGTGCCGTGGTGGACTCTAGGGTCTGAATTACTGGTCTACTGATTGCTGAGTTGGATTCTAGGGTTAATGGGATAATGGGTTGGGCTAGCTTTCGGTGCTACTCACAGTCACCATCCTGCTTCTGTGGCCTATTTCCCTTCAAGCCCAACAAGCAGCTCACGGCTCAGGCTCAACTCGTTAACTAAGCGAGCTAGGAACGAGACTTGGCTCGGCCGGCTTGTGTATGTTATGAGTCTGGGCCAAGCCAGCTCGAGCTTGTTTTGAGCCAAGGTGGTTTGTAAGTCTCGAGTTTTTTTTTCTAACTATATTGACAATGTGGATGGTGGTCCGTCACTGTCGACAGTTTCGACCTCAAGGTGGGCTGGGGCCAAACCTGGCCTAACGGATTAGCTCCACCTTGCTCTATACGGTCCATATAAGCGGATGAAAAGCTGGAAAGAGATTAAGGGTTTGTTTTTTTCGGTTTTTAAAAGCGGTTTTTAGTTTTGCTACAGTATCTAACTTTTAAAAGGAGTATTTTTTCAAGACAATGTCTATAAGTTAATTGTAGTATACATTAAAAGCCTAACATCTGTACAATCCAAAATCACAAACGATTATCTCTCTATCCATAATTTTTGTCGCAAACAGCTAAAATTCAAAAATTTTAGCCAAAAACCATAACAATAAATGAGAGCTCCTATAGTCCCATGTGGTGTTACATCACCACAGTGTGTTGTACTATAAAAGAATTTAGGGTTTGTACTATAATCTCGCTTTCAGGCTGTTGTATCATGACGTTTGGTCCCTAGCCTACTAGGTAAAGGTTATATAAAGAGATAAGCAATGAAAATCCTTATTTTTTTTAATTCAATTATGAGGGTTAAGAGATCTTATGGGTAAAATTGAGCAGCTCTACAGAATCATTTGGAGTTCTTTTGTATTGTAATATAACTTTGGGTTGTACACCCCGCTGTTAAACTTGGCTGTTAAGCCTTAATTTTATAATAAAGTTTGGCTTTTTATGTTTAAGCTTGATGAAAATGATGTACACTATATCTACAGTACCCCCGCGGTTGAATAGTCTTGGATAGTTGCGGGAGGAACACGGCGCCCCTAGAAATGAGGGCGTTACAATTGTATTGGAACAGTGCATGCCATATATGTGTTTGGAAACTACAGCAACTAGCTCAGCTTCCTCGCCAATGGAATGAATTGCTGGCTCTCATCAAGATCAATGGACATCCACAATATCGACGGCGTTGATCTCTGTGACGTAGGAATGCACATGCGACGACGCATTCATCTCGTAAGTAATCATCCACTCAAGCTTTCAAAGCCATAATTAGATTGGAAGGGGTTTGGAATCTGTTCGCCCCGCCCCTGCTTTGAGTGATCCGATTTCGTCTTTTTTTACTGGTTGCCTTGCAAGTAAATCCCGTCGTAACAAAACGCTGGGATGTTTTCTAAATTTTTTTAGATATTTTAGGTTTTTTTTGTATTTTCTTTTTTTTTCGTGTTCCTTTGTATTGTTCTTAATGGGTTAACATGTTTTTCTATTTTTACTTTTTTTTAAATTAATTATGCCCAAAAAACCAAATCAGCTACAGTAAAAAAAGTCAACTACAATGAAATTTCAACAAAAAACCAGAAACCATCGCTAAAACGAGCGCCCCCTTATTGTTTGCATTCATTAAGCTTTTGTTTTCGCGGTTGTAGGAGGTAACGGGGAATGTTGTGAGCATTGACCTTCTCACGCACGCTAATGCTTGCGGCAGTTTATCACCGAATTGTACAATGGACTAATTAAGTACAACAAGAAAGCTACTGATAATATTTTCTACTTAAGTCCTACAGCAATCTACAGAAGCATCTATCATGAAACATAATTACCAAATTTGAAAGATTGGATGTATGTTTTTTAAAAAATTGGCTGACAGATACATATGACATTTGATAAGTGATTAAGATACTAGCAACAGCAATCAAGATAGCGATACAGTGAAGTGAGGGCAAGATGCGAGCTTGATTTGCATATGGTTACCAGTCTGTTGGCCTCTCGTAACAGACTAACAGTTATTCTAGGATACTCTCAATGCAAAGCCAATCCTACAGTGAGTTGCGGGCTTGCTCCAAACTGCTTTAAAAAATGGCTTTCGGGCTTTTTCTTAGATTTTTGGTTGTAAATGCACTGTATCAACTGTTAATTTTTCTCTAAGTTAAAAAATAAGAAAAATTAGAAAATACCGCTATATCTTTTTAGATAATACAAATGAATAAGAGAAAAGAAAAAGAAAAAACTGAAAAAGGTAGAAAAGATAAAATTAAGAAGTCTAAAAACTAAAGCCGTTTGCAGCGGGACGAAGTGCAGGGCAAGTAGTAACACCCAAATAATTGATCCAGAGTAAGTAGTTCACATGCAGCCCAAATACAGAATGTTAGTTGAAACTGAAATCTGTATATGACACGGGTTCAAAGAAACAATGTCGGGACCCAAATCTGTAAATCTGGACCTCTGTGTATTTTAAACTAGTCTTAAGATCAGTAGCTACTTCACACAGTATCAACATTGATGAAATCATATCCATGCAACGAAATAGCTAAGAATAAGCCAAATTTTATTAAGTAGTAATAATGGACCTTATGGTCAAGATTTTACAATTATTACCACACAGGGCTTAACGACAAAAAAGTAAACTTGTAGTGGAAGAAACTCTTGTAGTAGCCATCTAATATGCCCATAGGCAATCGAGTGGAGAGCGCACCCTAGTTCGCATGGTTCTCAAAGTACTCCTCCTCGTAGAACTCGGTGTTTCTTGGTTCTTCTTCGATGACTGATCAACAAATAGCGTAAAGCTATGAGTATATAAAATACTCAGCAAGTCGTATGGAAATGTATGCAAATAGTATTCACACAAGGCTTGATCAAGAGTAGCTTTATGGCTATTTTGCAAAAAGCAGTATTGACAGTAAATACGATGTATAGATTGGAAAGCGTTATTGAAAAGATTACATACATAAGTAAACAAGTACTTTGAAACAAATAGTGAACTACTTGTTCACTTCCCAACCATTCCACCATTCACAATTTCTTTTCAGATAAAATCTCTCTTCCATGTGAAATCATCAGACATTGTCAATAACCGAGGACACAGCTATTCGAATAGTTTTTAACACTCTGTAGAGGTTGTATAGATTGACCCACAAGAGATAATCAATTTATAATGTTAGCCAAGACACACTTCCAAAGGCGTGCGGCTAAAATAATTATCACAAGCTTTCACAAAGCTCTGTTTCGATCCAGTTCTGCTCGCTAATGTTTCGCCTCCATCCAACCCCCTCTTGCGCCTAGTGTGAATGTCTAACCCAAAGTTCACACTTCAACCCAAACAGAACTAAATCAAAACATTACTAATTAATCAACTAGGTTCATCTCATACTAGATATGTGGTTGTACGATCCAAAATGTGCTTCCCACACCTCCTTTACTGCACGATCATTCGCCTGAGTATAAAATCAATTTTTGTATAACCAGGCTCAATGGCATCCTCTGCCATGGCATAACAAATTTTATTAACAGTGGCTACCCGCCACAATTCCATACATGGTTTAAGTCAAAATTTCATGATAAACATGGTGAAGGAGCCCATCGCCCAACTAAAGCATGACTAAGCATATCTTCGGTTCACATCTTGGTATTAAAAATATGACCAACTAAAATTACCCATCCTATGGTGTTCAAGAATATATGTCATTCACAATTATTCAAGGTGGCATACTATCAAGTAGATATTTAACTAATCTCGTAAACATTTAATATAAAACTAGCAATGCATGTTACTTCAAAACAATATAATTTTATAAAATGGGTTCAACAAGGTCAAATGTCTACGACTTGCCTTCGTTGAAGTTGGAGTTTAATGCCACCTGTTGTTCCAAACTAAAGCATGACTAAGCATTTTATAATTTTATAAAATGGGTTCCAAAATAAAGATTCTACACACGTGAAACAAGAAGAACAAACGAACAAATAAAATCACAAAATACAAAAAAAAATAAATACTAGAGGGGAATTTATGATTTTATATGAATTTAGAAATTTAAACGGGTCCAAACGAAGTTAATATGAAGAAAAACTGGTTTCCGAAAGTGTTTGCCGTGATCGGAGTGGTTGGATCCACAGAGAGTGGTTTGTGGTTGAAATCGGCAAGAGAAGACGTTCGGAGCGCTCCGATTGGCAAAAGAAGACATTCGAAACTATCCGATCGACAAGAGAAGATGTTCGGAATGTCATAATTAATCTTGATGATTTCTATGTGGTCGAAGCCATGGTCAAAGGTGCAATCAAAGCCGCAGAGCTTGAAGTTGAAGACGAAGACTCCGAGTATGTGTGAAATCAAAGTCAAAGATTCGGTCAAAACTGTACAGTGGTAGAAGAAAACTCTAGCAATACTCGGAAGAACATTATAGCAGTCAGAGGATCCGAGTAGAGTAGCAGTCGAAAACATTGTAGCAGCTGTGGTTACTATAGCGGTCGAGAACTAAGAGTAGTCGGAGTTGAGCAATGTAGAAGGAGTTCTGTGTGTGGTCGTAAGACAATGTGGTCAACAGTCTACGAGTGTGGTCAGAAGTTTAGAATTTTTGGAGTGGTTGGAAGCTTCAGTAACTGATCGGTAATCGAAGCTACAGGAATTGGTTGATACTCGAAGAAACCGTAATTGGTTGGTACTCGAAGGTCCGAGGCTACAAAGTTTAGTGCGTGGTCGGTAGCTGAAGTAGTCAAATAGCCGTAATCAGATGGCTTAACATGATCGAAATTCCATATGTGGTTGGAAGGGGTAGTTGAAAGGATTGTACTGGTCGAACGGCTGCTGTGGTTGAAAACAAAAGCAACAGAGGTCGGTAGTGGCTGTGGTCAAAAGTGACAACGATCATGACCAACTGTGGTCGTAAGTGAATGTGGTCGAAAACGACAGTGGTCAGAAGCGACCGTGGTCGGAAGCGATTGCGGCCGAAAGCGACAGCGGTCAAAAAAGACTGTAGCAGGTGAAAGATACATAGAGAGAAGGTGATGACTGAGGTAGACAGCGACTGTGGACGAAGCTGGATTGATCAGCGGAGTTTGATGTCGACAACTGAGAGCAGTTTTCAGGACTGGTGGTTTTCAATTCAAGGGAATGTGTTGCGGGCCTTAATTCCATAGTAAGCTATGGTTGGACTGTGCTAGCCGGGCCTACAAAACCGGCCCATCGGACGGCATGGCCCGGCCGGCACGGTGGCGGCCGCCACCGCCTCCTTTGCCTCACCGGCTGCTGCTCCGCCTTCCGCACGTTGGCGGCGTCTCGCGGCGCGGAGGGAGGAGGGGCGGCGCCCCGCGCGTCTCGCGGCGGAGGAGTCCGAGCTGGCGGAGCGGGAGTCGGTGCTCGCGTACTACTCGGAGCTATTCCCGGGCGTGGTGCACGCGGCGGAGGTGCCCGAGGCGCCGATGTGGGCGCCCCCCGTGGCGGTTCCGTCGCGGGAGGGGGAGCTGGCGAAGGCGCCGCAGCCTCCGGCGGGGGCCAAGGGGGTCTGCGCGGTGTGCTTCAGACTGACGACCCATACGGCCATAAGCCACACTTCTACCGCCGGAAAAACGCCCGTGCCGCCGTCGCGCCCAGCCGGTAGATTCCTTAGCATGGCCCCGCCATGGGCGTGGAGGCCACCCAGATCAGCGCCTTTACCGCTGCGGCCGCCCACGCGCTCTGCTTGGCAGGCCTCGCAGCCGCCCCTCCCTCGCTGGCCACGGCGCCCTCATCTCCGACCCCGCAATCGCGCTCCGCCTCCTCGTGGTACGATCTGCTGCTCCCTTCCTCTTCTATCTTCTGACCCAGGCTATGCTTTTCTCTAGGCCTGTGAAGCGCCGCTTGTCATCGCGGTGTTTGCTCCGCGCGAGATCCCAAACACTGCTCGGTGCGGCGCGCGACCTGTTCATCAGCTGTTTCTTCCGATTTTGATGCTAAGGTTATCTTCTGCCCAGTGATGGGGTGATTGGGTTTCTTTAATTGCAGTTTCTTAAGGCGGCTGCGCTAGAAATGCTTGGCTTGCCCGTGGGTTGGTTCTCTTCTTTGCTGCGTTTGCACTTTGGTCTATAGCTTCTATCTACTGTGAAGGATGTCAGAACTCTTAGGATTGCACACGTCATTAATCCATGCTGAAAGCATTACCAAAACGAACAAAAAAAAGCTTAATGCTGGAGATCTGAGTCAGTATCCAGTTCTCACTACTTAGTAATATAAAGCCGATTCACTATTTTGGAATAACAGTCACACAAGTTGAGATATTTATGATCTGCTTATCTTTCTCCCTAAATGCGTGATCGGAATAGCGATGGCTTTTGACTTTTAGCTGAAAAAACACTGTAGCTGGCTGAAAAAACACTGTAGCTGAGTTAGTGGATAGTGTAGTGAATAGTGAAAAAAAGCTGAAGCTAGAAGCTGAAGCCGAAAAAAGCCGAAACGATCACCCCCCTAAATGCATTTGGCGCGATTGTTCTTGGTGCACCTGTTGGAATGAACTGTAGACTGACAAGGACGCTTATGATTGTTGTTTGTTCTATGATACACGCTAATTAGGAATCATGACTAGAATCACCATTTATGCTGTTTGTTGTATTTTTGTCCTTATATTGTATATCTGATTTTAGCAGAATTCACGAGGATATTACATTTCATACATACCAGTCTTAATAAAAGCATACATACTAATCTTCCTTTATCTGATGGGATTGCTCACATGCTGGTACTGTCAGCAACAACCTAGTCATGTCCCTGATCACAGTAAGTGGCATTTGCCCCTCTTTATTTATACTACAATGAGCACTTGAGCACAAGATTGACAACGGAACAACCTTGCATGTATAATAACCTTGCTTAAAGCCTTACATGATACATTTTGTAATCACCATTGCTTGTTGAACACATACCGGAGCAAGAGGATGAAAACTCTTCAGCCAACTATGGTTATGCTGCGTGGTTTGTCACTGATGGTGCTGAAATCTAGAGCTTTAACCCCAGTCGGTTGCCCATAAGAATGTAGCATACCGCGAGGGCTCCTTTTCTTTATATTACCATTTCACTTCCGCTGCAAAAACTGTCTAAAGTGTTCAATTTGGCTGCTCAACCACTTGTGTATACTTTGGCCAAGTAGGCCTATGTTAATAGTAAGTCTATGTGCTACTCTATTTTATTTTATTCATGCTAGCTACTAATCATAGGATTAGTACAGTATACACATAGGGTTCGAAAATTGAATTTTTCTGGTTACCACAGGTAGGGGCTATGGGGTCCTTGAAAAGGGATCAGGAGAATGAAAAGTGTATGTATTATGGTGTACGAGAGCTTTTCCCCCTCTACATTGCGACTAGGAGGATCTATTTATATTGTTACATGGGAGGGGTAGAGAGATTACTATGCTAGTATGCTCCTATAACAATAATAGGAGTGTTACAGTCTTTCCCCGCTTTGTACTTGGCTTTAGCCTGGCAGATTCTAGTTAGCCACGTACAGTAGCAGCAGCAGATTGAGTGCATCCCCATTTCCATGCAGGGTGGAGCGGCACGGTCTCCACAGCCACGCCGACAGCCACGTCCCAGAAGCCTGGAATATTGGGCCTGGCAATCACTGAGCCGAAAAGAAGCCCGGAATATTCGGCCGGCGTAGGTGGAAGTGGGCTTCGTGGGCGCTAGCTGGTGTTGAAGGCCCGGGAGTGTTGCGGCACGGCGCCACGCCTAATTCGTGGGTTGAAGGTTCAAAAAAAAAAGTTGCTGGTTTTGCAACGTACGCGGACGTCGGTGTGCCCTGCCTACATGGGTCGTGGCGTGCGCGCGGTCACAACTGTTAAGAAACCAACTAGGTTTCATATAGGTAAATACCTAAACTGTCTCTAGCAGTTTATATTATAAATATAGGTGTAATACTCTATTGTAAATCAGTGAGAAAGATCAATAAAGACTATAATTGTGCTATCTATTCTCTGGTATTCTGGTGTGTGATATTGGATTCATCTCTTGGTTGTATTGTGACTTGCATTACCGTTAATCGATATACATTATTATTCAACACGTTAGACTCTACGAGGTGTACAGTATGCATATTCCGAATCAATTTACATTGTATTGCAGTTTTTATCCTCAATCTAGATTGCAGTCCTTATTCGTAGCAATGCCCGTAGATCCATTTCTTGGTTATAGATCTAAAATCCCAATTCTTTAGATCGATTTAAGGCATGTATCAGAACCGTAGTGCCGATGTCAATACAAGATCTATTGGTATATCAGTTACTAGATAACAGATCGATCCCTGGTTAAAGAAACATTCTGGTTTTAGATCAAACCTCAGAACTAGATCAGAGGATAATATTTGCTTGGGATGTCACACACACGGATTGACACTATTTTTGGAGTTGCTCACCGATGGCGCGCCGCCCTTCCATCGTGCCTGCAGCGCCGACGGCCCCCGCGCCTGCAGCGCCGGCCCAACACCTGCAGCGCCGCCACCGATGCACGTCGGCCCCGCGCCTGGCAGCCGATGGTGGCAGACCCGCCTCCGGCTCGAAGCCACCTGCGCCATCCGGCTCCCCACGCCTGGCCGCAGCCGAAAGGGCCTTGCGCCCGGGCCACAGCCGGCCTGACCCGTCGCGGCCCCGTCGGCCACCTCCGCCGCTACGGGCCTCGGCCCGGCCGCCTCCGACGCTGCGGCCCCCGGGCCCGCACCTCACTTCTGCCCGCCGAACCAGCACCCGGCCGCCGCTACTTCGCCGGATCTGTGCCTGGCCACCCTGATGCGCCGAGCCGGGACGCAGCCGTCGCACTGAGCCGGGCCTGCAGCCGCCGTGCTGCTGCCGCTGCCGACTCCCGCGCCCCTGCGCCCGGGCTACAGCCGCCCTGCACCAGGGCCGCCGCCGCCCTGCGCCCCTGCATCCTGGACCGCCCGCCACCAACCGCGCGAGACCTACGGTGTAGATCCGGAAAATGCGGCGCTTGCGACCGAGAAGAGGGGGAGGAGCAGCCGCCGGTCAACGGCCGGAAAACCAGGGAGATGCGGCTGTTATAGCCGAGGATGAGGTGGGCGTTGTGGCCGAATTTTTTTTTCTGGCCTTCCCCATTGACCAGGCAAAGGAATGGGTGTAGCAGCCGAAAAAATGGGGATGGAGGCTGTCGGTGGAGAGGATAAGGAGGAGCCGACGATTTGCAAAATAGCCCTCGAGTTTTTGACAAATCAAAAATACACGATGGTCAATTTTGGTTTGCCCCCCGGTTTTTGGTTAAATAAGGATACAAATAATGGAACCGAAAATAAAGTTATGAGTATACCCCTACTGTATATTATAATTACAGTTTAGTTAAGTATATTGGTTTTTATTTAATTAAAGGCATGAGTTAAAAACCGAGAATAAAATATATAGACATGGCCCTACAGTTTATTGTAATTGCAATTTAGTCCAGAAGACTACTTTTGTTTTCACATGTTTACATGTTTATTTTCTAGACTATCTTAAATTCTTTATGATCTAGATAACATGTGGTATTATTGTTCTATTTTCTGGAATAATGTAATTAGCTTGTTGTATTATTGTTATATGTTTTCTGGATTTATTTTATTCAGCATGTTGTTTCTGCTTATTTAGTAATTCTGAAAATTGCTTATTAGCAGAAATTCATTAACAACTGCTAGAAAATTTCAGAAAATCTTAGAAAATCCTAAAACTTAGTTTTTAGGTATATGAGCTTCTGTAAATATATGAGACCTTAGACTTAGTACACCTTAGAAGCATCATATTTCTTTTATGGTTTATTTCCTAGCATTGTGTGTTTGGGATTTATTTAATGGGTTAGTGATTTCTGAAAATTACGTAAATACCCTAATAATTATCAAACAATCCTAAAGATTGCTTGGAAAATCTGGAAAAATGATACTTTATCTACTGAATAGATAAAAGTAAATCTTTACAATTTGCACTCATTTCATGTAGCTACGACTGCTTACCAGAAGTAAGTGTGTATAAAACTGCATGAATATTGTATGATATTGGGCATCACTAAGCAGATATTTGCACGCCCCGAATGGTTGCAAATTGTATCACCTAGAATTATTCAATTGGCATATAGTCATACTACTGTTAAGCCTGAAGCAGACAGAATTATACCCTTTACCACTAAAAGGTAAAAACTTGTAGTTGGTGAGGTATCGTCTATACTCTATCCTGGAGTGTTATTGGTAGCCCTGAAGACACTTTGCCATGTTCTATTGCTCACTCTAGGACCAGAAGTCCGCATGTGAGTATTACTCTGCCTTGCACCACATTGTCTCTGAACCAAGTTTAGGTAATTCGCATGTTACCAATAAAAGGTGCATCATATGCAGGAGTATGCCTACGGTGCACAACATGGAGACCAGCAGTATTCTCCTAGTTATCCCTCAGCTTTATTTAGATGCCACTTTCCTACATGAGTAGCACCAATTGTAAAGTTCAGCTCCTGTAGAGTTTGATCTTGCTCATGAAGAGTACCTCTTATCTTTGCTGAAATTATGCATTAGCTAATTATTTCCTGGACACCATAAATATTTAGTCTAAGTTGTTCTGTTAAAGTCTTACCCTTGCTGAGTAGTTGCTTAATAGAACACATTGCCAAGCAGTATATCTTACCTGAAGTATAGATTGATTAATCATGAATGGAATAACATTTTGCCTGATATTTAAAAGGAATGACATGCCTCAGTTTATTATTGCCTAGATGGAAATTGGCAAAATGTCCTTACAGGCACATGGAATTTAGTCAAATGTTAAATCCCAGAAGGATTACCTCGACTAGACAACGCTATGAACCCCAAAGACTGGAAGTCTATATACAACCCTTATTTTCCATATCATCAAGTGTATGATGGTTTCACGCAAATAAAATTATACTCTTGAAGTATTATAATAATAACTTATTGCTAAAGCTCTAAGTTAAACACAAACGCCAGAAGCATGCATTCTCCTTTGGAATTTTATAATTGGCGTGAAAAGAGGGAGGAACTGGGAATATATGAGGAATATTGTTAATTGTTAAAGAACCTGAAAGATTTCAATAAGTCACATCCTGAAGAAATGTGGCATTGTAATTAATTAATCCCCATATCCTGATTAGGATAAATATATTAGCCTATATTTATTTCTTAAAATGTATTAAAGGCAGTGGAACAATAAGACTTCACCGGAAGTGGTCTTCAGGGGGAGCATATGCTAAACCTTTATAATTATACATGAGATTTAGAAAATCTTGACTTTAGTCAAACCCAGAAGGTATTGACTTGACGATCACGACCTTGAAGGTTTAGCACCTATCGATATAAGTCTAATCGATGGACATGATAAAGGTCTTGAAGATCATAATATATCATGAAGATGGTTTATAAATCCTAAAGATAAGTATTGCAAATCCTGAAGATAAGTGTTGTACTCTTTTCCTTTAGTAAGTTTTTCCCATTGGGTTTTCTTGCTTGAAGGGTTTTTAATGAGGCAACAACTGCGATACAATTTTAACATGTGCTATGTACTCTTTTCTTCATTCTTTTTTTTTCTCACTGGGTTTTTGAAAGAAGTTTTTAATGAGGCATATGCATATCGTGGTGTGAAGCCTCACGAGCATGTATTTGGCTTAGACAAATAGTTGGCCACATCCAGAAGTCATGTGGCGTGAGCACCTTTACAGACTCCACTATTATCTATGAAGATAATACCGCTTGTGTCACATAAATGCAAATGGGCTATGTTAAAAGTAATATCACGAAGTATATTACTCCTAAATTCTTTCATTCTCTTGAGCTCCAGAGAAACGAAGAGGGAAGATACTGAAGGTAAGTCTTGTGATAATTCGACATATTTATTAACAAAATCTCTCACAGTTTCTAGCTTCCAGAAGTGTGTTCGAGGCATTGGTATGAGACGACTTAGAGAATTACAAGGTTCAGGGGGAGTGAATCCCTGAACTATAGCCTATATGTAAAGTCAGAAGACTTACATGATCCTGAAGATCTAAATATTGCACTCTTTTTCCTTTGTGAATTTTTCCTGAAGTTTTCTTACGTAAGGTTTTTAATGAGGCAACAAGTACCGTAAGCAACGGATGCAATGTACTCTTTTCTCTACCCCTTTTTTCCCACTGGGTTTTTGGGAAGAGTTTTTGATGAGGCATGTGCATGCCGTGGTATTCGTCCAAGGGGGAGTGTTAAGAAACCAACTAGGTTTCATATGGCAAATACCCAAACTGCCCCTAGCAGTTTCTATTATAAATATAGGTGTAATACTCCATTGTAAATAAGTGAGAAAGATCAATAAAGACTACAATTGTGCTCTCTATTCTCTGGTATTCTGGTGTGTGATATTGGATTCATCTCTTGATTGTATTGTGACTTGCATTACCATTCATCCATATACATCATTATTCAACAACAACGAGCATTCAGCCGCCGCGTGCGCACCTGGATGCCAGGTGCGGCGTGCCCATGCGTCAGTGGCGTTAGGGGCTTGTCTGTGCACGGACAAATCATAGCCAGACATATGTAAAAAACATGTAGGGTTGAAGTATGTCACCAGCAGCAGCATCGATGGCAGATATCTATGTTACCAATGGAGAAGCCGGAGGAGGAACAAGGTGGTGTGTATGTCCCCGGCAAACCAGTAGCAAGCCTGCAGTCCACACGGTGAGGTCTGGACTTGTGCCACCTTTCAGAGCCAGTAAGCCCACTTAGCGCTTAGTGGAGTATCCTTCCTTTGCACCCCACTCAAAAAAAAGGGGGCTCCGGCGGCGGGAATTGAACTGGCCAACAGGGCTCCCTAAATCGGGGATTCACCGAGACGAAGAACTGGCAAACTGCTTTTAAAGGGAAGGGAGGTAGACTGTGCCTTTCTTTTATTTCTTTTTTCTTTTCTGCAGGGTAAGAAGGAGCCTTGAGAGTTCTTCTTATAGGGGCAAGTGACTTTGTAAACTGCTCAATTTGGCCCTCTAGGGCCGGGAACTAATGAATAAAAAAGGTGATTTCTCTTTAGCAAAGAATGACCTTAGTTATCAAAGGATTGAACAACCGGGATCCATTTACTTATGATACCTAGTTAACATTGATAACAAGGGTCTAATGAATTATGAGTTTAATAGATCCTCTTCATAGAAAAAAAACACTTGCAGATGCAGTAGAGGCGTATAGCTAGCTGTACGTGCTTTCAGTTCAAATCTCAACCCAAAAAGCTGAGCAACTATTGGAGAAGAAATGAAAGCAAACAGAATGTAGTACATTAACGGCCAACACGCACACACACCGGAGATACTTGATTAAAAAAACAAACCATAGTAGTTTACAAAGGAAGACAAATGCATGCATGCAGGATAATCGAGGAGTCCCTGACACATCCTGCAGAAATCTTTGACTCATGCACGCATCAAGGTTGAGCCACAACCAAAGGATTGTCATATTCTTGTCAGCTGCGTAAAGAATACAAGAGAATAGCAGCGAGTTATAGAATTGATAGGAAAATTTGTTGTATGCCACGGTCAAACCTGTAATTCTAAAAAATGCCATTAGAAAGCCATGTTAGATTATTTTCAAAATGACGGTAAATGACCCTGCTTGTCTCCATTCTCACTCCTCTCTCCTACTCACTTCTCTCCAACTCACTTCATCAGATTCTGAGGCAAAGCCTCCAACTCCAAGCCTCCAGCACATACATGTTGAAAATGTTGAAATGTTCAGATTTATTTATGTTGTACTGCTAGGAATTGTGGTCCAATGATGAACTGCGAACAGTTTAGTGTTTCATGTACAGATGCTCAAGATTCGTACAGATGGAGCCACGGCAAGCAACAATGCAGCCACACCATCAACAACTGCATCTACCATTCAACCCTGGAAGCCACCTAGAGTTACTAAGAAATCTGTCCAACCACCAGCAATTGCTTGAATTTATGTGTTATGTAGAGTTACTAGAAAAATGGTTTTAAAAGTTGTTTCGGTGGATAAAAGGATATGAAAAAGACAAGCAACACTGTTGTTGCTCCTAACCGTGCTGGAGCTCTTCGCTCCTTTGGTAGAAGAAAATAAACATAGCGGTTGTTGCTACAGTTTAGCATGTTAATTTTACTATTTCTACAAAATTTGTTGAATGTTTGGTTATTAATTTACCTTAAAGTTGAGATGCCTTGCTGTGTTATATGCTTTAATATACACATAGCTGTCTATGTGGTTATGTTCCTAATGAATTAATTGTGGTCATATCATGCATGTCATTTGTATTATGGATTTATCACTGCACCCAGCTATGACCGTTGTGGTTATGTTCCTAATGAATTAATTATGGTCATATCATGCATGTCATTTGTATTATGGATTTATCGTTGCACCCAGATACGACCGTATCGGTACAACATCGTACATTGCCATCATACGATGCACACTCTTACGTTGCCAGGTAAGAGTGCTGTGGATCATTAGCATACATATATATTTCATGAGAATCATTCTTGTTCTGAGATGTTAAGTGGTATTAGCTTATGAGAGTCACTTGTGGTAGGGAGTGATTCTCTTGTGGTTACTGTTGTTGTGGTTGCGGATGTGGATATAAATGAGGTTAATGAGGGCTAAAAGTTAATGCTTTACTATTGTTGGTTGTGGTTGCTTTATCATTGTTGGTTGTGGTTGCTTTACCATTGTTAGTTGTGGTTGTGGTTGTGGATATGAATGTGGTTAATAAGGACTAAAAGCTAATTCTTTACCATTTTTTGGTAGTGGTTGTGGTTATGAATGAGGCTGATAAAGATTAATTGCTAATGCTTTACTGTTGTTGGTAGTATTTGTGGCTATGGATATAAATAAGGCTATTGAGAATTAATTGATAATGCTTTATCATTATACTACGAGATGTTAATTGATGCTTAATCATCCGTAGTTTTATTAATTTGTTAAACAGTTTACTTGCTGAGATTTTATCTTATCCTTGTTTTTTCTCCCTCTAGGTGATTCTTAAGCATGTTTGGGAAGTGGTAGAGCAGCACGTTACTATGCACAATTCTTCATGAGTTTGCTGTAATAAAATAGAGGATCTTTAATCTTTTTGTTCCTCATTATTGGGCAATATAAGTTAATGATGCTAGGTTGTGGTTGATTTTGATGAGTTTTAGCAATCTAAGCTTGGTTGATATATGATGTTGTGTGAGCTTTTATGATATTAAAATGTTATTCTTCATATCTCCTATTATTTGTTGTTGTTATGCTTTTGTGTAGTTTTTATTTTTGAAGAGGTGCTGCCAGATTTTCCTGTAATCTAGCTAGAAGTGGTGTAGCTTAGTAGCATTCTAAAGTGTAATATGGTTACAGATCACAATCGCTTCTTTCTTCTAGCAGGCAATGACTCTGGTGACTAGTGGACACCACAGCTTTCTGTTCACCGACTGCAGCTCTCCATCCCAGTAGCGGCGATCTCGATTCGTGAAGGATGTCGATGCAGTGAAAAAAATGAATGATTTTATAGTTGATAATGTTTCAAACTATAGAATAATGGAATGGATTTTTCTGTCAAATTCTGTCCAAAAATTCAATTTTTGTTTGAACATTTTGTTTGAAATTTGAATGAAATTACCAAATTTTGGCTCTTTCGGTGCATACCGAAAAATAAACACCTGTGTACCAAACAAAATTACCAAATCACCGGCAACAATTTCTATAATGAATCACCAGTGACTTATTCTAGATCACAACCATTTCTCTTCTATCTATCAGGCATGCACCTGGTCTTGGGTTTGGTGGTAGAAGGGAATGGCAAATAATAGAACAATGTGATGGAGACAAATTTGGAACCCGAGGACAAAATGGGCTTTTCTTAGGGCTTAAGGGGTCGCTATGATGGCGACAGCTTAGAGTAGAACAAATTTGAAACCTGATGGCATATAATAGACAAAGAGTTATTTGGTGGTAAATTGTAGAATCAGAAGTTATTAAGTGGCATAGAATAGATTTTTTCTAAATAAAAAAGCCAAAACAAAAAGTGCTACTTCTAGCCCAAAAAATTACGCTAAAATGGCGTGTATATGTGCACTAGACTGCTAAAGGTAATACAATAAAAACTAAACTTTTCAACTCTTGATACTAACATAAATAAAACTATATACAATGCCGAAAGAGCATTAACCAAATGGTAGGGGTGGTTACAGGCTATAGCAGACTAAGCTTCAGCCTAAGGCGTGGGATTTTTTACCTTGCAAAATTCAGATAAGTCTAAGGCATAACATTCCCCAACCTTAGAAGTAGTATCTCCAGCTCTCTCTAACTCAGAGTGTGATGAAATTTTGGATCCACCACTGCTCATAAGCATATATATATATATATATATATATATATATATATATATATATCTCTACTACTTAAAAGAAGGAGTTGGTGGTTGATGAGTCCTCTCTTACTCTTTTATAGCCATTCGATCTGGTTATGAAATAGCATCTCAACCGTTTACACAGAAAACCCCAGCCCCCGCCCGCCCACACCTCCCCCTGACTCCCCCTCGCTATCCCCCGCCGCCACGCTCTCCACCCGCCTCCCCCTCGCTCCCCGCTCTCCCCCCGCCGCCTCGCTCTCTCCCCGCCGCCACCCCGCTCTTCCCCCGCCTCTCCCTTGCTCCCCCCGCCGCCTCCCCCTCGCTCTCCGCGCTTCCCCCGCCGCCACGCTCTCCCCCCGCCTTGTAACATCCTGTTTTTCTGAGATTTTTAAAGCCTGGATTTCAAAAATGAATTTCCTGGAATTTTCTGAAATTAATTGAAGCTTCAAATGAATTTTCAAAGTTTTAAATGATTTAATGTGATTAAAATAAATATTAACATAAGTGGAAAATATTTTATTTGAGTTCCTTGTGTCACAAGGAATTTTCTGGTATTTTTGGTGAATTTTCCGGATTTATTTGCTATTTTCTAGAGCTTTTAGAAGTTTATTTGAATTTCGGAAAAAGAAAAGAAAAGAAAATAATCCCGCGCCCGATCTTCCTCTCTCCTCCACGCGTCACCCATCCCGCCGCCCGCCGCCGCCAGACCTTTTCCCGCGCGCGCTTCTCCGCCGCCGATCCGCTTGCGCCACGCGTCGCGCGCATCATGGCTGCGCCGCGGCGCCACCAACGCCCGCCCTCGCCTCGCTTAGGCGCCGATCGCGCGCGCGCGATCGCAGCGTTCACCCGCGCCGCGAACCCTAACCCTAACCATTTCCGGTAGTCCGATCTCGCCGCGTGGCCCAATCCTAGCCGTCTAACCTTTTCGCGTTTGCCCGTGCGTAACCGATCGGGATTGCCTCGGTTCGCGTGATAAGTATCGCGTTCATCCCTCGGTTCGCGTGCGTCGCCGAGAGCTCGTCGCCGCCGCCGCGCCGCCCTCGCGCCGCGCGTCGCCGGGCGCTCGCCGCGCGTGCCGCCGCGCCGTGCACCTCTCCGTGCGCTCGTCCCGTCGCCGCCGCGCGAGGACTTCGCCGGTGAGCCTCGCCGCCCTCCTCGCCGTCGCCGCGTCGCCGCTCGTCGCCCTCGCGCACTTCGCTCCGCCCCTCGGTCCCGAGCCCGCGCGCGCTCGCGCGCACTCAAGCCGCGCGCGCTGCGCCGCGCTCGCGCCGCCGCGCGCCACGCGCCGCGCATCGTCCACCGCCGCCCGCGCCGCTCCATCCGCGCCGTCCGCGCGGCGCGCGCCGCGTCCGAGCCGCCACGCGTCGCCAATCCGCGCACCACCGACACCGCCGCCGATCCGACCACGATCAGATCGGATCCACGGCCGCGATCGCGCGCGTGCCAACCTCGGCCGTCGGATCCCGCCGTCGCGCCGCGCCGTCTGCGCGTCGGCCGGGCCACGCCAGCCCTAGCGGACGTGGCATCCACGTGGCATGCCACGTCGGCCGTGACCGCCCCGGTGCCACGTGGCGCCACGTCGGTGCCACGCCGGCGCCACGTCACCGTGCCACGTGGCGGCATATGCTTCTTTGCCACGCCGCCACGCCCGCCGCGTCGACCCTCTCTCCCCGTGCACTGCATCCGTGCGCGGGTTCACCGTGGACCGGTATTTGGTACACCGGGTTCACAAAGACAAGAACCTTTTTCAATTTTCCCGAATTAATTTTGAATTAATTTTCCGGGAGCCTGTTCTCCTCCGTCCTAGCTCCGATTGACCCCGCTCTTTTTTCTAAATTCATCTAAAATCGAGCTCTAGCTGTTGGTTCTGTTTTTGTGAATTTTGAGTTCTTTTGCTTGTCATTTTATGTGTTTCTTTGTTTCCGGTCGCTTTCTCTCGTTAGATTCGGATTCGAGGAGCAGTTTCGCGCTGAAGACCGGGAATACCTCACGAGCATAACGAAGGCAAGTCGTGTCCCTTGATCATGTTGAACCCAATTTTACAAACTATTATTTAATTATTTTGTTTCAAACTACATTGCATTGCTATTTTTATTTAAACCGTTGCACAGGTAGTTATCGTCCCAATTGCAATTACACCTCCTTGACACTTTGAAATACCATGATGCCTTTGTCACCATAGGTTGGGAAATTTATTAGTGATGCTAGTTTATTTATCACATGGGTTGGTACGATTAGATTGCTTAGCCAGTTTATATTTACGTTTGGTCTCATCGCACATGTTAAATTATTAATTTGTCTTAATGACATATGGAACTGTGGTTGGTGCCACGTGTATTAAAATTTGTGCCACGTCATTGGTGTGACGTTGGTTTGGTTATACAAATTGGTTTTGCACTCGGGCGAGTGATCGTGCAGTAAAGGGGGAAGTACAGTTGTACTTTAGGGGATGTGGTAGTCTCGCCCGGGTAATGCTAAGGACTTAACTTTGTGCGCCATTGATCTGAGCTTAATCGTGCAAACCACATGTCTATTATGGGATGGACTCGCTGATTAATTTGTAATATTTCAATTCGATTCGCCATTGTGATGAACATGGTTGCCGATTTCCATGTGGCGCAAGGGGTGTGATGACGAAACCCTAGCGGGCGAGGATTGTATTGAGGTAGAGCATTGTAAAGGCCTTGTTGTGATTTCCTTAGGCCTAGGCTAATCACATCGTGTGGGTACAGTTGTGCAACCTCTGCAGAGTGTAAAACTATTCGAATAGCCGCGTCCTCGGTCATGGGCGGTGCTCGGGATTTCACACGAGGGTTAGTGTTTCATTTATAACTTGGTGGTTTATGTTGGGAGTGGACGGTAGTTCATTTGTTGGTTTAAACTTGTGAATTGGTGTTCACAAGTGGTTCATGTTTATCCCTTTGATTATCTATTATTACTGCTTTCGATTAACTTTCGCTTTCAAGTTATTTAATATATTTCATCAATAAATGCCTTTATGCAAATTAACCTTTCAGCCTTCCTTTGGTAAGCCTTGCATATTATATTGCATTTATTGTTACAAACGACTTCTTTGAGTACCAATGTACTCACGGCTTTACGCCTATGTTGCTCGATTGAGGAGAGGAGTACTATCGGCCAGGAGGTGCCGAAGGAGAGTACTACGACGACTTCACGGATTAGGCTTCGTTCTCCACTCGATAGCCTGTGGCTTGTCGATTGGTCGCTACGCTTTATTTTGGATTTCCGCTGCTATTTTGTTAAGCCCTTCCGGCTAGAGATATTGTAAGCTTGGCCTTAAGGTCGTACCTTTGATATTTTATCGATGTTCGAGTTTCCCTTTATTATTATCGTGTGTATGACTATGATGACATCTATGTTCGACTGTGTGCACTAGCGTGATCCTGGACTAGTGCAGTTTACACAGAGAGACCGGATTTGCATATTCGGGTCTCGACACGCCTCCCCCTCCCCCCGCCGCCTCCTCCTTCGGGCTTTTGCAACCTTGCGCGCCGCTCCTCCTCCCCCCACCCCGATCTGCCTCCCCCTCGCTCTCCCCCCGCCTCCCCCTCGCTCTTCCCCCACCGCCTCCACCCCCCACCCCGCGTCGCCGCCGTCGCCTCCCCTCCTCCCTCCCAAGCGCCGCATGATCCGCCTCCCCCTCGCTCTCCCCCCGCCGCCCCCTCGCTCTCCCCCCGCCTCCCTCTCGCTCTCCCCCCGCCACCTCCTCCTCCCCACCCGCGCCGCCTCCGAGCACTCGTGCTGCTGCTTGCGGCCGCCGCCCTGGTGAGAATGAAGGAAGGAGGGAGGGGGTACGCCCCTCACACCAGCGCCATTGTAGCGGCTACCCCTCCTCGCGCGACGGAACCGGAGTATGCGGGGAAGGAGGGGTGTGAGGATCTTTGCCTCGACGGCGGAAGCTGAATACGGCAGGTCGGAGGAGGACGTCGCCGACGATTTCTACTCCGTTCTTGGCGTCGTAAGTGTTCTGGAACATTCCTTTGCAATTTTGCGAGAATTTTAGTTTATGTAGAATGAAAGATTGAATGACTGATCTAAGAGGAAAGAACTGCCTCTTTGAGCTTACATCACTATAGGAAATCACTAGATTAATTTGCCTCTTGGTAGAAATAAGTTCTTCCTTTTGTTGACATACTAAGATTGGGGGGGGGGAGATGGTACTTTTTGGTAGACTCTGGGATCAGATAATATTTCTGATATGTGGGCTCGCTGCTAATGGAATACATGATTCTTGCACCACCAGATGCCAGATGCGACCCCTGAGGAGATCAAGACAACATACTACAGTTGCATGAAAGCGTGCCACCCGGACCTTAGTGGGGGCGACCCTGACGTGACAAACATTTGCATGTTCATCAACGAGGTTTACACGGTAAGAGCCTTCACTAAAGCCTTCGATCACTTATGGATGCAAATACACAATTATTCTGGAAGCTGGTTGCTTTTGCATTGAAATGCTTTATTCACAAGCTAACATGAGGCATGGAATTGTAGGCGCTGAGCGATCCGGTGCAGCGTGCAGTGTATGATGATATCCATGGGTACACAGCAACTGCAATCAACCCTTTCTTTGATGACAATGCACCCAAGGATCACGTATTCGTTGATGAGTTTACTGCATAGGTATTGATAAATTTTCATATGAATGCAAGTTTCTCTTTGGTTCTTCATAAGGGACTTGATTTATTTTATCTTGTTGATGTGGATATATTCAGGATGCAAAAATTGTGCCAACGTGTGCCCTAATGTCTTTAAAATTGAGGAGGATTTTGGGAGGTCAAGAGTCTACCCCACTCGGGTAATAAATTTCCTAAATGTTCAACTGCTCCATTCTTTCTGTTAGGATTTTTTTAACATATGTGCTATTTTCAGAGTAATCTTGAGTCATAAGAAATACCGTGATATTATCTTATATTCTCCTAATAGTACACTAAAGGAAATTTCAATTTTGAGCAAAGTTAATGATGAGTCTTTGGGATGGGAATTTCAATCGATGTGTTCGGATGGTAATAATCTCTACACCATGTAAATTTGATTTGTTTTATCTAATTTACTCTTTAGGCATGCTCCCAAGATTCTTTATTCCTTGTCAATGTTGAGGCTACTAGAGTACAAATGCAATTAGTTTAGCGATGACTAAACCTTTCACAGATTCTGATGCATTGTTGCTAAAATATTAATGTCAAGCTATGTTGCTTCTTTGTTAGGTACCATTACAATGTGGCTGACTCAAGGCTTCAGTAGCATATAGAAAAGGGCAATGAGGATAGCCTTTACATTAGTTGTGTGTCTTCTTCAACAAATCTTTGGGCTCTCATTATGGATGCGGGAACAGGTTTTTGTCCTCAATTTTATGAGCTCTCACCAGTTTTTCTACACAAGGTACAGTACAATCTGATTTAGTTGTTGTTCATGATGCTCTCGATTTCGGACAATGTCATGTGTCCCTTGCGGTATGGTATTATCCAAGTGCATTCACGGGTCCTAGCCTTGCTATTCCTTAATTGCAGTTTATATATGAAACAGTCATATTGTGTGACCAGGTACCTAAGGAAGGCATTTTTGAAAACATAAATATCTTAATCCGGATGTTGGACTACTAAAAGTGTTGAACTTCCCTATTATTTTTGATGTTGGTCTTGACTGATTTCCCTATTACTTACGTATCTTAATCCTTCTATTTTAGATTGAACAAATGACTGCCAGAATAACAGCCTTTGGTGAGAACCACTCATCTAAAGAAACATTTTATTCTTACTAAACATTCTAGAGCTTGCATCCTCTTTGACTGTTCAAGCTGACCTGATATCTAGCTGAGACTATTTATTCTTATTTTTGAATGAAAAGCTTGTCATACAAATTTCTGTAACACGTGCATGTACTGAAGCTATGTTTGCCGATCTTGGCATCTTCACTGCTGCATCTATCAGGGTATGCTAAACTGCATATATGAGTTTGACCTAAGTTACTAAGTCTATGTTGGCCCTTTTTCGAGTTTTTCATATTAACTGACTCCAGCTCTTTTCCCACTTGTAGTTGGCTTTTGTCGATGTCATATATCCCTATCTTGTGCTGCAATACATGGGGCAGGTTGCGTTTCTTTTCATAAACATGTCAGCTGTACATGATAGCTTTTATCAATCTATTCCATGTAAGCATCACAATACCAACCATATTTGTAAATTCTTGCTTCATATGATGCTGAAAATAGAATTAAATCTTATCGAATCATATTTGCAGGTCCTGTGTTTTGGCTTATGTTTGTCATAGCAACTCTTACTAAACATTCCGAATAATCAGTATGTCTATATGCATATATGTATATAACCAAAGAACTAGGAATTTAGGAAAGAGATCCAGAGGTGGTGCCATTTGTAGTCAATTTATTCAGATTGGTCCAATCTTCTAAAACTTCTAGCTTTTCTTGAGATTTGTGTGGACATTTGGTGGTAAATTGCAATTGATTTTTCATATCAGTGCATCAGATACTACAAATTTAGGGGAGATATTGAGGTTGTGTCATTTGTTGTTGAGTTATTTGATGGTCTTGATTGATGAGGTATCATTTGCTCACCGCTCGCTACATGGAAATTGGTAGAATTATTAATCAAACCAAGAAAGCAATGGTTGGTGTGGTCTTTCTTGTTTATAATTTAGATTTTCATTTCGAGGGATAAATAAGTTTGGGAGGAAACAAAGGACAATGAACAGGTGGTATACAAAGAGGTTGCTGTGACTGTGATTGTGTAGGATCCTCTTCTCCTTAATTTCCTTTTGTTTTTCCTCTTCTCTGAATTTTTCTTTAGTTATGTGTGCCGTCATTTGTTAACAAACAACAAGAAGAAAACATTTTAGTTTATTTTGATCTTCTTTGTCTTTGTAAGAGGTGGTGTAGATATGATATCGGATACTGGTTTCTGCTTTTTGTACAATAGAAATCAATGTTTACCTCCTCCATTGGCTTTACTCTTTACTGTTCTTATGCAATATATCAGTAATAGTGATAGAAGTGATTTTTACATAGCATAGACAGATGTCTGTCTATACTATGCAATGCAATCAATATGACAATGTCTGCATAAATTTCTTGCACTGTACCATCAAATTCCTTGCATAGTTCATATGTACACTATTATCTTTGCAAATTTGTATCACTTCTAGATTGATCGGGTTATTGATGGTGTTGATGATCCATATTACGCCATGTATTTATGTTCTATTATTACTTTTATCTTTTGGATTGTGATTTCATCCCTTTCTCAGGACACCTGATAAAGTTGTCAGTATTAATTTTCTCTTGATGTCATATGCCACTTGAAGATCAAAGCTAACAGCTCATTAGAGAGCAACAATAGAACATATATGTTTTGTTTGATACATGATGACGTAAGAAAAAATTGATATTTATTATTCAATTTGAAATCATATTTGATAGTATGCATCACTTTTATTTGATTTTTCGTTGCAACGCACGGGCATCTTACTAGTATATATCATGCGTAACTCATAACAAAAGCACCTCAACAATGCACCTAAAGCGCCCCCTTCGGTACACGACGTAGCGCTGGTGTAGCCCCTTAAACATCGGTTTGGATGGATCCGGCGGCATGTCTTTGGCTGTCCCCGGCCGCCGACTCACCATCCTAGACAAAGGCCCTCTCCTCCCACCGCCTAGTCCTCGACGAGAACATATCAAGTTTGCATGGCGATAGCCAGGGATGGATCCACCGCACGGCTAGCCCAGGCTCGCCGATGAGCTGCCGTTGAGCCTCTGTGTACCCCTACTGTCGTTTGAGACGATTCCGACCAGTGATTCTCGAGCAAGCTGCATCATGGGCTATGCTTCGCCTTGGTGGGCTGTTCCCTTTGCGTCTAGGCCTTGATGGGCCGCCTTGCGTCGCCTAGCCGGCTAGTCCATCTGTCCAGGTACTCCCCCTAGCAACTCTCTTTTAACTCCAATCTACAATCCCCATTCTCCAAATCCTAAAATCCCAAGTAGTGGCTCGGTGCCCTTCCTACAAAAGCCTAGGTGGCGTGGCACTCTTATCTCAACACCACGCCCGACGTGCGAAACGGCAAGCGACAATGCAGTGGGCCAGCGGGACGCAGCTACGGTCCGTGGCTCCACACGATGGGCTATAGCAACAGCATGCAGGCATGCACTTGGACTCTCCCTTTAGTTTTCTGTTAAATTATCTCTACTATTTACGCCCCGATCAACTCAGCTTCTGGGGTCGCGGCGGTGACGTTTTTTTCACTCTACTACAGTAAAATTTATTTTTTTTATTTTTTTCGTTTTTTTAAAAATTAATTTATACTTTTTTTTTCGTTTTTTGTTTTCGGTTTTTTTATATATTTTTTACATTTAATTATACTCAATAAACCAACTCAATTACAATATTTTTTTCAATTAATTATAGTATTTTTTAATAAAAATTAAAAATCATCACTATTCCGATCACCCGAAGAAAGAGTTGAGCATCCTATGCAAAATTGCAAGCCAACGGGTGGACCGCCAACCCTCTTTGCCACTCTCCTTCTCGGGCGCATCGTCTTCTCCCCCAAAACTCGCACCGGGCCACCGGCGTCCCATTTGCTCCCTTCTCGCCCGTCTCCCGCACCGCCTCCTCCTCCTTCCCTCCCCACGCGCCGCCACCCCTCCCCTGTCGCCACTTCCACTGGCTGGATCCCACCCCCTAACTGCCGCCGCCTCCTCCCCTCTACATCCCACCTCCACCATCTCCTCCCCTCGCCTCCCCTTCGCCACCTCCTCCCTACAGCATCACTCCTTCACTCCCTCCACTCCTCCAGCAACCAGATCTGGACGGAGATGACGCGCTCAACCCACCGAACGCACACGGCATCACCCCCTTTGTGCTCGCAGGTGATTACACAATACCAGATGATTATGCCTATTTGTGTGGCTAGTATTGATTGACTCATTAGAATCTGTAGCTTTTTCGTCGTGACCATGCCAATCTGTAATGTTCTGCGTACTTAGTTGGTTGTTTCTGATAGGGTTTTAATTTTGAATTAACTGGTTGTGGTTTCCCTCCCTACCCTCTCTCGCTCTAGGGGCGTAAGACACCGGCGGAGGTGAGATGGCTGTTTCCCTCGCCTCCGACGTGCCCGCATATGGCTTCCACACGGGCGATTACATGCGCACGCTCCGGGCACGGCGCTTCGGGAGGTGGATGATATCACAATAGCTCGTTCAATGTTTGTCTTGCATCCACTCTACTCTGGAAATACCTCAGTTTACTGAACAGGACATAATTTCAAGCATTCATACTGAATTCTAAAATAAGTGCAAACTTGCAGTTTAGTCACAGCCTGCAACTTTCATTTCTTTTTCTTTTGACTCATGTGAAGTCCTCTTTATGACAAGGACTGGTTATATTCTCCGTACAGCAATAAAAACTGGGAACTCCTTATTTTTCTGTATTTAAACAAAACCAGACACTTCAATTGCAAATTATGAGTTGCATTACATCGTAAGGTGGATGCAGATGCAAAACTTTTGAGGTTTGTGAACATGACGTTCTTGGAGAATAAATGTAGGAGTTTGTTTGCACTATCCCTTCTGAACACTTGTTCTCATCTCACCAAATCAGATGGCCTGTAATTGGTTTCTAATGTTTGTTTAGCTCTTCAAAGTCTAAAGTAAATGCTATGCAATTTGCAGTCTCTGGCTTTTTTTTTTTTGGTTTTAGGATCAATCCATAATAAGAAAATGAATCAAAGGGGGTACCACTTTATTATAGACTTTCCTTTTCACCATGAAACTCCAAGCTGGCAATACATTTTACCACTACATTAATCTGTTGTATGTTCTAAGTGCCTAAGTGATCATTATTGTGCTTTTTCCTACAAATCTCAGTGAGGTATTTGAGGCTATGGATATTGTAACTGGGGAAAGAGCAGGACTTAAGAAAATCAAGCTGGATGATAGCAAAGAAGGGGTAAGCTTTGCAATCTCAACAAAGCTAATGTTACTCATTTATGATCAGCAAACACATTCTTTGATGGACATTGTATACATCCCTTTGAACTGCTCAGTACCTCTGTAGTTTCCACGCCGAATCTTGCGTGAGATTAAACTATTAAAAAAGCTGGATCATGAGAACATCATCAGATTGAAAGAGACTGTAGTATCTCCTGCTAACGAGTTCATAAATGACTTGCCTAACCATACTGTGTCGCCTTGCCTGGTTCCATTTGCTCCTGAATTGAAATAAGGTACCATTGGCAATGCTTTACATGTCTTCTAAATTTTGTTCATCTGTTGCTTCTTTTATTTCTTGCATAGTATCTAGGTAGTTGATTATTTGCTTCTTTTGCAGCAGAGCATATATATAAATATGAGTACTCTTATTATTTTTTATTGCATATATATATCCAAAAAATGTTGCAACTGTCCGATTTTTATCTGTTACTCCGTTCGTATGAATAGTAACATTTCCCTAAACGGCATCTTTTGGCCTCGATGAATATGGTAACAGAAAAAAAGGTGAGCTAACATTGATATATGGTCCCTTGAAAGCCCACTTATCGGACTCGCTCCGTCCCGTGGCCCATTCAACCGCTTTCACTCATTTCTTCTTGTCTTGTTGTGGGTTCTTTTAAACTGTCTTACATTTTTTGACTTAAAATTTTGAATTCTGACTATTCGTAAAAGAGAGTATGGAGAGAGATACTCGTATATGATTTAGTTGATATATATGAAGTTAGAATAGTGTGTATTACAATCGATTTATAGATCACGCTTTAAAAAGATATTTCAATTGAAAGCTACTTGCTGTATTAAAAGTGAAAAACAAAAGTACAAAGGGCTGCCGAACCCACCTACTAACTACACCTCCTGCTCCAAGCATCATCTCTCCCTCCCCAGTCGAACCGGTGAGCTCCAATATTGAGCACCGCCGCCGCACGTGAGCTCCACTCCTCTTCAGTTCAAGTCCGGCATACCAAGCTTCGCCGGCTACTGTGCCGTCAGTCCGGGGTCACCCCCGCTCGCGCTTGGGGACGGCCATCTACTGCAGCCGGAGCACGCACGGAGGGCCACCCTTCTGAGGAGCGGTTGGATGAGCCCGTCTCCAGCGGAGGATGGCGTAGTAGAGGAACAACGAGGCGGTGCTGCCGGACCGACCTTACCTTTACACAAGGTCCGGTGTATGGTTTGTTGCAGATGATATGGCAATCCGTTGTGCACATTTTTTTGCAAATTGTTGCAACAAGCATTTTGATTTGCCGTAACCATGTCTTCTTAGAATTATTTATTGGAGAAGTATGGTTCCATTGTTGCATTATAATTACGGAACTGCTAGAAATATGTAGAATATTTTTAAAAAAAATCAATCAAATTTCTTGATTTTTTATCTATTTGAACATTCGTGCTTCGGCAAGCTCGCCCTCCTCCTCTTCGGCGCCACCATCTCTTGCCGCTGTTGGGGTTAGCACTGAGGGTTCACTAGTTAGGGTTAGGATTCATTGAAGCCTAGAACTTTAGAGGAAGGCTGGAGCGGTAGAGGCACGGTGGTGGGTGGCGGCGTCGCCTGCTGCGGGCTTAGGGGAGGGCGGTAGAGGCAGTGGAGGCAACAAGAATGACAAGCAATTAGGAAGCGATGGACGGTGGTAGTGAATCCGACAGCGGTAGCGGTCGGAGGTGAGGAAAGGAGGGCAGGGTGGGGGGGAGGAGGTGAATGACGGCCTCGTTGGCACCGAGGTGAGGCCGGCAAGGCGGTGGGGCGGCGGGGGAGCAGGAGGCTAACAGCGGTGGGGTGGGAGAGGATATTAGGGTTAAGGCCGCTTTATTAGGAAGCTGTAGGGGTAAAGATGGCCTTTGGATCTTGATCAAATAGCTAAGAAATTCGATTGATTTTAACCTAAAAATAGTCAATGATGGGTGCACAGACCATTATAATTATTTCTTGTTGTAATAGGTAGACAGCCCCAAAAACAGTGCATTTGTTGCTACGATTCATTTTGGATGTTATGGTAACAATCTTTTATCATTTTTTTGTGTGGGGTGTTCCCTTTGTTGCAAATGTAGTAGAATGTTGAATTGTACTATGTACCATCACAGATTCATTTCTCTGAAGCTTGTGAAGTGGTATACAAGTACAGCTGTCTATATCATAACAAGATTGACTTTTGTTAAGACCGACAGAGAATCAGTAAGGTAGACGTCCGGTCGCTAACAACGTCCTACATTTTTTTCCTGCCATGTTGCTCTCCTAACAACGTCCTATATATTTTTTTCTGCCAAGTTGCTCACCTACTCCTCTACGATTAGCTAACCATGGTCATTATTCTTTTGAGGATAACATCTACTGTTGACAGAACGAATGCAGGGCCCCCGCCACGAGACGAGACAGTAGAAGTGGGGCTTGGGTGGTGTCCGAGGGTATGAAAGTATTCAACTCTCAAATTTGTAGTTACACGTGTATCCACCTAGAGGACTACAGTGCCCGTGCCATGGAGGTCTTGGACGTGTGTGGGGCTGGATCTGACGGCTCGTGGATAGGGACCTCAACATTTCCGGCCCACGCCCTATATTTTTCTGTAGACAAACAACATCATGGAACACACCTCTTCAAATCCTAATAGCAACTGGGTGGCCCTTTGTTAATTAACAACTGGGTGGAATTTTCGCGGAAGCATCATGAACTTTCAGTTGACTTTCCAGTTGAGAGAGGGAATTACAACTGAGAGTTTCCACACCTTACGCCGCAGAGAGAGAGCACTCAGACCAGGGCCATGGCGGAGTCTGCAGTCTCTTCTGTGCTTGGAAGACTCGGCAACCTTGCTATCCAGGAGATGTCCCTACTATGCAATGTCACCGGTGAAGTGGGGTTCTTGAAGAACGAGATAGAGCGGCTGCAGGGATTCCTTCATGATGCGGACAGCAAGAGGAGGTCCGGGAATAAAAGCATAGCCGTCTGGGTCCGCCAGATCAGAGATGCGGCGTATGATGCTGAGAACGTTATTGAAGTTGCAGAGCATGTGAAGAAGCGAAACAGGCTGAAGAAGGGCTTCATGGGTGCCATCTCAAGGTATGCTCGACTGCCAAGTGACTTGATTATCCTTCATAAAGTTGATGCGGAAATTCGTCGTATAAGAAGGAATATTCAAGAAATTACAAGTAGTGCTTCCACTCTGGGTATTCTTAATCTTGGTGCGAGTACAGTACCAGAAGTGCATCGTGATGTACCCGATCTTGGTGACGATGATGATGTCGTGGTTGGATTTCAGAAGGAAGACAAGCAAATTGTGGAAGAACTGAAAAATATGAAGAACAAACATCTAACTGTCATCTCTATAGTTGCAACCGGAGGGGCGGGAAAGACCACCCTGGCAAGGAAATTGTACGACTCAGCAGCAGTTAGAGGGCATTTTAATGCATTTGCTTTTGTTTCTGTCTCACAAAAGTTTGAAGTGCTCCGTGTATTGAAGGACATCACAATGCAAGCTATGGGGATCAAAAGGGAAGACAAAGAGTTTGGCGAAATGGGAATACTGGAGGAGTTGGAGAAAATGGAGGTAGGAAAAATAACAGCTAAATTGCGCAATCTTCTTAATGAGAAAAGATACTTGATTGTACTTGACGATGTTTGGACAACGGATACATGGGATGCCATTAAGCAAGCTTTTCCTGATATCAAGAACGGGAGCAGGGTGTTGCTAACTACTCGTAACTTGCAAGCTGCCACTCAAGCTAATAAGTTGACTCATGTTCATCAGCTTAGACTACTGAACGAGGAGGAAAGTTGGCAGCTTTTTTGTTCGAAGGCATTCCCATCGTATGAAAGCATTGATACGAACCATCGCAGTGAGCTTGAAAGTGTTGGCAAGGGTCTAGTAAAGAAATGTGATGGTTTACCACTAGCTCTCGTTGTTTTGGGAGGACACCTAGCGAAGAACCTTCATCGAGAAGCATGGTTGAGAATGGACGGTTGCTTGGATTGGGAAGTTACGAGCAGATGGGACACTATGCAGAGCATAATAGCTCGTAGTTATGATGACATGTCAGATCATCACCTGAAATCTTGTTTTCTTTTTATGGCATCTTTTCCTGAGGATTTTGAACTTCGAGCTAATACTCTTATAAAAGCATGGATTGCGGAGGGTTTTGTGCAACATAAAGGCCGAAACATAATAGAAGAAACTGCACGTGACTACCTGGAGGAGTTAGCTCGAAGATCTATGGTTCAAGTCGTCCAGAGGAATGATTATGAATTGATTGAAATAGTCCAAATGCATGACATCTTGCACGAATGGGCGGTACAAGAAGCCCAGAAAGAAGCTTTCTTCAAGGTGTGCAAGAATCATGGTGACCTGCATGTACCCTCTTCAGAGACAATGGTAGCATATCGCATTTCTTCAGTAGATTTCTTTGACAACGAGATTGGCAGATCTGCATCAAATATGCGAACCATGTTGGGCTTCTGCTTGCCTTCTGTTCCCCTTAAAACACTAAGATTCTTGAGGGTCCTTTTCATGGACAACTCAAATCTGAAGAAATTTTCTAAACAGCTCGGCAGTTTGATACATTTGAGATACGTTGGGTTGAAAGATTGTACAAATTTGGTGCTGCCATCCTCCATTGGACGCCTCCTCAACCTGCAATCTATTGATTTGCAAGGCACACCAGTGCCCTATATCCCAAAATCTTTGTGGGATATAGACACACTGAGGCATGTTGATATCCCGTTTATAGAATTATCAACTATTCCTGTACCAGTACCAGAGCAACAGAAGGAGTTTCAGTTTCAGACCTTGCGCATTGGTACAAAGTTGCCGTGGACTTACGATAATTACATGTGGATACGTATGCGAAAGTCTCTACTGCAAATGAAACAGCTAAAGGTTTTAAAATTAAGAGGAATGTTTGTTCCTGAGGATATCTTGGCCTGTTTGTCAAACCATCGCCATCTTGTTGAGCTTGAGTTATGGCTGTTTTTAGACATTACTGGGTTTTCGGACAGCAGTGTACTCCCGCAGAACCTTCGCATCCTTTACCTGTGCGTTGAGCGCCTCTGTCTAGTAGACCCAATGCCAATTCTAGGGAAGCTTCATAACCTCGTAAGTGTTGGATTGCTTGTTCAAACTTATAGAGCCCCCAACATGACCAGCCCTGCTGGTGGGTTCCCGCAGCTAAAACACCTGGACCTCTGGCTTATTGCCGTTAAGAAATTGAGGTTTGAGCCTGGTACGATGCCAAAGCTCACCAAGTTGGCTCTTTTCGAATGTGGAGATATGACAAGGCTTCCAGATGGGCTCTTGGACTTACCGTCCCTAAAGATGCTGGAGCTGGTAGACATGGAAAATATGGTACCTGAGGAAAGTCATAAAGAACTTAAGAAGAAAGGTTGCAGGCTCGTCATAACAAAAAAAGGAGTAGATCGAAGAGGCAACTTCAGTTCACCCACGACAGTAAGTCTCAGATCCCATTCACGCTCCTCTGCATCTTCTTCCATCCACTGCTTTGGCGATGAGACGAGACCAAGTGAACATTCTTTTCGTTCTGAAGTAAACTACACCAGATGTTCGTTTGTATTACTTGAGTCGTCCTTTCAAACTTCAAAATTAATTTTGCCATCTCAATCATGACATCATGCCACTTGGTTCCTTGCCATCAATGTTCAAGCCCCGCTCTAAACGGCTTTTAGCTCCGGGCTTCTAAATTTTGCCTTCTTGACTTTTTGGCCATTTTTTAGCCTTTTCTTTTTACCTCTATTACTTTGGATTATCCCAAAAGACATAGCGTTGCTATTCAATTTTTTCTTATTTTTTAGCATTTTTCTCATTTGTTTACTCAGAGATCAAGACCGGCAAACAGCTGCCAAAGTGCGTTTGCAGCCCACATGAGTCAGCAACAACCGCAGCTAGCAGCCGGCAGCCCCAGCCCCGGCAGCCCACATGGTGTGTGATCGCAGGCGCTGAGACCGTGGGTGCACAGAATGTGACGCGATTGAAGTTCAACTCACCGTGCTTTGCGTTGGTGTGTGATCGCAGGCGCTTCTGCACGACATGTGCTCGCCAATTGTGAAACATACCTCCTATTCTATTTCCTGGGTTTGTCAGACTACACGCCTACATGGCTTACTTATGTTAGTATTTGGTAGTTTCCATGATTTGCACTACTGTTAAAATTACCGTGTTGAGTGTGCTTGCTTGTAATATTATGGAGCAGAACTTGTATGCAGTGCGGTCGAATGACAATTTGCTCGACATCTATTGACACTTCCCCATTCTACTAATTTTCCCATGGAGATGTTTATACTAAGTTTACATGTCAGGATATCTATTATATTATTAAAGCAAAAGCAAAAGGAGTCATTATGTTCGCTCTCAAGAGGTCGAAATTTTCATGTTAATTGAAGGAAAAAAAGAAAAATATAAACATTGATTGTGGTTGATTTGAATTATAATGGTCTAGATTAAAAGAAAAAGTTCATACAATTTGGAAGTAAAATCCTTAAATTAGAAAATTTTAGAATAAATTAAATAAATTTATCAATTTGGTTTTCATACGAATTACGAAGTAAAATCCTTAAATAAATATAATTTAGAATTAAAATTAAACAAATTTTCAAAAAATAATTGAAATTTAGAAAAAAAATATAATAAAATTAGTAATTTGATTTTGATACGAAATCCAAAGTAAAATCCCTAAATAATTATAATTCCAAATAAAAATAAAAAATAGCAATTGGATTTGTATACGAATTTCAAAAAAAATAATTTAAATTCAGAGTAAAAAATAAAATAAAATTTCAATTTGATTTCCATACAATTGCAAAGTAAAATTCCTAAATAACTAAAATTCAAAATAATTTAAATAAAATTAGCAATTTGATTTGTATACAACCTCCAATAAAAAATAAATAAATTTTTTAATAAAAACAAATGTTATAACAAGAATAGCATGAATAGTATAGGAGGAGATCACAAAAGAGTGCAATAGTGTCAATTTGTATAACAAGAAGACATTGACTTATCAGAAAGCGAAGAGCAGAGGTGATGGCGGGGAAATGAGGATAATATCGTGTTGCCTACTTAGCCATTTGACAAAGAAAATGTTGTGCTACTATCCAAAGTCGACAAGAAAAATATCGTGCTACTAGCCAAAGTTGTAAAATGCTCAGATTATGGCAATATTGATAATATCGCTCTTTTAGTCATAACTCTCAATAACATAGAATTTAAACCATGATTCTAGTCGTGAATAAGATATATTTATTAATTAAATTAGATGCCAAATGACCAAATAAATACTCATATCACTCTTGGAATACACGGTAAATTAGAATAAATATGGTTTTGGTAGAATTGGTCAGGATCTTAGATTCTAAGATTCAATCCTAGAATGTGATCCTACCAAAGTGTCTCCGATCCGATTCAGAATCACGATTCTAACAACCTTGGTAGCCTCTGAATAAGAGTTTGTGAGATACAACACGAATGTGCACAGTATCAAGAAGAAAGAAGATGAATCTCGTAGAGAGAATCAAAATAATGACATTGTAGCAACCATGACGAGAGAGAAAAATTTAACAAAGCCGACCAAAAATTCTTTAAACATAACCTCAAAGGAGTATAAGAGATTATTGCTCACTTACAACCCTCAAATGAATCTTGTAGAGAGAACCAAAATAACGAGCAACCATGACGAGAGAGAAAAATTTGACGAAGCCGACCACAAATTTTTTAAACACAACCTCAAAGAAGTATAAGTGATTGTCCCTCACTTATAATCATCTAGAATCTTTTAGGACCTTCGGATCCTTGCTCTATATAAAAATCTAGTGCTAAAGAATATCCTAACCTTTAATCCTTTCATACACCCTCTATTATGGATGAGTAGGCTCGATTACTTGGTTGCTTGGTTCCTCTCCATGATTACCCCTATGGTTTATATAGTTTATCCTAGCCATTATCTAATATAGAATAGCAATCATAATCCAAATAGTAGTAGAAAGTCTAATCCTAAAAGGTTTCATCTATGACTCTTTATAGCACATCTTTTCAAATCCTAAAAGACTGATACGAGTCACCCTAACTCAATAATTTTCAACTTAACTCTTATTCGCTAGTCACTGTGCTGCTCCAAGAACTCACACTAAATTGGCTCTACTTTTTTGTTGTTTTTTTTTTTTTACATTTTTTGTGTTTTTCATCCCACCTTTAGGAGTGCCCCCACCACAAGGGCTCATGCACATCACCGCATATGCATGTTAGTGTCCACGCTAGCTTCCTTGAACCCTCCACTTGAGAGCTACTTCATTGTGTAGTTTGGTTAACAATACTTCTTGTTCTTACATCTTTTCATACCATAGATTTGTTCTTACACTACTACAGAAAGCCTAATACTAGACGCCAAATCACAGACGGTTTGACAAAACCGTCTGTGAATGACATTAACACAGATGGTTTTAATTTGGACACCGTCTGTGTTGATGGCGTCGGAGAAAACGAGTATCACAGACCGTTCTTATCAATGAACCGTCTGTGATATTTCAGTATCACAGACGGTTTTTATTAAAAACCGTCTGTGATAATATGGAATTATCACAAACGATTTTTTATTTAAAACCGTCTGTGCTAAGCTGATTATCACAGACGGTTTGTATTACAAATCGTACGTGATAATCTTAGAATTATCACAGACGGTTTGTAATACAAAATCGTATGTGATGTTGTCTGTCCGATGTTAATATATAACTACAGAACGGTTTGTATTACACATTGCTTCTAATAACTTATAACCTACAGAACTACTGAGACAAAAGATTATAAATTAAAGGCAAATTTATTACAAAAGTCGCACATAAAGAGATTCCCAGATTCTAATCTTCAGGGCTTCGTACGCTTCTTCTTCTTCAACTTTGGGAGTTGGATCAGCCGCTGAGTTCTCGAACGCCGTTAAGATTGTCCTTGCCCTCAACACTTCCTCCTCCAGCCTGGGCAAATGATCAGTAGCATAGCCCATAATCTCGTAGAGGATTGCATTGTAAGTTTCTCGAGACCGCCGCCGCTTGATCGGCAATGCTATCTATCAGTCTGTCCAATGCCACAAGAGCTTCTTCCGCTCTGTGCACATTGTTGAGAAGAACCAGGGTAAGGGTTGTTTCCCTTTCTTGAGCGGCAGGGAGACGCCTCCGTCGACGGCGGATGATCAGGTCAAGCTAACGGATGCAAGAAAGTTGGGGAAAGAGAGCAGGGCGTGTGCGGAGAAGCTGCTCCAGATGTAAATTGCTGGCCGCCTATGTAAGGTTCCAGCCGAACAACTCTTAATGAACAAATGAGAGGAAGGAGATGATTACTGAAGCCATATTGCATGTACTGCGTTGAGAATTAGGTCGGCGTGCATATTTAACCTTTAGCAGAGATGGTTCGTATACTAAACAGTAATGATCGAGACAGTTCGTATGCCGAGACGCTTCATATAATGATAGTCGCTACCGAGTCCCGATGGAGCTATCACAGACGGTTTTATTTTGGAGATCGTCTGTGCTGAGTATTACAGACGGTTCTTACCAACGAACCGTCTGTGATAGTCAACCATCACAGACGGTTCTTACCAATGAACCGTCTGTGATAATCGGGAATATCGCAGACGGTTTTTAACTAAAAACTGTCTGTGATGGTTGATATCACAAACGGTGTTTTAGTAAAAACTGTCTGTGATATCACAGACGGTTTTTAACTACAAACCGTCTGTGATAGTCAAATATCATAGACGGGTTTTTTAAAAACCGCTCGTGATAATGTCGCTATGTATTTATTGCGCCGCTCGCATCGCATCTATCTTCATTTCGATCTAGATCTAGCCCGTGCTTTGCACCGAGGCGCAAGGCTTTCGTGCCATTTTTGTGGAAGGAGCCGCTTATTTGGCGGAGAGCTTTGAAGATTCATTGAAGTTCCATATCATAGACGGTTTTGAGTTACAAACCGCTCGTGATATTGATATATCATGATTTATTTTTAGTTACAAACCGTCGTGATATGCCTATATCATGAGACGGTTTTTTCTTACAAACCGTCATGCGATGGTGCCTATCACGAGCGGTTTTTAGTTACAAACCGTCCGTGATATTCTTTCCACAGACGGTTTTCAAACCGTCTGTGATAACTTTCGATTATCACTGACCCATAAATTCAGACGGTTCAGAAAACCGTCTGTGATGACGTTTTTGAACCGTCTGTGATACGGTTTTCTGTAGTAGTGTCACCTGCACCATGGTATCGCATGGGTACCATGTTTGGTCCTATCACATCTTTCTTCTTTCAACAGTTCGCATATTTATCTTTTCATCTGCTAGATTTTGCAGCGTCTTTATTCTACCTCTCGTTAAGACGGCCATACTTGGGTGATATTTAACTAATCAAGTGTATACCAGTATGTATAAACTGAGAACTGCGAAGAAGAAAGGTCGCATGACTGCTGTTTGTTTAGTATGGGCATCACTGCTGATTGATCAATAGCGCCTTCATGCCAAAGGAGTCGCTAATCGACTCGTGGCTGCTTGTTTCAGCTTCGCACTGTAGCTACTCTCGAAATCTGCAGCTCCCCAAACAATCCAGATTTTCATCCGATTCTAAGTAGCCGAAGCTACGTAATCCGAAAATGAACTAGTAGCCAAAAGCTGGTGTTATCCAGCTTCTCCATTCTGACTAGCTAGATACTCACCAGCTGCTTCTCAGAATCTACCGCTGAAACAAACAGACCCTCAGCTGCATGCATAATGGCGATCCCACCACGCTAATCTGACTCAGCTGCATGCATAATGGCGATCCCACCACAAGTAATTCAGAAATGGAGCATACACACCAACCTTGTTTGGGTCAGGACATTTACTGAACAGCTTGCGGGCAGAATGAGCACGCATCAGGAAACCAATACTAGACCTATGCTCTTAAGTCATAACCCACAGGCAAGAGCTCTGATCTAGCATGTAGTGATTGAAATGCAGCACAGATTCTATAATCATGCAAACACCAAATCGCACAATTTCTTCTGGTAAGTTAGTAGCGCTTACTTTGCTTGTCCCATGGTTCGTCGTCAGCATTGTCCTGGTTCTTTTACCGTCGTCTGATGGTCGTCCGCCGGCCATTGTGAACATAATTTAAGATGTCCGACAAATGTAGTGACTAATCATAATTTTACAGTGTTATATACTATCATCTACCTGACCTTATTTTCTGGTAATTTTTTATACTTTTACATGTGGTTTTTATGGCGTAAATCCTTGGCCCAAGCTTTCTAATGCTGAAGTAGGTCCCTTCGCTTCTTACTTGCTAACATAGCCGAGTCCATGCTTGATGAAGAAACACTAGCACTAGCAACACTACCAACAGTTAATGATGGCAAGGGCACATTTCTTGGTCTTGTTTTTGCTTGTTCATCATCAGCCCTTGCAACTTCACTTTTAAGTTGAGCAAGAATAGGTACTATCACCTTAGGACATATCTTGCATCTACCGTTAGTAATTTTCAACAAGTGCGCTTTGACTCTAGAGTAGCTACTAGTACCAACATATTTGCAATACTTGCATCTCCATTTCACATTTCCTCCCCCTTGACCACCCCTGTCTAGAACATCAACATGATTCCACAATGGAAGCTTCAACCTATTGCTGGTATTTTCATCCTCTCTAGCACTAGAATTAGCGGCTTCCATTTTTCTAGAACAATAAAACAAACAATCAATCACATAACAACAAGTCAACAACAATCAATGAATCAACCAATCATCAATTTACATTCTTGCAATTGCAATCATCTAATGTTAAACACTTTCTGACTTACACTACTAATGCAAAGTTGCAAACTAATATTAGCATCCAGATTCCAGAGACAAACTAATATCATCTAATGCAATCTTTGATCATCTAATGCATCACAGAAGTAAATCACAGAGTAAATCACAGTCAGCACTCGGCAGATACCTCGGTGCTAGCTCTCAGCAGGAGACAGCAGCGGGGAGAAAGCTGGCGGTGAAGCACGGTGAAGCAGCGGCGCACGGCGGAGATCTGAACCCGGTGAAGCACGGAGAGGAGGGCGTCTTCCAGGTCACAGGCAGGGCGAAGATCTTGCAGGCTTGCAGCTGGCTCCGCACGGCCGGCACGGGACGAGACGCGGGAGATGGCGACTAGAGGAGGCGCCGGCGAGATGCGGGAGAGCGGCGGCGAAGATCTCGGAGGAGCGGGCCGGCGATGCGGGAGAGCACCGGCGAAGATCTTGGAGGAGCGGGCCAGCGATGGGGGGAGCACCAGCGATAGGGAGGAGCGGCAGCGTTCCCAACAGGGAGATGAGGAGGAGCGGGCCGGCGATGGGGAGGAGCGTCGGCGCTCCCAACAAGGCGATGGGGAGGGCTGCGATTGGCCGGGTGGGGAATGTAGTCTGGACTCGGGGGCAGGCGTGGGTTAGGGTTACCGACCGTTCTCCTGGGTCGGCCGTCTCGTGGGCCAGCCGTCTCGTGTGCCACCATGTCCAGGCCGTGTTCGACACATGTATTTACCGTGTCCGACACGTGTCGGAAGTTTTAGCAATTAAAATTAATTGAAAATTCGGCCGACACATCGGCGACACGTGTCCGCGCCGTGTCCGTGTCGTATCCGTGTCGGACACGGTGTCGGACATAGATACGGTGGTTTGGACACGTGTCGGTGATACAGAGGCTACACATATGAAAAATGATTACATAGAATTCTAAAACAGTAGCAGATCATAATGCGGTTCAAGTTTCTGATATGTTCTCATTACATGGAATCAAGTGCATGAACAATATAGAAGCTTGTTCTCGAAAAACAAAACCTTCTACATGGAACCCAAAAACTTCAAAGTAGCAAACAGATTGAGCACTCTATTGCACAGAGAGGCTGCTCATGTTTTCTAGTCCACTCAATGCAGCCGGAGGAAAGTGATGAGAAATTTGGAGCCAACAGCACAATTAGTAACTTCGGATATTCAAGTAACTCGATTCACTTCAGCAACAGTTGTGATCTGAAGACAATTGAACAGGCAAATCTCATTTCAGGCCAGCTCAGCCTGCTATCCTGTCGACCAGACACGAGATTTCATTCGGCAAGAAAAAATGGAGATCATATCACATGACCACAAGAGCCATTTTGGTTTCAAAGTTGGCATGAGCAACAGTTGAGCTTCGCATTGTAAGGGAAATGAAACCTGAGAAAACTGAACCAGAAGTCAGGGGTAGTAAATCTCGTATTGCTGTCTCGAACATGCATGACACGGTGTAACGAAATAGATAGAATCGGTACTGTAGCAGTGTAACTGTAACATACAGTTTAGGAGTTTGTTAAACACATATGCTCAATGTAAAAGGACCAAAGGAGTTGTGCACCAACACGTACATATTTCATATATGCACCATTGATGGTCTATTTGCTGGTTCACATGGACAGGTTCGCCGAAACAAAACTAAATGTTGGAGTAAACAAGTATAGAAACATTTTCTTAACAGGTATTTAGTGCAGAAGGAAAATTTTAGTTTGTGTTCTCCAGTGAGCAGCGACAACCATCCTCTTCAAACATCACAAACCAATTAAAATGGCATCTGCTTCTGCCTAGACGGAACCGAAAGTCACAAGTGTCAGAAGAAGAATATGGTCAGATGAGCAGTATTTTTTTGAACGGCTCACAAATGAGCAGCAGCGAAAACAATTTCGGCTGAATTTCGGTTTTCTCGGCGGGGTCCAAAAAATTACAAAACCGGTAAATTTTGGTTCGAAATTCAGAGTTTAACTAAATTCCTTAATCGATACAAAGTAAGAAGTACTTATCCAGTCTAGTGGTAACGATGGTGGTTGGTGAGCATTGGACTTGAGTTCAAACCCCAAAACGGTACCTGCTTTTGTTTTTTTCATTTCTACTCAGAAATCATATTTAAATTTTGGACGAATTTTTCTTGAGATTTTCCAAAATTTTCGAATTTCGAATTTATTGGTGGGGGCGAAAAAGCAGTATTTTTGGTTGGCTAAGGTGATTGGGAAGAAGAAAAAAGTAAATATCATACATGTACATCATTCTCTAGTTGAATTAACAGCGTACATGAGCGTCTCGGAGAATTGGATGAGCTTATAATTTATAATACCTTAATTAGATGTAGCTACCAGATGTAGATGCAGAACCCGGCTGGGCTTCTAAGCTTTCTGTGGGGATTATTTTTGCCGACAGAGATGTAGATGTAGATGAAGAACCTTGGAGTATATCTGCTTGTAGCCTTCGTGTCCTCCTCCTCGGAATTTCCTGAGTTTGACCAGCGGAAATTTGGTGTGGATGCACAACTGGGCTGGGCTTCTAAGCTCTCTGCGGGGATCTCTTCATGTTGCTTTGTTCCATCTGTAGAAACTGGGCTGGGCTGGGCTGGCTGTGTTCCTGAAGGCAGCCTCCAACGCCTCCACCACTTCAACCCTCGCACCCCTACCATCAATCCAGACAGTGACTCTACTAAGGGCACAGAGGTGGTGGATTCCAAGACCAAAATCGCCACATGCAGATTGCACCTCATGTGCTCTGATTTGAATCCAGAGATCTTTGAGCTTTGGCATGGCTCCAACTTTGAACATCAAGTCCATGGGCCAACAACACAAGTAGAAGACTTTTAGACATCTGAATCCCTTGTTGCATACAATCAACCTTTCCTTAGGGTCAACTTCTGAAAATAACTCCAGATATAGCAAGGTGGGCAAGTCCCCAAGGATCTGGAGGGTTTCTTGTGTCACTTGATTAACCGTCACTACTAGCACGGTGAGGTTGGACAGTGAGGCCATCCACTCTGGAATCACCCCGAAACACCAAACATCAGTGTATAATTCCCGCAGGAGATGAGGTGGGGACAATAAAACCAAGGGGAGGTAAGCAGAACTAGAAACACCCCCATAATAGTCCAAACATCTAAGGTTTGAACTACATTGTTTGCGAAGCGACGAAGCCAAGATATCTGCATACATCATTTTATCACTGCGTGAGTCACTAATGTAGAAAACTAGCCTAAGAGTTCTCAATTTGGTCAAACTGCCCAACTCCTGCAAAGAATTTACCGAGCTATCTTCGTACACATCTACTCCTGATAGTTCCTCTAGAGCTTGCATGTTCCCCACCCCATCTGGCAACTTTACATGAGTAGCACGTAACCATTTCAACCTTTGCAGTTTAATAATACTTGTCGGCAATTCTCTTATCTTAGTATATTGTAGATCCAATGTTTCCAAATGTTGTAGCTCACTTATTTGTTCCGGAAGATTTGTAATGCCACGTGCTTCAATCCGTAGGTACCTCAACTGAATTAGCCTCCCAATATTTCTAAGATCACAATTTTCCAACTTCTCACTGCTCTCTATATCTAGCACTCTCAAAGCATGCATGTATAAAATAGGAGGCATTTGTACAGAATATCCAAATATGCCAAGGGATCGAACATGACTAGTAACCATGGATGACGTCACTATCTCATTTTCTTGGCCGCGGTAGTCAAGTGACAATCGTCGGATTTTATTTTGCGACACCAACATATGTGTTTGGTCACCAGTGAAAGTGATAAAATTTTCTTCAACTGCCTTGGATATAATGAGATCAAGAATCATATCATGCACACGACATGCCTTTGCTTGACCATCACACCTCATATTGACTGGTTGGATCATACTTCTGTTTATAAGTTCATTAAAATAGCATTCCCCTTCCTCCCTTAAATTTCTCCCACCATCAACCTTGACAAATCCTTCTGCTATCCACCTATTTATTAGACGATGCCTCTCGATCTCATAATCTTCTGGATACATACTTAGATATAATAAGCAAGTTCTTAACTGGAGAGGAAGGTCGTTGTAACTCAAAGATAGTATCTTCTTCATTTCCTCCACATCAGAATTTTTCTTTAGTCCTGAACCAATCGAACTAAGTACCGTTACCCATTCTTCTCTTGTAGGTGATTTAGTTGTCAACAAACTAGACATTGTAATGATTGCCAATGGTAGACCACCACACTTTCTTACAATTTTAGTAGAAACTTCTTTCAGTTGAAGAGGGCATATGTCTTCTGAGCCAAATATTCTTCTAAAGAATAAACTTTCTGAGTCAGCTTCACTTAGTGGCCTTAGTTCATATATAAGATCATGGCGAGGGGAGCAACACTTGGCTACGGTGGCAATTCTTGTTGTCACTAGTATTCTACTACCACAAGTATTCTCAAGCAAGGCACATTTAATAATCTTCCATGCTTGGGTACTCCATATGTCATCAATTACAATAAAGTACCTATCAAATGAGAGAGACTATCATTCAATTGAATCATGTTGATTAAATACATATGGGAGATAATATGAAAAGTAATTCACATAGCTGGTAGCTAAAAGTAATGTTTCAACGTCGACCTTATTACATATATGTTCATGGAAAAAACGTTAAGTGTGTTTAATCATGACTGTCTAAATAAAATTCTATTTAAATTTAGATATTCAATTCATCTCACATTATGAAGAACTATAGCTCATTGCATAAGAATTAAGATGAGTGCAAAAATGATCAATAGTCCTATTTAAAATGACTTTGCACAAGATGTCTATGAATTATGGAGATAATGTTACAAATAAATTAAGGGCATCTGATAGAAAGATTGTGATAAATTTCTCTCACAGGTAGAATGCGTTAGAATACAAAACGAGAGCATACCTCTTGTCCTTGAGGAAACCCCTTAGTGCATTAATAAGTTGTTCCTCATTCCCTGGTTCAGTACTTGCATAGCCAATACTTGTATAGCCTTGCTTGTTGATCTGAGAGAGTATGTTCTGTAAAATCTTTCTTGTATCGGGTTTTTGAGATACTGAAACAAAAGCCTGGTAATCAAATTGTTTGCCAACTTTTTGATATACTTGGTTAGCAAGAGTAGTTTTGCCTAATCCTCCAAACCCCACAATTGAGACCACCTTCAATTGCTCCTCCCCATCGTTTACCAACTTGATGAGTTTATCCCTCGGAGCATCAATACCGACGAGGCTGGATGCCTTAGCATAGAGGGCAGGTAGCCGAGGGTCGATCGGCACAACATTGGTACTACTTGAGTTACCACCCACATCAGGCTTGTACCTCTTGCGTCGATGGCTTGCCTCAATTACGCGAGCCTTGATCTCTTGAATCTGCTCTACAATCTCATGGCGAGCTCCCAGCTTCTTCACTTTTTCGATGGAGCTGAGGAAGAATCCCATGATGCCACTTGGTTTTTCTGGCTTATGGTGGAGGAGCTGGTGCATGTACTTGTCAATACAATCCTCGATGTCATAGGCCATCTCCCTCACTTGATTCCTCCACTCCTGCTGCTGTGGGTCAAGCATCTCCGTGTCGGCCAGCTTCTCTAAGAGAGCGTTCATGCTGCTCAGTTCATCCTTTAGGAAAGTGATGTCGCACTTCATGCCTTTCTGCAGCTTGTACTCGTCACCCAGAAGCATGGTGAGCTTGTTGAGGAGTGAGTTCATCACCCCCGTGGCAGCGCTTACCATGATTCCATCCATCTCCTGCTCTGTTCATGTGCGCGGCGAAGCTTGTAGACCAGCTCAGAACCTCAGGACAGCTTAGATCTAAGTATGAAGACTGCAAACAACCAAGTGCACCAAATATAACTACGCTCATAGAAAATCAAGATAAAAAATATTCATGTCATAGTCTCATTGTACCTACTGTTGTTCCGTGGCCACGGCCTTGCGCTGGCTAAATAAAGACGAAGCAAGCATGTCAAAGCCAGTCTGAAAGCTGGGAGGAAGATTAATAAAGCTGAACACTAGACGCCAGTGCTAGGACCCACAACAGGCATACATATTTGATTTCTTCTTTCGACGAACTAGCCGAATTGCCGGCTGCTTAGATAAGTTGTGACTGTAAGTGGAGGAGAGAAGCGGAAGACCGGCCATGCTGCTTGGTCGACGCCGGTCGAAGCGGCCAGAAAGCATGAATTAATGAATGATATGGATGGATAACTAACGATGATCAGTCTGCACCTTCCTCGCAAACGAGTCCAGTTTTTCTTACCCGACAATCTCAACTCACCTATCGTCGAAGTTGATATTAATTCTAGCTATCTTCTCGGGAGCCGCCTGGGCCTACTTGGACTGAATTATTTTTTAGGAGGAAATACAGTGCGTGATTACCTATTCCTTTTGACTTCAGAATTCACATGTATGAACACGCCACATTGATCTCCTTGCGAATTTCCTGTGCCGCCGTGAGAAGATGACTCATCGGCCGCCGTGAGGAGCCGAGCAGAGGTCGCGTCTCCTCCGGCCTCGTCACGGAGCGTCGTCGCTCCATCTCCACCGCCGAGTAACGACGTGACCTTTTCCTTCAACAACTCTCTGTCCCCGCATGTGGCAGACAGAGCCAATACCAACGTGGGATGGATGACTCTACTGAATATAATTGAAATACAATTATATTTACTATACAACTCTAATATATATATATATATATATATATATATATATATTAATATACACCGTTATAATTTGATGTCACCAAAATAAGTGGTGAAGATGCTTCTCTTTTTTTTCAATTAATGTGAAAATTTCTAGAATTTTTCTTTTTAAGGTTATTGTAAGATTTTTTTGGCCTTAAAACGAATAAGATGTATTACATCTCATCAATTATTTTTATTTATATAGATTATAACTCGTTGCATAAGAACTAAGATGACAGGTAAAATGACCACTAGTGCTATTTAAGATGTCTTTGGATAAGAGGTCCATTAATTACGAGCACAGTGTTACAATTAAATGAAGGTACAATGGCGTGGAGTACAAACCGAAATTGGAATCAATGACTTGCAATATAAAACAGAGAGCATACCTTTTGTCCTTTAGAAAACCTCTTAGTGCATTAATAAATTGTTTCTCATCCCTTGGTTCAGTACTTGCATAGCCTTGCATGTTCGTATGGGCGTTTTGGGATACTGAAACAAAAGCCCGGCAGTTAAATTGTTCACCAACTTTTTGATATACTTGGTTAGCGAGAGTAGTTTTGCCTAATCCTTCAAACCCCACAATTGAGACCACCTTCAACTGCTCCTCCCGATCATTCACCAACCCAATGAGCTCATCCCTCGGAACATCAATACCAACAAGATCGGATGCCTCAGCATAGAGGGCCGGCAACCGAGGGTTGATCGGCATAACGTTGGTACTACCTGAGTTATCCCTCATATCAGGCTTGTACCTCTTGCGTCGATGGCTTGCCTCAATTATGCGAGCCTTGTTCTCTTGAATCTGCTTGACAATCTAATGGCGAGTTCCCAGCTTCTTCACTTTTTCGATGGAGCTGAGGAAGAATCCCATGATGCCACAAGGTTTTTCTGGCTCGTGGTGGAGCTGGTGCATGTACTTGTCGATACAATCCTCGATGTCATAGGCCATCTCCCTCACTTGATTCGTCCACTCCTGCTGTGGGTCAAGCACCTCTGTGTCGGCCAGCTTCTCTGAGAGAGCGTTTATGCTGCTCAGCTCATTCTTCAGGAAGGTGATGTCACGCTTCATGCCTTCATACAGCTTGTACTTGTCACCCAGAAGCGTGGTGAACTTGTCGAGGAGTGAGTTCATCACCCCCGTGGCAGCGCTCACCATGATTCCATCCATCTCCTGCTCTGTTCCTGAGCGTGGTGAAGCTTCTGGGCCATCTCCGAACCTCAGGTTGCCTTGTGGCTGCGTGAGTGGAGTAGTAGAAGTTAGTTGCTGCTGCTAAGGACAGCTTAAATTCATGGAAAATCAAGAGCGAAATTCATGCCATAGTCGTAATGTACCTACTGTTGTTCCGTGGCCATGACCTTCCGCTTGCTAAATTGCCCGCTGTCTGAAAGCTGGAAGGAAGATTAATGCTGAGCACAAGAAGCATACATATGTGCCAGCCGAATTGCCCGCTGCTTGGTCGTCGCCGGTCGAAGCGGGGCAGAAAGCATAAGTGGCGGATATGAATGGTCGAGGCGCTTGGAGTGTAATGGGGGACCGTGATGGATAACTAACGATTGATCAGTCTGCACCTTCCTCGCAAACGAGTCACTGTTTCTGCCCATTTTTTCTCTAACGCAGTGCGAGTCCAGTTTTTCCTACCTGACGATCTCAACTCACCTATTGTCGAAGTTGACATTATTCCTTCTTATCGAATGCCAAAGGTTCTAGCTATCTTCTCGGGAGACGCCTGGGCCTACTTGGACTGAATTATTTTTTAGGAGGAAATACAATGCGTGATTACCTATTCCTTTGACTTCAGAATTCACATGTATGAACACGCCACACGGATCTCTCTGCGAATTTCCTGTGCACTAAGAAGAACGAGAGAGGAGGACTCACCGGCCGTCGTGAGGAGCCGAGCCGAGGTCGCGTCTTCTCCGGCATCACCACGGAGCGCCGTCGCTCCATCTCCGCCGCCAAGCAACGACGTCACAGAGAGCCGATACCAACGTGGGATGGAAGGCGCTACTTTGGCCGGCCCGTCAATTTGGCTTGCATGATACTCCAGCAGCATGCGCAGGTGTACCATTTGCACTTTGGAGATTACATTACACGCAGAATATCTAGAGGCATATGTTAGATTCACCGCTCCGCACTTGTGTGTTTGCAATCTAGTCTTGTCAGTTGTTACCAACTGAACTCTACATTGCCTTGTGAAATGACAATGAAAATTCCAAGAAAGAAAAAAAAGAAGCTAATTGGCTGGAAGATCTAAGGCTCTGTTTATATTGACTTTTGCTACTGATTTTTGTTTAGAAAAACCAAAAAAAAAGTTAAAAGTAGATATGAACATTTAGCTTTTTGAAACACCTTCTCTCCTACTCTCGCTACTACTTCGCTCTGGAGATAAGCTAGAGGGTCACGGGTGCATCATACACTCCACTCCTCTCGCTCCCATCATGTATACTCATTTTTTTCTTTATTTTTTGCACCGCTCGCTCTCTCCTTTTAAAATTCACTTCTTTCAACCATTATATTTTAATTTCAGCAAAAATTAATATAAATACCCCATTGAATTGTAATCCCCCGTTCAGAACCCATCCAAGCAAAGCCCAAAATTTCTGATAAAGGTTGCTGGCCATGGGATCCATGTGGTCAATGATCAGAGCCCAGTTTGTACTACATTCTTAACTGACTTTCAGTATAGCATCAAGAAACCAAATTAACAAGTACTCCTTGATTTACTAAAATGGCAAATGGCTATGGGACTATGATTAACAAACAAGTGGATAGTTCAGGAAATTAACTATCAAGGAAATGTACAATGTAATGCCTATGAAAGTCTTAGTCTGTAGTATGCCACGTACGTTCACATTGATCAATGGAAGTGAAAAAAAATTCTTAGATATACATACACAAAACATATTGCGGTTCAAGATTGCGATACATTGTCATCACATCAAATATAATATTAGAGATATATATACCTCCTTAAATGGGAACTTATTGACGAGAATATAATAATCATCTTAGTTATTACGTCATCATATTTTTCGAATATACCCCTTAACGGTAAGGGAGAAATTTCATAGAGTAGTCGTAAGTCTCACCTCGACTACTCCGTAAGCTTTTCTATAACTACTTAGTCGTAAGTTCTGCTACGACTACCTAGTCGTAAGTTCTTCTACTACTACCTAGTTGTAGATTCTGTTACGACTATCTAATCGTAAGTTCTGCTACTATAGCCTACTCGTAGCCTTTGCTACGAGCACTTAGTTGTAAGACTCGCTGCGACTAAGTGGCTAAGAGTCCTATTGCGATTGTCTGAATTAACGATTAACCTACTCTTAACTAGGTAGTCTGATAAGGCAGTTAAGCATGCGTTTATACTCCATAACCGCAAACGATCTTACCCACGTCTCTCTGACAACAACCGTCCTACGGCAAATTGCTCCCCGCACTGCCCTAATTACCACTGGCTGGCCCTAATTACAGCGGTAATTAGATTGCTTTTTTGTGCGGCCAGCGGTAAATGGCGACAAACAAGTCCTGTTGACCTATGTCAAGTGGGAGGCCCAATCATTGAAGCACGAAGGTGAGCACACATCCAGTGGTGGTGGCCGAGGCTATAGGAATTGGAAGTTTAATAAGTCAAAAGTGAGATGCTATAATTGTAACGATTATGAGCACCTCGCTTTAAATTGCCACAAGCCGAAGGAGGAGAAAGCGCTTCTTGCTAAAACTCTCAGTGATTATGAACCAACCTTGCTGTGATGATGTTGAGTCGAGTCCAGGGTGTTGAGGAGATGTGTTCATCATTATGAGTAAAGTCCGAAGCGTTGAAGAGATGTGTTCGCCATCCATTGTCGAGTATAAGTTTGACAAGTTGTAGTTGAGACGAATTGCCTCAACTTGAGTTGAGTTCCTATATGCAACTGTGTGTTTAGTATGCATGTAATCGCTTCATATGGAGGTGTCGCTGGTAGTCTAAACTAGGAGAAGACAAGTCTAGATTAGAGGGGAGATTGTTGGAAAATAATCTAGACTTGCCAAATAATACGGTGTTAGGATCATGATGCAATCGGCATCGGATCAAAATTGGTTAATTTGTTTCTTTTGTTAGGCTTTTCTTATTTAAGTTATTTCGTAGGTAGATCTATGTATACACTATAAATACTGGCCTCAAGGTTGAGATGAATAAAAGCAAGAGCAAGAGAATTGAGAAAAAGAAATGCTCTGGCTAGACGGTTGCAGCAGAACACAAAAATTCGTATGTGCACATTTTTGTTCTCTTTCACCACGAATGAGTTTCTTCTAGGACTGTGCTAACAGCTGGGAAGGATTCTTGCTCTGTCGCTCTGGGGAAGGAAATTGCAAGGGGAGAAGAAGAGATGGGAAATTGGGCACTTTTCTACTACCTGCTCCACACGTCATAGTCCTTATTATTGAAAAGTATCGTGTGCTTCCGCACCTCATGAACAGAATTAAAATCACGAACAAACTTTATAAAAACAACTAGATTTTTATTGGGTTTGCTAATGATATTTGAACCATTGTGATGCCTGTAGGCATTGGGTGCATGCTTATCTAAAAATACCAATAAAACAGGACAATGTACGTGCTCCACGGAAAGGACTGGGGGTGATCGTTTTGGCTTTTTTCGGCTTCAGCTTCTAGCTTCAGCTTTTTTTTCACTATTCACTACACTATCCACTAACTCAGCTACAGTGTTTTTTCAGCCAGCTACAGTGTTTTTTCAGCCAAAAGCCATCGCTATTCCGATCACCCCCTAACACGTAGCAATTTCAAAAAGACCAGCAAGCAACTCGAAAGTAAGCAAATATAACATTTTGATATGTTCAAAACATCCTTTACATATTTCACAATAAATTACCGTGGTATTAGATCAAAATTTTAATAATGTTTTACGACTTTGAATCCAAAGCTAGGTATACGACGGCCTACTTCGCGGGAGGATTAGGAGGAGAAGCTGTGAGCAGTCCCCACACAAGGTGGTTCACAGAGGGAACCGGAGCAGAGGATCCGCGAAAATACACGGGCGGAGGTCTCGTGTTGGCCTCCGACCCTTCCTGATTGCTCTGTTTTCTTCCTCCGCGCCGGCCTTCCCTCTGGTTCCTTTCCTTTTTCTGCCTTTCTATCCTCGAAGAAAACCGAATCTTTTCCACCTCCGGAGAAAACCCCCTTCCGCCCGAGCGAGCAGATCGAATCGACGAGCGAGTTCTCTCGCCTCCGCGTCGTGCTGTCGAGCATGCATGATATGAGACGTTTCCTGTGCAAATTAACTAGCTATCCTTTTTTCCCTTGGTAAAATCTGCGCATGCCATCCATCGACACTAGTACGTTGCTAGAATGTCATAAAAGCATCAAGTGTAAACGTACCCACGGTTTGGTTTTCGCAAAACAAAACTTTACTTAAAAGGGAAAATTTGTTCTGTAGCATTAAAAGTTCACTACTTTTGAAAAATACCATCGAAAGAACCAGGCTTCGGAAATTACCACCGAAAGGTTCAAGTCGTTTCGGAATTTTGCACTCTGTTAGTTTTCGATCGTTACCTCCCATTTTTCGTCAGACAACGAACACGAAATGTCATTTTTGCACCCTCAAAATATCTCCCCTCCGCTCGCTCGCTCACTCGCTCTCTCCGCTCTCGCTCTCTCCCGCGCGCCGCCATCTCCCTCCCCGCTCCCCGCCGCCGCCGCCTCCCTCCCCGCCCCTGCCTCCGCGATGGAACACCACCGATGGAGGCGTCGCCGGAGTGGACCGCGACGCTGACTCGCCTTCCGCCGCCACGGGAGGGAGGCCGCGCGCGGGGCTGGGAGGAAGGCGGCGGGGCGAGGAGGGAGGCAGGGGCGGGGAGGAGGCGGCGGCGGGGGCGGGGAGGAGGCGGCCGGGGGGTGGGGAGGGAGGCGGTGGCGGCGGGGAGCGGGGAGGGAGATGGCAGCGCGCGGGAGAGAGCGAGTGAGCGAGCGAGCGAGCGGAGGGGAGATATTTTGAGGGGGCAAAAATGACATTTCGCGTTCGTTGTCTGACGAAAAATGGGAGGTAACGATCGAAAACTAACAGAGTGCTAAATTCCGAAGCGACTTGAACCTTTCGGTGGTAATTTCCGAAACCCGGTTCTTTCAATGGTATTTTTCAAAAGTAGTGAACTTTTAGTGCTACAGAACAAATTTTCCCTACTTAAAAAGTAGCACGGTGGTCTAAACACCTGCGTGTATGGATGGAAACGGATTAGATACGATCGAATAGTCTCAAATATAAATATGAATATGAATTTAAATATTCTTACATACTAATACGAATCAAATGTCATAACAAATACGAATTCAAATTGAATATGTACTTAATTCGGTCGAATATGAATATCCTTCTACAACTTCTGTAACAAATCTCGGAAGAACAAGTTTATGTAATCGTCACAATACCTATCGACATAAGAAACGGATCGAATATGAATTAAATAGTCTCGACAGTGAATACGAATACAAATATTCTCAAATACAAATGTGAATATGAACATTATCAAATACGGATACGAATATTGTCGAATACGAATACAAATATTTTTGAATACAGATTTTGCTTACCACATTCGTGTTTTCTCATATACGAATATCAGATAAAACAGATTATCCGTTACCATTTCCCACCCTAACCTGCGTAAGCATCATTTTTAGATCATATTTAATTAGTTTAGCGATATATATGTAATGGATAATGAATGAACTACATACAGAAAATAAAAGATTGTAGATCACATGAAAGAATTCAAATGTAAAAATTTTTAGAACATTATCAATTTGATTTAATTTCCATATTTGTAGAATTGGCTTTATTTGTGATATTATTGTGCAGTAGTATATATATTAAAACAAATAATATAGATTATATCTTTGGGAGGAAATATTTCTTTATAATTTTTAATTGGTATCTCCAATAATAGAGACAATACATGTATCCATATTAATACAATTAAAAGAATACAAAATATAATGGATATTGTAGGTAAACTCGTGTCTGTGCGTGGATCGCTTGAGTTCAATTCTATTTATAACATCTCACGTCTTAATTTCGTACAAGAGTTCCCAACTATATTTACATGCATATCACGGTGCAAATCAACTTCATTCGCACTTCCATATATCAAGAAAAATAATTGGTTATTATTTATTAATCATACGAAGGGTTCACCTAAATAAGAGCTAGATGTTTTTCTTTCACCTAAATAAGAGCTAGATGCTTTTATTTCTATGAGAATTTCTAGCAATTATTTTTATTTATCATATAACATATGTCGGTTATAGATTGCTAAACATAATTTGGATCCATTAAAATAGGGGCTAGATGTTTCTTTTTATATTTTTGGAAGAATTTATACAATATTTCTCTTTTTTTCTTAGCTGATGTAACCAACCATCCAAGATCTTTTACATGATAGACAACACCCAATAGTTGATATAGTTCAAGTTTAATTAGAATCCACGACATCGATGGTAATTCTAGCAAAAAAAAATTCAAAGTTGTAAAGCACAGTTGTTGGGAAGTGTGTAGGTTGAATATGTTTGTATTTTTTGTCTCTCATTTTTTTCTTGCTAGGTGCTACTTTTTTATGCATGGCTTTTACTCATTTATTTTACATGTCCACATCCTTGTCTTTTCTCTTGTACGTGGCTTTTAATGCGGACCATTTAGGATTCATTTTATATATTAGGTTCATTCGGAATCTAATGGGTAGCCTTGTCTTCTAAGATTGCTTATTTTATTTAAGACATACAATGGTAATCGTTTACTGACCATAATAAGGGTCTACTGAATCAAGGATAGAGTTTTTTTTCTTTTTTTTTGAGAATGTCTAGCATATTTCTTTTTTTCTTAGCAACTCTATAAGGTATATTATCGACTTTTAGTATTGACGAGGATAGTGTAATCCCAAATTATTACGTCATTATACACTTTAAATATACTCCTTATCAGTAAGGAAGAAAATAGAGTGGTCGTAAGTTCTCCTACGATCATCTCATAATTGTAAGCTCTCATACAACTACTTGATCGTAGGACCTTCTACAGCTACCCCATGGTCGTAAGATCTTTTACAACCATAATGTAGTCGTAAGTTGTTCTACGACCACCTTGTGGTCGTAGACCTTTCTGCGACTAGTGTATCTCCAACTGGCTAATCTACAATGACTCACTACGTCGTGGGTTCGTATGATAAGACAGTTAGAACGTGTGTTTATGCACATGATCTCTCTCTAACAACAACCGTTGCACGACGAACGAACAACCACGTTTCTCTAACAATAACCTCCCTCATGCGATTATCAGATGCTTACGACGAGCAATTATACAGCCTAGACAATCAAAATGAAGGTGTACATGAAATCTCAAATAGTGTAGGACGTGATCGAGAATAACAACGTCAATGAGGCAAGGACCAGTTGGCTTTGGTGGCAATATATCAGGGCATCTTTGAAAAAACGCTCTTCCTACTAGCTACAAAGGAGAACCAAATATGCATGGGAGATGTTGAAGACGACGCATCTTGGCGCTGATCATGTGAAGGAAGCAAAATGTGCACACTCTCAAGACCGAGTTCGAGGTATTGTGTAACAAAATTCTGGCCCTTGGCAAGAAGGTGGAAAAGTTATACGTGGTAAAGAAATTCCGTCATGTCGTCTCAAAGTTCCTTCCAATTGTCTTGATCATAGAGAATTTGGAGACCTAAAAACAATGACCATAGAGGAGGTCATCTGTCGTCTTAAGGCATATGAGGAACGCATGTGCGACAGTAGTGACAATGGCGACAAACAAGTCCTACTGACCTATGCCAAGTGGGAGGCCCAATCATTGAAGCACGGAGGTGAGGACACATCCAGCGGTGGTGGAATAGGCTGTAGGAATTGGAAGTTTAATAAGTCAAAAGTGAGATGCTATAATTGTAACGATTATGAGCACTTCGCTTTGAATTGCCACAATCCGAAGGAGGAGAAAGCGCTTCTTGCTAAAGCTCTCAGTGATTATGAACCAACCTTGTTGTGATGATGTTGAGTCGAGTCCAGGGTATTGAGGAGATGTATTCGTCGTTATGAGTAGAGTTAAGTCCGAAGGGTTGAAGAGATGTGTTCACCATCCATTGTCGAGTATAAGTTCGACAAGTTGTAGTTGAGACCAACTGCCTCAACTTGAGTTGAGTTCCTATATGCAACTATGTGTTTAGTTTGCATGTAATCGCTTCATATGGAGGCGTCGCTGGTAGTCTAAACTAGAAGAAGATAAGTCTAGATTAGAGGGGAGATTGTTGGAAAATAATCTAGACTTGCCAAGTAATACGGTGTTAGGATCATGATGCAATCGGCATCGGATCAAAATTGGTTAATTTGTTTATTTTGTTAGGCTTTTCTTATTTAAGTTATTCCGTAGGTAGATCTATGTATGCACTATAAATACTGACCTCAAGGTTGAGATGAATAAGAGCAAGAGCAAGAGAATTGAGAAAAAGAAATGTGGCTAGACGGTTGCAGCAGAACACAAAAATTCGTATGTGCACATTTTTGTTCTCTTTCACCACGAATGAGTTTCTTCTAGGACTGTGCTAACAGCTGGTGCTTATAGGTGTTGGAACTAACTAATGGGGCTTCGCGGTGAAGGATTCTTGCTCCGTCCCTCTCGGGAAGGAAATTGCAAGGGGAGAAGAAGAGATGGGAAATTGGTCACTTTTCTACTACCTCCGCCACACGTCATAGCCCTTATTATTGAAAAGTATCGTGTGCTTCCCCACCTCATGAACAGAATTAAAATCATGAACAAACTTTATAAAAACAACTAGATTTTTATTGGGTTTGCTAGTGATATTTGAACCATTGTGATGCCTGTAGACACTGGGTGCATGCTTATCTAAAAATACCAATAAAATAGGACAATGTACGTGCTCCACGAAAAGGACTTACACGTAGCAATTTCGAAAAGACCAGCAAGCAACTCGAAAGTAAGCAAATATAACATTTTGATATGTTCAAAACATCCTTTACATATTTCACAATAAATTACCGTGGTATTAGATCAAAACTTTAATAATGTTTTACGACTTCGAATTCTAAGCTAGGTATACAACGGCCTACTTCGCAGGAGGATTTGTAAGCGGAAAACTTTGATTTAAACGTAAGCGGAAAACTTTTATATTTACAACACTATTTTGTTCAACCTCAAACATGTATGAACATACCTTGATCCATATTGTAATAAACTTGCTTTGCTTCCAATAAGCCTTTTTCTCTTGTCTCTTCCTTTACTTTAATAGTGTTCTCTTGATGATCAAAGAACTAGCAGTAAGTTGTATGTGTGTATTTGCACTACCATTTGCTTTATTCAGACTCCGTTCAAGTCTTTGGCTTAATGCAAACGTGACACTGCTTGCTACCTTTCTATCTATCTCATTTAACTCTCCGAATGGAAAAGGACTATTTATAGCAGTGAACAGCCGTGCAGTGAACAGCCATGTCTGCTCTGTCTGCATGCGAACAGACGTATGTGTGAATAGCCGCATGAAGCAGCCACCTTTTTCACTTTTGTTCTGCACAACTGCACGCAACCGCATGCTATTAAGCATGTCAATAGCACGTAGAGCCATGCATGATTTTAAGCAAATGAGACATGCAACTGCTGTACTAATACTACTCCATTTTAATACACATACAACATAATTAGTAAGAGAGACAAGAGGGATTTAAAACCCAACAATTCTAATACTTTAAATCTAGCAACCATCATACTAGATCTTTTATAATTAGAATTAAACCAATAAATTACATGGGGCACTTTTATGTTAATTAAAATTAACAATCTCCCACTTGACCCATGTAATAACTTGATGATTCACATATAAACTTTAAGTGCACACTATACATGAATTTATCAAGTTATATTTTTTATTGAATTTAAATTGAAAGGATTATGGCGGTCTCAAATTTTTAGTCAATAAGATTCCTTCCATATATCACAATCAATTTAATCCAAAATATATCTTTAATTAAGGAAAACATAATCCTTAATTAAAATATTTCACTAAACTCCATAATGTGAAAGAAAGGACAAAAACAATTCTTTTATTGAATTCAAACTTGTCACAATAATATGAGCAACAGTTATTTGTACAAACTTGTACAAATCTTTACAAACACATTTCTATGATAACAAGGACTTCTCAATTAAACCCATACTTTCGACATGACCATTAAATGTCTTGGGCGGTAGACCTTTAGTTAACGGATCCGCTATCATAAGATCAGTACTGATATGCTCAAAAAACACCTTCCGTTTTTGTACTTCTTCTTTAACTGACAAATACTTCAATTCCATGTGTTTTGCACCTTTCGAGTATTTATCATTTTTGGAGAAGAATACGGCTGCGGAATTGTCACAATAAATTTTTAATGGTCTCTCTATTGAGTTAACAATATGGAGACCTGTTATAAAATTCCGTAACCATAATGCTTGAATAGTAGCTTCGAAACAAGCGACAAATTCAGCCTCCATAGTAGAAGTAGCAATAACTGACTGCTTCCCACTCTTCCAAGAGACTGCTCCTCCAGCTAACATAAAAATATAGCCAAATGTAGATTTTCTTGAGTCTACACATCCAGCATAGTCTGAATCTGAGTAACCAATCACTTCAAGATTGTTTGATTTTCTCAGAAGTGAGCATGTAATCCTTGGTGCCTTGTAAATACCGAAGAACTTTCTTCGCAGCTTTCCAATGATCCATCCTAGGATTACTTTGATATCGACCCAACATACCAACAGCAAAGCTAATATCTGGTCGAGTGCATGTTGATGCATACATTAAGCTCCCAACTACCGAAGCATATGGAATAGATTCCATTTCTTTTCGCTCCAAATCATTTTTCTGGACATTGCATATTGCTAAACTTGTCCCCTTTCTGAATTGGAACTATGCATGCGGAGCATTTATCCATTCTAAACCTCTCCAAAACTTTATTGATATATCCTTTCTGAGACAAACTTAACAATCCTTGTTTTCTATCACGGAATATTTCTATTCCTATAACAAAGGATGCCTCACCCATATCTTTCATTTCGAAATTCGTAGAGAGGAATTTCTTTACATCATGTAACAATGATTTATCATTAGCGGCTAACAGAATATCATCAACATATAGGACTAATATAATGAACTTGCTCCCACTGACTTTAAGATAGATACATCGATCAACGGTATTTTCTATAAATCCGTACGATGTAATGGTATTATTAAATTTAATATACCATTGGCGGGATGCTTGTTTAAGCCCATATATTGACTTCTTTAATTTATACACTAAATTTTCCTTTCCCTGAATTTTAAAACCTTCTGGTTGATCCATATAAACTTCCTCTTCAAGATCGCCATTCAGAAATGCGGTCTTTACATCCATTTGATGAAGTTCTAAATCATAATGTGCAACTAAAGCCATAATAATTCTTAGAGAGTCTTTCTTAGAAACCGAGAGAAAATCTCTTTATAATCAATGCCATCTTTCTTGAGTATAACCTTTGGCAATAAGTCTGGCTTTGTACCTTTCAACATTGCCTTTGAGTTGCGCTTGGTCTTAAAACCCATTTACAACCAACTTGCTTTGATCCTTTAGGCAACTCAACCAAATCCTGACTTTGTTGTCATTCATTGATTTCAACTCATCTTCCATAGCATTAAACCATTTTTTTTGAATTATTACTTTTCTTGGCTTGTGTAAATGAGACCGGATCTTCATCTATACTTAAGTCACATTCATGTTCTAAAGAGTATACCACATAATCATCCAAAATAGCTGGTCTTTTCTGCCTTACTGCACCTTCTTAGTGCTATTTCTTGTGGTATATCTTTTCCTTCATGGCTTGTATATCATCCATCGACTTTTCACCAACTAAATTTTCTCTTTCCGTGTTGTTAGGTACCTTTAACACAACATCCGAGGAGAAATATTAGTTGAAGAAGTTTCGTCAATCTCATTAATCGTTCTTTGAGATTCATTACTCCCATCGATTTGACCATTCTCGATGAATCGAGCATTTCGCACTCAACTATTCTTGTACTATGATTAGGACAATAAAATCTATATCCTTTAGATTTTTCAGATAACCGATGAAATAACCGCTAATAGTTTTTGCATCAAGTTTCTTTTCATGTGGATTATATATCCTTACTTCTGCTGACAACCCCAAACATGAAGATGTCTTAAGCTAGGTTTCTCCCCGCCCACAGCTCATAAGGAGTCTTAGGAACTCGACTTACTAGGAACCCTATTTAGAATATATGCAGCATCTTTAATCCATACATCCACAAGGATATAGGTACATTTACATTACATATCATACTCCTAACCATATCCATAAGAGTACGATTTCTCCTTTCAGCTACACCATTTTGCTGAGGTGTTCCAGGCATTGTATACTGTGCACAAATACCCTTACTTTCAAGGAACTTAGCAAATGGACCTGGACATTGTCCATTTTCATTATATTTACCATAATATTCACCATCTCTATCAGATCTCACAACTTTAACCTTTTTATCTTGTTGCCTTTCAACCTCATCAATGAATATCTTTAAGTAATCCATCGCTTGAGACTTTTCATGTAACAAGTATAAATAGAAATAACGTGAGTAATCATCAATGAAAGTGATAAAATACTTTTCATTTCCCAGAAGGAACATCAAAAGGACCACAGATATCGTGTGTATTAACTATAATGGTGCATTACTTCTTGTGGCGGATGCTTTGATATATGCGAGGTTTGTTTTCCTTTAATGCATTCTACACATATGTTCCAATGACAAAATCCAATTGAGGTAAAATTTCACTATTCATCAACCTCATTATTCTTTCTTTGGATATGTGACCAAGTCTTTGATGCCATAGGAAAGCGTAACATTCACTATGTGCACTACGTTTATTGCCAACATAAAATTCAACATTAAACAGAGATTCAAAGAAATCCATTATTAAGATTAAAGCGATACAATCCTTCAGATAAAGTACCACTACCATAATAGTACTCACACTTATACAAGAAAAATACACCACTTCCAATCTTAAACTTAAAACCTTTATTATCCAACTTAGCAACAGAAACTAAATTTCTAGCACATTCGGGAACATAAAGACACTCTTCAAGATCCAAGTGGCATCCAGAATCTAGAATTAAGCGATATGTCCCAATGCCTTCAATTTGTACCTTCATTCTATTTCCCATATACAGGAAATTTTTAGTTCCGCTTATGGGTTGGATCGAAAGGAATCCCTGTAAAATATGCGACACATGAGTAGTTGCACCAGTATCTAACCACCAGGTATTATTGGGAACTTCAATAAGGTTTGATTCAAGGCATACAGAAACATAATATGTACCTTTCTTTTCGAACCAAGCCTTTCGTTTTGGGCAATCTTTCTTGAAGTGTCCAGATTTCTTGCAGAAATGACATTTCATATCTTTACGGATTTGACCCTCCTTAACAGCTCCAGGAGTCTTATCCTTCTTTTTACCCTTTTTTCCTGGTTTTCCCTTACTGCCGCTAGCACCCTCATGAACCGTGAGATGGATGTAATTTTCTATATTTCTTTAATCTCCCTTCCTCTTGAACTAACATGGCCTTTACTTCTTGAAAGTTCCATTTATCTTTAATGGTGTTATAATTCACCTGGAACTGGCCAAATTCAGGAGGTAGCGAGTTCATAATGAATTGAACCAAAAAAGATTCATTCAAGTCCATGCCCATGGATTTCAACTTCGCTGCAAGATTAGCCATGTTTGTCACATGATCATGAATGGGTTGCGACCAATCAAATTTCTTAGTCGTCAACTCACTCATGAGACTCCCATAATGGACTTGTCCGTAATGTCCGATTGAGAGTATTCTTTAATCTTCAACATGAACTCTTTTGCATCTTCCGTTTGGGCATTGATGGCTTAACATTTTCAGCCATCAACATACGCATTAGATTTAAACTCAACTGTTGGACCTTTCCCAAGTCTCTAAAAGAGACAAATCATCATCTGATCGTCCTCGTGAATGATTGGTTTATCCATAATCAATGCGTAATCTAAATTCATAACACCCAATTGAAACGCACTTGCTCGGACCAATCATTATAATTCACCCATTAAACTTTACAAGCCCGCCGCTTGAGCATACAGTTTATGGTGGCTGCAGAAAGAACATACTCAAAATAAATATTTTGACCAAAATAGATCCGCATAAAACTTTTAGATATGCATCTAAAACCATCTTTGGATGAATTTTAAATACAAACTTTAAAATCACAAAAGATAAACTTTAATAGATTTTTCAAACATACTCGATCTTTACACATGCTATCTTTGGATATACATGTTACCAAGAATGTTTGATCAATCTCTTTCATGTTATTAATTATAAGCAATGATCCACCTTTGGGCGATCTCCAAGCTTTATAATTAATAAGTTTAATTGTACGATCATTGTAACAATATTCGATATGACTGGACAATAAAAAAATACACAAATAAATATCAATAACTTTCTAGTTATGCCACTTTGGTGACGAGTAACTTGTACTATACATTGATCATTTAATTGGTATTTCATTTCATAAGAAACAAATATAAGGATATGCTATTTCAATGTACTTGGACGAATACTATTATGTCCAAAGACAAAATCCATACAAAATAGCATAAGCAAACTTTCATATGATCATCAAAAGACCATAAAAGAACATTAAGACAAAAACTTTCATGGTGAACAAAAGTGTTGTATCCATGCTCTGATACCAAATGTAAGCGGAAAACTTTGATTTAAACGTAAGCGGAAAACTTTTATATTTACAACACTATTTTGTTCAACCTCAAACATGTATGAACATACCTTGATTCATATTGTAATAAACTTGCTTTGCTTCCAATAAGCCTTTTTCTCTTGTCTCTTCCTTTACTTTAATAATGTTCTCTTGATGATCAAAGAACTAGCAGTAAGTTGTATGTGTGTATTTGCACTACCATTTGCTTTATTCAGACTCCGTTCAAGTCTTTGGCTTAATGCAAACGTGACACTGCTCGCTACCTTTCTATCTATCTCATTTAACTCTCCGAATGGAAAAGGACTATTTATAGCAGTGAACAAACCGCGGCAAGGAATGTACCATGTCTGCTCATGTCGCATGCGAACAGACGTATGTGTGAATAGCCGCATGAAGCAGCCACCTTTTTCACTTTTGTTCTGCACAACTGCACGCAACCGCATGCTATTAAGCATGTCAATAGCACGTAGAGCCATGCATGATTTTAAGCAAATGAGACATGCAACTGCTGTACTAATACTACTCCATTTTAATACACATACAACATAATTAGTAAGAGAGACAAGAGGGATTTAAAACCCAACAATTCTAATACTTTAAATCTAGCAACCATCATACTAGATCTTTTATAATTAGAATTAAACCAATAAATTACATGGGGCACTTTTATGTTAATTAAAATTAACAGGATTAGGAGGAGAAGCTGTGAGCAGTCCCCACACAAGGTGGTTCACAGAGGGAACCGGAGCAGAGGATCCGCGAAAATACACGGGCGGAGGTCTCGTGTTGGCCTCCGACCCTTCCTGATTGCTCTGTTTCTTCCTCCGCGCCGGCCTTCCCTCTGGTTCCTTTCCTATTTCTGCCTTTCTATCCTCGAAGAAAACCGAATCTTTTCCACCTCCGGAGAAAACCCCCTTCCGCCCGAGCGAGCAGATCGAATCGACGAGCGAGTTCTCTCGCCTCCGCGTCGTGCTGTCGAGCATGCATGATATGAGACGTTTCCTGTGCAAATTAACTAGCTATCCGTTTTTCCCTTGGTAAAATCTGCGCATGCCATCCATCGACACTAGTACGTTGCTAGAATGTCATAAAAGCATCTAGTGTAAATGTACCCACGGTTTGGTTTTCGCAAAACAAAACTTTACTTAAAACTAGCACGGTGGTCTAAGCACCTGCGTGTAGGGATAGAAACGGATTAGATACAATCGAATAGTCTCAAATATAAATATGAATACAGATTTAAATATTCTTACATATGAATACAAATTAAATGTCGTAACGAATACGAATTCAAATTGAATATATACTTAATTCGGTCGAATATGAATATCCTTTTACAACTTCTGTAATAAATCTCGGAAAAACAAATTTATGTAACTGGCCATTAGGCCGACCGGTCGGCATAAGAAATGGATCGAATATGAATTAAATAGTCCCGATAATAAATACGAATACAAATATTCTCAAATACAAATGTGAATACGAACATTGTCAAATACGGATACAAATATTGTCGAATATCAATACAAATATTTTTGAATACATATTTTGCTAACCACATTCGCTTTTTCTCATATACGAATATCGGATAAAATGGATTATCCATTACCATGTCCCACCCCTACCTGCGTAATCATCATTTTTAGAGCATATTTAATTAGTTTAGCGATATATATGTAATGGATAATGAATGAACTACATACAGAAAATAAAAGACTGTAGATCACATGAAAGAATTCAAATGTAAAATTTTTTAGAATATTATCAATTCAATTTAATTTCCATATTTGTAGAATTGGCTTTATTTGTGATATTATTGTGCAGTAGTATATATATTAAAACAAATAATATAGATTATATCTTTGGGAGGAAATACTTCTTTATAATTTTTAATTGGTATCTCCAATAATAGAGACAATACATGTATCCATATTAATACAATTAAAAGAATACAAAATATAATGGATATTATAGGTAAACTCATGTCTGTGCGTGGATCGCTTGAGTTCAATTCTATTTATAACATCTCACGTCTTAATTTCGTACAAGAGTTCCCAACTATATTTACATGCATATCACGATGCAAATCAACTTCATTCGCACTTCCATATATCAAGAAAAATAATTGGATATTATTTGTTAATCATACGAAGGGTTCATCTAAATAAGAGCTAGATGCTTTTCTTTCACCTAAATAAGAGCTAGATGCTTTTATTTCTATGAGAATTTCTAGCAATTATTCTTATTTATCATATAACATCTGTCGGTTATAGATTGCTAAACATAATTTGGATCTATTAAATACTACTACAGAAATCATCATCACAGACGGTTCAAAAACGTCATCATAGACGGTTTTTTGAACCGTCTGTATTTATGGGTCAGTGATAATCGAAGGTTATCACAAACGATTTGTGAGTCGTCTATTGAATACAGACAGTTTGTAATTAGAACCATCTATGAAAATACTATTACAGACAGTTCTATATATAGAACCGTCTGTGATATGTGAGTATCATAGACGGTTCTATATATAACCGTCTATGATATTCTTCACAGATAATTTATACTACAAAATCGTTTGTGACAGTTCATTCTATACCTAAATTTTTTTTTCTATTTTTGAATTAGCCTCAGGAAATATTAGCTATGCCATTTGAAAACAAGTAAATACGACAACAAACATAGCAAGAACATTCTATTTATATTACAATCCACCATTACAACATCACAGAACTACATTAATCCATCATTACAATAGTAACATAGTAGCAATCCACCATCACAGGAGAACAAACATAGCAGAGAACATTCCATTTCCATTACAAATTGAGCAATAGAGAAGAAAGAAAATAGAAGAATCAAAGATCCTAATGGAAGCTCGACCCTGATGCAGCTCGGGTAGGCTTTCTTACTGGTCGCTCACTGTAAGCTCCCGGCATCTCTAAACCCAACAAAGTAGTAACAATGGAGGCTACGATGGAGACATAAACCTGACAGAATCAAATACTATAAGAAACAATGGAGAGAGGAAACTTAAGACGTATTTGAAGGGAGGGGGCGGATGTGTTCGGGTGAGTATTTATAGAGGAGGAAGAGCTACGATCCGTGAGGTGTGGGTTGGTCAGTTTCTATTGGCTGGAAATAGGTTGAGGAGGATTGACAGGCCCAGTGGTCAGGGAACAAATTATCAGAGACGGTTCTTGGTTAAAAACTGTCTGTAATATTAGTTATATATATACTGATACAATATAAACAACTAGTCTCAAAATATGAAATAACAAAGTTCTATATGGCTTATGTATACTCATTTGAAAGGTTTCGACGAGATCTACAACTTTGCAGTTGAGATGAACCCCAAATTTCGAAGGGACGACCAAAAATTTTGGCAAAAACAGAAATAAAAAACTTGTGATTCAAATTTGAGGCTACAAATAGCCAATTTTGAAGGTCTTCAAGGGTGACTGGCCCAAGCAGATCATTATTTTTGGATTAGGCTCGTCGTTATCTTTCCAACGAGTACAAGAACATCAAAAACAGATACCGTATGGAAAAGTTATGCCCGTTTTACTTAAGGTGTGTCAAAACGAAATCATATTCGAACTCAGGCGAGAAATTATGAAATTTTAGCGATATGTGAGGCGGGAAACATACCACATATGGTTCTTGATCAAGAATCGTCTGTGAAATTGGCATATCACAGACGATTCTTGATCAAGAACCGTCTGTGATATTAGCCATATCACATACGGTTCTTAATAAGAACCGCCTGTGATTGCATTCAATACAGGCGATTTTTATTAACCGTCTGTGATGAGGTATCTAATATAAACGTTTTTGTAGTAGTGAAAATAGGAGCTAGATGTTTCTTTTTATATTTTTGGAAGAATTTATACAATATTTCTCTTTTTTCTTAGTTGATGTAACCAACCATCCAAAATCTTTTACATGATAGACAACACCCAATAGTTGATATAGTTCAAGTTTAATTAGAATCCACGACATCGATGGTAATTCTAGCAAAAAAATTCAAAGTTGTAAAACACAGTTGTTGGGAAGTGTGTAGGTTGATTATGTTTGTATTTTTTTTTGTTTCTCATTTTTTTCTTGCTAAGTGCTACTTTTTTATGCATGGCTTTTACTCATTTATTTTGCATGTCCACATCCTTGTCTTTTCTCTTGTACGTGGCTTTTAATGCGGACCATTTAGGATACATTTTATATATTAGGTTTATTCGGAATCTAATGGGTAGCCTTGTCTTATAAGATTGCTTATTTTATTTAAGACATACAATGGTAATCATTTACTGACCATAATAAAGGTCTACTGAATCAATGGATGGAGTTTTTTTTTCTTTTTTGAGAATGTCTAGCATATTTCTCTTTTTTCTTAGCAACTTTATAAGGTATATTGTTGATTTTTAGTATTGATGAGGATAGAGTAATCCCAAATTATTATGTCATTATACACTTTAAATATACCCCTTATCACTAAGGAAGAAAACAGAGTGGTCGTAAGTTCTCCTACGATCATCTCATAATTGTAAGCTCTCATACGACGACTTGATCGTAGGAACTTCTACAGCTACCCATGGTCATAAGATCTTTTACAACCATAATGTAGTCGTAAGTTGTTCTACGACCACTTTGTGGTCGTAGATCTTTCTGCAACCAGTGTATCTCCGACTGGCTAATCTACAATGACTCACTACGTCGTGGGTTCGTATGACAAGATAGTTAGAACGTGTGTTTATGCTCAATAACTGCACACGATCTCTCTCTAACAACAACCGTTGCACGACGAATGAACAACCATGTTTCTCTGACAATAACCTCCCTTAGGCGGTTATCTCACGAAATGTTAAGGTGTCTCTTGACGCGGGACAACGGCCGTCGTTTTGTTAGCTATATAAGGGTTGATGTCGGAGGAGGAGGGAGGAGATCCAATAGTGACAGGACATACTGCAAGGCTTTCGCAGTTATAATCATTCATCAGTGCAATAGTGACACATGACGTAGGGTTATTTTTCTCTCAGGAGAAGGCCTAAACCTGTATAAAAATCCCAGTGTCTCCTTTCTACGTACTCGTAGCCTATCCTTTGAGAGAGTTTCCCCCGAATCCAAACAAGTGCTCTAAGAAGGGTGCAACACAAGTGCCATCAACTCTGTCTTAGGGAGATATAAGATAAGATCTATTTCATGCATCTTCAACTTCGAGTAGAGTTTATATATGGTAAGCTCATTCATGACAGTGTTGTCATTGATGGCCGTGGTTTTCATCCCCCAAACTTTCACATCAAGAGCATCCAAGATTTAGTGTGCATTAGTAGAATCCGAGAAGGTCAGGTCAACAGCATGAAGATTATCAAGAATCTTGTTGAACCTTCCCCATAACTCATCCAAGGATTCACCGGGCTTTTGCTCGATCTTGGAGTGTTCTTTCTTCTGTTGATTTTATCTTAATTTCTTAATCGTTGTAGAGCCCTCATGGTAATCAGAGAGGGTCTTCCGAATCTCATGTGCAGACCTCATATGAGCAACACGCTTAAACATAGATCAACTAAGCCCCTGAATCAAGAAATTCTGAGCCATGCTGTTTGCCTCCACGTCAAATGTGATCACATCTTCATTGGCCAGCACACCATAAGGCTTCTTGACCTTAAACCAAATTTTGTGCCCTTGGGTCACAATGTAGGCTTCCATGCGAAACTTCCAATAGGAAAAATCAACTCCATTGAATACAGGGGTTTGGAAGTATACTGCTATGGCTCCTAAGATAGGTTAAGATCTATAAGAAGAGCTAATCAGGCTCTGATACCACTTATAGGACCAAAGATGGCAACAGAGGGGTGTGAATGGTGCCTCAAAAAAAATTTCAAGTATTCCCTACTCCTTCACTCCAATAGCTACAAAGTTATGAAGATTAGGATGAAAAGCCAACACGAAAACTTACGAATCAAGAGATTGAACTTTGGAGACAATATCAGAAAAATAGTAGTACCTTTCAGAATTTTGGTATTACCACAAACGGTAGTACCGTAGTTATAATGGCGGTATTACGGTTAGCCCCGATGAACAGTGAAATCAACACGACTTTAAAACCAAGAATCCATGTAATTTTTTATTGGTAGATTCAAATGTCATGAAACTTTGTATATACCTGGCTCAAGGCCTCAGGAACATATTCCACCCATGGATCACAAAAATCCACATCAAATTTCAGACCTTTCTAAGTTTAAAGTAAAGTTGCACAAAAAATAGGCAAAAACTCAAATTGATGGATATAACTTGCCTGTGGGTAGGTGATGGCCAAGATAGATTTGGATACGTTCCCACATGTCATAGCAAACTAAAATACCAAAAGAATTAAGCCAAAAAACATCGGATCAAGAAATCATTTAAAAGATCAAAAGCTAGCAAAACTCGAGTTTCTTGATGAACTTGCTATCAAAGTGTCTAGATGGGTGGAAATATATTTTTAGAGGATATCTATCTCTTATACGTCCATGGCACAGCAAGATAACAAAGGAAGAGAGAAGATAAAAAAACCAACCAAATCAAGAGCAAATCAATCAAGACAAAATATAGCTTTGGAGATGATTAAAGATTGATTCTATTGCTACTTGAGGAGAAAAGTATTATAGTCACTTTACCTTAGAGGACAAAGAGTACACCAATCATTTAACTCTCAAACTCTAACCCTAAACAAAAGAGCATAAGAGAGGATGGTTGGATGGTTAACTTGCAAGTCTATATCTCAACCCCTTAAATAGGTAGGCTAACCAGCCACACCTAACTCTTAGTGGATACTATCCACTTAGCACAATGGAAAAAACCCAATAATCCCACACACATGGGTTTTAACTCACATAATCCACTTATGCATGTTTTTTAAAGCACATAAGCCCGAATCGGCTAAGACAAAAGCTTTGATCCACCTTGATCAAACTAGCTTCTCCATGGCCTAAACCGTTATCCCAAACGCTATCCAAGCGTTGCGGTTTTCATCTAAAGTCATTTCCGGTATTTTGGTCAAACTATCAAAATACTCCTTGAAGACTCGGTCTTCTCCTTCCATCGCAAGCAATTATCATCTTAACATGTGTATATGCACCATTGGTTTACCACATATTAGCAAGCCTCTCCCACTCCAGTTTCACTAGAGCACATGTCACTTAGACTGACCAAGTCACATGGTGCCATCTCACCGTTCAAACTCGCCTTTCTCATGCCATATATGAGCTCACCATCTCACATGGACTCTATGATCGTTCTGGGTCTCAACTCCTCCATGAGCGTAACCCTGATCTTGTCATTGACCATGATTGACTCCAAGCGACCCTGTATATCCAGCACTCATTTCAAACAGCAGTCCAGCGCTATAAAATAGCACTCCTAAGTTACCTTAGGTCTTAACCTACAGTCAAGCAAGTGTGCTATGATACCATTCTGTAACGCCCCTATTTCTGGAAGCGTTAGTAACCCCACAACAGCTCTAAGATTGTACTGTTGTGGTGTACCGTACAAGAATGAGCATCATTGCAACACAGGCTTACAAACAAGAAACTTTATTACAAATATAAGGCTTAATAGCCTAGTTTTGAACGTAGGGGCGAACAAGCCCAAGTTATCTTACATTACAACAAAACACCACAGGCGAGGCTTGAGCGAAACTAAGACCTAAAACCACTGATCACCGACAAAGAACGACTCTTCTGGCTCGTCATCAATAGCTTGCTCATCGTAGAACCACTGATCTTCTGTTTGTTGTTAAGCAAGTAATGAGTACAACCATACTTGGCAAGTCACAAGAGTAAGTCCTAATTTACTAATTGCATGGATTATCAATGGATGGGAGTATACGGTTCTATTAATGAGAGTGGATGCAATTTTATTTGAAAATATTTTCAAATAACAAATTTACTACTTCTTAAGAGTAAAAAGGGTTTTCAACAGTTACTTTCTCAGTTACACCAATACACCAATTAAGAACATAATGAAACCTACTTATGCTTTGTTGTTGGAATCACCCAAATAAACACAGCTCCATTAACTGGGAGCACAGCGTATTCAAATACCATTTATTTTCACTCTGCAGAGTTGCTTAGCTTTACCCACAAGATTTCTCAACTTCCACTATCGCACGATGGGCACGCTTCAGCTAGCTACGACTAAGTTGAGAAAACAAGGTTTTTTCACTGCTCAATTCTCTATGTAAACTCTACCTGATAGGTTCTTGGCCTCATTAAATCAGGTATCCATGGGCCAATGCGGAACACAACTGTTCAGACTTGTGAGGACTATCGTTGTTAAGTACAATGTTACCACCCCCATACCATACTCTCTTACTCCTGTAGGGGTTCAATCGTATCGAGTAGTTACTAGACTAGGATTAACAAGTCAACACTTGTAGTTGAGCGATTAATGTGTCCTTTACTCAGCATGAGATTCTAGTCCTTATATTTTTCACCTCGAGGCTACCAGCCACACCCGGGTACCCAGCCCTTAACGGTACTATCACCCCTCTGCTGCAGCCTCCACCCAAGGGTAAGGTCGTGAACTCCCACCAACTAGTGGCTTCCCACAACTTCCCCCTTACCCTAGAACCTTTTAAATAATTTTACCGGTAAACCACCATGTCACTTAGTAGTACAAAATTTTAGATGAACCTACCTACAATTATTTATACAGTAATTGAGTAATGCTATGGTTGTCAAGGTGAATATGGCCTCAAATTAGAACAGCGCAATTTTTCAGTGGTGGGACGTAACTGATTAACAAGTCATTCTAAATATTTATTTTAATTAAATAACATTGAGAAAATATCCATAATGCAAATATTGTAAATAAATAATATGAATTTTCATTGGGTTCAATATGATCAAAAACTTATAACTTGTCTTGTTGATCGACGAATTCGACTGTCTCGAAAACCTCAACGCCTTGATCAGGTCCTTGCACTGTCACTTTAGAGAACTCGGGGGCTAGCGCAAACACATAAAATAACATGTACCCATGCTTGAATCTAATCAAGCTAGAAAAAAATAAAATAAACAGGAATAAAATGCAATAAAATCCAAATAGAGTTGGTTTGGATTTTTTTTAGGAGATTGATATGGTGGAACGGATGTCGAAAATAGGTTCAGGGTGTCGAAACGATTCAATTGGGGTATTTTTGTAATTTTCTGCTTGGATGAACAGTGTTGCTACAGTGCCACACAGTAACGAGACCTGCCAGGTCACTACAGTGCATGCGGGATTCATTTTTTTGAAACTCAGCCGGTGGGTGACGGCTCGGCCCAAGCGCGCGCAGCAGAACAGCCCAACTGCAACGTGCGCCTGCGCTCACCGCTGATCCAGGGCGCACAGACGATCGGGATTGAGCCATGTCATGTCTAAAGCCTTCATCTACCTCTGGCTGGGCTCGACGGCGGAAAACAGGGGCGGGATCCCCATCATGATTTGGCGATGGTGGCGAACTTTGGTGGCAAAGAGCAGCACAATTGGGTTCCTTGGAGCGTGGGGAGTTCATTTTGGGGATTTGGGAGGCGCGAGCATAAGCAGTGGTGGTCGGCGGCAAGGGAGAAGGCAACGGCTCCCACTGAGGTTTGAGGCTACTTTGGTGAGGTTTCGGCAAGGATAGGGGCAGATTAACCATCTAGAGCTTATGGGAAGCATGGGTGCGGTGGCTATTTGGGTTGACCAACTTCCATGGGGGCTGCCCACGATGAGGGAGGTTCAGCCGGCGGTGGCTCATGGTGCTAGACCAAAACGAGAAAAGCTCTCGGGAAAGTGACCTCGGCTAAAGGTTTGCGGTGCTTTGAGGATGCTATGACCGAATGCAATTGGATTTTCATTAAGGGGGGGAAGGAGATTGCCTTTAGGGTTCGGTGGGCTCAGGGGATGGCAGTGAAGGAGCTAGGGTGAGGGAGGGTTTGATTGGGTCGCTCTGGGTGAGAGTATTAGTGGTGTGAGGCTTCCAATGAAAGTAATTGAGCTTTAAGGGTGGTAGGAGGCGGTGGGAGCAGTGGAGCTGATTGGGCAAAGCCGGCGTGTGGAGAAGGGAGGAGGCGGGAGCTCTGCTAGGGGCGTGGGCATTCAGGCGAGGTGGTGCGTGGCCTCTGCAAGGTTTGGCAGGTGATGACAGCATCAAGTACGGTGGGAGCGTGCGTGTCGGTCGATCGAAGCGAGGAGCTGCGGTGGGAGGAGCTCAATCAAGCGGCGCGCTGCGCGAGGAAGGGAGGGTGACTGGCTGGTGGGGCCATGGTGACAGGAGCTAGCAGGAAAGGTGTGAATGCCAGGGTAGGCAACGCCGTAATTCCGAGTGGCGGCGCGCGGGCGTGTGGGCGGCAGCACAGGGAGGTGGTGGGGAGAAAGCGGCTTCCAGGAGGGTGCCAGCACGGGGAGAAAGCGGAGGCAAGGAGGGAGGTCACTAATCCAAGGATTAAGGCTAATTTAGGAAGGATTAAGAAGTTCAAGCAAACTTCAAAGAAATTCGAATTTTGTTTGAATTTTTGGAGGTGTTTCAGGAGTGATCCGAGAGCAACCTCCGGGACTCGCCTCCTGCTACCGTGGCCTCCGACAATCCAAGGCACATGACCTTCATCTCGCCATGGAAGAACAAAGGCTAGAAGGAGCAAGACCCAAACAGCACATTGAGGCATCCCCCCAAGAAATTGAAACCCGCTGCACCAATAACACGAACACGATTTCACAAATCGACTAGATCTTGCCCAGATAGAATCAAAGTAACAGCAATCTGTAGAGGGGGAATAGAACACCACAAGTATAGCACAAAAAAACCACACCTCAAATCTCTAGAAACTATCAATAGATGCCGCTCGCCTCGAGTACAACAAAATCCGACCGGCAAACTCAAACAGATCCTCACCGGGCGCTCTCCGGCTCTCCGCTCACCTCCAAAATCTCCCAAGCCTCTCATCGTCGCAATCGCCTGTTGAATGACTCAGTCGCCTCCTTGCTCTCTCTCCCTCTTGAGTCTAATAACTACATAAGGAACCGCACAGATCTCAGAACCCATCCAACGGCTGGAAAATTGACTGAAATGTTAAAAAAAATTAAGATGACTGTGCATTAGCAAAACAGTAAAAATAATTCTGTGGCACCCCTGCCATATGACGCACCCTATTTGGACTTACGTTGGGTGACAATCACCAACACTGGAGCAACATCAGATCAAAAAAATGTGCCTTAACGCAGGAGATGTATGACTTGTACCGCGCCGATGGCTAACACATTTACAGCCATGAAAATATATAGGTTGCGCACGTAATATCCGGCGAGCGGATACTGCCGTCCGATGCGCCTCATGACATGTCGCCGCGGCCGTCCCGACGAGAAAATGCCCCACAAAAACATCAAGCCGGCGCTCCACGGCGGCGCCATGTGCAAAGCCATCATCTTGACGACCAACACATAGATGCCGTAGTATATGACGAAGAACATCAATATATTCATCACCGTGTCCATGCTAGACACGGCGACCACGGCCGCGTAGAAGGCCAGCACCATGCTGATCAGCGCTACCCAGATGCAATGCAAGGAGAAGATCAAGGCCTTCAGCGAGCCGGCGGAGCGCGACGCCTTCCCGTGCAGGAGCAGGATCACCGCGATCACGGAGGACACCATGGCGATGGTGTCGAGGACCAGGAAGGCTCGGTAGATGCTCTTCCCCCTCAGGTTCGAAGTCCCATCGGAGCCGTACGACCCCGGCACGTTGAACGCGGCGGAGAAAGCGACGGCGGCGATCAGCACGGCGACCACCGAGAGGCTGTCAGACGTCGTTTCGTTCCAGGGAGTCACGTCACGGCGGCTCCATTTGTGGACGTGGTCCTGCCGCCGTGGCCGGAACTGCGCGCCGCAGGCGGACAAGACCACCACCAGACTTACCATGGAGAAGAAACCGGTCGATTTCTCCGCGAGGTCGAAGGGGGTGTCTCCATCGTTGTTCGTGACATCGGCGCGCACTCTGCCGCTCGACATCAGGCGGTACGCAACGCCAGAGTTTCCCCGGCCACCGCCAGATGGAGCGGCGTGTTGCCGTCCTTGTCCTGTGCGTTCAGGACGCTGTCGAGCACGAGACGGTCCTTCTTGAGGGCGCGCGACACGACCGAGGAGTGCCCTTCCTTGGCCGCGCCGTGGAGGAAGGTCCCGCCGCGGCCGTCGCGGAGCTCGGCGGCGTCGGGGCAGGCCGTTAGCAGCTCGTCGACGACGCCGGCGTGGCCCATCACCGCTGCGACGTGGAGGGCCGAGAGGCCCTCCGAGTCCTGCAGGTACGCCGTGCTTGGCGGCGCATGAGCATGTAGGATTGCCCGTACGATGGGACGGTCGCCGTCGGACGAGGCGGAGTGGAGCGAGCTGCTTCTGTCGTCGTCGACTTCGCCGGCCAGCGCCGGCTTCCATTGCAGTAGCAGATCAACCATTTCTGGGAATGTTCAGATGGAACAATGAGCAATTCGTTACATGTCATCCAATGAACACTGTTCAAGAAGCTAATTAACCTGGGCTCTGGAAGACGGCGGCGTGCAGAGCATTCTGCGAGCTCGGGCCAACAGCCGACGCGTCCCTGCACCGGACGATCGCTCTCACGGCGCGCGCCGACCCGCCCGTCATCGCCAGGTACAGCGGCGACACGCCAGCGCTATTCAGCTCCGACGACAACCCCGGCACCGCTGACACCACCGCCTCCACCACCGCGCCGTGCCCGTGCCTCGCCGCGACATGTAGGGCGGTATCCCCCACGCCGTTCCTGCTGCCGAGGACGCTACCAACATCTTGGCAGTCCCAAGCCAGCCGAATGAGGAGTGAGACGGCCTCGCCGTGCCCTGCCCTAGCCGCGCAGTGCAGCGGCGTGTCCAGCGCCGCGTTCCGGGAAGACAGGACGCTCTTGTCCATGGAGCAGAGCGCCCTGACCAGCTCCCGGTGCCCTTGCTCGGCAGCTATGTGAATAGCCGTGTTCCCCGCCGCGGTGGCCTCGTGCACGTCGCATCGTCCAAGCTGAGCACCTGAGAAAGAACATACCAACGTGCTGTACGCAGCGGCGACGGCGACGTCCCCGGAATCGTAAAGAGTAGTAAGCGATTCATCACCTGTGACTCGAGCCGCCGCCTCGACGGCGCAGCCATCTTGTTGCAGGAGTGCGATGACCTCCTGCGTGTGCCCATTGCACGCGGCGAGGTAGAGAGCGGGGCACATGGACAGGCGTCCATTCGGCCGCGTCGCATCTGCAGCTGAACCAGGCGCGTGATGTGGGGGTCGGAGGAGCCGATGATCCATCGATCAACCAAACTAGCAAAACGTACCGTTTTTCTGCACCTGCAAGCAAGAAAAGACGAGGCTCCCCGCTGTGATTGTTGAATCGATTTCGTGCTTGACCGAGAGTTTCAGGCACATGCCGTGCAGCACGGGTTCTTCGGACTTCAGTTCCTGAAAACGTTAATTACTCTAGCTACCGAACTGTAAGGTGCATTCTTTTCGGCCTGGTTTATAACTGTGGCCGATTATTTTTAGTTACTATTTTACGGCACTGTTGCGCTTTCGTATTTCGTATTTTGCCAGGTTCTGCAATTCTGCTATTTTTATGACAATAAGAAAAAAAATGTAGCTGCAGTGGAATTTACACAAGCAATCAAATCATAACCTTGCTGACTAATTCGCCTCATGCCTTATGTCGAGATATCCTAAGATTTCTCTTATTACAGAACAAAGCCAAGATAGAACTCATTAGCCAATTATTCATGCAGTGCGGTTTGGTGGTTCATGCCTTGTTGACTAATTCGCCTCATGCCTTATGTTGACCAAAAGGCTTTTTCTTGCCAAATGATTTGGTGGTTCATGCAGTGTGTTTCCAGCGCCAGAAGGAAAAGGAAAACAGGGAGAGTATGAATGTATGATCAAACGGGGTTCACATCTAGCATGCAGTGACTCGAATGCAAGTATATTTTGTGCAGAGCAAAGATCAAATATATGACTCAAATTTCAATTCTTGCTTCTGGTCTCGCGGTTCTTGCAGCGTCGAAGTGGGACTCACGTATCCTGTTGGATGGCTGGATTGTATCCCGTTGGATGTGATCTAGATGGTATAACGCCAATTAGCAGTACGAATCACCTCCTGTGGGACTCACGATGCAGTGTTCTATTGCGATTAATTAAACCGACAAGTCAACATTTATGCAACCATGGAATTTGGATGTTCCAAGATATGTTCTTTCAGTCACTGCATCTGATAGATCAAAGTTCTCCCAGGTTACGGGAGTAGAAGCAGAGCAACGTTGCTCAAAATTTTGATAAATTGATTAGTACGTTTCAAACTTTTAACGAAACCTTAGTATTTGTATAGCTGCATGGAGTTCAGTTCGATTAGTTTAGTGCAAGGCCAGCCCAAGCACGTACATTTGTTCTGCACACATTCTCTGGAACAAAAGATTAGTGCATGCTGAACTGATCAAACATATAAAAATGATTACATAAATTTCTAAAGCAGTAGCAGAACATAGTGCGGTTCAAGTTTCTGATATGTTCTCGTTACATGGAATCAAGTGCATGAACAATATAGAAGCTTGTTCTCGAAAAAAGAAACAATAATATAGAAACCTTCTACATGGAACCCAAAAACTTCAAAGTAGCAAACAGATTGAGCAATCTATTGCACACAGAGGCTACTCATGGTTTCAAGTCCACTCAATGCAGCCGGAAGACAGTGCTGACAAATTTGGAGCCAGCAGCACAATTAGTAACTTCGGATATTCCAGTGAGTAACTCGATTCACTTCAGCAACAGTTGTGATCTGAAAACAATTGAACAGGCGAATCTCATTTCAGGCCAGCTCAACCTGCTATCCTGTCGACCTGACACGAAATTTCATTCTGCAAGAAAAAATGGAGATCAAATCACATGACCACAAGAGCCATTTTGGTTTCAAACTTGGCAAGAGCAACAGTTGAGCTTTGCCGGGTAAGGGAAATGAAACCTGAGAAAATTGAACCAAAAGTCAGGGGTAGTAAATCTCATATTGCTGTCTCGAAACATGCACGACTGGGTGTAACGAAATAAATAGAATCGGTATTGTAGCAGTGTAACTCATACAATTTAGGAGTTTGTTAAACACGTATTATCATAATTGTTTGATGAGGTGGACATGGCATTGCTCAATATAAAAGGACCAAAGGAGTTGTGCACCATCTTTATCTTTACTAATTGGAGGGCCAAAGGTTTAATTGCTGGTTCATATGTTATACAAACATTTTCTTATCTGGTATTTAGTGCACAAGGAAAATTTTAGTTAGTGTTCTCCAGTGAGCAACGACAACCATCCTCTTCAAAAATCACAAACCAATTAAAATGGCATCTGCTTTTGACTAGACGGAACTGAAAGTCACTAGTGTCAGAAGAAGAATATGGTCAGGTGAGCAGTATTTTTTTCAAGGACTCACAGCGATTGGGAAGAAGCAAAAGTAAATCTCATGCATGTACATCATTCTCTAGTTGAATTATCAGCATACATGAGCGTCTCGGAGGATTGGATGAGCTTATAATTGATAATACCTTAATTAGATGCAAAACCAGGCTTTCTACTTGTAGTTGAATTTCCTGTGTTCAATCTGCCGAAATGTGGTGTGGGGTGGTCGGGAAGTAGACTGGCTGCATTCGTGATGGCAGCTTCCAATGCCTCCACCTCTTCAACCCTCGCACCCTCACAATCAATAATGACAAAGAGTCTACTGAGGGCAGAGAGGTGGTGGACTCCAAGACCGAGATCACCACATGCGGATTGCACCTCACGTGCTCCGATCTGAATCCATAGATCTTTGAGCTTTGGTATGGCTCCAGCTTTGAACATCAGGCCCATGATGCAACACTCGAATTCTTCGAGTTTTGGCATGGCTTCAGCTTCGAACATCAGGCCCATGGTGCAACACCACAAGCGGAAGACCTTTAGACATCTGAATCCCTTGTTGCATGCAATGAACCTTTCCTTAGATTCAACTCCTGATCGTAACTCCAGACATAGCAATGCGGGCAAGTCCCCAAGGATCTGGAGGGTTTCCTGTGTCACTTGATTAACCTTGATGCGTAGCACGGTGAGGTTGGATAGCGAGGCCATCCACTTTGGAATCCCCTGGAGATCTGGTGAGGTTGGGATTTGTAATTCCCGCAGGAGATGAGGAGGTGGGGACAATGAATCCAAAGGGATGTCAGCAGAACTAGAAACATGCAAACATCTAAGGTTTGAACTACAGAGTTTGCGCAGCGACGAAGCCAAGATATCTGCATACATCATTTTATCACTGTGTGAGTCAGTAATGTTGAAAACTAGCCACAGAGTTCTCAATTTGGTCAAACTGCCCAACTCCTGCAAAGAATTTACTGAGCTTTCTTCGCACACAACTAGTCGTGATAGTTCCTCTAGAGCTTGCATGTTTCCCACCCCATCCGGCAACTTTGCACTGTTAGCATGTAAACTTTTCAACCTTCGCAGTTTAACAATACTTGCCGGCAATTCTCTTATCTCAGTACGACGTAGATCCAATGTTTCCAAATATTGTAGCTCACCCATTTGTTCTGGAAGATTTGTAATGCCACGTGCTTCAATCCGTAAGTATCTCAACTGAATTAGCTTCCCAATATTCCCAATATCACAATTTTGCAACTTCTCGCTGCTCTCTATATCTAGCACTCTCAGAGCATGCAAGTTTGAAATAGGAGGCATTTTTAAAGAATATCCAAATATGCCAAGGGATCGAACATGAGTAGTAACAATGGATGACATTGCTATGTCAATTTCTTGGCTGCGGTAGTCAAGTGACAGTCGTCGGATTTTATTTTGAAACACCAACATATGTGTTTGGTCACCGGTGAAAGTGATAAAATTTTCTTCAACTGCCTTGGATATAATGAGATCAAGAATCATATCATGCACACGGCATGCCTTTGCTTGACCATCATACCGATAACTTCGGTTGGATCATACTTCTATTTATAAGCTCATTAAAATAGCATTCCCTTCTTCCTTCAAATTTCTCCCACCATCAACCTTGACAAATCCTTCGCTATCCACCTACTTACTAGACGATCCTCCAAATTATATAATCTTCTGAAACATACTTAGATATAATAAGCAACTTCTTAACTCATGAGGAAGGTCGTTGTAACTCAAACATAGTATCTTATTCATTTCCTCCACATCGAATTTTCTCTAGTCCTGAACCAATCGAACTAAGGACCGTTACCCATTCTTCTCTTGCAGGTGATTTAGTAGTCAACAAACTAGACATTGTAATGATTGCCAGTGGTAGACCACCACACTTTTTTATAATTTCAGTAGAAACTTCTTTTAGTTGAAGAGGGCATATGTCTTCTGAGCCAAATATCCTTTTAAAGAATAAACTTTTTGAGTCAGCTTCACTTAGTGGACTTAATTCATACACAAGATCGAGGCGAGGGAAGCAACATGACTTGGCAACATTTGCAATTCTTGTTGTCACTAGTATCCTGCTGCTACAAGTATTCTCAAGAAAGGCACATTTAATAAACTTCCATGCTTGGGTACTCCATATGTCATCAATTACAATAAAGTACCTATCAAATGAGAGAGACTTTGGTTCAATTGAATTATGTCAATTAAATACATACAAGAGATAATATGAAAAGGAAATCACATAGCTGGTAGCCAAAAGTAATATTTCAACGTCGGCCTAATTACATATATGTTCATGGGAAAAACGAGTATTTCATCATGGCAGTCTAAATAAAATTCTATTTAAACTTAGATATTCAATTCATCTCACTTTATGAAGAACTATAGTTTATTGCATGTGTGTTAAAATGATCAATAGTCCTATTTAAAATGACTTTGCACAAGATGTCTATGAATTATGGAGATAATGTTACAAATAAATTAAGGGCATCTGATAGAAAGATCGTGATAAATTTGTCTCACAGGTAACGCATTAGAATACATAACAAAATTTGAATCCTAGGATGACTTGTAATATGAAACAGAGCATACCTCTTGTCCTTGAGGAAACCCCTTAGTGCATTAATAAGTTGTTCCTCATCCCCTGGTTCAGAGCATGCATATACTTGCTTGTTGATCTGAGAGAGTATGTTCCGTAAAATCTTTCTCATATCGGGTTTTTGGGATAATGAAACAAAAGCCTTCCATTTAAATTGTTCACCAACTTTTTGATATATTTGGTTAGCGAGAGTAGTTTTGCCTAATCCTCCAAACCCCACAATTGAGACCACCTTCAATTGCTCCTCCTCATCGTTTACCAACTTGATGAGTTTATCCCTCGGAGCATCAATACCGACGAGGTTGGATGCCTTAGCATAGAGGGCAGGTAGCCGAGGGTCGATCGGCACAACATTGGTACTACTTGAGTTACCACCCACATCAGGCTTGTACCTCTTGCGTCGATGGCTTGCCTCAATTACGCGAGCCTTGATCTCTTGAATCTGCTCTACAATCTCATGGCGAGCTCCCAGCTTCTTCACTTTTTCGATGGAGCTGAGGAAGAATCCCATGATGCCACTTGGTTTTTCTGGCTTATGGTGGAGGAGCTGGTGCATGTACTTGTCAATACAATCCTCGATGTCATAGGCCATCTCCCTCACTTGATTCCTCCACTCCTGCTGCTGTGGGTCAAGCATCTCCGTGTCGGCCAGCTTCTCTAAGAGAGCGTTCATACTGCTCAGCTCATCCTTTAGGAAAGTGATGTCGCACTTCATGCCTTTCTGCAGCTTGTACTTGTCACCCAGAAGCATGGTGAGCTTGTTGAGGAGTGAGTTCATCACCCCCGTGGCAGCGCTTACCATGATTCCATCCATCTCCTGCTCTGTTCATGTGCGCGGCGAAGCTTGTAGACCAGCTCAGAACCTCAGGACAGCTTAGATCTAAGTATGAATACTGCAAACAACCAAGTGCACCAAATATAACTACGCTCATAGAAAATCAAGATAAAAAATATTCATGTCATAGTCGCATTGTACCTACTGTTGTTCCGTGGCCATGGCCTTGCGCTGGCTAAATAAAGACGAAGCAAGCATGTCAAAGCCAGTCTGAAAGCTGGGAGGAAGATTAATAAAGCTGAACACTAGACGCCAGTGCTAGTGACCCACAACAGGCATACATATTTGATTTCTTCTTTCGACGAACTAGCCGAATTGCCGGCTGCTTAGATAAGTTGTGACTGTAAGTGGAGGAGAGAAGCGGAAGACCGGCCATGCTGCTTGGTCGACGCCGGTCGAAGCGGCCAGAAAGCATGAATTAATGAATGATATGGATGGATAACTAACGATGATCAGTCTGCACCTTCCTCGCAAACGAGTCACTGTTTCTGCCCATTTTTTCTCTAACGCAGTGCGAGTCCGGTTTTTCTTACCTGACGATCTCAACTCACCTATCGTCGAAGTTGATATTATTTCTTATTATCGAATGCCAAAGATTCGTACTATCTTCTCAGGAGCCGCCTGGGCCTACTTGGACTGAATTTTTTTAGGAGGAAATACAATGCGTGATTACCTATTCCTTTGACTTCAGAATTCACATGTATGAACACGCCACACTGATCTTCTTGCGAATTTCCTGTGCCGCCGTGAGAAGATGACTCATCGGCCGCCGTGAGGAGCCGAGCAGAGGTCGCGTCTCCTCCGGCATCGTCACGGAGCGCCGTCGCTCCATCTCCGCCGCCGAGTAACGACGTGACCTTTACCTTCAACAACTCTCCTATCATTCAACTGCTCCTCCCTATCATTCACCAACTCGGTGAGCTCCTCCCTCGGAACATCAATACCAACAAGGTCGGATGCCTTAGCGTAGAGGGCCGGCAACCGAGAGTCCATGGACACAATGTTGGTACTACTTGAGTTATCCCCCACATCAAGCTTGTACCTGCCACGTCGCTGGCTTGCCTCGACGATGCGAGTCTTTAATTCTTTTATCTGCTTAGCGATCTCATGACAAGCTCCCAGCTTGATACCATTGGATGCGATCACTTTCTTGATCGTCTTGCGAAACAACCCCTTGATACCATTGGATTTTCCCGGATCTTGGTGGAGCCGATGCATATACTCATCGATGCAGTCCTCGATATCGTAGGCCATCTCCCTCACTTGGTTCCTCCACTCCTGTTGCTGTGGGTCAAGCAACTCCGTCTCAGCTAGCTTCTCTAACAGAGCGTTCATGCTGCTCAGTTCATCCTTCAGGAAGGTGATGTCACGCTTCACGCCCTTCTGCAGCTTGTACTCCTCACCGAGCAGCGTGGTGAGCTTAGTGAGGAGTGAGTTCATCACCCCCGTGGCAGCGCTCGCCATGATTCCATCCATCTCCTGTGCGTGGTGAAGCTTCTGAGCCAGCTCAGAACCTCGGGTTGGCTTGTGGGTATTAAAAGTTAGCTGCCGCTGCCAAGAATAGCTTAAATTCAGATCTTTGAAGACTGCAAACAACCATGTGCACCAAATATAACTATATTCATGGAAAATCAAGAGCGAAATTCATGCCATAGTCGTAATGTACCTACTGTTGTTCCGTGGCCATGACCTTCCGCTTGCTAAATAAAGCCAATCTGAAAGCTAGAAGGAAGATTAATAAAGCTGAACACCAGACGCTAGTGCTAGTGACCCACAACAGGCATATATATGTGATATCATTTTTCGAGGAACTAGCGGGCAATGCATTGCCCGCTGCTTAGATAAGCCCTCAGATAATCAGATTGGCTTTTCGAGGAGAGAAGCGGAAGACCGGCCATGCTGCTTGGTCGTCGCCGGTCGAAGCGGCCAAAGAGCATAAATGAATGATCAGTCTGCACCAGTGCGTGGTCGCGTCTGCACCTTCCTCGCAAACTACATTACACGCAGAATATCTAGTCTCGTGTGTATGCAATCTAGTCTTGTCAGGTGTTACCAACTGACTGGCCTCTGAAGTCTGAATGGCCCCATGCTTAGATTTGGCACTCCGCAGATCATAGATTTGGTGTTGACGTCCGTGACGCCGTCCTCCCCTTCTTATCCACGACAGGCGATCAGTCTGCTGGCGGTAGTCATCACGTTCGATGTTGTCAACCTGCAGTACCTATACAATGCTATCCTGGGGTGGGCCACCCTTCACATATTCGGTGCGGTTCCACACAACAACCACCTCTGCATGAAGCTCCCATGTCCTGAAGGAGTCATCACGGTCCTAGGCGATCAAGACCTCGTGCAACAAATTAAAGTTGGTGCGCGAAGCCCACACTAGAAAGTCCATGTTGTGAGTGATGGATCAACCCTGCCTTCTACCTCCAAATGGACACCCAAGCCGAAACCAGGTGGTGACGTGAAGATGATCCTGCTCCAGCAGGAGGACCTGGCAAAACAGGTGTCGGTCGGAGCCGGCCTCGCCTATGAGGCAGAACATGCACTCATGGCTGTTCTTCACAAGAATGCGGATATCTTCGCATGGTCGCCCGACGACATCGAAGGGGTTGAGCATTTCATTATTGAGCACAAGCTGGCAGTGCGCCTCGACGCGAAGCCAGTTAAGCAATGAATGAGGCGGATGTCCTTTGATCGCCAAGAGGCTGTCCTTTGATCGCCAAGAGGCTGTCAAAGTAGAGGTGGCCAAGTTAAAGTCCTCAGGTATCGTCAGTACTCTCTGATTTACTAAAATTGTAAATGGTTATTGGGTTGTGATTAAGTACTCTCTTTTCTAGTTGTACCGCACCCTCCTCCTCGACGATTGGGAACTAGACTGGTTGCATGCGTGATGGCAGCCTCCATGTATAAATTGTTTCTGCTGAAATTTTGTTTTCAGAATAGACCAAATATTAATGTGCCGAGTGGTAGATACGGAGCGCAGTTTGTTAACTATGCATGTGCAGGCTGTCATCCACATGCGTCACCACCGTATAAATTGCAACCAAAACAAACATTTTCAGTGGTAAATTCCAGTCGGCCGTGAGATAATTGAATTGCAGAACTGAAGCGATTTGCACAGATGCAAAGGGCTTCATCAGGCTTCAGCCCATCCTGCCCCGAACCCCACCCCCCAAGATTATGTAGTGCTGGCGGCCTGGCGGGGCTCCTCTAGGCATTTTTAGTTGAACAGTACAGCCTACATTGAATGATTTAAATAATGTTGAACTTTGGGTTACCTAATGTCTGCTTAAAGTCAATACTAGTGAAAACACACAGTTTTTGACTGTAGAGCTGGCCACATGGTGTATATTTAGATTTGGCTCAGTCTCCGTCTTCGTAAAGATCCAGCCACGAGCCCATGACTGAGTTCCGACTCAACTTTGGAAACCCAGACAAGCTGCCTTTGACCATTTTGAGTAGAAGTAGTTTCTGTAAAATTTATTTTCTACTAAGCTAATATCACCATCCGCATAAAACATTAGTTTTAAAAAACAACTACAATACATGTTGATACCGATAAAGTGTATACCAATAAGCTCAGTTGATAGAGCAACTGTCTATAGATAATTATTAGAGCCTATTGGTCTATAGATAATTACTAGGTGGGTAGAGGGTGCCTAGGTTGGGTACTAATAATAGGTGGAGCTCTTTACATATGGAAATGATATAAGACTAAATCCATCATTTCACGTTTATGGGTTTGTTCTTTTCATCTTCTCAAAATGGCTTTTGGCATTTACTACAGTACCTAACTTTCAAACGGAGTATTTTTTTTAAAATAGAGTCTACAAGTTAATTATAGTACACATTAAAAATCTAACATCTGTACCATTCAAAATCGCAAACGAGTATCTCTCTCCGCAATCTCTGTCACAAATAACTAAAATTTAAAATTTTCAGCTAAAATCTATAAACCGCAGCTAAAAAGAATATACCCTATATTACCAGCAGAGATGAGTAACACGCGGATAAGCTCATCCACGGATCCACGCATTAGACAACTAATTAATAGTTGTCAGTGATAAATAAAGAATTACTCGACGACTAAGGGGGTGATCGTTTCGGTTTTTTTCGGCTTCAGCTTCTAGCTTCAGCTTTTTTTCACTATTCACTACACTATCCACTAACTCAGCTACAGTGTTTTTTCAGCTAGCTACAATGTTTTTTCAACCAAAAATCAAAAGCTATCGCTATTCTGATCACTCCCTAAAAGCACCATCTTGGTTTTCGATGGGTTTTTGTGCCACTGTCCATCAGTATGCGTGGACGTTGGCCTTCTTTTCTCAGAATTTGGCACTCGTGGGTCCTGACAGAGAGCATGAAAGGAACAATGATGTCAGGCGTGTATTAAAGCGGTGGTGCGATCAGGGAGCGTGGTGGTGCGATTAGGGAGCGTATCATCATCCAGATGATGTGGTCCGCGAGCGCATCATCCAGGTAACGATCGCATGCGTATCTGCTCCACATGGTCGTGCGGTTAGGGAGAGGTTAGATTTGGAATTTGGGTGCTCTGTGAATTAGTTTTGAAATTTTAGAAAACAAATATACTAGATGCGTCCAAATTTCAAAAAGAGAAAAAGAGGTGGCGGCGCGTGCAGCGCCGTGGCCGTGGGGAATCAGTACAGAGTTGGAGGCCGGTTCCTTGGGACAGCGCCGTGGCCTTGATTTTTGGGCTGCTGTGATTTTTGCTAGCATTCATTAGGTGTTGATGCTTTTGGAGATTATGGGATGCATGGCTTTGGTGTATACATGACGTGTGATGACTAGTTGAAGCTATTTTGAAGGCTACTGCTTGCATGACCTTTTGCTCATCTCTTGGATGCATGCACTATTTTCTTCTCTTCTTGTGAGTAAATAAAGGTCAGTACGACTTGCTAGTTTGGAATAAATTTTTACCTGATGAATAGCTTCTTTAGTATACTGTGACTGCACAAAAGTTCTATCATGCATGGCAGCGTAAAAGCAAGCCTTCGGTTCATACTTTTGCTACAGTAATACTACAGTACTGAATAGTAGCTACAGTAACCGATTACTATTGCTACAGTAATACTACAGTACCAGGAGAGAGATATTATTTTTTAGGGTCTCTTTTGTGTTTGTTTTCTGTTTTTGCTGAGTTACAGGTTAAAAAATCAAGAGACAATAAAATAGGAAACAAACCTTCTGCTATGCACTGTAATTATTCACTCTCTCTAATTACCATCCACGATCTTACGTATGATCTCATCCAGAACAGGCCTTCTTTTCTCAGAATTTGGCACTCGTGGGTCCCCTGAGAGAGAGCATGAAAAGAACATGTCAGGCCCTAAGGTGTTGCCTAACGTTCCATGTCTCGCCAAGGAAATCGATATCGCGTAAACTTCACAGCGCAACTGTTTACTTACAAGTCAAGTCAACTAGTATATATGCCAATCAGGCTGAAGTTATATTTCATACATATATATTATACAAGTTTATTATTTCTAATGTACCTTGTAAACATACTTCTTCCCAAGTGCTATTCAAGCATTAATTTCTCCTTAAGAGGAATTAATATTCATGCGCTAATTAACAGCTAGCTCCGCTTTAGGATGCCAGCATTGGAGAGCAAGGCCCAGAGATGCGTCACAAACTCTCCGCCGTTGGCGAGGCGCTCGATGTGTGCGGCGACGTTATCGGACGGTGCAACGTAGAGCAGCGTCTCGGCCCAGAAATCCGCCATCACCTTCCAGCGCGCGTCATCTTCCAGCTCCTCGAGCCGCCTCCCAAGCTTAGCGCCCATCTCGAACACCGTCTCCTCGAAGAGAAGCAAGCTTTTCATCCTCTCGTACTTCTCTTGAGCTGAACTTGCTCTTCCCAGCAGCATTCTTGCCTCTCCAAGCACTTCTTGGAATACGTCCGTCGTAGTTACACTGTGATCCGGGAGCAATTCAGGGGCAAATGCTACCAGGTATGCGCAGTACTTCGACAATTTCGTCGCGGCGTCGCAGTAAGAAGAAACCTCTTGGCCGGCTTGGCTGTTCGTCCGATGATCACCGGATGGCGCCATTTCACAGTAAGAGGTTGCTATGTGCCATATCAGAATGGTGTGAGCATGAGTTGGTTGGCTGCATGTCCATGACAAATCATCTGAAACTCCATTTCTACCCAGTGACTCGGCGCCGTTGGTAAGCCTGCCTTCACTTTGCACGAGCGCAGCAACAACCGATTTCTTCACATCTGCAGGCAAGCTCACGGCTTCATCTTCTAGTGGGTAGTGCCTTATGAAATCTGTCGTTTCATGGAAGACGAAACCCTGTAAACGAGCCAGGATGGCCTTCCTGGCGGAGCCGCGGTCATAATCATCAAGAAGTGAGTACTGCCCTATCCTGTTTTGCCAGTACTGTTGTCTAAATAACAAGCTAACAACCTGTCGAAAGCGTGAAGGCTTGTCGAAATCGCCATTGACGGCCGCCATCTTGCGCCAGTCTGACGCCAAGTAGTACATGGCTTCCAGTGACTTGGGCACCAGCAGAAAGGCCAATGCTAGAACTGTGAAAGCAGTGTGTGCACTTCGAGCTCCCGTTTTGTTTGCAGAAAGCAACATCATGTGAACTGAAGCGTAGATGAGTTTTACCGTGTGCCACACAGGGTCCTTCAAGGATGGGTGGTATGCGGTGAAGAAGTGGTCGTGGAGGAAAGCCAGCTGCGCCTCGACCACCTTGTATCCTCTCCTTCCTGCAGATGCATCGTCGTCCGACGATAGCAGCACCTTGAGCACGAGATCTCGCACCCTTGGATCACCTTCTTCGGCGCAATCGAACCCGAAGTAACGCCGCTTTAGCAGATGAAAGAAGGCGTAGGAGAGGAAAAGATCCTGAAGCTCCGGCTTGCACACGTGATCCGGCATATCACGCTGCATCATGTCCTTGATCCTAACTTGCTTCCTGCTACTGATTTGAAGCTCTGATGGATGAGCACAAGGGTTGATTAAATACTTGCAACTCGTCAGACTGACGATATTGCCACCATCAAAGAATGGTTCACCGGACTCAGACTCGAACTTCATGTAGTCAGCGACTACCTTGCTCTGGAACGACGACGACGACATGGTGCTGGTAGCTACAGGGCCTGTGCCGTCATGGTCCTTGGGAATGGTCCACAGAACGTAGTAAACAGCGACAAGCGACCCCCATGTGAACACCGTCTCCTTGCTGACAAGCGGGGAGCTCCGGTAAGCGGTGACGGCGACGTTGATGAGGTAGAGTCCGTAGAAGAGCAGCTGCGCGTTGCGCCTGCCGTCGTGCAGCCTGTCGGAGAGCGCGTAGGCCGTCATGTTGGCCGTGCGCTCCATGGCGTGGTAGAGAATGGGGCACCAGGGCAGCAGGTAGAACTGCTCGCCGGAGGAGGCGCGCATGGTGGCCGCGGCAGTGCTGGCGAGCGGGAACGGGAAGTAGTAGGTGGCCCACGCGCCGTACTGGACGAGCCAGTGCGTGGAGCGGCGGCGAGCCGGGGCGAGGACGCATTGGAGGACGCGGAGGAGCAGCCCGGCGGCGACCAGGGACTCCACCTGGATGGCCGGGTCTCTTGCTCTGTCCCAGAACCAGATTAGCGACGCGGCCAAGGCGGCGGCGACGGTTGCCTGCCCGGCGAGTTGCTTTGACTCCCTGAGCAACCGCATCTTGATTGGTATGGGGTAACTAGGATAGGATAGGAGCTATCAACAGCTGACGATGTGAGCTGCATACATAGCTGCTGTGGAGTGTGCCGTGCCGTTCATTGTTTCTTGCGCGCAGATTGAAGTTTGCTGATGGTTTTGGCACGTAGATACATTACTCATTCCAGTAAAAAAGAAAGTCATTTTAGGTTATGTGCAATCTAATATTGTAAACTTTGATTATTAATGTCTTTTTGAATATTTCGATTGGATTGGACATATAAAAATAATATGTGTATATTTATCTCAATAAGTATATTTATAATTTTATTATATTTTATAAATATATTATAATAAAAATAAGTGATCAAAATTGTATTTTAGGAACCATTTCAACGTTAAAAAAACTTCCTTCTGTTACTGGAGGAGTATCATTGACTAATAAGGGAACTAAGTGACATTGTGGAAAAGAGAACTAGTTAGCACTTGGCACAGCTATATTAGGTTATAGACTGCATGAAAATCCACAAATAACCAAACTAATAAGATAATGTTGGTGGAAATATAATTCCAACCTGATCAACATATATACTAGTTGACTAGTAAACAACTGCGATGAAATGTCAGGAAATCTGGACCACGCAACTCACAGCATTGTTCTTTTCACACACTGTGAGGGGACCCGCAAGCGCAGAATTTGTTGAGAAAAAAAGGTAGATAGATTAGTTGACTATACCCAATGGTCAATGTTCATGAATTCTGATCCATACGGTTGCAAAAGTCATTCTTTTTTCCAAGAGTACTAGAGAGGCTATCAACGTATATTAGTTGACTATTGAACGTTAGGAATCCTGCACCACACAACTCTTGGCAGGCGCAGAATTTGTTGACCAAAAAAGGTAGATACCTTACGTCCATGCAGAAAAAACGTATAATGATGTGAATACAACCAATGGTCAATGTTCATGAATTTTGATCCGTACGTACTAGAGAGGCTATCGTATTAAGAAACCATATTAATTGGAGTAATTTTTCATCACGGTCTACCATCTTTATCGGTGGGCAAGTCGAATCCACCCAGCAGCTCAAGTCCTGTTGCAGCAAGCTCACAACCTCCTGCTGCTGCAGAAATAGCACTTGTCAGCGATCATGCTGGGGGAGGTCCTCGCGTTGCTGGTCCTTCGTCTTCTTCCTTTCATCGTCTTTCCTGCCCGCCGCCGGTCGAGCCACTGGCTCGTGCAGCGCGGCGCATGGGCGGACTTCCATCTGGCTTCTTGGCTTGTGACGTGCATCCATTCGTTCGCTATGTTCTCCTCCTCGAAATGGTGGTGGCACAACATTTTGCACGCCATGCTTCTGCAAGACGCCGCCGTATGCGGTGGCCGCATGAGCCACCATGTCCGCGAAGGAGTGCCCTATACGGGGCACGGCTACTTCGTGTTTGTGCGGTCTTACTTTGCCATGTTGCTGTGGGCTGGCCCATCCGCCTTCTTTCCTACCGACTCTCCCCTGATACTAATAACCTTTTCTCTGTTCGATGTCGTCGTCGTCATTGCGCATGAAGTACGCAAGGGGCGTGCGAGTAGGACGCAGCAGCCGGCGACCGAGCAAAGCGAGCTAGTCGCCCATCACATGAAGGCCGAGGCGATGCACCCAGATCACCCCTACTTTGCCGCTACGTCAGACGGCGGCATGGCGGCGGGGTGCAAGTATCTGGTCAATCCTCTCGACGATCATTCGCAGCTCCATCACGCCGTTCCTCCGAGCTACAGGCTTCGAACCCACGGAGCCGATGCACATCAGCGATGCATCACGGTCAGGGACGTGTGGCGCAGCGACCTCGGAGTCCGGAGCTGCGCGCGCAGGGCGTTGATCCGGGACTCGTGCCTTTCGCTTGCCTTCGCTCGGCTGCTGACGCGCCGCTACTACGGGCTTCCCTGCGCCGAGGCGAATGATCCAAGAACCCGTGATTTTGTCCTGAAAGAGCTCATGTCTGAAGAAGATGAGTACAGGAGAGTGTTCAGGGTCGTCGAGGTAGAGCTGAATTTCCTACATGACCACTTCCACTACTCGGAGTACTATCACGGTATCGACCACGCATATAAAACCAGTGCCAGCAGGTTAGCGTTCCTTTTGCTGTTTGGACTACTGCAGGCAAGATGCTGCTGTTTCTGCTCTTCCTCCTCCTACTACTGATACTGTTACATTACTAGTAGCACTGGTGATCGTGGCAATACCAGAATTGTTATGGCTCATGTCTCATAGTGCCTCACACTGGTCTGAAGCATCCTACGCGCTGCACTACATCAATGGCCGTTTCTGGAAGGCGTCCATCATCAAGTGGTGCATCGATCATTTCGAACGGTTCAGCTTGTACAAGCATCAGCACTGGCAGAACAAGATGGGCCAGTTCTCGGTGCTCGAAGATTTCGAGCGTTACCCGGGGAAGCCGCCGCGGCGCTCTATGATCAGTTTGCATGATGATGTGAATAGAGCCGTCGGCCGTGCTCTCGTGCAGAGCGAGGGCAGGCTGACAAACGGTGTCTCGTCGCTTGAGCGGAATGGGGTTCTCGAGATGTTTTCGTGGGCGTGCACGCAGCAAGCCCCCACCCATGAAATCGTTCTGATATGGCACATTGCAACCTGTTACTGTGAAATATCGGAGGAGCAGCGTAGCGGTGGCACGGATGGGGAGTCTGGTCAGGTGCAGAGATGCCACTTGGACGTTGCGAGGAATCTATCGAGGTATTGCGCGTACCTGGTGGCGTTTGCTCCCAAGTTCCTTCCGGGTGATTGCTCAGAGACAACAGCAAAGCTCAAGGAAGCCATCAACGAGGCAGAGCAGCTGCTGGGACGGAGCACATCAAGGCAAGACAGATATGCCAAATTAAGAAGCCTTGATCTGTCTCGGGAGACAGAAAGCGTGCTTCGAAAGGGTGTCGAGCTGGGGAGGATGCTTTCGGAAGAGGTGCAGAGCAGCCGGCGGCGCTGGGAGGTGCTCGCGGACCTGTGGGCGGAGGTTATGCTGCACGTCGCGCCGTCCGACGACGCGAAGCACCACATGGGGCATCTGGCAAGAGGAGGGGAGTTTGTAACCCATCTCTGGGCCTTGCTCTCCAACGCCGGCTTGCTGGAGCGAGACCAGCAGCACGGTGATCGCGCTGAAGCAAGGTAGTTACGTTCGTATGATGTATATCACCACCAGATGAAGATAGCGCCTATATGTAAGGAGGATTTGTAGTATTGTCTTGTTCTGTGCATGTATCAAGGGTCCTGTACATTCGAAGGAGCTAGCCAACGGTTTGCTATTGCATCGGTAGCAAAAGGTTTCACGATGTTTCGAAAAAATTCATGAAAACATTTAAAATGTTTTAGGTTTCAGTAGCAGCAGCAGATTGAGTGCATCCCCATTTCCATGCAGGGTGGGGCGGCATGGTCTCCACAGCCACGCGGACAACCGAACGTCCCAGAAGCCCGGAATATTGGGCCTGGCAATCACTGAGCTAGCCCGGAATCGCACGGATAACCTGCCGTTCGGCCGGCGTAGGTGGAAGTGGGCTTCGTGGGCGCTAGCTGGTGTTGAAGGCTCGGGAGTGTTGCGGCACGGCGCCACGCCTAAATCGTGGCTTGAAGCGCGCGCACCTCGATGCCAGGTGCGGCGTGCCCATGCATCAGTGGCGTTAGGGGCTTGTCTATGCACGGACAAATCATAGCCAGACATATGTAAACATGTAGGGTTGAAGTATGTCACCGGCAGCATCGATGGCAGATATCTATGTTGCCAATGGCGAAGCCGCAGTAGGAACAAGGTGGCGTGTATGTCCCCGGCAAACCAGTAGCAAGCCTGCAGTCAACACGGTGAGGTCCGGACTTGTGCTACCTTTCAGAGCGGTGCAAGCCCACCTCATAGGAAAAGACATTTGCAAATGCAGTAGAGGCGTACAGCTAGCTGTATGTGCTTTCACTTCAAATCTCAACCGAAAAAGCTGAGCAACTATTGGAGAGGAGATGAGATCAAACAGAATGTAGTACATTAACGGCCAACACGCACACACACCGGAGATACTTGATTAAAAAAACAAACCATAGTAGTTTACAAAAAGGAAGACAAATGCATGCATGCTGGATAATCGAGGAGTCCCTGACACATCCTGCAGAAATCTTCGACTCGTGACTGCATCAAGGTTGAGCCACAACCAGAGGATTGTCATATTCTTGTCACCTGCGTAAAGCATACAAGAGAATAGCAGCAAGTTATAGAATTGATAGGAAATTTGTTGTATGCCACAGTCAAACTTGTAATTCTAAAAAATGCCATTAGAAAGCCATGTTAACTTATTTTCAAAATGACGGTAAATGAACCTGGTTGTCTCCATTCTCACTCCTCTCTCCTACTCACTTCTCTCCAACTCACTTCATCAGATTCTGAGGCAAAGCCTCCAACTCCAAGCCTCCAGCACATGCATGTTGAAAATGTTGAAATGTTCTGATTTATTTATGTTGTACTGCTAGGAATTGTGGTCCAATGATGAACTGCGAACAGTTTAGTGTTTCATGTACAGATGCTCGGCAAGCAATAGTGCAGCCACACCATCAACAGTTGCATCTACCATTCAACCTTGGAAGCCACCTAGAGTTACTAAGAAATTTGTCCAACCACCAGCAATTGCTTGAATTTATGTGTTATGTAGAGTTACCAGAAAAATGGTTTTAAAAGTTGTTTCGATGGATAAAAGGATATAAAAAAGACGAGCAGCACTGTTGCATGGACTAAGCGTGGGAACGGCAGTTTGAGAGAGTTGACAGATGTCGGGCGTAGTGGCGCTTTACCTTTCAGTTTTGAATGTTATATTGTGACTTTGTGCTGAGTGGTAACTTGTGAACAAGTGCTTCGCTCCTAACCGTGTTGGAGCCCTTCGCTCCTTTGGTAGAAGCAAGTAAATATAGCGGTTGTTGCTACAGTTTAGCATGTTAATTTTACTATTTCTACAAAATTTGTTGAATGTTTGGTTATTAATTTACCTTAAAGTTGAGATGCCTTGCTGTGTTATATGCTTTAATATACACATTGCTGTCTATGTGGTTATGTTCCTAATAAATTAATTGTGGTCATATCATGCATGTCATTTGCATTATGGATTTATCATTGCAACCAGCTACGACCGTATCGGTACAGCATCGTACATTGCCGTAGTACGATGCACACTCTTACGTTGCCAGGTAAGAGTGCTGTGGATCATTTATATTTCATGAGAATTATTCTTGTTCTAAGATGTTAAGTGGTATTAGCTTATGAGAGTCACTTGTGATAGGGAGTGATTCTCTTGTGGTTACTGTAGTTGTGATTGCGGATGTGGATATAAACGAGGTTAATGAGAGCTAAAAGTTAATGCTTTACCATTGTTGGTTATGATTGCTTTATCATTATTGGTTGTGGTTGCTTTACCATTGTTAGTTGTGGTTGTGGATATGAATGTGGTTAATAAGGACTAAAAGCTAATTCTTTACCATTTTTGGTAGTGGTTGTGGTTTATGAATGAGGTTGATAAAGATTAATTGCTAATACTTTACTGTTGCTGATAGTATTTGTGGCTATGGATATAAATAAGGCTATTGAGAATTAATTGATAATGCTTTATCATTATACTACGAGATGTTAATTGATGCTTAATCATCTGTAGTTTAATTAATTTGTTAAACAGTTTGCTTGCTGAGATTTTATCTTTCCCTTGTTTTTCCTCTCTCTAGGTGATTCTTAAGCATGTTTGGGAAGGGGTAGAGCAGCACGGTACTATGCACAATTCTTCATGAGTTTGCTATAATAAAATAGAGGATCTTCAATCTTTTTGTTCCTCATTATTGAGCAATATAAGTTAATGATGCTAGGTTGTGGTTGGTTTTGATGAGTTTGAGCAATCTAAGCTAGGTTGATATATGATGTTGTGTGAGGTTTTATGATCTTAAAATGTTATTCTTCATATCTCCTACTATTTGTTGTCGCTATGCTTCCGCGTAGTTTTTATTTCTGAAGAGGTGTTGCTAGATTTTCCTGTAATCTAGCTAGAAGTGGTGTAGCTTAGTAGCATTCTAAAGTAATATGGTTACAGATCGCAATGGCTTCTTTCTTCTAGCAGGCAATGACTCTGGTGACTAGTGGACACCACAGCTTTCTTTTCACCGACTGCAGCTCTCCATCCCAGTAGCGGCGATCTCGATTCGTGAAGGATGTCGATGCAGTGAAAAAAATGAATGATTTTATAGTTGATAATGTTTCAAACTATAGAATAATGGAATGGATTTTTCTGTCAAATTCTGTCCAAAAATTCAATTTTTGTTTGAACATTTTGTTTGAAATTTGAATGAAATTACCAAATTTTGGCTCTTTCGGTGCATACCGAAAAATAAACACCTGTGTACCAAACAAAATTACCAAATCACCGGCAACAATTTCTATAATGAATCACCACTGACTTATTCTAGATCACAACCATTTCTCTTCTATCTATCAGGCATGCACCTGGTCTTGGGTTTGGTGGTAGAAGGGAATGGCAAATAATAGAACAATGTGATGGAGACAAATTTGGAACCCGAGGACAAAATGGGCTTTTCTTAGGGCTTAAGGGGTGGCTATGATGGCGACGGCTTAGAGTAGAACAAATTTGAAACCTAATGGCATATAATAGACAAAGAATTATTTGGTGGTAAATTGTAGAACCAGAAGTTATTAAGTGGCATAAAATAGATTTTCTCTAAATAAAAAAGCCAAAACAAAAAGTGCTACTTCTAGCCCAAAAAATTACGCTAAAATGACGTGTATATGTGCACTAGACTGCTAAAGGTAATACAATAAAAACTAAACTTTTCAACTCTTGATACTAACATAAATAAAACTATATACAATGCCGAAAGAGCATTAACCAAATGGTAGGGGTGGATACAGGCTATAGCAGCCTAAGCTTCAGCCCGAGGCGTGGGATTTTTACCTTTGCAAAATTCAAATAAGTCTAAGGTATAACATTTCCCAACCTTAGAAGTAGTATCTCCAGCTCTCTATAGCTCGGGGTGTGATGAAATTCTGGATCCGCCACTGCTAAATGGTACATGTGTGTCCGAAAATGAAAAGTGAAAACCAGTGCCATTCATGGCCTCATAAGCATATATGTGTATATATATATGTATATGTGTATATACATATATATGTATATATACATATACATGTATATGTGTGTATACATGTATATGTGTCTACACACATATACATGTATATGTGTGTATACATATATACATGTATACACACATATACATGTATATGTATACACATATACATGTATATGTATACACACATATACATGTATATGTGTGTATACATATACGTATATGTGTATACATATACATGTATATGTATATACATATACATATATGTATATACATATACATATATGTATATATATATACACTAGTGAGGTGCCCGTGCGTTGCAACGGAAAACCAAATAAAAATGATGCATACTATCAAATATGATCTCAAACTGAATAATAAATATGAACTTTATCTTACGTCATATTAATGAAGCATGATAGAACAAGCACTACATATACAACAATATGAACTGTTGAATGCAAAATGGTCTCTGTTGTCCTCTCTCAATCTTGAGCAAAGGGTAGCATATGACGAGATATTATGATTGGGCACCTATTTATGATTGGGCAAAGACTAAAATAACATTTTGGATATGGCGATATGCACAAGGAGCAACGCTTTTCATAGTTAAGTTAGAAGCGGCTAAAGTCTATGAATCAATCAATGTAGAATCAATTCGGTGTAATGGAAGCTCATACCAGAGTGTCTTGAAGCATTTGCAATTTGGAAACGCAGTCCTCCAGCTTCTGAGCACCAAGACTACCAACAACGTCCAGAAAAATCAGTTAGATCAGAACCCTATTTTTCCAATTTAGTCCGACTGATAAGTAGACCCTCATCCCAAACTTCAAGCCACCTGTATCCACAAACCAATATAAAGTTAAATCCCTTCTTGTTCAAAAGAAAACGCAGATGTACTCTTTTTGGAGCACATTTAAACAGAAAATAGATTAGAACCACTTTGATTCATTTGCATCTATCAACACGCTCTCCCTGTGGCGCCATCCATTTTGAAAATGGCCAAAGAAGATACTCCCATCTTTGGCATAAAATCTTCCCTCGCCATTAGCCTTCCCCTTCCAAAAATTCACAAACCAACAAATACCATCTGTGAAATAAGTACCAACCCTAAAGAGAAGGGTAAAACTCGAACTTCACAATGAATGTGAAAGAGGGTCGCAATATTCAATCCAACATGCAAAATATATGTTCAGAATTTAATGTCATACCAGATGTTACAATTAGATCTTTACCAAGTAACTTTAGATGGGGAAAACACTCAAATTTGCATCTTGGATAGCTGTAATTGGTGTTTAATATTTTATGGCTAGATATTTTACAATCAAGATAAATGGTTTTAACATGAAAAATGCTTAATCAACAAATCCTGAAGGTAATGATGGCTAAGCATATGGCAATGAGCAATGAATAGGCACAGAAATTAATTATCAACTGCATAACAGACTCTCCTTGTGCTATTTCATATTAATATATTATCATGGTAGTCCAGTCAAACTATACATTTATTTATGTAGCTGAAAACAAGAGGAAGTAAGCAAAGGCAGGCAGGAAAGACGAACACCTGATGGGAGAGAGAATAGGCATCAGAAATTACATGGTGGAGCATATATTTTTAGTTTCAATGGAAAGAGAATAACCTAATTGACCTCTTGGCAACCGAATCAATGTGTAAATGAAGGAATAAATTCCATCAATACAGAATTGAAAACTTCACACAGATACCATTATTTATGTTCCAGCAATGCACTTCCCCATCACTATCACTGGAATAAAATGGTGTTTTTTTATTTGGGTGAAAATCAAGCATAAGGACAGAAACAACATACTGGTGAAAACATACCTGAATCTATATGGAAATGGCATCAATAGTTGCTACAATCTGATTGGGTGTGTCATCTATAAGCATGTGATTGCTGGCTCGGCAATAGAACAATAATGCACTGAATTATTTTATATGCACTTTGTGATGTTGCAATTTCATATACTTCCAAAAAATGGATTCAACCAATTCCTATATATAATAATACGGGTCCTCTGATTCAATGCCAAGAAGCTTACCTAAGTATTCTTGTTCTCAATTCTTGTCAGATTATGCTTACTTCACAGGGCTCCTCTTTATTTCCTATCAGTTTCATCTGCCATGGAGGTAATATGAATAAAATATCATAGGTGTATTAGTGTAAATGTAATATGAATAAAAAGGCATGATAAAAGTATACATGAAAATAAAAGGCCAAAATGTGGTTAGTCAAAAGGTCCAACTCCATATATTGCCCAATGGCCTATTGAAATCCCTCCTTATTTTCTTAATGATGCAACAGGATAAGGGAACACATGAAAATCGCACCAAGTCAAAAAAGAATTGAGCATGAAGAGCATTCCTACAACCTTGCCATTTAGCTATAGAGGAATCCATGTTG